>OY759245.1:9773563-11079070 GCA_963662185.1 Eilema griseolum | reverse complement strand
CAATGTTTATATTTTGTATTACTTTTCCAAAGTATTTTAGGTAGGTATTTGTCAAACTGCTATGGCACGTCTACCAATTAACTTTTTCGAAACTTATAATATTACTTTTAACAGATTCCTTAATGCCAATGAACATCTTATTTGCAATTGGATCATTGAGGGAAATCTCTATCCCCGCCTTTTTATACTACTTAGGTGGCGGATAAGTATGTGGCCCACCTGATGAGTTGCAACACCAGGGGAGTTAGTCTCGCGCTGCCGACCTTGTAAGCACAGAGAGTTTCTGTGCCGTCAGTGTAGAAGACGACAAAGCAGGACAAGTCTTTGGTCTTCCCACTGACAGCACAAAATCTCTCCAGGGAGCTCTAGCTACCCTACTCGCCGCCGGGAAGAACGAGGTTATTATGGCCGCGGTATTCTGTAGGGCGTAGGTACTTCCCCAGTCGGACTACTCAATTTAACGGAAATTCCATCGTGTTCTACCTCCTGTAGTAGTTCTAGTAGTCCCATATTGCCATTAACCGGGCACTTATAAACCTAGGATAAATACACACATAACTTCGAAAAGCATCAAAAAGCTGACTAATCAAAGTAGGTATTCTCAATTGAGTTAGATTAACTGACAAAAAAAACTATAAATTGTGCCTACTTTCTATTTTTTATGTAATAGGGTTCTTATTACGAAATATTTTCAAAATACTTATGTGAGTTACTCTAGCTGAACGTTAATGATATTCTAGAGAGTCGACTGATATACATATTATGCATGTAACTAACAAATTTATGACTTGGGGCATTTTCTGCTATATGCGCTAATTTAAACCGTACCTACTCACCGACAGGAAGTAACTGAGTAGGGTCACGAGGACCCATGGAAAAGTGGGGTAGTGGCGGTTACGAATATGTGAGCCTCTTGTAGGTATTGCGATAAAAAAAGTATAAAGTATAAATAAGGTGTTCCACAACCTATGTAGGATACCGCTAAAGCGGTCAACTGCAGCATCAATGGTGGCGGGTTCGATTACCGCTCAATGTAATACTTTGATGCATGAATATTTCTATTTACATTATACTGTCTGTTTCTATTTAAATTGATGTATTTAGAAAACAATATGTATCTAAATAACGTATAAACATGTGGAGTCTAGAACCGAATACGAACTAGTTAAGATATGCTTACTTTGGTCAATATAGCATTGTGTAGAATATTCTACAATATTTATAAAAAAATAAGAATTAAATATGGTTTAAAAATGGTTTCTTATAGGAAATGAATTCTACTCTTATTCTTATACCTTTGACTGAATTAGTTAGTTGCTAAATGTATGTACAAGCGAGGACTTGAGATAAAATGAAAATCTAATATTCTCGTTTCAGTGCTCTCGTATGTTACCTAATCTTTTCGGATATTAGTACCAATTTTCGAGAGTAACCAAGCAGATGAACTGAAGTACTAATATACGTAATTCGCGATCCTATTCGAAATGAAGTAACATATGGAAGTTACTTACTATTTCATAAATATATTACAAATAACATATACAACAAATAAATATATTTCTGCACGGTTTCATCCACAGTAGTATCTCGGTTCTATTCTATCGGTTGTAGTCTACGCTCGTCCGCCTCTTTCTCATCTATATTTCTAATAAGAAAGCAATAACTTGACTCCAAATTGTTGCAGCGTGATGCTACATAGGTTACACTAAAAGTTTCCGGAACTGGCCACTTACATAAACAATATTTAAAAATTTATTACAACATTTGAAAATAAAACTCTTTGGCTGTAGAATACAGTTTGTTTCATCTGACTGTCTTTTGTTTTTACCTTGTGGCGCCATTTAAAAAATTGTGTGTCTGCATCAACATGGATTTAACTCGGGATAATTTTCGTAGTATGATTTTCTACGATTTTAAGTGTAATTTGACGGCTCAACAGAGCATCGCTCGGCTTGAAACAGCTTTTGGCGATGAAGCTCCATGCAAGACGACTGTTTATAGCTGGTTTGCAGAATTCAAGCGTGGTCGTATCAATCTCAGTGACGAATCTCGCGATGGTCGGCCGTCCACCGCTGTGACCAACAAAAACATCGATGCTGTGCGCCGTATGATTGAAACAGACAGGCATGTGACCTACCATGAAATTCGCGCATCCTTAGAAATAGGCATGAGTCAAATACAATCAATCCTACACAAACATTTGGGTGTGAGAAAGCTGTGTTCGCGGTGGATCCCACATAACTTGACCGAGGATCAAAAAACGGACCGCGTCACTTGGTGCAGTGCCATGCTTACCAGATTCAACGAAGGTGCGTCAAATTTGGTGTGGGACATAGTAACAGGTGACGAAACATGGATTTATTGCTACGATCCCAAAACAAAGCAGCAATCGAGCGTATGGGTCTTTCAAGATGAGCCGAAACCAACCAAAGTGGCGCGCGTGAAAAGTGCATCTAAGCGGATGATTGCTTCTTTTTTTAATAAAATTGGACACGTGGCTACTGTTGCTTTAGAAAATCGTCGTACTGTGAATAGTGACTGGTACACGACCATTTGTTTGCCGGAAGTTATTGACGAACTCCGTAAAAATAACCGTAAACGCCGTATCATCCTGCACCACGACAATGCTAGTTCTCACACGGCCAGACAGACAAACGACTTTTTGAAGGCGAAAAATGTAGAACTCATGAGTCATCCTGCATACAGTCCCGACCTGGCACCTTGCGACTTTTATCTGTTCCCAAAAATTAAGAACCAATTACGCGGCCAACGATTTTCATCACCAGAAGAGGCTGTCGAGGAGTATGAAAAACACGTTTCAGAGGTCACCACAGAGGAGTGGCACAAAAGTTTTCAAAACTGGTTTGATCGAATGAAAAAGTGCATAGACGCCAAGGGAGATTATTTTGAAAAACAATAAATTAATTTTGTACCTTTAATAGTATTTTTTCATATTCATTCCGGAAACTTATAGTGCGCCCCACGTATATAGCCTATCAATTGCTACAAGAACTGCACAATAAGATAAGATAATCTTTATTGTACACCAACACATTACAGTAAATGTACGGACAACATTATGAAAAATGTACAAATGGCGGCCTTATCGCTACAAGCGATCTCTTCCAGGCAACCTTTGGATGGAAATGTTTTTAATTGTCTTAACAATAATAACCCATGGGTAGTTATTAGTGTAGTCATAAGCTACATATACTATATAACGTAAATAAATTTATTATATATAATTTGATAATATCTTACATATACCTAAGTACACACATACATTAAATTATATAATATTTACATAAACATACACACACACAATTATATGCAAAAAGATTTTTTTCAAATTGTAATGTAGTTTCAAAGAATATCGTCACAGAATAGTTAACTATCGTATTTCAGTAAACAAACAAACACTTCATCCTTATTTTTAGTATATATAGATGTTATATAACTTACTCATAAATTAATAAATAACTCAAATGCTTCTCATATATTTACTATAACATTGTTTTCATCAGCTGAGACGTCATCAGACTCAGCGTCAGCATCGAAGCGGGACGCGAATTCAAAGCGTGATCTCCAACCGTCACGGGTGAAGGGACGGCCACGAGCTGCTGACACCAAGTTCCAGCTCAACGACCCCAAGTGGCCCCACATGTGGTATCTAGTAAGTATAACTATGACACACCTGTGCATTACAAATTTTTGTGAACGACGAACTAAGGACCTTCCAGTTTCTTATATAATCGTTTGTCGTTCTTGAAACAAAATTATACTGGAAGTCAACAGGCACAAAACAATAATAATATTGCCAGAATAATCAACATTGAACGACGTTACTACTGGTCAGCAATTAGGTACAAATGGTTTGTACTATAACAGTAGTATTGATATGACCAAGAAAAATATTATATTACCCGTCGTAACAGTTCTCATCAGACGGCGATGTGGATTTATATCCACTCGTATTACATATATCCTGAGTACTATTTCTGGGTCACCAAGTATCACCAAATATTAGAGTATCATGTTCAGGCCCATTACGACTAAAAGTCCCCAGACTTGTATATTTCACCATCCACCATTTTGGTATATATCTTTGTTTATATGTCCGTTATCATGACATCCTACAATCCCCACGGTTTAATAGCTATCAAGGTGATAACCGACTTTCAATCAATCAATCAATCAGCCCACTGCAGTCCACTGCTGGACATAGGCCTCTCCCAATGTGCGCCATTTTCTCCGATCCTCCGCCTTCCGCATCCAGTCTGTCCCAGCCACCTTTTTCAGGTCGTCAGTCCATCTGACTAGGGGGCGTCCTACCTTTCGTTTACCTTCTCGCGGTCTCCACTCTAGGACTCGTTTGCTCCAACGGCCATCGGTACCAACGGCAACCGACTTTGAGAAGCTGAAAATAAAAGTTTACACATGTTGTATTATAGGTGCACAAAATATTCAATTATTTCATCACATTGGCATAATTAATAAATTATATACCTAATCTGTAATTTTGTTCTTGAACAATACAGGTAGATCAAAATTTAGTATTGATAGATCTAGATTTAGTATAGGTAGATCTAGATTTAGTAAAGATCTAAACATTTAGAATTAGTTAGATACATGTGTATACTGCAATAGGTATGTTACAAACCATACCTACATAAAAATTGAATAAAATTTCTCAATGACCTCATCGAGATAGGGCCGTAATATTCCAGAAGACTCCTTAGTTACACTCAATTAGGTGCTACAAATGATAGCAATATCTCCCATAGTACGTTTATTAAAACGCCCTCCAGAAGACGCTTTCCTCAGCACTCAACTATTATGAACCTTGTTAATCGGTTCTGAAATTATTCATAAAAGAAAATTACTACTAACATTTAATTTTATTTTCTTAAAAATAGAGTAAACGGTCTGGATAAAATAATACACCAATTATGTTAATTGTTTTGGAAGAAAAACAGTCCTTCAAACCTGAAAAAAAAAGTCTAACACCTATAAACTTTTTAATATTTTAGGAGATAATTTTATTCTTCCCGATTATGAATAGAATAAAATTGTTCACGGATATGAACAAAGATGTTGTTATTTATATTATGAGATTGAACTGATCTATGTGCACGTTTGTTTACATGTTCTTTGAATACTACACCACCGTATATTCAGGTTGATTGAAGTCCTTGGAATAATAGATTTAAATATTTAAATTACTGAAAATTAAAACAAGAAATTTACGATTTACAATTACTCAAATACATGACATCATGTGTCTGTGCAGGCCAAATAATTTACTTAGCGATCATTTGGAAGCATTCTTCGAATGAATACGCTCAGATTATCCTTTGAGCGAAGTTCAAGAGGGAACGTTTTGAACTATGTATATGCATATAGTTAGTATCTCTTTGTAACAGTACATATCTCAGGGTTTACATAAATTACAAAACAAACAATAGAAATAGAAAATAAAATTGCAATTTTACAGAACCTAAAATGTATTTAAAAAGAGATTTTTAGAGGTAAATTGAAAATTCTTGCACGTAGTAGCTCGCACGTTTCTTCTAGATTGCAGGTAAAATTGTCAACAGAAATCTATGTCGGTCTTTTTATTAATGAATTTATAAAAGCTATTTCAAATATAGAAAATAGATTTATAGAAACTATGTAATGGCTCATTAGGGTAGCCTCAAACTTAGCCTTAAAGTGGTAGTAATAATTAATTTTGTATTCCATTCTGTCGGAGTTCACCTTTTCGTCTTTCAATGTTTTAATGTTCAATTAAGTATAGAATGTTTTCAAGATATTTAATAATACAGGTTCATCTAATATTGGTGGTAAAAACCCGATAGAAACTTACAAAAAGCACTCATTTTGTTTCTTTTAACAGTTAGCGAGCCCTACAGAAACGTTTAATTTTCCCACAGTAAACTTTATAGCGTTGTTTAAATATTGACATCCCGAGAAACGATTTTTTTTTATCAACGTGTTTATACTATACCAAATTTCTGTCATTCAACTTTAGGAAACTTTAGAGTTTAGAGCATTATGAAACTTAGGTTCGGATTAATTAGGATTAAGATTCGGATAAACTTAGGTGCACTAGAAGTACCTAACTGACTAGAAGACCCTATGGAAGCTTTTAGGGAAAAGTAATCGGTTGGCAATAGTAAAAATCCGGCAGGTTGTGTCATGTGTTGTTTGATATCCTTCAAAACTCTAATCTCGACGTAATGTTATGAATCAAAATAATCAGTAACGGTATCAAAGTAGTTTAGGTCATTGGAAATCTTAGATCGTTAATAAAAATTTTGACAATTGCCATAATATGGCTGATATGCTACTCATTCGTAACTTCGGTTGCAAAAAATCTTCTGGATTTTGCCTACTAAATTTATAAAGCCTTTAAAAAAGCAATTATTCTCCAAAATATTCAATCATAACAATTTAAGTTAACAATGGTCATAAGTACTTTATTTTGTTATAGCACAATTGGGTAAAAGACCATAAACTAAAATCTCCAACAATTTTTTTCCTCAAACTGTAACAGACATGACTTTCCTCTTTAACTATTCCCAGAACATTTTTGGAAATGTTGGAGTCAGTTAATCCATTTTGCTTCGGCACTGGTGATGTAAAAAGCAATTTAATATATCTGCCACAACGATCCGTCAATATAAATTTCCAGTGGCCGTGCCGATTTTACGCTTGATGTTTTGTGTTCCTCTTGTTTGTTTCACGACTGTTTATTTTTTCAAATTAAAATCTCTTCGTCAGAAATTAAGGTTCAGTTATTTGACTTTTTTAGTAGCGATAAACCTCTATTTATTATTAATTATGTTTACTAATCATTAATGTGAATATAGCATTTTATACTCTAGTAAGAACGAGGTATTACTAGCGTCAATAACTTAGTATTTAAGGAGTCAACTTTGCGATTGAGAGGTCCCGGTTTCGAACCCTGGCTATTACACTACCGACGACCCTACTCCTAACACTAGCAATTTAGCTTAGTAGGAGGGCTTAGGGGGGCTATTAGTAATTTTAGTTACTAATGATTTTTTGCGAAAAATAAGGTTTTATTGACCTGCAGTGGTGTCATAGCCCTACAGGTAATCTCTAATGCTTAAGACACAACGATAACTAGATTACAGGCAGGATTCTTTATTGTGAGCATTAACGAAAAGCTTCTTTTTCCATCAATGTTCTCAATAAAGAATAAATAAGTAAATACATGTTTTTATGTAGTAACTTAAGTAATTATTTTTGTATTTGTTTAGAACCGAGGCGGAGGCTTAGACATGAATGTAATTCCCGCGTGGCGGGAAGGTATCACGGGTCGCGGTGTCGTGGTCACCATCCTCGACGACGGCTTAGAGACGGATCACCCAGATTTAATTGCCAATTACGTAAGTACTTTTTAAACTGTTTCCAATTTTATTTTCTCCCGTTTCGATGTTAAAGAACTTGATTCGTCTTACATGTATTGCAGAAAATTACGTCTGTTTATATCTACTTGGAATGAATTTCTTTGGAAATTGTTTTCTCGTATGTTTTGTAACGTCAACACTTTTGTATTGCCTCCCTTTGTCATTACTTTAAATCTTCTTGGAAAATAAGAGCGGCACTTGCCACGTATGTCGAGGGTTCTGTTTGAAAAACACCGATGGAATCAAAACGGGAACACGTAATACGCGAGGGATCTGTGCATTTGCGATAAAAGGGCGTAGAATGACATCTGTGCGCAGAACAAAAGCTGTGGAGTTTCAAATTACACGATTCATCTCGGCCGTGCGGCTTTAATTTCACTGTTGGCGTTCGGAAAAAATGGGTAATTGGGTCGCGGTTATACGCCATCACGATTTATGTGCCACCGAAGTAAGGGCTTTTCCATGTCCCTGGGGATTATAGCGTATATACACATATACCTCACATATTGTTTTCATATACAATTAAATCATAAAACCCGCTAGGAAGACTGACAAGCGTAAGAGGATAAAGTGCTTAATGACACTTCGCACAGAAATGTTTTCGTACGACGTGTCACAAGATTACTGTTTCGCGGTGTTCACAACACGATATTAAATATATTTATTATTTTATGTTCAAATAGAACATTTATTTGCCACCAAGTTTGCATTAGTTATTGGGATTGTGAATTTGAAATAATATACTTAATTTCATAGATCCTGTAAAATAGTCAACAAAAACCGGTCCAGTCAGATTTCATCGCTGTAAATAAACTAAACACCCATTCTAATTAACGCTAGACTTGATAAGAATAGGTGTTCAGTTGATTTTCACCGAGCAGGTTCTAGCGACATATAATATTGATATCAATAATAAAACTAAGGGCTACAGAAACCCTACACAATTTTGAATAAGGCCTACTGATCGATCGCTACGTCATAAATACGTGCTACCACGATGACATAGATCCTCTCTGTTGATTCCATAAACATGTTTTCGTCAAGTTACCCTTCAACTTCTCAGAATAAAAAGATAAGTAAATATAAAGCCAGGCAGATTTATACGGATGTTTTACACTTCAAACGACCTTTTTCAAAACTAGCGATTCAAAAAAGTATCTACAGTAATTTTTCTAAAAAAATGCTCCTAAATATCAAAATTGCACGCACGAAATAAAGCTACGAATATAATAGTGGGTTATATCTTTTTTTTTAATGCCGACAATAGTTTCTTACAACTTCTGGCACGTTGGGCTCATACCAACTGCGTAAAATGACACGACTCGTAAGTGGTTTCGCTCTTTTTCTGTCATTATCGTCACGGTCTGTAAACGTTCAGTTTCCCTTATACATATACGCGTCTGTTATATTGTATCATAATTAATCACTTTTTAAAACATTGATAACCACATTTTTCGATTTATTGTAACTTCTGAGAATATCGCATGTAGATAGATGAATACAAATTCATTACTCTCTAATTTTTGTTAATCTTACATACCTCAGGTATATCATGGTGATTGAAATATTCGATTTAGGGTTTAGTTATGTATTTCAATATATTGAAATAGCCTTAATTCATTGTAACCTGTAGAATATTACAATGTTCTCTTAAAATCAATGCTAAATCCTTTGTGTATTATACTTTTGTATACGTTCATCTCACACGGCTCCCAATCGACACGGAAGGATGCAAATGTTGCAAACATTTATTTCTTCTGAAATAGGTATATTTCTATTAATCATAAACGTAGAGCATTCTAGTATCCACGTGTTATTAATTTATTTTATCGAATAAAAGTATTTGACTATTTCATGACCTCTAGATACCAGTAAGTATCTTTATCAACTGTCATTCTTCTATCTCCTTCTTTAATTTCAAATAATATCGAGTGATATTTTAACAGGATCCGATGGCATCATATGACGTGAACTCACACGACTCAGACCCTCAACCTCGATATGATATGATCGATTCGAACCGTCACGGCACGCGTTGTGCGGGTGAGGTCGCTGCTACTGCCAACAATTCGCTATGCGCTGTCGGCGTTGCGTACGGGGCTAGTGTTGGAGGTAAGATTATAATAAGCATACATATTTAAACAATAAACATACGTATTCTTTACTATGTATTTCCTTTCTCTCTCTTTCGGAGAGTACGTTAAGCCGTAGATCCCGATTGCCATACGACAAACATCTATGGCAATCGTTATGGAAGCGTTATGACGCCCTAAAAGTTCAATAACTGGTGTAACTGCAAGCTGCAATTGCAATTGGGTGCGTCTGGAATTAACGCTAGAATGAAGGTTTAATGTCTTCTATGTATACTAGACAATTTCGGATATTTAAAGAAAAACTACGTTAAAAAAACTGACTTCGAAAACTAGAAAGTATAAAATAATAAAGATAAGAGAAATATTACTGAATTTACACTTACTTACTTATTGAATTGTTAATTTACTGATTTATTGATTTCAATTGAATTGAGTACCTTCTCTTTTTTGGAAGTCGGTTAAAAACATTGTGTCATTGCTCGAGGGTAAGGCGGAAATGAATTTTGAATTTAAAATCTGGAACGGGCGCAGTTTCAGTAGTCATTATACAGTAGTGTATACACACAACGCGGTTTTTTTTTGTAAAATATCTGTTTGACAGCTATAGTCAGTAAGACCAATTTGTTTTTTGTAGAATAGAATAAATCTCAAAATGATTTTAATGCCTTTTATAGTCTGCGAAAAATCCCCACAGATATAACCCCCTCCCTCTTCCCCCGCCAGAGCCGGAGAGGGAGATTGATCTTAATACCAAGGTATTAATAGTAAATAAAACTGTTTTATTGATTTAAATTGTATCATTATCCAAACTAAATGTGTGTAGGTAGGTATCAAATATCAGAACAATAGGTTAACAAGATCATTTGGAGCACTTTGTTCCTTAAAATCGATCTGATGCTGACTGTACAGCCAGTGTAGTATCTAGTATACATAGAATTCGTTATTTTGTTTTACACTTTTTATACCTACCATAATCACTGTCGATTTCTTTCTCCTATCGTAGTCGTACATCTTATATTGCATTCTCCAAGATCATTTCTGTTTATCAAAACAAATTTCAAGTAGGAGTTCAATACCTATGTAGCTAATACCCAGTAAGAACTTGTAGAATTAAGAATTTCTCGTAAACTGGACTGTACTGCGGAAGTTTGTGCTTTGTTTCAAATACATTTACTTTCATGACTGTTTGAACGATGATAATGCTCAGTCACCCATCTTAGTGCAAAACGATGACACGGCTTAAACTTGTTCTAAGTACGAATGTGGCTTCCATGCTTTAGGTATCTTCATAATTTATCATGTTATTGTGTAAGTATGAACTTAAGAACTGTAAAGAGTATAAAATAAATAGAAGTTCTAATACCACTATTGACTAATAGAGAGACGAGTTTAGGAGAAAATTGTAAAAAACCGTCCTCTTTGTGACCAATTCGTACTCTAATTTATTATCAAAATTCGGAGTTGCAAGACTCTTGAAGCCAAGCTAACCTCACCTAAGCCGATAAACCTTCTGATTAACGGACGAGACGAGGCTCCGGCACAGAATTCCCTGATGAAATTAGTCTAACACTCCGTCTGATCCGCTCCTACCACATTTGAAACCACAAATACAAACACTTCTTGTAACATGTTCAGCAGCTTTACGTATAACTCTTATGTATTTCACAATTCAAATATTTTAGTGAGTAACTAATTGATAGTCAAAACTTTCTATTCTAGTTTAAGTTTAGATATATGCAATACTAAAAAAAATACCAATTAGGTACCCACAAAAAAAAAATTTCGCAATTTCTATATTTGTATAACTTACTCTGTAACAAATATGTTTATATTTGTTACAGAGTACTGAATAAATATAAATACATATAGAATAAAGAGAAAATAGTACTGTATAAATATACAATAGTAGGAAAAACTGGACAGCCTCTGTAGCGCGGCGATAGTGAATGCGGCGGCAACGCAGGTGGCGCGGGTTTGATACCCGCACACTAAGTGCGGACATAAGAAAGAAAGAAATTTTTTATTTTGCTTCTCACAGTGTTACTTAAATACTTATGAACTATACTTACAACTAACCTTAACCTAGTATATCTCACACTGTGTGAACCCAAAATAGGGCCCCATCTCAGCATTAAATGCTACGCACACTGAGAGTATGCGCAGCGCTGGTTCCCTTTCCATTTCGATCCCCGCTCGCAACTATTAGTATGCATAAATGTCCGCGGCTGCGGCGCGCCTGACGCGCCTCCCCTTTTACCGGGACCGAGTTGGGGACTCTAGTCCCCACACACCCGAGAAGAGGGCCAGATCGTGTGAGATGGCCCTGGGTCGGCCGGGGTGCGAGGGATATGCCTGTCAACCTCACTTTCGACAACCAAAGCGACCCACAGGCGGCGTGCGTTTTAGTCGGTTCGAGTCCGACATAACCTCTCCCACCGGCTCCGGTAGGGAGGTATCCGTGGCGATTTTGCGCACCTGGGTACCTGGAGCCCTAATAAGTTTAACAACTGGTCTAACTGCAATGCATCGATATCGCCTTTGGGTTGTGGACGTTGCATGGCAATTGCTTTACGGAAAATATCGAAGTTCAGATAAAATAAGCTTTTAGACTGGTAAAGCGGACCCCCACTCCGACGTGAAAGTTTCGGCTGCGACTGGTTTTAACGTTAGGACGAAAAAGAAGAATTAGTAAAAAACAATTCAATCAATTAATTAGTCTATCACAGTCCACTTCTGGATAAAGACCTCTCCCAATGTTTGAAGGCTTTGACCTACTGTTTCCACCCTGGCTAGACAAGTTGGTACAGGGTTTTATTTCTACTTTTCCTTCTCTTGCAGTGTCATGGAGCGGTGATACTTGTAAACTTTCTCCGTCACCACACGAAGAACAATTAACTTTCCCTAATACTCCTATTTACAATCACATAGGTATATCTAAAATATTATTTAAATCGACATGAATTCAACCTTTCCATGTAAGTCATGCTGTTCTTGCGGACTGCTTCCTTCTCGGTCGGAATCTCCAGATACTCATGTATTTCCTTGTTTCTAACAAACCAGTGTGCATTTGAAATTGCTCTTAGTGCAAAATTTTAAAATCTCTGGAGGATTTCAATGTTGGAATTGCTAGCACAGCCCCAGAGTTCAATCCCATATGTTCAGATTGGTTGTATGATAGCCTTTTGTTGAATAAACACACAGATGGACTCGTTAAGAATCAGCTAATCCAGATGATGTTACTCGTCTAAAAACTAACCTGATTTAACCCAATCCCAGTTAAAGACAGAAAATATCTGATTATGGCTAATAGTCGATTGCAGATAAAGTAGAACACAAAAGAAATCGACATGAATAAGTAGGAATTAAAGTAAATTAGTGTAAGATTGTTGTTAAACGACGGTGACGTGCGAAATTTCGTGCGGTCGCTGTGCGGTAGCGGTTCGGTCGCCAGACTCTTATGTTCATTAAGGGGAACTTTGTTTACTAAGAGGCAGCATTTAAATTCCGTCAGGAAATGCGGCCGCGGTTTTAGATGGATCGAAGTCAGCTAACAGTGGCTGTGTAAAGCTGGATGTTTCTTTACTTATTCAATTTAAAACGTAGTTGCTAAAGAAATAGTGCGCATTTGGGAAAAATAACACGGTATCGGATATGTGTAGCCGGTCGCTGCGTGGCGTCCGTTTAGCGACCGCACAGCGGTTTTGTGGCGGGCACGGAGCGTCAGCGCGGGTTAACTCTTGGCATGGTGGAATTTTTGTAGTACTTATAGTAATAAATAACCTGAAGAAGAGAGATATGCCTAGCCCGATGAATACAAGGTTCGAATCAACTTTATTTTGAAAATAATAATAATAATGATATCATAAAAATTATATTTCACAGAATGGTAACAAATGTTTTAAACGATTTATAAATCATATTTTTCCTTCAGTTATACTTAACTATAGATAAGCAATACAATATCATTACCATCATTATTAAATTTGGCAATTAATCCAAACGCCTTTTTATCTTCTTTTTATTCACATCTTGCTACAAAAAGAGTGTCAGCCCATATACATCGTAACATAAACTAACAAGGCAATGCAGTAACCCCAATGATATTACCAGCTACGAGTACATTGTTTCATCTATCGCTTTAAAGCTGAAAATAACCACGGTTGTTCCTTTTACAACGCAAACATTTCAAAGTCAATACAAGTAGTTGTATTACTCAAATGTGGCATAAAACATAACTTATTCGGCTCAAACTGCTCATAAAAGTATCTTCTCAAAGAACTCATACAGCCAAAGCTCATTGCGCTTAAGAATACAAAGAAAAAATATTTTTCAAGTTTATTGTTACTGTGTGTTCAAGTCTTTATGGCGTATCGTGTGCTTTTATGATTTCTTTTGATAAACAAAGCTGTATAGCGTTGTTAGACGACTGAAATACTGGTTGAATGTGTGATTTGAATTTTTCAAATTACGTACCAAGGATTCTTAGTATTGAGGGAATGGCTAGAGAGACTACACGGCAGCCTCTCGTACCGTCTGACGCAGATGATCACCGAGCACGGGTGCTTCGGGCAGTATCTACGTCGGATGTAGAAAGAGCCAACGTCTGAGTGTCATCACTGAGATGCGAGCGAGGATTCGGGGCTGCACACGCTCACCGAGTGTCCGGCGTGGGAGACGCCGAGACGGGAGCTGGTAGCGGTCCTGAGAATGAGAGCTCTCACGCTCGCCACCTTGCTCGCGGCGATGGTTCGCTACGCCGATGCATGGGCGGCCGTTGCCTCCTTCTACGAACAAGTAACGCTCGTGAAGGAGGAGGCGGGGCGACAGCGACAGCGACAGCGACAGCGACAGCGACGAAGGATCGCAAGCCAAGCTGCCCGCGTACAAAGGCAACTCGGACGTCGGTGGTCAATGAATGACCTCCGCCCTCCATGAACACAGACCTGGGGGTGACTGGTGGAGCCGCCTGTTACCTTGGCAGAAGCAGGCCACGGCGGCGGCGCGCCTTGGACGCCTCCCTGTTTCTGGAGACGAGTTGGGGACTCTGTGGTCCCCACACCCGAGGAGAGGGCCAGATCGAGAGAGATGTGCGAGGGATATCCCTGTCAACCTCACCTTTGGCAACCAAAACGACACATAGGCATCGAGCGTTTTAGTCGGTTCGAGGCCGACATAACCTTCCCCCCTAAAAAAAGGATTCTTAGTACTTCCCCACACTAGCGTTGTCGTCAATTCGGATTGATTTAACTGGCCACGTTCATAGACTAAAATATCATAATCGGAAACGATTGCTTTATTCTCGAGTGGTACAGATGAGTGGTGTTGTACATGAAAATATATTATTTGGATAAATATTCCTAGTTATGATTAATGATATTATCCGTGCTTTTGTTTTGATTGCTATCATCGTCCTTATTTTTCTAGATGGGCGACTACGATTGAAGCGCGTACTACATGCGTCCTTGCAAAGATTATCAAATTTATATTTCTCAAATAGTGGTTAATAATAAGATTAATTACTTAATTAGTTCAGATGTTATATTATGCCTGTAATCTATGAACGAGCATATCCTAAAAATTTCTGAAAAAGATATTGCTGCTTATATGATTATACCGTGTACCTAAGCTCAAATTTCCGTAAGTAAACACTTGCAGATATGAACTTATTAGCAAGTAGGGTTCGCCACAAAGCGTATTCGTGTGAACTTGACGTATACATGGTACAGCCTCGTTTGGCGTACAAGTGTATAACTTTTCCGTTTAGCTACAACTATCCTTTATGCTAACGTGTGTGCTTTGTGGTTTTGCTTTTATCAGTGATTTAGATACAAATGACGTGGAAAGGTTGTATTCGACTAACTTGTTCGTTACTCTAGAGAAACGTTACTGCACTGTATATACGTTATCAAGTCAGCAATAAAAAATATTCTTTCATTTATTTCCCAACAAAATAAACTTTTTACGTTGAATGAATGGCTCGCTCTTTCATTTAGCGCCCTTTTTTGATATAGCACTGCGACTAAGTTTTATATCGTTATAAAATACTTTACGTTCATACATGAAACAGACATGTTAAATAAATTTTTGTATTTATTTATAAACATAAAATGCGGAAGTTCCAAATTTATATCATTTTGAGCCATTACGGATGGTGTCTGTTTCTAGTTTCGTCCTCTGAGGTCAGCGAAGTAATAAATTATCTAAACTGTCACTTATACAGAAGTCTACATTAACCCTAATTACTGTTACAAAGCGAAAATAAAACATATTTTGTTGAGATCAACATTAATATTTAATACTTGCCTACTTCCGTGGGATTTGTTTTTAAGGTAATGATTTATAAGATATAATAAGTTTGATTGTCCTTTACGTAACTTTAGACAAAAAGAACTTTGCACTTGTATTTATCTTTGTATTTGTATTGGGATAGCGTTGGGAGTAAATATTATATTTTGGGCATTTGAATATTTTTCTAAATAGGTATTGTAAAGAACTTCATAAAATTAAAATTAATTATTTTGTATGAAATAAATGGTATCAATACTCATTGCTTTTGTAAGAATTCCTCACACAAACTTATTCTTGATACCTACCTCATTAAATAGACTAAGATTATACTTTTTCAAAAGTTGTAACGGTCTAGAAATCTTGAAAATTCTGCATTGTATATTTTCCTTGCGGGGATAATGTCAGGTCGTTAGTAGCTGAATGCTGATGGATTTAACGAGCGTATTAACAGAGCTTACCGGCTCATTATCCACTAGTCTACGACAAAGTGTACCGATGGATACATTATAACACTTGCTGTTTTTATAGAGTACTAAAAGTATAAAACATGTAAGTTCTTCTCTGTGTTGTTTCTGTCCTCAAATTCTTTTCAGTGTGCCTCTACTGTATTTTGAACCTTTCATGCAAATCATGGTCCAGATTCCCCATGACCTGACATCTGTTCAATTTTTTTATCAAAATACTTATATCACAGTATAGATGCAACCTCTCTGGGTCGGCCGGGGTGCGAGGGATATGCCTGTCAACCTCACCTTCGGCAACAAAAGCGACCCACAGGCGGCGTGCGTTTTAGTCGGTTCGTATCCGACATAACCTCCTCCACCGGCTCCGGTGGGGAGGTATCCGTGGGGATTTTGCGGACGTAAAAAAAAATAAAAAGTATAGATGCAACCTACATTTTTAAAAGAGGACTAGTAACAGACATTATTACTCGTTGACCGTTGTTGGGTCCGCGTCGGTAGTGTAATGGCCAGAATTAGAACCCGAGATCTCTCGATTCTAATGCCAACTCTTTAAACCGACGCTTCTTTTAAGTATATTTTGGTTATTTTAACATTTAGACTGTAAAATCTAGGTAGCACCCATGTACCTACTGATAACAGTTTAATTTATATATTTAATACTTTCAAATAAAATTGAAAGACCTATCGCTGTAGAGGTTTGCTTATCACACATATTGATAACTCACCTGACACTCAGGTGTAATAAGCAATAAAGTAATGTGGAAAAGTACAAGTGAGTTATCAATATGTGTAACAACAAATTCCACCAAGTGCCATCAATCTACAGTATATATTATACATATAATTTTCACAGGTGTTCGAATGTTGGACGGAGACGTCACTGATGCAGTTGAAGCTCGATCGTTGAGTTTGAACCCTCAGCACGTGGACATCTACAGTGCATCGTGGGGACCAGACGACGATGGGAAAACTGTGGATGGTCCTGGAGAACTCGCCACTCGAGCTTTCATCGAGGGAGTTACCAAGGTAGGTTTTACACTTTCATGTTTGTTTTGAAATCCTCTGATACATCCTCTGATTTTAAAACCAGTTTCAATTTTCATTAAGATCAGTCCTGAGACACCCTTGCGTACTTCCCGCTATTCCTCATGGTTTTCAATTGACCATCCACGCCTCCTTCAACAATTTACACTGTATGTATTTTCAAGTGATGAAATGAAATTGATTTAAATGGAAGTTATTCTAAAATCTCTGAGTATTTACTGGTCTTGCAGGTAATGTCTACTTAAGGACCGTAACATTTGTAGTAATAACACCATTCATATAAAGGCAACGGCTTTTTGTCTTCGTTTCTCTCATATAACGCTCTGCAATAGCTTCTTTAGACACCTGTGGTTCTTAATGGGACATTTCTTACCTCAGACCACGAGGTAATCCCTGTCGTGTTCGTTATTTATTACACACGTATTTATTGTCGTCTATTCTTCCTACTTACACGTTTATGCTCCGCAAGCCAACTAAGCTAAGAGAATGATGGCACTTTGCGGAAGTCGCAAACTTTGCATGAAAACTGTGAAATATCGTTAAGGTATGATTTGTCATCATTGTGTAGATATTGTGTGGATTAACGTTATTTAAATTTTTAAATTAAAACTAGGTGGAGACGAATTCAAAATAACAAGTGTCTGTGAATATAAAATAAATTTAAGATGCTTAAATGAACGTAGGCTGGTTGAACTAAAAACTATTCAAGAGATTTGACGTTTGACGCTGATACCCTCAAAGTTATTTGGCACTTAGAAATTGATTGGAAATTCAATAACATCAAAATATTGTTTTTTATTCATAATAAAGCTTCAATTCAATTACGTATAGTTCAAATTACAATGTATATTTATTGTAATTTGAACTATACGTAATTGAATTGAAGCTTTATTATGAATAAAGTTGAAGAGTTGTATGGCAAAATGCCTAACGCATAGTTTCTATATAATTTCACAATTGGAAATCATATAAGTTCATTAAATCATAGAAATATTCAGAGAGCCAAGTGAACTGTTTTTTTTTTTAATTATATAAAACAATTCGCTTTGTTCTATATATTATATTAGTAATAGTTTTAAATAGAAAAGTTTTATTTTTATTTTTTTATATAGGACACGTCAATTGGACTTCGCCTTGCCTGATGGTAAGCTGAAGGCAAAGTCCCAGAAAAGAGGGTCACCATTACTTACACATACCGTGTGACAATGGTGACACTCAGCTTGACGGCCTTATCATATGCTTTTTCACGCCCCGCTTAAAGGACCCGGGACTGTAGGAAGAAGGAAACACGTGAGCTGGTAATGAAATCCAGGCCTTGATGGTGCGACAGAGGAAAGAGTCTCCGAACCGCTTGGTTCTTGATCGGATGTTTTGCACCGTGTGCGGATGACATCTAAGACCTGCACGTGTTGTTCTGTGTAGGAAAGGGGAGGGTGGGACTAATTGGAAGAGCTCATCAGAACACTCCCCATGGTACAGACGGTAAAATACAGCCATGGACGCAACATCTCTACGCAGCTGTAAAGGTTCTAGGGTGTTCGTGATCTCGGGATTCCCAATGATGCGGACCGCACGTCGCTGCAACCTGTCGAGAGCATCTAGTAAGTACTTTGCTGAACCATCCCAGAGATGCGAGCAGTACTCCACACAGGAGCGAATTTGTGTCTTGTATAGAAAATCTGTCTCACTCTGTTAAGGACTCCGAGTTTTCGTGAGGCTGTTTTGATGATGCTTTCGATGTAGTTTTTGTTATTCAGGTTGCAGCGAACATCCATACCTAGGATATTGAGATTGTCCTGCAGTGGCAGTGGCGTGCTCTGAAGAGTGGGGAGGGGAAGGAAAGAAGATACTTTTGCTGTAAACGCACATGCCTGCGTCTTCTTGGCATTGAACTCAACCAGGTTCTCAGAGCCCCATTGAGAAATGTGATTCAGGATCCCGTCAAGCTCAGTGACAAGAAGCTGATTGCTTGGCCGCAGGATGTCCATGATAACTCCCATGTAAAGTGCTATCGTCTGCATAACAACGAACATTGCCGGTAGACAGCATGTCGTTGATATGCAGAAGAAAGAGAGTGGGTGATAAGACGGACCCCTGGGGCACGCCAGCATTAAGCTGCAGAAACTCCGAAGCTCGTCCGTCACAAAGGACGCGAATACGGCGCCCCTGCAGGAAGCTAGCAACCCAGTTGCACAGCCTAGAAGGCAGACCAAAGGCAGGTAGCTTGGAAAGAAGCGATTTGTGCTAGACTCTATCGAAAGCTTTGGCGATGTCAAGACTAATTGCCAGTGACTCGCCGTGCTTGTCCATAGCCTCACCCCAAAGATGGGTAACGTATGCTAGAAGATCACCCGTTGACCGTTTCGGTCTGAAGCCATATTGCCGGTCATTAATTAAGGAGTAATCCTCTAGGTGCCGCATGAGCTGTTTGTTAATTATGTGCTCGAACACTTTGCACAGCACTGAGGTGACGGCTATGGGTCGATAGTTGGCTGGCTCCGAGCGATCCCCCTTCTTGGGAATCGGCTGAACATTCGCCTCTTTCCAAGGCAAAGGCACTGTACCCGAACTGTAGGATAGCCGGTACAGGCGCGTAAGCATTGGAGACAACTCCGCTGTACATTTTTTCATAACTACCGCTGGAATACCATCCGGACCACTGGCTTTCCGGACATCGAGTGATTGCAGCACTGCACGGACATCGCGTTGCCTGATATGGATATCAGGCATCGCGTGGTCACTGTCGGGTAGTGTTGGTGGCTGCGTACCACAATCATCGATTCGGGAGTTGGCCGCAAAGAGATTAGCCAGCAGATTTGCCTTCTCTTGCGGCTCATGGGCCAGGTATCCATCAGGGTTACGCAGCGGAGGCAGCGAAGGCTGACAGAAGTTGGCTTGCACGGCTTTAGCCAGTCGCCAGTAGCCACGGCTTCCCGTGGGATGCATCACTAGCTCTTGACCAAGCCGCGCTATGCGCAGGGCATCCGCTCTGACGTAGGCCCTTCTACAGACCTTTGTGGCTCTGTTGTACGCCGCCTTGAAGTGGCCCAGATTGGGATGGCGCGTGGCGCGCGCCCTTACCCAAGCGCGGTACGCAGACTGTTTTTGTTCAACAGCTTCCGCGCACTCGCGCCCGAACCAAGGGCGCACCCCGCGGTCACCGGTGACATCGGTGTATGAGATATAGTATTCCATACCCAGACCGATCTCACCGGCGACAGCAGTAGCACAATCCGATGGGTTCTTACCTTCAAAGCAGCGCTCAACCCACGGGATGGACGCAAAATAGTCACGAAGTCCATCCCAGTCCGCTGACGAGTAGTGCCAGAGACGCCGCTTCCCCTGCACGGGTCGTGGGGGCGCTATAATAGGCACCGTGGAACAGACCAGGCAGTGGTTGGAGTTGCCTAAAGCGGCTCGCACCGATACACTGTACCGGTCCGGATCACTCGTCAGCAGAAGGTCTAGCAGAGAAGGTGCTAGGCCCGACCTTCTTGGTATCCTAGTGACCTTGTGCACCAATTGGGTCAGGCCGTGCGCCAGAGCAATGCATGGGCGGCTCTTCCCGCATGGTCTGTTTTGGAGGAGCCCAACCAGATCTCGTGGTGGGCGTTAAAATCCCCCAAAAATACCATTTCGGCATTCGGAAATCGCTCCTGCGCATCATCTGCCGCCTGACTCAGATATTCAAAGAGTCGAGTTGTCTCAGCATCTCCTGTATGGGAACGGTAGAGGCACACATAGATCTGACTCGTAGGGCCATGGTCTAGGACGGAGAAGGATGGATCCTCTAGGCAGCGCAAACGGCGACAGCAAACATCCGCCCTAACAAACACGCACACCCCGGCTTTTGCACGAAAACTTTCCTCAAGAACATAGCCAGGGTAGAGCAAGTAGGTCGTGTCGTCAGGGCGGTGTATTTGCGTCTCCGTTAGAAAAAACATGGCAGGTTTCGCCGTCTCTAGGTGTTGGTGGACGGCGTTGAGGTTTGCATGGAGCCCACAGATGTTAGTGGACTCCACCTCAAATAGCAAGGTTTTGGGAGTGTGACGAGCCGCTGTGCCTATTTCTCTGAATTGCGCTGCCATGAGTTTGGGTGGGAGAAGGCGTGAAAAAAGAGGTGATTGCCGCTGCAGCACCGTGTGACAAAGCGCGGGATATTGGTTTTATCTATGAATGTGAGGCATGGCGAGAGCCGACGCGCCGAACGGAAGGGCCCCCGTACACCCCTGAGTATGGTCGCCGGGCTCCCAAATCCGGTCACCAACCGGCACGACGAACCATATCGGGATTATGCGCGGCCTGGTGAGGCAGCCTCCCAAGGTGGTTAACCCCAGTTGGGCCCCTGTACTATACCGCGGGCGGCCAGCGGCACCACCGTTTCTACAGGTCTCCCTGTTCGGCGCATCGCCCCGCGCCATCCCCACTAGACTACGCCAAGACCCACTGGTCCCACTAGTGCTGCGACAACCACCACCTCTGCCCGGCTATGCACTTGCTGACCCCTGAACACAATCCAACCGAGATTGAATTGCTATGGAGGGTTTTTCGCAATAGTGCACGGTGGTACCTACCCGGTCGAAACTTGAGACAAATTTGTGCCACCAAGTTTCTACCACCAGTGAAAAGTTTTGAATAGAATGAATTAAATGTAAAATTCTTCCTAAAACAACTTTCGAAAACTGGTAATTAAATTTTATCTGTGTGAAACCAGAGACGGATTCGTAGTAGAAATTATATAACATCTTTCATTCATTTATCGTATAAGTACCTAAAATGTTTTTCCCTACAATTTGTCGTCTATTCGTGACCTTAATGAATCCTCAACAACACCAGTGTTAAATTCGCAAATTTAATTTCACACTGACTGAATGACATTCACACGTATCCTTACAGCCATAAGGTTTCTTTTTACTTTGTTTTTCATTTATGTCGATTTTTAACTGAGTTAGTGAGGAGTATGCGACCAGTCAAGCAACACTCCGCTAAAGCCATTTCAGTAATGACGCAATTATTTTCTTTCTCTATTTTCCACACTATATGGTCAAGTGTACGCGAAGTGCATAAAATTTACATAATCTCCTTTTCTTTTTCAACTCTAAACAGTACTTGGAGCTTCTCGGTTGTGGAAAATTATGTGTATATTTAATAGTCTAAACGGGTGGCTTCAGTTTTCGTTTGTAGTCTTAAATGCAAAAGTTAATTGTCAAGTTGTAACTTATTTTATATAACAACACGCTTTTCGTATTATTTATATGATTCTGTATATTATCGACGTAATCTCAGTTCATCACATATAACAACTAACATACTTAAATGCATTATTTTTGCGGTAACCTTATGAGTACTCCTCTCTTCTCCGCTCTTTCCACTTCTTCATCCAGATTTCTATGTTCACTCTTCTTTTAACATTTTCTTCATATCATACGTACTTCTAATTCCTGTGGTAATGATAAAGGTAATCGGTACCCAATACCCAACTATCCAAACTCTAACACTTGTTCTAGACTTTCAGTTTCAATCATAATCTTAAATTCAATCTTTATTCTTCTTAAACTTTCGTCTTGGTTGCATTCACTTTGACACTTTCATGCATCTTTCATGTATGATTTTAATAGCCTAGAATATCTATTTAGTTTTTATATTAATATATTAAGTTTTTAAGCTGCATGGTTCCCGAACGAATTGGTTTTTTTTATAAAGGTTTACCCACAAGGAATAGGGCTGTTTAAGATTAGACTGGTATATACAGCCCAGGCTAAGCCTCAGATGCTTGACTCGAGCCAACATTAGTGTCCGTAATACGGCAATTGGCTCACTCCCTATTACGTGACACCGAATACAATGATTTGTGAAATAAGGGTGTTAATTCGTATAATGAGATAAAGGCGTGATTATATGTATATATGTTTATGGTAGTTCAAACAAAATTCGATATAATTTACAATCATTTAAAATATTGACTGCCTAGCAATAAAATCTAATTACATATGTGTACATGTTTAGTCAGTGGTAGAGTGTAGTAGAAACTAAACCCATATGCCATTTGTTTCTGACACACATTTATCATAGCGTTGATATAGCTATCTCTGCAATATCTGCCCCACCTCTATTGTAAATTGCTCATTTAACATGAATTTTTGCAAATCTTTTTCACTTGTATATCCCTGTCGAAGGTTTTCGTGTCATACTCATCTCGAATTCCATAATTTGACATGAATTTTTCGTGTAAAACTGATTACTCAGCTGAACGACACGACGTGAATTCACCCCAAATACGATAAAAGCAGTCACGTTTGGCTTTCGTGCCCACAAAGCGAGTGCAACGAACGTAATACTTGCATACATACATACTTGTAGATATACAGAGAGATTGATAGCATAATTAGGTTCGATTGTGCCGCTACGAGGGTCCCTCGACATCAATGAGTGTTTAGCTACCAACATCATACTGTTAATTAAAGTGAGTAGACAGGTATCTACATATATACATTTTCTAAAGCTTAACGGTCTTATTACAAAAAACGGAATTAAGTCAGGTTTAAACCTGAACTATAAAGTCTAGGCTTAATCTCAAGACCATGGTCTAAACTTCTCCTTATTACAAAACCTGAATAATCCGTAGACTACTTAGTACCATAATTTAAACCTTGACTTAAATAAAACCACAGATTACTCAAACTATTGTTCGTTCATTATGATACCATTCAATCGCAACGTTCCGTTTCCTCAGAAAATAAAAATTATCTGACATCATTAATAAATAATATATACTAAAAATGGTGAAAAAAAGATTTAGATAATACATTTTCATTAAATTCAATTTTATGAATAATAGTTGTACTTTATTTTATAATAAAATATCATTTTGATGCCTTTATTTAGCAGTCATTGTTATGTATGATATTGGAAGATCTATGGACGTGAAATGGAACGAACTTTTCCGTTCGCGCTGACTTGGTATCAAATTTTTCCTAATTTTTATACCTACTTTAAAATATATTTATTGCAAGTTATTTAAAACGTTTAGTAAACATATACTTTTGCATAAAAAGCTTCTTCAGATAGTTCGATAAAGGGGTTTACTGGAATACGATGTCTGTTAGGTAAGCGTGGTATGTCCAATGACTCCACGATATTAATATCTGCGATATCCATCAGATCAACTGCGTCAATATCCATTACGAGCATAGTATTATAAGAAAGTAAACGAATTTATCTGACGCTAACCGGCTAAGTCTTGCAATTTGCACTTGCAATTTTGGCAAGTTTGACATATTATTATTGTGATTTACACTTTAGACCAACGTTAAACTAGGGGTCACGCAGGTTTATCTTTAGACCAGAGATAGTCCATGGTTTAGTAATAAAACCCTTTTTGTAATAAAAATTTCTTTAGACCATGGTCTAAAGACGATTTAAACCTGGTTTTAGAGTTAGTCCGTGTTTTGTAATAAGACCGTAAGAGTTTGTTTGTTTGGTTGAACTCACTAATCTCAGAAAGTACTGTATCGAATTGATTTTTTTTTTGTTGAATCGTCCGTTTATCGAGAAAGGTTATAGTCTAAATATCATAACGCTACCATTCACGAGAGCGGACCAGTAGCCATAAATTTCAACAAACCCGACAAATTCCCATACATTAATTGAAAATTAATATATTCCGGGCATATATTATGTTTTAAAGGGGTTATACGGGGTTTTGTTTGTTAAACATTATTGAATCAACTTAAAAAGACAAGGTTCTCAATTGGACAATTTTTTTTTAAAATTTTAAGACTATAATAATCACATCATTATTTTTTATACCTACAAATCTTTTTTCACTTGTATATTGTACCAAAGCCATTGTTTCGTGTCATACTCATCTCTAATTCCATAATTTGCTATCCCAGTAATATAAAGATTTACCTGCGCATGACATGAATATAACAAACAAAGAACCTAAATGATAGAACCAGAAAAGTTGAAGCGCCAAGCGCGGCATGGCAAATGACACGACATTTGAATATGTGAAGTTCGCAGGCGATGCGGCTTATGCCTCCGTATATCATCGCCACGCCTGGCTATCACTGGTTGATGGACTTTTATAAGAGCGTACTTTCATTTCTGTTGTGTGGTGTTCAGTACGGTAGTCTTATTCCTCTTTCCAGTGTTTTGATTAATAGACTTTGAGCATGAAATATGTAGGCGGCGGTGTGACTAAACCTTTAGTATGATATTGTATATCTAGATATGGAATGGTTCCTCAGTATTTTAAGAATTATATTATTTTATCTGTGTCAGTATGAATGGGTATTAGATAGGAAAACTAACAAAAGTCAATCTAAAGCATATGTCACTCAAATAAACTGTATAAAACTTACAATCGAATAAATTAATTCAATTTGTACCCAAATTGAACGCGTAGATAAAAATTCATGAAAACTTTTACATTTTTCAATCAATCGTGATTTCGGGTCATAGGATAAATTCTATTGTACGGTCACTCGTGTCGAATTTCAAATAACTTATTTGTGTCCACAAATAAGTTATTTGAAATTCAAAGACAATTTACACGTACAGAGTTGTAATGAAACGCCTTCGTAATTAATTAAATTGATATCTTAAGGGCGAAAGAGGAATAAAATGAATGGCGATAAGGAATTTTGGAATCGAGGAGAAATTTGTAGGGCGAATGAGAGATAAACCCTTAAAATTGTTGTGTGATTCATTTTCGGTTGAAACATAAGCAGACTTATCTCATACACATTACTTAAAACGGATTGTCGAACTTAAAAATACCATTTTCTATTTATGTAATTGTACCTATACTTACATTATTTATATTACAGGTGGTAGAGTTATATATTATACTGTTAAGTAGTAAATTTTAATATGATACTTGACCGTTTTATTGCAGATTCATCCCATTTATTCCTAAGTGTTTTCAATAAAATACCACTCATCTGTAATAACAGCCAAACATTAAAACTAAACACAGCTTCTAAAACTTCCTCTTGATGAAAAGTAGAATAAGTAAGTAAAAAGTAGTAGACACAGTCATTAATGTCTCCATTTCCGCAGGGTCGTAACGGCAAAGGGTCCATATTCGTCTGGGCTTCAGGAAATGGCGGCAGAGAACACGACAACTGCAACTGCGATGGCTACACGAATTCTATTTGGACATTGTCGATATCGTCCGCAACAGAGCGAGGAGAAGTGCCGTGGTACTCGGAAATGTGCAGTTCGACGCTTGCTGCTACTTACAGCAGTGGGGCTATTAATGAGAAACAGGTAAGTTGTAATTAACATAACATAACATAAACTCACGCCTATATCCCCGAAGGGGTAAGTAGAGGTGCTTGCACCCACATTTCAACATTTTATGTTTAGGGCCTAATGGAATAGGTGGCGAGCCTATTGCCATTAATCGGGCACTTATAAATCTGCGATAAATACACACATAACTTCGAAAAGCATCGAAAAGTCATTGGTGGGTGCCATGGTAAAACCTGGGATCGAACCCGAGATCTCGTCTCAGCAGTCCATTACCTATACCACTAGGCTACCGCGGTAAGTTGTAATTTCACACACAACGTCAGACGGTCCTACTGTACGGTTGCGCAAATATTAATTAGTACTCTACCCACCCAGTATGGTTCCAAAAAAATGTAAAAGTTGCAATAAGAATATCACCAAGAAGTTGCCTGGTTTGGAATGCAGCCGATGTTCCAAAGTGGTACACGCGAGCTCGGAGTGTGCTAGACTGACCAAAAAACAGTTGAGCACCCTACGTAATTCCGACAGCATTGAATGGAGTTGTGAAACATGTTTGGTGAATACTTCACGAAGGACGTCATTTATCATCCCAGAGGACGACGATGCTGATGAAGACTCCGAACCAGGTACTGCCCCCAGCCACCAGTCTACTCTTGACCACAGGAAGCTCATACAGGACATTAGTCGGGAGCTCAAAAAAACGGTCAAGGAAGAGGTTGGTGCCTTGGAAGCATCTCTCGACTTTTTAAGTGACCAAATAAATACGCTTGAATTGTACATTAAAAAGCAGGATAAAAAAATCACAGACCTGGAAAACAAAACTACAGACCTAATTAACAAAAATAAAAATTTGGAACTGCGTGTTGCGATTCTAGAACGAGGAAAGCAACAATATGAGCAGCACTCACTATCTACATACGTCGAAGTTGTGGGGTTACCGGAGGAAACTCCCCAGGATACTAATAAAGTGCTGTTCTTGGTAGCAACTCAATTGCAGGTGGACAAGCAGGACATCCAGTCAACTCGTCATGTAAACGGACGCAAGGGTAAGCCCGGTTATATACTGGCCGAGATGAAGACAAAGTCTGCACAGGACCGATGGATTGCCGCCAGCAGAATCAAACGCCTAACACTCGGTACTATTCTACCCGACACACCGGCGGAGAAGGTAAATAATAAAATTTTTGTTCGTGAAGCCCTAACTAAGTATATGAAGACGCTTTTCTATACAACAAAGCAAAGGCTTGGTAGTTCATACAAATTTATATGGATCAAGGAAGGGAAGATATGCGCTCGTCAAACAGGCGTTAGCAAGATCCACTACATATATTCAATCCAGGATATTGAACTGCTTGACAACTGCGCGCCTTCTAGTTCTAAGTAAAAATATAAAATTATGTATCCCTGATCGAGATGTAAGCTAAGTTTTTTGTGTTTTTAGTTCATGGAACCACTAAAACCTAAAGAAATTAGCAACTGTAAATCTGTTAACGACTTTTTTAAACAATTACCTTCCAACCATAATCTATTTCTATCCTGCCTACATGTTAACATTAGATCTATAATAAAGAATTTTCCTAAATTGTTACAAATTATCCATGAATGTATTTATCCGCTGGACGTGATTGTACTTACCGAAGTTGGCATATCTGAGAATACTGTCATGTTATTTAATATACCTGGCTACAATATGCAATCGAAACTACGTACAAATAGGAAGGGTGGCGGTATTATTTATTCACAAGGGCTAGTTACTGTGTTTTGAGCGAAGGAATCTAGGTAATGATATAATCTGATTATGTATCGCTGGTATTAAATAATATATTTTAATGAATTAAATTGTATTTTCATCATCTGACATTAAATTATTGTGAACTTGACATTAAATATGTAATTTTGACAATTGATTTGAAGTACTATTATGACATTATTGATCGAATTATTATTTTTACACTATGAATTGAAGTATTATTTTGACTTTATTAACTTAATTATTACTTTGACATTATTATTTGAATTATTACTTTGACATCATCAACTGAATAATTATTATTTCTGATATGACATGTTTATGAATAATATTTGAAATAGTAATTATATCTATTTTAATTAATAATATGTTGTGGAATTATTGTTTAGTTTTTTGAAGCATGATTATGTGTGATTATGATAATGTAAATGACAATATTGTAAATGAAATTATTAAAATTATGTTGCTACTCTGTCGCATTGGGTCTGCCTGTAATGACATTGTATGTATGAAATAAATAAATAAATAAATAAATAAATAAATAAAACAAAAAAGTACTTAAAATTTACGATAACCCCATATAAAAGCTTCACTTTCGAAAATATAACAGGTATCTTGAAAACAGACAGTAAAACCGTAATTATAAGTGCCGTTTATAGACCGCCATCTTCATACACTCGTAAACAACTGTTCATTAAAGAACTTGATAAGTACGTGTCTACTTTCAAGTTGCAAAACGATGCACTAATAATCGGCGATATGAATATAGACCTGAAAACTATGTCATCACATACTGAATCATACTTGGAAACACTGAGTGAGCACGGGCTTATGTGTGGAATCACAGAATACACAAGAATTGAGACAAAATTAAATATAATAACAAAATCTTGCATTGACCACTTATTTGCGCGATTCCCTACATTAGATCCGTACTCGGCAGCGCTCGATGTAGTACTAGCCGACCATAAGGTCATTATGTTTTCATGCGTAAGTCAATGCTTACATACCCGACGCACACAGGAGGTTTCCAAAACACATGTGAATTATAAAGTGTTAAATGATCAACTAAACAAAGTTGTATGGGCGCGGACTGGTGACATGAACTGCCCAAAACAAATTTATACTTTCATTAGGGATTCCTTAACCGGTGCTCATAACCAAGCTAGTATGACAAAGAAATATAAAGTAAGCCAGGGTTTATATAGGGCTCCCTGGATCAATGGTAATATAAATAAACTGTGTAAAAAACGTGACCGTCTATTTCGTACTTGGAGAAAAAACCCCAATAATCTTGAATTGCGACTTGAAAACAATAAATTACGCAATAAAACACATAAAATACTGGAAAATTGTAGAAACTCGTATTATGTAAATGCTATTAGCGATAATTTCAATAATATTAAAAAAACCTACCAAATAATAAATCACATGCTAGGTCGCACATCCTTATCCGTCGATGAAGCCATTATTAGAGCCTTCGAATCGCAAGGTCTGTCCACCAAAGATCTGGCAAATGGATTCGCCAAAGAATTTGATCAGGCGGTTAAAATAATTATCCCACAATGTAAGACCCAATTACTAGGTAAGCATACGTTTTTCAAATCCGGTAAACTCCAGTGTTCGATTTCAAAAGGCTACAAAAAAAAACGTAAGTGAAATAATAAAAAAACTAAATTTCAAGAAAGCTCCGGGTATAGACACTATCTCAGTTTCAGACATAAAAACAGTAAGCAGTGGTATCTCTCAGTCCATAGCTAATCTCATTAACTGCAGTGTTAAAAAGGGTGATTATCCTGACCAATTAAAAACTGGCTGCGTTAGACCGATCTTTAAGAAAGGTCATCGCAATGAATATGGCAACTATCGCCCTATCACGCTACTCTCCACTATCGACAAAATAGTTGAAAAGTATGTCTGTGGTCAAGTGAATAATTTTTATAACGATAAGGAAATCATTTATAAAAATCAATTTGGGTTTCAACAGGGAAAGGGCTCTAGTGACGTCCTATCACAATTTACTGACCATGTTAACGAGTCCATGAATCAAAGGAAGCATACCCTAGCACTCTTCATTGACTTCTGACTAGTGCTTTTGATACTCTTAATCACGAGGTGCTTCTTCATAAACTTGACACTTGTGGAATACGCGGGCCTTTACTAAAATGGTTTAAAAGTTACCTCTCTGACCGCACATATACTGTTAAGGTCAATGATGCGTTCAGTGATACGGTGACTGTGTCCAAGGGCACGGCACAAGGATCAGTGGTGGGACCTCTTCATTTCTTGACATACGTCAATGATATGAGTGATTGTATCGAACAAAGCACCTGTTACCAATTTGCTGATGATACGTGTTTACTAGTTAGTAATAGGAACCTAGATAAAGCGTACGAGTACCTGCAGGCAGATTTTTATACCCTCTGTAAATGGTGTCATGATGCAGGGCTTGTCCTTAACGCAAACAAAACCAAACTGTTACATATCAGATCACCATACTTAAAGTCCTCAACAGCCAACAATCAGATAATAGCTCACGATCACTCATGCCTACATAATTTTAATAGTGACGGCTGTTGCTGTCCAACCATTGAACGTGTTACCTCTCATACATATCTGGGTCTCATCATTGATGATAAATTGAACTGGAAACTCCATATCGATAAAGTATGTGATAAGCTGAGAAGCTTCCTGGCAAATATTAAAATCTTAAATCGTCGTATCCCCTATCATGTGAAAATACTACTTTATAACTCTCTAGCCGAGTCTCATATTTTGTATGGACTCACCAGCTATGGACGGACCTATAAAACACACATAAACAAAATATATAATCTGCAACTGAAAATATTAAAGACAATAATATCGCCGCAAATTAAGTTAGAATATAGCAATGATGATCTGGGTATTTTTAAACACTGTAAAGTATTACCCATTCATTTAAAACTAAAATACAGTTTGTTAAAAGAAAACTACTTTAAATATTATTTGGGTGATAAAGTGGAACATCATGTATGCACAAGAGCAGTCTCACAGAACCGGTTACAAACCGCACGCGCTGCTAACGTATTCGGTGAGAGAACAACGCAATACATTGTACCGCGCTTAATTAATAAACTACCCTCAAATATTGTAAAGGAAAATTTAAATGACAAAAATATTAAACATGTATTGAAGCGATTCTTTTTTGGATTTTTGTAAACATATACCATTTCAATATGGATGTTTGCTTAGCCGTGAGTAGGTACGTGTCGCCATTCTGCGCCGGTACACCCACATTATAATATTAAGCTACCTACATTTATTTCTTATATTCTACTTTGTGATTCTAGTGATTATTTTTTGTAACCTGTATTACTTATTGAAAAATAACTCGTTGCATTTACTACAAACCTCAGTGGTTTCTAAATGCACTGTAAATAATTATGTATATATGATGTTTTTAAGGTGATAAATAAATAAAAAAAAAAAAAAAATATTATGATGTATTACAGCGAGCTTCATCAACAGCACCAAGGATGGGCATGACTAAATTGATCGGTCACTTAAACTGTACTGCCAAAACATTCTCTTTTACAATATCCTAGTATTCATTGAACAAAAATATCCATTTCCATTTTTATTGACTTTCGAAATGCATTATAAAAAGTACCTAATATTTAAAAGCATCGTAAGATATAATTCGTTGAAATGGTTATTGTTTGTTATGAGCTATTTCAGTCGTATTTCAAATATACAGGATCAATGAAATGTTTTCTGTTATCAAATGTTTTATTATTCACCGTTGTTATGGCGTAAAACATATGCATTTAAATCCCTTTGATATCTTCAAATGTGAAGAAAGTTTACTTTTACTACTGCATTTACTTTGCAAAGACTACAAAGATATCTAACACTAGCACCGCGCCGCGGTTTCACCCGCTTCAATCCTAATACCATAGGAATATCGGGATAAAAAGTAGCCTATGTTACTCACGAAGGATGTAGCTTTCTAATGAAAAAAGATTTATTAAAATCGGTCCAGTACTTTTTGAGTTTATTCGTTACATACAAAAATACAAATCTTTCCTCTTTATAATATTATAAATTATAAATATTATTAGTAAAGATGGGTCGAATCTGAAATACATTTATTTGTTAACATGAAAACAAATATATTAACATCTACATTTTCCCCTACTTGGGACGTACCCTCAACCCATCTTAGCTAAAACGAGTAATGTCCAGTTTTACACAGCTTTACAGAGGTTGTCAACATAAAACACTTTGTCCTTTACAGGGGTTGAATTGGGCATGAGGTAAATAAAATGAAAGTACAATGTAATGGTGGCACTTCACACGACTATTTGTGTTTGTTGATTCGACAAAATATTTGACGAACATGCAAATATAGACAAACACAATTTACTTCACAAAACAGTATTCACTTCATAGAGGTGGATGTCAGGCCTGGGGGTGACGGGTGGAGTCGTTTCCGGGGACGAGTTGGGGTCTCTGTGGTCCCCACACCCGAGGAGAGGGCCAGAACCAGAGAGATGGTCCTGGGTCGGCCGGGGTGCGAAGAGGTATAGTGGGGATTTTGCGCACGTAAAAAAAAGTGGACATGTGAATTGTCACATTTTGTCTACTGTTAAAGGTACTCTACTAAAAAAACTAAGTAAATTGTCAATTTTACGTGGTTATGGTTTGTAAAATACGCAAATACGAATAGTCATGTGAAGTGCCACTATAAGGTTACTCTTTAAATGGTTGTATAGTTGATTTGTATATAAAAGATCCACCAAATTAAAAGCATGGAAGTTAGGTTAAACATGTCCAGCAATGTAAAACTAAAATAGCTATCATGAAAGAAGAAATCTCAAATGTAGATCAGCTTCGTACACATACACGAAACAGTAATTTAAGGCAGTTGCCAAATAGAAAAAAATATAATATGCCAACATGTATCAATCTATATGGAACCAAAATTTGTCAATATATACTACCCGAAATTTTGAATAGCTTACCAGAACAAATAGTGCAAAAATATGTAACAAAACAACCCTTTGTAAAAAGTTTGCAGAGCCATTTCTTAAACAATTTAAACGACTGTATTTGAAGTAAGTATTTTATCTTATAAAAAAAACTGTATTTTAATATATTTGGGTACTTGCAATGTAACACTAACTAGGCAAACTCACGCTCGCATATAAACCATTATGGTTTAAGCGGGTGGTTTAAATTTGTAAGATGTGTGTAATAATATGAATTGAACAATAAAAAAAAATTGTTTACTGAATTTTTAGTGTTTACAAATCCAAACCCGTATCGAGAAAGATTCCTAAAACTATAGAGTAAAAAATAGAGTTGTTGGTTCTAATAATTGTAGGAGCATTTATGACTCACATCAAATAGAAAGATTGCTTACTTGACATTTCTGACAATATAGTTAACTTTAAGGTTTAAAAAATATTACTGATTACTATAAGTACGTATAACTTGCAGTTGTCATAAACCTAAGTATCAGGCCTCATATATAATAATACAAAAGGTGAATTGACTAACAAAAAACCTGCTGAAGATGACGGCACTATGTAGAATCTAACCCTTCACAACTCCTTTTTTCTTTTTAAATGTGTCAGAGAAGTCCTTGAATATTACTGAAGGGACTAACCCTACTTCAACGTTCGTGACATATATTTGCAATACCTAATAGTTACTGTCAGAGAATTTCTGATCATATTGCGCCATTACCGTTCGTTACATAATATTTTTGTCATGTAACATTTATTGGTGAATAGGTTTTTATATTTGTTTTATATCGCCCATGCGGCCATGGTACGATAAAACTATCTTGTATGGGTACCATAACGGTAAATAGTATGACGCTCTTTTATGTAATAATATCCTTTTTATATACATTGGTAGTTGTTCTTTTGAGTATGTACTGTGTAGGTATATGCTTCGTCATAATTACCTTATAATTTAAGTTTTAAATTGAATGTAATATAAGCGTGCTTCAGTTAAGTTGGTGATATCAGTAATTCAGGTAAGCAAGTAAGGTAACAGTTTCATATTTAAATATTTTTCCATTTTCTTTCCAATACCAAAAGGAAAATTCGCACATTTGAATAACCCCACTCCCTTTCCCACTCTCACAACCAACTGAAATGTGATAATATAATCGTAATAAAAAGTCGATAAGGGAAACGTGCAGCGCTATTTAGACCCAAATTAAGCATAGCTTAACTTTCCTTTTTTTTACTGTGCACAAAAATCCCCACGGATATCCCCAACACCGGAGTAAAACGCACGCCGACTGTGTGGGCCATAGGTTGCCAGAGGTGAGATTATCTGAGACATATCCCTCGCACCCCGGCTGGCCCAGGACCGTCTCTTATGAGACGACCCTCTTCGGGTGTGGCATTTATTTCCGAGGTGATCAAAGTAGACTAATCAATTCCACTTTGTTCACCTGAGTGATATCACTCAGGTGATTTATTTCCGAGGTGATCAAAGTAGACTAATCAATTCCACTTTGTTCACCTGGGTGATATCACCCAGGTGATTAATTTCCGAGGTGATCAAGGTAGACTAATCAATTCCACTTTGTTCACCTGGGTGATATCACCTAGGTGAACAAAGTGGAATAATCCCACTTGTTTGGTTTTGTAAATAAGTACGTATTATAGCTACATAGATTTACCCAGCCAATGCAAATACTATATATTCATGAATGCATCGTTTACAATGAGCGGGAATTGAATCTACGGCCTCTGAATTAGTAGTCGAACGATCTACCGCTACGCCAAATCGATCTGTATTAGTTCAATAGTGAGTTTTACTGATGCTTAGTCATCTAAAAGTTCAAGACAGTAATGTGTATTGATTACGAAGTTAAATCTGTATCTGACTGTGAGTCATTTTATTACTTGACTATACATTTTGTTGATTTTTTTTATACCACTTGGGTGGCGGACAAACACACGGCCCACCTGATAGAAAGTGACTACCATGGCCTATGGACGTGTGCAGCACTAAAAAAATCACACACGTGCTGGTGACCCTATAAGAACAGAGTTTATGTGCCATCAGTGCAGAAGACAAAATAGGACAAGTCTTCGGTCTTCCAACTAACAACACAAAAACTGTACAGTGAGCTCTATTTCTTGATTTCAAACTAGATATAGTTTCTCAATAGACTACTCAATAGAATACTGTTGATCGCTGGAACTTGGAACATTCTACCACTTTAAAAAAAACATGCGTTGTAAACCTTTAAGATTTATCCAATAAGTTTCTCAACACTTTACAATTTGTTTGGAACTGTAACTACCTCTAACTCTAACTTTCATTATATATGTTTTTTAACTAGGTGGTGACAACAGACCTTCATCATTCATGTACAGCGGGACACACGGGGACTTCAGCGTCAGCACCTCTAGCGGCGGGCATCTGCGCGCTCGCACTACAAGCCAACAGAGACCTCACGTGGAGAGATATGCAGCATATAGGTGCGATATTTAATATATAGTTTTATTGGCAATGGGTAAAGCACCGTCACTAGTGGGAGTGACGCAAGACGTGACATGAGATGAAAATGGATTCAGTTATTTTAATCAGCCCCTAAATATAATTAAGAACTTGTACAGGATGAATGACATAGAATTGAGATTCGAGTCAAAGGAATCATTAGATATTCGAGCGAAAGCTGATATTCATCTGAAACTGATTAGACTAGCAAATCCAATACAAGTACTAGGGAGTAGAAACTGCTGACTAAATTATCTGAGGGTGCCATCGAGTACAGAAATTATGTCTTATATTTTAAGAATTTACATTACTTTTTGTTTAAAGCCGAAAGTTGCAATTTACCTATCAGTCGAATAACTCAGAAATAAACTATTTTAACGAGATTATAGAATTGTTACTGGTAGGTGAGACAGAGGATTGATAGCAATGGTGTATATTAGGCGAGGCCTAGGTCCAGCAGTTGACTGTAATAGGCTAATTGATTGAATGATATAATATGGTCATAACTTTGTTTTTGTAAGGAGTGTTAGTAATCAAGATTACCAGTATTGCCTAACCCCCTAGCTACTACTTGTGCTAGGAGTGGATCCAGGTCGATAGTGTAATGACCAGGATTCGAACACAGGACCTCTCGATCATAAGGCGGTTCCTTAACCGCTAAACTATTTTTATAGTTCATGCAATAGTAGTAAATGGGATATTTAGGCATATATTGTAATAAAAGTAGTTTGATGGCGTAAAACCTATGATCTATGCGGATTGCCGTCCCTCCCTAGCAATAATTCGCGTGAACCTTTTAGTTGGCAATTTTCTTTACGGCCTTTTTAGTCATTTTCGCTGATCCCTCACGAATTTTAAGTGAAGCTAGTCAAATAGCCAAACCGTATTATTATAGGAAAGTAGTCAGAGGAAAGCCATTTTCTTTAGGTTGTATCGTTGAAATAGTATGTCTACATACTATTTATGTGTGAAGTTGTAAAGCTGGATGTATTGTTTAAAAAAAAAGTTTAAAACTAAAACCCGATTGCTGAAAAATCACGCTCTAAGCAGTGTTAAACAAGAATAAATCTAAGAGCCACTTTACACTTTTTGTATAATTTATACATATTTGAAATGTGCTAATTAAGCCCTTTTAGTTGATACCAAACACGACATGTTTATCTGAAATTATTTTTTAACGCAGTACTTCATGACCGCTAGAGGGCGCCACATTTGACTCAGTGTCACGTTATATATATCCTATAACCAGCGGATGACCAAAATGCTTCTAATGATACCTCATTGGTTGAGTTCTAATAATAAGTAATTGAACAGATGAACCCATATACATACATAGCCTTCAAAATCATAACCCTCGTTTTGCTTCGCCGCAGTCGGATTAAAAATAAATATATGCCGTCAACACGCTATATAAATTGCCGGGGTTTTTTTATACTCTCTGTTCGCCGATATATATATATATATATATATATATATATTTTGTTTAATAAATAACTACTGATAAGCTTTCATGCTATAAAAGAAAAATGGAAAAAATACGCAGCTGTGCTTCATGTTTTCATAAAGTTTAGAAAATCAGAAGTATTTAAGGATAAGCTCACAACACATCTCGATTTTACGCATATTACGTAAAAACACGATAAATTCATTACCTCAATGGTAAAAAAGAATGTTATAAAATACTGTCAGTTAAAATTGGGAATCAAGAATCGGATTTATCTAGAAATTCCCACGCGTACCATTTTACTGGGGCTAACAGGATAATAGCCATGTAAAATAAAACCAATTAAAACCACACAATGTGTTTTTCACTAGAAGTTTGAACGAAGCTTTTCGAATTAGCCACTCTTCACGTACTTTACTTGTTAAACTTCTATACGAATTAACGGCACTATTGAAAAGCCACAATGAATTTAAAAAAAAAAAGATCATATTCAAGACGCTCTGCTTGTGCTGCTGCTGTTTGCGGTCAAGTTCGGATTCATCCTTAAGTGGCATATGACCACTGCTATTTGATTGATGTTTTGTTGTTTAATACTTTTTGGTGCGTGATTTTGCGATAATCGGGTGTTAGTTTTAAACATTTTTATTTTAAATGTTCTAATTAAGCCCTTTCATTTGTTACGAAACACAGCATATTTATCTAACCTTCATGACTGATAGGCGCCACATTAGATTCAATGACACGTCATGTAGCCCATAACCAGCGGACAATCAAGACGCTTATAATGATACCTCATTTGTCCAGTTCTAATAAGTACTTGAGGAGTTATGAGGGAACAGATGAACCTACATACATACCCTGTCAAAATTATAACCCACCTTTTGCTTCGCAGTAATCGGGTATAAAAGACCATTTTAGCTGCCTGTACAAATTTTAATAAACGCATTTGCTAAATTTTGGTACCTACTTCACGGTATAAAAGGCACGAACAGTAAATAAAAGTTTGGAAACACTTTTATGTTAACACTCCAGCTATTTGCTAGATTATGTCCCCTACAATCAGCCTTTATTGAATCACGTCAAATAGGTTGATACTGATTTAATCACGCATTTGCAGAACAAATACATTCCGATAGTAATAAATGCGATAATAGTTAATTAAAATAACACTATTTGCAGGTGGAATTAGTGCACATGTATTTATTTTATTGATTCCGTTTATGAACCCACTTTTCACGTCTATGCACCATTGTGTAGATTTTTATTATTATAATTTTTATATAAGACACGCCAATTTGACTTCACCTCGCCTGATGATAAGCTAAAGGCAAAGTCTCAGGAAAGAGGGTCACCATTACAGACACTAAGTGTTACAATGGTGGCACTCAGCTTGGCGGCCTCATCAGATGCTTTTTCTCGCCCCGCTTAAAGGCCCCTGGACTGTAGGAAGAAGGAAACACGTGTGGTGGTAATGAATTCCAGGTCTTGGTGGTGCGGCAAAGAAGAGAGTTTCCGAACCGCTTGGTTCTTGCTCGTATATTCTGCACAGTGTGAGGGTGACATCTAAGGCCTGCACGTGTTGTCCCATGTAGGAAAGGAGATGGTGGGATTAGTTGGAAGAGCTCATCAGAACACTCACCATGGTAGAGACGGTGAAATACAGCTAAGGAAGCAATATCTCTACGCATCTGCAAAGGCTCGGGGGTGTTCGTGACCTCAGGGTTCCCAATAATTCGGACCGCGCGTCGCTGCAACCTGTCGAGAGCATCTAGTAGTTATTTCGCGGAGCCATCCCAGAGATGCGAGCAGTATTCCACGCAGGAGCGAATTTGTGTCTTATAGAGAAGATTCCGCTGCTCCGGCGTGAAAAAACGTCTCTTTGTTTAGGGAGTCCGAGTTTCCGCGAGGCTGTTTTGATGATGCTCTCGATATAATTACTGTTATTCAGTTTGCAGCGAATACCCATGCCTAGGATATTGAGATTGTCCTGCAGTGGCAGTGACGTGCTCTTTTTTTTTTTTTTTTTATATATAGGACACGCCAACTTGACCTCACCTCGCCTGATGGTAAGCTAAAGGCAAAGTCTCAGGAAAGAGGGTCACCATTACAGACACTAAGTGCTACAATGGTGGCACTCAGCTTGGCGGCCTCATCAGATGCTTTTTCACGCCCCGCTTAAAGGCCCCGGGACTGTAGGAAGAAGGAAACACGTGTGCTGGTAATGAATTCCAGGTCTTGGTGGTGCGGCAAAGAAAAGAGTCTCCGAACCGCTTGGTTCTTGCTCGTATATTCTCCTTTGCTGTGAACGCACAAACCTGTGTCTTCTTGGCATTGAACTCGACCAGGTTCTCAGAGCCCCATTGAGAAATGTGATTCAAGATCCGGTCCAGTTCAGTGATTATACAACTTAGGTGGCAGACAAGCACTCGTTCATAGGTAACCACTTTTGAAGGTAAGTGGCTACCGTGACCTATGAACGTGTGCAACACCACGGGAGTTAGATTATTTACAGTACAGGCTGTCGATCATTGGTTCTTAACGATTGAACGCTTAAAATTGTTGTGTCATAAAGCCAACCAAAGGCGGCAAGTTTCTAAATTGAAGTGAACTCAAGCAGGAATGTGAATGTATGAATATAAATCGTTTCTATAACAATTTGATTTCTTTATTTCAGTTGCTCCATTATCTAGAAGCTTCTATTCTAAATCGACTAATTACTGTTAAGGTAGCACATAAAATCACCCTCTCAGTTCAAGTTTAATTGATAAAATCAAACCAATGATGCTTGTGACTACGATTATTGTCAAAGTTACCATGTAACGACATCGATAGTTAGATATTGATGTAGCTCCAGTGGGCGGAATCTCGTTATAATATTATCTTAATCTTATTACTGAACTGTAAGTATCAGCCCTTGTTAATGCTGATTACCTCACAAGTAAGTTGTTACGAGTGTTATAAACACATAGATATGACAAAACGAAAATAGAAGGGAAGATACGATCGATTGGATTTTACTGTATGGCGCCTGTTACATAATCTGTGAAGAAATCACATAAAAACACCTTTTACTGTCGTATAAAACCCTATGGCGGCGAATTGCGAGGAAAAGAAACAGTAGATATACCTACATAAAATCCTTTAGTATTTACATCAGACTACGATTGCGGATTTCTTTTTTATTATAAGCTGCAGTAACCAAATTTCATAGGAAAGGCTTTTTTAATCAAAAGAGCTCCTGAATTTAAATTTTGGGATGTACACATCTGCTACCTATACGTGCATAATATCCACGAAGGTTATTCTTAATGTGTGGTGTGGTGTGATGTTAGTTTACAATATTGGGTTTTTAATAATTCTACAGATGGGTACGGTGGCAGTTTTTAGGGTTCCATACCCAAAGGGTAGAAATGGAACTAATTTGCTGAGACTTCGCAGTCTATCTGTCTGTCACCAGATTGTACTTCATGTACTTGAAAGCTAGAAAAATTCTCACAGATGATGTAGAAGGTAGGAAACAACGGTATTTCCGTCCAATTGAGCAGTCCGACTGGGGAAGTACCTCCGCCCTACTGAATACCGCGGCCATATTTTTCTTTATTTTCTTTATTCATTCATAACAACTTTTACACTGTGTAGAATTTGGAATTACATTGTATTAAATTATAGGAAGAATAGTAATTAATGAGGCATGTCATGCAAAAATTATACAAAAAATAAACCATTATCAATGTCAATCATAAATGTCAATGTGAAAATAAAGTTAAATATCATAGTTTCAATATTATCTTATATACATACCTACCTACATAAACAGCATATACATTACAATTCCAGTCAATTAGGTACAGTTCATAATGTCATCTAAAGAATAATAACAGCCTTCTAGCAAAAACTGCCTTAATTTGGTAATAAAATCCCGTTTGTATAATAACAATTTTAAGTCATCGGGAAGCTTATTAAAGATTTTTACTGACATGTGTCTAGTGCCATGTCTAACAATGTCAAGGTGTGGAATACAATTAGTTTGGAAGTCTTTCCTTCTAGTACTTTCCCTAAATTTTCTTTCCTCTTCTGTTTCGAACTCATGTACATATTTAACAAAGTATTTCATTAGCACAAGCACATACAACGATGGCACAGTGAGGATATTTAGATCTCTGAAATATTCCCTACACGATTCTTGCTGGCGAATACAGACTATGGTGCGGATTGATAATGGTACGAAACCCTTACTGTGCGAGTTCTCCTGGCACTTGGTCAATCTTTCATACTACATGAGAGTATAGATAAATAAACAGATAAATGTTAATGATTAAATGATGTGAAGAATTAAGGGATATGGCTGTTTAACATCAGACATATATATACAGCCCAGACTCAGCCTCAGATGCATGGCTCAAATCAATAATAGTGCCGGAATACGGCAATAGGCTCACCTCCTATTACGTGGGACCGAATACAATTATTGGTGAAATGTGGGTGTTAATTCACCTCTGCCTAATCCTCCAGGGATAAAGGCGTGATTATATGTATATATGTAAGAATTAAAAGATAGAAGTAAATGTATGCGAATATAACACATTGAAATAAAATTGAGATTCAGATATTATATGGTAGTACATTATTTGTTACTATTTAGTGTAATATACTGCACGGTTAGTAATATCTATGCTATTTTAATCACTTCCCTTCGGTCCCAGAACGTTATTTTATACCTACTACTAATTTCCTTCCTCAAAGAAAATTAGAAGCCACAAGGTTGATTGGATCCTTTGACGACCATTCCTATCTTAGGTAAAAGCACAAGGCAGAGCTTAATATTCAACTACATAAAATAATTTTAAAATTCTGAACGAATATATTCTTTTTTCAGTAGGTATATCTAATGAAAAAAGAAACGAAAATATATGTCGTGTGTCAGAATTTTATTTTATCAGACTTTCCACACGCTGGAGAGTTAATTAAAAATAATGGTAGATAAAACGAAAGAGCCAGTGCTGCGTGCACTACAGAAAGAATCGATATAGCACGGCACTCAATCAATTTGAGGGGAAATGTTGTTAATTGTAGTGGCCTTTGATGATAAGGTCCCTTTTAACTATCAATGAAAATTCTGACGGAAGTTTACGCGAATATCATACATAAATGATATAAAACCACTTTAAACATATTATATCGCGATTATCAAAATAAATAAAGTACGATAGTATCCGTTAAAAAGTGGTTTTGATTCCATAATCAATGAAGAATTCGACCATTGTAGTGAAAATACTTAAAAAGTACGTAAAATAGGTATTACAGAAAAGCAAGCTTCTTTTTGATAACATAACATAAACTCACGCCTATATCCCCGAAGGGGTAGGTAGAGGTGCTAGCACCCACATTTCGCCAGTTTATGTTTAGGTCCCAATGTAAAAGGTGGCGAGCCTATTGCCATTAACCGGGCACTTATAAACCTGCGATAAATACACACATAACTTCGAAAAGCATCGAAAAGTTTTTGGTCTTTTTGATCCAATCAGTCAAGAAATCAGAGTGAATAAGCTTTTTTTAGGTGCAAAAAATGCCCACGTATCCCCCCCCCCGCTCCCCAGCCAGCAGATATTTTACGTGAAGCGACTGCCATATGACCTCCACAACTCAAAGGAGATATCAAAATATTGCAGCTGGACCAGTTATTGAACTTTGTAGGGCTCCAGCTACCTGTAACGACTGCCATGCATATCATCATCATGCTTAGAAATATTTGCACTGAGAGGGAATTAAACACGCGCCTCCTGCGTAGCGGCCGCGTTCTATACCGCTACGCCACAGAGTCTGTCAAAGTACTACCAGTATTGTATTATTATATTCTAATAAAAGAATCTTCTTTCTCAGTGGTGCGCACAGCAAGACCGGAGCGTCTGAGCATCGGTGGCGAATGGAAGGTTAACGGCGTCGGTCGCAATGTGTCCCATTCCTTCGGCTACGGGCTTTTGGATGCAGCTGGAATGGTTCGACTTGCAAGAACGTGGCGGACTGTACCAGCGCAAAGAAGATGTGAACTGGCCTCCCCAAGACCACAGCGGGGTGTACCGCCAAGATCTTCAGTGTCCTTACAGGTGATAAATCATATTCATTATGACAAAAAGTCATTATTACAAGAGTTCTCAGAGTATAACACATAGGAATACGTTTACGTTTCACACACGCAAATAATACAATATTAATTTCTCTAATTTATGCAGACTACTTGGACTTAAATTTTTAGCTTTTTCGTATATATGCCATTTGCACCCGGTGGTCCTTATAATTCGGACCCTTCAGCTTCATCTTCTTATCATTTAGTAGGGTGCAGTTAATTGACGGGCCGTATATAAATAAATAGCAAGTACATTACATTTAATTTCAATCTTTATGAGGTTAAATTGCATATTTTGCTAAATGATAAAGTAGGTATTTTGTGATTGAATGTTCGTATGAAATTAATTTGATTTACAGGAAACTTTCAATGGTTGAAATAAAAAAATAATTAATAGGTGCATTATGACAGATGCTCCAAGTCATATAAGGTAACATGGTACGATTGGAAACATAAACTATTATAATTTTAGTTAAATCTATTGTAAATACAAAATCTTTTGTAATATTATGCGTTGCTTCTGGCCCTCTTATATTACTTCTGTGTTACACAACTCAAAATATTACTTCAATGTTACTTTTACCGTATCACACACACACACTGGACACAAAGATTTTTTGTTTATTTGATAATAAAAGCGAAAGTAGCACAGATAAAGATTTTTAAGAAATAAAAATTATGGGACATGGACATTATTTGGGGATGTTTAATTGATGGTGCTTGGTGGAACTTGCTACACATAATAAGGCACATGTACCTTTGTCTAATTTCTCATTATTTTTGAACCTCAACGATTTCACCTCCCGGCATTCTCATACGTTACCGCTGCAACCTACCGCCTTTTGCGATACAAGTCAAAAGTAACTTAAAATGTTACAAAAGTTACATTCTGACAACGCTGCGATTAATCTTTTGTAACCTGAATTGATTATGTTCACAACAGAATGAGACAGAACAACCCTAGACTACAACTGTCATAATACACCTATTTAATTATTGCAACTATAATGTTCAATCCAACATGGCGGATATCTGTGTTTTACAGTTTAATTTGTTTTGAAACATTTCACAAACTTTAGTATACATCATAATTCGTATTTCAAAGTTAACTATGAAACATTTATTATGCCTTACATGAATGTAAATTTAAATGAATTATATTGTTTATTAGCTGATGCCCGCTTGATATAGTAGGCCGTGTTATTGCAAATCATAATCTAACCCTGTGCAAAATTTCAGCGAGATTAACAAACATTCATACATTTTCACATATTTATAATAATTGTTAGGATTAAATTTTTTATTTCAAATATAGATTAGATGATGATAATATCTAATATCTTATAATATCTAATATCTAGATACAATAATAATAACATCTAATATCTAGATACAATAGAATTAGCAGGATATTTTTAAATTGGAAGGAATAAATGATTTATGTATAGGAAAATTTTGGCAATCTGGATATTTCCACGGAACTCATTATTACCCCTAGACTACACCCGGTCTCAGATTTAAGTCTCGCCCTGGAGTTTTTCGATTTAATATATGTTTCATAGTTAGGGACACTTAAACAGTATACAACTCTTCGAAGTATTTTCCCAGGCGTAAATGACGCTATGACTAGCAAATTTGAACCTGGCTCTTGGACTTTATTTAGAATGGCCTAGTTTTACAAAATAAATTGGTACCTAGGTATAGTTTATCCATATCGATGGTTGAAAAGCCAAAGAGTGCAAGTGACAACTACAGTTGACAGGAAAATCTTGGTACTTCAAAGCGTTGACTATACATATTTCAGCATATTTTTCTGTAAATAGTCGATGTCGCTTACCTCTGTGCATTTCATTTTGCTTTACACCTAATCCATTGCTTGGTACTACCAGTCCAAAGTTATTAAGTTTGATAGCATAAAAATATATTACTTGATATATTATACAGGGAGACTATAAATAAATTCAGAAAGTATAACGTAATAGTTATAGGAAGCTAGCGTTAAATTAATACAATAATAAAAATATAGCGATTTTAAGTGTAAAGTGTAATACAATTTCAATTGGTGATAAGTGCCCCACATAACCATACGTTGGTTACTCGTGCGGTTGAAAACCTTTCAGCAATAATTGGATATTCGAAACTAAATTAACTGAATATTGCTCTGGTAAAATTTATGCTATCCGAAAGGGTAAACTAATATAAACTTTCAACCCCTATTTCATCCTCTAATAAAAGTATAATTTCAATAATCATGTGGACAGTTAATTTTGAAAAGCAGGTAGGTTTTTTGGGATTTTAAAAATATCTTATATCGATCTTCATCCCTTATAACGAGTATATTATCATTTCGAAGCAAAATTTCCAAAAGCCAAATGGAATATGGAAATTTGGAATACCAAAAATATAAAAAGCAGCAACCACCAAAACGTCAAGTATGTAACCACAGTAGTTTACACATATTATGTAGAGATTTACGAGTATGTATCAATTTACAGGCTGGCTTTTGTTCCATCTCTGTAACGTAGAATAGTAGTAGGGTATAAATTATTATATACCCAATTAGGTGAAATAATAACAGTACAGATAAATCATATGAGGTCCGTCAAGTTTTCAAATCATGGAAGAAACGTACTACGGAATTTATTTAATAAGTACCTACAATTAACTTTTATCTTACAAGGTGTTGCCCGCAGCTACGTACGCGAGGACATCGGTTATCGGCGACCAAAAATCAATCCCAATCACTATCTATCCGGTGTCATCATCATTACCTTCAAAAATGATAAACTTTCATATTTTTAACCTCCTATTTGAAACCCAATTAATCTCCCTTTCCCATCTCTGTATTAATTTTCACCAAGATCGGTTCTGTAGTTTAGGCGTGAAAGCAGTAACAGACAGATAGACAGACAATTGCTTTAGCATTTATACATATTAGTACACAAGGGTATTGAATCAACATAACTTTCAACTTAATATTTACTGAGTTGTAAAAATGCGACCCGTAACTCTGAAGTGCAATCATTTTAATACAGAAATCGTTACTAGTACAAGGTAATTTAAACTTAGTTGCCAACGTTAACCTTTCCAATACTTGAATTAGCTTTCTGTATATTCTCATATAGGTACTTTATAATACTTAATTTGAAATTCATAGTACTTAATTTGAATTGTGTACTGGTAAAGTCTTCCTTTAAAATTCGATCCATCGAGGTAGATCGATTTTCTATTTTAGTTATGGCATTATTGACAATGATTTTTTTTTAAAGCAATTTTTTTATAAGACTTAGTATCTGAACAATTAATGATAATATTATTTCTAAACATAACATCATACTGTTGTAGGTTCATGTAGCACCACAAACACCTACAACTTTTGCCAGAAGCGGTGCATAAATTAACTGATAAAATGTTAAAATGCGAAAGTCATGTCTAAAATTATAATACTTTTACTCACCATTTTCGCAGTCGTTCTGTGTAATCATACCTTTTTGGAGTATTTTGCAGTTTAAATAGGTCATAGCTCTTTGTAAACTGAGCTTTCATAGCTTGTAACCATTCCCTGTGGGCAGCCTGTCAAAAGTTCTCTAGTTAACTTTATTAATTTAGTAGAATACATTAACTCGTAGTTGGATGTTGGGGCGTGCCCTGGTGTGAACTATCTGGAGCATGTACAAGCAAGAGTGTCGTTGTCAGCCGCTCGTCGAGGGGATCTTCGCATTGCGCTCACTTCACCTGCTGGGACCAAAGTCACATTATTAGCACCAAGGTACGTATTTGTATATTTTTTTAATATTATTGGTAGATGAATTACACTTAATAATAAAATATTTTTATTTCATTATGTACACACAATCAAACATTAAAATACACCAGTGGGAAAATATTGTACAAAGCTTTTACTTATTTACTTGTAAAATGTTTTCCAGGAGACGATACTCTTTATTCCATCTTCCAAACTTGTATATTATGAGTTCTTGTTTAAAATTAGTTCTGTTTCAGTTGCAAATGCATAGAAAACAAGAACAATATATCTATTATGGATTAGGTGTCAATACACCTAAGCCATGTTATTTTTATTTTATTTTTATTTATTTAGGATAATTCATGTTATCATGTTCTAGTTTTCAATGTTGTTGCAGAAAAATTGAGTACTTAAGTGTACCCAGGTACATAAATTATGCAGTTCTCATCATTGTTTTACCTGCGACCTTAGAACAAAATGTTATCTTTCAATTAGATTAAAAGCAATACCTACTCATTTTAATAGTTCAAGTATTGATTAGACTAATAGAGCTTCTAAATGCACAGCTAATTCATCATGGTATTATATTATTAATTTGTTGTCCCCCGGGACATAACTACACACACTAAAGCACTAACGGAATAGTGTGCAATATTAATTGTACTGATCATATTATTGCATCATCATATTCATCATATACAGTAGTGTATTACACAGAATTTGCCTCATCAAGCGTGTCTTTAACTTATGATACATTACGTACTATTGCTTTTGTTAGTTGGAAAGTTTATTGAGCGAGACAAGACGCTAACTACAGCCACTCTGGAGTACAGTAGGGTGTAATTAGACAGTTAATTTTCCGGCAGGCCGCACGACTCGTCGCGCGCCGGTTTCAACTCTTGGCCTTTCATGTCTGTGCACATGTGGGGTGAATCGCCCCTGGGCATTTGGCAACTAGAAGTCACCAACGAAGGACGATATATGGGTAAGCAACTTTATGTAAAGAAACATTAATAACCTCCTACTCTTATTACCAAACATTACGATGTTTTAACGACCTCATTCTGAACGGAATTGTTTGTCATAAGTCCAACAAAGCAAAAAGTTTTAAAGTCCTCATTGGCCTTAAGCTAAATATTCAGAGATTTTTAAACCATTTTGGTGGCAGACAAGCACACGGCCCACCCGATGGAAAGTAGTTACCGTGGCCCATGGACGCGTACAATACTCGCGCTGCCGACCCTGTAAGCACAGAATTTCTGTGCCGTCATTGTAGAAGACAAAGCAGGACAAGCCTTTAGTCTTTCACTGACAGCACTAACTCTCCAGTGAGCTCTGGTTAGCCTACTCACCGACGGTAACAGAACTCGAAGTTATTTATAAGTATATATATTCCCCATATATTTCTCAGTCGGACTCCTCTATTGGACGGAAATGGCGTTGTGTCCTATCTCCTACCAATATCAGTCATTCTGGTAAATTAGTTTTACGCAGAATGAAAATGGTGTTAATATTTGCTTTTTAGCTCCAAAAATTGTATACCTATTCATTTCTACATCTTAGGCCGAGCATCATTACAAGAATGGTCTTTAACGTTGTATGGAACTAGCTCACCGGCAGCTAAAAACGATCCGATTCCATTTAGGAATCCGATCATACGGAAAAATGGGAATGCCACTCGACCTGTTGTGGTTCAGTCAGGACGCAAAAACAATAGAGGTAAACCCATAGTACCTACGTACACAGTTGGGCTCGTGAAACGGAAAAAGAATAAGAATTCCAAAAATCCGAACAAAAACTCCCAGAAGTCGAAGCAAAGTAGACCGGCGACGCGTTCGCCAATAGAGAGCACAACCGCGAGAGTGACGACGTCGACAGCAGCCGACCTTAGCCTCAACCTGCGGGCAGACCTCGCGGACCCGTTGGCCGCCGCAGACGCCCGCGGTCGGAAGATGTCCAGTCTCTTTGAGCAGTACCCAAAAATACAACGCATATACCCCGCGCCGCTACAAGCCCACGGTACCCATGTGCTCCCAACACTGCATGTCTCGTGTCCACTGATTCGTTTTATCGCGACGTTTCATTTTACAGCCGCCTAGTTAAACCTGCACGTCAATTACCTTTGTTTCAGGCTGAGTTGCTCTTTGCATGTCGAGTGTTTGCATTGTATAAAATTTATTTCGTAGCGAAACTTATTTAACGAAAGAGCATCGGTTTGAATTGAATTTTGTTCTCAATTTAAGTAATTATCCATACCCTTGTAGACAGAGAGTGGCAGTTAATTTAGTTTGTGTGAATTTTCAGTTTGTTGTGTAGTTGTAGGTATTCATTTTTGTAGATATATTTGCTATGAAATTGTTTGAAGCAATGTTTATTTGCGGAAGTACGTTGATAAATTAATGCTCACGCTTTATAATTACGTACTATTTTATATATTTTTTGATCTATTGAATCTGTCTTTCTTCTTCTCAGGGCGGTATTCACTTATCAATAGATGATAAATTGAGTTTTTTTTGGTTTCTTACATACCTAATACACTATTTACCTAATTTTATGAAAAATTGGGAAAAAGTATCAGATAAGTGAAATACTACTCTAAATAATAAAAATGTTGCTTTTACCAATTAACGTAGCTTATAACAATTAATTTCACAATTTGATTATGTCATTTTGTGTGCGTCCAATAAATTTGCTAATTTGCTTGATATGCTGTTTTTTTGTTTAGCGGGGCCTCTCACACAATGGGAGCTTATCTTCTATGGAACTGAGACACCACCTCAAGAATACGATGCGTCTCCTGATACAAACTCGTTAGGTGTGGGGGCGAATGCGGCCGGCGAGGGAGCCAGTCTGTCCAGTGAAGGCGTGGGAGCCGCGCCCCCTCCATGGAATAACAAATTGGGCGACCCTGATTCAGTAGAAGACGACCGGCAGAACAGACTTGGTGAAGACCTCCCTATAGTGCCATGGCCTTCGCATACGGTGAGTTAGTTCATCGACTACTCTTTTTACGTTCATCGATTACTTGATGATATTTTATGCCGCTAGCTTTTTTGATATTAGGTATGTTTCTATTAAATTGTATCAAATGTAAACCAAATTGAACAGGTATTACGTGGATTGTGATCTTCAGACGTTGATTTAATTTCAAATCATTCAATTCATTTTCTTTCAGACTAAATAGTCCAAATAAATGTTAAGAACGCATTTATTAAGAAATTCTTGAATGAATCAAATCAACAATTTCTGAAACTCTGAAAAAATGCAATAATCAAAAGTCTTCTTCATTCGTTTCTTAGAATACGGTCGAATTCTAGCTGAGGCTTAATAGGAATGTGAGTGAGTAATTCTGCCTTATATTGCATAATACGCGTATTTCTTGCCATTTCTTGTTTGAGTTTTTCGGTAGCTACGACAAAATTCGCAAGGACATTGTTTTTGTTACTACTTTATAGTAAGACTATTCATATAAATTGGAAGGGTTGTTTTGTGTGTTCTAGCACTGTTTCAATTCTATCTTTAAATACTATGAAAAAGTATAAGAGACCATTTCAGTTTCCTTTATAAAGTAGGAACACAAAAACTTTATTGGAACCTGAATGACTAGTTCAAGTCGTATAAAAAGTAATAATCTCTTCACTATAATTTCATCACATGAATATCTACTGTTTCTTTTAGAATATCAAAAGTAAATAGAAACCTAAAACACTCCGTCATGGGAACTTAGGTAGGTACTCGTCGCAAGTAAAATGGAGCGTGAGTACAATAATAATATGAAATGTGCTACAATGTAAGTTTCTCTAGCAGAGACAATATTTACTTTTCCATAGTTATATTTAATGCAGTTTTAAAACTACAAACGACTACTCTTATATTCTATATCTATAATAGTTATGATTTCTCATGTGTGTAGTGTATTTTCATTCTCAGGACAATGGCTGTGCATGGAAATTACTTGAAACACCTGTTCTCAAGTTACGCAATATGATTTCAAAATATACATCTCTAGTTAAATACGTTAAGTAGTTGTGTTAATCAATTACCCCACAGCCTGTGGTTTGTAGTCCATTAAAACCCACAAGTTCGCAAAACTCGTATATAAACTATGAGAAGAGGAACAAAGTTCTAGGTACTGTTACTAATAATAAATGAATAAACAGTTTATAATCTGATTTTAAGCAAAGTTTGTTTTAATCGGATAATGCGTTATTGTGCCAAACAAACTTTCTACTCAACAATATTAATTTCAATATACTCGTGCGTATTAATAATATTTCATGCGAAAAGTGTCACGCAAATGGTATTTCATGCGAAAACACCTGCAAATAGCGTAGTGAACTTTAACAACGATCACGTAGCGTGGAACAATTTTAAGCCCCAAATAAATGTAGGTTCTAAAAATAAACAAACAAGTTCGCTCATATAAAAATTCTGAATACAACACGTCACAAATCTTCTCAAATGGAGACAGCGTAAAATATAAACTTCTGTGAATCGGCGTGAAAAAAAATCCATTTATAACAATAATTTTAATCCAAGTGTTATAACACCTGCATAAGTATGTTTTCGTTGAACACTCGCTTGGCTACAGATGAATAATACGAAAGATTAACGCCGTGACACACACATAATACACGAGACGCTGTAAGTGATACACGTCATACCTAAAACAGACGCCTATCTGAGAGCTCGTGTTGTTACGTGGCGAAATGTTAGTGCTAAGAGAGATGCTTTAAGCTGTAAATCTTTCTGTGAGAACGTAGCAAATTCACATCATTATTATTGTAGACATATTGAGTAACATAGCAGCTTTCATTCTACTGCTCAACTTGTAACATCAATGTCCTGAAACATCAACTCACACCCGATTATTAGTAAAATTGAATTTGGCAACAGTAATTCGAACCCTCGTCATGACTTTACCAACTTAAACTGTCGTGATGAAATCTCTCCATAAATAAAAATGAACTTGAAATTTTAGTTCAATTTGGGTGTACTTACATTGATAAGACTGTAATAGAATTTATTGAATTATCTCTCTCTTGAAACGTTTTCTATAGAGAAACCGGTTTGATGATTCCTTTCTTTGTCGCACAATAAAAAGCTGAAATTCTCTACTTGCGCAAGTTTTTCATTCTTACAATTTCGTTTACTTTAAGCGGGTTATGAAATGTGTCGTGGTCGTCGAGGCAGAGATGGTTTAGGATGCCGATCCAATATGCCGTAGCAATAGAGTGTTCGCTGCTAAGTCGGATATTGCTGGTTCGATCATCATTCAGTGCATGTTATTTCCATTGGTCTGAAGTGTTTATATGTTGTGTGTGTTTATATGTATCTATGTCCAAAAAAATGTATCAAAATATGTAAGTTCGCATTGTATAGCCCATAACACAAGCTAGTTCAGCTATGCTTTCCTTGGGTTTCGATAGCGTTGTGTAGAATATCCTAGAATATTTATTTATTACAAACATCGGCATCTGAAATGGCGGCCCGTATTTTCTAAGACCTTACCTTGCGGGATGCAGTAAACTGGCGAACTGAAAATTAAAAAATGTGAACGGCATGTAACCTGCCTACCCTTTTAGTTATATGCACTTTCACACTCGGTTGCAAGTGTCTTTATATTATAATGCTGAGGTATAATGGCATGTCTTTGTACTCTGAGTAATATCAGAATAATTTAAACTACTGTGTATAGGACTGAAACACCATGTTACCAGTGTATTAATTATAAAATAGCAAACGTTTTCATCATTGCCATTTTGATTCTCATATAGACGTTGGACTTTCCGGAAAACGAGATGACATTAGTGTTTTAAAGGCCTATGGTACGAATATTTAATGTTCTTTGATTGAATCGTATTACTTACCTAATATTAATATTCTGTACCCAAATAGTAACTTAAATACCTACTATATTGTATAGTATTTGCGTAGATACTAATGTTGTTCAAATACTTTGTGTTAGTTTGAGTACTTAGATATAAGGCATATTTATAAACATAATGATAAAAGATAATGTTGAAGTATATAGTTCAAAGGTAGAACGTATTGATTATATTCTGTGTAAAAATAAACTAACCTAGACTCTCTCTATCGATTATTATCCAGTAATGAAGTAATTAATTAAAATTTGTAAATCTAAAAAGAGCTAAACCACGCTCCTTTCAATTAATTATAGTTAGAGCGATAATACCAATATTATATGTGATTTGTTATTTGTTTACTGTCTCTCACACAATTTATTAACACCATTTTTATCTATAGATAAGCGAAGACAGTCCGCCTGAAGCGGGCGACACGGGCAGCGCGGGGCTATACACAGGCAACGCGGCCGGTTGTGCTACACACGCCTCGGAGACACCCCACGCATGTCTAGGTTTGTGCCTATTCATCCTTCTGTTCATGTCCGTGGCCGACGCGTTGCGCCTCCAATACTTCAGTGACCCTAGCCAACGCAGACAGCCCCATAGACTAAGTACTAAGTATGACTGTGCACTAACCCCTAGCGTAAGGTTAGCATTAAAACAAGCAGAGCCGCGGCCGCCTCGAGCGCCTTGCTTGCACCTCCTAACACCGGCCCCCACAACTGCGCTGAGAGCCTAGTACTCGCCGTGACGTTATGTGATTTTAGTTAAATTTACCGGGTTTATATATTATAAGTACAAGCTGTTATTATTTATATATTTTAAGTTAGTTATGCTTGCCGGTTATCACGATGATCTTTCCGTATGTATGACTTTTTAACAGTTAAATAAGACTACAACTATAATATGATTGAGACCGAAGTTTGTTACATATTATTATGTTTTGTACTCACCTTATAGTATTACAAATCTAGTAACTGCAATAAACCATCCAACTATTTTGAATGTCAAAATAGGATCCGGATTCCTTTCGTTTGTAATTTGTGTTAAACAATCATTTACTATATTCGAGAAGTTGTTTCCCAGTAGCGTAGCGTTATTGTGAATTCAGAGCTTCTAAAAATTAGGTGTATAACTCTATTACTCATACATACGACAAGACATACATAACTACATTTACCAACATTATAGACAATCCTAAATGTGTTTCGTACCTAGCCTTCTTCCCTAGCTTATGTACAATAAGAGCAGGTACCGAAGTAAAGTTCAAGTTTAAGAGAATACCTGACATAAATGAAATAATTTGTTATATACATTATTCGTTTTTCATTACAATATTTTAAGCTTTACACTCTGTTATCACAATTGTCTTCATGCATATTATTATTTCATAAATTAAGTGCACTGAGTGAAGTTTCTAGAATCAAAGTAGGCCGAGAGATGTGATTTTTGGAGATGTATATTATAGACAAGTTTATAACAAGTACATAAGTTATAATTAATCCACACAAGAAAATTTTGCCAAGCTTTTTTATACAAATACCAGCTTTTGAATTGTATGCGTGAAAAGGTCTTGAAACATTAAGTTTGAACTCCCCTATTTGAGAATTATATCGTTAAACCATCGTTTTGGCAAAATTAAATGAAGAGCTACTGAACAAGTGCAATTACGTATAAAATAATGTATAATTACGATATCAAATCGATAACGTCCATTTTTCACGAGTAATTGCAATGTGAGAGACGAGAATGTGTGTGAACAAATATTTGATGTTTTCTTAAGCTATAACTTAAGTGTACGTACTTAAAATTTATTTGTATCTATCAAATAATGATGATCGCTATGAATTAATTAGTTACAATTCTTGTGTCGAATGGTAAATCTTTTTAAAATTTTGGTTAAAAGAGATTTATTTCTTATGCGTTATGTTAACAAATAGAGGCTATATTATAAGTACTGGCTAGGTTCAGCTACGATACCAAATGTTAGTGCATTTACTGTAAACTACGTGTTTCATGAACAAAATAATTATGTTGAAATATTTTCGATTAATAAGTAATAGAACACATTTATTTTAGATTGAACTATTTTGATTTATTTACGACATATCGTTCTATAAATATTTTAGTAGTTCAAGGCTTGTCGATACGAAGTTTCGTGCAGGTATTTCGACATTATATATTTGTCTATAAAGTAATTATCTTTACGTACCTTTAAACATATCTGTTACACTAAGTTTCACGGTTAAACTGTCTTTATTCGGTGACGAGTTTATCATAGCATAATTAAATGTCTGTCACAGCTTTGCAGCTGACAGCTTTAAACTAAAATTGTTCAACTTTGAAACTATTACAAGTTATTCAAGGTGATCAATTTATACATTATTCGAGTGTACTATACGAGTATACAGATGTTAAATTACCATCAAGTAGTACGTGTTGAATTTTCTTTTAATTACCTATATAGAACCAGTTAGTTATTTTTTTAAGTAACTTCCGTTGCTAGAACACCTCTGTTGCACATTATGAATCTGTGTCTAGTTGCCATTCCTTGGTCATAAACACACTTCTTTTCTTTGTTATCTAGTATGCTCTAAAATAGTCTAGCGTTCTAAACATCAATTTATACAAAATTTATTTCCTGTTATAATTTTACTAATAACTATTTTTAATCTTGTTGATCACGCACATATCCAGTAAGTACATAGTACACACATCTCCGAGGTTTATGCTACTTGTTTGTAACTGCGATAATGAAGTTACGTTTGATGATAAATGTTCAAAACGGTACAAGAACATAGATTAGTTATAATTTAGGTAAGTCCAGACATGAACTAATGATCCTGTGACAGTAATTATGCTAAGATAACCGCCACGAACGAATGAAGTTCTCATGTATTTTGAATTTAACTCATAGGTTAACATAATTGCATATTGTGGTTGTGATCATAGCGAAGATTGCGAATCCATACTGCGTAGGATATAATAATAATAATAATTGTAAATAGTAAGTAGGTACGTATGATATTAATAAATTTGGAGACTTGTACAAATTTGCTCACAAAACCTGTAAATTGAAAACGACTGAACAATCATAATTTCTCGTCGACTGGTAGTTAAATTATAATTATTGTAATTTTAATATAAATTCAGTAAATAGTCTAATATCGCAATGTAGAATTTGTTTTTGCTGTCCATCACTTCAATACTCGATTGATGTTAGTTTGTGCTGTTTGTCGACTATCGTTCAACATGTTCAATAGAAAGCGATTTGATCAATTTGTGATAGGTTCCTTGTGTAAAATTGTTCACCAATCTCGATCATAAGTAGTTATCGAATGAACTGTATCTATTAATGTAAATGTTGAAGCATAATTTGTATATATTGAATCTAATGTGAATGGGAATAAAAAAAATCTTTTATTACAAAATTCATACAGGTTTTTATTTAGACAGTGAAACGAGTCTTGTCTCTGATTAATCTAGTTTAGTTTAGATATTAGTTATTTTGTGTTGCCATAAGAAAACAAACTATGTTTCGTTAGATTTAGATTGTATCCATTTTATAACATTTTACTTGCATGTTTCGCTTTGCTTCCGAGCTTGCATAACCAGTTAGTTACCACTGCTCATCACGCTTAATTCAATAATGAAATCAATGCACTACTATTTTACCTATGTATTTATCTTTCATTTTCATTCTTTGGTACGTCATTTAATTTGTTTTCTGTTTCTGTCTGATTTCATTTAATTTTGTGCACGTCTCTTTTGCATGTGTAGTTGCAACATTTGTTTGTTTTCGTAATATATGTACTATGGTCATAAAAACTGTCAACAAAATTATTTGAGATCAGTGACAAGATTCTATGAAACCTATCCTAAATTTTCCTATACTCGCTTTCATATATCTGTGAACTGACATCGGCTGGCTCGAACGTGCATCGCATCATTTGCCAAGAGACCGCCGGGCTGCATGGAAGCTGGACAAGGGTACGGGTTGGTGAAGGACCGTCGCTCTATAGTCTTACGAAATTAAACACTTTTGTTCTTTTTTTTTCACTAGAATGCGTGAAAGGCTTACATTTGTACTCCGGTCGGTGCTTCGAACGGTGTCCGGACGGTACATACGCCAGTGAAATTCTAAGGGAAAGGACCTCAAGACGACGTAATCTTACTTATTTTTCTGAGGGCGTAGTCAGGAAACGACAGGATGGTGTCGTCTCTAAGCAAAAAGCATTTGAAGCATTTGATATGGAACCGCCAGCTAATGAGACTAAAACTCCCCTCACGTGCCTTCTTTGTCACTACACATGCGCTACATGTATAGGGCCCCACAATAATCAATGTTTGTCTTGTTTAGACGACGCACGACTCTTCAACGAGACTGACACTGAACCGAAATTCTACTGCTACTCTAACAATGTTGTCTCACAATTAAAGAACGCTAATTTGCATTATAAACTCAATATAGGTCTCGCTGTGTTGTTGTTTGGAGTCATTTCTATTTCACTGTACTTCATTTGCTCTTATTTTATCAAAAAATGGTGTTGCGGTGGATACTACCATTCAAATGTAGCTTATAACAAATTGGCTGTAGATGATAAACAACAGAGCGCGATGGAGATTGAAGAGGAAATACACAAAGCTTTGAAGGATTTTAGCGAAAGTGAATCCGATGATGATTTGGACTTATAGCAATTGCTAGCATTCCAACCAAAGTATTATGAACTCTTCGAACAAGTCAATGTTAGTGATTAGTAAGGATTAAACAAAAGCAGGGCTCATATTGTGATATTACAGACTCGATGGTCACAATGTATGATATTTTTTTATCTTTTTGTATTTAGATAAATGAGTGTTAGTGATACTTAGACGAGATTAAACAAAATGCAAACAATATAATAATTTGAAAAGAAAATGATCCAAAGAGAAATTATTAAACTCTTTTGATTCTCTACTACAGTTTTCTATTTTTTTTACTATTCATTAGTTAACTACCTAATTTCTTTCTTAGTTTATTTCTATTTTAGTGTTAGGATACTTTTGTTAAGTTTATAATGCAAATTGATAAGTATGTACATTCCATTTGATATTATTAACTATATTATTTTTCTATCACTTTTAAAGACCCCTTAAAAACGATTGAGGATATTTAAGATCCAAAAAACATTCGAGGCTACAAAGCACTTGGTGTGAGAGTGCCGTATCAGAGGGGTTGCAATTTACACCCTGACAAGACGGCGCAATATCACAAATTGAAGTAATTTAATCGCCCCAAAACCTTGTTTATTTCTTAACATTTTTTTTTCTTTTTTTGTCCTAAATCTTAGTTAATGTTTAGTTCACGAAATCAACAGAGAGATTCAAAGGCAATAGGTATTAATTTAGACTGTAAGTTTATTTTTATTTCGCATAGATATAAGTTGTCGTCAGCATAATCAACGCATAATATTTACGTAGGTGTATTTGCTCAAGATGCCATTTTTGTGTACGTACGGAAACCGTTTCGGTACAATGTAAATGTTTGTATGTAAATAAATGAGTTCCTATTTCCAAATGATGTTTTATTGTGTTTCTTAGTCGTGTATCTACATGGAATCATTAAGTTTAGTACAAATAATTTTGTACTTTTGGTATGTATTCTGAAGAAATAATCTTATAATTCGAAACTGTAATGTGAAACATCACCTGTGCAGATGCTAATTGGTAAGTATTATAGTAATTTCGCTAACTGCAACGAACGACATTGGGTGTCGTGGGCTGAATTCAAATGTGTGGCTGAACTAAACTAAAATACCTAATTATAATCTGAGACTCACAGATATTTTCGACATTCTAGTATTTGCCTAATGCGAGTAAAAACTGTTTAGGCATATCTTTCTAAAGGAAGAGAAGGACCCTGATATAAAGGAACAATGCTAAAAATAATGATGATGATGAAATAACATATGAAATAACAAGACGCTATTTGAATAACAACAATATATTAATTAAAAAAAAATTAAAGCCCTGTAGTTCTCGGCAGAGTAGAATTTGGGCCACCCCATCTCTTTCCATGTGGTGTCGTACAAGGCGACTAAGGGATAGGGCTGTTTAACATCAGACATATATATACAGCCCAGTCGAGTCAACAATAGTGCCCAGAATACGGCATAAGGCTCAGCCCCTGTTACGTGGGACCGAATAAAATGATTGGTGAAATGTGGATGTTAATTCGCCTCTGCCTAACCCTCAGGGGTTACAAAATAACAAAATACAAAATAATGACAGATTTGACGAAATAGTATGTCACGCACTAAATAGTATAAGTAGTCTTAGAACAAAAGAAAGCGACGGCGTGTAATCTTATTCAGATGCTATTATTAAAGATCACCCCCAGAATACATATTCGGAGGCGATCAATAAAGCTAATGTATCGGGTAATATAACCCACACACGGTTAGGAGTACCAAAGCACCCTATAAAGAGGAGCACGCACTTACTAAGCTTAGGGTTGCTACACAATATTGAAAAATGTCGATAGCAGATATAATTCTGGCAGTTTTGGTTTCACTCTTGAATGAGGAAGGAAGAATAGGTCCATAGGTACCTACCTACTATTCAATAATGATTGTTACAAGAAAAGTTTACTCTAATCATAGCATTGTACCCGGTTGCATCTGAGACTTTCACGTCGAAGCCTCGAATATATTCTTTTTTTGGACTTTAGCATTCCTTTGGTTTTGGTTTGTATGGCTTTTATGAAAGCGACTGCTGCACCGATTGACTAAAGATACCATAAAACTTAATTAAAGAACATGTAAATGACTTCATTGACCATATAATTATGTAGGTAGTGTCCCAAAGAGTAGGTAATTAGTCAAAAATATACGACGTTGATACAAATCCAAAAACGAGCACATAATATTTAATTTTCGAGTTAATTATAAACAATTTTACTCCATATGTAACCTCTATGTACTATTTTGCTAAGGGTATAAAAAACTGTTAATTGAAATTGAAACAATGAATCATACCTAGTATTTCTTGCATAAGATCAAAGAAATAATCCTTAGACCTACTGTTATGACAGGTACCACCTACCTACCTTCACCCATGAAATATTTAGAGTGTGTGCTAATATGCTCTCACCAAGGGCCCAAGGCAACCGCTAGAGCATCTGCTGATTAACGAACGAGGTTCTGGTATAGGTTTTTCCTCTCGTTATTGCTTGCCCCAAAATAATATAAATAAAAAATAAGTTTAAAACTAAAACCCGACTACAGAAAAATCACGCTTTAAAAAGTTTAGTACTTTTTAAAGCGTGATTTTTGAAAAAATATCACGGATAGCCGTGGTCTTATGCCACTTACTCTATATATATTTTTTTTTTGAAATGTGCAAATTAAGCCCATTCATTTGATACCAAACACGGCATATTTTATCTCTAATAATTTTTTAACACGGTACTTTATGACCGCTAAAGGGCGCCACATTAGATTCAGAGACAATTCATATAGCCTATAACCAGCAATTAGTAGTTGAGGAGCTGTGAGGGAACAGATAAACCTACATACATACTTACATAGCCTGTTAAATCATAACCCTCCTATGACTTCGCCGAAGTCGGATAAAAATTTCATATTACCAATATAAAAACAATATAAAAACGTAATAAGTTTAGTATGGTTTTAGTCTGAGTGAGACCATTTTTCTTTTTATAGTAATAAAAAGAAAAATGGTCTCACTCAGACTACTTAGGAAATGTACTGCGTCTAGTTAAAACTGCAACTACCTAATTGATGCTAAACATAGAAAGATCAGTTTAAAATAAGTGTAAATTTATATTATGATACTTTTTATAAACTATCTATTTAATGGCTTTGTTGTAAACCCTGTATCAATTACGAGGTGCCTCAAGATTCGTTCCAAAATACCAATAATTACATAGAGGGGACCAAATAATATTCTTTTCCCCTAATTCATCGTCTACATGGCAGTTATGTATCGAACCCCCATCGCTACACTTCGATTTTGGGTCCATTGTTAAGCATCTTACTGCTTTCTGCTCAAATAAATCAAGTTATTACTTTAAATAAGTAAAATTTCTATATAGCCATTTCTTTTCTTTCTTTTGTTGTTGTGGAGTTTCAACAACTTTGGTTTCCTCAAGCGTCGAACTTAATTTTGTTAAAATGATCCTTAATTTTTCTTGCAGAAGTTTCCAACTTGCTTTTTGTTTAAAAAAGGAACGCTAATTGGGCCCGATCGTCTCAAAGTTAACTGACAACATATTTTTTAAAGAGAGCGTTGATAGGTTTTAAGTAGGTAGACAATGTGAAAAAATAAAGTTCAAATGTATCTTACAAGTCCTTTGACGTGCAGCTTATCATTTGACGATCCCTACTAATCGAATGAGTATCGGTTGTCAAAGGTCTCTTTGTGGTCTGAAAACGCGATAACCCCGTGACCCCATTTCCTTTCCTCATATGCGAGACAAAATTGCAGTAACTCAATTGGTATGCTGCCATACTTACTACTAAAGGTCACTTTTTATGATAACGTTAACAGGTCGTAAATAGTGTTTGTTCACTTCGTTAGGCCGAGGTTAAGTTATAAAATAAGCCATAAGAGCATATCTTGCTGGTTTTTTATATAACCGAAGACTTTTGTGAGGTACCTTTTATAGCCCGATCTGGAAAAAAGGGAACGAAATATTAGCTCTTCAAATTGCTTTATTTTTTTTTAATATGTGAAGAATGCCCATTGATACCCCTCCCCGAAGAACGCGGGTGGGAGAGGTTATGTCGGAATCGAACCAACTAAAACGTACGACGTCTGGGGGTCATGTGTTGCTTACCTAGTCATAATTATAATATGATAAAAATTCATAGTCATAATTATATTTTTTTACGTCTGAGATTTATTAACAGTAGGTAAATTCTATAGAACATGAATTGATACAGTTTAAAAGAAAAAGTACAAGTGTATTTCAATATGTGATACAGGTTATGTTAATGATGAACAATACAAATATAATCAAACTTCAAACTAAATATTTTTATTTCGACCAAAGCTTTAGACATTAAAATCTGACTTTAACCAAGCAAAATAAGACCACTATTGGAAATAATTATTTTTAAATCTGTGAGGTAAAGTTTTCTGAAAATCAAAAGATTAATGGCTCGCGCCCACGTCCCACAAATGATTGATCAACACAACAGTTGTGTCAAGACTGTTTTACTTTACGTACCTAGAGATTTTTGAGGTCAGGCGGTTTTTTTATACCACTTAGGTGGCAGACAAGCACACGGCCCACCTGATGGAAAGTGGTTACCGTGTCCTATGGATGTTTGTAACACCAGAGGAGTCACAGTCGCGCTGCCAACCCTGTAAGTACAGAGTTTCTGTGCCGTCAGTGTAGAAGACTAAGCAGGACAAGAAGACTAAAGTCTTCCCACTGACAGCACAAATTTTCCAGTGAGCTCTGGCTACCCTACTCACCACTAGAAACACAACACGAAGTTATCATAGCCGCGGTATTCTGTAGGGCGGAGGTACTTCCCCAGTTGGACTGCTCAATTGGGAGGAGATACCGCCTCGAAACTTTTGACGTGTAACACGCGAGGCTCGTGAAGTTCGCGTAATATGACACATGATTTGTAATTTGTTCGACGATTGATCTCGTCTGGTTTCTGTCCACAGGCAAACTTCCGCGTTTCTGCCCAACAACTAGTGGATACTAGGCTTTAAAATAAATAATTTTAGTATAACCAATAGTAGATCAGGGCAACAGTGGATTTGGTCTATCTACCATGGTCTATTAGTGCTACACGACAATTTCAATACGAATATCCATTCCAGCGAGTCACCAATCTGGTGAAGTGCTCTATGTGAGATATTCCGTGCACGTTTTAAGTTAAGCGAAAAATTACACAAGGACGGAAGGCGAATTTCGTCATCGCATGTAGCTTTTTTCTTACGACGTTTTCCCTCAACAAGCTTACTTTAAACTCAACGAAGTAATTTTTACACAGATTATGTTAATGTTATGCTGCACGTTGCACGGAAGCCTGAGCGTCTCTGATAACAACCCAATTATAATTTTGTCTTGAAAAGCTTTGGCGTCAAGAAGAAGTAGGAACACTTGAAATTTCTATTAAGAAGAATTGGGAACGTTTACACCAGTTTACACTAATCGACCTTATCTATAATATTATTTCTTTAGGGTTAGGAGCAAAAAAGTTCTGGAATGGCGACCGCGTACGGGCAAACGTAGCGTAGGACGCCCAACAGCCAGGTGGAAAGACGACCTCATCAAGGACGCTGGAAAGCGCTGGATGCGGGCTGCTTTAGATACGTCATTCTGGAAGTCTGTGGGGGAGGCCTATGATCAGCAGTGGACTATGTATGGCTGACATGATGATGATGATGATGATGAGGGTAAGGATAAGAATCAGACGTTGCGTGCAAGTGTAATTAAAATTAGATTTAAGCAGAGTCTTGTTAGGAACAGGAGAGCGATTTCCCGGCCGCTGGGTGGCGCTCGATTATAGGAGATGGACAGTGGGAAATTAAGTGATATAAAACTGTCGGCCTAGGCCTCACTCCTCTATATTTATAAGGGATACAAACATTTACAGACATTCTCGGACGAAATTAACCTAATATTACAAAATTGATAAACAGAATGGATCGTATTTCACCGGAAATTACACACCTAAGATTAATTGTGTACTTGTGGCCTCGTTCCTCGTTTTGCCGGACGTCCTTCGACTTTAGAATAACGTAATTCTTCAGATACGTTAAATAAATATAATATACAGGGCACATTACAATTATAAATCGCCACATGTTTAGGTTGAATTTCTCAAGTGAAAACCCGTTGAACCAAACTCAATAATTCACGATTTACATAATGAAATTGATTTAGAAATAGTGAGCCAGCAGAGGATGGCCTGCGCAACGACGCAATGCTCTCTTCTTGCCTCTTTTTCGCCTACGAAACAGTAGATGATAAAGGGTGAACAATGCCCTTTTCTCGCCTTTATCTCGCATACAAAATAGTAGATCATCCAGGGTTAATCGGGTTGTGAAGGAAATCCCTTATGGACTAATTTAACCCTGGTAATTGATTCCCAAAATTGGATTTACCTCCTTAAAAAAATCGTTAACAAAAATAAATTTGAGATAAATATGCCGTGTTTAGTATCTACTGAAAGGGCTTAATTACCACATTTCATAAATAATATAAATGCTTGCTCCAAAATAACATAAATCAAAAATTAGGTTTATAAACTAAAAACCGACTATTTAAAATAATAACGTTCTAAAAAGTATTAGACAAGAAAATATAAAAGGATAGCCATTGGTCGTATGCTTATGCGTATGCAAAATAACACAATGTAGAGAAAAGTGGCATACGACCACGTTATTTTTTGATAGCATGAGACCGCATCGATGGGCAAGCATTTACCAAATGAATTCTATGAAATATTAAAATAATTACATTTACAAACAACGAACACCATACAATGGATCATCGAACCTCTCTGTTATATCAATTCCCAGTAAAACAATGGTTTGTTCGCTTTTGTATAACTTGTGCATTTTCTGATGGATATTGCATAGTTTCATCATTTAGAAATTTTGATGTTGCCCGTTGGCCTGATCACCAGTCCTAGCAGTAGTTACGATTTTAATCTTACTTTGTGACTTGCATAGGATACTAGTGCTATATGGTCAAATTGGGTCATCAACTTCATCAACTCGCCCATCTCAGACCACTGCTGGACACAGGCCTCTCCCACTATTGTAAGGCTTTGGCCTATTGTTTCCACGTTGGCCAGACGGGTTGGTACCGGGTTTTATTTCGAATGTTCCTTCTCTAGCAGTGATATCGTCTGCGTATTTTGCTGTCAAATTGGGTCAAACAGTGTTTTTACCGTAGTGGATATATTATAGATAGATCATATTAGATACAATACACAAAATATCGGCGGAAGACAACTGTTCGAGACCGATTCACACTATGAAAATAAAGTAAGGTTGAAATAATATTACTTTATAGAGATGGTGGTAAGGCCCGCAGTTTATTTGTAAAAACACAGCTGTTTCGAACGTATACTTACTGCAGCTAAACAGGGATACAATAGTATTTAAGAGATAAAAATTAAAAAAAAATTCTGATATTGAATTTGATTCATGCGGTGAACGCGATTTCAATAAAATTGGTAGAAAGAACCCCCCCCCCCGCACCGGAGCCGGTGGAAGAGGTTATGTCGGACTCGAACCGACCAGAACGCACGCCGCCTGTGGGTCGTTTTTGGTTGCCGAAGGTAAGGTTGACAGGCATATCCTTCGTACCCCGGCCGACCCAGGGTCATCTCTTACGATCTGGACCTCTTCTCGGGTGTGGGGAGTCCCCAACACGTCCCCAGAAAGGGGGAGGGTGCCGCCGCCGCATCTGCAATAAACATTTGAATTTCATTCAATAAATTGGAGATCGTTATATCCCTTATATCCCCTTATGGTTGTGGAGAACCGAATATGATTAGATTGTGCCAATGTGCCTACTCACACACTATAATAATATAATACCTATCTTGTATGAAACGAACAAAACAATGTGGACTATATATGTTTGATTCTGGTCAGATTGTTTGAAATATTATGTCTTGAAGAAAACTCGAAATGTGAAAAATTAACCCAGACTATTCTACGGTTTTGTTATTCCATATTATGTATGTATTTTAAAACGGTATCGCATCGGCTGCACTACACTCTATAAAACGTATACAGAGTAGCCGACGACTGCAGTACACACACTCACTTATGCTCAACTTACTTACGCCGATGCTCTCATACAATCTTTCTTGGAACTAAGTAGCTACTATGGTAGAAAGCTTTTAAAGGTTCCATTTTATGTAATTCTATACTGTGAAAGGTTTCTCCTACATCTATTAATGCTAGTCCTAGGTAAACTGGGTCAAACTCACCAGTAGTTGATTGTAATGCACTATTTATTCAAGGTAACATCAGGATAACTCAACGATTACGACACGTGTAGGCAGCTTCCTTTGGGTTATTTCTACAAGCTGTAAGTTTTCGTGGAAAGAAAAATTCAAATCAAATTCTGAAAATTAAACAACTATGTACTTCAATAAGCCACGTAGGCAGGGCTGCAGGTAAGTTGGTGATTTTACAAAAATATATTGAACCTAATTAATTATAAAAAAAAACCGTTTAATTTCAAAGAATTAACACAGGACAGTAGTTAAAGCCCTTTATAGATATTTAGGTTATTTTTGCTTTGATTTGTAGTATTATCAGCAATGTTTTTACACTAAATAATATATTCTATTGTTAGACATGTTCTATACCGAGAGCATGATAAAATAAAAGCAATAAGACATATCAGCTGTTTCTCATCTCATAATATTCACGATCCAGGGATTTAAGGGGAGACCGTCTTTCATGTCTAAGTGACACAACACAAACAAGAACGTAATGTCACTACGAAGTGTATTCTGCTATAGCGTTCTACTCAACTGTGTTATACGGTGCATACCCTTACAAAGGACGATAACGACACGAATACGATATTAGAGGACGGATACGTGATACATGTTTACCACAAGCCATGAGATTTTTGGAACCTACTAGAATCTTCGGAGCCAAATCACTTGTACGCGTACTAAACTTGACAAATAAGGCTTTGTCGTAGGTTTTCTTTCCTCGTTGCGGTTTGCGGGTTGCGAAGTCAACCGACAGCAGGATTTTTTTATTTTATACAACTTAGTACAGACAAGCACACGGCAAACTTGATGGAAAGTGGTTACCGTGGCCTATGGACGTGTGCAAAACCAAGGGAGTCACACTCGCGCTGCCAACCCAGTGAGCACAGAGAGTTTCTGTACCGTCAGTGTAAAAGACAAACCAGGACAAGCTTTTGGTCTTCCCACTGACAGCACAAAAACTCTCCAGTGAGCTCTGGCTACCGGCGGACTGCTCAATTAGACAGAAATACCGTCGTGTCCTACCTCCTAGCGGAAATACCGTCGTGTCCTACCCCCTAATGCAAAAAAATACAACTCATACTTCTGGCCCTCTCCTCGGGTGTGGGGACTACAGAGTCCCCAACTTGTCCCCGGAAATGGGGAGGCGCGCCGCCGCCGCGGCCTGCTTCTGCCAGGGTGACAGGCGGCTCCACCAGTCACCCCCAGGTCTGCGCTCATGAGGGGTGGAGGTCGTCCATAAACTCCCCTCGTTGACAAGTTACAATATGTTACAGACTTTAGTGCGAACGCAAAGAGTTTTAAACTTGTTTATAACTTGTTGGCTTTGCATACTAGGTATGTGAACGAGAAAGTATTTGAGACAGTCTCAATATATGTATAAAACAAGTATTGTATTTTGACTAGTCTTCTATAAGTCCTTAACAAGTTTACAACTTGTATTTTGGTGAAAACGAGTGGTTATATACACATCGCACCTGTAGAGGTAAAAGCACCATTATGTCATCATAGCAATGTGTACAACCCACCTAAAGTGATTATGGAGTCTGCGTAAACTAGTACCTACTGTTCTACCATATACCGTCTTTGGTTGTCATCACAAAGCTGATTGCAAATTATTTCACAGATGTGATTTAGAATTACCTATTTAGATTGCTAAAATTCAGTGGCCGAAAATTCGTAACATTTCACAAAAGTGGGCTCGATTTTTTTTTAGTATAACTTAGATGGCATGTAGGCACACGGCCCATCTGATGGAAAATCGTTATCGTGGCCTATGGACATGTGCAACACCAGAGGAGTGACACCGATTCAGTATTTATGAAAAGTTACTTTAAATTTTCCGATAACGTATAAAACTAAAATTTCAAAATTCTAATGGAATACACAATCAAACTATAGGTAAGTGAGTAGGTTTAAATTACTCACAAAAACGTAGGTAGGATTTATTTGGACATAATATCACAAGGAATATCAAGGATTTGTTTTAATTTTGGATTCGCGTTGCTGAATTGGGTACATTTTTTTTTTACGTGCGCAAAACCTCCCCGGATACCTCTCCACCGGAGCCGGTGAGAGAGGTTATGTCGGACTCGAACCGACTAAAACGCACGCCACCTGTGGGTCGTTTTGGTTGCCGAAGGTGAGGTTGACAGGCATATCCCTCGCACCCCGGCCGACCCAACTGAATTGGGTACTTTTTTTTTTTTTTTTTTTTTTTACGTGCGCAAAATCCCCACGGATACCTCCCCACCAGACCCGGTGGAGGAGGTTATGTCGGACTCGAACCGACTAAAACGCACGCCGCCTGTGGGTCGTTTCGGTTGCCGAAGGTGAGGTTGACAGGCATATCCCTCGCACCCCGGCCGACCCAGGGCCATCTCTCACGATCTGGCCCTCTTCTCGGGTGTGGGGACCACAGAGTCCCCAACTCGTCCCCGGAAACGGGGAGGCGCGCCACGCGCGCCGCCGCCGCGGCCTGCTTCTGCAAGGGTGACAGGCGGCTTCACCTGTCACCCCCAGGCCGGCGCTCATGGGGGGCGGAGGTCGTTCATCGACCTCCGACGCCCGAGTTGCCTTCGTGCGCGGGCAGCTTGTCTAGCGATCCTTCGTCGCTCTCGCTGCCGCTCCCGCCCCGCCTCCTCCTTCACGAGCATTACTTGCTCGCAGAAGGAGGCGCCGGCCGCCCACGCATCCGCGCAGCGAACCATCGCCGCGAGCAAGGTGGAGAGCGTGAGAACCCTCACTCCCAGGGCCGCCACAAGCTCCCGCCTCGGCGTCTCCCACGCCGGACACTCGGTGAGCGTGTGCGGACCTGAGTCCTCGCTCGCGTCGCAGTGATGGCACTCGGACGTTGGCTCTTTCTGCATCCGACGCAGATACTTTCCGAAGCATCCGTGCTCGGTGATCATCTGCGTCAGACGGTACGAGAGGCTGCCGTGTGGCCTCTCTAGCCACTCCCCCATGATGGGTCTTACCGCCGTTACTACGGCGTGCCCTGCGCTTGGTTGCCCAAGTCGTCTCTCCCATTCTGCCACCATTTCCCTGTGGAGCCGGGATCTCACGGCCCGAATTTCTTCGGGCTCGGGATCGTGACCCCGCTCCCGCGCCGCCCTTCGGAACCTGTATAGCGCCGAAAGGCATCTCGCTTCCAGGATCCATGGTGGCGATCCGGCGAGGAGACTCGCCGCGTTGAATGATATCGTGCGGTACCCCCTTATGATGCGGCACGCCAACTTCCGCTGCGGACGCTGCAGCAGAAGCATGTGCCGATCACTCAGGGTGTCCGCCCACACGGGACACCCGTACAGGGCCATGGACCGCACGACACCCGCGTAGAGTCTCCTGCAGGAGTCATCCGGGCCCCTCAGGTTGGGCAGTAGCCGCGCCAGAGCGTTGGCTGCGCCCGCCAATTTGGGGCCCAGACTTCGGAAGTGCTTCCCGAAGTCCCACCGGCCGTCGAGCACGAGCCCCAGATATTTCATCTGGGGCTTGATGCCGATGAGAGTGCCTCCCACTGTGAGACTGGAACCTGGTGGTGGCGTGCGCCGAGGTCCATGAAAGAACATGGCCTCGGATTTATGCAAAGCCACCTCAAGGCCCAGCCGCCGGATCCGTTCCACGACTTGAGCAACCGACTGAATTGGGTACTAGGTACGTAGGTCTTGGGATCTTTTTATATGTTTTTTAAAAGATACCGTAAATGCGTACCGTTTGCTATGGTTTTTTAGAGGCTTAAACATAAGTTTTAACGGAAAATTTTGTCAAAATTGAAATATTTTTGGTTATTTTTAAAGTACTTATACCATTTTTAAAATAAATTGAACAAAAACATACTTTGGTCTTAGATTTTCCTTTAATAAACATACCCGCAGCGATAACATGCTATAAAGGCGTCGGTGACTCACCAAATTTTGAGAACTTGTACCTACTCAAGTTCAACTTCTGGTGCATAATCAAGTGACTGAAGTTGTACAAAGCCGACTCAAGATTTGGTTCATGTCATGAGTTTTATGCACAAGTGAATTAAGTGGTTCAGAAGTTTACAAATGAATTTCAAAGTTAACTTTGAAGTTTCATATTCAGATTGTTTTGAAAAAATCCTTTTGGTATGTGTCAGAGGTTTGGTGGAATGTTAAAGATCTATGTCTCGTGTGTGGTCTGACACTTATCTTAGAAATATTTTATTTTTTTAATATTTTGCATTATTGGCGAGATTGTGGTGGTTCTACTGCGGGCGGAATTCATGAGGTTTAAAATTATTTCCTCAAAATTTTATTTGTCATATTTATTCCTCAGCCAACTACTTAATCATTAGGCATTGTAATTAACATTTCAGTTAAAAAGCTACGAGGAAACGTTTGTCCTGGTTCGGGCATGTAAGGCGTAGGGATGAAAGTAATGTCATAAGGAAGGCACTAACTATGGAAGTGGATGGCTACAAGGGGAGAAAGAGGCCTAAAATGAGTTGGATGGACTGTGTGAATGATGATATGGTTAAGAAGGAAGTGAATGTTGAAATAACTGCAACTATGGAAAAAGAACATTTGTTGCGCCGACCCCAAATAATCTTTGGCTAAATACTCTTCAGGCGGTTAATTAAACGGCTGATTAAGCTGTGGTTACGGTACCTACTTGTTATTTTTAATATTTTGTTAGTAAGCTTCCCTTTATGATTAAAATTGTAGAAAGCCACGGCCTTTAAATTAATAACTACTGTTGCTGGTTAGCCGCGTGGTTTCCGGCAGAGTAGAATAAGGGCCACCCCATCTCTTCCCATGCGGTGTCGTACAAGGCGACTAAGGGATAGGGCTGTTTAACATCAGACAGATATATACAGTCTAGACTCAGCCTCAGATTCATGAATCGAGTCAACAATAGTGCCCGGAATACGGTTATAGGCTCATCCCTAATTACGTGGGACCGAATATACCTACTTATTGGTGAAATGTGGGTGTTAATTCGCCTCTGTCTAACCCTCCAGGGAGAAAGGCGTGATTATATGTATGTATGTAGGTTTCATTTCAAGCTATAACATATAAAGTAAATGAAAATAAGCACAGTGAAACAGAAATCGCAATATTCAATAAATTATTTCATACTCTAGTGACCAGCGCTATTCTTGGCTCTGTGCTATCTAAGCATTTTCGTTTCCGCTTGGTTTAACAGCGTAGCGCAGAAACGTAATATTATGGATACAGACGACAGTTCAGTCGTTCAATTTTTAATATTTTGCCCTGTTGGCTGTGCAAATGTGAATTTTATGGACTAGTTGCCTGTCATTGTTTCGATATTAAACAGTATGATTCACTACTTTATGGTTAGACACGATACTTTTTTCTTTATAAGAGTTTTAAAATCGAGAATTCATCATCAGCTACAGTAATTATTCTCGGTTGCGAAGCTTACACTTCGGAGTCCAGTGTCAGCCTAATCTTTTTCCTCATCTTGATTATACGACTTTTTTGAGAGCGACTGCCGCGTGACCTACCAACCACGAGAAGTAAGCCTAAGTCAGACGTTCATCCGTCAATGATTAGTACCGGCTTGCGGATGAGGTTGGCTTGCTCCCGAAAGTCTTGATGGACCCCAAGACAAATGTTATAATTAAATTTTACGAGGTTGACCAGCAGGTCAGTTGTGTCCGCAGAAAATTTAGACGGTTTCTTATGCCTCGATGCGTAAAATGCGAAAAAAAAGTGTTTGTTCTTATTTCAAGTACCTACCTACCTTTTTTGCCCGGTTTTCTGGGGGCTTACGCGGTGACATGGGTCCAAAACGTAGAGGCCCTTGGAGAATTTAAATTTAATATAAGACAGGATACCACTTGGAAAAGTTTATGTATTTTATGTTTTAAATTATAATTTAAACCTTAAATTCTGTAATATTGAAAGAAAGAACGAAAGAAAGAAGAATAATATTTCATTTTAGCTAACCACAATGTGTATACAATAAATACATATGAATGTGACAATAGGTCACATAGCGCGAAGCCAAACAGGGCCTCATCTCAGCATTGAATGCTACATACACTAAAAAAAAAATTCAGTATGTGCTGCGCTGGTTTTCAGATGGAGCCGCATTGATGACAATGACTTTTGAAAAATTATCTCCCTTCGGTAGTATCCCACAAAACAGTGCGACCAACCAACAGACGATTAAAAATAATTATTTACCCACACTCTTTATTATGATCAACGTTAATCCCGGTTTTATACTAGGCTTGTGCTGAGCCCGGCGTCCGTTCTGCTATTCTCTCCTTTGATTTGGCATATGCAGGTTATTTTGGAAGTGACTAAATACATCACATTTGTATAGGTATATACACAGATTATGTAATAATAGAATAGGGTTTCAAAAACTCACATCTTATAAGAAAGCGGTAGACTTCAAGAACTATACTGTCATGCAGACAGAAGAGGAAGTTCTTGAAGTGTGTAAGAGTAGAAACGTTCTGCCTACTCCGAAGAGAAAAAGGCGTGAACCTATGTATGTATGTATGATAAAAGAAGATATGTGTTATAATGATATGTTATAAAATTTAACACCTTTAATTCACACCAACAATAAAAAAGACGAGAGCAATTTTCTACTGAATGTGTTCACTACCAACTGTTGCAGTTTATTGAAACAGAACTTGGACTCAATCGACTATAAACTCATAAGGAAACGTTTTAGCAACACACATTGTGAAATTGTTTCAGTTTATAAATCAATCTACCATTAAATTTTGTTGCCTTAGACTTTCTTATTGTGTGCAAAGTACCCACGAATACCCCCACTAACGGAGCCGGAGGGGGAGGTTATGTCAGACTTGAGTAGACTACAATGCACGCCGACTGTGTGGGCCGCCAGAGGTGAGATTATCTAAGACATATACCTCACACCCCGGCCTTGTTCCCTTAGACTTGTATTAAACGAGCATAGAATATTATTATCTCGGTAAGGGCCACAATAGCATCCACCGGAGCCGGTGAGAGATGTCGGACTCAAACCGACTAAAACGTACGCCGCCTGTGGGTCGTTTTGGTTGCCGAAGGTGAGGTTGACAGTCATATCCCTCGCACCCCGATAGCATCCGATGCTTGCACCTGAAAGCAAAGGGTTCAGTCCCCATTTAGTTATTTCGCTTTTCGCTAGCTATTATGGAAGTACCTCCACCCTACAGAATACAACGACTGCAATAACCCCGTGTTGTGTTCCCGGCGGTGAGTAGGTTAGCCAAAGCTCACTAGAGCTTTTGTGCTATGAGTGGAAAGACCAAAGGCTTGTCCTGATTTTGTGTTCTGCACTGAAGGCACTTAAAATCTCTGTTCTTACAGGGTCGGCATCACGGGTGTGACTCCACTGGTGTTACACACGTTCATAGGCCACGGTAACCACTTTCCATCAAGTGAGCCGTGTGCTTGTCTGCCACCTAAGTTGTATAAAATAAAAAAGACACTGCCATCTGGGCCCTCAACCACCAGAGGAAAGTCTGCGCCAGCCTCCAGAAACTAGTATAACTACCTAACTAATGCCCGCGGTTCCGCCCAAGTGGATGTCGGCTTTTGTGGTTTCTGGTTATACCTTTTTTGAATTAGTTCAGGCGCGATTCGAACCCGAGATTTTTCTTTTACAGGGGGAAAGCTCTGACCACTGAGTTACCGAACCTCACCTGAGGACCTCGACTGTAAGGGAAAGATCGCGGACTTGAACCCCGCCTGAAGTGATTAAAAAAATCATCTTTGAATAATTTGGGTGTAGTCATTTAAAACGTAATTAATTGGTGCCGATAGTTCGTGCGAGTATCGGTAGATGGCGTCCACCATCGCGGTAAGACGGACATATATATGAAGATTTTGGATGATTTCAGGCAAGGTTCGGTAGTTCAGTGGACCGAGCATTCCCCTGTGAGTGAAAGAACGCAGGTTTGAATCCCGCCTGAACCGATCATTTTATTTTCCTATATTAATCAAAAATGTTTAGTAACGTTAATATACAACCCGAGTATTTTTCAAAATAATTTCTTAAATTTTAGACACAACAATTTTACAATTATTTAAAAGTAAAGTATTACGGTTATACCTATGTGTATAAATGATGAGTGGAGATGCGTATGGTCAGAAAGGTTTACCAGCTTACAAGTTCAGCTTGGTGTAGATGTCAATAAATGTACGATATTTTATACTTGCAGGAATGTTATGTGAAAAGTATATTTAAACTTAGCGATGTATTCGCAAGCACGTCTCAAACGCATTTAAAACTTAAAACTTGTGCTCTAAGTATCATACTTATACTTATACTACAGTGTGCAGCATATATAGAGAGATATTATAGAATCTACCTACTTTGCTCTTTGCGAATTAGAATCCAAAAGGACCTAGGTTTATAAACTTTGAGATCTTGGTAATGTAACGGACAGAGAGCATTAATATAAACTTACATTATAGTGCTGACATCTTGTACCTGGAAGTCATAATATTGGATCTGAATGAATGAAAACAGTAAGGATGTTTTACCCGACAAGCAGCGCTACCGGGTAAAAAATACCACAAACACAGGAATTACGTCATAACTTTTTTGTCATTAACTAAACAAGGCTTTCTTTTTCAGTAGCTTCCCATTAAATACCATGGAATACCCTCTCCACATTCCGCTTCAACTGGGTACCACATTTGGATGTTACAGACGTATAAAGTGAGAATAGATATTATTTACCCAGTAGCATCTTACTTCAATTAGACAATTATGTAAGAAATTATTAGAGTAAGTTGATTGTTTTTTATATTACAAAACACTATTTTGAAATTGACCTCGAATAAGAGTAAAGTAAAAAGTCGAGTAAAATGTATGTCAATTTTCAGCCTTTAAAGTTCATATCTTTAAAAAGATATTATTTAAAATAATAGAAATATATACAAAAGATGTATAAATATCTATTATTTTCATATTCATTAAACATTCACCTATATTATAATAAATGCATTCGTTTGATGTGATGATTTTTACCCAGTAGCGACTGTTAAACCCGTTACGACTGACTGTTAAGCCGGGTTAAACGTATAAACTACGCTGTTAGTTACTGACTAACTAGTGGTACAATTTCGATTTTTAGTGTTTAAAATGAGTTTCTAAACAGAAAAATATTAATAAACTGAGTTTTAAATAAAACATGTTTACGTTTAGTTAAGTACCTAAACGTACAAAGGCAACTCGAGCATACGAAAGCAGCTCGAGCGTCGGAGATCAATGAATGATCACCGCCCCCCATGAGCGCAGTCCTGGGGGTGACGGGTGGAGCCGCCTGTCACCCTAGCAGAAGCAGGTCCAGCCTCCCCGTTTCCAGGGACGAGTTGAGGACCCTGTGGTCCCAACACCCGAAAAGACCCAGATTGAGAGTGATGGCCCTTGGTCAGCCGGGGTGCGAGGGATATGCCTGTTAACCTCACCTTCGGCAACCAACAATGACAATCACATCTACCTGCATGTTCTTGGTATTTTTAATATTTTCGTTTCGCCATGTACCGTCACATACCACACTCACTGTGTCCCTATTCTGTAAGCAAACTGTCCGGTGTTTATCCGACAGGTATTAATGTACCTATACCATGTTCACGTTAATTCCTGTAAACATTATTACGAATGCAGTGCAGTTCATGATAGGAGGAGGCAACCTAAATCTGCAGTTACTTCATGACTAAAAAAACCTACACGTTAAAATAAACACAGACGTGAATAGGCTCAAGTGTTGGCTTAATGAAAAAAATACCAAGAAACCCAATGAAACCTAAATAAAAATTAAGTGCTTCAATCAAAAACATTTTTTTTTAAGTATTTTCGTTAATGTTAGGTCTACAAAATTTCATTACATATAAATAAAAAGTAAGTAAATATAAGGTAAGTTTTGATTAAATAATGATATCTAGAGGCACTTAAAATGAAGAAACCTTTTAAATGTTAAAAGTAAAAAGATAAATTCGAGCAATCATTTTACTTAGAACTAATTTCGTTTCTTCATATACTTCAAAAGTCAATTCTGACATCGACAAGGCTTCTATATTCATTTTAAAACAATCTCTATCGTTCACAAGTGACGGTAATTGACACAAACTCATTATTTATTATAACTTAGTCTTTCTCAAAAAATAAAGCGATAATAACGATTGATCGTAACATTAATGCAAACTTTGTGTTTGTATAAAAATGTAATTTGCCTAAGTTGACATTTTTATTTTTAAATTTCTTATAGGAGTTGGTATAATTAAAATACACAGAACTTGAAATTATTTTAGTTTAACTTATTTTCTGAATATCAATGATTAATTCAAATATTTAAATGTTAAGATCGTTTGTGGGTTTTACTAGTGTTCAGCAACTTTTGGGGGCGATTGACATTTTAACCTCTAATTTATAAGCATATAATAAAACTGAATTCTGACTGTCTGAGATCTGAATTTCACCAAGTCCTTTTAGAAAAAGTTCCAAGAAAGTTAAGAAATAAGTCTTGATTTTTTATTTTTAGTCTATGATACGTTATTCAGTATTCACATAAAACTAAATTAATGAACTCACACGTGTGTCTATCACTTTCAGACAACCTTTCTAGGACGTCTGTATTGTTATCTAATCTGTGGTATTGAATAAAATGACCACTTAATCTAACATCTCAGCTGAGTCTGTAGTGTTGTGTATAATACTTTATTGAATGAGGTTAACCTTCCTATACCCGTACCACCTAGTGAAACACATATAAATGCGTACGGTCTATAAGACCGACGGTATTGGTGATGGAGATAGCCAATGAATCCTCACCCAACAAAAGCAATTCAGCTTAGCTGGAGCGATACAGTGATTTCTGTTGTGTGTTTTCTAATAAAAACATTTGAGCTGATTTGAAATTGGCCCCAAACTATGCAGCTACCAATGCACATATAACACTGATTTTCATTTAATAAGAACACTCCATTAATTAGAAAACCTTATCCTTTTTTGAAGTCGGTTAATTCGTCGGCCACATTAATGTTCTGTGGTGGCGCGATTCTCACGCCACGTGAGCTAGTGGACTGTATTCTGCGGGGGGTGAAGCTAAATATTTCAGATGACACTTTACACAACAAACAAGATAGGTGATCGGGTTGCCGCGGAGGTGGATTAGGCAGTGAATGCAACCCAAGAAATTAGGAGAGGATGCACTAACCTTTATGACGCCACGTGCTGTCGGAGCCGGTGCACCGGTCTTCTCTTCCTGGCTCAGGAGCTGCTGCCCACCTCACTAAATCACTTGAGGGACACGAGAGGCACAATCCGATCGGTAAAGGTCTATGAAAGCGGTTAAAATCCAACAAATATTATTAATTTCTGAGAGTCACGCGCGCCGCCGCCATTGATGATTCTAGTTCAATGCGGAAGTGAAGATGCGGCCATTTCAACAATTGGGCGGGGGGAAAACTATTGCTATCTCACTTTAAAGGTAGTGAGGGAGGGAGATGGGTATAGGAAGCGTGTGTTCAGTGTCAATCAATTGAGAGATGATTTGAATTACTCGATATATTACTACTATTGAGCGGGAAAATACAAATTTTACTATCGGCGCAACCATTCCCCCCGGCTTGAAGGACTTACCTTCAAAACGAAAAATGCGGAACAAATCTAAAGTCTAATCTAAATCTAGGTTTGGGAAATAACAACTAAAATATAAAACTAGGTTTGAACTCGTGCCTACTGCTGGTTAGGCAGAGGGCAGAGGCGAACAACCGGGCGCAGATACGATCCGGTTGCGGTTTTAACCCGTACAACACGAGTTATCCCGCGGGAATCGGGAAAAACTTCCTCTACTACTCCTAGAGGCCAATGTAAAGGAGGCGCATTCCCAGTCATAAGGACTACCACCGTACCTATGGTCATTGGGTTGGATGGAGTATTCCATTTTTGACGCGACTGCAGCGTGTGCAAATAATCGGTTCTCCAACGATTCCAAAACGATTGGACTAATTTATCTAAAAGAGCGTGACGAGTTAGAAGGTGCATTCTATCGTCATCAACATCCATTGCGGGCAAATATTTTAGAGGAGTCGTATTTAAGAAGTGAGCTGGCGTTAACGCTAATGGCTCTGACGGATCGCTAGATAGAGTCCGACACAGCGGACGCGTGTTCATCACCGCCTCTACTTGAGCGAGTACGGTACTCAACTCCTCGAACGAGAGAATCTGTTCGCCTATGACGCGAAACAGATGCGACTTAAGGCTTTTAATATTCGCTTCCCAATTACCACCAAAATGACTAGCTGCAGGCGTGTTAAAGTACCATTCAATGCGATTTTCGGCTAAGATGTGAGCGAATTCACTTTGGTAGTACTTAGACCGTAAGAATGCGTGCAATTTAGGAGGTAGGACACGGCGGTATTTCCGCCGCAGTAGTACCTCCGCCCTACAGAATACCGCGGCTATAATAACTTCGTGTTGTGTTCCCAGCGGTGAGTAGAGTAGCCAGAGCTCGCTGGAGAATTTGTGCTGTCAGTGGGAAGACTAAAGGCTTGTCCTGCTTTGTCTTCTACTGACGGCACAGAAACTCTGTACTTACAGTGTTGGCAGCGCGACTGTGACTCCTCTGGTGTTACAGACGTCCATAGGTCACGGTAACCACTTTCCATCGGGTGGGCCGTGTGCTTGTCTGCCAACTGAGTGGTATAAAAAAAAAAAATCCGAAATACTACGTCGGGCCCCTACATAGTTTGTACCGTTGTCCGAATACATGCGCTTAACCGGACCACGACGCGACAAAAAACGTTTAAAAGCGGACATAAAATTTTGCGTACTTAAATCACCGGTCAACTCTATATGAACCGTGCGAGTTGTCATATAAATGAACAAACAAACATTTTTTTTTTTTTTTTTTTTTTTTTATATAGGACACGTCAATTGGACTTCGCCTTGCCTGATGGTAAGCTGAAGGCAAAATCCCAGAAAAGAGGGTCACCATTACTTACACATACCGTGTGACAATGGTGACACTCAGCTTGACGGCCTTATCATATGCTTTTTCACGCCCCGCTTAAAGGACCCGGGACTGTAGGAAGAAGGAAACACGTGAGCTGGTAATGAATTCCAGGCCTTAATGGTGCGACAGAGGAAAGAGTCTCCGAACCGCTTGGTTCTTGATCGGATGTTTTGCACCGTGTGCGGATGACATCTAAGACCTGCACGCGTTGTCCTGTGTAGGAAAGGGGAGGGTGGGACTAATTGGAAGAGCTCATCAGAACACTCCCCATGGTACAGACGGTAAAATACAGCCATGGACGCAACATCTCTACGCAGCTGTAAAGGTTCTAGGGTGTTCGTGATCTCGGGATTCCCAATGATGCGGATCGCACGTCGCTGCAACCTGTCGAGAGCATCTAGTAAGTACTTTGCTGAACCATCCCAGAGATGCGAGCAGTACTCCACACAGGAGCGAATTTGTGTCTTGTATAGAAGACACCGCTGCTCCGGCGTGAAAAATCGTCTCACTCTGTTCAGGACTCCGAGTTTTCGTGAGGCTGTTTTGATGATGCTTTCGATGTAGTTTTTGTTATTCAGGTTGCAGCGAACATCCATACCTAGGATATTGAGATTGTCCTGCAGCGGCAGTGGCGTGCTCTGAAGAGTGGGGAGGGGAAGGAAAGAAGATACTTTTGCTGTAAACGCACATGCCTGCGTCTTCTTGGCATTGAACTCAACCAGGTTCTCAGAGCCCCATTGAGAAATGTGATTCAGGACCCCGTCAAGCTCAGTGACAAGAAGCTGCCTTTTCTCTGCGATATCTGACTGCTTGGCCGCTGGATGTCCATGATAACTCCCATGTAAAGTGCTATCGTCTGCATAACAATGAACATTGCCGGTAGACAGCATGTCGTTGATATGCAGAAGAAAGAGAGTGGGTGATAAGACGGACCCCTGGGGCACGCCAGCATTAACCTGCAGAAATTCTGAAGCTCGTCCGTCACAAAGGACGCGAATACGGCGCCCCTGCAGGAAGCTAGCAACCCAGTTGCACAGCCTAGAAGGCAGACCAAAGGCAGGTAGCTTAGAAAGAAGCGATTTGTGCCAGACTCTATCGAAAGCTTTGGCGATGTCAAGACTAATTGCCAGTGACTCGCCGTGCTTGTCCATAGCCTCACCCCAAAGATGGGTAACGTATGCTAGAAGATCACCCGTTGACCGTTTCGGTCTGAAGCCATATTGCCGGTCATTAATTAAGGAGTGATCCTCTAGGTGCCGCATGAGCTGTTTGTTAATTATGTGCTCAAACACTTTGCACAGCACTGAGGTGACGGCTATGGGTCGATAGTTGGCTGGCTCCGAGCGATCCCCCTTCTTGGGAATCGGCTGAACATTCGCCTCTTTCCAAGGCAAAGGCACTGTACCCGAACTGTAGGATAGCCGGTACAGGCGCGTAAGCATTGGAGACAACTCCGCTGCACATTTTTTCAAAACTACCGCTGGAATACCATCCGGACCACTGGCTTTCCGGACATCGAGTGATTGCAGCACTGCACGGACATCGCGTTGCCTGATATGGATATCAGGCATCGCGTGGTCACTGCCGGGTAGTGTTGGTGGCTGCGTACCACAATCATCGATTCGGGAGTTGGCCGCAAAGAGATTAGCCAGCAGATTTGCCTTCTCTTGCGACTCATGGGCCAGGGATCCATCAGGGTTACGCAGCGGAGGCAGCGAAGGCTGACAGAAGTTGGCTTGCACGGCTTTAGCCAGTCGCCAGTAGCCACGGCTTCCCGTGGGATGCATCACTAGCTTTTGACCAAGCCGCGCTATGCGCAGGGCATCCGCTCTGACATAGGCCCTTCTACAGACCTTTGTGGCTCTGTTGTACGCTGCCTTGAAGTGGCCCAGATTGGGATGGCGCGTGGCGCGCGCCCTTACCCAAGCGCGGTACGCAGACTGTTTTTGTTCAACAGCTTCCGCGCACTCGCGCCCGAACCAAGGGCGCACCCCGCGGTCACCGGTGACATCGGTGTATGAGATATAGTATTCCATACCCAGACCGATCTCACCGGCGACAGCAGTAGCACAATCCGATGGGTTCTTACCTTCAAAGCAGCGCTCAACCCACGGGATGGACGCAAAATAGTCACGAAGTCCATCCCAGTCCGCTGACGAGTAGTGCCAGAGACGCCGCTTCCCCTGCACGGGTCGTGGGGGCGCCATAATAGGCACCGTGGAACAGACCAGGCAGTGGTCAGAGTTGCCTAACGCGGCTCGCACCGATACACTGTACCGGTCCGGATCACTCGTCAGCAGAAGGTCTAGCAGAGAAGGTGCTTGGCCCGACCTTCTTGGTATCCTAGTGACCTCGTGCACCAATTGGGTCAGGCCGTGCGCCAGAGCAAATGCGTGGGCGGCTCTTCCCGCATGGTCTGTTTTGGAGGAGCCCAACCAGATCTCGTGGTGGGCGTTAAAATCCCCCAAAAATACCATTTCGGCATTCGGAAATCGCTCCTGCGCATCATCTGCCGCCTGACTCAGATATTCAAAGAGTCGAGTTGTCTCAGCATCTCCTGTATGGGAACGGTAGAGGCACACATAGATCTGACTCGTAGGGCCATGGTCTACGTGTACCCAAAGGACGGAGAAGGATGGGTCCTCTAGGCAGCGCAAACGGCGACAGCAAACATCCGCCCTAACAAACACGCACACCCCGGCTTTTGCACGAAAACTTTCCTCAAGAACATAGCCAGGGTAGAGCAAGTAGGTCGTGTCGTCAGGGCGGTGTATTTGCGTCTCCGTTAGAAAAAACATGGCAGGTTTCGCCGTCTCTAGGTGTTGGTGGACGGCGTTGAGGTTTGCATGGAGCCCACAGATGTTAGTGGACTCCACCTCAAATAGCAAGCTTTTGGGAGTGTGACGAGCCGCTGTGTTGCCTTTTTCTATAAATTGCGCTGCCATGAGTTTGGGTGGGAGAAGGCGTGAAAAAAAGAAGTGATTGCCGCCGCAGCACCGTGTGACAAAGCGCGGGATATTGGTTTTATCTATGAATGTGAGGCATGGCGAGAGCCGACGCGCCGAACGGAAGGGCCCCCGTACCCCCCCGAGTATGGTCGCCGGGCTCCCAAATCCGGTCACCAACCGGCACGACGAACCATATCGGGATTATGCGCGGCCTGGTGAGGCAGCCTCCCAAGGTGGTTAACCCCAGTTGGGCCCCTGTACTATACCGCGGGCGGCCAGCGGCACCACCGTTTCTACAGGTCTCCCTGTTCGGCGCATCGCCCCGCGCCATCCCCACTAGACTACGCCAAGACCCACTGGTCCCACTAGTGCTGCGACAACCACCACCTCTGCCCGGCTATGCACATGCTGACCCCTGAACACAATCCAACCGAGATTGAATTGCTATGGAGGGTTTTTCGCAATAGTGCACGGTGGTACCTACCCGGTCGAAACTTGAGACAAATTTGTGCCACCAAGTTTCTACCACCAGTAAAACATAAGCTTTCGTGGAGCGAATGCCACGACCACGAGCAATAGTGACTTTGAAAGGCCCAGCAAAGTCTGTGCCGGTGTGTACGAAAGGTTTTGCGGATTGAACAACACGACAAGAGCGATGATCGGCCATTTCAGGCGCGATAAAACGCGGGCGGAGTTTAAAACAAGGTACACATCTGTGTACTCTAGCGCGAATCAAATTACGAGCGGAAATTATCCAGTATTTCTGTCTCAAAATAGACATTAACAAATCGGGACCAGCGTGACAATTCACCTTATGATGATAATCTACTAACAAATCTAATACGTGGTCCTTACGCGGGAGAACTACTGGATGCCTTTGTTCAAATCCTAAACTTGAATTTCTCAAACGACCACCTACTCGAATGAGTCCATCTTCCAAAAATGGTTTCAAGTGTCGGAAAGAACGACTACAAGGTTTGTTAAATTCTAAATTTTTAAATTCAGAAGCAAAATAAAATTTCTGCAACTCGCGAAGTATGACCAATTCAGCTTTATCTAAATCAGCGGCGGTTATATGACCGCGCGTAGATAAAATTCTCAAAAATCGGCCTACATAAACAACACAACGCAACAGTCTCGACCAAGACGAGACGCGATTAGCCAACAACAAAATAAGGGACTCTTCACGCGGGACCGATACAACAAGCGAGTGCTTCATCTCCTCGGGTGGTTCGGAAACCGTAGTGGGATTGAATTGACTAACTGGCCACTTATCTAACGCGGCATGAATCCAGGACGGTCCACTAAACCATAACGGGTGATCTAAAATTTGCGAAGGAAGCAATCCACGAGAGAGACAATCGGCTGGGTTGTCGGTGCCAGCAACGTGAAAGAGATTTTGTGGCGCTAATTCAGATTGAATTTTTGCCACTCTATTAGCGACGAATGTGTCCCAACGATGGGGCGAAGAGTGGGCCCAACACAAAGCGACTGTTGAGTCCGAAAAAGCTAAAATTCTACTAATATTAATGCGACCACTACAAGCATTGACGATAGAGGTGATCAATCTAACCAACAATAGTAAAGCGCATAGCTCGAGGCGCGCCAGAGAGACGACCTTACGAGGAGAGACCTTTGATTTCGCGCTTATAAGGCTAATTGAAACCTTACCTGCATTCGAGACATGAAAATAAACTACTCCTCCATACGCCTTCTCACTAGCGTCCGCGAAGCCTACTACAGTAACAACACTATGTTGCGATATACCTACATGACGCGGAATTTGTATTTGGTCAAGCACAAATAAATTACCTTGAAGATTTTGACCAAAATACAAAATGTCATTAAGCGACACGGAAGTGCTAGTCTTAGCACTGCCATTCAAAACTACGCGGAGTTTAGTAGTAAGCTTATCTTCTCTAATAACTCCGTGGTGCGGGATAATGTACGAAGGCTGGGTCTCGTCAGTGTCCGCAGGCGCAGGTGAGATGTAACCTTTATCTAAATATTCGTTAACAACCTCATCATAGGCTTGCTTTAACTTTGGAGACGCCTGCATCTTTCGTTCTAAATAAACAAAGCGTTTTTCAGCGGATACACGGGAGTCACCGAGCGAAAAAATATCTCCCTTAAAAGGGAGCGCGACAACATAACGACCCTGCTCATCACTCGACGTCTGACGGTCCTACTGTACGGTTGCGCAAATATTAATTAGTACTCTACCCACCCACTATGGTTTCAAAAAAATGTAAAAGTTGCAATAAGAATATCACCAAGAAGTTGCCTGGTTTGGAATGCAGCCGATGTTCCAAAGTGGTACACGCGAGCTCGGAGTGTGCTAGACTGACCAACAAACAGTTGAGCACCCTACGTAATACCGACAGCATTGAATGGAGTTGTGAAACATGTTTGGTGAATACTTCACGAAGGACGTCATTTATCATCCCAGAGGACGACGATGCTGATGAAGACTCCGAACCAGGTACTGCCCCCAGCCACCAGTCTACTCTTGACCACAGGAAGCTCATACAGGACATTAGTCGGGAGCTCAAAAAAACGGTCAAGGAAGAGGTTGGTGCCTTGGAAGCATCTCTCGACTTTTTAAGTGACCAAATAAATACGCTTGAATTGTACATTAAAAAGCAGGATAAAAAAATCACAGACCTGGAAAACAAAACTACAGACCTAATTAACAAAAATAAAAATTTGGAACTGCGTGTTGCGATTCTAGAACGAGGAAAGCAACAATATGAGCAGCACTCACTATCTACATACGTTGAAGTTGTGGGGTTACCGGAGGAAACTCCCCAGGATACTAATAAAGTGCTGTTCTTGGTAGCAACTCAATTGCAGGTGGACAAGCAGGACATCCAGTCAACTCGTCATGTAAACGGACGCAAGGGTAAGCCCGGTTATATACTGGCCGAGATGAAGACAAAGTCTGCACAGGACAGATGGATTGCCGCCAGCAGAATCAAACGCCTAACACTCGGTACTATTCTACCCGACACACCGGCGGAGAAGGTAAATAATAAAATTTTTGTTCGTGAAGCCCTAACTAAGTATATGAAGACGCTTTTCTATACAACAAAGCAAAGGCTTGGTAGTTCATACAAATTTATATGGATCAAGGAAGGGAAGATATGCGCTCGTCAAACAGGCGTTAGCAATCCACTACATATATTCAATCCAGGATATTGAACTGCTTGACAACTGCGCGCCTTCTACTTCTAAGTAAAAATATAAAATTATGTATCCCTGATCGAGATGTAAGCTAAGTTTTTTGTGTTTTTAGTTCATGGAACCACTAAAACCTAAAGAAATTAGCAACTGTAAATCTGTTAACGACTTTTTTAAACAATTACCTTCCAACCATAATCTATTTCTATCCTGCCTACATGTTAACATTAGATCTATAATAAAGAATTTTCCTAAATTGTTACAAATTATCCATGAATGTATTTATCCGCTGGACGTGATTGTACTTACCGAAGTTGGCATATCTGAGAATACTGTCATGTTATTTAATATACCTGGCTACAATATGCACTCGAAACTACGAACAAATAGGAAGGGTGGCGGTATTATTATTTACACAAAAAAGTACTTAAAATTTACGATAACCCCATATAAAAGCTTCACTTTCGAAAATATAACAGGTATCTTGAAAACAGACAGTAAAACCGTAATTATAAGTGCCGTTTATAGACCGCCATCTTCATACACTCGTAAACAACTGTTCATTAAAGAACTTGATAAGTACGTGTCTACTTTCAAGTTTCAAAACGATGCACTAATAATCGGCGATATGAATATAGACCTGAAAACTATGTCATCACATACTGAATCATACTTGGAAACACTGAGTGAGCACGGGCTTATGTGTGGAATCACAGAATACACAAGAATTGAGACAAAATTAAATATAATAACAAAATCTTGCATTGACCACTTATTTGCGCGATTCCCTACATTAGATCCGTACTCGGCAGCGCTCGATGTAGTACTAGCCGACCATAAGGTCATTATGTTTTCATGCGTAAGTCAATGCTTACATACCCGACGCACACAGGAGGTTTCCAAAACACATGTGAATTATAAAGTGTTAAATGATCAACTAAACAAAGTTGTATGGGCGCGGACTGGTGACATGAACTGCCCAAAACAAATTTATACTTTCATTAGGGATTCCTTAACCGGTGCTCATAACCAAGCTAGTATGACAAAGAAATATAAAGTAAGCCAGGGTTTATATAGGGCTCCCTGGATCAATGGTAATATAAATAAACTGTGTAAAAAACGTGACCGTCTATTTCGTACTTGGAGAAAAAACCCCAATAATCTTGAATTGCGACTTGAATACAATAAATTACGCAATAAAACACATAAAATACTGGAAAATTGTAGAAACTCGTATTATGTAAATGCTATTAGCGATAATTTCAATAATATTAAAAAAACCTACCAAATAATAAATCACATGCTAGGTCGCACATCCTTATCCGTCGATGAAGCCATTATTAGAGCCTTCGAATCGCAAGGTCTGTCCACCAAAGATCTGGCAAATGGATTCGCCAAAGAATTTGATCAGGCGGTTAAAATAATTATCCCACAATGTAAGACCCAATTACTAGGTAAGCATACGTCTTCAAATCCGGTAAACTCCAGTATTCGATTTCAAAAGGCTACAAAAAAAAACGTAAGTGAAATAATAAAAAAACTAAATTTCAAGAAAGCTCCGGGTATAGACACTATCTCAGTTTCAGACATAAAAACAGTAAGCAGTGGTATCTCTCAGTCCATAGCTAATCTCATTAACTGCAGTGTTAAAAAGGGTGATTATCCTGACCAATTAAAAACTGGCTGCGTTAGACCGATCTTTAAGAAAGGTCATCGCAATGAATATGGCAACTATCGCCCTATCACGCTACTCTCCACTATCGACAAAATAGTTGAAAAGTATGTCTGTGGTCAAGTGAATAATTTTTATAACGATAAGGAAATCATTTATAAAAATCAATTTGGGTTTCAACAGGGAAAGGGCTCTAGTGACGTCCTATCACAATTTACTGATCATGTTAACGAGTCCATGAATCAAAGGAAGCATACCCTAGCACTCTTCATTGACTTCTCCCGTGCTTTTGATACTCTTAATCACGAGGTGCTTCTTCATAAACTTGACACTTGTGGAATACGCGGGCCTTTACTAAAATGGTTTAAAAGTTACCTCTCTGACCGCACATATACTGTTAAGGTCAATGATGCGTTCAGTGATACGGTGACTGTGTCCAAGGGCACGGCACAAGGATCAGTGGTGGGACCTCTTCATTTCTTGACATACGTCAATGATATGAGTGATTGTATCGAACAAAGCACCTGTTACCAATTTGCTGATGATACGTGTTTACTAGTTAGTAATAGGAACCTAGATAAAGCGTACGAGTACCTGCAGGCAGATTTTTATACCCTCTGTAAATGGTGTCATGATGCAGGGCTTGTCCTTAACGCAAACAAAACCAAACTGTTACATATCAGATCACCATACTTAAAGTCCTCAACAGCCAACAATCAGATAATAGCTCACGATCACGCATGCCTACATAATTTTAATAGTGACGGCTGTTGCTGTCCAACCATTGAACGTGTTACCTCTCATACATATCTGGGCCTCATCATTGATGATAAATTGAACTGGAAACTCCATATCGATAAAGTATGTGATAAGCTGAGAAGCTTCCTGGCAAATATTAAAATCTTAAATCGTCGTATCCCCTATCATGTGAAAATACTACTTTATAACTCTCTAGCCGAGTCTCATATTTTGTATGGACTCACCAGCTATGGACGGACCTATAAAACACACATAAACAAAATATATAATCTGCAACTGAAAATATTAAAGACAATAATATCGCCGCAAATTAAGTTAGAATATAGCAATGATGATCTGGGTATTTTTAAACACTGTAAAGAATTACCCATTCATTTAAAACTAAAATACAGTTTGTTAAAAGAAAACTACTTTAAATATTATTTGGGTGATAAAGTGGAACATCATGTATGCACAAGAGCAGTCTCACAGAACCGGTTACAAACCGCACGCGCTGCTAACGTATTCGGTGAGAGAACAACGCAATACATTGTACCGCGCTTAATTAATAAACTACCCTCAAATATTGTAAAGGAAAATTTAAATGACAAAAATATTAAACATGTATTGAAGCGATTCTTTTTTGGATTTTTGTAAACATATACCATTTCAATAAGGATGTTTGCTTAGCCGTGATTAGGTACGTGTCGCCATTCTGCGCCGGTACACCTACATTATAATATTAAGCTACCTACATTTATTTCTTATATTCTACTTTGTGATTCTAGTGATTATTTTTTGTAACCTGTATTACTTATTGAAAAATAACTCGTTGCATTTGCTACAAACCTCAGTGGTTTCTAAATGCACTGTAAATAATTATGTATATATGATGTTTTTAAGGTGATAAATAAATAAAAAAAAAAAAAAAAAAAAGTAGTCGTGCGACAATAAATCTCCTCAGCCATCTTGTCATCAGGGCTTAGGATAGGTGGGACATTGACCTCTTCAATTTCCCAAAACTTGTGGATGGTAGACTCCAGTGGCGGCTCGACGGTGCAACAGAACGAAGCAGTCGAGTGACTAAAACTATCTATAGAAGCGGGTGCGGAACCAATTATAACAAAACCATGAACTGTTTCCAGTGCGTGCGGAGCGGGGTACGTCGGTCCCCCTTGAACCTTACGTGATAACTGGAGGTGCGGGAGAATCGAAGCGCCGATCAATATATCGACGACTCCAGGAACAGCGTAAGTCTCATCTGCTAAAGGCAAGTCTTTAAATTTCGTTAATAAAGACGTGTCCACCGGGACGGTAGGCAACTGTTCAGTTATTTTATCTGTAACGAGCGAATCCATATCAAACCAAATATAATTATTAAAACGAGATCCAAACCTTGTTTTAACGGTGCCATGAACAGCTGACTGTAAACCTCCAAAACCCTTCACCACTGAGCGGGTTGAACGCTTATTAACATTGAAACCAAGACGTTGACAACAATCTTGAGTAATAAAATTACTTTGCGAAGCGCCATCTAATAGCGCTCGAACAATGTGCGGTTTACCTAATGCAACAACAATAATAACGCGAGCAGTCGCGAGAACAACAGTAGTGAGCGCAGCACTAGCGGACAACGAACACAAGGTGACGTCATTCGCAGCGGTCTCCATGCGGGCAGGACCGCGCGCGAGCGCGGGCTGCGGCTGTGGCGCAGGCGTCACCGGCGCGGGCGAGCTATGCGACGGTGTGCCACCGCTCGACGAACCAACTGTGCTCACATTGGATGCGGCGTTACTATTTTCAAAATGAAGTAAAGTGTGGTGTCTCGCTGGACATTTGCGACAACTATTGCTACTATTACATAAAACAACGCGGTGTTTAGTACCGAGACAATTAAAACAAAAATTATTAGCGCGAACAAATTTATAACGATCATTAGGCGATAATTTTAGGAAACCCGGACACTTGTACAATTGCGAATGATGAGCATTACATAAAGAGCAAACAGGTGATTGTACATGTGCTGGTGCGGTATTAACATAAGTATGAGTTGACCTCAGTGACTTCGATGACGCATCTATTTTACGTTCGGAACTAACAACTTTCTTCGCGCCTTCATGTTTCGATGAAGAGCGTTGCAATATTTTTATATGCTCGCGAACAAAACTTAGGAATTTTATTGCCGCGATGATCCGACTCAAATAAACGAATGGTTTCGGAATCTAATTTCTTTAAACCCATATACAAAAATAAGAAGTCGCAGAGGTCTTCGATCTTTAGGTTCTTTACGGCGCGAACAGATGATGCGAAAGTATCTAGAAACTTCTCTAAGTTTTGATCGTTACATGCCGTAATGGATTTCAAGTCAAACATCTGATCCAAATATGCGTTAGCTACCGATCTTTTATCCTCATACTTAGCTTTCAAAGTATTTAAAATTAAATTATAATTTTCGGCACTAAACGTAATTCCAGCGCAAACGGTTATAGCTTTACCAGTTAATTTTTCAACGAGATAATGCAATTTTTCGTGATCTGTCAACGAAACGTTCTTATTTATTGTATTCTCAAAACTATCTATAAATAAACACCAATTGCGGATGTTACCATCAAATTCGGGTATTTGAATTGGTGGCAACTTAGGTCGGTCGCGAGTGGGATTGGGTCGGTCAGACGGTTTCTCCAAACTCCTAGCGACGCGTTTGATACGACAATACAAATCGTCAAACGACGACAAGGCCTGATAACTCACTGAGTAATCGGGATTTAAATCTAACTCTAAAACGTTGATGTCATGTACTAAGGATTCGAAATCCGCGCGTAAACTATCTAAGTTTTCTATAGAACATAAGAACGAATCTCTAATAGCCAAATCAGAGGTTTTAAGTGCATTTTCACAAATCGATTGTACGCGAGAGTAAAGCATTTCTCTTTTAGCGTATAAAAGTTTCAATTGAACTTTACTATCGGTACTACCAACCTTTGGGGACATTTTTACAACTAAATATCAAACTAAAGTGCGGTAAACAACAAATGAAATAACTAAATCTTAGCGGTATAGAACAGCGACGCGGCGCGAACGATATATTCCGTAGGTAGGTAGGTACTTATAACTGCGAGTGCAAGTTTGAACAAAACGCGAATAACAACAACCAGATCGTACCTACGCGAGCTAGATCGCTGTCTAGGTTCAACTATTATTTCAGGGATTAAGTATTGCGTAATATCTATTCAAATTAAAATACTTTCGTATGAATTTGAATGAAATGCGAGCGAGGTATAACCGCGTACCTACCTATGTAGGTATTAGGTAAATACGATGCGAACTAGCGGCGAACGGACAACTTAGAAATTGAAATAGGTAGCCAAATGCGTTAGGTGTTACACTGTGCCTATGCACTAGGGTGTCTAGGATACCTAAGATCTAAACCTAAATGCCTAGATGCGGGGTTTTCTACTAAAATAACTAGGTATTTAGGTGCGGTGCGTTTATTCCCTATGGAATAAATAACAAAATGTGAACTAGCGGCGAACGGACAACTTAGAAATTGAAATAGCCAAATGCGTTAGGTATTACACTGTGCCTATGCACTAGGGTGTCTAGGATACCTAAGATCTAAACCTAAATGTTTAGGTGCGGTGCGTTTATTCCCTATGGAATAAATAACAAAATGCGAACTACGACTAAGGATCCGGTGAGTGGGACCAAAAAGAATGGTGGCGCGATTCTCACGCCACGTGAGCTAGTGGACTGTATTCTGCGGGGGGTGAAGCTAAATATTTCAGATGACACTTTACACAACAAACAAGATAGGTGATCGGGTTGCCGCGGAGGTGGTTTAGGCAGTGAATGCAACCCAAGAAATTAGGAGAGGATGCACTAACCTTTATGACGCCACGTGCTGTCGGAGCGGGTGCACCGGTCTTCTCTTCCTGGCTCAGGAGCTGCTGCCCACCTCACTAAATCACTTGAGGGACACGAGAGGCACAATCCGATCGGTAAAGGTCTATGAAAGCGGTTAAAATCCAACAAATATTATTAATTTCTGAGAGTAGCGCGCGCCGCCGCCATTGATGATTCTAGTTCAATGAGGAAGTGAAGATGCGGCCATTTCAACAATTGGGCAGGGGGAAAACTATTGCTATCTCACTTTAAAGGTAGTGCGGGAGGGAGATGGGTATAGGAAGCGTGTGTTCAGTGTCAATCAATTGGGAGATGATTTGAATTACTCGATATATTACTACTATTGAGCGGGAAAATACAAATTTTACTATCGGCGCAACCATTCTGTATATTATGTGTTATTTACTGGTGTACAATGAAATGTATTCCAATTCTATTCTAATCTATTCAAAGTCATATAATTATTATACTTCGTCTGATAGACCTAGGCACGAATATTCAAAAGTTATATCATTTGAACCTTAATAACTATTAAAATAAACGTTTATCTACGTTAGTTTAAAGTCAGTCTGTTAAATACTTACTCGATCGGTATCCTAATTGAAACTTCAGCACAAAGACCAATAAAGGGCCCTATAGCTGCTACATCGCAAGTTACACTTTAACGCAATTCGTGTTTCTCAACTCAATTACAAAGTTAACATCACCTGGCTAATGTTTGTCTGCGAAATAAGTTCATAAAATGAGGTATGAATAATGTAAGCAGTTTTAAAATTGTGATGTGATCTGTGAACAGTGTTTGAGTTGCCTCTAAAATACTGAGAATTGCTAAGTTATTTGATAATTATGTTCATTTAGCTTAACATAATAATGCCTTTATATCTTTTTTTATACCACTTGGTTGGCAGACAAGCACACGGCCCACCTGATGGAAAGTGGTTATCGTGGCCTATGGACGTGTGCAACACTAAGGAAGTCACAATCGCTCTGCCAACCCTGTAATAAGCACAAGAGTCTTTGTGCCGTCAGTGTAAAACACAAAACAGGACAAGCTTTTGGTCTTTCCACTGACAGCACAAAAACTCTCCAGTGAGCTTTATCTAATTTTTGTTCAAATTTTGTCCAGCTACTATAGTAAAAATCTGACCTGTATGCATGCCTATATTTTTTTTCGGGCGGTAGTCCCCACGGATACAATGCCTGTAACCACCCCCACCCCCCGCCCCCCACCACGCCTGCACTCAGAGAACTAGATCACTACTTGCCTGCTCTGTCACTGTGCCTTCTGTTAGTATGATGGACATAGGGGGTGACAGGTGGAGCCGCCTGTCACCCTGGCAGAAGCAGGCCGCGGCGGTGGCGCGCCTGGCGCGCCTCCCCGTTTCCGGGGTCGAGTTGGGGACTCTGTAGTCCCCACACCCGAGACGAGGGCCAGATCACGAGAGATGGCCCTGGGTCGGCCGGGGTGCGAGGGATATGCCTGTCAACCTCACCTTCGGCAACCAAAGCGACCCATAGGCGGCGTGCGTTTTAGTCGGTTCGAGTCCGACATAACCTCCTCCACCGGCTCCGGTGGGGCGGTATCCGAGGGGATTTTGCGCACGTAAAAAAAAAAAAGTATGATGGACATAGGAAAACCGAGCTGCCCCCTACAAGGACACTCCCACTTCGGCCCGGAATTAGGTGGCGTTAATTCAATTGCATACATAATATATAGCATATTTAGATCCTATCATTTAATTTTCAGTAGGTAGGCGCCGCTTCGTGTCTGTGACCAACACTCCTATAATCTATACATCAATTTTATAGTAAACATAACATAACATAAACTCACGCCTATATCCTCGAAGGGGTAGGCAGAGGTGCTAGCACCCACATTTCGCCAGTTTATGTTTAGGTCCCAATGTAAATAGGTGGCGAGCCTATTGCCATTAACCGGGCACTTATAAACCTGCGATAAATACACACATAACTTCGAAAAGTCAAGAAATGTTATAGTACCTATCCCATAAACCATTGAATTGAAATCTATACGCTATATATTAGAACTCGTTTGTGTAAAACAGTTTGCTATAGTCTGGCAAGCTCGTTCGTGACACTCCCATGGTCTGCGGGCGCGGGGGAGTAAGAGACGAGCGCGGGGTGGAGGCTGGCTCTCAGAGCCGTCATTCAGTTGCGCGTCGTCGCTGTTGACGGCACCACATATTGAGTACGGTCGCACGTCACAAAACGCACACGATATTAATATATGAAGATGAGTCCGCCGATAGGCAAAGTTATTGGACGTCAAGCTAAACAAATTACTTACAATGTATATAACTATTTTAAAAATCGCAAAGATGATCCAGCTTCGTTGGAATATCAAAACGATGTTAATTTGGCAAACTTAGTGGCTAATGTAACAGGTTTATCGAATACTACAGTTAGGAATATTGTTCGCCAAGGAAAATTGCTGTGTGAAAATGATGGTACTGCTACTTTCAAATCTCCAAAGAAAAACAAAATTGCAAAGAAACGTATTATAATTGATAACTTTACGGAAGGTGTTATTCGGAGGAAAATAACACAATATTACACCGTTAAGAAAGAGGTCCCTACTTTAAGAAAAATAAACTTAAAAAAAAATACGAAATGAAGGTAGAGCAATATTTTATCTCGACGAGACATATGTCAATCAATCGCATACTGTGTCTAACTGCTGGCAATCTACCAATGAACGTGGAATATTGACAAATATTGGCAAAGGACTTAGGTTAATTATTGTACATGCTGGTGGACGAACTGGGTTCGTTAAAATGGCCTGTTGATATTTAAATCACATTCCAAAAGCGGTGACTATCACGGAGATATAAACTCGGAAAATTTCGAAAAATGGTTAAAAGAACAACTGCTGCCTAATATTCCAAGTCATTCTGTGATAGTCATGGATAACGCAGCGTACCACTGTAAACAAATTGAAAAAAAAACCAACAATGAGTTGTACAAAAAAGGTAATGCAAGATTGGCTAACAAAACATAATGTTCCATTTGACGAAACGTTGCGTAAATGTGATTTAATTATTTTAATTAACAGCCAAACATTATCAAATGGATGAAATTCTAAATCAGGGTGGACACACAGTACTTCGTTTACCTCCATACCATCCCGACCTCAATCCAATCGAGATGGTATGGGGTGATATAAAAGGCGACTTGGTAAGGAATTATGTCAATTCTACATTAGATCAGAAGAAAGACGCTCTTGCAACCTTGTTTGCTAATTACACTGCTGAAAAATGGAAAAAATGCGATGATCACATAATTAAAAATGAGGACAAATACTACAACGACGATCGTATGTGACAATGAGTTGGACAGGTTTATTATATCATTAAACGATGATTCTGATAGTTCGGATTACGACAGCGAAGATAGTTCGGAATACGACATGGACTGTGATGACTCTGATTAAATGATGTATGTTTATTCTGTTTTTTTTTTAAGATTGGTATTAAAAATTAAAACAAACCATAAAATGTTTTATTTCTCAGATTTTTTCAACTACTTACAAATGTACAATGCTCCTATTTTGTAATTTTTTTCCAAGTAGTAGGTAGTAGTTTTTTTAAACGCTTCACGCGATGAAAGTCGCGGGCCAAAGCAAGATATATAAAAAAACAACATCAATCAATTTAGACAATGTAAGATATTTCACAGGGATATCTTTAGACATATTCGTAACGTAATTAGTACCGTGTGTAACGGTCATCGATAATTACGTCCCCCACCACCCGCGCGGACCATGGGAGTGTCACCAACAAATTTGTCAGGCTATAGGCATTTGTTACGCTTCAATAGATAATATTAAAAATTCAGACTTCCTGAAGGATACATTGTTTATATCCAAATATTTACGCATATGTCTGCTAAATCAACTAAATAAACGGCAGAAATTTATTAAAGCCGTCGAGATATGCTCAGAAAAGCGATCACTTTGAGAATAATAATACGTATTTTTAATCTTGATAAGCTTATTTTTGTTCGGGTAAAGGCGGTCTGGTCTAAAGGCGCGATTTTTGTCTATCGTAATAAATCTTGTCTAATAAGTTCTAAGAATCCTTGCTGAAAATCGAGATTCTTAACTTATATTATATCCTCTAACTGAAATCGAATTAAGAATAAATATTATATATTATATATTTTTTTTATGTAATTGTGTATTTGACAAATTTTGGAAACCTATCTTAAAAGATGTAGAAATTTATTTAATACCTGTTACAATTCATCATTTTCTCGTAAACCCTTATTAATTAGAAAGCAACACATTTTCACTTTGTTAGCTTAAAAAGTGCGCCTAAAACGCTCGCTCATGAGACATTCGACGCGTGACGTCATTAAAAAATATCTAAGAAGACACCAAACTAACGAAAGTTTCCGTTCCGTTTAGAAAAAAAATTATAGTTACGTTAACAGATTTTTTGCGTTTTGCCTTATGTGAAGTACAGATAAAAACATTCAATTTTATTTTGTAAAAATAAAATATTACATTTTGAACAGTTATTATTTACGTATAAGCTATCATATCAAATACATTTGATTTTTGTTTGTAATTGCTGTTAAATACCCCATTGTCATCTCTACAGACCTAACGGTTGGTCGGATTCCGATGATTGGGGTCCCAAATGAAAATATCATTATCAATATCATTCAAATTTATCGAGCAAGGTATTAAAATGAAGGGGATTAAAAGGAGATTACAAAAATATATTCATATTATATCATTACTAAAAATTTTTAAATAAAATAAATAAATAATTAAAAAAAGATTCAAATAAGTTTGATAGGCGGTATCAAACTTGTATCCATCTTTTAGACAGCAGTTGGGCTTTTTTTATTTTATAATAATTTAGGTGTTACCAGTGAGATTAGCTTGACACTGAAAGTTTTGGCGGAACCTCACCTCACACACAGAGCTACTTGAAAAAACATGTTACTATGCAAAATAAAAGTAACAAAACGGTCCGTTTTTTTGACACGTGAACTCTCAAAGGTTTTCGGTAAATTGTTGAAATGCTGGAAACACCTTGGGTAATACCCCGTAAAAGTTGGTCGTTCTAGCAATCAACTGATATGATTTCGTTTCTTGAATAATTCATATTTTTATTAATTAAAGCTGCTCTAAAGAATACACTAACGCCAGCGAAATGTTGATGAAAAATCGTAAGATTTAAGTACATTTTCCATTAGGATCCAGTCACTAATGGAATCATTCCTACTGTTTGGTCCATAAAATTTGATTAAATGGATAGCAAAAGTTATGATTGAGTGAAGACATCTGGAGAAATTTTAGACGACGTGACCTCTTAAATGGTCAGAAATTACAACAAAAAGTAGAAAATAAATAAACTTCAAACGAGCTTTTAACGTGAACTCTCAACTAAATTGCTTTCTCAAAAAATTTTCAAAAATACGAGATGTTTGTTGAAAACTTTTGATGGACTATCGTGATTTATTTGATGTTATTTTATTTACAATGATCTAAACGTTATTGTTACTTTTCAGCAACCAAAAAGCTTGTATAATTCAAAAGTGAGTATCCATTTTTTTAAAGAAAATTTTAAATGTGTAAAATATTGCAAGAAAAAAAACAATAATAAATCACTGAATATAAAAAATAAATAAAACGCACTTTATTGTTATCCCCCTAATAAACACACTCGTAAACATTTTATTCTCTGAAGAGAAATTAGGAAAGAGAGATGAAAAGATAAAAATAAAAGATAAGTCTGTCCATAGTCTGTCTATATAAATTAGTAGAATCGTAAAAAATTGTTGTCAGAGGCAGATTACTTTCATTAGGAGTAGAATAAGGAAATATATTCCTGCAAATAAAAATTGACGCTACTAATGTAATTAAATATTAAATTAGAGAAGAAACATGATCTCTTCAAATATGAATTTAATAATTTGAAACATTACTAAATTAGTTTCAAACAATATCGTATTTATTATGTTTTATCTATGTGTATTAAAATGTAGAGAGGCGTCGAATTGTACCGATTTTAGAGTATTCTTTCCATAAACCATGATCACATATTATAAGAGTCAATTCAATTAAATTTGAAAGTAGGCAAACTAAGTTTTCATATAGACTTAGATTGGTAACAGTAAACATTCAGGACGGCAGGGCTCGAACCCGCAACCAGTCCCTCACAGGGAGAATACTCTGACAAACTGAACTAAATGAATACGGCTTAGATATTCTAAATTGGTCTTGGGGCAACAGTGGTGTCATCTATCGAAATTCATAAAAACTATCAAAAATAATGAATTAAGAATCTTTTTAAATTTATATTTAATCATTTTATTTTATTGAATTGAATTTAAATAACATGTAAACTAATGTAATATAATTACTATTAAATCAGTACACTGGTTGTTTAACGGACTTAGCCCTGACATAGATTTTCTTCTCGGGGCTGAAGCCTCTCTCCAAGCCAAAGCATGCCTATGGAAAGGTCATACCTTTCAACGTGGCGAGTCTCCTCGCCGGATCGCCACCATGGATCCTGGAAGCGAGATCCCTTTCGGCGCTATACCAGTTCCGAAAGGCGGCGCGGGAGCGGGGCCACGATCCCGAGCCCAAAGAAATTCGGGCCTCCACAGGGAAATGGTGGCGGAATGGGAGCTACGACTTGGGCGACCAGGCGTAGGGCGCGCCGTAGTAGCGGCGGTAAGACCCATCATGGGGGAGTGGCTAGAGAGGCCACACGGCAGCCTCTCGTACCGTCTGACGCAGATGATCACCGAGCACTGGTGCTTCGGAAAGTAGCTGCGTCGGATGGAGAAAGAGCCAACGTCCGAGTGCCATCATTGCGACGCGACCGAGGACTCGGGGCCGCACACGCTCACCGAGTGTCCGGCGTGGGAGACGCCAAGGCGGGAGCTTGTGGCGGCCCTGGGAGTGAGGGTTCTCACGCTCTCCACCTTGCTCGCGGCGATGGTCCGCTGCGCGGATGCGTGGGCGGCCGGCGCCTCCTTCTGCGAGCAAGTAATGCTCGTGAAGGAGGAGGCGGGGCGGGAGCGGCAGCGGGTGCGACGAAGGATCGCAAGCCAAGCTGCCCGCGTACGAGGTCAACTCGGGCGTCGGAGGTCGATGAACGACCTCCACCCCCCATGAGCGCCGGCCTGGGGGTGACAGGTGGAGCCGCCTGTCACCCTGGCAGAAGCAGGCCGCGGCGGCGGCGCGCCTGGCGCGCCTCCCCGTTTTTCGCGAACGAGTTAGGGACTCTGTAGTCCCCCACACCTGAGGAGAGGGCGAGATCGTGAGAGATGGCCCTGGGTCGGCCGGGGTGCGAGGGATATGCCTGTCAACCTCACCTTCGGCAACCAAAACGACCCACAGGCGGCTTGCGTTTTAGTCAGTTCGAGTCCGACATAACCTCCTCCACCGGCTCCGGTGGGGAGGTTTCCATGGGGATTTTACGCACGTAACAAAAAAAAAAGCCCATGGAAAGGTCAGCAGCAGCCAGGATTCGAACCCAAAATTTCTGTCATAAAGCTGACTCTTTAACCATTAAGCTATCGAAAATGACCATAACAGAAAAGATATACCGAAATGGCATGAAATAAAAATGGCCTTGAATTTCACAGTGTAAATTTAAAGTATAAACTTTATACAAGTAATGGAGTATTCTCTTAGTACTCCATTAGGACTGAAACCGATCTTTACTGCTAACATTAGCTAGGAAATACTAACTGTAATTGGATTCTTGTATAGCGATTATCTCTTGCAAGACTCAGTTGCCTTAAGCGGTCTTGGTATTTCTTTTACAGAATATCAGTTTAACTAAAGACTATATTTAATTTAACTGTCGTTTTGTGGAGATTCATTTGAACAGTACTTAGTCTAATTTATTAAATGAGTATGCCATTTTTTTCGGAATGCCATCGATTTGACGTTTTCATGCCATTTTTGTTTACTATGAAATAACCCACGTTATGTGTTCCCGTGTGTGTCGTAGAAGGCGACTAAGGTATAGGGTTGTTCTCCATCTAACACATGACTAAGTGCCCGTTTGACTCCAATAGGCTCGCCCCCAATAGAACACATTTTTGAAAGTAAATATTCACTATTTCTATAAATTTCGGAAGCCAGTACTAGCCAAGCGTAGTGGTGATGAAAATCATGAGGTGTCGCTCATATTAATATAAAACACCAATGTAAAAAAGATTTAATTAAATGTGTTGCAGAAAGTTGGTAGAGTAAAAATATACGGACACGTAAAACGACGGGACGTTTGAAAATGGTTGAGTGTTACAGAAATAATCTGAAAGTAAAATATGAACATGAAACGAGATTTTTTCCATTTAATAAAAGTTCGGAGTAATTAAGAGATTAAACTACTAAATATTTTTTAGAAGTAAACTGTGGAAAATAAAAGACTTTAATAGACTATGTCAGTTACTTAAGATGCTCTGTCTAGAAATTGATGAAGATAAAAATATGTTACTCTTTTCTCTTTTCTTTGTTTTTTAAATTTATTACCATTAATACAAAAACAATACAGGATCGCCACCATGGATCCTGGAAGCGAGATGCCTTTCGGCGCTATACCGGTTCCGAAGGGCGGCGCGGGAGCGGGGTCACGATCCCGAGCCCGAAGAAATTCGGGCCGTGAGATCCCGGCTCCACAGGGAAATGGTGGCGGAACGGGAGAGACGACTTGGGCAACCAAGCGCAGGGCACGCCGTAGTAACGGCGGTAAGACCCATCATGGGGGAGTGGCTAGAGAGGCCACACGGCAGCCTCTCGTACCGTCTGACGCAGATGATCACCGAGCACGGATGCTTCGGAAAGTATCTGCGTCGGATGCAGAAAGAGCCAACGTCCGAGTGCCATCACTGCGACGCGAGCGAGGACTCAGGTCCGCACACGCTCACCGAGTGTCCGGCGTGGGAGACGCCGAGGCGGGAGCTTGTGGCGGCCCTGGGAGTGAGGGTTCTCACGCTCTCCACCTTGCTCGCGGCGATGGTTCGCTGCGCGGATGCGTGGGCGGCCGGCGCCTCCTTCTGCGAGCAAGTAATGCTCGTGAAGGAGGAGGCGGGGCGGGAGCGGCAGCGGGAGCGACGAAGGATCGCAAGACAAGCTGCCCGCGCACGAAGGCAACTCGGGCGTCGGAGGTCGATGAACGACCTCCGCCCCCCATGAGCGCCGGCCTGGGGGTGACAGGTGAAGCCGCCTGTCACCCTGGCAGAAGCAGGCCGCGGCGGTGGCGCGCGTGGCGCGCCTCCCCGTTTCCGGGGACGAGTTGGGGACTCTGTAGTCCCCACACCCGAGAAGAGGGCCATATCGTGAGAGATGGCCCTGGGTCGGCCGGGGTGCGAGGGATATGCCTGTCAACCTCACCTTCGGCAACCAAAACGACCCACAGGCGGCGTGCGTTTTAGTCGGTTCGAGTCCGACATAACCTCCTCCACCGGCTCCGGTGGGGAGGTATCCGTGGGGATTTTGCGCACGTAAAAAAAAAAAAAAAAAAAAGTCTAGGGAACAAGGACATTTCTAGTTTTTATTTAAAAACCCTTTCTTGTAATAGTGAGTGTTTTATATCAATAGAAGGGTATTTTTATACCGTTTTTAATTTTAATTTTAATAAAAACATTTTCATACCAAATTTTTTTTTTTTAAGAAAGAATTGAATAGTGCCAATATTGAGTATTACAACCTTCTATGATTAGACACAAAAATAACGAGGTAGTAAGAAATACAGTAATTAACCGTACTTTAAACGTTTTTAATAACCTGTAGGACCTCCTAAAGCATTAGCAACAGCTCGACAACGGCGTGGCATACTTAGTATGAGATTGTCAATCATCGTCTGTGGAATATGGCTCCATACACTGCGAAGGTGTAAAAAAAGTTGTTCTTCAGTGTTCAGATTTTCCAAAGAATCACTGAAAGCTCTTCTCCCAAGCAAATCCCAGGCATGCTCTATGGGATTGAGGTCGGCAGACTGAGCAGGCCATTCCAACGTCGTCATATTGTGCTCGCTTAACGCATTGACCACTACCCTCGCGGTGTGTGACCGTGCATTATCTTGCATGAACATAAAATCTTGACCGAACTGCTGTCGATGAGGGATTACCATGGGGTGTATAACCTCCTGAATGTATTGGTTTGCATTCAAATTGCCCCGTATCCAAACGAGGTCGGTCCTTCCACCAAGGCGAATTCCAGCCCATACCATGATTGTTCCACCTTGGTAAGGATGAACTTCTTGCGGATTCTGGAGACGACTCCGACGTCCAGGAACTCGCCATATACGCACTCTTCTCGAATCAGGATGAAAACCGAAGCAAGATTCGTCGGAGAACAGAACCCGTGCCCATTGATGGTCGGTCCACTGTAAATGTGCCCACAATAAGCGACGACCTCGATTTCCACGTCGAAGAGCTGGAACCCTAAGCGGTCTGCGAGCATAAAGATTGGCTTCGTGTAGTCTTCTTCTGACAGTTTGATCGCTAATAACCACTTGATGCTGAGACTGGAGGCCTGCGACCAACTGACGAGCAGTAATCGTGGGTTGCCGCCTTGCGGAATTTTGCAAGAAACGATCTTGTCGCGGGGTAGTAACCCTATTTCGTCCCCTGTGACGTTCGGCAACATCCCCTGTAGACCTGTAGCGTGCCCATAATCTGCAAATTACGCTTGGTTGGGTGTTGACAGCATCCGTTACGTCGCGTTGAGTTCGTCCAGCTTGCAGCATACCAACAGCCCTTAACATCTCTTCGCGACTTAAATGACGACGTGACATGATGACTACAGTCACAAAAATGCACAAACCATACGTAAAAGACGTATTATTGATAATAAACGTTATTTACAATAAAAAAAAATAATTTTTATTTTGCCTCAGAGAAACTGCACAATCAAACACTTTTAAAAGTTTTCCCTCCATATTCGAAAATCATTACTTATTTAAATTTATTTTTAAATTTCGTACAACTCTGTAATCTACTTTATTCTATTTTTATTTATTTGCTGCCAGTTATTTGCAAAACAAGATTTACACGAAAAAAAATAATTGGGGTCATCTTGTTCCCTAGACTTTGTTGAGGTGTTTATTTGATTGACAATTAAATTGTATTTAACATAAGTTCATTATACTCAACACTCACCAATAGCGACAATAGATAGATAGATAGATAATACTTTATTGTACACTAATACATTTACAGCTGAGACAAGTAGGTAGCATGCATATACAGTTTAATGTACAATGGGCGGCCTTATCGCTGAAAGCGATTTCTTCCAGGCAACCTTGGGATGGACAGTAATGTGACAAGACAAGAGATATATGGTGTAGTTATCATATAAAGCTAAATAAAAGGTGAACTAAAACAAAAAGAAATAAAATGGAAAGCACAAATAAAGAATAATTAAATATACAGCTTTACGTAAAGTAATATCAACATAATCCCACAACCACAACACAAATAGATCTATTTTTTTTTTATATAGGACACGTCAATTGGACTTCGCCTTGCCTGATGGTAAGCTGAAGGCAAAGTCCCAGAAAAGAGGGTCACCATTACTTACACATACCGTGTGACAATGGTGACACTCAGCTTGACGGCCTCATCATATGCTTTTTCACGCCCCGCTTAAAGGACCCGGGACTGTAGGAAGAAGGAAACACGTGAGCTGGTATTGAATTCCAGGCCTTAATGGTGCGACAGAGGAAAGGGTCTCCGAACCGCTTGGTTCTTGATCGGATGTTTTGCACCGTGTGCGGATGACATCTAAGACCTGCACGTGTTGTCCTGTGTAGGAAAGGGGAGGATAGGACTAATTGGAAGAGCTCATCAGAACACTCCCCTATGGTACAGACGGTAAAATACAGCCATGGACGCAGCATCTCTACGCAGCTGTAAAGGTTCTAGGGTGTTCGTGATCTCGGGATTCCCAATGATGCGGACCACACGTCGCTGCAACCTGTCGAGAGCATCTAGTAAGTACTTTGCTGAACCATCCCAGAGATGCGAGCAGTATTCCACACAGGAGCGAATTTGTGTCTTGTATAGAAGACACCGCTGCTCCGGCGTGAAAAATCGTCTCACTCTGTTCAGGACTCCGAGTTTTTGTGAGGCTGTTTTGATGATACTTTCGATGTAATTTTTGTTATTCAGGTTGCAGCGAACATCCATACCTAGGATATTGAGATTGTCCTGCAGTGGCAGTGGCGTGCTCTGAAGAGTGGGGAGGGGAAGGAAAGAAGATACTTTTGCTGTAAACACACATGCCTGCGTCTTCTTGGCATTGAACTCAACCAGGTTCTCAGAGCCCCATTGAGAAATGTGATTCAGGATCCCGTCAAGCTCAGTGACAAGAAGTTGCCTTTTCTCTGCGATACCGGACTGCTTGGCCGCAGGATGTCCATGATAACTCCCATGTAAAGTGCTATCGTCTGCATAACAATGAACATTGCCGGTAGACAGCATGTCGTTGATATGCAGAAGAAAGAGAGTGGGTGATAAGACGGACCCCTGGGGCACGCCAGCATTTACCTGCAGAAACTCCGAAGCTCGTCCGTCACAAAGGACGCGAATACGGCGCCCCTGCAGGAAGCTAGCAACCCAGTTGCACAGTCTAGAAGGCAGACCATAGGTAGGTTGGAAAGAAGCGATTTGTGCCAGACTCTATCGAAAGCTTTGGCGATGTCAAGACTAATTGCCAGTGACTCGCGCTGCTTGTCCATAGCCTCACCCCAAAGATGGGTAACGTATGCTAGAAGATCACCCGTTGACCGTTTCGGTCTGAAGCCATATTGCCGGTCATTAATTTAGGAGTGATCCTCTAGGTGCCGCATGAGCTGTTTGTTAATTATGTGCTCGAACACTTTGCACAGCACTGAGGTGACGGCTATGGGTCGATAGTTGGCTGGCTCCGAGCGATCCCCTTCTTGGGAATCGGCTGAACATTCGCCTCTTTCCAACGCAAAGGCACTGTACCCGAACTGTAGGACAGCCGGTACAGGCGCGTAAGCATTGGAGACAACTCCGCTGCACATTTTTGCAAAACTACCGCTGGAATACCATCCGGACCACTGGCTTTCCAGACATCGAGTGATTGCAGCACTGCACGGACATCGCGTTGCCTGATATGGATATCAGGCATCGGGTGGTCACTGTCGGGTAGTGTTGGTGGCTGCGTACCACAATCATCGATTCGAGAGTTGGCCGCAAAGAGATTAGCCAGCAGATTTGCCTTCTCTTGCGGCTCATGGGCCAGGAATCCATCATGGTTACGCAGCAGAGGCAGCGAAGGCTGACAGAAGTTGGCTTGCACACTTTAGCCAGTCGCCAGTAGCCACGGCTTCCCGTGGGATGCATCACTAGCTCTTGACCAAGCCGCGCTATGCGCAGGGCATCCGCTCTGACGTAGGCCCTTCTATAGACCTTTGTGGCTCTGTTGTACGCCGCCTTGAAGTGGCCCAGATTGGGAAGGCGCGTGGCGCGCGCCCTTATCCAAGCGCGGTACGCAGACTGTTTTTGTTCAACAGCTTCCGCGCATTCGCGCCCGAACCAAGGGCGCACCCCGCGGTCACCGGTGATATCGGTGTATGAGATATAGTATTCCATACCCGGACCGATCTCACCGGCGACAGCAGTAGCACAATCCGATGGGTTCTTACCTTCAAAACAGCGCTCAACCCACGGGATGGACGCAAAATAGTCACGAAGTCCATCCCAGTCCGCTGACGAGTAGTGCCAGAGACGCCGCTTCCCCTGCACGGGTCTTGGGGGCGCTATAATAGGCACCGTGGAACAGACCAGGCAGTGGTCGGAGTTGCCTAAAGCGGCTCGCACCGATACACTGTACCGGTCCGGATCACTCGTCAGCAGAAGGTCTAGCAGAGAAGGTGCTAGGCCCGACCTTCTTGGTATCCTAGTGACCTCGTGCACCAATTGGGTCAGGCCGTGCGCCAGAGCAAATGCGTGGGTGGCTCTTCCCGCATGGTCTGTTTTGGAGGAGCCCAACCAGATCTCGTGGTGGGCGTTAAAATCCCCCAAAAATACCATTTCGGCATTCGGAAATCGCTCCTGCGCATCATCTGCCGCCTGACTCAGATATTCAAAGAGTCGAGTTGTCTCAGCATCTCCTGTATGGGAACGGTAGAGGGACACATAGATCTGACTCGTAGGGCCATGGTCTGCGTGTACCCAAAGGATGGAGAAAGATGATGTCCTCTAGGCAGCGCCAACGGCGACAGCAAACATCCGTCCTAACAAACACGCACACCCCGGCTTTTGCACGAAAACTTTCCTCAAGAACATAGCCAGGGTAGAGCAAGTAGGTCGTGTCGTCAGGGCGGTGTATTTGCGTCTCCGTTAGAAAAAACATGGCAGGTTTCGCCGTCTCTAGGTGTTGGTGGACGGCGTTGAGGTTTGCATGGAGCCCACAGATGTTAGTGGACTCCACCTCAAATAGCAAGGTTTTGGGAGTGTGACGAGCCGCTGTGTTGCCTATTTCTCTATATTGCGCTGCGATGAGTTTGGGTGGGAGAAGGTGTGAAAAAAGAGGTGATTGCCGCCGCAGCACCGTGTGACAAAGCACGGGATATTGGTTCTATCTATGAATGTGAGGCATGGCGAGAGCCGACGCGCCGAACGGAAGGGCCCCCGTACCCCCCCGAGTATGGTCGCCGGGCTCCCAAATCCGTTCACCAACCGGCACGACGAACCATATCGGGATTATGCGCGGCCTGGTGAGGCAGCCTCCCAAGGTGGTTAACCCCAGTTGGGCCCCTGTACTATACCGCGGGCGGCCAGCGGCACCACCGTTTCTACAGGTCTCCCTGTTCGGCGCATCGCCCCGCGCCATCCCCACTAGATTACGCCAAGACCCACTGGTCCCACTAGTGCTGCGACAACCACCACCTCTGCCCGGCTATGCACTTGTTGACCCCTGAACACAATCCAACCAAGATTGAATTGCTATGGAGGGTTTTTCGCAATAGTGCACGGTGGTACCCACCCGGTCGAAACTTGAGACAAATTTGTGCCACCAAGTTTCTACCACCAGTAGATATAAAAGATATAAAATAAACAATACATACCAATAGGAAAGGAAACTAATAAGTAGCAATGTGAGCATATAATTGCGAGCTATCACAGAGTACACGATGATAAGTAGTTCTTTATCATTCCTTTAAAGATGTTAACATCTTTAACCCCTAAGGGTTCTTGCCCGTCTGATGTTTAATGGCAATGCATTTCATAAGCGCACAGCCTTTTTTTTTTTTTTTTTTTTATACGTGCGCAAAATCCCCACGGTTACCTCCCCACCGGAGCCGGTGGAGGAGGTTATGTCGGACTCGAACCGACTAAAACGCACGCCGCCTGTGGGTCGTTTCGGTTGCCGAAGGTGAGGTTGACAGGCATATCCCTCGCACCCCGGCCGACCCAGGGCCATCTCTCACGATCTGGCCCTCTTCTCGGGAAGCGCACAGCCTAGACAGTGAATGACTTGTCAACGAAGTCAGCAGCATGCATTGGCATTCTCAGCCTCAAATTCTCAGATGACCTCAGGCATCTCGTATGTGTGTCATGAAGGAACTGGAATCATTCTTGGAGATAGGAGGGAGTGGTGGGATTAAATAATACATTATATAACAATGTTAAAATATGGGCATTTATGCGAAGCGGAATTGGGAGCCACTTGAGTTGTTTACGAAAATCTGAGACCTTGTTGAAACGTGAGAGGGAATTATAATTATAAAGTTACCTTACTTTATATATATACAAAACAAACAAGAAAACTTAATGTAAATCTCCTTCCACCTACAATGAGTCTAAAAAATATCTTTTAAGTTTAGGTTTTACACCTAACACAGTGTTACATTCTCGTACGGTAGATTGTTGATAAGCCTAGAGATTGTAATATAGTCGGTAGTCTCGCGATGCGTATTATTGGCACGCTGTGTGCGAACTGCAAAGCGGAGCCTGCCCCGGTGTGTACAGGATGTTCGATGATATCTTTTAAAGAATTGTTAAAAAAATGTTTTTTTCAATAATGAAAAGTGTACTTGCGTGTGTACTTTTTGTTGTTGCGAAATTGAGTTTTTATTTTTGGTGACCCTAATGCTTTAAGTATTTTCATTTGTAGTTTATAGATGGTATCCAGATAAGTCTTATAGGTAAGACCATAGCTACTTAGGCCGTACTGTATGTAGGATTAATGTATAGCCTGGCCGTACTGTATAGATACAGCTAGTGTGTTGTAAAGCATTATTTTCACTTTATAAGGAATTCAGTTCCTCAAAATCGTGATATTCCCAAGAAATTGCCTTAATTTATCACGAACTCGTTCAATGTGATAGCTATATAAACTTGTCATCTACATATAAGCAATTCGAGATACATCTGCATTTTTACTGTATTGATGATTGATGGACAATTATAGCTCAGAGTACCGGCAGTGTGCAGACCGTCAAGGTCATGTACGGTGATTTAATTATCATTAATTTCTTCTTGCTTGCGTTAATCATGAGGCCAGCATCATGAGACCACCTTGCAATGACGTTCATGTCGTGATGCAATCGTTCACAAGCTATTTGAGCTTTTGTGCGTATTTGGAGTAATGTATTAGTTAAGCTTTTATGATAAGAACTGATTATATTATTGGTTAATAAACATTTCTCTTTTCCTACTGAGAAGTTAGATTTTAAGAATAAATTCAATTAAGTTTTTGATTGCATTATCATTGACAGTTACCGTTAACAATTGTGCTTACATCAACTCTCCAATGGGACCATATATCAGAGTTGCGGGTGAGAAGGGATGGAGCTATAGTGGGTTCTTCCCATAAGAAGGCTGCATTTCCTTTCTCGACCAGAATACGATTATTTATACCACGTTATGGCAGGCCAAGAATAGTATATACTAAACGGTCAAAATGATAAATACCCACATTCCACCAATTTCCGTATTCGCTATTACGTAAAGGGGGTAAGCCTATTACCGTAGGGGGTCCTTACGAAAGACATTTCCCTGGGTCACCCGGAGTGCAATAGATTTTTCCGACAATCTCACCTCCTGAAACCGAAGACCTAAAGACGGCATGCGTTTTTGTCGGTTCGAAATAATCCACGGGAATTTATTACGTAATAAAAACTATATTACAGTTTATCAAAAACTTTTATTAACTTACGCCGCCGTTGAGGTTGATTATAGGCTATATATTAAAATATACCATCATATACAACGTTCCTGTCCCTAAGTGGCGACTTAGGGACAGGGTGTTGTATCACACCCACGTTATGAGATAGTTTGTCCCTTCTATTATATTCTACGGTGAACCATAGAGGGTAATATTTCACGCATTGAATATTTATAATAGTCTGCTGATTTCGCATCGATTTTTCTTACATAAAAGTCACTGTATTCAAGAGCAACAGACCGTTATACTTTGACTGATCCTTTTCGTAAACAAAAGAGTGTTTACTGTCCAATTGTGTTCCATCGACCGGAAGCTGGGCTTTACAGGTAAGCTTACCTTGTACTTAAAAGTAGACTGACTGAACTCAGAATTCAATGGTTTGAGTTGCCAATATTGTGAGTGTTTTTTCAAGCCATGATAATCGCGTTAATTACTTATCTACAAAATAACTTACTAAAAAGATTTATTTTATTTTATGAATAATATGATTTAGGTGTTGTTGAAGTACCCCGCCCCACCCCACAAAAATATTCGGGGACCAAGCTGATTAATGGACGGAATGCTGATGATGGAGGAGGTAGGAGACGACTGTATATCCGTCCCAATTATGCAGTCCGACTGGGGAAGTACCTCCGCCCTATAGAATACTGCGGCCGTAATAACCTCGTGTTGTGGTCCCGGCGGTGATTAGGGTAGCCAGAGCTCACTGGAGAGTTGTTGTGCTGTCAGTGGGAAGACCTAAGGCTCGTACTTGCGTTGTCTTCTACACTGACGGCACAGAAACTCTCTATTCTTAAAGGGTCGGCAGTATGAGTGTGACTCTCCTGGTGTGGCACACATCCATAGCCCACAATAATCACTTTGCGAGCCGTGAGCTTGTCTGCCACCTAAGTTGATAAAAAATACTCTATAACAGAATTATTCTATAATTTTGTTTCGAATTGTATTATAGATTCGGGGTGGTAAAAAGTCAGCATGATTCAGATTCAGATTATTTAAGCAGTAAATTGCAGATGATTAAATAAACATCGTATATTTCCGTGCCTACATTATTTCATGTTGTTTTAACATTTATTTTTCCATGGAAATGTGATGTTATATTACAATTCATACATACCTATCGCGATATTATCAGAAGTTTAAGGAGGTTTTAAGGAGGTAGGACACGACGGTATCTCCTGTCTAAAATTGAGCAGTCCATCTGGGGAAGTACCTCCGCCCTACAGAATACCGCGGTTATAATAACCTTGTGTTGTGTTCCCGGTGGTGAGTAGGGTAGCCAGAGCTCACTGGAGAGGTTTTGTGCTGTCAGTGGAAAGACCGTAGGCTTAAATTGGCACCACTGACTCGTAGGGGCGTGAAATGTTGGCGCGGCGGTCAGGGAGACCCGGTGAAACGGTCTGTTGGGTAATCTCTTTGCGTCAAACTCGACTATGAACGACGGGAACGCCGAACCACCCATAATCCCCAGCTGTGGTACTTCCATGACTGAAGTTAAAATCACGGAACGGTTGGTCCGGCGCGAGCTTAAGTCCCTAGATGTTCGGAAGTCGAGTGGGCCGGACGGTATACCCGCGATGGGGCTTAAACACTGTGCCCCCGACCTGTGCCCTGTACTTACACGCCTTTTCGCACTCTCATACTCCGCAAGGCGGGTCCCGTCCTCGTGGAAGACCGCATTTGTGCACCCTGTGCCTAAGAAAGGTGACAGGACAGATCCGACCAATTACAGGCCTATCGCTATCACCTCCCTTCTCTCGAAGGTAATGGAGCGTGTTATTAATACACAGCTCCTGAGATACCTTGAGGGAAACGATCTACTGAACGATCGACAGTACGGCTTTCGCCACCGTCGCTCTACCGGTGACCTTCTTGTGTATCTTACAAACCGGTGGGCGCAGGCCATCGAGAGTCGGGGTGAGGCACTAGCGGTCAGCCTCGATATAGCGAAGGCCTTTGATCGGGTTTGGTACAAAGGTCTTCTTGCGAAGTTGCCATATTATGGACTCCCGAGGAGGGACTATGCGAATGGATCTCCAGCTTTTTGTCCAACAGAAGCATCCAAGCCGTCGTCGACGGCAGCTGCTCGGACCGCATGAACATAAACGCTGGTGTCCCACAAGGCTCCGTGTTGTCTCCGACGCTGTTTCTGCAGCATATCAATAACATGCTGTCTGATGGCTCCATTCATTGTTATGCGGACGACAGTACCGGAGACACGTGTTACACGGGCCGTGCAAATGTCCCTCAGTCCGAGGTGGAGAAGAGTCGCGAACAACTTGTGTCTGAAATCGAGACTACTCTCTCTGGAGTATCCGATTGGAGACGACTAAACCTAGTCCAATTCAACCCCACTAAGACACAAGTATGTGTATTCGCCGCTAAGAAAACCCCATTCATTGTAGCGCCGCAATTCCTGGGCACACCGCTTACCATCTCCTCGAGTATCGGGATCCTTGGTGTCGATATCTCCAGCGGCGTCCAATACCGAAGTCATTTGCAGGACAAGGTTAAGTTGGCATCGAGAAAACTTGGAGTGCTTAACAGGGCGAAGCAGTACTTCACTGCGGGACAGCAACTCCTTCTTTATAAAGCACAGGTCCAGCCTCACATGGAGTACTGCTGTCACCTTTTTGCTGGAGCACCTGTATACCAGCTTGACCCCTTCGACTCAGTGCAAAGACGGGCATTGAGGCTGGTTGACAATCCCATATACTCACAGGTAGTGTGGAACCTCTTAGCCTTAGGAGGGATTTTGCCTCACTGTGTGTGTTCTACCGCCTATACAATGGTTTGTGCTCAGATGAATTGTTTGACATGATGCCCGTAGCTACATTCTATCATCGCACCTCTCGCCGTAGGCAGGGAATTCATCCTCACACATTGCGACCCGAGACGGTGCGCACTGTGCGTTATGAAAGAAACTTCACCCCACGCACACTCAAGCTGTGGAATGACCTCCCTGCTGCGGTTTTCCCAAGCGCCTACAATATGGGGTTCTTCAAGAGGGGCCTCAGAAGGTTTCTTCATGGTCGGCAGCGCAAGTGTGACACCCCTGGTGTTGCATACGTCCATAGGTCACGGTAATCGCTTCCCATCAGGTGGGCCGTGTGCTTGTCTGCCAACTAAGTGGTATAAAAAAAAAAGTTTACACGTATACTATAGTTGAATCATTTTATCAACAAACAAAACAAAATAGTTAAATGTTGACGAGTGATTCGTAGAATTTGTGCTTTGACGAGAAAGGTTGGTAAAGAGTACTCATATCTGTGAAACTTGTACATCGAAAAGGACATAAGGACTAATAGTGAAATGCATAGAAATATGATGCCTTTTTTTACGTGCGAAAAATCGCCACCGGAGTCGGTGGGAGAGGTTATGTCGGACTCGAGCCGACTTTAGTCCACACAGTTTAGCCAAAAACGACTTTTGGCTGCCGAAAGTGAGGTCGATAGGCATATCCCTCGCACCCCGGGCGAATATGACGCCTAGGAGATTATAAAGCCTGTAGATCGGAATGAAACTATTTGCGATGTATACTCCACTACATAGGTACTTGACTAAAGGTAAACAATCTTGTAGCAACTATTTATAAAAACACATATTAAAAGAAATAAACTAGGCTAACTGATTAACTAGATTTTAGACTTTAAACTAGGGTAACTGACTAACTAGATTTTAGACTTTAAAATGAGTTTCTAAGCAGAAAATCTATATAGTTATAAATAAAACATAGGTATTAAAAATACATATAAGATTGTTTACGGTTATTTAAGTACCAAACCGAATAGAGTATAGGTATTTTATAACGATTTATTTTATTCAAACATTATTTGAACTTTATTATATTTAAAGCCCAATACAACCTCACCTCCCAAACAGTAGCATAAGCGTTGACACAGGCTTTCCCCTCAAGGTAGGGAAGTCAGGTTGCATTCCGTTCCGAAAACACCTCCAAAAACTCATCCTGTGAATCGGGCTCCACAGTCCAATGTAAACAAAATTTGGTATTTTTAAAAAGAGGGTGATTGTCATAAAAAATCCGTCAAGTGCGAGTCGAACCCGCACTTCGTGGGCTTCCTGCAAAATTGAATTCAGGGACGAACTTCTAATACATAAACCGCAATATATTTTGAACGCGTTGACGTAGCAGTTTGATGTTTGCACAGTTTCAATGCTATAGACCTGAGTATGTGGTATAATTTCATAATTTCAATTTTATATGACACATTCCTGAGAAAAATGTCTTGAGAAAACAGACAGACAGACAGGCAGACGGACAGACAGACGAAGGGTTCCGTCATTTACTTCTTGAGGTATGAAACCCTAAAAACATTATGATGAAATACTAGAAAAACGTATTTCATCTGTTTCATTACTACCTACATTATATAAATTGAAAAAGTCAACGAGTCTCGAGAATTCGCGACAATTTCAATTTGCGTTTATGGTTTAGGACGACGTAAATATATAAACTTGCAATTTCATTTTGTCCTTCAAGTATTTTCTTAAGCACTGGCTTTGCTCGTACTGTCACAAATTGAATATGTTATTTCTGTGTAAAAATAAAGCCTTGAAAGCTTTGTACCTCATTAAACGCACGATGTTGTGGCTCCAATTTACCTAAAACAGTATTTCGACGATTTCGACTGTAGAAAGTAGAAACAGAAACGAGTGCATTATGCAAATAATATTGCTTTCTTATTGGCAATGATTTAGTTCTTTTAATGGTTATATTTCTGTCTTCATAGTAATTTGTGTTTGTGAATACGTAGGTATATAAACATGCACATAAATTAAGATTTTCCCAGACTGAACATTTTTGATTTCAGTAAAGGAAATAGTAAAATAGTAGCCTAGTGGTATGGGTGGACTGCTGAGACGAGGTCACGGGTTCAATCCCAGGTTCTACCATGGCACATACCAATGACTTTTCGATGCTTTTCGATGTTATGTGAGTATTTATCGCAGGTTTATAAGTGCCTGGTTAATGGCAATAGGCTCGCCACCTATTACATTGCGACCTAAACATAAACTGGCGAAATGTGGGTGCTAGCACTTCTGCCTACCCCTTCGCAGATATAGGTGTAAGTTTATGTTATGTGTATGTTAAATTTCATGACTTTGCAAAAGGTATTCAACGGCCTCTGTAGCGTAGCAGTAGAATGTTCGACTGCTTCGGAGGAGGCGCGGGTTCAATTCCCGGTCAGTGCAATTATTTATATGCATGAATATGTATATTTGCATTGGTCTGGGTGTTTTTATGTATCTATTTACTAAAAAAGGTATTTAAATATATTTAACCGCATTCTAGATTCCGTAACACAAGCCAGTTAAGCTATGCTTACCATGGGTCTAGATAGCGTCGTGTAGAATGTTCTGGAATATTATTTATTGTTTCTGAACAGTAGCCCTACTAACATTATAAATATGAAAGTTTGTGAAGATGTTTGGAAGTGTGTTATTCAATCATGCTCTAACGGGTGAACGGATCTGGCTGATTGGAACACAGGCTTGTTTTTTATCCCGGAAATAGGTTTCCATGGTTTCAGTACCGGGATAAAAATTGAAACACGCGGGTGGACTCGCAGGCATTAGCTAGTTAATAGTATTATTGAACAGTGCATGTAAGTTTTGGATGCAACTTGGTGCTTATTAATTCTATTATTATATATACAATAATGAAACAAAAAAAAACTATAACTACATGTAGGTAAAAGTTAAAATGTGTTGTGGAATTCCTCTGCATCGCATGCATCTTGTTGTAGCGTTCCCAGAAGACTGGCAGCATTGTCACGTCGTATGTCAATGCTTATTCTCTGACCTAAGAAAAGCCAGGATTCTGGTCACGAGAAGTATCGATCATACGCTTCGCAATCTCCATGAAGAGATAGCGGGCGCTAGGACCCTACGGCCCAAACGTTTCGACTCCAAACGGCACAAAGTCATAATCTCCAACGAGGTTGGAGTATTTGCACCGCTTAAGAGCCTCTACAGAAGCTGCAGCAGCACCGGCACAGCCAGCCGTGCCAGGTATATAGGTAGGAGCAATGGCATCGACGCATTTTATATTTTATATAATAATAGAATGAAATAGTATGAAAAATTATTGTAATAAGATTATTGTCACATGTGTAAAAAACTTGGTGCTTGGATAAAGAAAAAGAAGCCAAAATTCCAGATAAGGGTAGAACACACAATGGTTCACAATTTACCCTCTTGAGTGAATTTATGCAGTTGGATAACAGATTCTTGCATTAAAACATTATTCTAATTTCCTACATAAGGAGAGCCGTTTATCACAGGAGACTATAGGAACCATCTTAGCATTGGAATTTAATTAAACTATTCTAGTAGGTAATATTTAACTTAGTCCTTGGCATTTACGACTAGCTAGGGACATGCCCTGCTAATGCCTTTTACTTAGTTAATGGTAATGTGAGATTGAACATTGCACACTGCTTTAGTTATTAGAATTCAAACCTCAAAAATAATAGCCGAGCATAGTGTTTCTGTGCCGACAATGTAGAAGACAAAGCACGACAACAAGCCTTTGGTCTTCCCACTGACAGCACAAAAACTCTCCAGTGAGCTCTGGTTACCCTACTCACCGACGAGAATAGAACACGAGGTTATTTTGGATTATATTATACGTATATACAAAACTAAGCTACACCAAAATGAAAAACGGGCGAGATTGCAAATTCAGGCATCGAAAAATTTCTCCTGGATACTCTTTTTTTTTTTATACCACTTAGTTGGCAGACAAGCACACGGCCCACCTGATGGAAAGTAGTTACCGTGGCCTATGGACGTCTGTAACACCAGAGAGTCACAGTCGCGCTGCCAACCCTGTAAGTACAAAGTTTCTGTGCCGTCAGTAGAAGACAAAGCAGGACAAGCCTTTAGTCTTCCCACTGACAGCACAAATTCTCCAGTGAGCTCTGGCTATCCTACTCACCGCTGGGAACACAACACTAAGTTATTATAACCGCGGTATTCTATAGGGCGGAGGTACTTCCCCAGTCGGACTACTCAATCGGGCGGAAATACCGCCGTGTCCTACCTCCTCGAATGGATAATCATGAAGTTATTATAAAGAACTTGGATAAACTTCAAACGTTTTGAGCACATTATGAAATGCTCATAGCACATTTTTGTTTTTGGCTCGTAGCACCTCTACCGAAATTACCCACTACGGCCGCGCTACGCAATTATTGTGGTAATATATTCAATCCTGACAAATATTACTATCGGATTCAAAATGTGTTTGTTTTCGTCATTAAGAAGCCTTACATTTAATATTTTAAAAGTGAGGATTTATTATTCTTAATTTTCTTCTTAAGATCGTGAAACGATGAAACTCCCTGCTGTGAAATTTATTGCAATGTCACGATGAGCAAACAAACTGCAACAAAAGTTTGACCCTCAAGAATTTCTTTTCATATCCGAGATTTATTTTCACAACGCTTTTGAAAAGATGCTAAGGTGGTATTCTAATACGTTCATTATGTCTGTGTCAGGGTAAAATAATCTTTTATAAAGTGAATAATATGTATTGTTGTTTTGACAAATTTATAAGAAAACTCACTGAAATTTTAAAAATTTATAAAAATATATGACCAGAATGCTGGCCTCCTTTTAGGTCAGAGAATAAGCTTTGCCATACAACGTGGCAATGCTGCCAGTCTTCTGGGAACGCTACCACAAGAGGCATGCGATGCGGAGGAATTCCACGACGCATTTTAATTATTCTTAGCTATAAGTTGTATAATAGTTATTTTAGTTTTATTGTATCTAATTTATGAATATCTTGCAATGATTACTTAGCTACAACAGGTAACAGGATTATTTATTGAACTTTGAATTTAATATCAACAAATACTTTTAGATAAGTATGAAAAGTTAGACGAAATAGTAATTAGTAGGTCGATTGATTGATGTTCCATCAATCTACGTCTGTTTTGTATATAGGTACTGTTTTTGTTTCTGTACTTGTTGTGTGGAATTTAAATACTTTTCTTTCTTTCATTTCTTTTATTGTTTTTACATTTATGCAAAAGTTAATATTGGTAGGAGTTGATCAGATTCATACACTTCAATTTCAGTTGTCATACTAGAATACATTAAATACTCGTATTTATTTTGATAGAAATTAATGTGATTATGTTCTATGTTCATAATTTTGTTTCGACTTAGTTTTCACGTGCAGTGCAACTTAGTCTAGTAGATCACAAATATCTGCCAGAATCATGAAACCCTGATGTATAACAGTTAATCATAGAAGCACCTTTTCAATTTTCAACAGGAGCATGCATTCCAAAGGAATAAAGTTGCACAAAAAAACAATGTAACTAAGTTTTATTCACCGTTGAGTTGAACTTACATAGTACATACATACAGACATATAATCACGCCTCTATCCCCGAATGGTTAGGCTGAAATGAATTAACACCCACATTTCACCAAACATTTTATTCTCTCCCACGTAACAGGAGGTGAGCCTATTGTCGTCTTTCGGGCGCTATTCTTGATTCAAGCCATGCATCTGAGGCTGTCTGGGCTGTATATATCTGTCTGATGCTAAACAGCCCCATTCCTTAGTCGCCTTGTACGACACCGCATTGGAAGAGTTAGGGTGGTCCAAATTCTACTCTGCCGGGAACCACGCGGTTACGTAGTAACAAAATTAAAATACCATTTTATGTAACGAAGACAAAACATTTTTGTAAGTAAAACCACAGTGTTCATATGGTTCACTGATGTATATATATGTGACAAAGTTTGTATTACGTAAAGTAAATATCGTACAAACATTAGCAATAAATGTACAAAACTTTGCAAGTAAATCTTTTACATCGTGGTTTCTTCTGTCGTACGTGACGACGTAGAGCCGTGTCGCTGAAAACAGCGCGGTTTTATTCAGTCTCATTCCTTATCATACGATCAAATTTAAATTGCTTCGGTCTTATTACAAAACACGGACTAACTCTAAAACCAGGTTTAAATCGTCTTTAGACCATGGTCTAAAGAAATTTTTATTACAAAAAGGGTTTTATTACTAAACCATGGACTATCTCTGGTCTAAAGATAAACCTGCGTGACCCCTAGTTTAACGTTGGTCTAAAGTGTAAATCACAATAATAATATGTCAAACTTGCCATTTTGAACTTAGCCGGTTAGCGTCAGATAAATTCGTTTACTTTCTTATAATACTATGCTCGTAATGGATATTGACGCAGTTGATCTGATGGATATCAGGATATCGCAGATATTAATATCGTGGAGTCATTGGACATACCACGCTTACCTAACAGACATCGTATTCCAGTAAACCCCTTTATCGAACTATCTGAAGAAGCTTTTTATGCAAAAGTATAGGTTTACTAAACGTTTTAAATAACTTGCAATAAATATATTTTAAAGTAGGTATAAAAATTGGGAAAAATTTGATACCAAGTCAGCGCGAACGGAAAAGTTCGTTCCATTTCACGTCCATAGATCTTCCAATATCATACATAACAATGATTGCTAAATAAAGGCATCAAAATGATATTTTATTATAAAATAAAGTACAACTATTATTCATAAAATTGAATTTAATGAAAATGTATTATCTAAATCTTTTTTTCACCATTTTTAGTATATATTATTTATTAATGATGTCAGATAATTTTTGTTTTCTGAGGAAACGGAACGTTGCGATTGAATGGTATCATAATGAACGAACAATAGTTTGAGTAATCTGTGGTTTTATTTAAGTCAAGGTTTAAATTATGGTACTAAGTAGTCTACGGATTATTCAGCTTTTGTAATAAGGAGAAGTTTAGACCATGGTCTTGAGATTAAGCCTAGACTTTATAGTTCAGGTTTAAACCTGACTTAATTCCGTTTTTTGTAATAAGACCGCTTGGGTTTACCTTAAGACGTACTTTTCTCGATTACATCAAAATCTTTTAGACATCTAAAAGTATATGAAGGCTTCTTATTATTTTTTTTCCTTAAGTACTTCTTCTTCATCCAAACTTTCATTTAAGGTGTATATAAAATTCCATATTTATAATATGGACGCACTTTAATTTAATGTAATATGTAATGTAGCAGCCGTAGGTATAATAATCGGATCTCTGCTTTTTCGCCAAAAATCGTTTGCCCGATTATCACTTGCCAACTAACGTTTCCCAGAATTATATTTCGAAGAATAATCATTTGCCAACTTGTGATTTCATTTTGTTTTTATTACCCAACTTCTCAGTTGCCAATTTTACGTTTGGTCAACCTTTTAGAATGCAGCAGTTCAAAGCTAACCGATGTAGCATATTTAAAGCCAGTAGTGAAATAAAAGCGATTTGGTTAAGGCACTTCGCCGGCCGCTGCGCGGCACGCTCGCTTCGCTCGCTCGGCTCCTGCTTTGTTTATCATAATACTAACCTAACCTAACCTAACCGATTCTTTTCGATTTCACCTGAACTTCGCTCCACACTTTGGATTTTTGCAAATTTAACCTAACCTAACCTACAGTTGTCTGGCCTAATAAATAAATTGGCAAAAGATAAATGCCCCAAACGTATTTTGTCATTACAATAATCAGCTTAACAATAATTCTACCAAATGAAACGTTGTCATACAAACATTTGACAATCGTTAGTCGTCAAAGTGAAAAATTGGCGTAACGTTGGTTGGCAAGTGATAATCGGGTAAACGATTTTTGGCGAAAAGGCAGGACCCCATAATAATCTCATCTAATGAAAGTCTGCTGCTGAAGATTATTATGGAAGCATTTATAAGCAAATAAAATAAATTTTTTTTTTTTTTTTTTATATAGGACACGTCAATTGGACTTCGCCTTGCCTGATGGTAAGCTGAAGGCAAAATCCCAGAAAAGAGGGTCACCATTACTTACACATACCGTGTGACAATGGTGACACTCAGCTTGACGGCCTTATCATATGCTTTTTCACGCCCCGCTTAAAGGACCCGGGACTGTAGGAAGAAGGAAACACGTGAGCTGGTAATGAATTCCAGGCCTTAATGGTGCGACAGAGGAAAGAGTCTCCGAACCGCTTGGTTCTTGATCGGATGTTTTGCACCGTGTACGGATGACATCTAAGACCTGCACGCGTTGTCCTGTGTAGGAAAGGGGAGGGTGGGACTAATTGGAAGAGCTCATCAGAACACTCCCCATGGTACAGACGGTAAAATACAGCCAAGGACGCAACATCTCTACGCAGCTGTAAAGGTTCTAGGGTGTTCGTGATCTCGGGATTCCCAATGATGCGGACCGCACGTCGCTGCAACCTGTCGAGAGCATATATTAACATGTACATTATGTAAATAAAAAAATATTTGAGTCAGATATTTTTTATTGTGTATAGGATAACTCAAAGTTACAATATGCACATAAATGGGCAAAATTCCGAGAAAACTTTATTGTGGAATCGTTTCACTGTGTCATTTCACGTGTATATCACTGAACCGTGTTAACATGTTGATTCCTCTTCTAAGAAGCACCTGCTCATTATCTTCCAATAACAAAAAAATATATGTTTCTTCGTATTTTATGCCCGGATGTAACGTTTATATCCGATGTGCGATAAAGCTTTTGTATACGCGAAATTATAGGTATAGTTTGGACCCCCATCGAGACCCCCGGGGCCAAGCCATCCTCCCCAACTCTGGCGCTGGCTTTTTAGATGTTGAGAGGTCAAACGGCAGTATGGAGAACCCGAGCTCCGAGGTAAACAGCTCAAGATGCAAGCAAGAATAACGCTTAAATGGCACTGAGTAGGAAGATAGTTACCAGCACGTGGCGATAAATCAGACTCATTAAATTTTGCGCTTCAAAAAATTTAATCTGATTCAAATAATGATTTTCAACGTACGCGTAATTCATAAACTTATTTCCTAACTAATGTTAAAATTCTGTCACAATATAACAAACGGGAATTCTATATCCGATGCGTGCCAATAATATCGTATCTTGAGGTTGGAGACCAAAGAATCACCAAGTGTGTTCTCCTAAGTTAGCGACTTGGTTTTGCTTTCAATTTAATCTGATATGGCTCGCTGCCGCTTTGGCTTGCATCCAACTGCTGGCAGAACGGATTAGCTGAGCAGACTATGAAGAATATCTGGTTATCTAGGTATATGACTTTATTAATTTTTGTAATTTAGCTATATAAGCACCTTTAATATTACTAACACTAGTTGTTTGCGTCATATTGACATTAACAAATATATGGAAGCAGTTCAGAAATATATTTTTTATTAAAGCTAGTGGACGCCCGCGACTTCTTACGCGTGGACCCGTTTTGCACTTTTTGGAGTGGAGTTTCCTTTACTAGATGTCTACACCTTATATTATACGGAACCTATTTGCCTAATTACAAGTTTGTGGGAATTATCATTGCTGAGATTGCGTGATTAATCAGTGAGTGGTATTCCGCTTTTATACAATATGGAGTATTCCCATATAGCCTATTCCGTGAATTTTGTGGAGATAGCAAGAAAACTTCGACGAGGTGGGCATCAGGGCGGTTAAGAGAGAAATCGTAGAAATTGGCGCATTGTCAAGTAAAACCACATTCTAAATCCTGGCATTAAAATTATTACTATTCAAAATCTAACTGAGAATTAAGGTTTCTTCAGTGTGATTTAAACGGCATTGTTTTCTATTTTCTTTGTGTGTAAAATGCAATATTTTACGAACACGTACTCAAGTCAATTCGAATAAAAGATAGGTTTTACGTTGATAGCCTCTTTGACTTTGTTTTTTATTCAGCCTGCAAAACAACATTCCATTTACATAATTCGGTACCACAGTGTGTACTTCGAAAGCAAATAGTTACCTACTTTTTAGTTCGAATAAGAACTCTTTTGTAAGATAAGTATCCTTTGTTTATTTCTTTTCTAAGCAAATCCTAACTAAAATTAACGTTGCTCTTACCAAAATTTGAATTTTTGAAACCTGAATTTATTAAAAATTAAGGTTACTACTTTGATGGGAAGCTTATTGACCCTCATTGAATAAATTAGCCCAATCTTTAAACAAGTGGACCGGAATCAATGATGAATGATGAATAAGGTGATGATGATCACGTTTGAGTCACCAGTACACTATCCACTGTATATCACTGGAGTGATAGTTTACTAACTTGAGTAGTAAATGTAGCAATTAAGCCCGATTAGTTTAGTACAAAGACAAGCTTTCAGGATTGTGAATGATCCTATACTAACGAGAGGTATCGAAAGAGCCTAAGAAGAGATTTAGTCTTGTTAAGTATGCTCTACCGCTTGTTTAATGGATTGCTGCTAGAGGTGAAAGTGTGTGATGTCTCCGTAATACATATTTTACAGTATTTAATTGACCAAGCGAATGAAGCGACTGATTTTGCTTTTGTCCGTATCTATGTGAGTTTGTCAATTCCGGTCTAGACGGCGTATTTCTTAACCAATTTTCACCAAACTTGGCACACATGTTCTTTGATTTAAAACACAACTTTTGTTTTAAATCAAAGAACATGATGAACATGATTTGATAGGAGGGAAAATGGGGAAGAAAAGAGTCAAAGATTGCTGTGGCGTTATTTATGCACGGATTTTGTTGATTTTTGGCTGAAACATCAAGAACATGATTCCTCACAGGTTGTTGCCTCAAATAGGCAATTTTAATTTATGTATATGTTATTTACATGTTTTTTTATAACAAAATTCAAAACATCAGGCCATGAACGAGGTTCTAGTACAAGTTTTACTCACGGGGTTAGAAAGTCAGACGGCATTTACTCCCAGAAACGCCGACATAATCAAAATAATAAGCGGACCTCTTACTCAAAAGCGCAAACTTTCGACGCAGAAGAGCAGTCAGTCGATCATCATTCATTCCCTTCGTACATTACTTTCCACTTTCCTCGACTAAATATAAGCACTGACACGGAACTTAATTGTAACAATTGACTTCACCCTTAGATCTCCAAGCCCCTTTTACCTACAACCTTGGAAACAAATGTTAAATCAAGTATAACAGCTTTAATAAACTCATACCGTTACCTAACATGGCGTTAAATACTTAATTGGCTACGGTTCAATGCATACCCTTAATTATATACTTGATATATCAAACTAGGTGTTATTGAAACTCTTGGCATATTAAAGAGATAGGGATTACATTTACTACCACGAATGAAGATTGATTGATGAGGGGAATAGCTGTCTTATTCTGACCATATAAATTATTCTTGAGAGACGTTTAAGATCTAATTAATATAATTTGAGTATCTAGTAATTCTATTTGACAATTTGACATTTGATAAAAGTTACACTTACCGAATGTGTTTTCGTTTAACCCCTTCTTTATGCCACTTAGGTGGCAGACAAGCACACGGCCCACCTGATGGGAAGTGGTTACCGTGGCCTATGGACGTATGCAACACCAGGGGCACCACATTCGCGCTGCCGACCGTTAAGAACGGCTTGTGTTAGGAAAGGGTTCATGGCGGAGCGGTGTCAGTCCACTAGGTTGGATTCGAATGGATGACAATGACGCTCCTGCACAGGTCTAGGTGATATTTGATACATACATAGACAACATCTCATTTCAATATGTGTAGACACTAATTTGACTTTCTATTTCTGTAATAATATAAATATAAAACAATAGATAGAATAAAACGCAAGTAAAAATAATAGTCGAACTATTATTTTTATTTGCTTTTTATACGTTCTTTCGTTTTCATTTTGGTGTTATATATGGTGCCGCGTGGTTTCCGGCAGAGTAGAATTAGGGCCACCTCATCTCTTCCCGTGCGGTGTCATACAAGTCGACTAAGGCACAGGGCTGTTTAACATCAGACAGAAATGAAAGTGAAATAAATTCGCAAATAGAACTCTAGTTTTTTTCTTTTTTTTTTATTATTCTTTAAATATGGGTTACATAAGATGTTACATTCATTAGGTATATATGTAGTTTCTCCATATTCCACCATAATAGGCATGCAATTTAAAAGCTAAATTAGGAACAAAATACTAAATGATCTGATATCTTACTTCTAGGAATTTTCATACAGTAGAATTTTTTTCTAGATATTTGACGATTCTATTCATAAAAGTTTGCTATTTTTGGACAATAATTTGCGTGCTACTTAATTTGCGTGGGAATTTGTCGAGACAACGAGGGAAAATTTAAAGCGGCGGATAGAAAGATACCTATTTTCATATCGAGAATACATAAAAATGCCACAGAAAAAGATATAACAGATTATGTATACAATAAAACGAAGGAACGTATTTTGTTAGAGAAGATATCTGTTAAGTATGAAAGGGAATACAACGCCTATAAGTTCTTTATATCGGAAAGCAAAACGTCATTATTTCTTGATAGCAGTCTATGGCCTCAAGGGATCATATTCAGGCGATTTGTAAATTTCGAGCATAAAATGACCAAAGAGCATAAGATAACGAACGTCGAGGTGTCTGAGAATGTAGCAGATGGATAAAGATAACTTGTACACATTGGTTAGCTTCAATTGTAAAAGTGTCAAGCGATCGGTAGACTGTTTCAGGCAATTGTGTCATACTTCTGACGCCTTGCAAGAAACATGGCTACTACCGAGTGATATACATTTTCTAAGTGACATTGATCAGGACTATGGTTATGTGGGGACGTCAGCTGTGGATACGACGGCGGGCATGCTTGTAGGCCGGCCGTATGGTAGAGTGGCTATATTATGAAAGTAGAGCGTCCTGCAGAATGTGTCCATAGTGCAGTGTGACAACGCTCGCGTCTGTGCCATTGAAGTGGAGGTAGGGCAAAGGTCGTTCTTAGTGTTCAGTGTTTATATGCCTACTGATTGTCATGCGAACCTACCAGAATTTACGGATTGTCTTAGCTTGGTAAGTGCTATTATTAATAATGAACATATTGAGACGGTGTATTTGCTCGGTGACTTTAACGCTCACCCGGGCCAGTTATTTTTTAATGAGCTGAAAGATTTTTGTGCGGAGGCTGAGTGGATATGTGCCGATGTTGAGTTACTCGGACTCTCATCTGGCGCCCATAGTTTTATAAATGAAGCGAACGGGTCTAGACGCTGGTTAGACCACTGTCTAGCTTCGCAGTCGGCTATGCATACTATCGTTAATGTAGACATTAAGTATGACGTCATGTGGTCGGATCACTTTCCTTTGTTTATATGTTGTAATTTAAATAGTTTTAAACCTAAAATGACATGTAATAGGATTGACCTGTGTAATAAAATACGTTGGGGTGAGAGAACACATGGACAAATCACACTATATAATGTGTTATGTAATGAACGATTGAAAGTAATAGATTTCCCGAATGATTTAAGTAACTGCTGTGATTTCTCTTGCGATAATGTGGAACATAAGTATATTATTGACAAAATGTATGACGATATTGTAGAAATCTTAGGCCGAGCAGCTAATGACAGTTACTCTGATAGTAATTATAATACACGTAAGAAACCTGTGGTACGTTGGAATAGATATGTCGGTGATGCTCACCGGGAGGCCAGGGCTAAATTCCAGTCATGGATAAGATATGGCAGACCGAAGTCGGGTCGTGTTTGGAGTGATTTGCAAGAAAGCCGTAAAATTTTTAAATGCCTTTTAAAGTGGTGTCAAAATAACAGGGATCAACTTAAAATGGACATTCTGGCAACGCAGCACGCCAAGCATGATTTTCGTGGTTTTGGGAAGTCCACGAATAAGATAAACAGAAGGCCGGGCTTACCTGTGAGTGTTGGTGGCATAACTGATCCTGAAAACATAGCTGAAATGTTTAAAAGCCATTTCACGGTACAATCTCCCTTGGGTCCATCACGGTCGGGACTTGAAGGTGTGGCTCGAGGACAGGAGCTCAGTGTAAGGTTTACAGCTGAAGACGTTAGAAAAGTTATCACGACCATGATGCGAGGCAAGTCTCCTGGCCACGACGACCTGAGTATCGACCATCTTAAATATGCTGGCGTCCATCTTATATATATCTTATTATAGGATATTCATATCTACCTCCAGCTATGATGCGGACTGTGGTGGTACCGATTGTGAAAAATAAAACTGGTGATGTAGGCGACGCCAACAACTATAGACCCATCTCTCTAGCTACAATTCTGTCTAAGGTGCTTGACAGTCTGCTTAACACACTGATGAGTGCTTGTCTCGAGATACATGACAATCAATTCGGTTTCAAGTCGGGACTCTCTACTGAGACAGCTATTCTGTGCTTGAAGCAGACTGTTAAGTACTATACCGCTTGTAAAACACCAGTATATTCCTCGACCTTTCGAAAGCGTTTGACCTGGTTTCCTATGATATCCTTTGGGATAAACTTAGCAACACATCCCTGCCAAGCGAATGCATTCGTATCCTCAAATACTGGTACGGGAATCAGGTAAACGTAGTTCGATGGGCGGGGACGCTGTCTGAACCATACAGGTTGGAGTGCGGGGTGAGGCAAGGGGGGTTGACTTCACCAACGCTCTTCAACCTTTATGTAAATGCACTCATCGAGAGGCTGAGCAGCACGCATGTCGGATGTCACGTTGGTGGAGTTTGTGTGAACAACATTAGCTATGCAGACGACATGGTGCTGCTGAGCGCCTCGGTCTGTGGTCTGACTAAGCTGCTCGGCATTTGTAAGGAATATGCTCTCAGTCATGGCCTGGTCTATAACACTAAGAAAAGTGAGTGTATGTTTTTTCGGGCCAGGGGTAAGTGTCCAGATAATATCCCTAGCATAAAATTGAATAATATCTCGCTGAAAAGGGTTGACACCTTCAAATACCTTGGGCATCTGGTAACCTCTGACCTTAAAGACGATACGGATATAGAGCGGAAACGTAGGGCGTTGTCTGTTAGAGCAAATATGATAGCTCGCAGGTTTGCGCGGTGCTCGAGGCAAGTAAAAATAACTCTTTTCAGAGCGTATTGCACCAATTTCTACTCTTGCGCCCTGTGGGCTGACTATACTCAGAAGCAGTACAGCGCCCTACGAATTCAATACAACAATGCCTTCAGGTATTGTTGGGGCTGCCTCGGTACTGCAGTGCGTCGGGGATGTTTGCTGAATCACGGATTGATTGCTTCTATGCAACGATGCGGAAACGGTGCGCATCCCTGGTGCGCAGGGTCCGTGCCAGCTCCAACACTATCCTGAGGATGATGACTGAGAGGTTTGACTGTCACTACATTAACCATTGCTGTTTGCTTAATGTAGTGAACATAAAATAAATAATTATATCACATTGGTCGTTGTTGCGCTGTTATATTGAATTAGATCTAAAGATAAAGATAAATTTATTTGTAGAAACATGTGTACAGATGATGTTGCAAAGTATATTACAATGCATTGCGAGTTTCAACACGTTCTGTCAATGTAGACGTACAAATATGAGTTTTCGTGAACTTCATATATGAGCACGAGAAATATAATATTCTATAATGATCCTTTAATAATTATATAATTTTTAGTTATTTGACAATCATAGGTTACTCAGTTCGTAACAAGATTAAATTTATCATTATTTGTCAATAAAGAATATAATTAATTCGTTTAATGTCAGCATAAAGAAATATATTAGTTAGAGAGATATTATTACAAATCAGAAACAGATTGATGTCAAAATCTTATAATTATTTAAGTATGTCAAAGTGCTGTATGTCAATTAAGTGTTAATAAAAACAAAATTTAATCAATATATGTCCCGATCATTAATATAATCTCTTATTGTGTAGTAGCACTTTCGAATTAGTAGCGTTTTTATTTTATGCTTAAACATATCTGTATTCATGTCTTTGTAGCTATTTGGAATTTTATTGAATATTTTTGGTGCCATACACAATATACTGTTCCCCATGAGTGCTGTTCTAGCGCCACGCATGCACAATCTATACTCGTCACGACGACTGCGGATGACGTTGTCGGATAGTCGGGGAAATAGATGTGGATTACGTTTGACAAATAACACTGTTTCATAAATATACAGTGATGGTAAGGTTAGGATGTTGTGTTTAATAAAGTATGGTCTACAACTATCGGTCATCCTTAGTCCAAACATAGCTCTAATGCACCGCTTTTGCTGTTTGAAAATTTGATCTTTAAGGGTTGAATTACCCCAAAAAATTATGCCATACCTAAGTAACGATGCAACTGAACCGTGGTAAGCTGTTAACAACGCCGATGTACTTACAGTGGGAGAAAGTTTATAGAGTGCATACGAACGACTACTAATCTTTTTACATAATTGTTCTATATGAGCCTTCCAATTCAGCTTACTGTCGATAGTTATACCCAGGAACTTAGTAGTATCGACTTGATGTAGTTCATTTCCTTCATATCTAACATTAATTTGATTTGTTTGGGGTTGTCGCTGACTAAAATGCATGTGGGTTTTACTCAGATTAATTTTAAGGTTGTTATGATTTAGCCATTTTATAACTCCAGACAAAGAATTATTTATATCATCCTCGTAACAACTGTGCGTTGTTGAAGACACTGTTATTGAACTGTCATCAGCGAATAGTGTCATGGGTTGGTTTATTGCATTAGGTAAGTCGTTAATATATAAATTAAAAAGTAAAGGACCAAGGACGCTGCTTTGTGGTAATCCGTAGGTCACTTTACGCGATCTGAACATTGAAGTTATCTCATGTTTTGTGTTCAAGTCAATCCTCGATATGGCGGTTACTTGTTTTCTATTCGTTAGGTACGAAACTATCATATTTTGTATGTTACCTCTTATACCACAGCATGCGAGCTTGTCTTCTAATATAGAAAGTTTGACATGATCGAATGCCGCGGTCATATCACAGTATATTGTACATACTGGATTCCTTACATCAACATTAGGTATTGTTTTTTGTAAAAAATCGTAAATGGCCATATTTATTGTTAGGTTCTTGCGAAAGCCCTTTTGTTCGTTACAGATGATTTTATTTGTTTCAAGGTAACCATACAGCTCCTTATATATATTTTTTTCAATTATTTTGGAGAATACAGAAAGGAGTGCAGTGCAATAGGTCTATAATTTTCCATCAAATCTCGATTTCCCTTTTTTAAAATTGGTTTCACTATAGACATTTTCAGCTGTTTAGGGAAACTGCCCGAACATATGCATAAATTAATAATTTGGCTTAAGTGACCGGAGATCACATCATTTTATTCATACCTGAAGTGGCTTTGCTAGAATCTGTGAGTGGACTAACCTTATCTATAAAATAGTCGTTAAATTTAGAAGCAATTAATTTAGGATCTACTATTGTTTCATTATTTATTCGTATTTTTTGGATGGATTCTCTAGGCGTACTCAGTTTTGTGCTATTTATTATGCTCCATATTGTTTTACTTTTGTTTTCTGAGGTATTTATTTTATTAATGTTTTGTGCCCGCTTAGTCAACAATATAATCTTTTTAAATAATTTTGTATCGTTTACATAGCGATTCTTATTACTAGAAGTAGGTTTTTTCCTATACGTCCATAATCTCTCTTTTTTTTACTGCATAATTTGACACCTCGTGATATCCAATTCGGTCGCTTGTAAACTTTGATTTTGACAAGGTTTAGTGGAAAACATAGTTTGTAGATTAGACTAAACTAAACAATCTATTTTTTTTATTTTAATAATGTTTTCATGCATCAAACAATTCTCATAGTATAATTAATTATTATTTTAATTAAATTGCAATTTTGACATGATATCAGTTACCTACTCCTATTCCTAGTTTGACATTTTTTTTTGACATTTGATAATACCTACTTATATTCTGACATTTGATAATATATTGAGATTTGATAATATAACGGACTGCAAACAAAGCTGCCAATTTTACTAACATAATTTGTAAGAACAATGTTACTAACAAGATATGGACTTCTTTGTTCGAAAGAAATGATTTTATTATTATTATTATTAAATACATTTAAAGTTCAACCAAATTACATGAACATGTTTTGATTTTTCATTTCTTTTTTTTCTTTTTTATATTTACTACTTTCCAGGCTTTTTATATTCTATATTATCTTTTAGTGTTCCTCGCAGTACTCATAATTTATAATCATCATCATCGTTTCCCGTTACATCCGAGATCAGAGCCCGGGTTGCAATAAATCCTACTCCTTTTGGTTTGGCTTATACGGCTTATATTCCTATACTTTGTCCTCTTAACATTAAGAGGAAAGACTGCGCCAGAACCTCATCTGTTAATCAGCAGGTTAACGAGCGTGAAGATGAGGTTATGGGGCCCCAAACACACTCAATATGAACAATTTATGCTGGTATAATTTCGAAATTGCTTTATAATACCTCATTAAATCTCAAAATTCGTAGTTCAAAATAATGGATTTATTTTTGTATAAAGGTAAAAAAGAATATATTGCAACGATGATTAAGAATTGTTAAAAAACAAATTATTATCAATTCTTAATCATCGTTGCAAAATATTCTTTTTTACCTTTATACAAAAATAAATCCATTATTTTGAACTACGAATTTTGAGATTTAATGAGGTATTATAAAGCAATTTCCATTTAATTTCCAAATTCCATTCCAAAGACCACAGAGCCCCACTCACGCGCCATTACACCGAGGAGATACCCGATATCGAGCAGTGCGAGTTGGGGGCGGCTCTCAGACAACTGAAAAACAACAGGTGCCCAGGTGATGACGGTGTTACTACTGAGCTCCTGAAAGCAGGCGGAACTGCAATTCTGAAAGAGCTAGCAAGCCTCTTTAATTCCGTCATCCTACAAGGTCTAACACCTAGGGCATGGTGCGGGAGTGCGGTGATACTGTTCTTCAAAAAAGGAGATAAGACCTTGCTGAAGAACTACAGGCCCATCTCACTCCTGAGTCATGTCTACAAGCTGTTCTCGAGAGTCGTCACAAATCGTCTTGCGGGTAAGCTCGACGAGTTCCAACCACCGGAGCAAGCCGGGTTTCGAAAAAGGTTATAGCTCCGTGTTCGGCAGATTGTAGAAAAGGCCCAAGAATACAATCAGCCGCTGTGTATGGCGTTTGTGGACTACGAAAAAGCCTTCGACACCATCGAAACCTGGGCAGTTCTGGATGCCCTACAGCGGTGTCGTGTCGATTGGCGATACATCGAGGTGCTGAGATGCTTGTATGACACTGCCACAATGTCCGTCCAGCTCCAAGACCAGAAGACGAAACCTATTAGCCTCCAACGTGGAGTGAGACAGGGAGATGTTATATCCCCCAAACTATTCACCAACGCGTTGGAGGACGTCTTCAAAACTCTGGATTGGACTGGGCGGGGTATAAACATTAACGGTGAGTACATCTCACATCTTCGGTTCGCCGACGACATCGTCATAGTAGCGGAATCGTTGGAACAACTGGGCGAAATGCTGCATAGCCTAGATGGAGCTTCTCGACGCGTCGGCCTCGGTGTAAACTTGGATAAAACCAAAATTATGTTCAACGAACATGTTGCACCGAGACCGATTGCCATCGAAGGGGCGACACTCGAAGTTGTGCAAAAATATACCTACCTGGGGCAGGTTATCCAGCTCGGTAAAAACAACTTCGAGAAAGAACTAGCCAGAAGGATCCAACTGGGCTGGGCAGCATTTCGCAAACTACGTCGAGTTTTCTCTTCACCCCTACCGCAATGCCTCAAAACAAAGGTCTTTGAACAGTGCGTCCTACCTGTTATGACTTACGGTGCCGAAACGTGGACACTTACAGTGGGGCTGGTCCATAGCTTAAAAGTCGCGCAGCGGGCTATGGAGCGAGCTATGCTTGGAGTTTCTCTGAAGGATAAAATTCGGAACGAGGTTATTCGACAGAGAACCAAAGTTACCGACATAGGCCATAGAATAAGCAAGTTAAAGTGGCAGTGGGCTGGCCACGTTTGCCGAAGGACCGATGGCCGTTGGAGCAAACGAGTCCTAGAGTGGAGACCGCGAGAAGGTAAACGAAAGGTAGGACGCCCCCTAGCCAGATGGACTGACGACCTGAAAAAGGTGGCTGGGACAGACTGGATGCGGAAGGCGGAGGATCGGAAAAAATGGCGCACATTGGGAGAGGCCTATGTCCAGCAGTGGACTGCAGTGGGCTAACTGATTGATTGAAAAAACAAATTATTAAGAAATAAAACCCGACTGCTGTCTAAAAGATCAAAACAAGTTTGATAGTAGACGGTGGCAGACGGTGCCCATTAATTTTCTTTCATAAACCGAAAGATTGGCAAATGAGTTCCACCTGCTATCAAACTTATTTAGATCTTTTAGACAGCACTCGGGATTATAAAGGACACTGTCCACGTTGTATGAAATTGCGGCTCGGGCGTAGACATTTTTTTATTTCAATAAAAATACTACTATCTACTAACTGAAGCTATGTAGAAACCAATAATATAAATAGTTTAGTACCCAGGCTCACTTAAAAATAAGAAAAAAAATCTCTGGCTTCATATGATATTTTGACGACCTCCGTGGCGTAGCGGTAAAAGCATTCTGCTGCTATGCAGGGGGTGCGGGTTCGATTCCCGCTCAGTGCAAATATTTATATGCATGAATATGTTTGTTTGCATTGGTCTGGGTGTTTATTATATGTACGTATTTACAAAAAAAAAAGTATCTAAGTATGTTTATCCGCATTCTAGATCCCATAACACAAGCTAGTTAAGCTATGCTTCCCATGGGTCTAGATAGCGTTGTGTAGAATGTTGTGGAATATTGGTTGTGGAATATGAATATTTTTATTTAATCCAGGAACCTAGCTAGCGTAGTGACAGTTTCATACCTTGCCCAACTTAAGTATCAGATTATAGACATAATATGAGAGCAACAACCTACTGTCCCACATCAGCACCACAATTAATACTATCTATAAATTCCATATCAACAAAGGAATTTAAACTGTCATGGTCACTCATAATTATTAGTATTAAAGTAACCGGGATATTTACCATGTTGTATTGTTCTGAGTTTCCGACATTTCGGCGCTGTTGGAAGCACTATGATCACGGAAGGAACTGGAGTATTAGCGGTGAACAGTGAAAAAGTTTTTTAGGAGTAAATATATCGATCTACCCTCTTTCGAGTTCCTTAACGACGCGTATCTGCACTATCACTGGTTTCACTCTCACTACAAACTCGAACCGGATCTCGATCACGTTCACGACACACGATGCTTACTGTATCCACTCGCGATTTTGTTATCACAATCCATTTTGAATCAGAACTATTTAAATAAATACAAGAAATGATAGCAGCCGTATACGTCAAACGAATGACATGACAGTAGTCTAGTGTTGCGAGCATAAAAAAATAAAACAGCTATGCTGTTTTTTTTACAATTTTTCAACATCGTTTATTTTTAAAAATACATTTTCGTCTTAAATAAAAAAAAACATTTAGATAGTAAAAGAAAAATAATCATAACTTATGGGTGTTACAGTCTTGAAAAATATCTTGTCACATTACATTGCAATTTATTAATCAGTGATTTTAAGATTATTTTTAAACTGATTTTTTATCTAAGCTACATTAACCACTTTTTTGATAATGAATTGTGTGAATTGTACAAAAATCAATCATATTAAATATTCTCAAATACTTTTTCAAAATGGACTCGTTTGATAATATTATTTTATAAGAAAAGAAGAGTATCACCATATTCATTTTGCTACGAAACAGCTCCATCGAATAGGACCTCAGCCGTCCTACTTATTTATTTTATTTTACATATTTATAATTTTTGTCGATATTTATCATTAGGCCTGTACAGGGTACAAAGAAAACTACATACATACAAGCATACATACGCGCAAACACATTAACCACGCTACCGCAGTAAATAAAGTTAAGTCAGAATCAGAATAAAGGATTTTAAAAGGTGTCCTAAGTTTTTTATGCAAAAGTTTCTGTATTTAGAGTGGTTGCGCCGATGGTAGAATTTATATTTTTCGCTATAGTAATAGTTCAAGTCATTGACGCGGAAACACACGCTTCCTGTACCCATCTCCCTCCCGCGCTACCTTTTAAAGTGAGATAGCAATAGTTTCCGCACCGCTCAACTGTCAAAATAGACGCATATTCTCTTCGCAATTGAACTAGAAACAATGGCCGCCGCGCGCGCGACTCTCAGAAATTAATAATGTTTGTTGGATTTTAACCGCTTTCATGGACCTTTGCCGATCGGATTGTGCCTCTCGTGTGTCCCTCAAGTGATTTAGTGATGTGGGCGGCAGCTCCTGAGCCAGGAAGAGAAGATCGGTGCACCGGCTGCGATGAAAGCACGTGGCGTCGTGAAGGTTAGTGCATCCTCTCCTAATTTCTCGGGTTGCATTCAGTGCCTAGACCACATCCACGGCAACCCGATCACCTGTCTTGTTTGTTGTGTAAGGCGTCAATGAAACATGTTAACTTCACCCCTCGCGAAATACAGTCCACTAGCTCACGTGGCGAGAATTGCGCTACCATTCTTTTTGGTCCTGATCGAACCGGATCCTTAGCCGTAGTTCGTAGTTTGTTATTATTCTATTGGGAATAAACGCACCGCACCTAAATACCTAGTTATTTTAGTAGAAAACCCCGCATCTAGGCATTTAGGTTTAGATTTTGTTGTCCGTTCGCCGCTGGCTCGCATCGTATCTACCTAATACATACATAGGTTAGGTACGTGTAATCGCATTTGTTATTATTCTATTGGGAATAAACGCACCGCACCTAAATACCTAGTTATTTTAGTAGAAAACCCCGCATCTAGGCATTTAGGTTTAGATTTTGTTGTCCGTTCGCCGCTGGCTCGCATCGTATCTACCTAATACATACATAGGTTAGGTACGTGTAATCGCATTTGTTATTATTCTATTGAGAATAAACGCACCGCACCTAAATACCTAGTTATTTTAGTAGAAAACCCCGCATCTAGGCATTTAGGTTTAGATTTTGTTGTCCGTTCGCCGCTGGCTCGCATCGTATCTACCTAATACATACATAGGTTAGGTACGTGTAATCGCATTTGTTATTATTCTATTGAGAATAAACGCACCGCACCTAAATACCTAGTTATTTTAGTAGAAAACCCCGCATCTAGGCATTTAGGTTTAGATTTTGTTGTCCGTTCGCCGCTGGCTCGCATCGTATCTACCTAATACATACATAGGTTAGGTACGTGTAATCGCATTTGTTATTATTCTATTGAGAATAAACGCACCGCACCTAAATACCTAGTTATTTTAGTAGAAAACCCCGCATCTAGGCATTTAGGTTTAGATCTTAGGTATCCTAGACACCCTAGTGCGTAGGCACAGTGTAATACCTAACGCATTTGGCTTTTGTTTTTATTTGTTTCAATCTCTAAGTTGTCCGTTCACCGCTAGCTCGCATCGTATTTACCTAATACGGTAGGTACACAGCTATACCTCGCTCGCATTCCTCTTATCGTATCAATCCTTGGTCGTAGTTTGGCATTTGTTATTATTCTATTGAGAATAAACGAACCGCACCTAAATACCTAGTTATTTTAGTAGAAAACCCCGCATCTAGGCGTTTAGGTTTAGATCTTAGGTATCCTAGACACCCTAGTGCATAGGCACAGTGTAATACCTAACGCATTTGGCTTTTGTTTTTATTTGTTTCAATTAAGTTGTCCGTTCGCCGCAGCTCGCATCGTATTTACCTAATACCTACGTGGGTAGATACGTGGTTATACCTACCTCGCTCGCATTTCATTCAAATTCATACGAAAGTATTTTAATTTGAATAGATATTACGCAATACTTAATCCCTGAAATAATAGTTGAACCTAGACAGCGACCATCGCGTAGGTACGATCTTGTTGCTATGCGCGTTTGTTCAAGCTTGCACGCGCAGTCATAAGTACCTACCTACCTACGGATATCGCTCGCGCCGCGTCGCTGCTCTGTACCGCTAAGATTAAGTCATTTCATATTTTGTTGTTTACCGCACTTTAGTTTGATATTTAATTGTAAACATGTCCCCAAAGGTTGATAGGACCGGTAATGGGGTTCAATTGAAACTTTTATACGCTAAAAGAGAAATGATTTACTCTCGCGTACAATCGATTTGTGATAATGCACTTAAAACCTCTGATTTGGCCATTAGAGATTCGTTCTTGTGTTCTATAGAAAACTTAGATAGTTTACGCGCGGATTTCGAAACCTTGGTACATGACATCAACGTTTTAGAGTTAAATTTAAATCCCGATTACTCAGTGAGTTATCAGGCCTTGTCGTCGTTTGACGATTTGTATTGTCGTATCAAACGCGTCGCTAGGAGTTTGGAGAAACCGTCTGACCGACCCAATCCCACTCGCGACCGACCTAAGTTGCCACCAATTCAAATACCCGAATTTGATGGTAACATTCGCAATTGGGGTTTATTTATAGATAGTTTTGAGAATACAATAGATAAGAACGTTTCGTTGACAGATCACGAAAAATTGCATTATCTCGTTGAAAAATTGACTGGTAAAGCTATAACCGTTTGCGCTGGAATTACGTTTAGTGCCGAAAATTATAATTCAATTTTAAATACTTTGAAAGCTAAGTATGAGGATAAAAGATCGGTAGCTAACGCATATTTGGATCAGATGTTTGATTTGAAATCCATTACGGCATGTAACGATCAAAACTTAGAGAAGTTTCTAGATACTTTCACATCATCTGTTCGCGCCGTAAAGAACCTAAAGATCGATGACCGCTGCGACTTCTTATTTTTGTATATGGGTTTAAAGAAATTAGATTCCGAAACCATTCGTTTATTTGAGTCGGATCATCGCGGCAATAAAATTCCTAAGTTCGAAGTCTTAGAAAGTTTTGTTCGCGAGCATATAAAAGTATTGCAACGCTCTTCATCGAAACATGAAGGCGCGAAGAAAGTTGTTACTTCTGAATGCAAAGTAGATGCGTCATCGAGGTCACTGAGGTCAACTCATACTTATGTTAATACCGCACCAGCACATGTACAATCACCTGTTTGCTCTTTGTGTAATACTCATCATTCGCAATTGTACAAGTGTCCTGGTTTCCTAAAATTGTCGCCTAATGATCGTTATAAATTTGTTCGCGCTAATAATTTTTGTTTTAATTGTCTCGGTACTAAACACCTCGTTGTTTTATGTAATAGTAGAAATAGTTGTCGCAAATGTTCAGCGAGACACCACACTTTGCTCCATTTTGAAAATAGTAACGCCGCATCCAATGTGAGCACAGTTGGTTCGTCGAGCGGTGGCACACCGTCGCATAGGTCGCCCGTGTCGGTGGCGCCTGCGCCACAGCCGCAGCCCACGCTCGCGCGCGCCCCTGCCCGCGAGGGGACCGCTGCGAATGGCGTCGCCTTGTGTTCGTTGTCCGCTAGTGCTGCGCTCACTACTGTGTGTCTCGCGACTGCTCGCGTTGTTATTGTTGATGCATTGGGTAAGCCGCGCATTGTTCGAGCGCTATTAGATGGCGCTTCGCAAAGTAATTTTATTACTCAAGATTGTTGTCAACGTCTTGGTTTCAATGTTGATAAGCGTTCAACCCGCTCAGTGGTGAAGGGTTTTGGAGGTTTACAGTCAGCTGTTCATGGCACCGTTAAAACAAGGTTTGGATCTCGTTTTAATAATAATATTTGGTTTGACATGGATTCGCTCGTTATAGATAAAATAACTGAACAGTTGCCTACCGTCCCGGTTGACACGTCTTTATTAACGAAATTTAAAGACTTGCCTTTAGCAGATGAGACTTACGCTGTTCCTGGAGTCGTCGATATATTGATCGGCGCTTCGATTCTCCCGCACCTCCAGTTATCACGTAAGGTTCAAGGGGGACCGACGTACCCCGCTCCGCACGCCCTGGAAACAGTTCTAGGTTTTGTTATAATTGGTTCCGCACCCGCTTCTATAGATAGTTTTAGTCACTCGACTGCCTCGTTCTGTTGCACCGTCGAGCCGCCACTGGAGTCTACCATCCGCAAGTTTTGGGAAATTGAAGAGGTCAATGTCCCACCTATCCTAAGCCCTGATGACAAGATGGCTGAGGAGATTTGTTGTCGCACGACTACTCGTGATGAGCAGGGTCGTTATGTTGTCGCGCTCCCTTTCAAGGGAGATATTTTTTCGCTCGGTGACTCCCGTGTATCCGCTGAAAAACGCTTTCTTTGTTTAGAACGAAAGATGCAGGCGTCTCCAAAGTTGAAGCGGGCCTGTGATGAGGTTGTTAACGAATATTTAGATAAAGGTTGCATCTCACCTGCGCCTGCGGACACTGGCGGGACCCAGCCTTCGTACATTATCCCGCACCACGGAGTTATTAGAGAAGATAAGCTTACTACTAAACTCCGCGTAGTTTTGGATGGCAGTGCTAAGACTAGCACTTCCGTGTCGCTTAATGACATTTTGTATTGTGGTCAAAATCTTTAAGGTAATTTATTTGACATAATTGTGAGTTTTCGCATTAATATTAGTAGAGTTTTAGCTTTTTCGGACTCAACAGTCGCTTTATGTTGGGCCCACTCTTCGCCCCATCGTTGGGACGCATTCGTCGCTAATAGAGTGGCAAAAATTCAATCTGAATTAGCGCCACAAAATCTCTTTCACGTTGCTGGCACCGACAACCCAGCCGATTGTCTCTCTCGTGGATTGCTTCCTTCGCAAATTTTAGATCACCCGTTATGGTTTAGCGGACCGTCCTGGATTCATGCCGCGTTAGATAAGTGGCCAGTTAGTCAATACAATCCCACTACGGTTTCCGAACCACCCGAGGAGAAGAAGCACTCGCTTGTTGTGTCGGTCCCGCGTGAAGAGTCCCTTATTTTGTTGTTGGCTAATCGCGTCTCGTCTTGGTCGAGACTGTTGCGTTGTGTTGTTTATGTAGGCCGATTTTTGAGAATTTTATCTACGCGCGGTCATATAGAGTTGACCGGTGATTTAAGTACGCAAAATATTTGCCCGCAGTAGATGTTAATGACGATAGAATGCACCTTCTAACTCGTCACGCTCTTTTAGATAAATTAGTCCAATCGTTTTGGAATCGTTGGAGAACCGATTATTTGCACACGCTGCAATCGCGTCAAAGATGGAATACTCCATCTAACCCAATTACTGTAGGTACGGTGGTAGTCCTTATGACTGGGAATGCGCCTCCTTTGCATTGGCCTCTAGGAGTAGTAGAGGAAGTTCTTCCCCATTCCCGCGGGATAACTCGTGTTGTACGGGTTAAAACCGCAACCGGATCGTATCTGCGCCCGGTTGTTCGCCTCTGCCCTCTGCCTAGCCAGCAGTAGGCACGAGTTCAAACCTAGGTTTATATTTTAGTTGTTATTTCCCAAACCTAGATTTAGATTAGACTTTAGATTTGTTCCGCATTTTTCGTTTTGAAGGTAACCCTTCAAGCCGGGGGGAATGGTTGCGCCGATGGTAGAATTTATATTTTTCGCTATAGTAATAGTTCAAGTCATTGACGCGGAAACACACGCTTCCTGTACCCATCTCCCTCCCGCGCTACCTTTTAAAGTGAGATAGCAATAGTTTCCGCACCGCTCAACTGTCAAAATAGACGCATATTCTCTTCGCAATTGAACTAGAAACAATGGCCGCCGCGCGCGCGACTCTCAGAAATTAATAATGTTTGTTGGATTTTAACCGCTTTCATAGACCTTTGCCGATCGGATTGTGCCTCTCGTGTGTCCCTCAAGTGATTTAGTGATGTGGGCGGCAGCTCCTGAGCCAGGAAGAGAAGATCGGTGCACCGGCTGCGATGAAAGCACGTGGCGTCGTGAAGGTTAGTGCATCCTCTCCTAATTTCTCGGGTTGCATTCAGTGCCTAGACCACATCCGCGGCAACCTGATCACCTGTCTTGTTTGTTGTGTAAGGCGTCAATGAAACATGTTAACTTCACCCCTCGCGAAATACAGTCCACTAGCTCACGTGGCGAGAATTGCGCTACCATAGAGCGTTAACACTTTTTACCAAAAAGTAATCAAATCAAATCAAATCAAATCATGTTTATTTGCATAAGACAGGTACATAGGGTTGGTCAGTAGTTTATATAATATGTGCAGTGCTCTGCTTATTACCTTTGATAGGTGTGCAAATTTTAATAAGTTAAATTACCATACAATATTAGAATGTCCAAAAAAATTAATAAAATAAAATTAAATATTACAGTAAAACAATAATAAGTATAGCATAATTAATAATGTCAAGTATAACAATTAATGTCAAAATATATATCTCTACAGCTCTGCTAATCCTTTCGCTTAAAACATTTTAATATAAAATCACGTTAATTTTAAGCAGAGAATACTGTTTATAAGTGAGAATACATCAGGGAAAATATATTTTTAGTTTCGTGTAATGAGAGGAAGGAGGAACCTATAGCTCAAGTAACAGAATATCTAAAACAAGTGCTTTGGCGTACATTTGAGAGGCTTATATCCAGCAGTAATATAAGCCGCTTTAAGGACAAGTATATGCAATATTCGTTGAGGAAATCTTAATCATGGGATATTAATTGTTCTTGATAATGTTACCGTCTGAGTCAGATTCACACACAGCTCATAGAGAATATTGTAGTAGCTGACAAGCTCACTGAATTCCTAGAGCGTTATTTTCAACCTTCAAGAATTCGTTGTATATTTTTAGATAGATCGATACGTACAAGGCATATTTATATAAAGAACCTGTAAGTTTTTTCTTTCATAATTTACAGTTATTTCAATGGGTACTTTATGAAACAGCGATCAGAAATATACAAATAAGTACAATTTTTTTATTTGTAGATACGTAAAACACATATCAAATTACATCTATTAGAGTGAACACAACTTATATTCAGATTCAAACAAATGGGTCATTGAAAATATTAAACATATTTTCTAAATGAAAACCTATTCGAAAATTATTATATTTCTACATAAACCCAGCAATGGGCAGATTCTTTCTAAAGAGACTGAAGAGGTAATCAAAATTTGTTTGGACCTGTTCAAAAGTATAGAAACTTTTCATCGAGGACAGCGTTCCTGGTAAATAGGCTGTTAGGTATTCCTAAACATTTACATTTAGTTCATGGAAGTCTCGTTTTAAAATCTTATTAAATGTTCAACAATGCAGTTACAAAAGTTATGATGAGGGAAACTATGCAGCTACTGAGACACTAACTTTATTACTTGCAGTTCAAGACCAAGACTTGTGATATTTGGTCGAAGTTTGATGCCTTCAAAAAAACTTTTTACTCTAAATGCTCGTACTTTAAACTACTACACTTCTTCTGAAATTACGACAAATGAATATCAAAAGATTATCTCTACTACTTGAATCAAATGTACTGGTAAAGTGAGTACCTTTGAACTTTTAATACACACACATACACATCACACACTCATACCTTATTTTTTGTTTTTTTTTACATTATTTTCTTCATGTTCTTTTTTCCTTTTTTTTTCATCATAGTTAAAATTATATAAAAATCGATTTTTGAATTATAAACCGACGCAGTCTACTAAATTTGTATAATATTATGTTACATATTTACATTCACGGCCGAACACTGTCTCTCAAGATACAGGATATCCTAGTTTGAGAGCAGGGTTAATATTATTGTACACTTTAAACCACAAACAATGTTACAAGTAGGTAGCAAATCAATGTTGTTTTATATACTGTACTTCTTTTGACGTGACAACGTCTTATAAATTGGTTTGCCGGGTGACACTTCAAGAAACTGCGTTACGCTCCGCTCACGTTATGCGCTCACAATGAGAGCGAGTGAGAGGCACGCGTCCCTTCCACTCGGGCATGGTTAGCCCGCCTAAGAGCGAGAGAGACAGACATAAAAAGTGAAAGGCACGCGTCCCTTCCACTCGAGCACAGTTAGCCCGCCTAAGAGCGAGAGAGACAGAGCGAGAGAGAGAGAGTGAGAGAGATAGGCATACACACTGAGTGTAAATGAATTGCCAATATGTGTAAAGGTAAAAATAAAATTTTGTTAATATGAAATTCAGTGCGAGATTCTTTGTATAAATTAATGTTTTAAATATAATTCTTTGTATAAATAAATGTTTTAAATTGTTACTATTATTTCATCCTTCTTCCTACTATACGAATGAATATTCACATTAAAATTATTTTACCACTCAAAGTCGTTGTCACGTAAAACTTTCGCCCGTATACCGACTTTACAGGCAACCAATTTTTTTGGTTAATAAATTATTATTATTATTATTTAATTTTTTTAATGAATTAACCTCTTTTCCCCATCGGAAATACAACTCAGAAGGCTTACTAACATGTTAAAGCATTCATGTTCTGGGCAAGAAAGAAGGATCTAACATAAAAATATAAACCTAATTTAATATACAGTCGGCAAAGGATATAAGTATACACCTTTCCATATAAAATTGTATGAAAAAGTGTATACTTATCTCTTTTGTCGAATGTGTACAATGTTGTATTATAGTCCTAAATTCAAAGACTTACTAAACAACTGCCTACAATAATAATTTTGATGAAGTTCCCCTTATTTGCAAAGTCATAATCAACTGGAGAGAGCAGAAGCTCGCAATAAAGTCTAAGTTAGTGACATTAACAGGAAACATGGTAACCACTTAATCTTGTCACACAATGAAAACTATGTCAAAGAGTCGGGAGCTCATTGATCGAGAAATTTCCTCGAAAATGTTATAATAATTACTTGTTCTCAGAGAGAACATCTGTTATATTTGTATGAATGATATCATTTTGAGAAAAGAAGATTTGAGTTTTGAATAAATTTATTATATGACAGTACTAGGTGCTTTCCATGGTTCTACCCGCATGTTTAACTGATTTTGTACCCGCGATCCACAATAACCTTCCCGGCATATAAAATCTATTTGCTTTTTCAGACTAATCTAGCTCTATACTGAATTTCATCCAGATCTATAAATTGTTCTTGTCTCATCAGTAGTAACAATGTAGCAACTTGGTGTGATTAAGTCGGACAAATTTTAGGTTATGTCATATTAACGACATCTGTCTGTCTGTCTGTTAGAACCTTTTTACAGGAATGCTTGAGGGTATCAATTTGAAACTTTAAAATATATTACGCATTAAAAATATGTGTACGGTTTATGTCGCTTAAATTACGCAACCCTCGATGCGCGAGTCCAACTCGCACTTGACTGACTTCTTTTGGAATTCTTGTCTGTTTACTATTAGTTTACTTTATCCCGATAGCTCTAAAAGTAATGTGAGTGACTATGATAGTTTAAATACCTATTCTTGTCTGTTTGTTCCGATTTGGAACCGGCAATTTGAAAAGGAAGTACATCCACGTCTGTGGAGCCATGGGATTAGAATAATAACTTATAAACGTAGCCCAGTGATGTTAAGACGCACAATATACTAAGTTAAAGCTGTACCAGATTTAGGCCAATCTCATCCACAGATAGTCTAGCCATTTCTCAACAAAGCAAAAGCTAGATGGATTTCCCAATACCTCATCTGACAATTGTCTGATACTAATATCCATTAAGCAATTTGCGACGTATATTACGACAGGCGCTTCAGTCCATACGCTAGTGAGTTAGATTAGACAGTATGCTGACCACTGCCACTTGGGAATGACTTCAATAACCAACATCGCTTTTCCATTAATTGCCCGTAATCAAATTGGAAGTGCGTGTTTAGATTCTATTGCTTTGGCATTTTGGTCAATATCGGCAATTGGTTGTGGAGGTCAAATGGCAGTTGCTTAACTGAAAATATCGAAGTTCAACCACAGACATATATTACACTCCCAATAAAAATAAAAATATCGGAATATAACATGAAATGATGGCAAGTCGTTGGCCGGCGTATTACAGAATAGAATGACGATGTATAGAATTTGACGTTTATGACATACGTTGACATCTGTCACATATGTCAAACTCAAACTCGAAAAAGCTGTATCTTACAATTGCGCAGAGAATTAGCGCTGCCATTCAACGTGACCGCCAGCCTTCCATTTAATTTCATGGATGAAATCATTGACGCCTAAAACTTGTCTAATTTATATGTTTTAATAACATGATGCTAATTATTCCTTGTAATTTATTCTATAAAGGAAGTTAATAAATATTAATGAAGGAACTCAGAAGAACATAGGTCGCACCATATTTATTTTCTTGGGGCACAAGCTCTTCTAACTAATATTATGCCAAGGTAGGTGTCACTCTCGTTCGAGTTTTGTCTTGTAAACTTTACAGCATATCTTACACAGGGCAAAAATTATTTAATAAAAGACTATTTTTGACAAGCAGAATACCGAAAATATTATTATTACATTGAAGTTTTACGGCACTCCTTGATAGCTGAAAGACCATTCTCGTAATTAAACCTAAATAAATGTAATTACACGAATTGTCGCTAGAATATTTATTTTGCGACGGATCAGCTGGGACTAGTCAAAGGCATCTAGAGACCCGGGCTTACTTAGATTGGGTTTATCTGATTTCCGTACCGTAATTAAGTAATATGCTTGCTCCTAACGTTCAAATAAATGGACGTCCCTCTATCTCTAATGACAAACAGTGATTAGATGAAAATACATGGTAGAGAAGTAATGAAAATATGCCTGAGATTGTCCGATTTTCACTCGATTTAAAGATTTGATAATAAACCATTCATCACGATGACTTTTATGTATATACCAGCTGATGCCCGCAGCACGCCCGCGTGATTTCGATTCCATTCCCGCTACTCATGAAAACCTATATTCTGGAATATTGCATAGGATTTTTACAGCTTAAGAATCCTATGCAATATTCCAGAATATAATCTATTCCTGTATGCAGCCCAATCCAGCCCAATCCGTTCAGCCGTTAGAGATTATAACAAACAACCAAATATGTAAACATCCCAACATGTCACGTTTCCTAGGTGAAGCTGAAATGAATTATGAAATTTGGAAAGGGGCACAGAAACTGCATGTGACGATGTAGTCCACTTAAAATACCCTAGTAAATGTCATCTGTGTACCGGAACTTCTCATGATGTCATCTGTATGATGGCAAAAAAACTGCCAGTTTTTCTTTTTTTTCTTTTTAACTTTATGTACAATACCGCGGTATGGGTATGGCGCCTAGTGGTATGGGTAATGGACTGCTGAGGCGAGGTCTCCGGTTCGATCCCAGGTTTACCATGGCACACCCCAATGACTTTTCGATGCTTTTCGAAGTTATGTGTCCGGTTAATGGCAATAGGGTCGCCACCTATTACGTTGGGACCTAAACATAAACTGGCGAAATGTGGGTGCTAGCACGTCTGCCTACCGCTTCGGGGATATAGGCGTGATTTTTTGTTATGTCATGTTAAATTGTATACAGACGGATTTAATACCAAAGGCATTTTCTACCAGTCAACCTTCGATGTTTTGTTGCTCCGTATATCAGTATTTACGTAGAACTTATTGTTCACTGCAACTTAGAAATTACAACATAAATTTATTTTATGTGAACTGTCTGCAGTCAACTGCTTCTAGTATGAGAGGCTATTTAGCTGTATAACTCTCTTGAAACAACTAAAGCGAGTGTAAACTTCAATTTTTAAGGTATGATTTTGAACTCTGCAGCACGCATCAGCGGCAGCGTTGCACAGCACTACCGGTCTCCATATAATCTCTATGAGTTTATATGACTTTATATTCCGAGTTACGCAATAATGTTGCTGCCTTCTGCAGTGACACACTATGCAACATCGCTGTACAGCACTGCTGCGTGCTGCAGAATTTGGACTCATACCTTTAGAAGAAAAGAAATAAACACCTCAACAAAGTCTAGGGAACAAGATGACCCCAATTATTTTTTTTCGTGTAAATTTTGTTTTGCAAATAACTGGCAGCAAATAAATAAAAATAGAATAAAGTAGATTACAGAGTTGTTCGAAATTTAAAAATAAATTTAAATAAGTAATGATTTTCGAATATGGAGGGAAAACTTTTAAAAGTGTTTGATTGTGCAGTTTCTCTGAGGCAAAATAAAAATTATTTTTTTTGATTGTAAATAACGTTTATTATCAATAATACGTCTTTTACGTATGGTTTGTGCATTTTTGTGACTGTAGTCATCATGTCACGTCGTCATTTAAGTCGCGAAGAGATGTTAAGGGCTGTTGGTATGCTGAAAGCTGGACGAACTCAACGCGACGTAGCAGATGCTGTCAACACCCAACCAAGCGTAATTTGCAGATTATGGGCACGCTACAGGTCTACAGGGGATGTTGCCAAACGTCACAGGGGACGAAATAGGGTTACTACCCCGCGACAAGATCGTTTCTTGCAAAATTCCGCAAGGCGGCAACCCACGATTACTGCTCGTCAGTTGGTCGCAGGCCTCCAGTCTCAGCATCAAGTGGTTATTAGCGATCAAACTGTCAGAAGAAGACTACACGAAGCCAATCTTTATGCTCGCAGACCGCTTAGGGTTCCAGCTCTTCGACGTGGAAATCGAGGTCGTCGCTTATTGTGGGCTAACGCACATTTACAGTGGACCGACCATCAATGGGCACGGGTTCTGTTTTCCGACGAATCTTGCTTCGGTTTTCATCCTGATTCGAGAAGAGTGCGTATATGGCGAGTTCCTGGACGTCGGAATCGTCTCCAGAATCCGCAAGAAGTTCATCCTTACCAAGGTGGAACAATCATGGTATGGGCTGGAATTCGCCTTGGTGGAAGGACCGACCTCGTTTGGATACGGGGCAATTTGAATGCAAACCAATACATTCAGGAGGTTATACACCCCATGGTAATCCCTCATCAACAGCAGTTCGGTCAAGATTTTATGTTCATGCAAGATAATGCACGGTCACACACCGCGAGGGTAGTGGTCAATGCGTTAAGCGAGCACAATATGACGACGTTGGAATGGCCTGCTCAGTCTGCCGACCTCAATCCCATAGAGCATGCCTGGGATTTGCTTGGGAGAAGAGCTTTCAGTGATTCTTTGGAAAATCTGAACACTGAAGAACAACTTTTTTTACACCTTCGCAGTGTATGGAGCCATATTCCACAGACGATGATTGACAATCTCATACTAAGTATGCCACGCCGTTGTCGAGCTGTTGCTAATGCTTTAGGAGGTCCTACAGATTATTAAAAACGTTTAAAGTACGGTTAATTACTGTATTTCTTACTACCTCGTTATTTTTGTGCCTAATCATAGAAGGTTGTAATACTCAAAATTGGCACTATTCAATTCTTTCTTAAAAAAAAAAAAAATTGGTATGAAAATGTTTTTATTAAAATTAAAATTAAAAACGGTATAAAAATACCCTTCTATTGATATAAAACACTCACTATTACAAGAAAGGGTTTTTAAATAAAAACTAGAAATGTCCTTGTTCCCTAGACTTTGTTGATGTGTGTACAAAGATAAAAGCAGCGTAAGTTACGACATATTATATCAGCTACCTACCAGAGAAAATCAACAAGCACACACATTTAACAATATTGTATACTAACTGATGCCCGCGACTTCACATGCGTGTAATTTCGATTCTTTGATCCAACTCATGGGAACCTAAATGGTAACCTGGAATAAAAGGAAATACTTATGGTGTTATTCTAGAATATAATCTATCAGATTTCTAAAGAATATATAATATTATTAAGTAGGATAAGATGGGATAGATAATAATCGTTATATATCAAAATACCGAAATTCAAAATCCTGTATTACAAAATCCCGAATTTCAAAATCCTGTGGTTCAAAATCTCAAATTTCAGTATCCCGAAAGATCGAAATCCCCAAAATTTGATTTTGACACGTTGATGATGGTAGGTGTTCTGGTTCAATTTTTATAGTTATTTTTTTAGCATGGAGGTAGTTTTAAAATGACTTTTTCATTTCTCTTAGTCTTTCTCTTAGTCATTAGCTCATTCGTCACGTCACGTCGTATGTTAGTACATCCGAGTAAGTAATTTATAATATAAGTAACAAGAAGTGCTATATCTACAACTTCCAAGTCGAGGGGCGCAGTATACACCCTGTGATGTTTATAACTACCCAAATATCGAATTTTTGTGATTTTGAACTTCGGGATTGCGTACGATTGGTTTTTTGTACTTTCGGTATTTTGAATATTCGGTCAAACGAACATTCGGGATTTAAAATTTCATTCTTCTGTACGCTCATAATACCGATTTATTATGATCTTCGGGATTTTGATATGTAACCATAATAATAGTAATTTGATTAACCATATCAATCTAAATTCGTACATTCTTTACTGCTTCTAGTAATCAACAGCCCTTTTCACGATGAGGATTAACAGCATAATTGTCATCCATTATGTTTGTTAGTAAAAATACGCTGTTTGCCCGTTTAGAACCAGGTCACGGCGAAACAGTTTGCATAATAGGCCGGCTGCGTGGATTACGAGTGGACGGAGAGGCGGGAGTAACAAATATATTGCGGAATATTGTAAATGGGTGCACCGTATCGTGTGGGTCGCATTATACGTATGATTCAAAATGCTGTCAATCCTTTGGTATTAATTCGATCTGATTCACCAAATAGTACACCACTGGCTATCACTAGTCGCTTCGCCTGAATGGAATTATAAGCGTTTACCTGCAACCCACGGGAATCCTTTCCCAGGATGATAATCCGATGTGTTATGTCAGACTGAAAAGTATATTTTTACCAAATTTCAGCCAAATATACAAACATCTTCACAAACTTTTATGTTTATAATGTTAGCAGGATTTATCTATATCAATTTTAGGTGCGGTTTGTAATATTCGCTTAATACATTAAAAAACATAAACATAACATAAACTCACGCCTATATCCCCGAAGGGGTAGGCAGAGGTGCTAGCACGCACATTTCGCCAGTCTATGTTTAGGTCCCAATTTAATAGGTGGCGAGCCTATTGCCATTTACCGGGTACTTATAAACCTGCGATAAATACACACATAACTTCGAAAAGCATCGAAAAGTGGTAAAACCTGGGATCGAACTCGAGACCTCGTATTAGCAGTCCATTACCCATACCACTAGGCTACCACGGTTAAAAAATAATCATAGATTACGTTTTTTATCCTAAAAGTCTAACTGTTGCAATTATATTTCATAAAGCATTGATGATGTCATTTCATCAAGGTCCGTTGAGCCGTTCAGTAATCTAGATGCCAAATTCTATTCATTCATTCACCATCTAACGGTTTTCATTAATCCAGTGGTATTCATCATCCAAAGGTATTGGTTAGTAACATATTATCAGAATGGCAACATGGACATATTAAACATTTCTCATTTCGTGACCTCTAAACCTAAAAAATTAATAAATGAAAGTCTATTTAAAATGCAGTTTTCGTGCTGCCCATTTTATTGAATACGTATTTGTGTCTGTAGCTTTATAGTACTTCTCTAATACACCAAAATTATTATTTTTATTTATGAACATTCGAAGCCCGCTAAATCTAATTAGGTTTAAAGAATTGGCATCGCCAATCAGCGTGGTAACTCCGCTATCCTTTTGGGCACGGTACCAGTAGAGACCGATGGGGATGAATTTTTCGACGCCTAAAGTTGCAGTGTCTCTCTACATTTAATTTTTGTATATATTGTATAGTTAGCATAGTTTTGTTTATATTTTATAAGTAATTTCATATATTTTTCTATATATTATAATAGCATATTTCATTAAACTAAAAATTATAATCTGTTAAGTTTAATATAGGTTTATTTGAAAAATAAGTAAAAAAAAAATACACGTTATCATTAAAAATTCATATAATTTTTCTATAAAAATTACTTTCTTTGTGTATGGAACCTGAATTTTAATTGAAACAAGAGATGACAAAGGAACGTTGAGAGTTTTATAAATTAATCATGTAACATGTATACGCAACAAAGGAATTAGCTTTACGGTGCCCATCAGAATACATTTACACATAAATATTTCATAAACATTTTTGCTATGTACTTTACATTACTGGTAAATGTGCAAAAATACGGGAACCTACCGGGGACGGTAACCTTAGAACCGCGTGCCAGTCGCGGTCGAGACCATAGGTAGTTGAGGTATAGAATAAAAAAAATGGTAGCAGATATAAGCCGCAGAATAAAAAATAAAAAAACTGATGAGTCTCGCTTCGGCTCGTAACTGTACAGCCGTTTGAGTGTAATTGAGTAACACACATCTAAACATTTCAGAAACCATTATTATAATAAATGTAACATAACATAACATAACATAACATAAACTCACGCCTATATCCCCGAAGGGGTAGCCAGAGGTGCTAGCACCCACATTTCGCCAGTTTATGTTTAGGTCCCAATGTAATAGGTAGCGAGCCTATTGCCATTAACCGGGCACTTATAAACCTGCGATAAATACACACAACTTCGAAAAGCATCGAAAAGTCATTGGTGTGTGCCATGGTAAACCTGGGATCGAACCCAAGACCTCGGCTCAGCAATATATTCCCCATACCACTAGGCTAAATGTAAATCATATTAATAGTGTGCACAACAAATCAAATACTATATAAGACGAATTTAATTTTATTTGGTTGCAATGGTAGCTATAAAAGTTGATTATATCAATAAATTGCAGAAATACCTATATATAATTTCTCTCATTTCGAACAAAACAAAATATAATCGACCAATAAACTAGTTTTTTTTTATTCATACAAATTATGTAATCACGAAGAGGTTTTATATAGTGAGTATTATCAGAACTGTCAAGAAAATACTTGTAAAAGGCCTATTAGGCATTCTGCCAAAATAGAACAATGCTTTATGGTTATCCAAACCAATTGAGGGTAGGCAGATAAGAACTTTGTGGCGAAGACTCAGATTGGCCTGTAATATTTCCGTTGCTATTAAGTTGGTAATTTATTTATTATATCTATGCATAGTGTGCGTCATTGAACAGATATAAATATAGGATTTGAACTCGAAGTTTTGTCAAAGATATTTTTTTAGCGGATATATTAATCACTATTATGAATTTCATTTTGGTGATCTTTACTGCTATTTGGGTCAAGGGTACTAACTTAGAATTAGTTTACATTTTATGCACATAAATCCTTTTTTAATCTTTTCTTGTCAATAGACGGTAAAATTGCCTTGCCTTTTAAATAATTTTAGAATACATTTTTTATTTCGTGGTGTGTCGTGCGTTGTTTCCAGCAGAGTAGAATTAAGGCCACCCCATCTCTTCCCATGCGGTGTCATACAAGGCGACTAAGGTATAGGGCTGTTTAACATCAGACAGATATATACAGCTCAGACTCAGCCTCAGATGCATGCCTCGAGTCAACAATAGTGTCCGGAATACGGCAATAGGCTCACCCCCTATTACGTGGGACCAAATACAGTTATTGGTGAAATGTGGGTGTTAATTCACCTCTGCCTAACCCTCCAGGGATAAAGGCGTGTATATATGTAAGTATATACACTTTTTATGTAATTGCGCTATCGAATAAAGTAACTTTTATTTTAATTATTAGATAATGTTCACTATAGCTTTCGACAGTACAAAGTTAAACAAATATAACAAAGACAATATTATGTGATTCTCTTGCGACTTCGAAATTTCAGAGGTAATGGATAATGGACAGTTGTCTACAAAATTCAAAAGTTGCTGTCTGTTATCGTGACGGCAGACTTTTGACCTTTTGTTTTATTTGTACGAGTTTGAGTCCATTTTATACAAACTCCTCGGATAAAGCCCAAAAGAAACACACATTAACATAGCTGACTGTCACTATATTATAGAGTTTGTTGGGTTTTTTTTGGTTCCATTGAAAATCCATCTTAACAGCGATTACTTGCTCTAATAAGGCTTGTATATTGCAGAATAATTTATGAGAATGTTGTTGCATAACTTTATTTAATTTATTAATTAATATGATAATTATGAAAGTTCGTGAAGATATTTGTTATGCAATCACGCTCTAACAGGTGAATGGATCTGGTTAAAATTTGGTTCAAGAGTAGATTATAGTATAGAATAACACAGGCTTTTTATTTTGGTAATATGTTCTCATGGTTTGCGGGGACGGAATCAAAATTCTAAGGTTTACTGCTGACTCTTATATTTGGAAAACCTTAGAGTGCAAAAGTAGCCCCTTTGCGAGGGATATGCCTGCCAACCTCACCTCCAGCAACCAACAACGACCCACAGACGCCGTACGTTTTAGTCGGTTTAAGTCCAACATAACCTCCTCCACCGGCTTCGGCTTACTCGTGGTGATATTGCGCATTTAAAAAAGTTAGCCCCTTTTAACGTCAGAATATTGTAATCTTTAAAATTAAATATAATATAAGAGAAAACAATATCTTTATATTATCCCAGCTTTTTATATTTTAGCGGAACGTTCCGTTCCACATTAAATCTTTCATAAAGTCTATATTTATCTATAAATCCATCGTTCACTCGGATAGTAAAAATCGGTGAAAATCATAAACTCGCAATGTGACGGTTAACTTTTAGGTACCTATGTCGTTTATAACGTTGAGAAAAAGAGAATGGAGAAATAAAATTAAACGGCGAAATTTTAAAAGCTGAAACAGTACAGTCCCTCCAGACAAGTGGCAATTCGTTGCCTAGCGCATTGTAGAATACAATGTATGGGATTTGAAGTAAATGACATACGTTGACGACTATCCTATACATCAAATCCCATACATTCGTCATTCTATTCTACAATACGCTGGCCTATGAATTGCCATTTGTCTAGGGGGACAGCTTGTTCATTGTCATCCTATGTACAGTCGATAAAGTAGATACGGTTTGAGGAGGTAGGACACGGCGGTATTTCCGCCCAATTGAGCAGTCCGACTAGGGTAGTACCTCCGCCCTACAGAATACCACGGTTATAATAACTCCGTGTTGTGTTCCCGGCGGTGAGTAGGGTAGCCAGAGCTCACTGGAGAGTTTTTGTGCTGTCAGTGGGACGACCAAAAGCTTGTCCTGCTTTGTCCTCTACACTGACGGCACAAAATCTCTGTTCTTACAGGGTCGGCAGCACGGATGTGACTCCACTGGTGTTACACACGTTCATACGTCATGGTAACCACTTTCCATCGGGTGAACCGTGTGCTTGTCTGCCACCTAAGTTGTATAAAAAAAAATACGGTTGCACTTTTTCATAGTATGTACAGGTGCATCCGTATCTCCTTGGTCGACCGTAACCGTAAAACGATGCTGCAATTCGGTTTAACTAATAATATATCAAATCATATTTATGAACATGATAATTATTAATGATAAATCAAATTAATATTATATAATAACTATGTGTATTATGTGTAATGCATGTCTATTACATTCCGCAAGGCCAAATGTAGTGATACTTTATAATGGAAAACATCTTTGTTCCAATCCTCTACCTATATCTACTTATATATATATATCTATATATATAAAAGTAAGTCGTGTTAGTTACACTATTTATAACTCAAGAACGACTGCACCGATTCGGTTGAAAATTGTAAGGGATGTAGCTTAGGACTAGGAGGCGGACATAGGATACTTTATCTTCTTCGGTCGCTTAAGCTCGCTGTGCTCGTTATCGATCTCAAAGACGGAATGAATGGTGTCGCTATGCGAGCGTGTTTTTATACCTCTCAATTAGGAGGGTCGAATCATCTAGAAAATACGTTAGCGATAATTACCTACTATCTTTTGAAATTTGCCGCCGTAGCTGACCTTCCAGTTCATTCTCGATATTTACCTATTGTTTATTTTTATTCAAAAAAAGAGTAGGTACTCGTAGGTAGGAGGCTCGACTTTGTGTTGACGATTCTAGATTTTTCTATGCCAATCGGTAGAGTACCTCGTCACTAACAATTTAATTTTTTAGTTTTTATTTCTTGAAGATTCGATTATTAGTTTTTAAGATATCGACGTCTGTCGGAACAACATTATAACTATAAATCTTATCAGAAATCAATTTCTCCATTAATATAATTGTTTGTGTGGTTCGAGTTACAAAAGTGAACATATCGTAATATATTCCGAACGTAACGCGGACGGAGTCGCGGGCAAAAGCTAGTTTGAAATATAAATGAATATATTTAGAACTTTTAACTGATTTACAAGCCGAACAAAATTTCATTCAACTTTGTAGTCTTCGGAACCAGTCGTTAAGTTTTGTGTTTTTTTTACTGAGATTGGATTAGGTAGCTGAGAATAGGGAAGGCGAAAAATCGGGTGTTGTGGCGTACATTAATATTTAGTTTCAAAGGGTAGCATAATATAAAATTTTCTAGAGAGTCGGGCTTTTGGGACCGGGATTCTCCTTTAGGATACCAAAAATCAAATTAATTCTTCAAATCGCTCTAGTAAGTCCTAAAACACACGCGTTCAAGGAAACAAATTTTTCAGCTTCATTATTATTAGGTGTACAGATAAGATACCTATTTTAAGACATCTCAATTAATTCACAAATATTTAATTGGATAAACTAGAGCGACAAACAAATTCCTCGTAAAAAAACCCCTTTCTTTGATGTCGTAATGTATAGATATGAATTATTTTTTTTTTTTTTTATATAGGACACGTCAATTGGACTTCGCCTTGCCTGATGGTAAGCTGAAGGCAAAGTCCCAGAAAAGAGGGTCACCATTACTTACACATCATACAAATATTGTGATGAATGCGGCTCCATCCAATAACACTGACTAACATAAATGAATGTTCGACGTGCTTCCTATTTACGGCCACTAGAGGGCGCGGGCGACCTAATCCAGCGTATTATTTCCCTCTCTCTCGAACGTATTATTTCCTGAAATCAACACCCCCATTCGATTTAATGGAACTATTCATCGACTATACTGCTTTGTTAGGACCTTTTATGCCAATGGCCTTGTTGTATTGCTTTTTCGAAATTGTCTTTGAAATACTCACCTTGGGATCGCATTTTGTTATAACAATCGAATAGTCGTATTTGGCGAAGAGCCTTAGAATATAGAAAACAATATTAGTTGGTTTTGAAAGGAAATCGTTGTTATTATTTAACCTATCTTTGGAATAATGACTACTCTTTGTAGACATTAATCCAAAGATAGGTATAAAGTTATAGACTTTTTGACTGACAAAAGTATGAAATAACATTGGTATAATTATTTTATCGTTTTTATATTATCAATAGAATTCAATTGATAAATGGTAATGTGATCGATGATGGATCACACTTGACTAGAAGTAAGTCTACACTTAAGACTCCCACTTGAAACACATACATTAATTTAAAATTATCTTTTAAAACTTTTTTTGATTTATTTTTTTATTTAAACTTTTTGCACAAATACACAAAGATTGTACATAGGCGGATTTAATGCCACAGGCATTTTCTACCAGACAACCTTAAGGTGATGCAGAGATTCTTGCTTAATTTATCACGATTGACTTATACTGAAGTTTCGGTTGCATTCAGTCTATCTCAGACCTGTTAAAAGGAACTGAAAAATCGTAAATTAGTCGTAAATCGTAATTAAATAACATAAAAGGTATCAGTGTTCATCTTACCAGCTATATCAACAGTTATGGGTGTGAGAATGTATTTTGTATTTTTTAATGTGAAACGGGACGCAGAAAGTTGTTTAAATGAACTAACTTTTAAACTCTCGCGTTCCATGATATACGATAATGTTAACGAGAATTAACGCGATCATGGTATAGTTACACGGAAGACTGCAGGCGTACATTACTGGGGGTGACAGGTGGAGCCGCTTGTCACCCTGGCAGAAGCAAGCCGCGGCGGTGGCGCGCCTGGCGCGCCTCCCCGTTTCCGGGGACGAGTTGGGGACTCTGTAGTCCCCACACCCGAGAAGAGGGCCAGATCGTGAGAGATAGCCCTGAGTCGGCCGGGGTGCGAGGGATATGCCTGTCAACCTCACCTTCGGCAACCAAAATGACCCACAGGCGGCGTGCGTTTTAGTTGGTTCGAGTCCGACATAACCTCTTCTACCGGCCCCGGTGGGGAGGTATCCGTGGGGATTTTGCGCACGTAAAAAAAAAGGCGTACATTACTGAGCCAGTCAGCGGCCGTGGTCACAGAGTAAGTGACCACGGCTGATGTAACCTGGTTGAATTGTCAAGCAAGTCACAGGTATGTATGTATGTACCTATACCCCGATGGTGTTCATTATTGTAAACATTATGGCATGGCAGGCAGCGTACCAAAAAGTGGCTTATTGTTACTGGTCAAGCAGAGATCTTAAAATTATGCATTTTTATTGTTCCATATAGCTCAAGTAGAGTAGCATTTAGAATTGATAGAATAAATCTACAGATTAGTTGTCATGGTGACCGGCATAAAACTGCGGAAGGTCAGCGTATCTGCACACTGAATCATGTAATTAATTTCAGCTATGGGATCACAGAGCGAGCAACTGGAGCGTGAGGACGATTACACACCGTGCACAGTGTACCGGAGGCATTGCGTAAACAAACGTTTTGGAGTTATTTTTCTAAAACATGTTATTCATTGTACCTACTCAAATATTGTGATCGGCACATTTCTTAATAATATTCTAATAAGGGTAAAATATCTATACGGTGTACATAAATAATGCAGTGCTGTACGCGATTGCTGTGCTAGAGATCTCGGGTTCACTTTCCGCATCAGGCAAAGAGGTATTAGAGATTGAGTAGGGAGACTATTAATATTATTACGGAAACTGGAAAATTGACTGGTTGGTGAAGTATGAGGGTTCATGTAACATCCTGGATGTTAGTGGTGTTAAGAGCTCCACCAACGATAACGACCACGGAGGGGGCGGAGAGACGCGTGGGAAGCAAGGCGGCCGTGTGTGTCCGCTACTATACAGCTCGGTTTGACAACGGCGAGTGCGCCGCTAATTCTATGTACCTACCTATACATTATTTTTAAATAAATCCTTTTACACCAGTTTAAATAGTTTATTTGTATCGACGCCAAAATAAATAAGTGGCAAGAGCAAATTATGACTTATCGTTCACTTGATGTTAAGCGATAAACCTACAAAACCTCATAACGTCCGAGGTCTTTACTTCCACGTTGCTCACACTCCTCACAATTATGCTATCCATAACCAAGTACTTAGCTGTGGAAGTGGCTAGCTGCTTTTTTACGAACACTGTCAGTAACAAAACAGTTACATGGTTGCATGGTTATGGTTGCCTGTAAGAAATTGCCGCAGAGCGATAAGGCCGCCATCTGTACGTGCCACGGAACTTGTATCACTTATTCTAGTGTAATGTGTAATTGGTGTACAATAAAGACGTCATTATTATTATTACATAAATAAAATACTGATGTATAAATTGGATTTCTATTATAATCTTCAGAGGATAAAGTATATTTCTTGTTCTGTTTATCAATTTGTGAACGGTTAGAGCCAAGGCGCTATGTAAATTGGATAATATTAGTATTAAAGTTGTTGGGATATTTTGCATGTTATATTGTTCTCAGTTTTATTTTTTCTTATTTCAGCGCTGTTGCAAGCACCATGATTAGGGAGGTATTGGAGTATCGGCGGTGAACAGTGAAAAAGTTTTTTTAGGAGTAAATATATCGATCTACCCTCTTTCGTTCTTTTACTACGAGTATCTGCACTACCACTGGTATCACTCACACTACAAAGTCTTACCTGATCTCGATCATGTTCACTCGCGATTTTGTTTTTGCTTGTTCCCGGTTGTTTTTGCAAAGACGGAAAAATAAATATCACGATAACGTTAATACTACTGTGAGCGACCATGGATATTATTAAGCTACTTTTACAGCTGGCAGATGAGGTAATTACATGAGGTAATCAGTTGGGAAATTTATAGATGAAATACAGCACAAGAAATCTCTCTGTAGCTTTCTATGAAATAGAGTCGTTTCCAAAGACAGGATTTCAATTTCCAATAAAAAAGATTACATTTCTTCAGAATCCGTAATTCGAATTGAATTACGGATTCTGAGGATTTTATAATACAACTATTAATTTAGAATTCTTTATGAGTGTTGATATACAAGAAAAAAAAATTTGCTTTTTAAAAAAACAGAGGTGACAATAATAAATTCATAGGACCAATTTCATCAGCTAAAGTAAATGCCAATTTCATTAGACAGCTGCTCCAATCAACGCTCTTACCTTAGTGCAGCTTTCCTCTGGGGATTAGGAGACCAGATGGCAGTCACTTCCGTAATAGCTTTTTAACCAAATATAAAAGTGAAAGCAGATTATGGGCTCTGAAGTTAACGTAGTGGATTCAATTGGGAAATTCATACAAACATATTCGCAGCTGTAAATCTTCAAAAGGATAGACAGATGTGTACCTATCTGCATTTTGCCAATTATGGTTTTCGGACAATTTGTCCAGGATAAAAATTAATGCTGACGACATTTTTGTACTAAGTATTATTACTCAAGTTTACCTCTTAAAGTGTACAAAGCGGCCTACCGTTAATTATATTATGAGATTATCTATTTTAAAATATAATACTACCTACATGAAAGATTGAAAGATTGAAGCTATACTTTTTTTGGCCGGCCCAGGACCGTCTCTTATGAGACGGCTGTCTTCGGGTGTGGGGACCACGGAGTCCCTAGCATCCTCGGGAATGGGGAGGCGCGCATCGCGCACCGCCGCCGCGGCCTGCTTCTGCTAGGGTGACAGGCGGCCCCACTTGTCACCCCCAGGTCCGCGCTCATGAGGAACAGAGGTCAATTTGTGACCTACGACGCCCGAGCTACCTCCGCTCGCGAGCAGCGTGGTTTGCGAGTCTCCTTCACTCCCGCTCCGCAGTCTTGCTCCCGCTCCGCCGTCAGATTGACGCAATACTAAAATTTTCATAAGAAAAACGAAGAATTCAATCTTGATACTGATCTAAAAAGAAAGGCAGTCTATCTAACGTTTTATAAAGAAATATTGTTTTTGTTCTAGAATTGTTAACGAAAATATAAAAATCTATCTACAACACCGGCTAAAAAATATTATAAAAAATCGAAGTATTTTATTTATAACTTTTGTTTATTTCGCAGAATCCACCTTTTCTTTGGTTGCCTTCAGCAGCTTTTTTCAGCATAGCGATGTAGACATTTCTCTTCGACTATTGAACTCGAAGGAAAACGAAGAGATTATGTCTACATCACATAAAGGTGGCACGTTTTAAACACGTGACATTTTTTTTCATCGATTTCATTTGTAAAATTAACAAAGAGATACTTGTAACGCCGGCATTTTTGTGCGTTAATATTTTTTTATAAAGTAACACAATTGATATTTGCAATATATTTGGGATGTGCCTGTGGCGACATCTAAGAGGATTGCGGTGAATCTTTATTGATCACCGTTTGTGTTGTGGTGTTTGGTTTTCTAAGTTGACGATAGATGTCGCTAGAAATAATGCGAATATTAATTAACATTTCAGTATATTCATATCATTGAATAATTGTGTGATTTTATGAAATTGAATCACTTAATTGTTATTACTTTACTTTACAAGTAATACTATCGGAGTTGGGGGATGGTGTAACGCCGGAATGTTTGTGCGTTAATATTTTTTATAAAGTAACACAATTTATAGTTGCAATATATTTGGGACGTGCCTGTGGCGACATCTAAAAGGATTGCCGTGAATCTTCATTGATCACCTGTTGTGTTGTGGTGTTTGTTTTTCTAAGTTGACGATAGATGTCGCTAGAAATAATGCTAGTGTTAATTAGCATTTTAGTATATTCTTATCATTAAATAATTGTGTGATTTTTATGGAATTAAATCACTTAATTGTTAATACTTTTATAGCATAATTTAAATTAATGGTGCGGTGTTGGTGCGAACTACAACTGTCATCTGTCAAAAGAAGGTATTGATATGAGGTAGAAGTTTTGTTTTGAGTGTTACGTGTTTGTTGATTGGTGAAAATTTGATTTTTACTAGAATCTTCCATGGAGAAGACTATAAATAGGCCTCTCCTGGTGAGACAGAAAAAGATCGAAGGTCTTAAATCTCTGTTGTTTCTTTGCCTAACATTCTCTGGAAGATTTTCTGTACCTACCTACATATCACTACATTATCAGAGGGATAATTAGCAATATATCCCGGACTTCTCTGGTACCGTTGGAGACGAATACTTGGACCCATCCGCCAAGTGCGGTACCCTCTGTTTGGGTTTCTGGTCGCATAAAGAAGCGGAGTTCCTTGGCTTGGGACTCGTGGCGCAGTACGGGAGGCGGTGAGCAGCAATCGGAGTTCCTGGTCTTGGGACTCGTGTTGCAGTACGGGAACCGGTGAGCAGGTCCCGTTTACGCAAGCCGACAACCTGTGCTGAGGATACGCGAAGGTCCACCGAAAGGTCACGTATTAATTCCTCTAATTATATTTTTATGTACCTATCTTCTCTGTGTAACTGTAACAAGACCAGCTGTGCGTGCAACGAGGGATGCGCACAGGCAAACTACCTATTCTGTAGTACCAACCTACTTACTTCTCTGTAAATTCTGTGTTTTTTTGTTCAAATATATGTATGTATTGCCTAAGGTCGTTTCATAGAAGGTATCTGGAACACGCACACACACTGTCTCTGATGAAAAAGGCGCCATGAGGTATTCTTAGAGTCTCAGTTCCTCAGCTTTTACCTGGGTGAACCGGTGGAGTAGCCAGGGGAAGTTTCCCGGTTACATACTTTATTTCGTCAACCTGCTGGAGAAACCTAGATAAGGTATAGGATGTACCTAACCATTAACATTGTGTACCACTGATGTTATAACTGTACCCCCAAATACATATTTAGACACCATAATCAATTTATTTCTCGTAAATGTAATTGCGTCGTGCGAAAGTTTACGAGATAGTATGCTGCAAAACTTGGAGCAGTGCTACGTATGTGGTTTGTAGCTCGTAGATAGTGTCTACGACGTAGAGTGATGTTTAATCTCTGCTAATAAAAAACTACGGAGTGAGTGTTTAGTCAAGTGATGACTTCTTACTGTGAGTGTTGAAAACTTGTGCGCTATAAAAAGAAAAGAAAGAAAATAATTTTTTAAAATATAAAAAAATAAAATCTCAGTAGTACTAAATAGAGATGTTAAAAATATTTTAACCATTAAAATCGTTAGTAGGTAGTATTTGGTACTAAATAGGTTATTTATCAATTTTTAGTGATCCAGACACCGCTTCCTCTTTTTCATTCCAACGATATCTTTGTTATGATCAGTTTCTATTTCATTATCAGGTGTTCACTTTATTTACTACTTTTAATCAATTTTGATTTTTACTTAAAGTATTATCTATCGCGGGCGCAACTATCGCGTGATCCACCAACTCCGAGAGATAACCTTCACCAGCAACTCGTCCATCACTCATCAGATATACGGTCTTGCAGGTGAGGTTAGTTTGACCTCTGAAACCCTTCATACAGTCTTCCAAAGATTGCATTTTACATTAAATAACTGCATCAAGCAACTAGTAAGATGACTAGTTTCTTGATGTGTTGGTATTTTATGAGTCTTGCAGACAGAGAAAAAGAAGAAATACAATTCCAATTTTCTTACTAAACTGAATTTATATATTACCGGACGGAGGTATCCTGTAGTTATTACTATTGTTAATTTACCTTGGCAATTACGACTGTAAGGGTCACAGCGTGTGACGGATGAGTTTTCCTCTTTACTTATTTTTTCCTGCTATATAATGCAGGTTTACTGAACAGAAACACATATCTTTCCTTATATTAATAATAAAATACATGAGGTTGTTTGTTGAACGTGCTGATCTTGGCATGGGATTAAAAATATTACTTTAGTATAGCTATTGGGGAGAGCTATTTAGGATTTTCTGTTAAATTGAAAGATGGATAAAATCTTGAGGCAGGGCTATGAATACATAACAACCATAGCTTAGGCTGAGAATCGGATGTTATGGTACACATCATCATACCAGTTGCACTACAATAGCCTATGAATGAATGAGTTATCGTAGTCCACTGCTGGATCTAAACCTCTCAATATGTTGGGAGACTTTGGCCTACTGTCACAGAAAAGATAATAGTACTAGCGTACTACTGTTTACACGCCAGCGTGGAACTAACACCGTTCGAGTTTGCTTCTCTCGTAGTGATACGGTATAGGATTATATTCTGGATTAATTAGAAAAATTAATTGGAAAAATTAGAGCATTTAAGGCACAGAAAAGATGTTTACGAAACGTGTTTAGATTGCAACAGACAGACACATGCAAACCGCATTTTATAAAATACTAACTTTACCTTATCTGTATATATAAAACTGTAAATTTTGTTGAAAAAAATTGTTTACCAGTGTCCATAATCGCTAAAAAATATGTATTCCTCAACATAGAACACTGCTATACGATAAGTGTGTGTTTTCTGTATGGCTCCTCGTTTATGTAATTGATTGCCAAGATGGATTTTAGAAGTTGAAGATCCAAATAGTTTAAAATACAAATTAATTCAATTACTTTTAATGAAGGCATACTGCACTGTAGACGAATATCTTAAAGACATCTTGTAACTCTAAAAATGTGTTGGAAAATTTGGACTACCCCATCTCTTCCCATGCGGTGTCGTACAAGGCGACTAAGGGATAGGGCTGTTTAACACCAGACAGATATATATAGCCCAAACTCAGCCTCAGATGCATGGCTCGTGTCAACTATAGTGCTCGGAATACGGCAATAGGCTCACCCCTATTACGTGGGACCGAATACAATTATTGATGAAATGTGGGTTAATTCACCTCTGCCTAACCCTCCGGGGATAAAGGCGTGATTATATGTATGTATGTATGTACAATATTTTGTAATTTTTTATATAATTCTGACATAGCTAATTTAATTTATTCCTGATATTACTGATAAGTTAGAGCTGCTAAAATGAGTTTTGCTTATTGTATTTTACTTAGGTACTTGACTTTTACTTACTTTTACTTGACTTGTCAGTGTCGTCACATTAATTTTTATATTAATTATTTTGACATCACTTACATAATTTTGACAGTAGTTTATGTAAATGTATTATGGTTCTGTATGTATAGTATATATATTTATATGTATATATATATATCATTATTGTGTACAAATTTGAGTATTTCCTTATCGTTGATAGTTCATGGTTAATTTTTTGCCTGCACCTACCTCAACACATCTCTGCATAACCCTAAGGTAGACTGTCAGATAATGCCTTTGGCATTAAGTCAGCCTTTGTACAATAAACTGTGCATAAAGTTAAAAAATAAAAAATAAAATAAAAATATATAATTTAATTGTAATATTGCTAATTAAGTTGAGTTACTTAATTGATTCTTATTGTTGGTTAAATCGAAATTAATTGATTTTTTGATTGCATGCCCATTGCATCACATAACTTTCAAAAATAAACCTTACTGTAAACCTTACCTAACCTCTAAACCTTACTATACCTGTATTCGCAAATAAAACAATGATTATGATATATTTTTCCGTTAGTTGCCTCTTACGATAACCTTCGGATGAGATGGAGGGACAATACTTGTATTTTTTCACCATCACCATGCGAAATTCAATAGCCTAATTGATATTTTATTTTTTTATAATATTTTTTTATTCGATTTGATTTCATTTGATTTTTGATTCTATGCATTAATGGAAGCATTCGTGGCCAGGTGCATTGACTTTTCAATAAAATATCAGTGGGTGTAGCCAACATACAGACAGAGTTTCACTAATGCAATTATAATATCACAATGAATGAACAGTAACACAAGTGATCGTAAACGAGGTCTTTAATATTAGACATACTCGTTAACACGTCTTGGTACTGTGGTACTACTGGTAGTACCATTAGGATTTTTTTTACCCATGGTACTTTTATCTTGTCAGAGTTATTCAAAACGTATCATTACAGGAATATTAGCACTAAAAGCAAAAAGCCTGCCCCGTTCCTTTGAAGTACCTTCAACTGGAAGTAACATCCCTGGGTTATAACAAAACAGTAAATAAGTTTGAACACATTTCAGTGAAAATGTGCATAGAGTTGAACATAATGGATACCTGAAATATTTAACTACTGAACAAAATAAGTTAAACTTCATCTAGCATTAATATTAAGTTGTAACAGTTTCTGACAGTGTACAGTTTTAAACTTTGCATATCTGGTTAAACGTGTGACAGTCAGAAGTTTCTGTTGCTTACTGTAGCTTAACTTGAGTAAAGGTTGTGCACAAAAGCATTATACTGTGTAGTCAGGGGCTTAAGGCTACGTAGTTCTTGCGGTTACAGCGTCATACGGCAGTTGTTTCCAATAAATTGCATCAGCCAAACTAAAAGGAGACAAGAAGGAGAAAGTCTTGGATGCAACCGGGAACAATTCTAAAGTGATGATAATGACATTAGGTAATAGACTTGTTTCAAGAAAAAAAACACATAATCGGTACCTTCTGTGAGCTATTGACTTAAATAGATAGGATAGACAAATAATAGTTTAAAATGTCAATAGACTGTTAACTCTTGTATTAAGAGTTTGTCAAACGGAAATTTCATGAGTAGCTTAATTTATTTCAAAGAAATACTTGAAGTCAAACTGGTAAGACTAATACAAAGTTCAAAACAGTCCAAGGTGCTGTGATTTTTGATGCAAAATGAATTTCAAAGTAGGCCAGCAACTTCCTTTATCGACAGAGAAATATCTATCCAGGACTAATATGAAATAATGATTTTTAACGGGGAGAGTTTTTCTATGACCCTGGGTCAGCCGGGTGCGTGAAGGATATGCATAAATAACAACCCACCATCAGCTTCTATCCGTAACGATAATTATGTAAATACTTCACATGCTTCCTCTACTATCATCAAACCTTTTATGCAAGCCCGCCGGTTCCGAAATTATGTCACAATAATAAACCCATATAAAGTTTCAAAACTAATATATGAGATAAATTAGTTTTGTAACTCTATATCGACTAAGATAGGAATAAAATTGAATCAGTTTGAAATTTAATCAGTTCATTTGAATAGTTAGGATACTAAATACTTTAAAATTTAATTTAATTAATATACCTGTTATGGTGGCTTATTTGACAAACATTTACGTTATGTGAACTGTGTATTTGACAAATCATTTGCCTTATTACCTACTTGACAATTATGATCAATACCAAATACGTACACAAACAAACTATTAAGTTCTATTTAAATTCTTTACGGCCAGTAAACAACAAACCTTTAATAGTAGTGACACCTCTTTGAAGTAAATACTTATTTGTGAAGTAAATTGTGTTTGTCTACCTATATATTTGCATGTTGGCATATACGTCAAATATTTTTCCAAATCAACAAACGCCCAAATAGAAAGCACAGCTACTCAAGTGAAGTGGAAGGTTATAATGACCTTCGAAACAACTTGACTGATATAATTGGTGTTATTTTTTCAAATCGTTGGTTCTTAGCTATATAACTTCCCTCTACGACCCATAAAAGAGTAATCTTATCGCAGATGGAACTGCGCAGCGCAGCCATAAAATTGCTAGGTGTACTGCAAACACTAAAACCCCTGACTATTCATGTTAACGGTATAAGCTTACGAATAGTGTCAACAGTATTAAAATTTATCATGGAATGGAATGATGGGTTTTAAAGTTGTTGAGAAAACCCCTAAATCTATTGCAACTTATCGTGATGGATTACAAAATACAATAATTTTTATACGTTTTGTAGACATGCTTATATTAAATTGCTTTGCCATGAGTAGGTACAGTCAGCATCATATTGATCTTGACGAACAAAGTACTCTTAATATTAATGTCTTGGTTTTTCTCCCTTCCAGTTGACTGATGGTTCTGATATTTGGTGCACACCTTCAGTTCGGACAATAATACAATTTATATCAATTAAGCAGTTTGATTTGCTCTTAACCTTAATCTTCGTATTAAGATAATTTTGAGACTTTGTAATCAAGATCGTTCTGATGCTGACTGTACTTTAAGAAAATATTGTATAAAATATACCGGGTGATTTTATAGTCGTTTTTGGGCAAACTTCCCACATGAAAATAGTCTGGAAGTATAAACATAATAATAATAAACATTCTACAACATTTTACACAACGCTCTCTGTAAAATTATATGCGTTATATGAACCTTACTTTTTTCGATGAAATAAAAGTTTGAAAATTGTATCTGCTGTCTGCCTGTATTATATCGTATATATTTCTTTGTGTGTATTTCTTTGAAGTGGTTGGGCCGATGACAGAATTTTACAGCAGTGCTCAATAAAATAAGGTACTTTTATTTTAGTAACAGTACTAGGATTCCACGCAAATTCAAAAAGAAGTCCCGCCGGATAAAGTCGCTGGCACAGCTAGTCCAATCAATATCTTTATATCCACATAAAATAGCATTCAAATGAGTCAGTCAATCATCTAAACAAATCCAAGAGACAGACAAAGACGTATCTAAAATTAATCACCGATAAAGAGCTTAACGGCATAACAAAATAAATAGATACAAAATATTTCAATCACTAAACTGATTTATTACAAACGAATGCTTCTATGAACAAACACAAAGAGACACGATTTATATGAAGTAATTAATATTTCATTATTACTCGTGCGACTGTTTTGTCACAAAGGTATTTATTGATCAGCGGCGTTTAATGAAAAGGTGACAACTAGATGCTCTATCGTTCATCATTGTCATGTTTATAATTCATCTTCCTCCAACAACCTTTCCCCGATTAATTGTGCGTGGTTTTTTTAGAAGTCGAGGAAATTGCGCCCCTTATAACTCACATAAGAACAATGTGCAATTTCGTGCAATAAAATGGAGGGACAAAAAGATTAAAGATTTTAATATAGTGCTTTTGAGAATAAAGCATGGTTAATGTGGAATAAGTGTTTAATTTTTCTTTTTGAGGAAAACCAAAAAAAATCTTGAATATGGCAAAAATCTTTATAGATTAGTTTGTTTACTCTACAAAACTCAAAATCGTCGAATCGATTTGGAATTCACTCAAACTCTGATACGATATAGATCCCACTTCAAGTAAATAAATGAAGTAAATAAATATATTTTTTTACGTGTGCAAAATCCCCACGGATACCTCCCCACCGGAGCCAGTGGAAGAGGTTATGTCGGACTCGAACCGACTAAAACGCACGCCGCCTGTAGGTCATTTTGGTTGCCGAAGGTGAGGTTGACAGGCATATCCCTCGCACCCCGGCCGACACAGGGCCATCTCTCACGATCTGGCCCTCTCCTTGGGTGTGTGGGGACTACAGAGTCCCCAACTCGTCCCCGGGAAACGGTGGGGCGCGCCAGATGCGCCGCCGCCGCGGCCTGCTTCTGCCAGGGTGACAGGCGGCTCCACCAGTCACCCCCAGGCCTGCGCTCATGGGGGGCGGAGGTCGTTCATCGACCTCTGACGCCCGAGTTGCCTTCGTACGCGGGCAGCTTGGCTTACCTATATATTCCCATACTAAGCACAGTCCACATAAATAGGGTTCACATTGGTAAATGATGATGCAATCTATTTATGTTTTTAACGAATTCATTGCCGGACAACTTCTGATGAAAAATAGATATTTCTTCAGTACATACATAACATAAACTCACGCCTATATCCCCGAAGGGGTAGGCAGAGGTGCTAGCACCCACATTTCGCCAGTTTATGTTTAGGTCCCAATGTAATAGGTGGCGAGCCTATTGCCATTAACCGGGCACTTATAAACCTGCGATAAATACACACATAACTTCGAAAAGCATCGAAAAGTCATTGGTGTGTGCCATGGTAAACCTGGGATCGAACCCGAGACCTCGTCTCAGCAGTCCATTACCCATACCACTAGGCTACCGCGGTTTTTTCTTCAGTAAGACGATTTAAAATATTTTTTAATCCAAAAAATCATAAAATATTCGTTTAGTTATATAGTATTTGTGTGATTCGGACTAATTCAAGGAGTAAGTGTCTTTTAGCTCTCAAAAGTAATTATACATAATAGTACAGGTAAATAATTACACTGATAACCACAAGTTTCTGTAGCAACAGAATGTTACGCGGAGCGGTGTGTACCGCTTCATAATGGATAATTGCGCAGTGTGACTTTATTGTCTACGTATACCCTCTGGCTGCACTTTCCACACAATGTGCAGCGGTTGGACGCTCACACGTACCTACTCTGTACAAGTTTTTAGTGATAATGTACGATCATTTAAACTATTTGAGTTTACTCTTGATTCTGTTTGTATATGGGATCTTTCTTTCTAGAATAAACATTTTCATTTATCACTTTTCCAATGAAGCGTGAACTTATAAATAAACATTGAATAAATAACTAATGAAATCTAAATTTATTAGCTTGTTCAGGTCAATTTTCCACAACATTGACTTATATCTTATTTACTAATTGATAAGCGACCCTCTTGGCCCGAAACCAGTCGAGCTTGCCCAAACTACATACATAAGTTGAGCCGTGTATCTTAAGTAATTATTGTCATGTGACTGCACATAATATGTATCGCGTAATTAATATAACTACTGTATTGTACGTCGAATATTATAAAATTGTTTGATGTTGTCTTTAGTATTTGTTTCGGTTCAATTGCATTATATCCTAGAACCACAAAAAACCTTCGGATAGCATAATTAGGGAGGTAGGACACGGCGGTATTTCCGCCCAATTGAGCAGTCTGACTGGGGAAGTACCTCCGCCCTATAGAATACGGCGATTATAATAACTTCGAGTTGTGTTCCCAGCGGAGAGTAGGGTAGCCAGAGCTCACTGGAGAATTTGTGCTGTCAGTGGGATGACTAAAGGCTTATCCTGCTTTGTCCTCTACACTGACGGCACAGAAACTCTCTCTTATTAGGTCAGCTGCTGTCATTTATAAAGATCAGAAGTTATATTATTATAACTAGAGCTAAGTCTGCAAAGTACCTTTAAACCATAAACAAGGTAACACATATTCACAGCCCGATTTTTACTGCCAAATTATTGAAATAAAAATAATTATGTTCAGGTATTAAAGTAATGTAAAACTCAACAGAATGAAAAGATTATGCGAATTTAATTCTATCAAATAAGGATTGAAATGTATGATATCAACTTAGAGAAAAACAAAGGACAAAACTCAATAATAAGGTTACAGCGACCAAATATCCAAAATTTTACTTTCAGATTCGTATATTGCTACAAAGGGTATAGTTCTAATAACTTTATCATGTTCCAGAAAGTAGCTAAACGATGGGAAGTGACGCGGGCGCGTCTCCAAACACAAACAAGTACTATCAACTGTCGGTGACCCTTTGTATCAAACTTTGCTCAATTAGCATAAAGGACGGTCCGGAGACAAGGTTGGACCACTGCAAACAAAGTATAGGGGTGTTTATATAAAAGTGTAGTTATTTATTCTGTTACAGGGTTATGGAAAGGCCACTATCTCTCAGCCGGTTCCTCATTATTCAGGATTCAGGTCAAGTGCTCGTTCGAATTATTTTAGAAATTCGACTTGAACTATATTCGGACAGTCGCTCTGTGAGTCATAATCTAATGCAGTGTAAAATTTTTGAGTGACAAAACCTTCTCAAATATATTGCCTGATTGCAGTCCGTGGCATTTATAGAACCATCAATTCTTTAAACTGAAGGAGGCTGTCACTTTCCCTTCAATAATATCAAATTAAGATAGAGCAAGAAAGCCGCCTCCATTGGTGCTGCCACGTTTTAAGGCAACCGCCAGGCTACGTGGGTAACAAATGCCTAACAATGGCGCCCCCGCCGGGTCCAGGTAGAAGGGGCAGACCCAAGAAGTCTTGACGTTGTGGAGGGTGACATGCGTGCGAATGGTCTCACTACTATGGACTCCCAAGATAGTACGAAGTGGGGGAGGAAGAGCTGGAAGGTGGACCCTGAGCTCCGAGAGCACCTTGACCTCGGATACTATCAGGAAAATACATTTGATAGTGATTACAATAGTTCTAATTTTCGCCATTTTACGGAATTGATGTTCTTGTTGAATCTTACTTGTATTATATCAATGTAACATCAAAAAACACAGAAGGCGCGGGTTCGATTCCCGTTCAGTGCAAATGTTGGGATGTATGAATATGTTTATTTGCATTAGTGTGGGTGTTTGTTATATATATTATGTATATATTTACAGAAAAAGTATGTAAGTATGTCTATGCGCATTTTAGATTTCATAACACAAGCTAGTTAAGATATGCTTAGTATGGAATAGGGTTGTGTAGAATGATATAGAATTTTTTATTTGGTATATTTTAATTTATTACATTCTTTTAACACATTTCTATTAGTAAGCAGTATTTTTATACGATTTAGCTTGATATGAATATAAAAAATATTGGAAAAAAATTGCTAAAAACATGCTTAAAGCAGACGTAAACCAATCCAGAAAATATTTACTAACCTGAAAATGCTTGCTTATATTTATAAACCACTTAATTCTTTTTTTACATTTTCAAGTTAATTCAAGCACGAATTTTTAGTTATTTTAAACATATTAGCATAATAAAAAGTAGCTGAGTGTTTGCCTTATCTGACCCTCGTCTAAAAATTGACTACTCAACTCAATTTAAAATATGCATAACGAAAAACATTTTGCTTGTGTATTTCACAACGTTTACCAACAAACGTTAATATTTTTTGGTACACCCAAACAGGGTGAATAAGGAAAAATAGGGAAATGTTGGCAAAATACGAACAACTTCTTTAAAAGTAATAACAAGATAACGTTGCCCACCATTTTATTCCTGTTTACTCCATTTGAGTGTATTTAATAACGCTGGTGGAAACAAAATTGGAATTTTACCAGTAGTTCTCGACATACAAATGAGAGAAAGATAATATTGGAGAGAACTGGTAAATGAAAAGATGTAGTCTATAGTCTTGATAGGCTTTTTTATATCACTTAGGTGACAGACAAGCATACGTCCCAGGGACGTGTGTAACACCAGAGGAGACACACTTGCGCTGCCGACCCTGTAAGCACAGAGTTTCTGTGACGTCAGTGTAGAAGACAAATCAGGACAAACCTACTCACCGCTAGGAACACAACACGAAGTTATTATGGCCGCGGTATTCTCTAGGGCGGAGGTACTTCCCCAGTCAGACTGCTCAATAGGACGGAAATACCGTCGTGTCCTACCTCCTACTTTAAACACTATCTAGTCTGCGGCAAATAGTAATTTTAAGGTAGACGAAGAATTTTGAACTGGAAACTTCTCAGTTGAAAGCAGTTATTATTTTTTTTTATACCACTTAATCGGCAGAATTGGCGAGCGGCTTGCGCGCTACCCATCTGGCAGTCGAGCATTTTGGTTGCTCGCCAAAGCTGCCGAGGGAAACTTTTGCCAGTCTTGCTCTGCCGCTGCAAAAACCTGATGGTAGTCTGGCCCATGGCGCTAAGGAGAAAGCCGATCTGTTGGGTAATCTCTTTGCGTCAAAATCGACTATGAACGACGGGAGCACCGAACCACCCATAATTCCCAGCTGTGGTGCTTCCATGACTAAAGTTAAAATCACGCAACGGGCGGTCCGGCGTGAGCTTAGTCCCTAGATGTTCGGAAGTCGAGTGGGCCGGACGGTATACCGGCGATGGTGCTTAAACACTGTGCCCCCGAGCTGTGCCCTATACTTACACGTCTTTTCGCACTCTCATACTCTGCAAGGCGGGTCCCGACCTCGTGGAAGACCGCATTCGTGCACCCTGTACCTAAGAAAGGTGACAGGACAGATCCGACCAATTACAGGCCAATCGCTATCACCTCCCTTCTCTCGAAGGTAATGGAACGTGTTATTAATACACAGCTCCTGAGATACCTTGAGGAAAACGATCTACTGCGCGATCGACAGTACGGCTTTCGCCACCGTCGCTCTACCGGTGACCTTCTTGTGTATCTCACAAACCAGTGGGCGCAGGCCATCGAGAGTAGGGGTGAGGCACCAGCGGTCAGCCTCGATATAGCGAAGGCCTTCGATCGGGTCTGGCACAAAGGTCTTCTTACGAAGTTGCCATATTATGGACTCCCCGAGGGACTGTGCGAATGGATCTCCAGCTTTATGTCCAACAGAAGCATCCAAGCCGTCGTCGACGGCAGCTGCTCGGACCGCATGAACATAAACGCTGGTGTCCCACAAGGCTCCGTGTTGTCTCCGACGCTGTTTCTGCTGCATATCAATGACATGCTGTCTGATAGCTCCATTCATTGTTATGCGGACGAGAGTACCGGAGATACGTGTTACACGGGCCGTGCAAATATCCCTCAGTCCAAGGTGGAGAAGAGTCGCGAACAACTTGTGTCTGAAATTGAGACTACTCTCTCTGGAGTATCCGATTGGGGACGACTAAACCTAGTCCAATTCAACCCCACTAAGGCACACCGCTTACTATCTCCTCGAGTATCGGGATCCTTGGTGTCGATATCTCCAGTGACGTCCAATACCGAAGTCATTTGCAGGACAAGGTTAAGTTGGCATCAAGAAAACTCGGAGTGCTCAACAGGGCGAAGCAGTACTTCACTACGAGGCAACAACTCCTTCTTTATAAAGCACAGTTCCGGCCTCACATGGAGTACTGCTGTCACCTTTTTGCTGGAGTACCTGCATACCAGCTTGACCCCTTCGACTCAGTGCAAAGACGGGCATTGAGGCTGGTTGACAATCCCATACTCACAGGTAGTGTGGAACCACTTAGCCTTAGGAGGGATTTTGCCTCACTGTGTGTGTTCTACCGCCTATACCTATACAATGGTTTGGGCTCAGATGAATTGTTTGACATGATGCCCGTAGCTACATTCTATCATCGCACCTCTCGCCATAGGCAGGGAATTCATCCACACACATTGCGACCTGAGACGGTGCGCACTGTGCGATATGAAAGAAACTTCATCCCACGCACACTCAAGCGGTGGAATGACCTCCCTGCTGCGGTTTTCTCAAGCGCCTACAATATGGGGTTCTTCAAGAGGGGCATCAAAAGGTTTCTTCATGGTCGGCAGCGCGAGTGTGACACCCCTGGTGTTGCATACGTCCATAGGCCACGGTAACCGATTCCCATCAGGTGGGCCGTGTGCTTGTCTGCCAACTAAGTGGTATAAAAAAAAAAAGTGTCAGACAAGCGCACGGCCCACCTGATGGAAAGTGGTTACCGTGGTCTATGGACGTGTGTAGCACCAGAGAAGCCACACTCGCGCTACCGACCCTGTAAGCACAGAGTTTCTGTGCCGTCAGTGTAGAGGACAAAGCAGGACAAGCCTTTAGTCATCCCACTGACAGCACAAATTCTCCAGTGAGCTCTGGCTACCCTAATCACCGTCGGGAACACAACATGAAGTTATTGTAACCGCGGTATTCTATTACTGTTAGTCTTCCGGCGTTCGTGATGTTATTAAACGCAAATTGAGCCAATATAAAGTCAAGTAATAAAAAAAAATCTCAGGATGACGTAAGCGGCTGGTCGTGTGGACAGATCAGACTACTGCAGGTAAAACCACGAGGAACAGCCACTTTAAAATATAATTATCTCGCTGTTTTATCGCGATAAGTTCAAATATATCTAACATTCCACATAACACTATCTAGTTCCGTGGTAAGCATAGCTTAACTAGCTTGTGTTATTGAATACAGAATGCGGATAAACATGCTTAGACATTTTTTGTAAATGCATTCTTAGTACATATTATACATAAAAAACACCCAAACCAATGCAAATATACATATTCATGCATGTAAATATTTGCAGGAATCGAACCCGTGCCATCTCCGTAGCAGGTGAACCTTCCAGCCATCATACTAACCATGACAAGAAGATAAAGATGAGTACATAGAATTATTTCAACAGCTATTAATATTCAGGTCACACAGGGACATTGTAACTAAAAGTTGGACTTACACTTGTCGGTTTACCTAGGACCGTTTTGTTCACGAGAGATGCTAAATGGGTCCTGATTAACTATCGTCTACTGCAAATCCTTACAAACTCAAACATCCGAACTGTTACTAATAACGTACTGGGGAAAGTTAAAGGATAGAAACTATTGTAATGTTCGTGTTTGATGTACATATATCTAACCTAATGCAGGTAAAATTAATGGCTAAAACACATAGAAGTAAAATTAATTTTAACGGATGTTATCACGATTTGTATTGTATTTTAAGGTTATTTTAACATTATAATAATGTTAGCGTCTGTAATGGTGACCCTCGTTCCTGAAATTTTGCCTACATCTTACCATCAAGTGAGGTGAAGTAGTGTCGATAACTTAGTAGTAAAGGAGTCGGCCTTACGATCGGAAGGTCCCGGGTTCTAATCCTGGCCATTACACTATCGACGTGAACTCACTCCTAGCAATTAAGCTTAGTTGGAGGGGTTAGAGGGAATGTTAGTAATTGCGGTTGCTAATATTCTCAAAAAAAAATCCTCTGTATTCTCTTATATCCTTTAAAAAAAGTTTTTTTTTATACAACTTAGGTGACAGACAAGCACACAGCCCACCTGATGGAAAGTGGTTACCGTGACCTATGAACGTGTGTAACCACGGTGGAGTCACATCCGTGCTGCCGACCCTGTAAGAACAGAGATTTTATGTGCCCTCAGTGCAGACCACAAAATCAGGGCAAGCCTTTGGTCTTTCCACTGACAGCACAAAATCTCTCCAGTGAGCTCTGGCTACCCTACTCACCACCGGGAACACAACACGAGGTTATTATAGCCGTGGTATTCTGTAGGGTACTTCCCCAGTCGGACTGCTCAATTCGAACGGGAATACCGTCGTCGTGTCCTACCTCTTCTTAATTTTTCTTATCGATATTTTACCGTGTTTTTAACGGAAACTAATACAAGCAAAATAAATTGCTACTCATTTTAAAGCTAATACTTAGAACTTATAGAATTTACGAAAATAAAATCCATTTTTGTATTAATTTTAGTGCTAGAACCTTCTCAGTATATAAGATAGTATAGAGTATCCCGTTTTTTTCTCTCAAGTGTATTTCCTTGATTCCTACGTTTTAGTCCTCGTCTCGGGACATAATCGCCTTTCAGCCCATTGAGTCTGACAGCTTTTCGATTTTTCATATGGCGGGCTAGTTTACCACTTAAGACTTTAAATTGTAGTTTGCGAATTTATTACTAATTCTTGCTTTATTCCCTCTTGAGTATCTCCTACTTTTTAGATATTTGTCAAACACCTTACTCATATTGGTACATAGCATATACTTCGTCTAAATATGCAATATTCAGAATACTTGAGTACGGTGGTCCTAAAATAACATAGTACTTCTTGACTAGTGGCAAAGGACAAAGTGTAGTTCTCGCATTTGGTTATGAACATATCTCACTTTTTTTCTTTTTGTTGACTAGGGAGACCTTTCTCGAAGTATGAAGTAAATCTATAAAATGTATTTTCACTATGTATAAAATGTATGTTTCTTAATCGGTCAAAAGCAATTTTGCTCTAAGAGTGAATATCTTAAGAATCTTATTCGAAGAAGAACTAACTATTCAATGAAAGTGAACTGAATATTATAGTAAACATATTTATTTATATGTTTATAATGTACATGAAAGTTATCTAAATTAAAATATAAAAACAATACACAATATACCTAAACAATCCTGCAGGTTCAGGCATCACAGAATTGCTCCTTATCGATTTCTGGAAAATGTGTGAAGGTGCAAGGGTGTCAGCACATGTTGCATCCCATACCAAATGCCTTCCCATCTTCCAAGGCACCAATGACATCCCATCTGGCCTCTTGCCATCGTCGCGCGTGACAAGAACCCGACGGATTATGTCATTGATATACCCGTGCCGCGACAGCCAGCCTGTGCTCCTGTTGCTTGCATCAGGACACCATGGTCTCTCCTGGAGACCATAGTGTCCAAGGCTTAGGTACCAAGGGAAACGCAAGGAGCACCAAACGAAGGTAAACAGTGATACGGAAGGTGTTATCGTCCAACATGGTACCAATGTTAGGCGACGGTAGGGCCTGAAGCCAAACACCGGATTCACATTCCCCCACAGTCAAAAGGCAAACACGCTCAACATTGGCAGAAGTAGAAATTAGATGTTTTCTTAAAAAACGGCACGTAACGTTGTCTCTGGGAATATTGTTTGACTGGCGAATCAACATTTGGGTAAAACATTTTCCAAGCTTTTAATAATATAGTAATTTCTATTGTATGTAGGTAAAGCAAAGGAAAAGAAATATATCCATTTACCTCATTTGAGATAAATGGCCTGCACCATTTGATCCGGCAACAACCGACCATTACTAGAAATGGAAAAAAAAAACACGACATCAAAAGACTATAAAGAAGAAATAAATCTGAACATCTGCGCTAGGTGATACTTTAAAAATTTACATAATCCGTGTCAAGTCATAATGGACCATAAAAATTTGGGGAAAACGTTGAGCAAAAAATACTCGGGCTATGAAAATATATAGGTAGGTTTCTTAGACAAAAACTTTGGCTTTATAAACTTTCAGAGTCATAAAGATTTAAGTTCATTTGATATGGACACGAGGACCTAGACCTGTTTGAAGTTGAGTTCAAACTTTATTATTACGTATGTTAAGTATATATCATGCTCGGCTCTTTAGCAGTGATTTTTTTTCATACCACTTATGTGGCAGACAAGCACACGGCAAATCTGATGGGGAGTGGTTACCGTAGCCTATGAACGTGTGTAACACCAGAAGAGTCACACTCGCGTTACCGACCCTGCAAGACCCTGTTTACTCTTCGCTTGTAGTAATAAATGTAGAAACCCGTTTTAGCGTTACTCTGTGACCGAAATTTGTAATGCGGTTTTTCGTTCCAACTGCTTGATTGATGAAACGTTCACTCTGCAATATTCACACACACTTTTGATACGCTGGGCTAGAGGATGCCATAGTTCATTCCTCCACAATGGGGAAACAAAATCCTCTCTAGGAACACAATTCAAAAGTATGAACATTTGGGAGCTTGCGATATTTTGAAACAAAAAGGGAAATAACAACAGAAATCGTTGCCGTGATCGCACCAAAGTCGCACCATCACTGAGCTATTGTTAACGTTTAACTGTAGGTACCTTTTTGTAATACTTTGCTAGCCATGAACTTCACATATCTGTGTGATGTTTGTCACTAAAATTAAACGACGATGGTGCGATAATGTTGGGGTAGAAGTCCGACAATGCGATTACGGTATTCCTCTGGCATTAAAAATATTAAAATTATTAGCTATTGACATAAGAGTCCATTTAAAACAAGGTGTTGGCTAATTGCAAAAAAGAGAATAATCTCACAGCTAACTGAAACAATGTTAGATATGCAAAAACACGTAGGTTTACTTTACACTTTTTCGCATCAACCTGCTATTTATTATAATCGTTGGAATTTTAAATCTGTGACTTTTATAATAGGAAGTGTCTCGAAAGTTCTTTCCCGGGAAACGCAAACAACGAGAGTCCAAGCTCTCTCCTGAGACTCTCCAACTTATGAGAAAGAGACGTGAGCGGTCATCCACACCGTCGTCTTCGTCAGATGAGAGAGCCTTAAACCGACTAATTAAAAAGCTGATTAGACGCGCCCTCCGACGCTACAACACCCACATCGTCCAGGAGGCGATTGATCGAAATAGGTTGAAAGTGTTCGCTCAGCAGTTGGGGAGGCCCTATCTGACGAAACTTAAAACTGCGGATCGTAAAATGACTACCTCAAGGTTCGATATTCTCGTTGAGATTGAGAAATTCTATGGACAGCTATATGCATCACGGACGAGTAAACCAACGGGACACAGCGATGAAGACCACAGAGCCCCACTCACGTGCCATTACATCGAGGAGTTACCCGATATCGAGCAATGCGAGTTGGAGGCGGCTCTCGGACAACTGAAAAACAACAGGTGCCCAGGTGATGACGGAATTACTACTGAGCTCCTGAAAGCAGGTGGAGCTCCAATCCTGAAAGACAAATTCCGTCATCCTACAAGGTCTAACACCTAGGGCATGGAGCGGGAGTGCGGTGATACTGTTGTGATACTCTTGTACCAAAAAAGGAGACAAGACCTTGCTGTAGAACTACAGGCCCATCTCACTCCTGAGTCATGTCTAGGAGTGAGACAGGGAGATGTTATATCCCCCAAACTATTCACCAACGCACTGGAGGACGTCTTCAAAACTCTGGATTGGACTGGGCGGGGTATAAACATTAACGGTGAGTACATCTCACATCTTCGGTTCGCCGACCACATCGTCATAGTAGCGGAATCGTTGGAACAACTGGGCGAAATGCTGCATAGCCTGGATGTAGCTCCTCGACGCGTCAGCATTTCGCAAACTACGTCGAGTTTTCTCTTCACCCCTACCGCAATGCCTCAAAACACAGGTCTTTGAACAGTGCGTCCTACCTGTTCTGACTTACGGTGCCGAAACGTGGACACTTACAGTGGGGCTGGTCCATAGCTTAAAAGTCGCGCAGCGGGCTAAGGAGCGAGCTATGCTTGGAGTTTCTCTGAAGGATAGAATTCAGAACGAGGTTATCCGACAGAGAACTAAAGTTACCGACATAGGCCACAGAATAAGCAAGTTGAAGTGGCAGTGAGCTGGCCACGTTTGCCGAAGGACCGATGGTCCTTGGAGCAAACAAGTCCTAGAGTGGAGACCGCGAGAAGGTAAACGAAAGGTAGGACGCCCCCTAACCAGATGGACAGACGACCTGAAAAAGGTGGCTGGGCCAGACTGGATGCGGAAGGCGGAGGATCGGAGAAAATGGCGCACATTGGGAGAGGCCTATGTCCAGCAGTGGACTGCAGTGGGCTGATTGATTATAATATGAATTCTTAATTTTTTTGGAATTTTACAGACCTGTGTTAGATTAGGAGCACATTTACTGCGATCGGTAGTGATTTAGACTACTAGAAAAGTTAGAAGTTAGCAAAATACAATACCTCGGACCAATACCTTGTTGATCTTGTTATAAATATGAAGTAATGTAAGATATTATTATGATTCTTCTAAATATACTCTTCCAGTGAAATAGAGGCTTTATTTCAAATCCAGAAAATTGAATTTATAACTAAAATGTGTGAGTGAGATGAATAAGGTAGTGTGTCGTTAATAGTAGACTTTATTGGTTACATTTGCTTCCCCGTCCTTTTCACTCGCCTCACGTATAGCGCCCTCTCCCTTGTTATCCAGAACAGAACGTGTCGGCTTAAGGAGTAAGTTCTTCCTCAGTTTATCGCCATAAAGAAATGAATGGTCTATCCTCAAACGAGTTTCCTGTCGATCCCGGATTTTGCTATTAAGGTCCACCATTTCAGAATCGATTGTATCTGGAATATGACCAAGGCAGAAATCTATTGCAAAGTGATAAATTGTATAGCCAAACCCATCACTCACCATCTTTATAAAATAAATAAATATTCTACAACATTCTACACAACGTAGATCCATGGTAAGCATAGCTTTTGTTATGGAATCTAGAATGCGGATAAACATACTTAGATAGTTTTTTTGTAAATGCATACATTTGTTCCTCAAGTTAAGGATAACTGCAATAGAAGTTTTCAATTGGTCAAAACATTCCAAGTTGTGCCAAAGGAATTTTAGTTCACGTTAGTATGAAAACAGAATAACATAATCTTATTTTCTTATGTGCGTACAAGGCTTAAGTTTTTCGTAATGAAAGCATTTTTCTTTTGCCAACTTTACTTACCTGCAAACACGAACGAGAATTTTTCTTAAGGGCTTAACCCCTTATGCTTCACAGCTTAACCGTTAAGCTCTGCGTGACACATGTTCCTGATTACAGTTACGATTATTAAGCTGTTGACAAATGGCGTCACGATTATACTTCTCGGCAAATAACAGAGCAGTATAATATTCCTAAGTACTGCTTTCTTTTACCCGATATGTTTTGGTTTTATGAGAAAAGCTGATGAGAAACCAGGATACGTTCTTGGAGAAATATGCCTTATTTTCTTTTACAACTTTCTTTGTTTGCTAAATAGAGAAAATATTTTAGATAGGGGGAATTTGTGGAAATTACGTTGTCGTATATAAATTGTCTGTGTTTATTAAGATTTTATTCACAAGAAATATAAACAGTATTATTTGTATGCAGTATGTACATCGTATGTAGTCTAATTTAATAAGGACAAGTGGTTCAATGAGTGGTCGAAATTAAACCATAATAATTTTTTTAAACGTATAATTGACATAACAGAACATAAACTCACGCCTATATCCCCGAAGGGGTAGGCAGAGGTGCTAGCACCCACATTTTGCCAGTTTATGTTTTGATCCCAATGTGACAGGTGGCGAGCCTATTGCCATTAACCGGGCACTTATAAACCTGCGACAAATACACACATAACTTCGAAAAGTATCGAAAAGTCATTGGTGTGCCATTGTAAAACCTGACATTTGACAGTTGAAAAAATGATAAACAAGTATACACAGATTATCTTTTGTCAAAGAGTTAGTATTATAATCAATGTTTTAGAACCCATATTATGACTTAATGCTTAGTCTGGATAGCGCTATGTATGTCCTAAAATATAGTTCTGTGAACAATAGACCTCGCGAGCATCCTTTGCCACATTTATTTGCTACCCTTATCTGGTATTGAAAAAAAAAGAAATATGTAACTTATCTTTTTATACTAAACAACATATTCACCAAACGATCCGTTTAAACGCTTCAGGACACCCCCCCCCCCCCGCTTCTCATCTATTTCTTCAAAACAAAATTCACCTTTACGAGGGATGATTTCTTTTCACAACAACCTGTACGGAATTGTGTCCTTGATGTTTTAGCCAGAAACTTATTTTCTCTCTTATCAAAAAAAAATGCTCTCGACGAAGATTTTGTGTGCCAAGTTTGGTGAAAATCGGTTAAGATATGCTCTCTAGACTGGAACTGACCAACAAACAGACATACAGACAGCGAGAAATATACCTGTCAACCTCACCTTCGGCAATGAAAAACGACCCACAGGTGCCGTGTGTTTTAGTCGCTTCAAGTCCAACATAACCTCTCCCACCGGCCTAGGCAAGGGTTATCCGTGGAAATTACTTTTTACTTATTTCGCAAGTATAAAAAAGAAATACGGACAAAAGGCCGCCCTTTGTACTGCTCTTGCCTTCTCAATTTCTGTAACTTGAATATTGTAATTGGCTTACAATAAAGAATATAATAAATAAATAAATAAAAGCAAAACGGCTACCTTGTCGAAACAGAGACTCTTGTTCGTTCCACTCGCTCGGTCTATAAAAGTAATAAGGTGACTTGACACCTATCATTATTAATTATACAAGGTATCGAGACTTCTCGCAAATTATATCATAGAACTTTCTCAGTCAAGTCGTGAGCACGGGTGCTGCAACGCATCCGAAACGTCGGCAGAAATAGTAAGTCCCATGATTTAATTCGCGAGAAGTCCCGATACCTTCTATAATTATAAATTCACACCGCGAAAGTTTAAAAATAATAATATCATTATTGCTACTGTCGAGTGTCGACTGACAGTGAAATATTTATTTTATATTCATAGGATATTTGATTTGAAATACAATACATTTAGTAAACAAATGCATGAATGACTGAAATTGATTGATCCTAAACTCAAAGTTGTCTGAAGTAAACTCATTACGAAGTTGCTAAGGATCATTTGCGGTTTGTATCATATTTCCTTCAAACAACATCTCGGTACTAATATAAACAAAACAATTTCATTGAAGAGTATAATTTAAAGATATTAATTATGAAACCAATGAAGTACAAATTCAACTCATCATTTGCGAAGTATTACAGAAAACTGTAAGAATGAATAAATAAATAAAAACAGTTTTATTGTTGAAATATTATTGACAAGCCCCTCTTACTCAATGGCGACTGACTTTTACGAATTGCAATAATCTTGACGTTTAATCTTGCATTTTATTTCATAACCTACATGAATATAGATATGTTTTAAGTTTTGTTAACTAAGATCTGTGTAGATCTGTATATTTAAAAAGGAATAATTAAGGCATGATACGTTTGAATTTATTTAATTTAATAAATGTATTAATACCAGCTAAGAGGTCACCTGTTAGCTGGTACATCTGCTGACCGAAGGTCAATATTTGACAGCAGTAGCTCTCACAATGTATGTATTATAGTTGGCCAAATAGTAAAATCTCTAAAGATGCGGATTTTTGACTAGCTATTTGAGTTTCTATTTTAATTTGTTTGTTTGGTAACTATGATACGAGTATTAGATCAAACCATTCAGCGTATTACGTAGTCGTTCATAACTATGTAATATTACACTCACACTTGAGTGTCTGCGGTGGTTCAACTAGTAGAAACGTGTACGAAATATAACATACATATATACAATATTCACGACTATAAATCCCTGAGGTAATAGTCAGAAGTGTTTTAACACCCACATTCGCCAGGTATATATTATATTTAGTCCCACGTAATAGAGAGCGCGTCTACTGCTGGCACTTAGTCATGAAAATATATTTACCATCGGGTGAAGAACAGCCCTATCCCTTAATTGCCTTCTACGAAACCCACGGATGAACATGGGGTGTGGTCCTGTTCTACTCCATAAAATGTTATTTATATAAATAAATAAACAACGTTCGTTTGTCAACTAAAGATGTTTGTTACATACATACTATACCCACACTTCATACTTATGGCTGTAATGGAGGATGGAAACTTCCCTATATCGACAATATTATGTACTAAAGATAGAATTTCTTGCTACTGCTTTAGACCATTTTTACCCGACTACGGCGAAACAAAAGGAGGGATATGATTTTGACAGGCTATGTATGTATGTAGGTTCATCTGTTCCCTCATAGCTCCTCAACTACTTTTTATATCTAGACAAATGAGGTATTGTTAGAAGCGTCTTAGTCATCCGCTTGTTATAGGCTATATGATGTCACCGAAACTAATGTGGGGCCCTCTAGCAACCATAAAGTACTGTGTTAAAAAATAAATTTTAGATAAATATGTCGTGTTTGGTATCAACGGAAAGTTAATTAGCACATTTCAAATATGTATAAATTATACGTATTACTTGCCCCAAAATAATATAAATAAAAATTAAGTTTAAAACTAAATCCCTACTACTGAAAACTCACGCTCTAAAACTATTAAACAAGAAAAATAAAGGAAAACCGTGGTCGTATGCCACTTTATCTGACAAAACAATACATTCGGGTTTTTGTTTTATCAATAATCCGATAACGGGCCAACACAGCGCGGCGGTGTCGGCTCCGATATCCGATATCGGGCCGGACAATATGAAAGACAGATACATTTTTCATACATTTTACTTCCTGTTGTCGGATATCGGATCGGATAATGGGAAAGCGCTCTTAAACTGAAATGGCAACTAATGAAATACTTCCAAGAAACCAAAACCTTAAGGAAATCGATAAATTCTAGGAAACCATGAAAATTAATAACGTAATATTAATAATTTTATTTTGTAGCAAGTAAAAGAGAACGAGAGGCAATAAAGCTTGAAATTAATTTACATAATAATGGATATTTAGTAAACAATGTAATCTCGGCTTTATTATAATACCTAATAAAATTTATACTCGTTACTATTTATAAGATAATAAGCCTTATATAGGTACAGTCAGCGTCAGAACGATTTTGATTACAAAGTTTCAAAATGATCTTAAAAATAAAATATTGATTCAAATTGTATTATTGGTGGAACTTAAGGTGTCAACAATCAGTCATTTTGAGTACTTTGTTCATCAATATAGATTTTGATGGTGACTGTACAGCCCAAGATAAAGGCATGACGGCAATAAGCTCGTTCCTATTACGTGGGACTGATAATAATAAAATAGTTGACGAAATATGGGTATTAATACAACTCAGCTATTCTTTAGCTTTCCATATCTACGTAGCTTAGCCGTGAATTATACAAAAAATACATAACTAAAGCAAAATCCACACGTGTTCGATACCACGAAGTCTTTCAATGGTGTACCTTTCAGAAACAATAACACACAACATCTTTACATTTGCTACGATCCTGGTACCTATATTACGCCTTTCGCTTCTACTTCGACAAAATAGTTATCATACATGCTTGCCATCTAACCTGGTATAGGAGTTGAGGGCCGTCCACCAACAGTCAGTATAACATAACTAACTTTTTTAACATCACTTAGTCGATTTGATCAATAAATCATTCTATTAATTAAATATAATTGAAAGGCTCAAAAAAAATTATGTCAGTTATGTTTTAATATCACGTAGTATCTGAAGAGTCGTGAGGATATGCTAGAGGCAACCTCGCCCTCGACAATTGATGACTAATAACTTGAATTGAAACTATAATTGACTATATTATGATAATTTTGTTTGTTATTTTAATTCATTGCGGCTTCTCAATGATGCTGTTTATCTGTATTGAAGTTTAATAAGTAATGTATGTGAAAAAACAAAAGTAAAGTGTCCCGCAGAGTTTGGACTCATAACTTAAAAGTAAAACCTAGTGTGGATTGAGCATATTTTTGACATGGACACGATTTTAGCCTACATTGTGCCGATGAGAATACTCTAATAGGAAAATCTAATAATAGGTTCCCAGCGAGGCCTCTGTCTGACAGTGGTCGAGTTCGAACATGGTTTTAGACTTCGTGATGCGAATGACCTTAAAAGGAAAATCTAATAATACTTTGCCAAACATGGCCCCTGTTCTGTTTGACAGGATCCGGGTTCGACACTTTTCATGACACTAATGTGTGTCTTGTGTACAGAACTATACATTTAATCGAAGTCACATCCTACAGCTAAGTTTCAATTACACGAAACATTAACTTTATTGGACAATACGATCTGCTATTTACTTTGATAGCGCAAACACATCACGATGAGTGTATTTGATCGCAAACGTTTCTCATATTTCCTACTGCTGTTAAATGATGAAAAACCATTTCGAATAGTGAAATGGTTTCAGGAATAGCTTTTTCAAAATTGTTAGCAAACACAGACATATCACAATTACTGAATATTGACAAAAATGGTGTTTGTAGGTCGCTTAGTCCTAAATTCGCGACAGCGTTTCAAGTTTGGTCATTTATAATTTCTTATTAATGGTACGCCAATCATGTTCTCCTCAGCCGGTTATTATGCTGTGACAAGTAAGTCTAGACAATGAAGGTCATCATTAGGTACGGTATAGATGTCAATAATATTGATATTCAGTATGACGACCTATAATTTTTAATATTCTGTTTCACACCGCACTTAAATAACAATGAAATGTGGAACGAAAAAAACATATATTGGCAAAACATGTCAATATTTACGGCAATGTTACGACATAAAATCATAACCTCTTTTTTACCTGTACCGTAGTTGGGTAAAAATAAATGGTTCTTTTCTTCTTCTTCGTGGTTCTATTCTTTATCTGTCATTTAACTGACTTATAAACCATTGACCGTAGTTATAGCTTTAAACTAAATTGTCCAACTACCCGCAATAAAATTTCTATTTGAAATTGAACATAATTAATAATTTACTACATTAAACACGTATATGTGCTAACATACAGGTCTCTTAAATAATTATAGCTCAGTGCTTAATTAGATTCATTAGCGAAAATAAGTGGTGTGGAATACATTAAAGTTTTGTTAAGAGCACTATTACGTGGTACTATTATGTGGTTTCAGTTAATGTCGCTCTTTTGTCTCATTAATTTCAGAGACACTTATCTTTGGGCCACTAGGTAGTTCTATTATCTTTAGATAGATTATACTACAATTGTACATTGGAAAAATGTTTGTTCGTGATGGATACAAAAACTACAGAACGGATTTTGATGCGAGTTTCTTATGGTTAAAAAAGTGTTAATCAGACTTAAAATCTTGTCACGGACGACGTCGCGGGCGGAACGCTAATAGTAAATAATTTAATCATCATTTTTAATTAGGTCTCTTTTATTTTTAGTCAACTAAATAAGTCGTAGAATTCTAAGGGTGCTTACATAATGAGGTAGGTTACCGATATCGGCGAGCCGGCGCGATAGGTGCTTGTTTAAACTTAGAAGGGTGTGTGTAAATGAGTTTGCATGGGGGACAGTCGCGAGTCGTGCTGATTTCTGTTCTTTTTGATATCTATACCTACATTTTTGGTAATAAACAGTGTTGAAGTTAAATAAGTTGTCATACGGTAGTCTTTAATGGTATGTTCTAGAATTTAGTGTACGGTAATTATAATATGTATGTCATGACCTAAAGGAATTCTAATAAAAATCTCTTCAATAATCATTTTCGATTTATCAAAATCAGATTAAATTTATAGGTTTTTTTTTTTTACGTGCGCAAAATCCCCACGGATACCTCCCCACCGCAGCCGGTGGAGGAGGTTATGTCGGACTCGAACCGACTAAAACGCACGCCGCCTGTGGGTCGTTTTGGTTGCCGAAGGTGAGGTTGACAGGCATATCCCTCGCACCCCGACCGACTCAGGGCCATCTCTAACAATCTGGCCCTCTTCTCGGGTGTGGGGACTACAGAGTCCCCAACTCATCCCCGGAAACGGGGAGGCGCTCCAGACGCGCCACCGCCGCGGCCTGCTTCTGCCAGGGTGACAGGCGGCTCCACCTGTCACCCCCAGGTCGGCGCTCATGGGGAGCGGAGGTCGTTCATCGACCTCCGACGCCTGAGTTGCCTTCGTACGCTGGCAGCTTGTCTTGCGATCCTTCGTCGCTCCCGCTGCCGCTCCCGCCCCGCCTCCTCCTTCACGAGCATTACTTGTTCGCAGAAGGAGGCGTCGGCCGCCCACGCATCCGCGCAGCGGGCCATTGCCGCGAGCAAGGTGGAGAGCATGAGAACCCTCACTCCCAGAGCCGCCACAAGCTCCCGCCTCGGCGTCTCCCACGCCGGACACTCGGTGAGCATGTGCGGACCTGAGTCCTCGCTCGCGTCGCAGTGATGGCATTCGGACGTTGGCTCTTTCTCCATCCGACGCAGATACTTTCCGAAGCATCCGTGCTCGGTGATCATCTGCGTCAGACGGTACGAGAGGCTGCCGTGTGGCCTCTCTAGCCACTCCCCCATGATGGGTCTTACCGCCGCTACTACGGCGCGCTCTAATTTATAGGGGAAGTGCCTCCGCCCTACAGAATACCACAGTTATAATAACTTCGTGTTGTGTTCCGAGCGGTGAGTAGGGTAACCAGAGCACACTGGAGAATTTGTGCTGTTTGTGGGATGACTAAATGCTTGTCCTGCTTTGTCCTCTACATTGACGACACAGAGACTCTGTGCTTACAGGGTCGGCAGCGCGAGTGTGGCTTCTCTGGTGTTACACACGTCCATAGGCTACAGTAACTACTTTCCTTCAGGTGGGCCGTGTGCTTGTCTGTCACCTAAGTGGTATAAAAAAAACTATGTATATATTAATATTATAGAGCTGAGAGCTTGCTTGTTTGGTTGGGCGCGCTAATCTCAGTACAAGAACAGTAGGTTTATTAAAAAAATATTTTGGTGTTACATATGTTGAAGACTAAAACATACGGGCTCAAACTGATATGAAGCTTCAAAATATACCCCGGGCGAAGCTGGGGTGGGTCAGCTAGTATTAATATATCCGGGACCTCTTGATCGTAAGGCCGTCTCCTTAACTATTAAGCTACCGACGATTAAATATTTATTACTTATTTACACACACCCAGTCACACGTAAGTTTAAACAAGCGCCGAAACCGGCAACCAGTTTCTTTATGTAAGCACCCTAAGTCTAATGCCTGACGTAATTTTTCATTTATTTCAAAGTTTGTAAATATCCAAATATTACTGGATTTTTTGGTCTATTATCTATTATTTGCTCGATTGCTCTTCCATTTCGATTTTGACCTTAAAATTCACGTAACAAACTTCATTGAAATTCAAATCAGTGTCCGATGCGGGTCATGTTAGTGTCATTCAAACTGAATTAGGGTGGGCACGCCAGTAGTCGGTACGGCTACCTTCCAATTGGAGGCTAGTATTGATGCTGAATCTTTGATATACACCTGTCGCGTGAATGAATAATTGTTTTTGGAGAATTTGATTGAAACATACTACAGTTGCGGCACGCTATGATGGCCGGTTTGACACGATTGGTTTTGCTTGTTTTCTCTTTTTTGGTGCGCTTAATATTAGACAACAAACTGTTTGACGAATAACTAAAGAAAAATATGGCGAGACTGGCACAGAAGAAAATAAACTTCACACACCCCAAGAGAAAACGAGCAAAACTAGTCTTACCAAAACGGTCATCATTGCGTGTCGCAACTATAGTAAGCCCTTACTAATAAAAAACACGTTAGGTATGTACAGCTGTTATGTCAAAATTCTCATACAAATTTTGATTTAACAGACAACTGTTATATCAAAATTTGTACGGGAATTTAGACAGCTGTATATACTCAACGTGTTTTTTATTAGTAAGGGCTTACTATAGTTGCGGCACGCTATGATGGCCCTTACTAATACAAATATACCTGTATGTTTTTATTAGTAAGGGCCGTAGAGTTTAATTAGTTATATAACAAGGCAATCGGGATATGGGTAAGCCGTAATCCCCATAAAAAACAAAAGCTTCAGGCTCCAAAGTGCAAACCTTGGATGTCACTGGGAAACAGCTATGAGAATATTTATATTGTTGATTGATGGCACTTTATTGGAATTTATTGTAACACATATTGAGAACACACTTGTACTTTTTCCACAGTATTTATTATTGTAAAGAAAGAAAGAAAGAAAATACATTTTATTTTGACTGACCGGTTTCGTCTCACGGCATCCTCAAAGGTTTACAATGACCTTTGAGGATGTCTTGAGGCAAACCGGTCTGGTACAATAATAAATACTGTAAAAAAAGTACTGCTAAAACAAAATCTGATTCTGTATGAAGCTATATTCCGATGGTACTACATAAATTACAATCAACCAATTAGTTTGCTGTAGCATATGATGTGCTAGTGCCAGGTACATTATGGAGATAATTTATCAAATGTAACAGAATGCGTCATGAGAGGAACATTACTCAGTCTAGCGGTTCTCTATTAGCCAAATTGGCCATTAGTCAAAATATACATTGTTGTAGATCAGGTACGGTTTGCACACGTAGTTTAGTATTTCATAATACGCATCCGTTTGCATCATCAACATGTACGCAAGTTGTAGAATGGATTTTAGCTACCTTGTTCATTTAAAAACCAATGTAGACTTTTTATTAATGTAGAGGAATTGTGTTGTTAGAACAAAAGCCGGATTATAGAAGGTGGGCCACAGTTCAATGATTGAGGTAGTTGATATGCGTGTGAACTTTTATTACGCGATATAGGATCCTTTTTACCTGACTACAGCGAAGCAAAGGGAGAGTTATGATTTTGACAGGCTATGTATGTATGTAGGTTCATTTGATCCCTCATAGCTCTTCAACCACTTATTAGATCTAAACAAATGAGGTGTTGTTAGAAGCGCCTTAGCGTATTGGCTATATCATTATATAAATTCAGTGACAAATGGTCGTATACCACTTAGTCTAATAAAACAATACATTCTAAGGAAACATGGCATACAACCGCACCTATCCTTGATATTTTCTTTTTAAAAACGTTTTATAGCGTGATTTTTCAGTAGTCGTTTTTTAGTTTTTGCTTATAGCTATATAGGATTGTGATATAGGATTCCTATAATTTGCCATGTTCTTAACCAGTCACTCAACAAAAGTGTATTTTCTGACACCTGGAAGCAAGCACAAATTATTCCTTTACACAAAAAATCCAATCCGTCATCCCCTCCGAATATCGCCCTATTTTCATTTTACCTTTTTTAACCAAAATCCTGGAAAGGCTCGTATATAGTCAATTAAGCAAATACCTCCTACAAAACAGCCTTCTAAATTCCCTTCAGTCAGTTTTTCGACCAGGGCACAGCAATGCTAGTGCACTGATAAAAGTCACCGACCGTCACTGACTTCAGCAATGCGATCAATACTGTAGATTTTCATATCCTGCTTGGCATTTTAAGCTCTATTAACATATCTTCAACAGTAATTGATTGGTTTCATAGTTACCTGTTTGGACGGCGACAGCGTGTACGTCGGGGTCGGGGTGCCGCAGGGTGGCGGGCTATCTCCTTTACTTTTCTCAATATTTATAAATTCCATCTCTAAGTTTTTACGTTCTTCCTACCACCTTTACGCAGATGATCTTCAAATCTACACACAAGCCTCATTGTAAGAATTGGCGGCAGCCATCTCTACTATAAATGCAGATCTGACGCAAGTATGCGAGTGGAGTAAACAATATGGGCTTGAAGTAAACCCTTCTAAAACTCAGGTTATTATTGTGAGCAGCCCGGGATGATAAACCGAATAGACTGGTCGCAATTGCCAGACGTAGTTTTTAATGGTGTTAAAATTGCAACAAGTAATCATGTAAAAAATCTTGGGATACAGATAGATAGGACACTATCCTGGGGTCCCCAAATACGAAAAGTAAGTCGCAGGTTGTTTGCGTCAGCGGGTTCCATTCGTAGACTGCGTAACTTCCTACCAACAGCCACTAAACTTGCACTTGCAGAATCACTTCCTGTTCCACTACTTGACTATGCCGATGTCAGCTATCTTGATCTCACTGAGGAGCAACTTGATAAACTTGAGCGCCTTCAAAATTTTTGTATTAGATTCATATTCGGTCTTCGCAAATATGATCACGTATCGCAGTTTCGCAACTTGCTCAAGTGGCTCCCAATTCGACTTCGATGGAATGCTCATATTCTTTCCATGATTTATAGTATTCTCTTCAATCCCCGAACTCCCACCTATTTAAAAGAACATTTTGTGTTCCTCAGTGACACACATTCAAGATTCTTGAGATCGTCGGTAACATTGCAATTGTCCATGCCCTCTCTTACTACACCACATCACAACCTTTTTTGACAAGTCCTTCACAGTACAGGCTGTGCGGCTGTGGAATGAGTTGCCTCTGACTATTAGACGTGCACAATCCCTGGCCATATTAAAAAAACACTATCTGTGTTCTTTGTGACTTTGTCATGTGGTCTTACTCAGAAATATACTTGCTGTATTGTTGCTTGTTGTAACTTGCGGTGTGCGGGCTAGAAAACCTCCACGCGGTGCACGCTGGGCAACAAAAGCGGCAACTCCTCCCCTAAATTTAGGGGAGGAGTTGCGGCTCCTGGCCAATATTCTGCCGAGGTCTGAAAGACCTGAGAGAAGGAAAACTCGAGAACAAACCCGTTGCCAACCCGTCTGGCCAGCGTGGCAATAGTAGGCTAAACCCTCCCAAATGAATTGACGCCACAACAAAAGGCCCCCAGTTCCCGGCGGTCCCGCTATTCCCAGTCAAGGTAGCGGTTCGGGTAACGGCGGGACGGGGGGTGCGAAGAATCTCCGGGCTAGAGGCTACCGAAACCGGCGACTACTACTGGCAACGTACAATTGCAGTACACTTCGTCTGGACAGGCACCTCGCGGAACTAGAGGTAGAACTAGGTCGCATAAATTGGCATATATTAGGGTTGTCCGAGATCCGAAGACAGGGGGAGGACAGGACAACCACTGAGTCAGGCGACCTGTTCTACTTCAGAGAAGGTGAACAGCTCTCCCAGGGAGGTGTCGGTTTTCTGGTAAAAAAGGACCTCATTAGCAGCGTTGTTGAAATCGGTAGTGTGTCGAACAGTGTAGCGTACCTTATCGTAAAAATCACGAACAGTCGTTCGCTGAAGGTGATACAGGTATATGCGCCGACCTCGCTTCACCCCGACGAAAGTGCCGAGGCCGTATATGAAGATATTGCTAAGGCAATGAATCACACCGCCAAGGCCACTTACAACGTTGTTATGGGGGACTTCAATGCTAAAGTGGGAATACAAGAACGCGGTGAGACGAAAATCGGACCTTATGGAGTGGGGTGCAGAAATTACAGGGGACAAATGCTAGTCAACTTCCTCGAGGCGCAGGGGCTCTTCTTAATGAATAGTTTCTTTAAGAAAAAACCCCACAGGAAGTGGACTTGGCAACGTCGGGACTCTGTGATAAGAAACGAGATAGACTTTTTGATAACGGACAGTAAGCACATATTTAGAGACATCTCTGTGATCAACAAGTTTAAAACCGGAAGCGATCACAGACTTGTCCGAGGCTCTCTAAATATCAACATCAAGGCTGAAAGATTCCGAATGATACGGTCTACTCTCCGACCTACGCCACTCCAAGTCACTTTAGGGTCCGAAAAGTTCCAATTGGAACTTCAAAATCGTTTCGCAACACTGGAAACCACAAACGGCATTGACAAGAAAACCGACACAGTGGTCAAAACATTACAGGAAGTGTCTCGAAAGTTCTTTCCCGGGAAACGCAAACAGCGAGAGTCCAAGCTCTCTCCTGAGACTCTCGAACTTATGAGAAAGAGACGTGAAAAGTCATCCACACCGTCGTCTTCGTCAGATGAGAGAGCCTTAAACCGACAAATTAAAAAGCTGATCAGACGCGACCTCCGACGCTACAACACCCATATCGTCCAGGAGGCGATTGAGCGAAATAGGGGGTCGAAAGTGTTCGCTCAGCAGTTGGGGAGGCCCCATCTGACGAAACTTAAAACTGCGGATGGTAAATTGACTGCCTCAAGGTTCGAGATTCTCGATGAGATCGAAAAGTTCTATGGACAGCTATATGCATCACGGACGAGTAAACCGACGGGACACAGCGATGAAGACCACAGAGCCCCACTCACGCGCCATTACACCGAGGAGATACCCGATATCGAGCAGTGCGAGTTGGAGGCGGCTCTCAGACAACTGAAAAACAACAGGTGCCCAGGTGATGACGGTATTACTACTGAGCTCCTGAAAGCAGGCGGAACTCCAATACTGAAAGAGCTAGCAGGCCTCTTTAATTCCGCCATCCTACAAGGTCTAACACCTAGGGCATGGAGCGGGAGTGCGGTGATACTGTTCTTCAAAAAAGGAGATAAGACCTTGCTGAAGAACTACAGGCCCATCTCACTCCTGAGTCATGTCTACAAGCTCTTCTCGAGAGTCGTCACAAATCGTCTTGCGGGTAAGCTCGACGAGTTCCAACCACCGGAGCAAGCCGGGTTTCGAAAAGGTTATAGCACCGTGGACCACATCCACACTGTTCGACAGATTGTAGAAAAGGCCCAAGAATACAATCAGCCGCTGTGTATGGCGTTTGTGGACTACGAAAAAGTCTTCGACCCCATCGAAACCTGGGCAGTTCTGGATGCCCTACAGCGGTGTCGTGTCGATTGGCGATACATCGAGGTGCTGAGATGCTTGTATGACACTGCCACAATGTCCGTCCAGCTCCAAGACCAGAAGACGAAACCTATTAGCCTCCAACGTGGAGTGAGACAGGGAGATGTTATATCCCCCAAACTATTCACCAACGCGTTGGAGGACGTCTTCAAAACTCTGGATTGGACTGGGCGGGGTATAAACATTAACGGTGAGTACATCTCACATCTTCGGTTCGCCGACGACATCGTCATAGTAGCGGAATCGTTGGAACAACTGGATGAAATGCTGCATAGCCTAGATGGAGCTTCTCGACGCGTCGGCCTCGGTGTAAGCTTGGATAAAACCAAAATTATGTTCAACGAACATGTTGCACCGAGACCGATTGCCATCAAAGGGGCGACACTCGAAGTTGTTCAAAAATATATCTACCTGGGGCAGGTTATCCAGCTCGGTAAAAACAACTTCGAGAAAGAACTAGCCAGAAGGATCCGACTGGGTTGGGCAGCATTTCGCAAACTACGTCGAGTTTTCTCTTCACCCCTACCGCAATGCCTCAAAACAAAAGTCTTTGAACAGTGCGTCCTACCTGTTATGACTTACGGTGCCGAAACGTGGACACTTACAGTGGGGCTGGTCCATAGCTTAAAAGTCGCGCTATGGAGCGAGCTATGCTTGGAGTTTCTCTGAAGGATAAAATTCGGAACGAGGTTATTCGACAGCAAACCAAAGTTACCGACATAGGCCACAGAATAAGCAAGTTAAAGTGGCAGTGGGCTGGCCACGTTTGCCGAAGGACCGATGGCCGTTGGAGCAAACGAGTCCTAGAGTGGAGACCGCGAGAAGGTAAACGAAAGGTAGGACGCCCCCTAGCCAGATGGACTGACGACCTGAAATAGGTGGCTGGGACAGACTGGATGCGGAAGGCGGAGGATCGGAGAAAATGGCGCACATTGGGAGAGGCCTATGTCCAGCAGTGGACTGCAGTGGGCTGATTGATTGATTGTGTAGGAATATATATTGAATACTTTATTGTGTATGTCTATTATGTGTGTATGTATGTTTATGTAAATATTATAGAAATTTAATGTATGTGTGAACTTAGGTATATGTAAGATATTATTAAATTATATATAATAAATATATTTACGTTATATATATATATATATATATATATATAGTAGCTTATGACTATACTAATAACTACCCATGGGTTATTATTGTTAAGACAATCAAAAACACTTCCATCCAAAGGTTGCTGGCAGAGATCGCTTGTAGCGATAGGGCCACCATTTGTACATTTTTCATATTGTTGTCCGTACATGTACTGTAATGTGTTGGTGTACAATAAAGATTATCTTATCTTATCTTATCTTATTCCTTAGAATTTTACCTTGATTTGGCTACATGGTACTGAATACGTGTATGTAATTCAAATCAAATAAGAAATTGAATCAGTTCAGGCGGGAAGGGAAAGATCGCGGGTTTAAATCCCGCCTAGACCGATTAATTTTATTCTATCTTTATCGATTTCAATAGTTAGCATATGTATGTAATGTTGCCGCACTACTAAATCGGTAAGCATATAAAAAAGTGCAGAATTTACAGAAGTTCAGATAAGTAAAGTAGTGTATATGTAACTAAAGGTGTATACTTATTTCCTTGGCCGTGTACCTATACCTCCAGAAAACTGTAGTTAAACAATGTTGTTTTGTTTCGAGTATTCCGGTAGTAATTAGGTTCGCGGCGATTAACTGCTGGTATTGCACGAAAAGCTACTAATGACTTGGAAATGTAAATAAAGAAACTTAACATGCGACAGTATTATGCAGTTGCCGGATAGTAAAAAGAAAACAAATTTAATGACTTGGTACTTTTGTTGGCTATTCTCACCCACTTTTCTACAGTTTTATTCAGTTACGCATACCTATATTCCTATCAAAATGTAATACAAAATGTCGACAGACAGCCATTATTTCATTTTTATAGAACAGAAATGTAATGAATTGCCGTTCCAAAACTGATTTATTTAAAAGCTATCGCTACATATCTGTATTCTATTTTCAAATAATCTGAAATTGGAACAGCAATGCGCAATTCTTTTTTTATAGTGTTAGCTTTTTAACAGATTATTCAGACAGGGCGCCATTGACAGATATTTGTAACAAATATCTGGGAATGGCGCCCATGTCTATGTAGGAGAAGTAGACCAAAGAAGTACTAGCTTCAATCAGATTACATTCGAGTGATCAATACTGCAATGTCGGGTAAATTGGTACAGAGTAGAGATTATAATTACGGATTGCATACTGTATGGTACAAGAATGCCTTCGATAATTTAATTGACGTCGAGTGAATGGCAATGTTGCTATGCCGATACCGCACCCCGGTCTGCTACACATTCAATTCGGTTAATGCACGATGTTCATTCGTGTATTGACGGCTTGTATTTTATTTCCAATACATTTCACGAAAATGTAACTGAATATTTTCAAACCGTGCCGTATTTACGAAATATGTTTTAATTGGTTCACATTTGTATCTTTTTTTGTTTCATGTATCTATAATTATTATTTTTTTGTTCGTGGTTCTTTTTGTTTTTAGGTATAAATACGTGTTTAGAGTATAAGTATATTTAGTAGACTATGTAAGTAACAAATATCTGACAATAGCGTCTCCCTGTGTCCAGGTAGAAGGGGTAGACTTAAAAAGTATTGGCTTCGCCGTCGTAGAGGCAATGTTCTCTGCATCATTCATGCAGCATTGCTACATTCCAATGGTATCTCTACCATGAATACCCAATAGCTTGCGAAGTTGAAAAGGAACAGCCGGAAGACGGGCCCCTACTAGAGTTTTTTTTATACAACTTAGGTGGCAGACAAGCACACGGCCCACCTGATGGAAAGTGGTTACCGTGGCCTATGAACGTGTGTAACACCAGGGGAGTCACAGCCGTGCTGCCGACCCTGTAAGAACAGAGGTTTTCTGTGCCTTCAGTGCAGAACATAAAATCAGGACAAGCCTTTGGTCTTCCCACTGACAGTATACAAACTCTCCAGATTACCTAAATAATTGGAACCTGAGATGAGGATCTCGACTACAATCGTGGTTAATGTACTATACCAAGGTTTCAACACACATACACTTACAATCTTATTAATCTTAAAATCCATGAAGTATATCTACCATAAAAATTCAATCAAGTAATAAACTGTAACTGAAATAAGATCCTTCTTATAATACGTACGGAAATAAGATTTTAATGCCGCTGCGCTGGGAAGCAGAACGGCATCGGTGTTCGCACCGTATTACGTCATCTTATCATTTGCCTTAGCATCCAAGATCATTTAGTTTCCATTTGCGACACATATCCATCACATTTATTAATGCTGACATATGGAAATGGGAAAAAGATTTTTCTTTTACACATCCTTGTTGAGGTGAAATAGCTATTTTCGATTTGAATTATTATTTTCTTAACTCACTGATAACGTGTCGAACTAATGGGCAACGAATGAATGTGGTATTGACTTCTGAAGTTGATAAATGATTTGTTAATAAGTGATCAAACCTTGGTATTATATCACAAACAATAGTTATACTACTGAGACGAGATAGATATGAAAATAGATTTTCTTTTTCGTACTCTAAAGTGGCGACATAAAAATTGTGACGTTCGTCATTATTTTATGCACCAATCAGTGACGCGACAATACGCTATTCAAAAAATGGTCTTGAATAATACATTCATAATGATAATAATATTAATTGACATAAATAATAATGTAATTTACATAATTTCATAATATTGACATTTTTAATTAGCTATAATTTTTACACTTAATGTTTGCGCCATTAGTGAAAGCCGCCAATTATTATATATGGTAATTTAATACGTTTTTGGATATAGGATATTTACTTGAGCTTATGTATGAGACCTAGTTTACTTCTAAATACCTAATAGTCCACAAACACAAGACCCTATGGCGTTATATTTGGTTGTGGTTTTAGGAAAACAAAACTACATAAATTTCAATAGAATTTAGTAAGGTGTAGACTGAATACGTCGCATCTCTATCTTGGACCTACTTCTAGGATAGACTGTATACGAATGGCGGAGGTTCAAACGAAGTTTTTTTTATACCATTTAGGTGGCAGACAAGCACACGGCCCACCTGATGGGAAGTGGTTATCGTGGACGTACGCAACACCAGGGACGTAACACTCGTGCCTGCCAACCCCCAAACACCCCATATCGTAGTCGCTTGGAAAAACCACAGCAGGGAGTTCATTCTACAGCTTGAGCGTGCGTGGGATGAAGTTCTTGTGATACCGCACAGTGGGCAACGTTTCCGGTCGCAATGCGTAGTAACAAAAATCTAATAATATATGTTTCCACACATTATTACATTCGTTTTTTGTTATTGATATGAGTGACTATTAATATAAAACATATACATAATAGATCACTAAAAATGAGCACCGGCCTGTGGCGTGTTGAGTGTAAGTACTCGGGTCACGGGCCTGTGGTTTTGATTTCGTGTAACTTTCAAAACACTTAATCTGTTATTGCTGTTATTGGATAGATTGATTTTATCGGTTCATTTAGCTGGTAAACGGGAGCCATTCACCCACGCCATTCTACTGTAACTTACAACGAGCAGCAAATATATAATGCACCTGCAGTTACATTTACATATTCATAGTTATAGTATATGGTTACATATTTTTAAACAATTACAATTTTAAAAAAATGAGTATTTTTTAACCATATTGTGTATGTTCAGTCTCGGTTTCCTAATTTATATCCCATTCTTTGTGTGCAGAATGAATTGAATTCCCAAATTACAAAAACGGATTGAACTTAGCCTGTGTACCAGGATAGTATATTATTTAGTTGCTGACAAAATTGCCATATACACTAATCCTTCCAGATAAACACAGGGTCAATCGTATATAATTATCTATCGTACTAGCTTTTGCATATGTGCTTTTCCATACTATAATTTATCGTCGTCCCAAAGTTCATGCAGATCCATTCAAACACTTTGTCATGATTGAGTAACAAAAATGAAAATCTACTACGCATACATCCACCCATCCAAACTTCCGTATAGTAGTAAGCACTTTCCATTCCGTTGCTATGAATCCACAAGTATTGGGTACAGAATTACGTATACGTCCTCACTTGACCGTTGTTTCCTTATAGTAACGTTCTTATTGAAAAAGGTTTATGTTAAGTGGTTTCCCTTTAAAAGTTATGGGTTAAGAGTCTTTTATATACTTTATTTCTATATCAATGGCAGTTTTGAATGCCTTCTTACCTAGAACTGCGAAGAATCGAATAAGACAGAAATATGTTTCAAAAGTTTATTATTATAATGAGGGCTAGTACTTTCTGGATTGGCAAATGGTGATATCGCGCGTATTTGATGTCGAATGTGTCAATCATTGCTGAACTAGAAGGCCGGCTAGGGAAAGTACAAAATCAAAGGCTAAAACCGGGCGAAGGGGGCATAGAAAAAATAGGAAAGCAAACTGCAGGCATCGAAGTGAAAGCATTGAAAGCAACTTGGACTAATGCGATCATCTGCGGGTCTGTTTTTCTTCAACTACTGGAAGCTCGCACCAAAGCTAGTCCTTTAATCAGCTGATTACCGACTAGCAAGTATAGTTGTATTATACCGGGAAGCCCTTAGTGGGGCTCCAATACACCTAACGCCAGAATGATGATGATATATATCAATCATTACCGTTCATAACTTTTTATTTTACGAACGGGAACACGATGATAAATTAGCTGACGTGAGTTTTGCGACACACTTTGGCAAGCCTTTATATTGAGACCACAAACTCAATTTACGAGAATATAACCCAAATTTGGAACATAAGTTAATCGATATTCGAAGTATTACGCCAATATACGAATAATGTGTTCCTAGAAAATGGGATAACTTACAAAGTTAAAAAAGGCATAGCCCAGTGGAGTGATTTGTTTTAAAGTAATCTACGTATTAAATGAACGAAAGGGTGAGTGTTTCCGTTCTCTACCCACGAAACTGTACCCACGAGTTAAAATAATAATATTTTTTCCGTCTTCTACCACCTGCAAAATTTCATTCCGAACTCTACCCTGACGTATTGTAGTTACGCATTTGTTTCTCATGTATTTGAAGTGTTCTTTAGTACGCACTGTCAGCAAATAAAGTAATACTTGGTGTATTACCGCCAAGATTTTCAAGATTGGTCGAAGTTTATCATAACCCAACTGCAAGTTGACACTACACGTACTGATTGAAGGAAATGGAATTCATTACCAGCACACGTGTTTCCTTCTTCCTACAGTCCCGGGTCCTTTAAGCGGGGCGTGAAAAAGCATCTGATGAGGCCGACAAGGTGAGTGCCACCATTGTAACATTACTTAGTGTCTGTAATGGTGATCCTCTTTCCTGAGACTTTGCCTTTAGCTTACCATCAAACTTTAATTTAATATAGGTTCATATTAGCTTAAAAATGACATACTTATTGAGAACTAGCTAATAATAGCTGAGCAGAGTTTGTGACAGACATAAATACCAGACACAAAAATAATCTTGTAGTCTGTGATAGAGATATTCTTTCCAGGGCAACTTTTTTAACAAACTCTCTAATGAATTTAGGGATTTATCTGTGAATAAATTTAAAAATGTAGTTAAGAGTAAATTGTGCCCCAGAGTAAAAGCCAAGAATATTTAGATGATAAGCAAGCGTGGAAATGGGCTGTTCGCACTATTATCTTACTCAAATAAATTATTGTATTTAGATTAAGTAGACTTCAGCAAATATTTGTAAATAGACCAAAAAGAAATGCCGGGGCCGCGTTTCGAACTGGGGTGGTCCCTTTGCTAAACTAATCTTTCATATTTGATTTTGAAATCCGCGACTCCAGTCTTATGGAATTCTGGCAGCACTTCCGCAACGTTCCCATGGAACTAATTCAAGGGATAAAAAGATGGGCTACTTTTGTTATTACTATAATCTATCTCTTTACCAAATTTCGTTTTATTTAACAATCAGTTTAGTAGTTTGAGTGTTTTTGAGTTACAAAGATCGAAGCATCTTCACAAACTTTCACATTTATAATATCAGTAGGATAGAATTAATTTCAATGAAGGGAAAAAAAAATGAATGTACAATTAATTTATCCGCAGGCGTGTTCCAGCCCCATTTACACGACGTATAAAACATTCAGGCGAGTATTAGAGTCTAAATTAACTAGTAACATAAAAGAGAAATACTATGTACTCTAGGGTCGTAAGTCGTGAGCTGTTACACCGTGTATATTTCTCTACAGTATTTTATAAGCGAGTTTTGCTCATCTCAAGTCATTTGTCCACGTAATTGCAAACGCTTTGCCTCATTTCTACGATGGGACAGACGGCTTGTTTTAAAAGGGTCCCCTTTTTATCTCTCTCCAATTCTTAAGACGGATGGATTAGCTGTATAAAGAACGGCTGCCGTAAAGACGCTATTTTTGCGTTAATTTTGTTAAGAAATGATTAATCGTTTGACAGATTTTCGTTTGTTGGAAGATGTTTTAGGTTATCTTGGTGGTTCATTGTTTTAACAGGTGACAAAGTTGACATTGTTTCAAAAGGATAGTATTAGTCGTACTAGCATCTCTTGTAGCGATAAGAGATGCTGAAAATCATGCGAATTGGAGAAAAGAATAAGGTTCATGGCTGCAAGGTGAGAGTCTAAGATACAAGTGGCCCTCAATACTATAATGATGAGTGTTGGGGTTGGAAGGTCACTGGCAGTTGCGCCCATAAGTATAGTCTATCGACTGCAGCAAACAAAAGCAGCCATACCGTCGGTGAATAAACGGCTTACGAAACGTCTCCTATAATTAGACAATAAGTCTAAGAGCTATTATAGAGACAATAACGGGCCACTGTCCCCTCAACATGCACCTTTACACCATCGGTGTCACGGACAGCCCCCATTGCAGGGGATGTTTCGTTGCCAAGGAAACAGCCGCTCACGTAATACTGGAATGCGAGGCAGTAGCCCCCCAAAGATTGCAAATCTTCGGCACAGTGAGGTCGCTCCGCGAAGCTTGTGAAGTCCCCTGTAGGCTTCTGACTGCTCTAGCCAGTACTCTTCACGCACAACGACCCAAGTGTAGAGGCTAGGTGCGGACAAAAGAGTCCTCTTTCCATCTATCTATTCATTCAATATAGTCAGTAGTATAATAAGATAATAACTCACAATAACAATATCCAAACATAAAATAGGTACTTTTGTGATCATTGGACAGATTTCTTACTCCCTGAAGTAATCAGAAAGTCTTTGATGTACGTAATATTAGGCAAAAATGTAAACAAAGCTATGAGCTACTAATCCCTATAAGTATATTTGCGTATATTGTTGACAGCTCTCAAGATATTTCTCAAGAGACAAAATGTTCTTAGTATATAAAAAAAGGTAATTTTTTACAAGGCCGACCACAGTTCGTTGAGTCCCGGAGGGTTGACAGATGTCTTCGATTTATCGTTGGGTCTAGGTCAAAGAGAGGTACATCATGAACACACGTCATAACTATCAATGACGATTCGATCAAAATGGTGTAACTGTATATGTATTCGTTTGCTAAGTCAGCGGTTGCAAGTTCGATTCACGGTCAGTACAAAAAATAGCTTTTAATGAACATTTAAATTTAGGGGATATTTCTATGTACAATATGTAACTAAAAATATCGGTATTCGCAAAATTTCAGATGTCAGCTTACCAGCGTTCCTGTCTTCAGTCCACAGTACCGAAGAATTAACTAGGAAAATCCTTGCACCTACACTAGTTAATTCTGAAGTATTGTGTAAGACTGATGCAGTGAACGCTTGGAAAATTGCATGTCCAAACACCGATCTCCCAAGGAACCTCTTCTCACAGCGTCAGTGGGACGGGCCGCTCTGCAGCTTAGTTGGAAAAAAATTACTAAATACATGTTCCAATGCTGCTGAGCGTGCCCGTTTACTGGCGGTTGGAGTGTGGGAATCGGGTCTTTGGCTACAAGCTCTTCCGTCATCTAACGTAGGGACTATGTTAGATGACACTACCTTCCGCATCGCAACTTGTCTCCGTTTAGGCGCGCCGTGTGTTTCTCCGCATCAATGCCGCTGTGGAGAAGCCGTTGACAGACTCGGACACCATGGTCTGTCGTGCTGCAGGAGCGCAGGGCGAATTCCACGGCACGCCAGCCTCAATGACATAATCCGCCGTGCTCTTGTCACCGCCGGTGTACCAGCTGTACTAGAACCAAACGGTTTGGCGCGTGACGATGGCAAGAGACCGGATGGCATGTCGTTAATGCCATGGAAGATGGGTAGGACTCTGGTGTGGGACGCCACATGCGTTGATACCATGGCTCCTACCCATATAACTAGCACGGCTGGCTGTGCTGGAGCTGCTGCTGCTTCTGCAGAGGCTCTCAAGCGGCGCAAATACTCCAATCTCATCGGAGATTATGAATTTGTGCCGTTTGGAGTCGAGACTTTGGGGTCATGGGGTCCGAGCGCAACCTCTTCCGTGAGATTGCGAAGCGTATGGTCGACGCTTCTCGTGACCAGAAGGCTGGCCTCTTTTTAGGTCAGAGAATAAGCATTGCCATACAACGTGGCAATGCTGCCAGTCTTCTAGGAACGCTGCCACAAGAGGCATGCGATGCGGAGGAATTCTACGACGCATTTTAATTGTTCTTAGCTATAAGTTGTATAATAGTTATTTTATTTTTATTGTATTTAATATTTATAAATTATTTAATATTATTTCTGTATAGATTACTTAGAATTGAGATATTGTTTCTATATTATTCCACCATTCTCATTTAACAATAAAATTCACCATCTACTGAAAAAAAAAAAAAAAAAAAAAAAAAGATATCTTAAAAAATCTGTATATATATTTTGTACAGAACCCCTTAACACAAGTTTGTTAGGTTATGCTTCCCTTATTTTGATCCAAAGTAGATGCCCCAGAAAATGATATTATTATAGCCAGCATTTTGTATTACGTTTAGTAAAAGAAGAATGTCGCTGGAAATACAAAATAATTGGTTTGTGTTGAACGTCAAAGCGAACACAAAAATATGAATGAGATGAAATGAAATGAAGAGATATGTTTTGATTTGTAAGAAAGTGACACAGGGTGTATTTTCTACCTAGCATTTTTTCTATCATTCCATTCATATAATCACGCCTTTATCCCTGGAGTGTTAGGCAGAGGTGAATTAACACCCATATTTCACCAATAATTGTATTCGGTCTCACGTAATAGGGGTTGAGCCTATTGCCATATTCAGGGTACTATTGTTGACTCGAGCCATGCATCTGAGGCTGAGTATGGGCTGTATATATCTGTCTGATGTTAAACAGCTCTATCCCTTAGTCGCCTTGTACAACACCGCATGTGAAGAGATGGGGTGGCCCTAATTCTACTCTGCCGAGAACCACGCGCCACATTTTTTCTAGTGTATTTAAAAAAATCAGTTCATTATTACCTAATAAGTCTAGGAATAATGAACTAAAAATTTTAATATAAATACACTAGAAATGAAGGGACCGTTGTAATCTTAGTCCCAATAAAGCATATTTTATTACCAAATTGATAGTTTCATCGTCTATATTACGTATACAGAACCTTTTTAATCCCTCATTAGCTTATTGCTCTATTATATTAGCCCTATTGATCACAAGTTTTATCCAATATGCGCCAAACCACCAAGCGCCAATCCCCTAATATATGCTCTAAAACTAATCTGATGTAATACCCGATAAATAGCTTAAATATATGAAAGAACAACGTTTATTTTTCTACAGCCTTCATATTATAATACTCACTCCCGGGACTTGTAAGGATACCTTGGCAAATCGTTTTACTGTTTACAACATTTTCTACTTTAAGCATAAAAGGTTCTTATTCCACATCTACATAAAACTATAGATGATCGTGTAAAAAATCTTTCCTCCAAGCGAATCTATTATGGAACCGTTTTTTCACGACGTACATAAGGATCAAACGAATTTTATTTAATGCTAACATTTCATGTTAATGATTAACCTTGTTTCTTTACTTGTTATTTTTCTTTAAATGTGTATCCATTTTTACTGGAGTTGCTCAGACTGTAACTTATATCATTCACCTTTGTTTGTATATATTCTCTATATTCTCTATCATATTCTATCGCAATAAGCTTCTGTCTACGACTTTGACCTGCTCTTTTCTCAATACACTATCGATTTGATATTTCATTGTATATTCTGTGAGGTTGACCTCAGCCTGTCTGCCTACTTATATACTTACCAGTGTCATTTGCTCAGCGTTAATTTGTTTTACGTGCCCATCACTTACAGCATAACCTTCTACAATAGGTTCTCATGAAAAATGTTTTTACTCTCGAAAAATTAACACTTGATTAAAATATAATGAACTGTTAAAGTGATATTTTCTTAGGTCAAATAGGTTTTAAGGTATTTGATTTCGAAAATTTAATTTATCGAGTCGCCCGAAAACTTTCTAAAAAAAATGTACTTGCAAGTGACGTCATTTGCTAGTTGCGTGTAGTGCAAACGTATTTTCAGAACAAACTAAGATATGAAGCAAAGGGGAAGAATCAGACGACCTTGTCAAACAACATATTGTTGTTACAACATTCTCTTTCAGATAGGTGGTAGAAACTTGGTGGCACAAATTTGTCTCAAGTTTCGACCGGGTAGGTACCACCGTGCACTATTGCGAAAAACCCTCCATAGCAATTCAATCTCGGTTGGATTGTGTTCAGGGGTCAGCATGTGCATAGCCGGGCAGAGGTGGTGGTTGTCGCAGCACTAGTGGGACCAGTGGGTCTTGGCGTAGTCTAGTGGGGATGGCGCGGGGCGATGCGCCGAACAGGGAGACCTGTAGAAACGGTGGTGCCGCTGGCCGCCCGCGGTATAGTACAGGGGCCCAACTGGGGTTAACCACCTTGGCTCACCAGGCCGCGCATAATCCCGATATGGTTCGTCGTGCCGGTTGGTGACCGGATTTGGGAGCCCGGCGACCATACTCGGGGGGGTACGGGGGCCCTTCCGTTCGGCGCGTCGGCTCTCGCCATGCCTCACATTCATAGATAAAACCAATATCCCGCGCTTTGTCACACGGTGCTGCGGCGGCAATCACTTCTTTTTTTCACGCCTTCTCCCACCCAAACTCATGGCAGCGCAATTTATAGAAAAAGGCAACACAGCGGCTCGTCACACTCCCAAAAGCTTGCTATTTGAGGTGGAGTCCACTAACATCTGTGGGCTCCATGCAAACCTCAACGCCGTCCACCAACAACTAGAGACGGCGAAACCTGCCATGTTTTTTCTAACGGAGACGCAAATACACCGCCCTGACGACACAACCTACTTGCTCTACCCTGGCTATGTTCTTGAAGAAAGTTTTCGTGCAAAAGCCGGGGTGTGCGTGTTTGTTAGGGCGGATGTTTGCTGTCGCCGTTTGCGCTGCCTAGAGGACCCATCCTTCTCCGTCCTTTGGGTACACGTAGACCATGGCCCTACGAGTCAGATCTATGTGTGCCTCTACCGTTCCCATACAGGAGATGCTGAGACAACTCGACTCTTTGAATATCTGAGTCAGGCGGCAGATGATGCGCAGGAGCGATTTCCGAATGCCGAAATGGTATTTTTGGGGGATTTTAACGCCCACCACGAGATCTGGTTGGGCTCCTCCAAAACAGACCATGCGGGAAGAGCCGCCCACGCATTTGCTCTGGCGCACGGCCTGACCCAATTGGTGCACGAGGTCACTAGGATACCAAGAAGGTCGGGCCAAGCACCTTCTCTGCTAGACCTTCTGCTGACGAGTGATCCGGACCGGTACAGTGTATCGGTGCGAGCCGCGTTAGTCAACTCTGACCACTGCCTGGTCTGTTCCACGGTGCCTATTATGGCGCCCCCACGACCCGTGCAGGGGAAGCGGCGTCTCTGGCACTACTCGTCAGCGGACTGGGATGGACTTCGTGACTATTTTGCGTCCATCCCGTGGGTTGAGCGCTGCTTTGAAGGTAAGAACCCATCGGATTGTGCTACTGCTGTCGCCGGTGAGATCGGTCTGGGTATGGAATACTATATCTCATACACCGATGTCACCGGTGACCGCGGGGTGCGCCCTTGGTTCGGGCGCGAGTGCGCGGAAGCTGTTGAACAAAAACAGTCTGCGTACCGCGCTTGGGTAAGGGCGCGCGCCACGCGCCATCCCAATCTGGGCCACTTCAAGGCAGCGTACAACAGAGCCACAAAGGTCTGTAGAAGGGCCTATGTCAGAGCGGATGCCCTGCGCATAGCGCGGCTTGGTCAAGAGCTAGTGATGCATCCCACGGGAAGCCGTGGCTACTGGCGACTGGCTAAAGCCGTGCAAGCCAACTTCTGTCAGCCTTCGCTGCCTCCGCTGCGTAACCCTGATGGATCCCTGGCCCATGAGTCGCAAGAGAAGGCAAATCTGCTGGCTAATCTCTTTGCGGCCAACTCCCGAATCGATGATTGTGGTACGCAGCCACCAACACTACCCGACAGTGACCACGCGATGCCTGATATCCATATCAGGCAACGCGATGTCCGTGCAGTGCTGCAATCACTCGATGTCCGGAAAGCCGGTGGTCCGGATGGTATTCCAGCGGTAGTTTTGAAAAAATGTGCAGCGGAGTTGTCTCCAATGCTTACGCGCCTGTACCGGCTATCCTACAGTTCGGGTACAGTGCCTTTGCCTTGGAAAGAGGCGAATGTTCAGCCGATTCCCAAGAAGGGGGATCGCTCGGAGCCAGCCAACTATCGACCCATAGCCGTCACCTCAGTGCTGTGCAAAGTGTTTGAGCACATAATTAACAAACAGCTCATGCGGCACCTAGAGGATCACTCCTTAATTAATGACCGGCAATATGGCTTCAGACCGAAACGGTCAACGGGTGATCTTCTAGCATACGTTACCCATCTTTGGGGTGAGGCTATGGACAAGCACGGCGAGTCACTGGCAATTAGTCTTGACATCGCCAAAGCTTTCGATAGAGTCTGGCACAAATCGCTTCTTTCTAAGCTACCTGCCTTTGGTCTGCCTTCTAGGCTGTGCAACTGGGTTGCTAGCTTCCTGCAGGGGCGCCGTATTCGCGTCCTTTGTGACGGACGAGCTTCGGAGTTTCTGCAGGTTAATGCTGGCGTGCCCCAGGGGTCCGTCTTATCACCCACTCTCTTTCTTCTGCATATCAACGACATGCTGTCTACCGGCAATGTTCATTGTTATGCAGACGATAGCACTTTACATGGGAGTTATCATGGACATCCAGCGGCCAAGCAGTCAGATATCGCAGAGAAAAGGCAGCTTCTTGTCACTGAGCTTGACGGGGTCCTGAATCACATTTCTCAATGGGGCTCTGAGAACCTGGTTGAGTTCAATGCCAAGAAGACGCAGGCATGTGCGTTTACAGCAAAAGTATCTTCTTTCCTTCCCCTCCCCACTCTTCAGAGCACGCCACTGCCGCTGCAGGACAATCTCAATATCCTAGGTATGGATGTACGCTGCAACCTGAATAACAAAAACTACATCGAAAGCATCATCAAAACAGCCTCACGAAAACTCGGAGTCCTGAACAGAGTGAGACGATTTTTCACGCCGGAGCAGCGGTGTCTTCTATACAAGACACAAATTCGCTCCTGGGTGGAGTACTGCTCGCATCTCTGGGATGGTTCAGCAAAGTACCTACTAGATGCTCTCGACAGGTTGCAGCGACGTGCGATCCGCATCATTGGGAATCCCGAGATCACGAACACCCTAGAACCTTTACAGCTGCGTAGAGATGTTGCGTCCATGGCTGTATTTTACCGTCTGTACCATGGGGAGTGTTCTGATGAGCTCTTCCAATTAGTCCCACCCTCCCCTTTCCTACACAGGACAACGCGTGCAGGTCTTAGATGTCATCCGCACACGGTGCAAAACATCCGATCAAGAACCAAGCGGTTCGGAGACTCTTTCCTTTAGTCATCGCACTGACGGCACTAATTCTCCATCATTCCCGTACATCTTGCACACAATCATACTGGGCAATGATCAATATTAATAATAATCTGCATTCACTCTATTATCGTGACTGCCATTACAAATACGTTAATCCTTTTAATTATAATAACTGTCAACCATTTGTGGGTGTCTACCAAGGAATTTAACCCAGCTTAGCAAGTTAACAATTTAACTCTGTCATTTAATTTCATAGAAATTCTCCCTCCATATTGGAGTACATATTGAGTCGAAATTGAGGTACGGAGATCACTACGTACCTCAATTTCAACCCAGAGTATGTCCGCTATTATCGCGTCAGGCACCGACTGTTGGATCTTACATAATATACAATGCAATTTACGTTGAAGTCTGTACGAAGATCTCCATTTATTTACATATAAATGAAATAAGGTATCAGTTGTGTTAGCACATAGCTATTAAAGAAAGGATACCAGTACGTTATACTGCAATGAGTAAGTTGAAAGAAATATTTATGTTTTGTGCTAGTACTCGTATCAGATGGTTAATGAAAAATTGCAGTTTTTGAGTGTAATCGTCTCAACAGTACAAATACGTTGTAAGAATCTGATCAGTAAGTTTTTTTTATACCACTTAGGTGGTAGACAATACCACGTGATGGAAAGTGGTTACCGTAGCCTACAGACGTGTGTAACACCAGAGGAGCCACACTCGCACTGCCGACCCTGTAAGCACAGAGTTTTTGTGCCGTCAGCGTAGAAGACATCATGGGGGAGTGGCTAGAGAGGCCACACGGCAGCCTCTCGTACCGTCTAACGCAGATGATCACCGAGCACGGGTGCTTCGGGAAGTATCTGCGTCGGATGGAGAAAGAGCTAACGTCCGAGTGGCATCACTGCGACGCGAGCGAGGACTCGGGGCCGCACACGCTCACCGAGTGTCCGGCGTGGGAGACGCCGAGACGGGAGCTGGTGGCGGCCCTGGGAATGAGAGTTCTAACGCTCTCCACCTTCCTCGTCCTCCTTCTGTGAGCAAGTAATGCTCGTGAAGGAGGAAGCGGGGCGGGAGCGGCAGCGGGAGCGGCAGTGGGAGCGACGAAGTATCGCAAGCCAAGCTGTCCGCGTATGAAGGCAACTCGGGCGTCGGAGGTCGAGGAACGACCTCCGCCCCCATGAGCGCAGGCCTGGGGGTGACGGGTGGAACCGACTGTCACCCTGGCAGAAGCAGGATGAGTTGGGGACTCTCTGGTTCCCACACACGAGGAGAGGGCCAGATCGAGAGAGATGGCCCTGGGAAAGTGTAGAAGACAAAGCAGGACAAGCCTTTAGTCTTCCCACTGACAGCACGAATTCTTCAGTGAGCTCAGGCTACCCTGTTCACCGTCAGGAACACAATACGAAGTTATTATGGCCGCGCTATTCTGTAGGGCGGTGCTTCCCCAGTCAGACTGCTCAATTGGACGGAAATGACGCCGTGTCCTACCTACTACAAATATTTTACAACGAGTTGCTACTCTATGTTAAGTATATGGATGTCAAGTATAAGTATATGAATTTACCACACAAGGGACAATATTCTATATTTTCTAAATATTATAATAAGAAATAATATATAATATTTAGAAAATAATATAATAACAATTCTTAGTGTGTGAAGAAATTTAATAGGTATACTTTATCATGAATAACCTTTAGAACTGACTAGCTGACCCGTGCCCACTTCGTTGGGCATAATGTTAATAATCCTTCGAACGCGAACCGAATTAAACCCGAAGCCATCGCGCGCCGTCCGCTGCTTTGGCCCTCACACTTAAGACGATGAGTTTACATAAGTAAGTAAAAATTTTGGTAATATGACTAATAAATATGACCTAACGATTTAAATTATTTTATTAATTTTAAAAATTAATTATCTATACTAATAGTAAAAAAAAACTACTTTTTGTAACTTAAATATAAAAGTATGCTGACGTTGACTTTTTTGTAGGCTTTTTTAAGCTCCATCTTTTCTCTAGAACTCAAAAATATATCTTTTATAGTTAAGGCAGCGTTCGTAAGAAACGCTTTCATTCGACCGTTTTTTCTCCGATTCACTTTGCAAAACGGACTACCACGTAAAAGCCTTTTTATTTTTCGGTCTTTTATATAACCTATGACACTCAGCAATAACGTAGCTTTCTATTGGTGAAAGAATTTTTAAAATCGGTTCAGTAGATCCCGAGATTACCCCCTACAATTTAACAAATATACAAACACACAAACTTTACTTCTTTATAATATTAGTATAGATTAACTGCAAATAAAAAGTATTAACTTGTAGAAGAAAAGCAATGGCAGCAGCCTCCCTATTTATGATCTTTATTCTGTACTTTAACTATCCAAGAAGCTCGAAATCAAATTGTGACGTCTAGAAAGTTCAGACACTTTAAGTGACACTTTGAAAAATGGTACGGCACGTCCATCGTTAAGTTTCGTGTTTGAACAAGGCTAGGAAGATAATATTACAAAATTTAATAAAGTTTATTTACCTTAATTTCAAATATCTCAGGAACTATATTTGTGATTCCTGTCTCAGAGATTTCTTTTCTAGGGTACAGTCAGGTTCCGCATACCATTATGCCTGAAGTGGTTTAAATCAGATCGTGCCCGGCCAGCCTCTTCACCTTCCAGGTGATAAGGACCACTTCTCCAGATACTGAGAAGCACAAAATGATGGTCCCTACCTTGACGGCCTGTGTCGGAATAGAGTGAGTGGAATTAGTTGAAATAACTCTTCAAGACACTCACCGTAGAGTAGTCGGTAAAATACCCCCAAAAGGATAATTACGCAACTATACAGATTCTAAGGTGTTGTGACCTCAAGACTCCCTATGACATATCATACGTGTCATAGGGAGTCCTGAAGTTACATGCCGCTGCAATCTGGCGAGATTGTTGCAATCTGTCGACGAAGCCGCACTTACATCAAAAGCTAACTGGCGATTGTGGTGCAAGCAATTGTCTCACGCAGTTTGCCATTACGGATCCAGTAATTATGTAATTGTTTTAGCCTATTTAGTTTATCGCAGGTGTATAAGTGCCCGGTTAGGAGGAGGCGGGGCGGGAGCGGCAGCGGGAGCGACGAAGGATCGCAAGCCAAGCTGCCCGCGTACGAAGGCAACTCGGGCGTCGGAGGTCGATGAACCACCTCCGCCCCCCATGAGCGCCGGCCTGGGGGTGACAGGTGGAGCCGCCTGTCACCCTGGCAGAAGCAGGCCGCGGCGGCGGCACGCCTGGCGCGCCTCCCCGTTTTCCGGGAACGAGTTCTGGCCCTCTTCGTCTCTGGGGGACTACAGAGTCCCCACACACCCGAGAAGAGAGCCAGATCGTGAGAGATGGCCCTGGGTCTCAAAATACTACTGTAATTTCTACATTTTTATTTGGGTGGTATCAGCGGCATGTGTTGCTAACGATAACAAGCGATGCTATTGTTTTTATTATGTATTACATAGTACTACATAGTTCAAAGGCTTAAACATTTAAAATGGATATGCTATTTAATATATTGTGGGAAATCTTCAGATGGATATAAGAGGAAGTGATTGAATTGGAGTTGAAGTAAAGCGGTTTTCCCACGGTGGAAATCTTCCCATGCAAGGATCCGTGGTTCCTACGAAAGAGATGGCTCTCATTTGACCGTGGTATTACTGTCTCATTTGACAGTATTGTGGTGAGTTTTCTGATGAGCTCTTTCAATTAGTCTCACCCTCCCCTTTCCTACACAGGACAACACGTGCAGGTCTTAGATGTCATCCGCACACGGTGCAGAACATGCGATCAAGAACCAAGCGGTTCGGTGACTCTTTCCTCTGTCGCACCATTAATGCCTGAAATTCATTACCAGCTCACGTGTTTCCTTCTTCCTACAGTCCCGGGTCCTTTAAGCGAGGCGTGAAAAAGCATATGATGAGGCCGTCAAGCTGAGTGTCACCATTGTCACACGGTATGTGTAAGTAATGGTGACCCTCTTTTCTGAGACTTTGCCTTCAGCTTACCATCAGGCAAGGCGAAGTCTAATTGACATGTTCTATATAAAAAAAAGTGGTGAGAGAGATGTACGGCTCCTGTGTAGGCGTGGGGATTTTGTGCACGTTAAAAAAGTTAATTTTGCGCTATTGAATGAGAGCAATCTTCATTCTTGAGAAGCGTTAAAAAGTGTCCTACTATTCATAGAAACTTCTATTGGCGGTAGGGTTGCCAGGTCACCAAACCTGATAGCCGGACACACCAGCCAGTTTGGTCGGACATTCAGGTAAAAAGGCCGGACACTACATTATTGAGGAATTTCGGTCAAAGTATTAATTTAGTACGAACAAATCAAACTTTTTCATTAGTACCATAAATATTGTTCAATTCTAATGAAATTATATGTAAACATTTATCAACATTTGTAAATAAAGGCAAGTCTTATACCTAATTCAAATGCGTTGTGTTGTCGTTTGCGAAATGTAAAAAGTATAACAAAATCTGAACAAGCCCGACACAGCTTATTTTGCCCGGACACGCAATCAAAAACTATGCCCGGCTTTATCCGGATGCATGGTGATCCTAATTGCCAGGATATACACATAATTTTAGAGCTTCAGTTCCTCGAGTGCCTAGATGTGTGACGTCTTAGATTCCAGACTCATCGGAGAAAAATTTTGCTCAATAACGATTTTTATTGGGGTATGTACTTTCACGCTACAGCAGGTATCACAACTACGATCAAAGAAAAAAAACTGTAATGAATGTCGAAGTAGCGTTATATGAGATTTCGTAGACTTTTCGAAGAGATTTCGAAGAATTGCTAAATGACGTTTCATAAATATCTATCACAATCGTCTAGAGAGTACTTAATTAACATCAATAATTACTTACACACCTAACTGTTCATGTATATATAATGAAGGTAAGTAAAAAAAACAATATTGTGAGCCATTGTGGGCATCGCGCCGCTCTAAATTTACCAATCTACCCGCACATTATTTTACTACACACTTAAAATAATATGATATTATGAACACAGAGCAAAAGTAAAATTATATTGTTGCACTATATATGTACCCACAATGTAACATATTTTTGTTCTGCAGATTTAATTTTGATATTGTTATACCTAGATTAAGTACTTGCCTACCTGATGTATAGAATCAGTATAATATAGACTCGACGACGAACGTAGTGTACGGACAAACCTTTCTGGTTTTTTTTACACTACCAAGGCATTAGACCCAATGTATATTTTTCTGGTTAAATAAATTAAAAAAATATATAAAAGTTTCTTATGAAATAGCTTTCATAAGAAACTTACAACCTACAAACCTACAAAGAATTCTTTACGTTTATTTGAAAGAAAAAAATATGCGATTGCCCTATTGGAAAGCTGAGCTCTGGCGTAGGGTTTCCTATCCTACCATAGAGCCTTCTCCGTTGCTTATCAAATGAGGTTGAGTTTGACCTCATGGATGTATGTAGTGTCCTCCATGTATGTTTTAGATAATAACAGCACTAAATAACAGTTCAAGATATTATATATATTCATCTATCCCAAATATTTTTTGCCAAAAAGCGTTCAATGAAAGATCTTTAAAAAAATAATAGCTTGAATTTTTTGTGATTAACGGCTTAAAATCAGAAATTTCACCCGTATATAATGAACGAAAGTTCATTCTTCAAAGATAAATCATAACGTGACCTAACAAAGGATTATTGCAATCAACTTCGGAGCACACAACGAATGATTTAGGTTGATAAGTTATAAGCGGGGAGTAGGAGTTTGCATAGGGACTTATTCTACTTGAAAATGAGTTTTAATCACAGTTGCAAATTGAGCAGATAGTGGATTTCAATTGGTTAACATAGAAGGTAGAACTGTTGTAAAGCTAAATCAACTTAAATGTGTTGGGTAATACACATACGTGTAGTTACTATGTGGTTGATCAATCCGAATAAGGACACAGGTAAAGGTGTACATCATAATGAATGTTTCAGAAATACTGTTCTAACATTGTTTTGTACTGCCCCTGTGGTCCTTTCACAAAGACTCATTATAGTCCAAGATATTTATGGAAGTTACGTTTTATGTTCCTCGCGATAAATATTTCGGTACTAAAATATAAGATGGGGTATAAAAAAGTTTGTGAGGTTTGATATAAGATAACGACCGGTCAAGATTGGCGTAATGTCAAATACTCAGCCTGTTAAGTAAACTGGGGCAATCAGAGTATAGTAAATAATATTAAGTAAGACAATATTTAAAATAAGCTATTCATACAATTTTATTATTAGGTTAGGAGTATAAGAGTGAGTGACATAAAATGCATTACAAATGATGATATAATTACTTAGAAATTAAACTAACATAACATAACATAAACTCACGCCTATATCCCCGAAAGAGTGCTAAGGTGCTAGCACCCACATTTCGCCAGTTTATGTTCAGGTCCCAATGTAATAGGTGGCGAGTCGATTGCCATTAACCGGGCACTTTTTTTTTTTTTTACGTGCGCAATATCCTCACGGATACCTCCCCACCGTATATATAGATATACCTATCTTGGACTATAATGAGTCTTTGTGAAAGGACCACAGGGGCAGTACAAAACAATGTTAGAACAGTATTTCTGAAACATTCATTATGATGTACACCTTTACCTGTGTCCTTATTCGGATTGATCAACCACATAGTAACTACACGTATGTGTATTACCCAACACATTTAAGTTGATTTAGCTTTACAACAGTTCTACCTTCTATGTTAACCAATTGAAATCCACTATCTACTCAATTTGCAATTGTGATTAAAACTCATTTTTAAGTAGAATAAGTCCCTATGCAAACTCCTACTCCCCGCTTATAACTTATCAACCTAAATTATTCGTTGTGTGCTCCGAAGTTGATTGCAATAATCCTTTGTTAGGTCACGTTATGATTTATCTTTGAAGAATGAACTTTCGTTCATTATATACGGGTGAAATTTCTGTTTTTAAGCCGTTAATCAAAAAAAATTCAAGCTATTATTTTTTTAAAGATCTTTCATTAAACGCTTTTTGGCAAAAAATATTTGGGATAGATGAATATATATAATATCTTGAACTGTTATTTAGTGCTGTTATTATCTAAAACATACATGGAGGACACTACATACATCCATGAGGTCAAACTCAACCTCATTTGATAAGCAACGGAGAAGGCTTGATGGTAGGATAGGAAACCCTACGCCAGAGCTAAACGTAAAGAATTCTTTGTAGGTTTGTAGGTTGTAAGTTTCTTATGAAAGCTATTTCATAAGAAACTTTTATATATTTTTTTAATTTATTTAACCAGAAAAATATACATTGGGTCTAATGCCTTGGTAGTGTAAAAAAACCAGAAAGGTTTGTTCGTACACTACGTTCGTCGTCGAGTCTATATTATACTGACTCTATACATCAGGTAGGCAAGTACTTAATCTAGGTATAACAATATCAAAATTAAATCTGCAGAACAAAAATATGTTACATTGTGGGTACATATATAGTGCAACAATATAATTTTACTTTTGCTCTGTGTTCATAATATAATATTATTTTAAGTGTGTAGTAAAATAATGTGCGGGTAGATTGTTAAATTTAGAGAGGCGCGATGCCCACAATGGCTCACAATATTGTTTTTTTTTACTTACCTTCATTATATATACATGAACAGTTAGGTGTGTAAGTAATTATTGATGTTAATTAAGTACTCTCTAGACGGTTGTGATAGATATTTATGAAACGTCATTTAGCAATTCTTCGAAATCTCTTCGAAAAGTCTACGAAATCTCATATAACGCTACTTCGACATTCATTACAGTAATTTTTTCTTTGATCGTAGTTGCGATACCTGCTGTAGCGTGAGAGTACATACCTCAATAAAAATCGTTATTGAGCAAAATTTTTCTCCGATGAGTCTGGAATCTAAGACGTCACACATCTAGGCACTCGAGGAACTGAAGCTCTAAAATTATGTGTATATCCTGGCAATTAGGGTCACCATGCATCCGAATAAAGTCGGGCATAGTTTTTGATTGCGTGTCCGGGCAAAATAAGCTGTGTCGGGCTTGTTCAGATTTTGTTAGACTTTTTACATTTCGCAAACGACAACACAACGCATTTGAATTAGGTATAAGAATTGCCTTTATTTACAAATGTTGATAAATGTTTACATATAATTTCATTAGAATTGAACAATATTTATGGTACTAATGAAAAAGTTTGATTTGGTCGTACCAAATTAATACTGTGACCGAAATTCCTCAATAATGTAGTGTCCGGCCTTTTTACCTGAATGTCCGACCAAACTGGCTGGTGTGTCCGGCTATCAGGTTTGGTGACCTGGCAACCCTACCGCCAATAGAAGTTTCTATGAATAGTAGGACACTTTTTAACGCTTCTCAAGAATGAAGATTGCTCTCATTCAATAGCGCAAAAATAACTTTTTTAACGTGCACAAAATCCCCACGCCTACACAGGAGCCATACATCTCTCTCACCACATTTTTTTTTATATAGAACATGTCAATTAGACTTCGCCTTGCCTGATGGTAAGCTGAAGGCAAAGTCTCAGAAAAGAGGGTCACCATTACTTACACATACCGTGTGACAATGGTGACACTCAGCTTGACGGCCTCATCATATGCTTTTTCACTCGCTTAAAGGACCCGGGACTGTAGGAAGAAGGAAACACGTGAGCTGGTAATGAATTTCAGGCATTAATGGTGCGACAGAGGAAAGAGTCACCGAACCGCTTGGTTCTTGATCGGATGTTCTGCACCGTGTGCGGATGACATCTAAGACCTGCACGTGTTGTCCTGTGTAGGAAAGGGGAGGGTAAGACTAATTGGAAGAGCTCATCAGAACACTCACCACAATACTGTCAAATGAGACAGTAATACCACGGTCAAATGAGAGCCATCTCTTTCGTAGGAACCACGGATCCTTGCATGGGAAGATTTCCACCGTGGGAAAACCGCTTTACTTCAATTCCAATTCAATCACTTCCTCTTATCTCCATCTGAAGATTTCCCACAATTTATTAAATAGCATATCCATTTTAAATGTTTAAGCCTTTGAACTATATAGTATTTTCCTACAAATATTATAAAGTAAAAGAAATACATAATAAAAACAATAGCATCGCTTGTTATCGTTAGCAACACATGCCGCTGATACCACCCAAATAAAAATGTAGAAATTACAGTAGTATTATTTCAATGCGGTCTGCGGTCCAAAGCTGTCGCCATATGGTGCCGCGTCCGACCTTATTCCGTAAACCACATTGTTTATGTTATTGAGAATATTTTGAGCAATATTCCATGAGGAATGATATAATATGCAAAACGTGATCCTTTTGAACCTTTACCGTGATATGTTTTTAACAAGTCATTACTGGGTTTTTGAGAATCAAAGAGTATCATCTTTATTATGTGAAATACTAAAAATGTAATTTCAAATAGTAACTACATTTCTTAAATTGTACATATCTTCGCATCCATGAATCAGTCAGGACTATTAATTTATACATAGGTGTAGTAAAATTGTGGGTATTGTTCGATACTATAATAATGATTTATGATTTCACTTACAACTTACCACCACATACAGTAAAACGTTCGTATAATAGAATTGTTTAAATAAAAATTTCAAAAAAATATAAAAAATTACTTTAAGTCACTATACCTACATAATACAATTCAGTCAATAAAATAAATCAAATAACCCGCCCCTGACTGTTCCCGGCGCAAAAGTACCCACCACACTCGCAGCGTTTCCACGCTGGATTGCGATGGCCAGTCTTTGCACCAAGAATGTTCCGAAACGGGAATCAAGAGAATGATCAATGTATGGGATTGACATACATTGACGACTGTCATAAATGTCGAAATAAATGTCATACATACTTACCTATAATCACGCTTTTATCTCCGGAGGGATAGGCTGAGGTGAATTAACACCCACATTTCACCAATCATTGTATTCGGTCCCACGTAATATAGTGTGAGTTTTCAGGGCACTATTGTTAACTCGAGCCATGCATCTGGCGCTGAATCCGGACTGTATATATCTGTTTGATATTAAATAGCCCTATCCTTTAGTCGCCTTGTATGTCACTGCATGGTAAGAGATAGGATGGCCCAATTACTACTCTGCCGGGTACCACGCGGCTATCCTAAATTTTCAACATTCTATTCTACAATGACGAACGAATTGACACTTGTCTAGTGGGGTTGAAGTCACATTGACATGCCTTTTATAAAATTCTCCTAACGTAAATAATAATATAAACCACAATCAACCACATACAGAAACACACCATATTGAAACTACAACCATCATATATTTGCGTGTGGATTATTTGTATTCGTAATATTGAATATTTGTAACCGTGATGATGTTATTTGCATACAGTCTGCACCCAATTTGGAACTCAAATAAAACAGTCACGTCTTAAAAGGATAAAGGGTGTCATTGAAAGCACAAACAAAGCTCAATAAGCTCATAAAGACGCCACGAGACCGCTTGTGCCTACGTGATGCCTATATTCGTAGCCAGTTTTTATGAAATGAGTATACTGTATGAGTTGTTTTTATACGCCGAGGCTTAAACAAATTGTATCGCTGTGTTGTGAGGGTATGAAGCATCCTATTCTGTATGTAGACAGTTTCTCTCTAAGATTATATACCCTATTACGTTATATAGGTAGAAGATATAAGTTTCTTTGTCCCACTAACTATCGTAATTTTATGTGTAAATCTATTTATTAGAAACATAATTACGTTGAGTTTTTGTGAGAGAGAAAACGGTTAGATATGCCTTACTAACAGTGATTTGGTCTGTCCGTTCTGGTTCCTTCTTAACTCTTTTCTATACAGAGGAATAAGGTGAAATCTTCCTCTAACGCAAAGGGAGAATTCTTCCACAAAGAAAGGTTCAATTCAATTCAATTCAATTCATTTATTTGCTTCGAATATGGTATGGTAATATGGTATTTTAATGTCATTATCTTTACAAGCATAGTGTTTCAAAATTATATTATATTAAAAATTATTGATATCTTCGATTTTCTTATCATTTTATTTTCAATGTCAATATTAGGCATAATGTCAAACAATAAATTATTCAGTTGTAAGTTTTAATGTCAGCAGGTACTTAAGCATAATGTCAAATATATATTTATCCGTCTATAATATTGTGGTATTCTTATCGTCAAGGTATTGTTGTACACTGTAATACATTTTGTTTATTAAAAAGTCGTGTACTTGTTTTTTAAATTTTGTTAGTGGCAGTTCTTGTAGCGCTCGCGGGAGATGATTATAAATTGAGATTGCCATACAATAGGCATTACCCCTGAACAACTCCAATCTGATCGAGGGAAGCTTAAATCTATGTTTATTTCTAGATGTCACATTAAAGGAAGTAAAGATATCAGAATGCTTTTTTACAAAAATACTTATCTCTAATATATATAAACAAGGCAAGAGTAGAATGTTGTATCTATCGAAAAGTGGTTTACAACTGTCCAGGGGATCAGCTCCGCTTATTGCTCGGATGCACTTTTTTTGTGCCCTAAATGCTTCATCCACCGCAACAGAGTTGCCCCAAATGATAATGCCATATCTCAATACGGATGAGACATAACCATGATAGGCTAACAGAGCTGTTTTTATATTAATTGTTTGTTTTCACATCTAGTTGTTCTGATGGATGCTGTTAGGATGTTGTATTTTATGTTATGCCTGAGAGGAACTTTAATTGGGCTATGTAGGATCAATAGTTCTGTAATAATTCAGTTTTATTGTGCTATATGACGTTAGGTACACGTAGGATCACACAGGCTAAAGGAACCTATTGGCACTAACTGTCCATATTAGTTTTCGAAATTTACAGCTAATTTTTAATAGTTAATATAATATGGATACAGTTAAAGACCAAAACCTAATAGAATATTTAATTAGCAATATATCTGACTTGCTAATAACAATATCTATATAATAATCATTCCAGTGCGTGATTGTGGCTAAAGCCGGCTAAACGCCAAATACATTATAATTAGGCATGAATGTTACTCCGCAAGTATAGAAGTAATTACCAAGATCAAAGGCGGTACGTACGCCTTCTAATTAGTTGGCTAATATCGTGTTTTGTGTCTGCTTATTAATCCTTTTATGTTACTGAAATATACTTGGATCAGCCGCAACGTATGCATGCTAATAATAAGGTGTGTACACATTGTAGGCAAAGTATATCGTATATAAAACGTAGAATTTTTTCTTCATAATTTATATTTTTGAGCCGTTTGGACTCAAAACTTTGGATCCATAGGTCAAAGCGCGCGCACTATTCAAAGAAATAGCGAAGTGACTAATCGACGTTTCCCGTGACCATAGGGCTGGCCTTTACCTCGTTCAAAGAATTGGCATCACCATTCAGCGTGATAATGCCGCCAGCCTTTTGGGCACGATACAAGTAGAGATCGATGGGGAGGAACTTTTTTTTTTATACCACTTAGGTGGCAGACTAGCGCACGGTCCACCTGATGGAAAGTGGTCACCGTGGCCTATGGACGTATGTAACACCAGAGAAGCCACACTCGCGCTGCCGACCCTGTAAGCACAGAGTTTCTGTGCGCTCAGAGTAGAGGACAATGCAGCACAAAACTTTAGTCATCCCACTGACAGCACGAATTCTCCAGCTCTGGCTACCCTACTTACCGCTGAGAAGACAACACGAAGTTATTATAACCGCGGTATTCTGTAGGGCGGACGTACTTTCCCAGTCGGACTGCTTTTTTTTTTTGGGCAGAAATACCGCCGTGTCCTACCTCCATGTAAACTTTATGGTTGCGCCGAAGTGGAAACTGTATTTTTGACACGGAAACCCACTCCTTTTATACCCGTCTCCTCTCCCGCACTAAAAACCATAGAATAGGACTAGATAGCTTCCGTCCGCCATTTGTGATATAGACTCTCAGTCTCGCTTTGAACTAGCCAGCGTAAAGGCGATCGCGCGCGCGCGTCTCTCAGAAATGAATAATATTTGTTGTATTTTAACCGCCTCATAGACCTTTACCGATCGGATGGTGCCTCTCGTGTGTTCCTCAAGGGATCTAGTGACGCTGACGGCAGCTCCTGAGCAAGGAAGAGAAGATCCGTGTACCGGCTGCGATGAAAAACACGTGGGTCGTGAAGGTTAGTGCATCCTCTCCTAATTTCTCGGGCTGCATTCACTGCCTGGATCGAATCCGCGGCAGCCCGGCCACCTGTCTTGTTTTGTGTGTAAAGTGTCAATAGAACAGTTAGCTGCTTCCCCGCAATACAGTCCATTCGCGCACGTTGGCCCATGCGCCACCATTTTTGGTCCGGATCGAGCCGGATTCTTAGCCGTAGTTCATATTTTGTTATTATTCTAATGGGAATGAGCGCACCGCACCTAAGTGCCTGGTTATTTTAGTAGAAAACCCCGCATCCAGACACTTAGGCTTAGAATTTGTTGTCCGTTCGCCGCTGGCTCGCATTGTACCTACCTAATACATAAATAGGTTAGGTATCATATCAACACTTAATCGTAGTTCACAATTTTCGCATCGCACCTAAGTGCCTGGTTATTTTAGTAGAAAACCCCGCATCCAGACATTTAGGCTTAGATCTTAGGTATACTCAGACACCCTAGTGCATAGGCACAGTGTAATACCTAACGCATTTGGCTTTGTTTTGTTTTTTTCAATTACGTTGTTCTCGGCTCACGTCGTATTTGCCTAGTACCTGCGTGGGTAGACACGTGGCTGTGCCTACCTCGCTCGCATCTCATCCCAATTCATACGAAAGTATTTTAATTTGAATAGATATTACGCAATACTTAATCTCGGAAATAATAGTTGAATCTAGACAGCGACCATCGCGCAGGTGCGACCTTGTTGCTATGCGCGTTTGTTCAAGCGTGCATTCACAGTTGTAAGCACCTACCTACCTACATAGTTAACGCTCGCGCCGCCTCGCTGCTCTGTACCGCTAGGATTAAGTCATTTCATATTTAATTGTAAACATGTCCCCAAAGGTTGATAGGACCGGTAAGGTTCAATTGAAACTTTTAAACGCTAAAAAAGAAATGATTTACTCTCGCGTACAATCGATTTATGATAATGCACTTAAAACCTCTGATTTGGTCATCAGAGATTCGTTCTTGTGTTCTATAGAAAACTTAGATAGTCTACGCGCGGATTTCGAAACCTTAGTACATGACATCAACGTTTTAGAGTTGAATTTGAATCCCGATTACTCAGTGAGTTATCAGGCCTTGTCGTCGTTTGACGATTTGTATTGTCGTATCAAACGCGTCGCTAGGAGTTTGGAGAAACCGGCTGACCTACCCAACCCCACTCGCGACCGACCTAAGTTGCCACCAATTCAAATACCCGAATTTGATGGTAACATTCGCAATTGGTGTCTATTTATAGATAGTTTTGAGAATACAATAGATAAGAACGATTCGTTGACAGATCACGAAAAATTGCATTATCTCGTTGAAAAATTGACTGGTAAAGCTATAACCGTTTGCGCTGGAATTACGTTTAGTGCCGAGAATTATAATTTAATTTTAAATACTTTGAAAGCTAGGTATGAGGATAAAAGATCGGTAGCTAACGCCTATTTAGATCAGATGTTTGATTTGAAATCTATTACGGCATGTAACGATCAAAACTTAGAGAAATTTCTAGATACTTTCGCGTCAGCTGTTCGCGCCGTAAAGAACCTAAAGGTCGATGACCTCTGCGACTTCGTATTTTTGTATATGGGTTTAAGGAAATTAGATTCCGAAACCATTCGTTTGTTTGAGTCGGATCATCGCGGCAATAGGATTCCTAAGTTCGAAGACTTAGAAAGTTTTGTTCGCGAGCATATAAAGGTATTGCAACGCTCTTCATCGAAACATGAAGGCGCGAAGACAGTTGTTGATTCTGCACGCAAAGTAGATGCGTCATCGAAGTCACTGAGGTCAACTCATACTTATGTTAGTACCGCACCAGCACGTGTACAGTCACCTGTTTGCTCTTTGTGTAGCACTCATCATTCGCAACTGTACAGGTGTCCTGGTTTTCTAAAATTGTCGCCTAGTGATCGTTATAAATTTGTTCGCGCTAATAATTTTTGTTTTAATTGTCTCGGTACTAAACACCGCGTTGTTTTATGTAATAGTAGAAATAGTTGTCGCAAATGTCAAGCGAGACACCACACTTTGCTTCATTTTGAGAATAGTAATGCCGCATCCAATGTGAGCACGGTTGGCTCGTCGAGCGGTGACACACGGCAGCCTGCGCCGCAGCCGCAGCCCGCGCTCGCGCGCGCTCCAGCCCGCCCGGTGACCGCCGCGGATGACGTCACCTTGTGTTCGTTCTCCGATAGTGCTGCACTCACTACTGTGTGTCTTGCGACCGCTCGCGTTGTTATTGTTGATGCATTAGGTAAGCCGCGCATTGTTCGAGCGCTGTTAGATGGCGCTTCGCAAAGTAATTTTATTACTCAAGATTGTTGTCGGCGTCTTGGTTTCAATGTTGATAAGCGTTCAACCCGCTCAGTGGTGAAGGGTTTTGGAAGCTTACAGTCAGCTGTTCGTGGCACCGTTAAAACAAGGTTTAGATCTCGTTTTAATAATAATATTTGGTTTGACATGGATTCGCTCGTTATAGATAGAATAGCTGAACAGTTGCCTACCGTCCCGGTTGACACGTCTTTATTAACGAAATTTAAAGATTTGCCTTTAGCAGATGAGACTTACGCTGTTCCTGGAGTCGTCGATATATTGATCGGCGCTTCGATTCTCCCGCACCTCCAGCTATCACGTAAGGTTCAAGGGGGACCGACGTACCCCGCTCCGCACGCCCTGGAAACAGTTCTGGGTTTTGTTATAATTGGTTCCGCACCCGCTTCTATAGATAGTTTTAGTCACTCGACTGCTTCGTTCTGTTGCACCGTCGAGCCGCCACTGGAGTCTACCATCCGCAAGTTTTCGCTCGGTGGCTCCCGTGTATCCGCTGAAAAACGTCTTTGTTTGGAACGAAAGATGCAGGCGTCCCCAAAGTCGAAGCGGGCCTATGATGAGGTTGTTAATGAATATTTAGATAAAGGTTACATCTCACCTGCGCCTACGGACACTGGCGGGACCCAGCCTTCGTACATTATCCCGCACCGCGGAGTTATTAGAGAAGATAAGCTTACTACTAAAACTCCGCGTAGTTTTGGATGGCAGTGCTAAGACTAGCACTTCCGTGTCGCTTAATGACATTTTGTATTGTGGTCGGAATCTTTAAGGTAATTTATTTGACATAATTGTAAATTTTCGCATTAATATTAGTAGAATTTTAGCTTTTAGGACTCAACAGTCGCTTTGTGTTGGGCCCACTCTTCGCCCCATCGTTGGGACACATTCGTCGCTAATAGAGTGGCAAAATTCAATCTGAATTGGCGCCACATAATCTCTTTCACGTTGCTGGCACCGACAACCCAGCCGATTGTCTCTCTCGTGGATTGCTTCCTTCGCAAATTTTGGATCACCCGTTGTGGTTTGGTGGACCGTCCTGGATTCATGCCGCGTTAGATGGGTGGCCAGTTAGTCAATTCAATCCCACTACGGTTTCCGAACCACCCGAGGAGAAGAAGCACTCGCTTGTTGTATCGGTCCCACGTGAAGAGACCCTTATTTTGTTGTTGGCTAATCGCGTCTCGTCTTGGTCGAGACTGTTGCGTTGTGTTGTTTGTTCGCCTCTGCCCGCTGCCTAGCCAGCAGTAGGCACGAGCTCCAATCTAGGTTTATATTTTAGTTGTTATTTCCCAAACCTAGATTTAGATTAGACTTTAGATTTGTTTCGCATTTGTCGTTTCGAAGGTAACCCTTCAAGCCGGGGGGAATGGTTGCGCCGAAGTGGAAACTGTATTTTTGACACGGAAACCCACTCCTTTTATACCCGTCTCCTCTCCCGCACTAAAAACCATAGAATAGGACTAGATAGCTTCCGTCCGCCATTTGTGATATAGACTCTCAGTCTCGCTTTGAACTAGCCAGCGTAAAGGCGATCGCGCGCGCGCGTCTCTCAGAAATGAATAATATTTGTTGTATTTTAACCGCCTCATAGACCTTTACCGATCGGATGGTGCCTCTCGTGTGTTCCTCAAGGGATCTAGTGACGCTGACGGCAGCTCCTGAGCAAGGAAGAGAAGATCCGTGTACCGGCTGCGATGAAAAACACGTGGGTCGTGAAGGTTAGTGCATCCTCTCCTAATTTCTCGGGCTGCATTCACTGCCTGGATCGAATCCGCGGCAGCCCGGCCACCTGTCTTGTTTTGTGTGTAAAGTGTCAATAGAACAGTTAGCTGCTTCCCCGCAATACAGTCCATTCGCGCACGTTGGCCCATGCGCCACCACTTTACGATGCCTAAAGTTGCAGTCTCCCTCTTTTTCTTTATTGTATAGTTAGCATAGTTTTGTATATATTATATTTGTATTAACCGTATCAATAAAACTTATATGTTTTCAAATTTATAGTGCTTGTAACAAATGAAGTGATTTTCTTGTCTTCCTTATTTACTATCGCTAGAATAGCTCTACTGCTTAATAGCCTTGTACAACTCCCTCGGGATGAGATGGTTATGGTCCTTGTATTTTACTTCACCGGGAACCACGCGGCATAAATTAATCTGCCTCGTTTATTATTCAATTAACTTAATATTTCAACACGCAATGGTGATATGTCTTGGATTCAGCACCTTATTCATATTATGTAAAATAGAGGGTTTCATGGCTAAATCTGCTAATGTCCGAGTAAGTTTACACATTACAAGGTTAAGTTATCCTGTCCAGGTCAGTCTTAGAATAGGTGATCATACTTCACACATCAGTAATCACTCGTAACATCTATGGCTATTGCTAGGTCTCATGTAGATGGAGCCCTAAAATATTTAAATTTGTATGTATGGTGGTTTAGAACAGATAAGAAACCGTCCCACACTTCGAGACAGGAAACTGTAGTAACATAACATAATATAAACTCACGCCTATATCCCCGAAGGGGTAGGCAGAGATGCTAGTACCCACATTTCGCCAGTTTATGTTTAGGTCCCAATGTAATAGATGGCAAGCCTATTGCCATTAAGCGGGCGCTTATAAACTTGCGATAAATACACACACAACTTCGAAAAGCATCGAAAAGTCATTGGTGTGTGCCATGGTAAAACCTGGGAAGGAACCCGAGACTCGTCTCAGCAGTCCATTATCCATACCAATAGGCTAGCGCGGTCTACTAACTAGGAAACTATAGTACGCCTTATAAATTATAAATAATGCCTTTATTTCCTGTGGTCCACTTCGTAATTCACCCAGGTGAACCACGGGATTTCTTTTTACCCTTGTTCACCTGTTGTTCCACGGGAAATTTATTGATCGCCTAAGTTCACCTAATAGATAATGCAGAACAAATATAACCTTTTTCACAATTCCGGAGACACAAACTAAGCCCCAGCTTATTCTTCTTCTTTTGCAATTGTATAATTGTAGTGTAAATTGATGTACAACTTATGTGTCAAATCAATTTATTTATGAATTTAGTAGATATTAATTCAATAAATGTAAGCTCCAATATCATAAAATAAAGATTAATTATAAAGTCTATTATATCCATCTCAAAATAGACAATGAAGTCGCTACGCTAATTTAGACGCTAAACAAACCGAGTCGACTTAATTTTGTCCATCACTAGGGCTCTTTTCAATTGTAATTTGCTCAAGGATAAAATTAATAACGTTAAGAACTCCTTAGGTCCATTAGGTCTAATGAGTGGCATTGTCTTTTATGGCTTATTTTTTAGAGAGGTTACAGACTAATTCCCTGTTAGATTAGGGAGCACTAATATTTCTTCTTACGCAACAAATTTATGTTGAGACATGTATTAACTACGTAGTTTATTTTTGGAATGGAGTATAATGTAGAGAAAATTGATGATAGTTTTTTTTGTTTAATCTAGGGCATACCAACTTAACCTATAGCGGAGACAACATTTTGTCTAAGGCCGTTTTCACACTATCCGGTCCGATATCGGTGTCGGACGATGATAGCCGATATTCGATAGCCGACACCATGTGCTGTTTTCCCATATATTCGATAAAATCGGTCCGATACGTCAAGGATACATCTACTTGCTCGATAGCATAGACTCAAAAAAATTTAACCATAAGCTCAACCACAGACTCCTCAGAAATCTTTACTATTTGCTTTTTTTATTATTATTATTTTCCTGTTGTGTTGACTGATTGATTACGGATGAGCACAGGTGTGTCAGCTCAGATATCCGATATCGTGCCGGACAATATGAAAGACAGATACATATTTCATACATTTTACTTCCTGTCGGCTATCGGAAGTGGGATATCGGAGCCAACACCGATATCGGATTCGATAATGGGAATACGCTATAAGGTGAACAAACTAAAAAAAATACTTCAAGACATTAATGCCGATAAAGGAAGAAGAAAATTAATGCTAGTAGGTTCTGGCCCTCATTTCCGGCAGTCCTTATGAAAAGAAAAGGACAGGTGACATAATATAATCATCACATTTAAAACTAATAAAACTCATACAATATTATGAGACGACAAGAGCTATTTGCAGTAGATCTTTGGCTAAGACCTTAATGAACAGCGTATAAATTTCTGGAACACAAAATAAACGTTCCAAATTTGCTAGATATAAACGGGTAAGTACACAAATATTTTAAACTTTAAAGAGACATAATTCTTCTGCATTGCAGCTATTGTTTGATTAGTTACGTTTTTATTTATACCACTTGGGCGGGCTATGGATGTGTGTAAAACCAAAAGAGTCACACTCGCGCTACCAACTCTGTAAGCATTGAGAGTTTCTGTGCCGTCAGTTTAAAAGACAAAGCAGGACAAGCTTTTGGTCTTCCCACTGATAGCACAAAAGCTCTCCAGTGAGTTCTGGCTACCATACTCACCACCGGGAATACAGCACGAGGTTATTATGGCTGCGGTGTTCTGTACTTCCCCAGTCGGACTGCTCAATTGGACGGAAATACCATCATATCCTACCTCCTACATCTTACGTACACTATCACATCACTTTAAGGCAGACATTGGCATTAATGGATGTTGAAGATTGGTACAGTCGACAAAGGAGATACGGTCGCATTTTTAAATACAAATTTATATGAAAAAGTGCAACCATATCTCCATTGTCGCCTGTACCAATACAGACATGGCTCTTTACAACCTTTTGATACATGTCACCAACTTTTTTTTGGATATTTGAATTATTTCTTAAATTACACATTAACTTTGGAGACGCCAAAATGGAGTATCAGGTAATTTGACTGAGATAGATCCTTTTATTCCAGAAATGGTTCTTGGGGATCACAAGAATGGGATAAGTATTTTACGCCAGCGGAATCACGTGCAATAGCTAGTGCTAATTAAAATTCACAAAACTGTAAATATTACTTTGTTTTTGTTTCAGAATAGCAGAACAACTTCTTAATCTGCTTTGTTAAATCTTTTTGTAGATTTAAAGCAATTAAATTTCTTGACAAATGTAGGTAGCCGACATTTGTTACACAATCACACTCAAATGGTTCAACGAATCTGGTTGAAATTTCGGTTTGTCGACGTTGGGGACAAATTTGAAGGAACAATATTTTCATACAGCAAAAGAATATCACATTGTTTCATTAACGTCAGCTTCAATGTTTCTTGGAGTACATTTATTATTCATTGCCAGTATAAAAAGATATTACTAAAAAATACAAATTAAAATTCATAATAAGAGTAACTTTACAATTCAGTAACGTACATATTAAATTTTCCCTAGAGTTCTTGCCGAAATTCTCTACATTGAAACGCACGAATAATATTCAAAAGGCCTTTGTGATAATGTCTGTACGTTTAATTTTCTTTGTTTATTTTGTAAGTTGCTGAACAAATACGTTGTCAGAAACAAATGTTTCGTTTATGACGTACGCAAAATGTACTATAAATATTATATATCTGGAATTACAGTCCCTTTCTGTCCCCTAGGGAAGTGGATCGTTGGTAGAATAGAATGGAATAATCAATAATATAAATAATAACAAATGAATATTCCACGACATTCTACACAACTAATGTTAAATGTGGAATCAATGTTGAATTCCATGTTGGCTGTATTTCAGCCTGGATATAGACTGCGTTGTAATTTACCAGATCTCAAGCATTACAAACGAGGACGCAACTATTTTCATAGCCGTTAGTAAGTTATTATTTATACCTAATCTACAAATTTCGATTTTTAACTAACAAAAATACTCGAATAAGGGATAGGGCTGTTTAACATCAGACAGGTATACACAGCCCAGACTCAGCCTCAGATGCCTGGCTCGAGTCAAAATACAATTTTTGGTGAAATGTGGGTGTTAATTCACCTCTGCCTAACCCTCAATGGAGAAAGGCTTGATTATATGTATGTATGAAAATACTCGAATATCTGTGGAAAATACACTAAAAGAGGATCTGACCATTTTGGAGTTTCGTTGCATCGTTCTCTAGAGAGCCGTTTACGGTCTTTATAGTGATTAAAGTTTATACCTTATTCACCATTAGGAACAAAATACAAACTCATTATAACAGGGACCTTCAATGAAGTTAAAAACTTCCCGGGGCTCCATAAACCAAATTTTGCTCGAATTTTAATGTCTGTTTTTGGACATGATTCTAACATAACATAACATAAACTCACGCCTATATCCTCGAAGGTCACTAAAAATGATCTTATGTCAAGATTATTAAGGGCAAATCAAACTGTTTTATTTATTGATTTAAATTGTATTATAGTCAGAACTAACCAAATATCAGAACAATTATTCAACAGGAAGGGGGAAAACAAGGCATTTAGATCATTTCGAGTACTTTGTATTTCAAGATATATCTGATGCGACAGGTGGAGCCGCCTGTCACCCTGGCAGAAGCAGGCCGTGGCGGCGGCGCGCCTGGTGCGTCTCTCCGTTTTCCGGGAACGAGTTGGGGACTCTGTAGTCCCCACACACCCGAGAAGAGGGCCAGATCGTGAGAGATGGCCCTGGGTCGGCCGGGGTGCGAGGGATATGCCTGCCAACCTCATCTTCGGCAACCAAAACGACCCACAGGCGGCGTGCGTTTTAGTCGGTTCGAGTCCGACATAACCTCTCCATCCGTGGGGATTATGCGCACGTAAAAAAAAAAAATATATTTGATGCTGACTGTACAAAATAAACTGTAGTCGATAAAATTACATAAATAAATGTCATTTTAAGTATGTAGGATATTAAACATTTTGCTGTGTAGTTCCCGGCAGAGTAGAATTAGGGCCACCCCATCTCTTCGCATGCAGTGTCGTACAGGGCGACTAAGGGATAGGGCTGTTTAACATCAGACAGATATATACAGCCCAGGCTCAACCTCAGATGCATGGCTCGAGTCAATAATAGTGCCCGGAATACGGCAATAGGCTCACCCCCTGTTACGTGGGACCGAATACAATTATTGGTGAAATGTGGGTGTTAATTCACCTCTGCCTAACCCTCCAGGGATATAGGCGTGATTATATGTAAATATAAAACATTAATTAAATCACTCTTACTAAAATTACTAGATACATAATGCAGACAGAAAGGTATTCCTGAACCAAAGTGTACAAGCAAAATTTGGTAAAGGTCGGGCCATAACCCCGAGATTGCATTAGATGGATCTTAGGCATTTTAATGGACTGTCGCAGTGAAATTCTATAGTATTAATATGGGTTCCAAGCCACAACGGCTTAATGGTCTAACTAAAGGGATCGTTGGTTCTATAGCCTTAAAGCGCTGTTCTAATTGTTCATTAGCCTCTTATCTAATTAAATCTATCTATATGTATTACTGTTTCTGTACAATGGTGTTTTTGTATTAACGTATGTTTGTATCTTAAAAACAGATATATCAGTACTCTCAGTGAGAATATATAAATATGGCAATCGTGGACGTAAAAGTAAAAAATAATAATAATAAAATGCGAAACAGGCGACCTTATCCCGGGCTCCAAACTCCGAGCTTCGAACGAGACTTGGAATAGATGCGTCCGTACGCATCTATTGCAGAAGAGAAGAATGTTTTAAGTAAATAGCTATACCGTAAGTATACATTGTCTTTATGAGAGTTCACGAGCATGTGAGCAGTAACCATTGTTCTACGCAATTGTGCCCGACACTTTGATCTTTTGTTCCACCTTCTGTTTATTTCAAACGAAACAATTGTAAAAGTAAAATGTAGTAAATAAATATTTCTTGGAACCAGCTAAGACACTAGGAATAGTAGGAAAGTTAATACAGTAAGACAGAGATACGTAACGCCGCTTTGGGAATATCTTCAGTGAAACAAACTTAAAACATTTATCTTTCTCAAGGTATAAATTATTTGTTTATTTACTCAAGCTCGTGTTATATGGCTATAGAACACGTTGCAAGCATGTAAAAATACAGAAAACCTTATATAACTACCGGACTCTGATATCAGGGCGGTGGGGATCAGATGACAGTTGCTTTGAGAAAAATTGATGAGCCGTAGACAGGATTAAGAAAAGGTTAAGAAGATGATGATTACAAACTCTGATATACCTGAATCTGAATACCGCGGCAGCCTAGTGGTATGGGTAATAGACTGCTGAGACGAGGTCTCGGGTTCGATCCCAGGTTTTACCATGGCACACACCAATAACTTTTCGATGCTTTTCGAAGTTATGTGTGTATTTATCGCAGGTTTATAAGTGCACGGTTAATGGCAATAGGCTCGCCACCTATTACATTCGGACCTAAACATAAACTGGCGAAATGTGGTTGCTAGCACCACTGCCTACCCCTTCGGGGATATATAGGCGTCAGTTTATGTTATGTTATGTAAACTCTGATTATCTAAAAAGAGCTATAAGGCATGTTCCAGAAATTATAAATAGTATTAATCAAATAATATTTTATACTTAATCTATGCACATAAGCCTTGCACCTGCTCCAGATACAAACAGTTCAAGCCTTTAGAAATGCTACGCTCATTTCTGAACTAAAACTTTGAAAACATGTATTTATCACTCCTGTCGGGCTATTCGCAATTCTCTGTTGCATACTTTATCAGAAGCTTCATGCCATTCTAACTTTTTACTACACAAACACGAAACCAGCCGCAAGAAGTTTCGTAAAATAAACTAACTGTCAGTGGGGAAACATTGAACAATATAAAAATAATGGTGACAAAACTTTAATCAATTGAATTCATTAATCGGTGTACAGTCACTCTCAGAAGCTGCTGAACACCAACAAATTATCTTTTTGTGATGTTATGTGATCATGTGTGTATCGTTATGTGAAATCGAATCTTTTTTTTCATATACCTCTTAGGTGGCAGACAAGCGCATGGCCTACCTGATGGAAAGTGGTTACCGTGGCCTATGGACGTGTGTAACACCAGAGTACCCGGTACACGGTAACCAAAGCACAAAGTACAAAGCAGGTGTACAAAGCAGGACAAACCTTTAGTCATCCAACTGACAGCACAAATTCTCCAGTGAGCTCTGGCTACCCTACTCACCGCGCGGGAACACAACACGAAGTTATTATAACCGCGGTATTCTTGAGGGCAGAGGTACTTCCCCAGTCGGACTGCTCAATTGGGCGGAAATACCGCCGTGTCCTACCTACCTACCTATTCATTCTCTTTACGTCATTCAAGCGCCACGGTTGGATTAAAAGCTTGCATTTTGTTCACAAGACAAAAAGTCTAAACTCGTAATATTTCACACTCGGATATGTTATTACATTTTAAGTTATAACAACGTATTCACGTAATGTTGATTAAGTTTGCTTAATTTTGACATAAGACCTTCCAAATAATCACAGACATATCACAAGTACGGAGAATGACGAATTAATTAAAATAGTTAGGAGTGGCACTCAAATCAGGGTTATCCTCATTCACATAATTGTTAATTTCAACATTTTCAACCCTATTCCAAATCTAAGTGGTTTCATTATCCAAAAGGCTTAGCTATATTTTGATTTCCTCGTATTTTATTTGATGTATTTTCCTTGACCCTCTACTGTTTACGCGTTACGTAATGGTTTGTGTCATCGACCCATCGTGGTAGTCCCTCAAGGTAATCTCTAGGTGTAATTTCTAGGAGCTCAAGTGTCAAAAATAATTACAGAACAAATAAAACATGGGATAGTGTTTATGATAGAGAATATGGACATAGAGTAAATACAGAAAGGAGGCGGGTTAAATAAATTTAAATGCGTAATTCTCAACAAGGTCCTGTCGTCATGACAGTAGGCGTAGCAATGGTCAGTGTATTATCTTGGCCTCTTTGACACCAAAAATAATTCTACTCGATGCTGCACACTTCACCACATCCTCACCTCAAAGTATCACACGTTCTTTCACAGAGAAATCAAATTACAAAATCTCCTCTCTATATTTGAGCAGTGACTACGAGAAGAAATCAAGAAAATGTTAAACTTAATATACATATATGTATACTAACTGTGGTACATACATACATATAATCACGCCTTTATCCCCGGAGGGTCAGGCAGAGGTGAATTAACACCCACATTTCACCAATCATTGAATTCGGTCCCACGTAATAGGGGGTGAACCTATTGCCGTCTTTCGGGCACTATTGATGACTCAACCTTGTATCTGTGCCTGAGCCTGAGCTGTATATATCTGTCTGAGGATCTCCTCAGACAGATATACCACACCCCAGATACACCCCATCTGGGGTGGCCTAAATTCTACTCTGCCGGGAACCACGCGGCACTAACTGTGGTATAATTCATAATTATAATAATCGTGACTCACCCAATCTTTCTTTCATAATGGCGTAGTCTAAGGGCACTTTCTATTGTAAGAACTATTGTTTATATATTGTTTTAAGGTACAGTCACCATCAGTATTAGGTTAACACATTTTAAGTTAGCAACCACCTCAGCACTAAGACTTTACATAAAATAATAAAACTAGAAAAGCCGTTAAAATAGTAATTAATGCAGAAACTTCTGAAGGTGAGTGTACTAAAAATATAATTGTTATTCGTATTGAAATCCTGAGGGATATTAATAATGCGCATTAGCTACCGATGTGTACTAAGTGTAATTAATAGTTCATTACATTGCGGTTCATGTATGCTAATGGTACGGAACCTTGTGGTTATTTACTGGTTTAATATTAGCATAAAGCGAGGACTTCTAATCGAACATGTTTCATATAAGTATTGTGTTGATTTACAGCGGTTTATTAACTAGATTTTCATAGAATGTATTAAGTATATCCAAAAGCGAACATCGACAGACATATTTGAAGAAACACTAATAAAATAGCTTTATAAAGAAAATGAAAAGGTAATTACAGCGTTTCTAAAAATGAAATGTGAATATTTCTAACCACTTTTCAATTTGACATAGATAAGTGCTGAGCAAGTTAGATATTAAATTTATTATTACTCAAACAGTACTGCAACTCTATACGAAGTAGGGACCATCAACCGTCTTACTTAGAAATCCCAACGGTTTTCCGCTTTAATCTAAAAGTTAGTACCCTCACCAATGTAATTCGTTCCAAAACAACCTTTTATTCCTGTAAACAATTCAAATTGTATACTGCCAAACTGGCCAAAGAGAATTCCAATTTGAGGGCTTTCCGCAACGAACATTGCAAACTTTATCCATTACAATGTTGTTATCATTATAGATTCCAGTGTCTCTTTGCAGACACAAAATAATAATTGCAAGGCAAACTTTTGGTACATTGAAACATTACCCCAAAGAAAGGGTTGTTTATAAGGTACAGTCAAACAGCCGAGCATTTGATTTGGATGCTTTTGAAAGCTCAAATACTTCCTGATCTTCTCCCAATCTAAAGTTGCGTGACACGAGTCAAATTATGGAACCGCTTTGGTTTATGGCGCAAGTCATAAGCGATTTATTTTTGCAAATTTTTGGGCAAATCTCAACATCTAGGAAGAGTCCAAGCATCCAGGACGAGAGCGTTCTGAATGTTGATTTTACAGTTGATTGATAACGCGTGAACTGTTTCCAACAATTTAATTTGCCAATTTAAGTTTATAGGAAATGAATACTATTGGTTCAAAGTTTCATTAACTGAAAAGATGCTGAAGCGTTTTGGGTTAGTTTAGTCAAGTTTCTAATAAGTTTGGTGCCATGTTAGTTCCCGATGGAGTGAAATGAAGTCACTCCATCTCTTCCTGTGGGTGTCGTAGAAGGCGACTAGAGGATAGGGCTGATGTCCATCTTAGTGCCCACTTGACAGCAATAAGTGGCAACTATGACTTTCAGTCCCACGTAATAAGGGATGCCTATTACGTGGGACCGAAAATCTTCGTTGGCGAAATATGGGTTAATACACCTTTGCCTACCCCTTCCGGGATTTACAGGCGTGAGTAATGTAATATACTAATACGTAGTGCGTAGGGCCTCATAAGTGACTTGTAAGCTGGTACACCGACTGACTGGCGTACGAGGCTCTGTCGCAGGCTGTTCTCTCGGGAATGTCGTATAGACAAACCAAAAGAAAGAGAAGAAGAAAGTGGTCTCCCAACTCCAACGTGAGAGCCAATAACTTGTCTAATACAATCAGCATCAGATCGATCTTGACAAACACTCAAAATGATGTTTTCCTTCCTTCCTCTTGAATGATTATTCTTATATGACTGTATAGCTAGTGCTTTTCTTGATTAACAAAAGAATAAAGTGTATTTTGATTCCACATTTAACATTTTTTTATACCACTTAGGTGGCAAACAAACAACAGCCCACCTGTTGGGAAGTGGTTACCGTGGCCTATGGACGTGTGCAACACCAGGGTCGTTACACTCGCGCTGCCAACCTTGAAGAAACCTTCTAATGCCCCTCTGGAAGAACCCCATATTGTAGGTGCTTATAACCGTAACAGTGAAACATTGTTCAATTTCCCACATAATATTTTTTTGTTTATATAGGACACGCCAACTTGACTTCACCTCCCCTGGAGATTAATAAAGAGTCTCCAAACCGCTTGGTTCTTACTCGTATATTCTGCACAGTGTGAGGGTGACATCTAAGGCCTGCACGTGTTGTCCTATGTAGGAAAGGAGATGGTGGGATTAGTTGGAAGAGCTCATCAGAACACTCACCATGGTAGAGACGGTAAAATACAGCCAAGGAAGCAATATCTCTACGCATCTGCAAAGGCTCGAGGATGTTCGTGACTTCAGGGTTCCCAATAATTCGGACCGCGCGTCGCTGCAACCTGTCGAGAGCATCTAGTAGGTATTTCGTGGAGCCATCCCAGAGATGCGAGCAGTATTCCACACAGGAGCGAATTTGTGTCTTATAGAGAAGACACCGCTGCTCCGGCGTGAAAAAACGTCTCACTTTGCACATGAATATGAAACAAATACGTTTATTATTTGAATATACAGTTCTAGAATCACTTGCAAGTGCTGTTCATGACAAACCGTGAGAGTAACCGCTCATCCCTTGGGACTCTCGAGTGGCATGGATGAAATATGAATCCTCCTCGGACGTGCTCTCGAATCACCCTGAATATTGGGTCTCAGCAGACTGCCTACATACATCACGCCCATTATTTATGTGTACGGTTTCAGCCGCTTTGAAACATTACCGACGGGGCTTAGTTTTTCACGTTGGCATCAATATTGAATTCGTTTTCGTATTTAGGTACGCTTTTGAGCATTTTATTTGTACGCGAGCTTAGCAGCGGTTATATTTCTTTTCATGCAAATAGAAACAATATATGAAATATGAAGTACATAATGCATGAACCCATAAAGCTTACAGTGTTCATGCTTCGCGTATTTAATGTCATATTATAATTTCCTTTTCATGGTTGGGTTGTGCGCCAAGATTTTCGAGCCCAGGCGAACCTTTCCTGTAAACCAGTATACATACTGATTGATAAACGGACGATATAGATAGGATTTCTCTCGGGAAGGTGGTCAATCAGTAGCTACTCTCGTAAAAACTAAAATCGACCTAGTTATAGCAACGAGAACTAGGAGCGCGAACCACGTGCTTATATAACTCAGATAGGAATGAAGTATACAATTAGTTCAATGACTTTTATGACTAAATTCTAACCCCCACTCACTACTCTATAAATGTACCAAAATGTCAGTCTGATGTGAAGAGTACTAAATATCCTATGTATGATAAAGAGATCGTTCTTGCCAAATCTAAAGCCGTGCAATGTGTGAACTTTTTGACACACGATATATGTGATTTTATTATAATCAGACGTCTATAAAATGCTCTCTATTAACATAGCGTTAAGAGGGTTACCAAATCGTTTAATCAAATTCGCTGGTTGGATGAATTTTATATTTACGCAAGGCGGCTAATGACCGCTAATTCTAGTTACTCCATTCATTTTCTGACAACCTTAACCCTTTTTGACAGATATTGCCTCTGCTACAATATTTTTTTGGTTAAGATTTCAAAATGAATTCAAATTTAAAAAAAAATTGTTCAGAAACGCAAAACATAGTCATCATTCTGGCATCCTGTGGCAGTAATGGCGGTCTTAATCAAGGCGTCACAAGGCTACATTTTTGTGAGCAGCTTCTTTAGAACTCTGAACGTACCCTGTAACAGTAAAGAGAAGTTGCTGTCGCTATTACGCTGCTATGATGAACCTATTCATTGTTGCATCTATTAATCCATATTTTTAAAAACAATCATATTCTAGGTGTTTCACATGATCATATTCTAATGTTCTAACGTTGGAAACGCGCGAATATAACTTAAGTTCTGCGGTGCAACTACTATTACATTAATGACTAACATAAAAAAATTGGTAAAATAAAAAGACGATACTGGCAACACTACATGTGTCAACTGCTGCGCCGCGGTCAAGGGACTTATTTTATGACAAGTACTCTACTCCTAGAATGCAAATCAAACGCAAATCAAAGACAATTTAGTACGATTTGACAATATGGAAGAGGCATGTAAGTCCGTCGCAGATCTACTGAGCCACAATCACCATCAATATGGAAGAGATGGTGGGGGCATCCTTTAGTTCACTTAATTGTGGGCTTTACCATAAATTACTTCACGCCAGTGACTTATGGTTAAGTTATATTGTTCACACAAAAATACTAAAATCGTGCTTAAAATGGAGAGAGATAGGAGAATGCGAAATACTTAAAAACACATACCTCTCGCGTGGAACTGCAATATATTTTTTATTCTAAATATTCGTCTAGAATATACTTCACTAATGATAGTAAATAAATTACCGTATATAGGTATTTGTATAGGTCCAGACGTCAGCTTAACAGCCCTGTTATGATTGTATTAGCTACGCTATACCAAATATATTGAGCTGGGATTGTTTAGGTATTCTGCCCATTGTTATCGATAAACATAATCTAATTAATGATGGAAAATAATAGTATGATATGAGCTTCGATGGACTATGTCGGTAAATTCAATTTGTGATAAGGCAATATTATGATACTGCAGCAGATATAACATACATGCATACATAAACTTACGCCTATATCCCCGAAGGGGTAGGCAGAGGTGCTAGCACCCACATTTCACCGGTTTATGTTTAGGTCCCAATGTGGCGAGCCTATTGCCATTAACTGGCCACTTATAAACCTGCGATAAATAAATAAATAAATATTCCACGACATTCTACACAATTCTATCTAGACCCATGGTAAGCATAGCTTAACTAGTTTGTGTTATGGGATCTAGAATGCGGATAAACATACTTAGACACATTTTTTTTCGTAAATACATACACATTATACACAGAAACATCCATCCAGACCAATGCAAATATACGTATACATGCGTACAAATATTTGCACTGAGCGGGAATCGAACCCACGCCTCCTGCATAGCAGTCGAATGCTCTACTTCGAAAAACATCGAAAAGTCATTGGTGTGTGCCATGGTAAAATCTGGGATCGAACCCGAGACCTCGTCTCAGCAGTCCATTACCCATACCACTAGGCTACCACTAGGATATAACTCTAGCGTAACAAAAGTGATTTGTGTAAAAATGTATATGACTAGACAATGGCTAATGAAAGCAATTGAGTTTTGACAGCTACTACTAAAAATATGAAATGTATTGGATATGATAGCGTGTACGTAAATAATAACTATACAAATAGTATTTCACAAAAAGATGAATTTTGTATATTTTATGTTTATAAAATAAAATTTAGATTTTATATCTGAATTTCACATGAGGCAAAACGCAAAAAATCTGTTGACGGTTCGCGTGACGTAACTATAAAAAATTTACTAAGCGTAACGAAAACTTTCGTCGGTTGGTCTTCTCGTAGATATTATTTGATGACGTCACAAGCAGAATGTCACATGACCGACCGTTTTTCGGGACCTTTTTGAGCTAACAAAGTGAAAATATGTTTTCTTTTTCTAAATAATAAGGTTTTACAGAAAAATTATTATGTATATATAGGTATTAAATAATGTAGGTAGCCTAGTGGTATGGGTAATAGACTACTGAGACGAGGTCTCGGGTTCGATCCTAGGTTTACCATGGCACACACCAATGACTTTTTGATGCTTTTCGAGGTTATGTATGTATTTATCGCAGGTTTACAGCGCCCGGTTCATAGCAATAGGCTCGCCACCTATTACATTGGGACCTAAACATAAACTGGCGAAATGTGGGTGCTAGCATCTCTGCCTACCCCTTTGGGGATATAGGCGTGAGTTTATGTTATGTTATTAAATAAATTTCTACATCTTTTAAGATAGGTTTCCGAAATTTGTTATATTTTTATTTTATTTTTTTAATTCATAAATCACAATTGTTGTAGCTTCACAGAATAAATAATGTTGCGTATTTGTAAACATAGGGTTTTTTTTTTTTTTTTTTTTTTACGTGCGCAAAATCCCCACGGATACCTCCCCACCGGAGCCGGTGGAGGAGGTTATGTCGGACTCGAACCGACTAAAACGCACGCCGCCTGTGGGTCGTTTTGGTTGCCGAAGGTGAGGTTGACAGGCATATCCCTCGCACCCCGGCCGACCCAGGGCCATCTCTCACGATATGGCCCTCTTCTCGGGTGTGGGGACTACAGAGTCCCCAACTCGTCCCCGGAAACGGGGAGGCGCGCCACGCGCGCCACCGCCGCGGCCTGCTTCTGCCAGGGTGACAGGCGGCTTCACCTGTCACCCCCAGGCCGGCGCTCATGGGGGGCGGAGGTCGTTCATCGACCTCCGACGCCCGAGTTGCCTTCGTACGCGGGCAGCTTGTCTTGCGATCCTTCGTCGCTCCCGCTGCCGCTCCCGCCCCGCCTCCTCCTTCACGAGCATTACTTGCTCGCAAAAGGAGGCGCCGGCCGCCCACGCATCCGCGCAGCGAACCATCGCCGCGAGCAAGGTGGAGAGCGTGAGAACCCTCACTCCCAGGGCCGCCACAAGCTCCCGCCTCGGCGTCTTCCACGCCGGGCACTCGGTGAGCGTGTGCGGACCTGAGTCCTCGCTCGCGTCGCAGTGATGGCACTCGGACGTTGGCTCTTTCTGCATCCGACGCAGATACTTTCCGAAGCATCCGTGCTCGGTGATCATCTGCGTCAGACGGTACGAGAGGCTGCCGTGTGGCCTCTCTAGCCACTCCCCCATGATGGGTCTTACCGCCGTTACTACGGCGTGCCCTGCGCTTGGTTGCCCAAGTCGTCTCTCCCATTCCGCCACCATTTCCCTGTGGAGCCGGGATCTCACGGCCCGAATTTCTTCGGGCTCGGGATCGTGACCCCGCTCCCGCGCCGCCCTTCGGAACCGGTATAGCGCCGAAAGGCATCTCGCTTCCAGGATCCATGGTGGCGATCCGGCGAGGAGACTCGCCGCGTTGAATGATATCGTGCGGTACCCCCTTATGATGCGGCACGCCAACTTCCGCTGCGGACGCTGCAGCAGGAGCATGTGCCGATCACTCAGGGTGTCCGCCCACACGGGACACCCGTACAGGGCCATGGACCGCACGACACCCGCGTAGAGTCTCCTGCAGGAGTCCTCCGGGCCCCTCAGGTTGGGCAGTAGCCGCGCCAGAGCGTTGGCTGTGCCCGCCAATTTGGGGCCCAGACTTCGGAAGTGCTTCCCGAAGTCCCACCAGACTGTATGTACCTTGTGTTAAGGAGATACTATACTATATATACTCAAATGTATACGCGAGCTTGTACCTAAATAGCTCTCGGTGCGACTAGAGAACTATTATGATTAGTGACGTGGAGTGTGTATCAATCTCCATCAAACTCGTCTGTGCTAGACAACTCTGTAGAAACAATCTGGGTCATGCAACAACAGGTACACGGGTAAATAAGATCACTTCTGCGCGCTGCTTGCTTGATCCTTAAAGCTGGTGATGGTGCTTGTGTGCCGCTAAGACTTCTAACGGTTATGAAGATCAGACTTTGACTGGTTTGTACGAAAAAAAAACTACGTTTTATTAATTGACTTACATACATACATATAATCACGTCTTTATCCCCGGAGAGTTTAGCAGATGTGAATTATCACCCAAATTTCACCAATAATTTTATTCGTTCCCGTTCGTAATAGGTGGTGAGCCTATAGCCGTATTTCGGGCACTATTGTTGATTCGTGCCATGCTGGCATGCAGGTCGAGTCCGAGCGGTATATATCTGTCTGATATTAAACAGCCCTATCCCTTAGTCGCCTTGTACGACACCGCATGGGAAGAAATAGGAACTAAATATAAAATAACTCAATAAAGATAAGAGAAAAATAACTGAATTTATAAATTTGCTGATCTATTTGTAGTCAGTGCCTAGCCCAGATGTCAATTCTGACGGAGAGAGCTGTCATCTACCCAAGTGCGACCGGCGTCGGTCGGCGTGAGATGTCGTGCGGTGTTCCACAGGGATCGGTTCTTGGGCCGCTCCTGTGGAACATCGGATACGACTGGGTGCTTCGCGGTGAGCTCGCGGACGGCGCCGCCGTCGCGTGCTATGCGGACGACACGCTAGTGACGGCGAGCGGGGCTACATACCGCGAAGCGACCCTGAAGGCCACGACCGCGGTTGCTCAAGTCGTGGAACGGATACGGCGGCTGGGCCTTGAGGTGGCTTTGCATAAATCCGAGGCCATGATCTTTCATGGACCTCGGCGCACGCCACCACCTGGTTCCAGTCTCACAGTGGGAGGCACTCTCATCGGCATCAAGCCCCTGATGAAATATCTGGGGCTCGTGCTCGACGGCCGGTGGGACTTCGGGAAGCACTTCCGAAGTCTGGGCCCCAAATTGGTGGACACAGCCAACGCTCTGGCGCGGCTACTGCCCAACCTGAGGGGCCCGGAGGACTCCTGCAGGAGACTCTACGCGGGTGTCGTGCGGTCCATGGCCCTGTACGGGTGTCCCGTGTGGGCGGACACCCTGAATGATCGGCACATGCCCCTGCTGCAGCGTCCGCAGCAGAGGCTGGCGTGCCGCATCATAAGGGGGTACCGCACGATATCATTTAACGCGGCGAGTGTCCTCGCCGGATCGCCACCATGGATCCTGGAAGCGAGATCCCTTTCGGCGCTATACCGGTTCCGAAAGGCGGCGCGGGAGCGGGGTCACGATCCCAAGCCCGAAGAAATTCGGGCCGTGAGATCCCGGCTCCACGGGGAAATGGTGGCGGAATGGGAGAGACGACTTGGGCAACCAAGCGCAGGGCACGCCGTAGTAACGGCGGTAAGACCCATCATGGGGGAGTGGCTAGAGAGGCCACACGGCAGCCTCTCGTACCGTCTGACGCAGATGATCACCGAGCACGGGTTCTTCGGAAAGTATCTGCGTCGGATGGAGAAAGAGTCAATGTCCGAGTGCCATCACTGCGATGCGAGGGAGGACTCGGGGCCGCACACGCTCACCGAGTGTCCGGCGTGGGAGACGCCGAGGCGGGAGCTTGTGGCGGCCCTGGGAGTGAGGGTTCTCACGCTCTCCACCTTGCACGCGGCGATGGGCCGCTGCGCGGATGCGTGGGCGGCCGGCGCCTCCTTCTGCGAGCAAGTTCGTGAAGGAGGAGGCGGGGCGGGAGCGGCAGCGGGAGCGACGAAGGATCGCAAGCCAAGCTGCCCGCGTACGAAGGCAACTCGGGCATCGGAGGTCGATGAACGACCTCCGTCCCCCATGAGCGCCGGCCTGGGGGTGACAGGTGGAGCCGCCTGTCACCCTGGCAGAAGCAGGCCGCGGCGGCGGCGCGCCTGGCACGCCTCCCCGTTTTTCGGGAACGAGTTGGGGACTCTGTAGTCCCCACACACCCGAGGAGAGGGCCAGATCGTGAGAGATGGCCCTGGGTCGGCCGGGGTGCGAGGGATATGCCTGTCAACCTCACCTTCGGCAACCAAAACGACCTACAGGCGGCGTGCGTTTTAGTCGGTTCGAGTCCGACATAACCTCTCCCACCGGCTCCGGTGGGGAGGTATCCATGGGGATTTTGCGCACGTAAATAAAAAGCCCAGATGTCAATTTGATTGTATCATAGTAGTTCAGACACATTAAATTAAGTTAGCACCGACTTCTTATCTCAATCATTGCGTCACAAATAAGCCTCTGGCGCGTGCAGATTATTTTTATAATTTATGTTTGTGATGTCCTCTAAAGACACCAAAGAAACATGTACTGCGTGTATAGAAGCACATTTTATATCCAAGCTATATGTCCCGAGCAATACCTATATTTGAAAGAAAGAAAGAAAAAAACATTTATTATACACACACACACTACACTAAAATCCTCCATTATATACGACAAAAAAGCAAATAAAAAATAAACAATAAGATGCCAAAAGAATTATTAAAAATAACAGCAATTAACGTAGGTTTATAGGTAGGTATGCTGTGACTGAAGCAATCCGACCGCACCCCGCCACAGCGAAACACCATCACAGCGCACGCGTGCGACAAAATTTTCTGATTTTTATTTGATTTTTTTTTATATTTGTGTAGACCACAAGTCTGGGAAACCGACACCCATGTAGTTGGAGCCGTGAGCATTGGTAGTAAATAGGTTTAGTAAATAGGTTTATATTTGATATCTTAAAATATATTGAAATTTAATTAAACTAAAAATATGTACTCAACGTATGAATTTAATTAACCATGCCCACTTTGCGGTCAACTTTTTACTATGCCGATGACAAGTTTGTTTGGTTTATAAATATATTTACATTTTAACCCGACGCTGATGACGTGTCAAAAACTTACCGGTCCGCTGACGTGGGTCTAAAAATCCCGCAAGGTATGTTTGTATAAGTACTAATAACTTTGAAATTAGAACCTTTTTATGTACCTATATATAATATAAAGGTTAAAATTAGCAAGGACAATAAAAGTTCAGCAATTAGGCTGGACTTCACCATTGAATTCAAATACGTTTAATTTTATCTAAATACGTTATCTCATTTTACTCAATTACAGAGATTGACAAGGTGGGTAAACTCATAATTAAAATACCCTTATTTTCATGATAATAATCTCAGATTTACCTATGATGAAAATTATTAAGATAATACGTGAAAAACTAAAGTTCTTGTAAAATTAAGTTTACCATCTAATGTAATAATAACTTTCTTAAGACGCTACAAGGGCAGTCCGGAATATAATTAATTTAGTGTGTTAATAAAAAGTAAATTTACAAGCAACCTGAATTATGGCTCGGGTAATGAGTTCTTGAAACTGGAAAATTTCTAAAAACACAGACATTTTTACGTGGCTTAGTCGAGTAAATTAAAAAATAATAATAAAGAGACCTTAGAAAATGATCTTTAAAGTGATCTCCTATGTATTTTATTATCTTTTTTTTTATTTTAAATCGTTTATTTCTTTTTAAATAGTACAAGTTTCGTAAAAACACATCCTACAAAACCGTGTGACTGGTTTTTCTGTGGGTCACAGTCTCTTTTATATTGATGACAACTTACAAAAAATAAATACACAATAAATCGCCAATATAGTTGTGTATATTTGTTTCCACTCTGATGTCCACAGGTAAGCTATTCAAAAGGTGTGGAAGACGTTTTTTTATAGTCCTGTCGCCATAATTATTGTATACTCTAATCAGGTCTACCTATCTAGCAGTCTAGATTGAAAACTTAAAGTGATACTAAGCATGCTGTGCATTAACATAATATTGTAAGATTCATGTTACCATGTTTAAAGGCAAATAAATTATTCTTATTCTTATTCTTACCCATATGTTTAATTAACTTATAGTCTAGTTTACTAAACGCAGGGTCTCTATGGCGTGGCGGTAGTGAACGCAGCCGTTGCAGGAGGCGCGGGTTCGATCCCCGCTCAGTGTAAATATTTGTATGAGTGCGGTGAGTAGGGTAGCCAGAGCTCACTGGAAAATTTGTGCTGTCAGTGGAAGACTATAATAATCTCAGATTTACCTATGATGAAAATTATTAAGATAATACGTGAAAAACTAAAGTTCTTGTAAAATTAAGTTTACCATCTAATGTAATAATAACTTTCTTAAGACGCTACAAGGGCAGTCCGGAATATAATTAATTTAGTGTGTTAATAAAAAGTAAATTTACAAGCAACCTGAATTATGGCTCGGGTAATGAGTTCTTGAAACTGGAAAATTTCTAAAAACACAGACATTTTTACGTGGCTTAGTCGAGTAAATTAAAAAATAATAATAAAGAGACCTTAGAAAATGATCTTTAAAGTGATCTCCTATGTATTTTATTATCTTTTTTTTTATTTTAAATCGTTTATTTCTTTTTAAATAGCACAAGTTTCGTAAAAACACATCCTACAAAACCGTGTGACTGGTTTTTCTGTGGGTCACAGTCTCTTTTATATTGATGACAACTTACAAAAAATAAATACACAATAAATCGCCAATATAGTTGTGTATATTTGTTTCCACTCTGATGTCCACAGGTAAGCTATTCAAAAGGTGTGGAAGACGTTTTTTTATAGTCCTGTCGCCATAATTATTGTATACTCTAATCAGGTCTACCTATCTAGCAGTCTAGATTGAAAACTTAAAGTGATACTAAGCATGCTGTGCATTAACATAATATTGTAAGATTCATGTTACCATGTTTAAAGGCAAATAAATTATTCTTATTCTTATTCTTACCCATATGTTTAATTAACTTATAGTCTAGTTTACTAAACGCAGGGTCTCTATGGCGTGGCGGTAGTGAACGCAGCCGTTGCAGGAGGCGCGGGTTCGATCCCCGCTCAGTGTAAATATTTGTATGAGTGCGGTGAGTAGGGTAGCCAGAGCTCACTGGAAAATTTGTGCTGTCAGTGGAAGACTATAGGCTTGTCCTGCTTTGTCTTCTACTGACGGCACAGAAACTCTGTACTTACAGGGTTGGCAGCGCGATTGTGACTCCTCTGGTGTTACAAACGTCCATAGGCCACGGTAACCACTTTCCATCAACTAACTTATCTGCCAATTAAGTGGTATAAAAAAAAAAGAATATGGGTGTTCGTGCCTCGGAGAGCACGTAAAGCCGTCATTGGTCCCAGTTGCCATATGAACACCTATGGAAGTCGTTCCGGGTAGTTGGAGCCTTAAAAAAGTCTAACAAATGATCTACCTGCAATGCTTGGATATCGACTTTGGGTCGTGGAGGTCACATGGCACATGGTCGTTTCACGGAAAATTTCGAAGTTCAGCCAAATCCGCAGTTAAACCGGTAAAGCGGACCCCACACTCCGAGGTGAAAGCTTCGGATGCAACTGGGATTACGCTAAGATGAAAAAGAGTGTGTGTTCTACCGCCTATACAATGGTTTGTGCTCAGATGAATTGTTTGACATGATGCCCGTAGCTACATTCTATCATCGCACCTCTCGCCATAGGCAGGGAATTCATCCCCACACATTGCGACCTGAGACGGTACGCACTGTGCGGTATGAAAGAAACTTCATCCCACGCACACTCATGCTGTTTAATGACCTCCCTGCTGCGGATTTCCCAAGCGCCTACAATATGGGATTCTTCAAGAGGGGCATCAGAAGGTTTCTTCATGGTCGGCAGCGCGAATGTGACACCCCTGGTGTTGCATACGTCCATAGGCCACGGTAACCACTTCCCATCAGGTGGGCCGTGTGCTTGTCTGCCGACTAAGTGGTATAAAAAAAAGAGTAATCTAGTTTACTAAACAAGGTTTGGAAATTGTGTCTCAGTTCCTAAATGAGGCGGATTTTTAATTTTCGAAATAGAAACGTGACGCAGAAATTATATAAAATGTATGAAGTAAATTAAATGTTAGGAGGTAGGACACGACGGTATTCCCGTCCGAATTGAGCAGTCCGACTGGGGAAGTACCTCCACCCTACAGAATACCACGGCTATAATAACCTCGTGTTGTGTTTCCGGCGGTGAGTAGGGTAGCCAGAGCTTACTGGAGAGTTTTTGTGCTGTCAGTGGGAAGACCAAAGGCTTGTCCTGATTTTGTGTTCTGCACTGAAGGCCCAGAAAATCTCTGTTCTTACAGGGTTGGCAGCACGGATGTGACTCCACTGGTGTTACACACACGGTTACAGGTCACGGTTACCACTTTCCATCAGGTGGGCCGTGTGCTTGTCTGCCACCTAAGTTGTATAAAAAAAAACAGTTATTGAATTTTGACATCTGTCCCCATAGCGTATTTTTTGTTCCAGTTAGTCATTAACATTTTCTGAAGATTTTTTATAAGAAATTATTCCATCCATAATCACAAACATTACCACTCTTTCACAAATATAAAGTCGTATTAAATTATTTTATTATTTTTTTATTTTCTACTGTATTTGCAATCAAAGCGTTACCACAAATACTAAGGACAGCTTAAAATTTAACTCGCTAACAAAATCGCAGAGGATCCCTTATATTTCAATAAAAGTCACTGAAATTCAGGCCATGGATTTATCACCAACGAAACTTTTTTAATGTCCTGAATTTTAAAATATCGTTATAATTCATTTTCGCCACCAGATTACACTTTTATTAAAAAACTCCGGGAACTATGGCCAACAATATTAAATAGGAAAAAGAATATTATTTTTAGACTGTAAAAGCTTAAGTTCTAAAGGATGCTATTTTTATGTCATTTGAGAATACTATGAATGTTTTTCACAACGAAAAAGTACCTAACTTTAAATCTCATGGGAATAATTTCACGTACTTTGTAAAAAGTTATAAACATCTTTTGGTCATGCATCTGGAAGTCGTTAAATTTCAAGAAAACCTCTTTAGTTTTTCTCACAGAAAGGTTTTCATTTTTTACTATATTCTTTTTACTATTTTTTATTATATTCTTTTTTAAAGTTCTATGTATCTGTTTTTCGGGGTGTATCCCAGTATTTCCATGGAAATACAAAATGGAAATAGTGGGACTAACGTTTTTTAAAAATTATATCCCATTATTTCTATTGCGACAAAAAAAACGCAGAAAAATTGTGTTATTTGTTATTTGTTTGAAAAGTATACAACTTTTGATGAATAGATTAAAATTAAATGTATTTCTTAAATTTATGTTCGGCTTCACTATCACCCATCTCTGTTAAAATATAATTCCAACCATCTAGTATTTTATTAAATATAAATAAATAAATAGTTTCTAAGTGCACGCAGTCATAAAAACTGATGCAGCGTTTTTTGTCGCAGCCGACAGCAATAGAAATAGTGGGACAATCAGTCTGAATCAGGCCCAGTATTTCTATCAATAGAAATACATAATAGAAATAGTGGGATACACCCGTTTTTCGAATAAAAACTGGGGCTACGTTGTATATTATATGATTATATTATATGTATTTAAACATAAATTAGGCTCATTAAATGTAAACCATACATATTTAAGTAAATAAATAAAAATTTACAAGCCACATAATGAAGAGATTTCGTTTATTAATTGTAACCCAATATATTCATTCGCTGCAGTAGCCGCGGTCTGAATTCTATTTATATTTTTATTCCATAATGAACGATGTCAGGCATCATTTCACAAAAGGCAAGACCATTGCGGTTTACTGTGCTGTGATCAAAAGATAAAAATAATAAGTTTAAAACTAAAACCCGACAGCTGAAAAATCATGCTTTCAAAAGTATTAAACAAAAAAATATCAAGGATAGCCGTAGTCGTATGACACTATTTCCTAGAATGTATTGTTTTGTTAGACTAAGTGGCATACGACCACGCTTATCCTTGATATTTTCTTGTTTAATACTTTTGAAAGTATGATTTTACAGTTGTCGGGTTTTAGTTTTAAGCTTATTTTTTATTTATATTATTTTTGGACAAGCAAAACCTTTAATTTATAAATATTTGTAATGTGCCCTTTCAGATTATATAAAACACGGTATATTTCTCTGAAGTTTATTTTTTAACACAGTACTTTATGACTGCTACATTAGATTCAATGATACGTCATATATCCTATAACCAGCTGACGACCAAGACGCAGATACCTCATTTGTTCAGTTCTAATAAGAAGTTTAGGAACTATGAGGAAACAGATGAACCTACATATATACATACATAGCCTGTCAAAATCATAACCTTCCCTTGGCTTCGGCGTAGTCGGGTAAAAATTATAGTGATATTTGTGACATTGATTCTACAAATGTCTAAACGTTTCATAATACGCCCTTAGTAACTATTTCCAGAATATTTTCTGATTCAATATCCTATCCTCTCCTCTAAATAAAGTTTACCGAATACTCTGTGTACAATGTGGAAATTATAGCAAAACAATCGAATTTGATAAGGCTTTGTAATAATTTTCTATCGAGAAAATATCTTCTTATCATTGAAAAATTTAAGCGGTATTACAGTTTAAAATATATTTTAAAGAAATGTTTTATCGTTATTAGAAGATTTTTTATTGTCAAAAGTATCGAATTGCTTTCCAAATACATTTTTTTTTATACCACTTAGGTGGCAGACAAGCACACGACCCACCTGATGGGAAGTGGTTACCGTGGCCTATGGACTCGTGCAACACCAGGAGCGTCACACTCGCGCTGCCGACCCTGAAGAAACATCCTAATGCCCCTTTTGAAGAACCCCATATTGTAGGCGCATGGGAAGACCGCAGCAGGGAGTTCATTCCACAACTTGAGTGTGCGTGGGATGAAGTTTCTTTCATACCGCACAGTGCGCACCGTCTCAGGTTGCAATGTGTGAGGATGAACTCCCTGCCTACGGCGAGCGGTGCGATGATAGAATGTTGCTGTGGGCATCATGTCAAACAATTCATCTGAACACAAACCGTTGTACAGGCGGTAGAACACACACAGCGAAGAAAAGTCCCTCCTAAAGCGGAGAGATTCCACATCACCTGCGAGTATGGGATTGTCAACGCCCGTCTTCGCACCGAGTCGAATGGGTCAAGCTGGTAAGCAGGCGCTCCAGCAAAAAGGTGACAGCAGTACTCCATGTAGGGCCGGACCTGTGCCTTATAAAGAAGTAGTCTCTGCCCGGCAGTGAAGTACTGCCTCGCCCTGTTGAGCACACCAAGTTTCTTTGATGCCAACTTAACCTTGTCCTCCAAATGACTGCGAAACTGGACATCGCTGGAGATATCGACACCAAGGATCCCGATACTCGTGGCAATGGTAAGCGGTGAAACCCAGGAATTTTAGTAATAATCAGTACAGTAAAATCGAAATATAAGTTTACTATTTAGGTCAGAGCTATGTAACATTATTTTTCTGCTAATGACTAGAGTACCCGTAGCCGGTGTGACAATTATGAAAGTAGAAGAAGTGTATGCCAGGATCATAGCAAGTGGAAAGTTATACCTAGTCTCCGCTGACGCAATGAAAATATAATATTTGTTACAAAAAAGGCTGTTTTTTTTTCAATATCCTGTTTTTATAATAATTCTGATTTATAATAATTCTGCTTTCACTGCAATGTTTTTCAGTGTTAGCGCTTTAGTTTGTCGAGCGAAAGTCGAATCACACTTTAGTTTGTTGAGCAAAAGTGCCACGCTAACGTTCGTTACTCAAAAGTTCTGAGCTGTCATTTGTCGAGCAAACAATCAGTCAAACTAACGTATTTCGAGCTATGCTGTCGTATCACAGATTTTTTGTTTATCGGAAACTCGCAATTATGTAAGAAAATCTTGCAAAATCTTCAAATATTAATTGATATTTATTTACTCAATAAGTCTCAAAATCTCAATTCATTGTTTTAAACATAATCATAACATATTTAATTTTTTTTTATTAGTGTGCCCATTGAGTTGACCGCGTAATATGACAACTCCTGAGAATTCTGAACCGTGTTCAAATACAATACTTTTATATATAGCTCCCCATAATTGTAATACCCATATTTGTATCCCCAAAGGTGGAATTTGATTAAATTTGTTCAAGCATTACCAACATGGGCTAACTTTAAATCCCTGTAGAATACCTACTCTGAAAAGTACGTTGAGCCGTTATAATATGAAGGGGACATTACCTATTTTAAAGGAAAAAGTAATTGCAGGAATTTTACATGAATAATTCTGCAACAAAATTTTGTTTTTGGAAACAATGTTTCGTCAAATTACAACAGATTTAATCAGAAGCCCTTTAACCTTTAAATTAATTACCCCATCACAGGACGCGAGTATAATATCGGTTTAATAATAGCTCATGTAAATTACGTTACCATTTGCTCAGCTATTGGACAAATGGTACATATTAACAAATCAATAAACAGGCTCAGTTTAACGTTTTCGCTTTAAAGATAAGTAAGCAGATAGGTCACTATTACAATACATTGACAACGTTCCCAATTGAGCAGTCCGACTGGGGAAGTACCTCCTTCCTACCAAAAACCACGGTTATAATACCCTCTTGTTGTGTTTACGGCGGTGAGTATGGTAGCTATTCTTCACTGGAGAGTTTTTATACTGTCATTGTGAAGACCAAAAGCTTGTCCAGATTGTGTCTTCTGCACTGACGGCACAGAAACTGTCTGTTCTTACAGGGTCACAGCACGGGTGTAACACCCCTGGTGTTGCTCACGTATATATGTCACGATAACCACTTTTTGCCACCTAAACTGTTTGTAAAACATGAAATTACGAGATAATAATTATATGCAGAATTTGTATCTTATCGTCTTCACTTTTGATAGGAACTAACCAATCACAGGTCATATAAATTGCTAATATTTTCAGTGCATATAAATGCAATATTAACCTACAATAATCAACTAACCTATACATCTCATGTTACATTTACAAGAAAAACAAGAATGAAACACGAGATTTTTCGATCAACAAACAAGATCTGGTTAAATCCTGTTATAGGAACGGACTATTTTAGAAAATATCCCTAGTGAAATATGGATATGTGGTCGGAGGAAGCTTCAAAAGTTAAAAAGCAAACAGCGGATGCCTCCCTACTTAATCCCCTTGTCGAACGAACATAAGCACTCGAGAGAAGGAATTACACATATGCAACCAACATACAAAAATACTTATTACGTTTATTATTTTTTTGCTTATTTCTATTGGCAACGAAACATGACAAGTATGTGACACAGTGGTAGTAATGAACAAGGAAGATTATGTGGAGTAAAATAACTAGTATAATATTTTATATGTGGAAGGTACCTACTACCAACTGCCGGAATGCTTTGAGTTTCTTGAAGAATAAAGTTAGCAAAGATGAAGGGTACCTAACGCACCTCATTATATTTACAAACAAAACACACTTAATAATATATACAGTATACAGTATCTACATAAATTTTATTTATTAGTAGTATACGTGTTTTATTTGCAGACTGTACATTTTACTTACTCTACACAACTTACATATTATCTAAACTTATTTTATATGAATCATATTGGATGGTCGATGTCACTTGTCGATATCATAAATATTGACATTAAGTCATCGACAACGTCTCAACTCATTGCCATATAGATGTATGAGTTCTATATAGGTACCCGCTCCAACGATGCGCACGCGCAGGGGACACAGCCAGTCGGTAAACCGCCTGTTTATGTTATTTACCCGATCTAGTTGCTTATGCTTGTGTAGTATATACCTAAATATAGTCTACGCCTATATCACTCGACTGCTATGCAGGGGGCGCGGGTTCGATTCCCGCTCAGTGCAAATATTTGTATGCATGAATATGTATATTAGCATTGGTCTGGGTGTTTCTATGTATAATATGTATGTATTTACAAAAAAAGTAACTAAGTATGTTTATCCGCATTCTAGATGCCATAACACAAGCTAGATAAGCTACGCTTACCATGGGTCTAGATAGCGTTGTGTAGAATGTCATTGAATATTTATTTATTTATTGCCGAACTATTGTGAACTGTAACTATATTTCTGTGCCTGTGCTTAAACTGTTTTTCTGTACCAAAGCTTAATAAACTTTCCTTTCTTCTGTTGGTGAGTGTTTATTTGTGAATACCAACCCCACAGTAAGGTGATCGATGAACGACCTCCGCCTCCCATGAGCGCAGGCCTGGGGGTGACTGGTGGAGCCGCCTGTAACCCTGGCAGAAGCAGGCCGTGGCGGCGGCGCGTCTGGCGCACCTCCCCGTTTTCCGGGGGCGAGTTGGTGACTCTGTAGTCCCCACACACCCGAGGAGAGGGCCAGATCGTGAGAGATGGCCCTGGATCGGCCGGGGTGCGAGGGATGTGCCTGTCAACCGCACCTTCGGCAACCAAAACGACACACAGGTGGCGTGCGTTTTAGTCGGTTCGAATCCGACATAACCTCTTCCACCGGCTCCGGTGGGGAGGTATCCGTGGGGATTTTGCGCACGTAAAAAAAACCCCACAATAAGGTCATCCAATAAAGAACTAAAGTTACCGACTGTAGTTACCATATCTGTTGAAGAATGAAACCAATCGAAACCACAAGAAGGCAAACGGAAGGTAGAACGCGCCCTAGCCAGATATTCTGACGACCTAAAAATCGTCTCTAGGACGGACTGGTTGCAAAAGGCAGAGGATCGGTAGCAATGGCGCACATTGGGAGATGCTTATGTTCAGCAGTGAACTGCGATAAGCTGATTATTTTGAGCTCTTATTTCAACGTTTTTATAGGAGGTAGGACACGGCAGTATTTCCGCCCAATTGAACAGTCCGCGGTTATAATAACTTCGTGTTGTGTTCCCAGCGGTGAGTAGGGTAGCCAGAGCTCACTGGAGAATTTGTGCTGTCAGTGGGATGAGTACAGGCTTGTCCTGCTTTGTCCTCTACACTGACGGCAAAGATACTCTGTGCTTACAGGGTCGGCAGCGCGAGTGTGGCTTCTCTGGTGTTACACACGTCCATAGGCCACAGTAACCACTTTCCATCATGTGGGCCGTGTGCTTGTCTGCCACCTAAGTGGCATATAAAAAAACGTTCACTACAAGTATTCGAACGAGCATTTCTGCCTGTCATGCCTCCTTAGATACTTTCTAGCTGCGACTATTATCTATATAATATTTATCATCCGCCAGTAGTTTGTAGTTTCGATGCCTTAAAAGTATATTAAGTGATGATACGTATTAAAACGACATTTTTTTAACAAACGACCACAATCTGTCTACTGTACTTACATTGAGATAAAAGCGTTTCGATCGCAATCCGATAAAATAAATGGGTAAACAAGCTAACGGCTTGGTTGTATGTGTTAACATCTGTAATGTTGATCTTATGGCGGCAAAGGAAATAAAATCTTTCACGTCATCTGCTTAAATCAGCGGAACATTCTGTTAAGATAATACAGAGAAAGGTCAATATTTTTCGGTTATCTGCATCATCATCTCAACATAGGTCCCGGTAACATTCGAGGCTTTTCCTTGCAACGTGGTCTTGATACTCCAGCTGGTAATCGGACCATGTTAATACCCGATGATCTTTGGTTCATTTGAACCTATTGTGAGCCTATTGTCGTCATTCGGGCACTATTGTTGACTCTACCTTTATGCATTCTATACATTCCGGTAGTGAAAAGTTTAAACACGAATAGCATCATGGGGGAGTGGCTAGAGAGTTCACACGGCAGCCTCTCGTACCGTCTGACGCAGATTATCACCGAGCACGGATGCTTCGGAAAGGATCTGCGTCGGATGCAGAAAGAGCCAACGTCCGAGTACCATTACTGCGACGCGAGCGAGGACTCAGGTCCGCGCACGCTCACCGAGTGTCCGGCGTGGGAGACGCCGAGGTGGGAGCTTGTGGCGGCCCTGGGAGTGAGGGTTCTCACGCTCTCCACCTTGCTCGCGGCGATGGTTCGCTGCGCGGATGCGTGGGCGGCCGGCGCCTCCTTCTGCGAGCAAGTAATGCTCGTGAAGGAGGAGGCGGGGCGGGAGCGGCAGCGGGAGCGACGAAGGATCGCAAGACAAGCTGCCCGCGTACGAAGGCAACTCGGGCGTCGGAGGTCGATGAACGACCTCCGCCCCCCATGAGCGCCGGCCTGGGGGTGACAGGTGGAGCCGCCTGTCACCCGGGCAGAAGCAGGCCGCGGCGGTGGCGCGCCTCCCCGTTTCCGGATACGAGTTGGGGACCCTGTAGTCCCCACACCCGAGAAGAGGGCCAGATCGTGAGAGATGGCCCTGGGTCGGCCGGGGTGCGAGGGATATGAATGTCAACCTCACCTTCGGCAACCAAAGCGACCCACAGGCGGCGTGCGTTTTAGTCGGTTCGAGTCCGACATAACCTCCTCCACCAGCTCCGGTGGGGAGGTATCCGTGGGGATTTTGCGCACGTAAAAAAAAAAAAAACACGAATAGCAATAACAATATTTCACTTTTCAATATTTACTTGAAGATTAATAATTAATTTAGGTACATAAAATATGCTATTATAATATGCTATTATAATTACTCTACCTTTGATATAAATATCTCTGTATCGCCTTAGGGTTGACTGGTTGAAAATGCCTGTGCCATTAAGTCCGCCTTTGTACAATCTTTGTGTATTTGTGCATAAAGTTTAAGTAGAAAAAATTTAAAATAAAGGTTCATATTTTTAGGCCATGTGCATCATCATCTCAACATGCTTCCCGGTTGCATGCAAGGTTTCTCCCAACCGGGGTCCAGTTTATCCGGCCGGTGTTCAGCCCATGTTTATAAATACTCGATGATCCGTATTTCATTTATAATCAAAAATTTATGTACTTAGTTTGAATATTTTAGAAAGGGTTATCAGTCAACCTCATTAGAAAGTCAGTACCTAGGAATACCTACTGATTAACAGATGAGGATCTGCCACAGGCTTTCCTATCGGAGTTCAGATGGCAGTTCCTATATAAGTAGCAAATAAGGCGAAGGAGCAAGCCAACCCTAGACTCCAAAGTGAAAGGCTCGATTATATACAGGAACGACGAAAAAGTGATGACAATAAATATTTTTAAACGAAGTTCAAAATAGTAGTATAGCAGAACAGTAACTTCGCGCACAGTATCCGCATTTGCTGCCATTTCAACCACATCGACCAGTCAGTCAAGATAAAATTCTTGCCTTCAAAATTACTTCCAAAAATGTGAGCATTTAAATCTTTAGATATAAGTGAGTCACAAAGAATAAATGTCAGATGCCAGACCCATTGTCCATTTATTACAACAGTTCCAATATTAGAAGGCCGACAGTGACAGACGTTTAATAAAATAGAACACGGGATTGCTGAAAAACCCACGTCTGCAGTTAACAGAGAAGTAAAGTGGTGTTTTTTATACCACTTAGGTGGCAGTCAAGCACACGGCCCACCTGATGGGAAGTGGTTACCGTGGCCTATGGACGTATGCAACACCAGGGGTGTTACACTCGCGCTGCCTACCATGAAGAAACCTTCTGATGCCCCTTTTGAAGAACCCCATATTGTAGGAGCTTGGGAAAACCGCAGCAAGGAGGTCATTGCACAGCTAGAGTGTGCGTGGGATGAAGTTACTTTCATACCGAATAGTGCGCACCGTCTCAGGACGCAATGTGTGAGGATGAATTCCCTGCCTATGGCGAGAGGTGCGTTTGACTTTTGCCTGAATAGACTAAAACTAAATACTAAATAGTAAGTATTGGCGCCAAAAATACGCCATTTAGATTTTTCAGTATTTGTTTATTGACAATATCACAATGAAAGACATATCATTTTATCAATTCAGACCAGCCATTTAATAGTTACGCAGGAATATAGGGACAAACATCACTTTCCTTTTTTGGCTTGAAATTGCGTTTTAACTGAAGATCCTAAATAAAAAAAACAGTTATAAATTTTATATTAGTGTCATCAGTTTTAAGATCGTGTGTAAATTGTGCTGTTCCAAACAATTTTTTTTTCATACATCTTAGTTGGCAGACAAGCACACAGTTCAAATATGGAAAATGGTACTTGAAGTATCATCATATATTCACAATATTTTATATAGAAACAGCATATTCAACTTCGTAAAACATTTATGTGCGGTCAAATTATTTGTGACAGGCAATCAACAAGCTCCCTTTGTTTCCCAGTTCAATGGAGATGACATATAGGTTCCTATCATTCATATGAATTGTACAGAAGACCCAAATAAGCAAGAATCAATTAACACAACATAACATAAACTCACGCCTATATCCCCGAAGGGGTAGGCAGAGGTGCTAGCACCCACATTTCGCCAGTTTATGTTTAGGTTCCAAAGTAATAGGTGGCGAGCCTATTGCCATTAACCGGACACTTCTAAACCTGCGATAAATACACACATAACTTCGAAAAAGCATCGAAAATTCATTGGTGTGTGCCATACTAAAACCTGGGATCGAACCCGAGACCTCGTCTCATCAGTCCATTACCCATACCACTATGCTACAATTCATGAAAATGATTTATTAACGAATGATGTTCACCTGTACTTTGTTTATTATTTTGGAATTCATCCTCTCTTGACTGCAATAGGCTCGGCTCCTATTACATGGAATTAAAAATCACAGTTGTCGAAATATGGGTTAATAGTTAATGCACCTCTGTTTACAGGTGTGAAGATATGTGTATCCTTGTACCATCCTATTCAATAAAAATAAGTTTGAACAGTTACGTGATGTGCACACGGCCAAGGAACAGGTTTAGTAACTATAGTGTGTATAAAACTTTAAAAAGAAGTTTGAATGTAATTTATATTAAACTAGCTGTCCCGGCAAACGTCGTTTTGCTATATAATGTTAAGGGTGGACAACCCTTAACATTTAGGGGGATGAAAAATAGATGTTGCCCGATTCTCAGACCTACTCAATATGCTCACAAAATTTCATGAGAATCGGTCAAGTCGTTTCGGAGGAGTTCAAGTTCGAACACCGTGACACAGCCATGGTTCCTAAGAAGATGTCGCTATCTCTCACACTCTGTGACTACTCCCTAATGACCTATTTGTATTTATTGCCCTCTATAATACATAAGGGCAAATGTTAAGGAGGTAGGACACGGCGGTATTTCCGCCCGATTGAGCAGTCCGACTGGGCAAGTACCTCCGCCCTACAGAATACCGCGGCTATAATAACTTCGTGTTGTGTTCCCAGCGTCACCGGGTAGCCAGAGCTCACTGGAGAATTTGTGCTGTCAGTGGGAAGACTAAAGGCTTGTCCTGCTTTGTCTTCTACTGACGGCACAGAAACTCTGTACTTACAGGGTTGGCAGCGCGACTGTGACTCCTCTGGTGTTACAGACGTCCATAGGTGGGCCGTGTGCTTGTCTGTCAACTAAGTGGTATAAAAAAAAAATGTAGCGTAGGACGCCCAACGGCCAGGTGGAAGGACGACCTCATTAAGGTCGCCGGGAAGCGCTGGATGCGGGTTGCTTCAGATCGGTCATTCTGGAAGTCTGTGGGAGATGGCTATGTTCAGCAGTGGACTATGTGTGGCTAACATGATGATGATGATGATATAATACATACAAACCGGCTTGTACATAAGTTAGATCGATTTAGGCTCCTAAAATCTTGATGGGCTATCCTTACGCCCACATATGTTGAAACTCACTGTTCATAGAGGCTCGGCAGCACGAGTGTGACTCTTCTGGTGTTGCACACGTCCACAGACCACGGAAACCACTTTCCATCAGATGACTCGTGTGCTTATCTGCCACCTAAGTGGTATAAAAAAATTGATTCAACACTATGATTGTCTTTTTGGGGTTGCGTACTTCAATAGGAAAAACAGAACCTTTTGTCACGGTTACTTCGTTGTCCGACGGTCGATCTGTGTGTCAAGACCATTAAAGCGTCCAGGTATCGCGTTGAAATTAATATCAAATATTCAGGTCTATATCTTCTTACAACTGTGAAAAACTTACACTTCTAGGTCAACACAATAAAAAGATATTGATAATGCCCTTATGAAACATAAGTTCGACACTCGATGCAGTTTTGTACGGAACCCGCAGTACGCGAAATCGAATCACACCAGACCGATTTTTTGTTCCAAAGCACAGCAGTATAGTACAGTAATACCTATTAATCATACGATCTTATGTAGCAGTTTACTATCTTTTATTGTCATTCAGATGAACCGGTGACTGCCTAATAACAGCACGAATTTACCAAGCTCGGTAACGGATGTTTGTTCCGAGGGCCCAATATCACGTAGTCCGTCGTACCTAGGGGATTTCAATTTCCTGCACAGACACGCGACGTGCCTGCTGACTAGACTACTAAAACTGCACCAAAGTTTACAGTAAACATGTATTGTATAACTACGTCACAACATGTCATGTAAAAGTGAAATTGTAAAGTGGTAAAGATAAAATATATGATGATGGATTATGATTCAGAGATTAAATATTTCGATGGGGTTCTTTTTTGATTATTGTTGCTTTCGAGCTCATCGACAATATCTAGGTTATTTTCATATTTACTCAGGTTGATTTACTTTTTCGTTGATTTTATGGGGGGCGGAGGTGATTCGATGAATGACCTGCGCCCCCCATAACCGCATGCCTGGTGGTTAGGGGTGGAGCCGCCTGTCACCCTAGCAGAAGCAGGCTGCGGTGGGGCGCGCGTTTCCCCGTTTCCGGGGACGAGTTGGGGACTTTATGGTCCCCAAACCCGACGATGGCTAGATCGAGATAGTTGCCCCTGGGTCAGCCGGGGTGCGAGGGATATGCCTTACAACCTCACCTTCGGCAACCAACTATGACCCAAAGGCGCCGTGCGTTTTAGTCGTTTCGAGTCCGACATAACCTCTGCCATCGACTCCGGTGGGGAGGTATCCCTGGGGATTTTTCGCACGTAAAAAAAGGTACCATAATTTTGATTTTGATTATCATGTTTTTTTTATTACCTAGTTATTTGTTAGTGTTTAATATAATAAAATATTTTACTTAAAAACAAATCTGTTTTAATTTACCTAGTACTATTACTACTACTTACTACTACAGCTGTCTACTGTGTTGACATGAATATTTGAGTTGAAGTTCAGTTGAGATAGCTACACAACATTGACTGTAAATTTGGCGTTATCAACTACGATTTGGTAAAGTTCTGAGGGTCCTGACCTTTACGAAACTTGTATATTTAGAAACTCGTATAAACACCCAATACAAGTTAAATGGAGAGGAGGCTTGTTTGTCTTTTACACTGACAGCACAGAAACTCTCAATGCTTGCAGGGTTGGCAGCGCGAGTGTGACTCTCTTGTTTTTGCACACATCCATAATAGGACACGGTGACCATCAGGTGGGCCGAGTGCTTGCCTGCCACCTAAATGGTATAAAAAATAAGGTGTCAGCAGACCCCAGACTACAAGATGAAAGCATTGGATCAACGTAAAGACCGATGATGAAGACAACGAAAATGAAGTTGATGATATGTGATTCCAATCTATACTCATTCAACTGACAATAATTTTTAATACTGACTTCTAAAAATATTGCAAACAAAGAATGCTATCTAAATCTATTACTTTGTTTGCTAACAGTACTTACGTGCAATTTCACTCGACTTTCTTCACACTTCACAGCCTTTATTCAACAATCTTACATACTAAACAACTTTTCGTTTAAATTAATCTATTTGAGACACCGGTTTCGTTAAGATTGTCTTGCTTCCCAGCATAGGCCTCCCCTAAAGCTTGCCACAGTATACGATGACGTGCTTATCTAGTCCACGTGTTCCCTGCAATTTTTTTAATGTCATCTTCCCATCTACGACGTTGTCTTCCTTTCCTTCTTTTGTTTTCTCTTGGGCACCACTCTGTTATATCCTTAGTCGAGTTTACTACTATTTAAATTTAGAATATTTTCACTGAGCTGTATTAACTATAACCCTTATAGCCGTAGTGAACACTGGTAGGAGATTAAAAAAGAACGCTGACAAAATATCGATGTGAATATTTACACCCATGTATTTCTATATCGTAATGTGACGTCACGATTCTAGGAAATATTTAATATTTGGATGATGTATATATATATATGTAACATCAAAGAGCATGTGTTATTAATATTGGTTTTAATTTTAGCATACGCTGTGTTGGTTCCCGCTGGAGTGGAATACGCCCACCTCCCCGCATCTCCCCGTGGGTGTCATAGAATTCTCCTTCTCCACAATGTCCTCCATCCGACAGTAAACATACAACCCATGATAAAGTACCCGCTTGACGGCAATAGTCTCATCCCCTATTACATCGGACTGAAAATCATAGTTGACGAAATGTATACTATAATACTCCTCTGCCTAACTTTCGGGAATTTCTCTCATATAACATAATATCTAACATCAGCAGTAAAAAAGTAAGTAAAAACGTTAACGCAAAACAGTTGCTTCGTGTTAATGGTGTTCGGTTTTATCTCTCACGGGTGATTACACATAGTAAAGTACTGCACCGCTTGCGTCAACGTACCGTGACGTAACAGTTTGTCGTAACTATGACGTCACTTTCCTGTAGGTTTAATGATAATTATTGGAGGTAAAATAAGTAAGTATATTTAATGTCAAAGTCAAAGTCAAAAATCATTTACTCTGTTTAGACCATTATATCGGCACTTACAAAACGTCAACAAAAAAGGAACATGAATATCAGTTTAGTAAATGGACCACCGGTTGGAAACGCGGCCCCGACCTGAGAAGACTCAAAAAAAAACATTAAATGGCAGAGTCCGAAAGGGTAGGTTAGCACATTGTGAGCTAAAGTAATAATAAGTAGGTCAGTTTATAGGTAGGATGGGTGACCATTCTAAACATATGACACACAGACCCTTCCGGGCCTCGAAGAGCACGTTAAAACGTCGCCGTTACGGTCCATTCGAACATCAATAGTATGTTTAGTTATATGTTTAGTACCAAAACATTCGAGAACCTGGTCTAACTACTGAAATATATATTGTCAATCGATCGAAGTCAGTCAGTCGAATCGATTTCAGTTTAACCATTTCATAGTTAAACTGAAATCGACCTCAACTGCGTTGGGAAAAGGCTCGGAGGCGTGTTGTGTTCCCAGCGGTGAATAGGGTAGCCAGAGCAGGATCGCAAGCCAAGCTACGAAGGCAACTCGGGCGTCGGAGGTCGGTGAACGACCTCCGCCCCCCATGAGCGCCAGCCTGGGGGTCACAGGTGGAGCCGCCTGTCACCCTGGCAGAAGCAGACCGCGGCGGCGGCGCGTCTGGCGCGCCTTCCCGTTTTTCGGGAACGAGTTGGGGACTCTGTAGTCCCCACACACCCGAGGAGAACCTTCGGCAACCAAAGCGACCCACAGGCGGCGTGCGTTTTAGTCGGTTCGAGTCCGACATAACCTCCTCCACCGGCTCCGGTGGGGAGGTATCCGTGGGGATTTTGCGCACGAAAAAAAAAGGGTAGCCAGAGCTCACTGGAGAATTTCTGTCTTTTCAATGGGCAAACCTGTCTTAAATTTTTTTTTATATATAGGGCACGTCAATTGGACTTCGCCTTGCCTATGGTAAGCTGAAGGCAAAATCCCAGAAAAGAGGGTCACCATTACTTACACATACCGTGTGACAATGGTGACACTCAGCTTGACGGCCTTATCATATGCTTTTTCACGCCCCGCTTAAGGACCCGGGACTGTAGGAAGAAGGAAACACGTGAGCTGGTAATGAATTCCAGGCCTTAATGGTGCGACTGAGGAAAGAGTCTCCGAACCGCTTGGTTCTTGATCGGATGTTTTGCACCGTGTGCGGATGACATCTAAGACCTGCACGCGTTGTCCTGTGTGGGAAAGGGGAGGGTGGGACTAATTGGAAGAGCTCATCAGAACACTCCCCATGGTACAGACGGTAAAATACAGCCATGGACGCAACATCTCTACGCAGCTGTAAAGGTTCTAGGGTGTTCGTGATCTCGGGATTCCCAATGATGCGGACCGCACGTCGCTGCAACCTGTCGAGAGCATCTAGTAAGTACTTTGCTGAACCATCCCAGAGATGCGAGCAGTACTCCACACAGAAGCGAATTTGTGTCTTGTATAGAAGACACCGCTGCTCCGGCGTGAAAAATCGTCTCACTCTGTTCAGGACTCCGAGTTTTCGTGAGGCTGTTTTGATGATGCTTTCGATGTAGTTTTTGTTATTCAAGTTGCAGCGAACATCCATACCTAGGATATTGAGATTGTCCTGCAGCGGCAGTGGCGTGCTCTGAAGAGTGGGGAGGGGAAGGAAAGAAGATACTTTTGCTGTAAACGCACATGCCTGCGTCTTCTTGGCATTGAACTCAACCAGGTTCTCAGAGCCCCATTGAGAAATGTGATTCAGGACCCCGTCAAGCTCAGTGACAATAAATAGATACTGTTAAGTTACATAATACATAATTAAGACATAACTTTATTTAATAGTAGTGAATCACTCTAGCATTGTAAGTATTTAAGAAATATTGTTAATCTGCACTTGACGTCTGAAGCACGGGACTACCTAGTTCAGGCACAGCTTAAGTAAATATCCCGAAGTAAAGACCACTGTTAGACAATTAACTGCACAAACATATATTATACATACCCAAGATACCTACCCATGTACAAGGTAATAACGCACGATAGATTAAGAACCCATGTAAAATACCGTACAATGATTATGGAATGAATTTGATTAGAGTTTATAAGGAAATAGACACAACAAACTTTTTCTAATTCGCCCAACACTTTCAAGTAAAACTGTAGTTATATAAGGAACGTGCTCAAGACAATGGTAGAACGTAAATTGTAAGTAGTCACTACCAAAATTGAAAAAATATGTACATATCTATACGTTATTTATGTCTTCTTCTTATAAATAATTTATATTGATAAGTGCAAATTCGAAAACGGCTCGACCAATTCAGCTATTTTATTCTGTACGTTTCTTAAGTACACGGAAAATTTTAAAAATACTAGTCACGGCAACGGTAACAGAATCCCACGTTGGCGAAGCCGCGGGCAGCTAGGACTTCAATAAAAAAGGTAGAAAAGGAAAACAAGCCTCAAAATCTCGTTTATTAGTGCGTTATGTTGATACTTTTTACTTTTGAAAAAAGTATACAGTAGGAGCAGATGAGCTGTAGTAAATAATTGATGATTAAACGAACTTACCTGTAAGTGAAGTTCTATCATAATTATACGAAACGCCTCGTCCGAAGAGATTAGTATTTTATATTGTTACAAGTAGTATCGCATAGATGTCGCCACTGTTGCACTAGTTGAGAAATTCTTTTACCTTACTTTTGGTTTTTTTTTTTTTTGTAGAGTGTAGTCATATTTCTACTCGGTGACTACCATAACCGTGCTTCCTCATTTAGTTTAGAGCAAGATCTTCATCCTCATGTCATTGATGTATTTCCCTAAGAGATTAGTAACGGGATTGTTAGGGAGGGCGGGAGGTTACTAATCTCTTCGGACGAGGCGTTTCGTATAATTATGATAGAACTTCACTTACAGGTAAGTTCGTTTAATCCTCAATTATACTTCACGCCTCGTTCCTCGAGATTAGTATTTTATATTGTTACAAGTAGATTTTGAGAGTAGGAAATATCGTCAATGATAACATCTTTTAATTTGATAAATAATCTAATGTTTATTCCTCCTTATTAAACAATTTGAACTTAATATCACAAAAACGTTTAAATATTCAATTAAAACTTCTTCTGCATTATATAATAATTAACTATTGTAGCAGAAGATAAACATAAATTACTACCTGTAAGTTGCATTATAAACTTAATTATTGCTAATAATCGACTGAGCTAAAGATGTACCATCATTATTCAAGATGGTTCTATTGTAGAACCTTGCAAACACAGTTGAGTTGCCGCTCCAACCAGCTGTGTTGCGGATTGCGTCGATGTTTACGCCGAGTGAGTACGCGCGTGATGTGCTGGCGTGTCTTGTGCTGTGTGCAGAGAACACTGATGTGTCAATCCCACTATCACTTAATATGGATTTTACCCAACGGCTGAGGGTTTGTGTGCCGACTGCTTTGTGCGGCTTTTTTATACCTATAAACAGTAAATCAGATTTTCTTAAAGGCGCTGTCTTAGATATGTAGCAGAGCAAAGTGGCAGCGGAACATATTGCAGGTTTTTGATTAAAAAAGGGGATGAAAAGTATCGGTTGTTTGGAACCAACTTTGGAAGTTTTGATTATATCTGGAATTTGTATGCTGATGTGGTTTGATGAGATATTAATGTTCCTAACATTTATTTTTGATAGGGTTTGCAACCAATGGGCGGTTATAAGTGCCAGTAATGTGATAGTTTTCTTAGCTAATTTTTCAAATGAAAGGTCACTATTCGGTTGCCACTGATTTAAGTGATCTAATACACAATTTGTGTCCCATGTATGGTTATATTTTGGTAAGGAAGGTCTAAGACGGAACACGCCCTTAAAGAATCTTAAAATTCTGTCATCTTTTGATATGTTGGGGCCCAATAGAATTGCAAGGGCTGACCTGCAAGAATTCAGGGTGCCATATTGTGCACCCTCTTGGAACAGTTGAGTCAAAAAATGTATGATAGTAGGGACAGATGCACTGAACACATGTGTGTGAGTGTTCCTGCAGTAGCACCACCATTTCTTCAAATAGGTATCGTATTGCTTAATGGAGTTGGCCGATAATGATGCCATCATTATTTCCATTGAAGTTGGTGGTAAGCTTCTTCTTGATAGCGCCTCCCTGATAAGATTGCTGCCACCAGGGTAATCGATTTGTGTATTCGACTGGAGCTGGAATGCGAGATTAAGGCGTGTTTATGAGGTGGAAAGGTTATAATTTTAGACACCGTAAGAGCTTGAAAGACTGGATACCAAGGCTGTGTGGGCCATAGAGGGACAACTAAAATACCTTCCGATTTTTTAGTAATTATTTTTCGTAGAACTTTTAAAATTACTGAAAATGGAGGGAAAGCATAGAATTTAGTATTGATCCAAGATACTGTGAAAGCATCGATGGCTACTGCATCAGGATCTCTATGCCATGAGATGTAGGTTTCACATTTTTTATTTATTCGACTTGCGAATAAGTCAATAGCGGGTGGGCCAAAACAGCTAGTTAAATAGTTAAAGGCCCAGTCGGCTAGCTCCCATTCAATATCTGGGTGAATTTTTCGTGATTCAGCATCTGCGGTGACGTTATAGCTTGATTTAATATAAGATGCATAAATGTGCAGTCTTCGGTCTTCAACACCATTCCCAAATTTCTCTTGTAATTTGTGTAAGGTGTGGATACTGAACACTTCCCATTCTGTTGATATAGGCAACGGCAGTCGAATTGTCAACGCGCAAGAGAATCTGACGATCAGTTAGATCTTTTGCAATAATTTTTAGGGCAATGAAAGCGGCCATCAATTCAAGAATGTTGATGTGCTTTTTACGCTCATCATTTGACCAACTTCCACTAGCGGTATCGTTCAGACAGGTTGCCCCCCATCCCGTCGTTGAGGCGTCAGAAAATATTTCGGTGTGATAGTCGTCATTTCTAATGCAACGTACTGAATTCCACATGTGATTAAGCCACCATTGAATATCCACTTTTAATGAATCGGGGATATTTATTACCTTATCATAGTCATCGTCGTTTTTTAGGTTAAGAAATTTGCAACGTTCAAGCTCCTTGGTGTGGAGAAGCCCGTATTCTAATCCAGGGCAGGCTGATACAAGTAACCCTGTTACTTGAGCTAATTTCCTGACTGAACAACGGCGCAACTTCTGAAAATGTTCTAATTCAGAACTGATGCGTACCCTTTTTTCATGGGGCAGGCTTAGAGTGAGATGGTGAGAGTTGATTATCATGCCTAGAAATTTTCATTAAACTGGTATAATTTCTGGTCATAGATAAAACGAAGATACTTTTTGAAATCCTCGTGTATTTTTATTAGAAAGTATGCATCTTTTAGGTCCAGAGTAGCCATCCAACAATCTTTAGTAATCAGTTTAATAGCTGTTCGCAAGTCCTCTAACTTAAAATGATCAGTGTTTATGAAACGATTCAATTTTTTAAGATTTAATATTAATCTTGATTTGCCATTTAAAAACGGCGTCGTGACTGAGGGTTGGGCTGCGGCGGCTGCTGCTGGCGCGGCCACTGCCTCGATAAGGGCACGGGCGGCGGGGGGGCTCCCCGTGCTCTCAGTGCAGACTCGCGGCTCCTCTGATGATGGCCCGACTGTCTGTAGGCTGGACCGCGAGCTTTCCTGTTTAAATTCCTCTGTGTAGGTAATTTTGTTCGTTTTGACACATTGCTGGTAGATTGATCAGTTTTAAGCTCGACTCCTGATTTATTAATGGATTTAGCTGCTTTTAAAATATCAGCCAATGTCTCTCCAAATAGGTAGTTGTCGATTTTTGTATTTGACAGATGTTCAGACATGTCTTTCTTTAGTGTGAACAAAATAAAGTTTCGTCTTGTCACGGAGTCGGCGTGTTGGACATCACACAATAGTCTGCCAAGATCCATTAATTTTTGAAGAAGGATTTTTTCTTTACTCCCGGAATTCAACTGGTTTGTAATTATGTCACCCAAGCAAGAAATTGCGCTAGCCATCTGTTTTTGTTTCGCTTCAATACCTGTATCGCGTTTTATCCAACTATCTGGCAAAGCGGCTTTTATTTCAGCATTTATTTTTGGCGAATCAATATTAAGGCAGTTTGCAGGAAGCGGGTATTTTAATATTAATTCTTTTCTGATGTCTTTGTTTAATCCCTCTGTGGCTATATGTGTAAAACGAGAGGCTATCTCCTCACGGATGTCCTTTGCACGTTTCTCTGTAAGTGAAGGGTCTTCACCAAGGATTTCCAGAACATCTGTGTCTAACGTCTGTGACTGTACTATAGGCTCTTCCAGTGTGGGAGGCGTAGACGTGTTAGGCTGATCTAGGGTAGCCAGCATGTCAATTTGTGCAGACGTGCTAAGTTGCTCATGTGGAGTCATTGGATCATTTTGAATCTCAGTAGTTAATGTTGGTTGCTCAATAGCATAACTGTCAACGTTTTCGAACGTATCTTGCCCATGTTCTGCATACCCCCAATCAGATGGTTGAAATACCGTGGGTGTGTCTGGAAAAAACACGAATATCAGTTATGATAATCGGTTTTTTAAAACTTTTAAGCGTGCGGTGAAATAGCCCCAGTGACTATTCAGGTTGCACGAAATATCATCGTAACGTAAATACGTTAAAAAACAGACGTCTATGTCATATTGTGTGCGGTTAAATAGCCCCAATGACTATTCAGGTTACACACTTAGCATCGTAACGTAAACACGTTAAAATATACATCATTTATAAAGTGCATTAATGTACTGAATTGATTGATTTTTAGACACTTTATTTGTTAACACGCGGTGTACAGGTTAGGTAGCAATCCTCAATGAATTTAACGCTAACCGTCACCTTAAAATTGTTGCGAAAAGAAAATACCTGCACCAACGGCGGATTATGATAGTAATATGTAGGTACCCAAGATAACACGAAAATTATAATTTTTTTTTCACTTTCACTTATATATATTAAAAGTATTAAGTACCTGCTTCATCTGCATCATCAGGCTCCGGTATTTCTTCTGTTAATTCCATGGTATTATTGGGGTGAATTTTCTTTTCCAGCTTACGCACTTTCCGCATTAAACGTTGTAGTTCTTCTTCGCATGTTCGAGTTATGTTTCGTTTAGGCATTTTTAGAGATAAATATTTTAAGCAACAACTATTAATTTGTTTTAGATTAGTGTCTTAAGTGGCCGAGCACTAAATTGCGAATGGGGAAGCACGGTTATGGTAGTCACCGAGTAGAAATATGACTACCCTCTACAAAAAAAAAAAAAAACCAAAAGTAAGGTAAAAGAATTTCTCAACTAGTGCAACAGTGGCGACATCTATGCGATACTACTTGTACCAATATAAAATACTAATCTCGAGGAACGAGGCGTGAAGTATAATTTAAAGAATTGTTTGTACGGTTCTTCTCTTCTTCAGCTTAGTGTTAATTGTAGTCGCATCCGAAGCTTTACAATTAAAACATTTCCATTGAAAGGTTGCCTGGCTTATCGCGATAAGGCCGCCATTTGTACATTTTTCATAGTGTTGTCCGTACATGTACTGTAATGTGTTGGTTTACAATAAAGATTATCTTATCTTATCTTTCACCTTGGAGTCTGGGGTACACTTTACCCCTTTTGAACTTGGATATTTTCCGTGAAGCGACGGCCATCTGACCTCCACAACCCAAAGGCGATATCGAAGCATTGCAGTTAGACGAGTTTTTGGATTTTATAGGGCTCCAACTTCCCGTAACAACTGCCATACATGTTTGTATGGCAACCGGGACCGACGACTTTACGTGCTCTCCGAGGCACGGGCAGACTAATGCAAATTCCCATATTCATGTATACAAATATTTGCACTGAGCGGATCGAACCCGCGCCTCTCATGTATTGGCCGCTTTCACTACCGCCACGCCACCAAGGCTGTCTATTATATAATTTATCATTTATTTTGTCTTTGGTACAGTTCTATTTGTATAGAAACAACAAATAAAAAACGATTCTCACTCATCTCCGAATAAAATTGATTATATCAAGTTTAACGTCAATTTCCAATTTTATAGTTCACTATGGGGGTGGGTGACGTATTCAGTAAATTGCGATGTATGCCTTGGGGAATTGATGCAGTCATTAGTAGGATGTGGTTTTATTACAGTGGAGTACCGCTGGTGTGGAAACATCAACGCTTCGAGGAGGTAGGGTGAGAGGAGGTAGGGTGAGAGTAAGTCATTTGAATGTATTCTGTGGATATAATCGTGCCTAGTGGTATGGGTAATGGACTGCTGAGAAGAGGTCTCGGGATCGATCCCAGGTTTTACCATGGCACATACCAATGACTTTTCGATGCTTTTCGAAGTTATGTGTGTATTTATCGCAGGTTTACAAGTGCCCGGTTAATGGGTTGGGTCCTAAACATAAACTGGGTGCTAGAACCTCTGCCTACCTCTTCGGGGATATAGGCGTGAGTTTATGTTATGCTATGAATGTAATGCTGCCAATGGAGTTAAAAGTTTCTTCAGCTTGTGATGGTAATAATAATGAATTAAATTAGGTGATAAAATATTTAAAATCTTAACATTAATTTAAGCTGCCTGTAAAGGTCGTGAGTTACATGAGCACGTAGCTATATTTATACATACCTACATACATATTTTCACGCCTTTATCTCCGGAGGGTTAGGCAGAGGTGAATTAACACCCACATTTCACCAAACAATGAATTTGGTCCCACGTAATTGGGGATGAGCCTAATGCCGTCTTCCGGCCACTATTGTTGACTCGAGTCATGCATCTGAGGCTGAGTCTGGGCTGTATTAACTGTCTGATGTTAAACAGCCCTATCCCTTAGTCGCCTTGTACGACGCCGGGAAGAGATGGGATGCCCCAAATTCTACTCTGCCGGAATTTATCTCTATAATAAAAATAATATTTACTGCTGACTACTTGCATTATGAATGGAATTCGCACGCTCAATCTGAACTCCCTGCTGTGGTTTTCCCGAACGCCTACAAGTCAAGAAGAGCATTACAAAGTTTCTTCAGAGTCGGCAGCGCGAGTGTAAAGCTATTAGCTATCCTAGTCTTGCACAAGTCCATAAGCCACGGTGACACTTCCCATCAGGTGGGCCGTATGCTTGTCTACCACCTAAGTAGTATACAAAATTTGCAAATAATCGATTTTTTCTCGCAGAACGTAATCCAACTCAATTGAAAAAACAGAGACTAAATTAAAAACAACTATAAAATCTAAAGTTAAAACAATGAATCCTAAAACAATAAATTGATATTTGTCAACCTCACTCAACGTGCTTTTATCTTAGAAGCACACTAGAATTCTGTTCTCGTAAGTAAACTGACGGCCTAAAGTGTTGAAGAGGTTTGTGAAAAATCTCACCTACTTCAAATGAAAACAAACATAATATAATAAATTGGTACCCTTATCGGTCTATAAGAACTTAGATTCATCTGAGTCATGTAGATCCCGGTCACTTGATAAATGATATGTCCAGAACACGAACGTTTATGACTGATAGCTCAGTTCTTGCTAGCTAACTTTTTACCTGGCTGTGCGTTTGAAAAGGGGTGAATTTACATATATTTGGGCTTGTGGCATAGAACCGCTGACCCAGTTTTGAGAAATTTTGCGTTGCAGTAATAACCTGGTTTAGATTAGATCCTCCTATCCTACTCAAGAACCAATCCATACTGATATTATAAATGCGATAATAACTCTGTTCGTCTATGTATCTGTATGTTACGTTTTCACGCTTAAACTACTGAACCAATTTTATTTAATTTAAGTTTATGGGTAGATTAGAACTTGAGAAAGGACAATTATATTATGTTTGGTCGCGATAACACACATCCACTTGGGGGAACCTCAGGGAACAGCTAGTTACATAAATAGTTTGTGAAGAGGTTTGGTGTACGTTTGGATATTTCTTATTCAATTACGCTCAAACAGTTGAACAAATCTGAGTTTAAGAATGAACGGTTTAGTAAAAATGTTGTAGGTACCTAGCATCAATGATCAATGATAGATAATTATATGGTAAGCATATCTTCGTCTAATGCAGACTTGATTAGTGTATTGTATTCTACATATTTAAGTTAATTAGCCTCTATTCATAAGCTTTTCAATCAAATTAGGCAGCGTACGCCACCTCCAATTATATTTCTACCTCAAATACGAGTGATATCCCGTTTCATGGCGATAGGAGCACTATGAAGTTTCAGCCTAGCATGAGTGGTGCATAATGCAATGTTAGGTAGTTATAAATTTGAAATTTCCAGTTCCTCAAACCAGTCGAAATTCAGAACATTCAACATGAGAACAATGTGTTTGTTAACTGAAACTGAACCATTGACTCGAAGAAGGCTTCTTCTTCTATGCCTAACTCTCCGGGGATAAAGGCGTGATTATATATGTCGGCGGGCTGCTACACTTCAAAACAAATAGGATAACCTCAAAATCAAATCAGATTTGTTTATTGTGATTGGGTAATAAATCGCATTTAAAAACATTAGAGTAACGGATTAATATTGCTTATAATTAGATACAGATTATTTTTAACGTATTCTGTTTGTAAGAGAGCTGCATTTCTGATATGAAAACATGTGGTCATTGTTTTATCATGTGTAAACATTAAAAATAGATTCACACATGCTAATAGCTTTTAAAATAATTTTAAAACGTTTTTATTATCAAATTGTAACATTTTGTAATGTAAAAACTATTTTATTGTGCAAGGATGGGTGTTTTGTTCGAATGAATGACTCGCATAATTTTGCTATAAAAGGCCGAGCGCACGCGCAATCGATTCATTCTCGCTTGAGCCGTCGTAGCGATCGGACCTCCTCAAAAGTTTGAGAATAAATTCAGGGAAGTATTACTTGTGTTTACTTTGATTATTGAAGATGAGCGATAGCTCTGATCATGGAAGTTGTGACGCCAGCAATGCTGGTGTCACGCCTTTTAAAAACAATTACGGAGACCCTCCCTCGTCATCAGAAGTGGGATCAGAACAAGCTCTGGTCCCTACCACATCCTCAGCAAATTCGGTTCAACCTGTCACGACTGGAACAGCGCAGGGCAGTACCAGGCTGATAGACACTGCCTCGTTGAACACTTCAGGAGTACCAGCAAACAACTTTAACACCATGCAGCCCATCACAACGGGAATATCCACAAGCACGACGTATACACCAATCGCTGCGGAAATACCAGCTTCCGTAGGGGTACCATTGACGTCAATGGGACCCACATCTTACAATCAAGAAGTATACCTTCCAGGGGTACCCATCGCTGCTGGATCATCGAACACAACAACAATGCATCCAACTACTCCAATAGTCGGATGCTCTCCCCAGTTTATGATACAAATGATGGAGATGATGCAAAGGATGTCCGAACGGTTGTATTCTCCTCCAGAACCGAGGATCAGGATCAAGGACATCTATTTACCGTCATTCGATCCCGACAGTCATGTTGGAGTCCGGGAATGGTGCCAGCACATCGATAAAGCAGCTGCCAGCTACAAACTAAATGACCTGGATCTACGTACTAAGGTGTGTGGATTACTAAAGGGACGTGCTAAGATGTGGATCGACGATTGGTTGGTGACTACATCCTCGTGGGAAGAGTTCCGCGAAAAACTGATTACCACATTTGAGCCAGAGAACAGATACTCCCGTGATATACTACAGTTTCGGGAGCATGTATATGAATCAGGCAAGGATATTTCTGAATTTTTATCCCGCGCCTGGGTTCTCTGGAAAAGAATCACGAAAGATCAACTGGATGATGAACTTTCAGTGGAAGCAGTGATAGGATGTATAAGCGATGAACGCTTACGTATTGAGCTGCTAAACGCAAAAGCAAACACGGTTCCAGAACTCATCTCGGTGGCTTCCTCATTAAGAAAGAAGCGCCCTCACCAAAATCCTATCACATCGATGCCAAAACGTGCACGATATCCAGAGGCTCCTCAAGCTGCTGCTGTACGTTGCCAAATATGCAAAAGGACTAACCATAGCACTAAAGAGTGTAGATTCAGACCTTCGGAATCTACCTCAAATCTTCAGAAAATCAGTACTACAACAACGGAGACACCAAAAAACGCGATTACCTGTTCATTCTGCAAGAAAGCGGGTCATACGTTTGAGACGTGCTACAGGCGTCAAAACGCACTGACATCGAACGTGAACTGCATAGCTGGAACCAATCAAGCACCCATCACTGTTACGATTGGTGCAAGAACAATACGTGCCATCTTCGATAGTGGAGCAGAATGCTCATTGATTCGAGAAACAATTGCTGCAAAATTACCTGGTCAGCGACGCTCTGCAGTTAACCAGCTGAAGGGGATTGGCCAATTTCCGGTAATTTCAATATTAGAGATGAAGACCATCTGTATCATTGACGCGATAAGGATTGAAATATTATTCTTTGTGGTTCCCGATCATGAGATGTCAGCTGACGTATTAATTGGACTAGCAAACAGCTGGCTTCTCCATCAACGCCGACAAGTGCAGTTTTTTAAGCGGACCATCGAATATCTAGGCAACTTGGTATCAGACGGCCAAGTACGACCCAGCCCAAGGAAGGTGGAAGCTCTGGTCAAAGCCCCAATACCGAAGTCCGTCAAACAAGTGAGGCAATTCAATGGACTCGCAAGCTATTTCCGGAAGTACATCCCGGATTTTTCACGCATCATGGTACCGCTGTATGAATTAACCAAACAAGGAGCCAAATGGGAATGGGAAGACCGACACGAGAAGGCCAGGTCAACGATAATTTAATGCCTCACCTCAGCTCCTGTGCTGACCCTTTTTCAAGAAGGAGCACCAATACAACTGTATACAGACGCAAGCAGTCTTGGATTTGGAGCAGTCCTTGTGCAAATTTTCGACGGACGACAACATGCGGTAGCTTTCATGAGCATGAGGACCACTGATACTGAAAGCCGTTATCACTCATACGAACTGGAAACATTAGCAGTGGTCCGAGCAATAAAGCACTTTCGACAGTACCTATACGGAAGAAAATTTACAGTAATAACCAACTGTAATTCACTTAAGGCGTCGAAACACAAGAAGGACTTGTTACCAAGGATTCACCGCTGGTGGGCGTTTCTACAAAATTATGACTTCGAGCTCGAATACCGTAAAGGAAACCGTCTTCAGCATGCTGATTACTTCAGCAGAAACCACGGTGAACTAGCAGTAAACGTAATCACAAAAGACCTTGAATGGTTGAAGGTAGAACAACGACGAGATGACGAACTTCGGCCAATACTGAATAACCTGATTGACAACAATCCAGTGGAAGGTTTTACCTTGGAAGAAGGCGTACTAAAGAAGCACGTCCTGGACCAGACATTCGGCCAACAGCTGCGAACGGTAGTACCGAAGTCCTTCCAATGGAGTTTAATTAACTCCTTCCACACCACACTTAAGCACCCAGGTTGGGAGAAAACCCTACAGAAAATCAAAGAAACTTACTGGTTCGATAAGATGAGCACCACGATCCGAAGATACGTTGACAACTGCGTAGTATGTAGAACTTGTAAAGGCCCATCCGGGGCAGTACAAGCACAGCTACATCCGATTGAAAAGCCAACATGTGCATTTCAAGTGATCCACATGGACATCACGGGAAAGTTGGGAACCCAAGAGGATCAACAGTACGTTATTGTAACAGTGGATGCATTCACAAAATACGTACTGTTAAATCATGCCACTGATAAAAGCCCACACAGTACGCTTGCCGCATTAAAACGTACTGTACATTTATTCGGAACACCAGTCCAAATAATCGTGGATGGAGGACGCGAATTTTTAGGCAAGTTCAAACAGTTCTGTGATCAGTTTGGTATAAACATTCATGCCATAGCGCCAGGCATCAGCCGAGCAAATGGTCAGGTGGAGAGAGTGGTAGCCACACTGAAAAATGCACTGGTAATGATCAAGAATTACGAAACCGAACAGTGGCACAGCACTCTTGAAGAACTACAGTTGGCAATGAATTGCACAGCACATCGCGTGACAGGAGTAGCACCACTCACGCTGATCACACAACGGAAGCATTGCGCACCACCAGGATTACTCAATCTGGTCGACATTGACAACCAAACGATTGACATAGAGGCATTGACCAGACAAGTACAGTAACGAATGACTCAGACGGCTGAGTATGATAGGCAACACTTCAACTCCCGCAAGGCTAAAATAAATCATTTTCAACGTGGGGACTATGTCCTGATCAAAAACAATCCCCGCAATCAAACATCATTGGATCCCAAATTCAGTGTGCCCTACGAAATTATCAGGGTTCTTGCAAATGACCGCTACATGGTGAAAAAGGTGGTCGGCAGAGGCCGCTCCAGAAAAGTCGCCCACGATCAACTTCGGCGTGCACCACAACCGGGACACCAAGGTGCCGTGTCGGCGGGAGATGATCTCGAGACACCGCATCCACATCTCAAGCTAGCCAGCCAGTCCAGATAACTCACGACGCCGAACACACGTCATCTGATTAAAACCTGTGAGCCAAAATTCATTATTTTTCACGATATTTTCAACTAGAATCTACAAGAATAAAATGTCTGGAGAGTGGTACCTCTGCTAAACCATGTGTTACCCTTGAGCTAACCACGGATCCTTGATGTATCCACAAGTGAACCCTGAGATACCGTAGGGACGCCTTGTGGAACTATGGGTAGATACGTATACACCACAGATTGTAAATTAATAAGGCAGTACATTTAAGATGTCTTTGTGTACTGTTGTAACAACAATAACTCTATAAAAATAAGCAACATGGGTTGCTTACTGATACCTACTTCAAAGAAAAAACGTTTTCGTTTTCAGGCATTAACATCACATGTAGGCAGGCACAGAGCACGCGCCGCCTGTCAGAATGGCCGTGTCGGCGGGCTGCTACACTTTAAAACAAATAGGATAACCTCAAAATCAAATCAGATTTGTTTATTGTGATTGGGTAATAAATCGCATTTAAAAACATTAGAGTAACGGATTAATATTGCTTATAATTAGATACAGATTATTTTTAACGTATTCTGTTTGTAAGAGAGCTGCATTTCTGATATGAAAACATGTGGTCATTGTTTTATCATGTGTAAACATTAAAAATAGATTCACACATGCTAATAGCTTTTAAAATAATTTTAAAACGTTTTGATTATCAAATTGCAACATTTTGTAATGTAAAAACTATTTTATTGTGCAAGGATGGGTGTTTTGTTCGAATGAATGACTCGCATAATTTTGCTATAAAAGGCCGAGCGCACGCGCAATCGATTCATTCTCGCTTGAGCCGTCGTAGCGATCGGACCTCCTCAAAAGTTTGAGAATAAATTCAGGGAAGTATTACTTGTGTTTACTTTGATTGTTGAAGATGAGCGATAGCTCTGATCATGGCAGTTGTGACGCCAGCAATGCTGGTGTCACGCCTTTTAAAAACAATTACGGAGACCCTCCCTCGTCATATATATTTATATCTATATATATAATCACGCCTTTATCCCCGGAGAGTTAGGCAGAGATGAATTATCACCCACATTTCACCAATAATTGTATTCGGTCCCACGTAATAGGGGGTGAGCCTATTTTTATTAATTATCTTCTCGCGAATTATATCTTGGAACTTACTATTTCTGCCGACGTTTCGGATGCGTTGCAGCACCCGTGGTCACGACTTGACCAAGATATAATTCGCGAGAAGTCCCGATACCTAGTATAATTATTGATATTGGCTGTACATTAAAACTAGTAGTATCCCAGTGACACGTCGTATGTTGCTGCTGGCTGCTGTATGCTATCGACTACGAACCTTAGCGTGAATTATACAGAAAAGACGAGCTTAAGGTAGCCTAGAAGCATGATAGAAGTGCGCTGAAATATATTATACTGTCATAACAAAAGTTAGCCTAATATTTTGGCATATCATACCCTCTTCCCTTAAGTTCGCCATTTTTGTAAAAATCACGCCTAAGACATCGTTTCTGGTACGTCATTTGGTCTTGGAATGATTAGCTAGGTGGCTCACGTTTCAAAGAACCTTCAGGAGTGTTAAGGAAAACTGTGTGGTGTGGAATTGTAGGCAAAATTGCGCACTTTACATACCATGCTTAGATATAAGATTCTTTGATCTTAAAGAAACATCTGCTTGGGTTACGTTTGTGGCTTATCTATGTATAGAGGGCCTTACATATTAACACTTTACGTATCTTTGAAGATCTAATTTATCTCTTGATACTTTACATCTAGGTGTTTAAATATCTAATTGCATCTGAAGTTTTCTCCTCAAATCCAAAGAAGTAACTGTCTGTATAGTACAGTTAAGTACTTATAAGAAAAACACAATTTAAAAAAATCTCAGTCTGGAGAAATGATTATTTTTTCGTATCTCCTAAATGGCATACATAGACCTAGATCCAAACCCACGCGGACGAAATCAAGGACACAGTTGTATAATAAAAACAATAATTTCTCGAGTACTAGTAATAACTACTTACATATATCTCTTGAAAACACGCCCCAGGGCCTACGCATTATTTGATAACCCGCCCCTCATATAATGTGTACAATGTGGCTTTTATTTATTGTAAAAAAATTCAATATCGCGCAAATACATTCTCACATTATTTGCTCAGCGTTGTATAATAAACGAAATATAAATTTGACTGTCCAGTTTGTTTTAGATTATTTTGGCATATCACTTTCATACAAGACCATGACGCTATTACTTATATACGCTTTTTCAGCAAAAGTTTCTGAAAGTTACGAGGACATTATTTTTATTCTTCAAAAACTTCAACGTTTCTATAGAAGCTTTTTGTCATTTTCCGGTAGCTTAATGGGTAAGGAATCAAATCCTTGCCATAGTTCTAATACACGTAATGTGGCTTAGCTAGAAAGGTTAGAGGTGAAAAACTGATGTTTTATTTATTAATATTCATTGCAAATATTGAAACCATTGGTGCACCGCACCTACTAATTATTTCTACGAGGTTATAATTCGTATTTTTTTAATACTGTCATAAGTTGTCACAGGCAAAACTAATCTCAGATGGTTTTGCTTAGAGTCTAAAATCGAGCTATAATCCTATGTTTCTTACGCCAGAGGTGTTCGTCAATTTTGTCATTGATATTTGCATTGAGAGTATATAATTTTGTTTGTGAATTTATCAATAAAAATGTGTTCCTACGTCATATTGGCGAATTTATAAGAAGAGTTGAAGAAGATAAATGCTTTACTACATAAAAATAATCAGTTTTGAAATGGTCGCTACATATTCTAGCAGACAAATTTGGTATCCAGTTTAATCTACAGCGTCCGTCTTTTTTAATATTAGGGAAACGATGAGGACCTTTCTTATTACACTGAAATGCACTACACAGCTTCATATCCCACAGAAGACTTTTTCCTTTATTTACTAACAATTTGTGTGAAATTCGACAAAAATATAATACCAGTGATAATGCGGCACCTATCGGGATTAATAAGTAGTGTATCTCCTCATTGAAAATTTGTATAACGACAAACAAGAGACATGGAGACAGTTCACCTGGCTAGACTAGAAAGTCTAGTCAGATGAACTGTCTCCATCTAAAATACATACACATATCGCATAATTGAAACAAACAAATTAAATGGTTGTATAACAGATCTTTTTAAATGAATGTCTAGAATATAAATAAAAAGTTTAATATTATTAAAACAATAAAAATAAATGTAAAGGCTAATCTTGTGTTACAAATAAATTAAATATCAAAGTTTCGTCAAAAATATTACTACAAACGTGACTGAATAGCTCGCAATATAATATCTTCACTATATTTATAAAAGTATGACATCTCACCACTTACAGAACTATTTTTCTGAAGCATAAAATTTCATTATATTACTTTCGATTTGCGACCTTTCAATAATATCGTTATATATAAATTCACCAACATTATTGAGAAATTATTCTACGGATGATATGAAATGATGACCAACAGAAAAACGAATCTCCAGAAAGTGCCTTAGATGTGTTCTTATTGGCTCATTTCTGTATCTCACGTTGTCTAACTACAGAGCGTTTTTACATTATTCGGTCCGATGTCGATATTGGACCACGATAGCCTACATCCGATAGCCGACAGGAAGTAACATATATGTCAAAATCATTTTAATCACATTAAAATTATAAAAAACCTAGCAAAACCCCTAAAAAGGAATTTTCAACCTTATTGACATGACGTAGTATCAACTTTTTTTCTTTCACAGCTTGCAGTCTCTGTGTGAAAGTTGAGTAGTCAGTTCGAGTCATATTCAATAATCCGGTATCGGGCGAACACAGCGGTGTCTTTTTTGTTTTTTTAATGTTCGCAGTATAAATCGCAGTAGTAATCCCCACAGATACCCCCACCACCGACACTGGTGGGGGAGGTTATGTCGGACTTAATCCGACTAAAACGCCCGCCGTCGGTGTGGGCCGGAGGTGAGATTATCTGAAATATATCCCTCGCACCCCGGCTGGCCCAGGACCGTCTCTTATAAGACGGCCCTCATCGGGTGTGGGGACCACGGAGTCCCCATCGCATTCTCGGGAATGGGGAGGCGCGCATCGTGCACCGCCGCCACAGCCTAGTTCTCTTAGGGTGGCAGGCGGCTCCACCCGTCACCCCCAGGCCCACGCCCATGGGGGACGGAGGTCATTTTGTGATCTCCGATGCTCGAGCCACCCCCGCTCGCGAGCAGCGTGGTTTTTGAGTCTCCTTCGCTCCCGCTCCGCTGTCTCCTTCACGAGCATTACTTGCTCGCAAAAGGAGGCGATGGCCGCCCACGCATTTGCGGAGCTAACCATCGCCGCGAACAAGGTGGTGAACGTAAGAACTCTCACTCCCAGGGCCGCGACCAGCTCCCGTCTCATCGTCTCCCACGCTGGGCATTCCATGAGCGTGTGCAGCCCCGAGTCCTCGCTCGAATCGCAGTGGCGGCACTCGGATCTTTCCTGATCCGACGCAGACACCACCCGAAACACCCATGTTCGGTGATAATCTGCATTATCCGGTACGAGAGGCTGCCGTGTGGCCTCTCTTGCCACTTCCCCATACCGCCGTTATTACGGTGTGCCCTGCGCGTGGTTGTCCAAGTCGCAGCTCCCATTCGGCCACCATGTTCCTGTCGACCTGAGATCTCACGGCCCGAATTTCTTCGTTATTGGGTTCGTGTCCCCACCCATGCGCCGCCTTTCGGTACCAATTTAGTGCCGAAAGGGCTCTCGCTTCCATAATCCACTGTGGCGATCCAGTGAGGCAATATATATTTCATACGGACGCATGTATGATTTCATACATCTGTTTTGAAAATGTGACACATATTTATGTGTTTGATTTTCAAAACAGATACATATTTCATACATTTTACTTCCTGTCGGCTATCATCGTCCGATACCGATATCGGACCGGATAATGTAAAAACGCTCTAACCGCTAAAAGGCAAAAGATGAAATGGATTTTCTAAGAGCTTGGATTTTCTTTAAACTAAAAGAGGTTTTTGATGATGTTTACGTAAGATCTTTTCGTATATTCTTTTATGTTATCGAGATGTACAGATATTAATGTACTTTATTATCTCTTAGCGATCTAAAATGGGTGCCATTGTGATTTGAAATTGTTGAACAGTATAGTTAGAAATAATTTTATTAAAAATGTGACCAAATAAATCATGACATCTATACAAATTTCTTGTTGCTAACCGAAACGAAAATAATATCAGTATATAACTTTTATACTTTAGAATTAAATGTAAATGGACCTTCTGTAATTTTGAACTATATTATGTTTCTCCCTAATCTGCTTATTACGTCATCTGTTCATTTGTGTGTCATAAATATTAAGTACCGACATGATTCTAAAATACAAAACGTGTTGTGTATTTGGTCATCCCAATTTATGGTACAATAACGACGCTACCTCATAATAAATAATTTATTGCTGCTAATATTACAGTTCAGTTCAAAAGGAACTAAATAAGTTGACAATCGGTTTGGTTTTCCTTTTTTGAATCAACAGCTTGTCCTGGGACAAATGCCTCCTCTAAAGACTTTCATCTATCTCAATCTTTCACTATCCTCATCCACTCTGAACCGGCAACTATTTTAATGTCGTCTTCTCAGCGTTTCTTTTGTCACACTTTGCTTCTTTTGCCGTCTCTTGGACACCACTCTGATATAATTCTTGTCCATTTCTCTTTCTGTTCTCTTAAAATGTGTCCTGCCCATCGCCATTTTAATGATTTGCATATATTTTTTGCGTCTTTAAATTTGATTATGTTCTTTATGTTTTTTAGTTACTTTTTTAATTACTCTTACTATATCTTTTCTTTTGACCCCAATCACACTCCTTTCTATTCAGTTTTGACAAACATTTGTCTTATTCATAAGCTGTTCTGTTAACAGAACGACGCTACCTCATAGTGAAGAACAAATCATATTAAAACTTTATTCTGAAAGTCTTTGTAACATAATTAAATGATATTATAAAATTATCAGCCTCATTGCCTACTATTGTACTATGCAGTTTTAGAGAACAAAATGATACTAATATTTGACTTTAAAAATCATTCAACATTTAGTAAAACATCCCAACAAAAACATCTTTAAACTGCATTGCAACAATGTTGAACTAAATAAATAAACTATGGAACACTCATTGAAAAGTATAGTGAACTTCGCGAGGGATTCCGTGCGGTTTTAGTCGATACGAGGCCGACATAACCACTCCCACCGGGTCTGGCGGGGTGGTATCCGAAAGGATCTCCGCATGTTAAGAAAAAAATATAATGAACTACGCTAGAGCTAGTTCACTTAGCTGTAAACCGTTTCATAATAACAAAACTAATTTCAAACGATGGTAATTAAGAGAGAGAAGTAAGGCAGAAGCATCAACAATGCTTTGAGGCCAACTAAACGCTACTTGATGGTTGGTGAATTTATTAACATTATTACAAATTTGATTACCCGAATGAAATGAGTTAAGCGCCACATCGTTTGCGTTAAAGAACGCCATTTGAAGATTAAATTATTTTGTAAGAATTAATAATAACATGGTAGATACTAATTTTAACTTCACTATGCAAACATATCACGTCTTTATCCTTGGAGGGCTAGACAGAGGTGAATTAACCACCCACATTTCACCAATAATTGTATTCGGTCCCGGTTGTAGGGGGTGAGCCTATTGCCGTATTCCGGTACTATAGTAATGCCGCACTATTGTTGACTCGATCCATGCATCTGAGGCTAATTCTGGACTGTATATATCTGTCTGATGTTAAACAGCCATAGGGCTGGTTCCCTTAATCGCCTTGTACGACACCGTATGGGAAGATATGGGGAGATGGGGAAACCACGCCGCGAATATCACCATGGGTACTGTAATGTACTTAAAGGAACACTAAATTCTATAAAATTAGTACTTATTATTAAGTATATTATTATATACCTTACAGTGCGCAAATGACTTCTGAAAGAGAAGGAGGAATCACATGGATATCATTATTTATAGTTAAATTTCAAGCTATTTTGGACCCCTCCATAACTAAGCAATTAAAATGCCCAAGTCGGTATAATAGATACTTACTATGGTGCTTAGTTTATACTGATTACGTATCTAATATAAAACCAGGTACACGTTTGGGCTGTGGGGTCCGAGCGCCCGCAATCTCTTCAGGGAGATTGCGAAGCGTATGGTCAACGCTTCTCATGACCAGAGTGCTGGCCTTTCTTTAGGTCAGAGAATAATAATTGACATATAACCTGACAATGCTGCTAGTTTTCTGGGAACGCTACCACAAGAAGTATGCGATGCGGAAGAATTACACGACACATTTTAACTTTTGTTTAATTATTATTTTTTATTAATGTATAACAGATTTAATTGAACATCATGTATCTAAATTAGCTAGTTACATATAAAACCAAATTATATATAAACCAATCAATTTTATACAATAAAATAGTATGTAAGCTCACAAATCATAAAACCAATACAGGAGATCATGCTTCGAGAATATTAGTTTCGGTTGCATAGCGCAACTACAATAGTACTAAATAAACTAAATGGCCAATAAATACGCTTCTGTATCGCTCAATAAATCCACAACCTAGGAAACTCACATTGTTATTACGTTAAAGGCTGTAACTACAATGACATAGATATAAAAGTCTGTATTGTACATCAATTTTAAATGAGTAACCCGGTGTTATGATGTACATACAGTGATCTAACTAGAGCCACGGGCAGTGAAATAAGTGTACACTTTACACACACACAGACATAACATTTAAAGCTTTATTATTATATCTTTTGCTACTAAATACTAATAAGTATGTTTACATTTGCGATAATGCGAACTTCTTACATGTTATAAAACAATTGAACTGTAGTATTTTGAGGTTATCCGACAGAGAACTAAAGTTACCGACATAGGTCTCAGCAGTCCATTACCCATACCACTAGGCTACCGCAGTGAATAGCGGTATGGGTAATGGGCTGCTGAGACGAGATCTCGGGTTCGATCCCAGGTTTTACCATGGCACACACCAATGACTTTTCGATGTTTTCGAAGTTATGTGTGTATTTATCGCAGGTTAATAAGTGCCCGGTTAATGGCAATAGGCTCGCCACCTATTAACATTTGGACCTAAACATAAACTGGCGAAATGTGGCTGTTAGCACCTCTGCCTACCCCTTCGGGGAAATATAGGCGTGAGTTTATTTTTTTTGTCACAGAATAAGCAAGCTGAAGTGGCAGTGGGCTGGCCACGTTTGTCGAAGTACCGATGGCCGTCGGAGCAAACGAGTCCTAGAGTGGAGACCGCGAACTTTATGGCCGCGGCGGTGGCGGCGTTTCCGGGGTTGAGTTGGGGACTCTTTAGTCCCCACACCCGAGACGAGGGCCAGATCGTGAGAGATGGCCCTGGGTCGGCCGGGGTGCGAGGGATATTCCTGTCAACCTTGTAACGCCGGAATGTTTGTGCGTTAATATTCTTTATTAAGTAACACAATTTATAGTTGCAATATGTTTGGGATGTGCCTGTGGCGGCATCTAAAGGGATTGCCGTGAATCTTCATTGATCACCTGTTGTGTTGTGGTGTTTGTTTCTCTGAGTTGACGATAGATGTCGCTAGAAATAATGCTGGTGTTGATTGGCATTTTGGTATATTCTTATCATTAGATAATTGTGTGATTTTTATGGAATTAAATCACTTAATTGTTACATAATACTTTTATAGCATAATTTAAATTAATGATGCGGTGTTAGTGCGAACTACAACTGTCATCTGTCAAAAAGAAAGTATTGATATGAGGTAGAAGTTTTGTTTTGGAGTGTTACGTGTTGTTGATTGGTGAAAATTTGATTTTTGCTAGAATCTTCCATGGAGAAGACTATAAATAGGCCTCTCCTGGTGGGAAAAAAAAGATCAGATCTCACGGAGTTACGTACGACGAAGGTCGTAAATCTCTGTTGTTTTTCTTGCTTAAAGATTCTCTGTACCTACCTACATTCTGCTATATTATCCGAGGGATAATTGGCAGCCTATTCTGAACTTCTCTGGGGTCTGCTGGTGCCTTTGAAGGAGATTACTTGACCCATCCGCAAAGTGCGGTACTCGCATAAAGATCCGGAGTTCCTTGGCTTGGGACTCGTGGCGCAGTGCGGGAGGCGGTGAGCAGCGATCGGAGTTCCTGGTCTTGGGACTCGAGTGGCAGTGCGGGAAGCGGTGAACAGGTCCCGCTACGCAAGCCGACAACCTGGGCTGACGATCCGTGAAGATCCACCGAAAAGGTCACGTATAAATTCCTCTGTTTGAATGCTGTAGTACCTACTTAAGTAACAATTTGTAAATTCTGTGTTCCTCTGATTGAATTCTGTAGTACCTACCTAAGTAACAATTTGTAAATTCTGTGTTCCTCTGATTGAATTCTGTAGTACCTCCCTAAGTAACAATTTGTAAATTCTGTGTATTTTTTTCTGGTCAAATATATGTATGTACCACCCAAGGTCGTTTCATTGAGGGTATCTGGAACACGCACACACACTGTTCTCTGATGTAAAAGGCGCCCTGAGGTATTCTCGAGTCTCAGTTCCTCAGCTCTTACCTGGGCAAACCGGTGGAGTAGCCAGGGGAAGTTTCCCGGTTACAAAATTGGCGACCAACGTATGGGCAGGTCTAGAAATCTCAGGTCACTAACTGCGATTTCTCTTTGCTTACTGTGTGTGCGTAGAAAGACGCCTTTAATGAAATCGAACCTACTATCCGTCTGATACTCTCCAAGACGCTAATTGGTAGTGCTTGTGCGGCTAAGCACGTAATTCATTTCCTTGCAATTTACATCAAATAGCAAGGAAACGGGTCCAAATTTTTTTTTTCTAAATTTATTTAGCTGCAACATTTTCAAAAATATATATATTTTCGGCATACCCATTTTTTTTCTTTTTTTTTTCTTCCCCCTCTGATCATCTCTTGGTCTTTGGTTGGTCCCTACTTAGTTTGTCCCTACTTAAACTAAAATTAATTTCATGCATATGTTTGATCAAATTTAATAACATCTGTTTTTCCAGAATTTAGCATTGTTCAACTTGTCGGCATTTTCTGTGAAGTGCCGATAACCATATAGGTATAACTTTGTATAATTTTAATTTAGAATTACCAATTTTTTATTTTTTGTGAATTTCGGAACGATCAGGAAGCCGGTACTTATACCTGCTACCTACCTTACATTTAATTAAATTCTCTCTTTTTTATTATATCGTTGGTAACTACCTAAGAGCTTGTACCTACACAAACGGTTCAAGTATTTGGATCTCTGTGTAATTTCTTTGTATTATTACTTTTTAGTAATAGCCTGCAGGGCGGTACATAATACCTACCCGCTATTAATAATTGTTCTTCGTTAAAATTTTATTTTTGAAATAGTATAGAAGGAGGTAAATTACATTACCTACCTACTTCACGTTTTTTGTATCTAGCAAAAAAAAAAAAATTTTTTTGTCAATTTAGTAGTTCAATTTGATACCCTCTGGGAATATACTTTTGTGAACATCCGTTAAATAACGGAAAATTGTTTAGTCGTTAGTTGAATTTTATTGTAAAATTTTTTTCCATACCTACACTTGTAAAGTTAAATTCTTATAACATGGCAAAAATGCACCAATATGTTAAATACTTAAGAAAAGATGAGCTGTCTAATGAGTTGTCTTATATGGGCATTTCAGCGGATCCTGAGGCTACGGTTGTCGGCTTGCGTAACGAATTACGGACGGCATACCGGCTAGTTCGCCGTGGGAGTCTGAAGCCAAGCACCGTTAAGTCCACCGATGCTGCAAGCGAACGTACTGTCTGCGAGCCAAAAGTCAAGGAACTCGAGGATTTGCTATCGTCAGGTGACTTTGATGCTGATTGTAATAGTCGCATTAGGGCTGTTGTTAGGGCGAACTATCTTTTAACTAGGCTTGCTCGTTGTGGATTAGATTGTTCTGAACTTGTAGGTATTCGTAACAGACTAGTTAAGATTTTGTCTGTTGCTGAATCGAATAGTGACTCAGAATCTGAGGTGTCAGATAATGATGATCGCCCCTCTCGTGACTATGTTGAGTATACTTCACCTGTAGTGAGAAAGGAACGCTCGATGCGGGGTAGCTCGCAAAACATTAATTCGACTAACGATAACTTTGTTTATAGGGAACGACCCCTTAATTTAAATTCTTTTAATTTAAAATATGATGGTTCTTCTTGTGTACGCGTCTTCATTGAGAGATTGGAAGAACTGAGGTGTGCAAGGGAAGTCTCTAAATCAAAGGTTCTCCTGGCTTTCTCTGACCTATTGGACGGACCAGCTTTGTCCTGGTTCCGCACCAATAAAGTCAACTTTATGTCGTATGAAGATTTATTAAATGAGTTACGAGACGCCTTTGATATTCCCGATTATGATTATCGTTTACGGAATGAGATTAGGCAACGTACCCAAGCCCGTACTGAGTCAATAGTAAACTACATCTCTACAATGCAGGCCATGTTCTCTAGACTGTCTTGTAAAATGCCCAGTGAAGAACAACTGGACATCCTTATGCATAACATAAGACCTGACTACATAAAGGAACTTGCCCTTCATGAAGTCAACGCTATTGATGATTTAAAAGGGTTAGGAAAGCGTTTAGAACTTGCACGTGCTAGGGCTGAGGCGTTCCATGAGCCAGTCTTAGATAAATGTGAGATCTCCTCTGACTTACATTCACAGAAAGTCAAGAGCACACCAAAAGCTACCAAGCAGGTCTCAGCGGTGAACAGCTCGCCGGTCTCGCACGAACGCAAATGCTTTCGGTGTGGAGGCAGCGATCACACGGCTTACAACTGCTCAAAGTCGAGGGAGTTGGTGTGTTTTCGTTGTGGTGCCAAAGGAGTAAAGACACCTGACTGCCCCCAATGCACGACGAAGTCAAAAAAACGCGTAGGCCAGGGCCTTATTAATAAATCGTCAGGCATGTCTGATCCGAGCTCAGTGTCTAATTCTTACTCTGATAAGGTCCTGTTTACTAAACGGGATAACGATGTTAGACCGTACTTAGTTGTTAAGGTTTTAAATTTAAATGTTCTAGGTCTTCTTGATTCTGGTGCCTCCTGCTCTGTGTTAGGAAAGGGTGCGCACCGTATCTTCTTAGATTTAGGGTTTGAACTGGAAAGTGTCAACCCAAACTTTAGTATCACAACTGCAGACAGTTCCCACTTGAAATGTCTGGGTTGTATCTCTTTGCCCTTAGAATACAACTCTGTTATCAGAGTAGTTAAGTTTTATGTTGTACCAGAAATATCAACGTCAATGATATTTGGTGTTGATTTCTGGCAACAATTTCAATTAAGTAATAAATTAATTTCCCAAAAAATTAATATGAATAATTTTAATGAAAACTGTCCTATTGAATCTTTGTCTCTTCACAGTGGTCTCGAGGATTACAACAACCTGACCGAGAATCAGAGGTGTGTAATGAACGGGATCATTGAAAAATTTGATTCTTTAAATACGGATAAGGTGGGCTTAGGTCGAACGACGCTTGTGCATCACGTCATAGACACGGGTGACAGCAAGCCGATCAAACAACGGTATTACCCGCTCTCACCTCTCAAACAGAAGGCCCTGGAGGCGGAGTTGGACCGGATGTTGGAGATGGGAGTGGTGTCTCCATCACAATCTGCGTGGAATTCACCTGTGGTTATGGTGGAAAAGGCGAATGGTGATCTAAGACTGTGCTTGGACTCACGTAAGCTAAATTCGGTCTCGAAAAGCGATGCTTATCCCTTACCGTACATCAATCAAATTTTAGACCATCTGAATAATGCTAAATATTTGTCCTCTATAGATTTAAGTGCAGCATATTGGCAAATCCCGTTCGACTCTTCCCTGTCTGCTGAGAAGACTGCATTCACGGTGCCGAGACGGGGTTTGTTCCAGTATAATGTGATGTGCTTTGGTCTTGTCGGAGCCTCGAGTACGATGCAACGACTGATGGACCGCCTATTCGGTCCCGAGTTCGACAACAGAGTGTTTTGCTTCCAGGATGACATAATCTGTGTGGCCAGCACCTTCGAGGAGCATGTGGATCTCTTAAATAGAATCTATCAGCGACTCAAGGATGCGGGCCTAACGATTAATATGAAGAAATCACACTTTTGTCGAAGCGAACTGAAATATCTTGGTTACTATGTAGATAGGCATGGATTGCGAACTGATCCAGGCAAGGTCGAGGTTATCCTCAACTATCCTACTCCTTGTAACTCGAAGGATGTAAAACGTTTCCTAGGTATGGCCGGATGGTATCGTCGTTTTGTTAATAATTTTTCTAAGATTAGTAAACCCCTATGTAAATTAACCGCTAAAAAGGTTAATTTCGTTTGGACATCTGAAGCTGAGGAGGCTTTTAACCTTCTCAAGTCAGCTTTGGTCTCTGCTCCTATATTAAAAATGCCGAATTATTCTTTGCCTTTCCGCATACTAAGTGACGCGTCAGCTTACTCTGTTGCTGCTGTACTGACCCAAACACACGATGACGTGGAACACCCCATCGCTTATTGTAGTCGCTCTTTAAATAAGAACGAAGTGAACTACAGCACTACCGAGCGTGAGCTTCTGGCCGTGATTTTTGCGCTGGAACAGTTTAGACAGTATGTGGAAGGACAAAAGTGCACTGTTGTCACTGATCATGCCTCCCTACTGTGGTTTCACAAGCTCAAGAATCCTACAGGACGTTTAGCGCGTTGGAGTATGCGACTCAGTCAGTTTGATTTCAACATAGAACACCGTAAGGGAAAAGATCATGTAGTACCTGACGCTCTGTCTCGCATAAAAATCGATTCCATTGACGCGAGCTCCACTAGTGATCCGTGGTATATTCACACCATGGAATGCGTGCGTAAGAACCCAAGGCATTACCCTAATTTTGATATCCGTGATAACTTGCTATATAGATTTTCTAAAAACAAATATTCTTTGACTTCAGATTTTGATTGGAAGTTGGTGGTACCCCAAGAAGACAGACTAGCACTTCTCACCAAATACCACGATGACACGCTTAGTGCCCATGGAGGTGTTTGGAAAACGCATAAGAGGTTGTCTTTGAACTACTACTGGCCGAAAATGTATAATAGTGTCAAAGAATATGTAGGTAATTGTGAGGTTTGTAAGCAGTACAAGCCTGTAAACACCTCTCGTCCTGGGTTAATGGGTAGCCCAAAGCGCGTATCTAAACCTTTTGAAGCAATTTCATGTGATCTGCTTGGACCTTTTCCAGTGTCAAGCAATAGAAATATTCATCTTATCGTTGTCTCTGATTAGTGGCGAGATTCATTGAGAAAAATGTATTTCTAGTCCATGGAGTTTGCAAGACTATTTACATTGATAACGGTCCTCAGTTTGTGAGCAAACAATTTAAAGACCTGTTGGCCAAATATAATGTACCTAATATATACTATAGCCCCCGATACCATGCTCAGACCAATCAAGCGGAACGAGCAATTCGAAATATCGTTCAAGCCATCTCATGTTATGTGAAAACTCAGCACAAGAAGTGGGATGAACATCTTGTTGAACTGCAGTGCGCTATAAACACTGCAGTAAGCGAAGCCACTCGGTTTTCTCCATATTTCTTGGTGCATGGTAGGGAATTCATAGGTGATGGAGTTCTATATAGACAATCTGACATTACTTGTCATCCGGACTTAGTCTCCGTGGATGAACCCGCAGCCTTCGGTGCTAAACTAAAAGAAATGCAACGCATTTACGATCAGGTGAGTAAACATTTGATTTCATCTCACCAGCGTAATGAGAAGTATTACAATTTTAGAAAAAGGCATGTCGAGCTTAAGGTTGGTCAAATTGTTTATAAACGTACACATTATTTGTCTAACAAGGCCAAACATTTTACCGCTAAGTTAGCTCCTAAGTTTACGAAGTGTGTAGTAACTTCTAAACGTTCTTCTTTAGTGTATAGGTTGGCTGATTTAGATGGGAAAGATTTGGGCGAATATCACATTAAAGACATTCTGAAGTACTCTGATGAGAAGCAACCTGCGGTATCCTCTCTGCCTTGCGTCAGCGCTATTACCTCTTCGTAGCACTGGATATTTCTATTTTAATACCGCGACTCGGTGAAGTTATTATGTTGATATATAGGATTGAGCGTCCTCGAATGGGACGAACTATCATGTATTATGTACACCTCATCGAGTATTCGTTCCTCATCAGCACTTTCTCTATAGTAGGGTTGCATATGCAATCATATGACTATAGCAGATAAGGGATCTTTTATTCTAGTTGCTTAGGGCATTTCGACTTGTAGTAAGAGAGTCGGTGTCAGTTGTTACCTCTAGTTAGACCTGATTACTGTGAATCTTTTTTTGTTTTGTACTTCGAAATACTATGTCTTGTTGTTGGTCAGACTTTTGTTTTGTTATATTCTGTGTGTATTCCTTGTGTAACTTGTCCGCAAGTAATACTATCGGAGTTGGGGGATGGTGTAACGCCGGAATGTTTGTGCGTTAATATTCTTTATTAAGTAACACAATTTATAGTTGCAATATGTTTGGGATGTGCCTGTGGCGGCATCTAAAGGGATTGCCGTGAATCTTCATTGATCACCTGTTGTGTTGTGGTGTTTGTTTCTCTGAGTTGACGATAGATGTCGCTAGAAATAATGCTGGTGTTGATTGGCATTTTGGTATATTCTTATCATTAGATAATTGTGTGATTTTTATGGAATTAAATCACTTAATTGTTACATAATACTTTTATAGCATAATTTAAATTAATGATGCGGTGTTAGTGCGAACTACAACTGTCATCTGTCAAAAAGAAAGTATTGATATGAGGTAGAAGTTTTGTTTTGGAGTGTTACGTGTTGTTGATTGGTGAAAATTTGATTTTTGCTAGAATCTTCCATGGAGAAGACTATAAATAGGCCTCTCCTGGTGGGAAAAAAAAGATCAGATCTCACGGAGTTACGTACGACGAAGGTCGTAAATCTCTGTTGTTTTTCTTGCTTAAAGATTCTCTGTACCTACCTACATTCTGCTATATTATCCGAGGGATAATTGGCAGCCTATTCTGAACTTCTCTGGGGTCTGCTGGTGCCTTTGAAGGAGATTACTTGACCCATCCGCAAAGTGCGGTACTCGCATAAAGATCCGGAGTTCCTTGGCTTGGGACTCGTGGCGCAGTGCGGGAGGCGGTGAGCAGCGATCGGAGTTCCTGGTCTTGGGACTCGAGTGGCAGTGCGGGAAGCGGTGAACAGGTCCCGCTACGCAAGCCGACAACCTGGGCTGACGATCCGTGAAGATCCACCGAAAAGGTCACGTATAAATTCCTCTGTTTGAATGCTGTAGTACCTACTTAAGTAACAATTTGTAAATTCTGTGTTCCTCTGATTGAATTCTGTAGTACCTACCTAAGTAACAATTTGTAAATTCTGTGTTCCTCTGATTGAATTCTGTAGTACCTCCCTAAGTAACAATTTGTAAATTCTGTGTATTTTTTTCTGGTCAAATATATGTATGTACCACCCAAGGTCGTTTCATTGAGGGTATCTGGAACACGCACACACACTGTTCTCTGATGTAAAAGGCGCCCTGAGGTATTCTCGAGTCTCAGTTCCTCAGCTCTTACCTGGGCAAACCGGTGGAGTAGCCAGGGGAAGTTTCCCGGTTACAACCTCACCTTCGTCAACCAAAACGACCCACAGGCGGCGTGCGTTTTAGTCGGTTAGAGTCCGACATAACCTCCTCCACCGGCTCCGGTGGGGAGGTACCCGTGGGGATTAAGCGCACGTAAAAAAAAAAAAAAAGAGTGGAGACCGCGAAAAAGGTAAACGAAAGGTAGAACGCCCCCTAGCCAGATGGACGGACGACCTGAAAAAGGTGGCTGGGACAGACTGGATGCGGAAGGCAGAGGATCGGAAAAAATGATGCACATTGGGGGAGACCTATGTCCAGCAGTGGACTCCGGTGGGCTAGTTGATTGAAAGATTGATTAATGCTGCAGTGATAAATGTACACAGTTCACACGTTAGCCTTTTAAGGGACCAAATTGCCATGTAAAACTGTTGGCTAATTATTAGTGGAAAAGGTTTTAGAGTATTCAGAACATAGACCGGTTAATTTTATTATTTTCCGGTCTTATATAAAAACATCTCGATATATTTCTAGTATATTTTAACCAATGAGTGTCACCCCTCTGGTGTTGCATACGTTCATAGGTCACGGTAACCACTTCCCATCAGGTGGGCCGTGTAATTGTCTAATACCTAAGTAGTATAAAAAACACAATGATTTATCAATTGTATAGCTAAATAGTTCCTCTAATTCTATTTAGAGATTACAAACCTTTGAGAAATATATTAAACTAGCAACCCCACCCCTGCATCGCAAGTGGCATATTTTCACCCCTTTGAGCTCGCAGTGAACTCTGGCTACCCTTGTCACCGCCGAGAACATATTGTTGACATTTACTATCACTGCTCCGCTCCTATAATTAATAGCGTAATGATATATAGCCTAAAAACTTCACCGATAAAGGGACTATTCAATAAAAAAAGAAGATTTCAATTTTTTAGTTCCTGAGATTAGCGCGTTCAAACAAACAATCTTTTCAACTTTATAATGTTAGTAAAGATTACTTACTATTACAAATTATCGATTATGATAATTTACCCTTGGTGAGCACTGTAAGGATATCGACTTTTTTTCCTCCTAATAAAAAGTTCTTCAAATGTAACTTCCACCAGAATTTTAAGTCTGTGTCTTCGCCACACAAAAATAATACCTAGATTAATCAATATACCAGCCAAATAACTTCAGATACTGTGGTAAATTGTTCCAACCACTGTTGAGATAAATCTCATGGCATCTTGCCAGTAGTCTGAAGGCTGTACATCAACGTACGCAGAATAGCAGAACGTGCTCTATCAGACTAAACAATCTCCGCTTACTAGAGCCTTTGTCTTAAATCCGATCGGCCCACTTAATCTGCAGAAAGGCCATGGTAATACCATTGTGAACCCAGTTGCCTTTTTTTTACAACAGACAGGTGAGGATTAGAATTGTAAGCCAATGTTTTCATTGGCTTCGTTATTGGCATTCGTAAAACGCCTAAAATTAGAATATATAAAAACATATTCTTTTTACGAAGCAGCAAAATTTAAAGCACAGGCCTTTCTATGAATATTGTTTTGATATAATTAAAATTATATGCCAACCTCATCTGCATGTCGGCTCCTGCTAAACAACTGATAGGGCTCTGACCCAAACTTTCGTCTCATGGTTCGGAGATCAAATGGCATTCACTGCCTAAAGGCTTTTCTTACTAAAATGGGGCAGGACAAAAATGGCAATAAAAATGGATCTTGAAAAATGCCTCAGATGCATGGCTTGAGTCAACAATAGTGCCCGGAATATGGCAATAGGCTCACCCCCTATTACGTGGGAGCGAATTTAAGAATTGGTGAAATGTGGGTGTAAATTCACCTCTGCCTCACCCTCCGCGGATAAAGGCGTGGTTGTATGTTGGTATGTTTTTTTTATATAGGACAAAAATAGCAATAAAAATGGATCTTGAAAATGCCTCAGATGCCTGGCTTGAGTCAACAATAGTGCCCGGAATACGGCAATAGGCTCACCCCCTATTACGTGGGATCGAATTTAATGATTGGTGAAATGTGGGTGTAATTCACCTCTGCCTAACCCTTCCCGGATAAAGGCGTGGTTGTATGAATGTATGTTTTTTTTTTATATAGGACACGCCAACTTGACTTCACCTCGCCTGATGGTAAGCTAAAGGCAAAGTCTCAGGAAAGAGGTATGTATGTAAAATGGATTGGTGACGAATCAAATAGGTACTTATTTCAAACGGAACTCTCATCATCTTCAGATTATTCCCGGTCGCATCTGATGAGATCTCACCTTTGAGTCTGAGGCTGGTATTCCAGTTTTTAATCCTTCATTTCACACGTTCTTGGACTAACGGCAGTACCAACTGTTATTATTTATTCTGTAGTACTTCGTATTATTTATTCTGTGCTGATGGTTTCGCTACAGACCATTAAAACGCGTGTCATCTCTATTTTAGCACGACATTAAACGCGAGCTTGACGTCGTAAACGATGACGAAGCTTTCGTACAAAACACTATTCCATATAAAATAACTAGTCTAGCACAGCGATCACATAAATAACGATTTTCACATACAAGTGTCACACACTATTTCCAATATGTTACCAAGCGAAAACGTAAGCACTGACTAGGGTTACAGCTGGGGTACGTTGAAAGGCTTCGGTGCTCATTCGTAAAATAGGTCAAGTGACGGATGAACAGTTAGGTATTCACCGATTTATCATTGTCGTCGACCGAGAACCATAAAAAAGAGCAATTGCGGCCCTGAAAGGCCATATCCGAGTGACCCGGTTGCGAACTGTTTCTGAAATAAGTGTCTGTTTGTCATTGACCAAACACTACTCAATACAAACACAAACCTTTTGAGCGAGTTCATAAAGTTCGTAGCAAAATACATTGGATTTTCTCTACCTAGTGAAAGTAGGGAAACCGTGAAATATTTTCTGTTTATCTGTCTTGAGCAATAGTCGTAAAAATGTCTAAAAAAGAACTAGAATATTTGTAGAGCTCGATATATTTTCCGATATTTATAAAGTTACTGTTACTTTTTACTTAAAACTAGAACTGTAAGTACGGACTCGTAGTTCCCATTACTTACATCTAAGTAGGTATCATCTTGAGAAATATTTAAGTGAGCTAGTTTAGTGTCAAGCCTCTTACTCGAACTTGGAACTTCTTAACTACAAGTATCGCACAACCAAAGTAAGGTGGTTCGTCATTAAGTGATATCTTCAGAGCCAATTAATTACACTGCATTTTCGATACAAGGTGAACTTAGGCAACTTTGTTTGAGGTGCTCACAGAAACAATAACTTGTGTAAGTTACCCAAAGGAAGAGAAAGTCTCTGAGGCGTGGCGGTAGTGACCGCGGCCGCTACGCAGGAGGCGCGGGTTCGATCCCCGCTCAGTGTAAATATTATATTTGCATTGGTCTGGGTGATTCTAAATATAATATGTATGTATTTACAAAAAAAAAGTATTTAAGTATGTTTATCCGTATTCTAGATTGCATAACACAAGCTAGTTAAGCTATGCTTACCATGGGTCTAGATAGCGTTGTGTAGAATGTTGTGGAATGTGTGTGTGGAAAGTTAGTAGTAGATATAACATAGTAGAAAAAAGTGCCATCGTGAAATGCATAAATTACGTCTCTCTAAAAAGCTGTATAGTTGCCAGCAGACATCTTGACCTCAATCAAGTGATGATGTGTACTTTGTATGCGCAGTACGTGTTTGGAAATGTCTTTTGAGGTTTGCACGAGGTGCTGTCACGACGGAAGAGCTCAAGTTGTATTAAACCAATCGAGCGCGCTAAGCTCTCGTTTCCCCGCGACTTGTGGTCAAGATATATGCCGATAAATATACCCCGTGATTTCACTCACACCCGCTGTGATCAGTTCTACTGTGCGCCTATCCACCTTATCGCGTCCCGTCACCAGCCTACCTTCGTATTACTGACCCTTCTATGTAGCGTAATGACGAATTACCTTTAGGTTTCTGAAAATTGACCTGAATTCATTTCCTCAAGAACTAGATTATCGAATACAAAAAAAAAATTCACACAAATAAAACAAACTCTATAGCTTCATTATTCGTAAAGATATGGTACCAAATATTTTATTTTATAGACATACTATTTTACGCTGCAGTGTTACATGCTGCATTAAACCGCAATGCTCATAGCTTCGGTGCTAATATTATTCCATTCAATATTGAAAAATGCGAGTATATTCAGAAATTTTAGTTGAAAATTCAGCCGTATACAACATTCATGTGTAATTCCATACCAAAAATGCAATAGGTCCAATCGATTAGCCTCCGGGCTTGCTGTATAAATTGCTATTGGAAATGTTTGTATTGTATAAAATAGCAGACATTTTATTGTACTGAATATGTGTTAAGCTTTCTTTAGCGTTTACAAATAGGCAGTGAGTAGGGTAGCCAGAGCTCACTGGAGAGCCCATATTTCGCAAATTATGAATAAATGAAATGAAGAATTTGTGCTGTCAGTGGGATGACAAAAGGCTTGTCCTGCTTTGTCCTCTACACTAACGGCACAGAAACTCTGTGCTTACAGGGTCGGCAGCGCGAGTGTGGCTTCTCTGGTGTTACACACGTCCATAGGCCACGGTAACCACTTTCCATCAGGTGGGCCGTGTTTGACGTTTGACGTTTTGGCGTCGATTGTCTGCCAACTTAGTGGCATATTTTTTTTTTTTAAATGTCGAAGGTAATAGTGAGTGAAATGATTGTAGTGCCTTTCATTATAACAATTGTTTACGAGTAGTATGTAGTAAATGCGACCATTACTACAAAATACATAACGGTATTACTATAGTAATACGACTTTTACAGGCTCTGACTATTGAAATGCTAAGAAACTCACTATCCGTATTAGCTACAAGGTTAATGTTCTTTTTTTGTACAATTTTTATTTTCTGTGCTCATTTGCAATCAGTTTAATAAGCATAAGCAGATATGGTGAGTTTAATGGTAACAACCAATATAAGATAACAATCAATATAATCATATAAGAATTAACCGATATTGTTATTGTTGATTTATTTTCAACAGGAAAAGATTCCTGCGGATGTTTTGCCTTAAAATATGCCTTTGTTTTGTTATGTCTGACGATATAGTCAGTTCGAGACTAAAGCAGGATTGCTCGGGTCTTCAAATACTAGAGTTTAAGGTGAATCAATTGGCATATGCCTCGCATTCCTGCTGACTTAGACATATCTCTGGTTTTGAAATGACTCCCTTAGATCCAGCATAACAAGGAACCAATACTGAACTCTGATAAAAATGCGTTACTCCATTTTGAAGTTTAAAGGTTAAAAATTAACATTTTCCCATCCATATAACAGAAATAATTACACTTAATGGAAAACAAATGTCCGTGGGTTGGTAATGTGTTCCAATTTACCTCTGCATATATTTGTAATTCGAATGTAAAAATGTGGTGTGACAAACTGACACTGTAGTGTCCACAGAGAGAATTCCTCGACCACATAACGCTATATATTACCACAGTAAATACTGTTGTCAGTCATCCACTACCATATGGATTATTTTGTAAATTTTTGAATGACTATACAGCTCAAACAAAGATAAGTATAACGTAGGGTATAAAGTATACAATGTATGGTACCCACTATAGCTGTTATCTTATGTTATATGTGACTTAACCCAGCCTGAGTGTAAGAATAAAAGGCTGCGTGAAGGTATATTATTAAAAACCGCTTATGTCTTGATAAGTAAGATAAGATAGATTGACGATAAGATAGACTTCAGTGCACACCAAACAGGATACATACGATAGATATATGCATGTTAGATAGTTGTACAAAGGGCGATCTTATCGCGGTCTGCGATCTCTTCCGGACAACCAGTGCATAGATTATACTGTCAGTAATCTGGGTAGTTTGCGGTATACACTACATTATAATTATTTAATATTATATCTAATATCGCATTTAGAAAACCGAAGTGAAGAAGAATAAAAGGTCGTCTTAGATTTGGCTTATCTTCGCTTTTATGGGAGCGACTGCTGTCTCTGCCCCCTACTCCAAGTCTAAGAACTGTTATGGGGACAATAACGGGCCACTGCCCCCTCAATAAGCACCTGTACGCCATCAGTATAACGAACAGCCCCCTCAGCAGGGGATACTTTGTTGCCGAAGAAGCAGCCGCCCACGTAATATTGGAATGCGAGGCAGGAGGGGCTCCTGCCTCGCATTCAGAATCATAATCCACGATCATAAATCCTCAGTTCAGTGAGGTCCAAAAAAGCTTCTGTGTGGAGCTAGGCTGGCTGTTCTAGCCAGTAACTCTGCACGCACAATGGCTCAAAAAGGGAGGCTAAGTGCGAACAAAGGAGTCCCAATCCAATGCAATCCAATCCCCCCACTCCAAGAGGAAATTTTGCAAATGTACTGGCTAGTATGTCACCATTTTTTTTATACCACTTAGGTGGCAGACAAGCACACGGCCCATCTGATGGGAAGCAGTTACCGTGGCCTATGGACGTATGCAACACCAGGGGTGTTACACTCGCGCTGCCGACCATGAAGAAACATTCTAATGCCCCTCTTGAAGAACTCTTGAAGAAAAACATTGTTTGGGTTCCTAAGATGTTTGTTTTTTCAGCCCCTACAAAAAATCCCCTAAAATTAAAACTATTCATTTTAGCAGAACTCATTAAAAAGTTACAATATTAGTTTTATAGTATGTCATTTTGCAGTTAGTAGACGACAATAACGTAGACGTAGATGCTAGATAATGTACAATATTGTAGAAATTGTTGGGGACTTGCAGCAAGCCACAGACATAAAATTAAATAGTTATTGCACTGACGTGTCCACGCTCATATTACAATTTCAAATGTCGTTTAATTTGATAACCTCACCAATATGTAAGTGTATATTTCACACTCCGTTGAAAATGATACTTACCTACTATTTAAAGGGTTAAATGAAAATCTATCACCTTTCTCCCATCAGTGTAAGCAGAGACAAATTTCCTTCCTTTAGTCTTCCATCTTCCATTGGCATGTTAGAAGTTATAATAATCACTCCCTGTCATTCACAGAAAGATACACACCTTCGTTTCTTTTAAGTGCAGTACCTAATGCCGTCGGGGTTCACCTCACCGAAGTTAACGGTGAGCTCGGTATACCTATTGGACTTGAACTGACTAAAATGGCGTATACTAGGCGTCGTAGTGATTTATTAATTTTTGCAGGAGTTTTCTTCCCGCGACCCGTACAACATCTTTTTAGTTCAGGCTTGGTAGCATAAAGTTATGTGCTAAATGTTCATATGCCCATATCCAAGGCTTGTAATTAATCTGCTATACGCTGAGGAGCCGAATTATCCAAAACGTATGGTCAACAAAGGATATAGGTATATACCTTTTCATACTCCAACAGCTTAGGAATACTTTCCTATATAATTTATTTTATAAACCGAGAAGATTTTTAGCGTCGTTGAGATGATTCATCGTTGAGAAGTAATTCATTGTTTTTAATTAGTACGAAAAGTCTATCAAAGTCAGCTTATAAGCAGCTTAAGTTCCAAAGACGGTCCGTTCTCTGTAAAACACGAAGTCAATTTATTATGAATAATAATGTTGAAATGTAACGAACGTCAGATGTTAAGTCTTTCAGCAGCTTTAAATTTATAACAGGGAAATAAAAAATAGATTTAAAAACATGTTGTATAGTGTTTGCTCATTAGTGAGATCGCCAAAACTCTCTGATAAGAAACGTAACACGATAGCGAGCGAATTGAGCAGTCCGACTGGGGAAGTATCTCCACATTACAGAATTCCACGGCTATAATAACCTCGTGTTGTGGTCACGGTGGTGAGTGGGGTAACCAGAGCTCACTGGAGAGTTTTTGTGCTGTTAGTGTGAAGACGAAAGACTTGTCCTAATTGTGTCTTCTGCACTGACGGCACAGAAACTGTTTGTTCTTACAGGGTCGGCAGCACAGGTGTGTGTACCCTGGTGTTGCACACGTTTATAGGTCACGGTAACCACTTTCCATTAGGTGGGCCATATGCTTGTCTGCCACCTAAGTTGTATAAAAAAAATCTGATAAACTTTCACAATATTAGCAAGTAGGATAGTTACAATCGCTGGTAACCGCTTGCCAGAGACATGTATTACGATAAAATTATGAACTAAGTCGTTGTAACCAAGTTATTGTAAGTAAGTCTCTTTTAGTCTCCGCAGCAGCGGCGCGCCTGGCGCGCCTCCACATTTCCGGGGACGAGTTGGGGACTCTGTGGTCCTCACACCCGAGGAGGGGACCAGATCGAGAGAGATGGCCCTGGGTCGGCCGGGGTGCGAGGGATATGCCTGTCAACCTCACCTTCGGCAACCAAAAACGACCCACAGGCGGCGTGCGTTTTGGTCGGTTCGAGTTCGACATAACCTCTTCCACCAGCTTCGGTGGGGGAGTATCCGTGGGGATTTTGCGCACGTAAAAAAAAAGAAAGTCTCTTATAGTGTATTAAATTCAGCGTTCGTATTATCGAAATCAATCTACCTCTTATTTGTTTTTATAATCAACTTTAAAAGAAGTCTTCATAAAAGTTTTCTTAGCACTAAGTAGATGAGTATGTTACTTTATTAGATTGTGTTGTTTCGAGGAACTTATAAAGTAACTTGTAAGGATACACGTATAAGTTATAAAAGGCCCAAAGGAACTGTACAATTTATAGACTCATAATGCGTCATAATTAGAGGACGTTACCTAAACTTGTTTTGGTGTTACACATTTTTGTAGCTTAAAAGAAAGTTTTTAATTGTGTATTAACTTAGTGTATCTACTGTAACGAGGGTTGGTTTATTTGGAAGTCTATATTTTAGTTTTGTCTTACTCTACTGATGAGTTTGTAACAAGAATAAAGTCGAAATAACGAATGATCGACAAAATAAGTTGATCACTTGGAAATATTCTAGGAATTCTAACGCAATTAAGTCATTAGATGTCCGTAGTGCTGTAGTGTTCATTGTGAGATATGTGCTTGATTACTATATTTTTTATTTCCCTCTTTTGTTAAACCACATTACATACATACATACATACATATTATCACGCCTTTATCCCTGGAGGGTTTTTTTTTGTTTACGTGGTGGAATGCATTTACGCACTTCGCTCACCCCCCGCGGGGGTAGGGGGCTCGCTTCGTGTGGGACTCCTGGCCTCGGACAATGGCCAGACTACCCACTAAACCACCACGGTGCTCCTCCTTCGCCTAATCCGAGCCGCGGGATAGTCTGCTCAGCGCGACTCGGCTAGGGGCGCCCTTGGTAGGCCCGCTACTCAAGACATGCAATCAGGCCGGAATGGTGGGGGCTTTTCACCTCAAGAATGCACCCCAGGAACACACAGGGGCGCATTCCGCCACATCAGCATAGAGGCAGCGGGTCCCCCGACCCACTGCCCGTGGCCACTCTCATTCGGGGACGCGGGCGAGTTGCGTTCGCCGGCGTCCCCTCGCCGGGGGCCTGCTTGGCGGAAGAGTGAGCCCAGCTTGCTCCCGCTCCCGCAGTGCCTCTCTCTTGGCCGCCATCACCTCGCTAGCGAACGAGGCGGCGGCGGCCCAACAGTGTTCGCTGCCGGCCATAGCTGAAACTACGGCCGACAGCGAGAGGTCCACACCAATGGTGCTTGTGAGGGCCGCTCTTTGGCCGTCCCACGCGTCACACACGGCCAAAGTGTGGTGTGCCGTGTCGGAGTCGCCGCTGGTGCAGTCTCGGCACCGGGGCTCCGCTTCCACCCCCACCACCACACACAGGTACTTGGTGAAGCAGCCATGACCCGTGAGAAGTTGGGTGAGGTGATATGTGAGAGCCCCATGACCCCGTTCTACCCACTCACGTAGGACGGGCCGAACGGCCCCCACAAGCAGCAAGCTACTCCTCGTCGTAGCTAGCCTATCGGCCCACTTCCGGAAGAGAACATCGCGAACCTCCTGTCTCCAGCGATCGATCTCCTCCGGAAGCGGTCGACCTCCTGCAACACGCCGCATCAGGGCGCCCTCCTCGTAAATCCTCTTAAGGACGCCAGCCTCGAGATTCCAGGGGATACTGCCCGCAATCAAATACGCCGCCTCATAAGAGACGGTGTGATACGCCCGTGCGGCCCTCTGCGCGATGGCGCGCTGTGGACGCCGCAGCAGCACGACATTCGCAGGGCAGAGGGCCTCCTCCCAAATGGGCGCACCGTCGTAGAGACGGCGGCAGCCAGACCCCGGACCCCCAGTGTTGGGCAGCAATCGCGAGAGCATTCCGGCAAACGCTAGCAGTTTAGGTGCCAGCCGCCGGAAATGCTCCGCGAAACGCCACCGACTGTCGAGAACGAGCCCGAGGTATTTCAGGCTGCTCCCGACAGCGATGGAGGTGCCACCCACCACGATCGCCTGATCCCGAGGCGGCGGCCGCCGAGGCCCAAAGAAGAAAAGGGCCTCGGACTTTTCGAGGGCCACCTTCAGTCCCAGCGCCCCGATACGGCGCACGACATGGGCGACACCTGCCGTGGCGAGAACGGCGGCGTTGCTAAACGTTGGGGCCCGCGCGGTAACTAAGGTATCATTAGCGTAACAAAGTACACCGACCCCCCGAAGAATAGCACCGCGCAGGACCCAATCGTACCCGACGTTCCACAGAAGTGGCCCAAGGACCGACCCCTGCGGAACGCCACACGCCATAGTTTGTTGGACCACCCCGCATTGGGCCGGGTAGATGATAACCCGGTCCACGAAGTAGTCCGCCAGGATGCGCCTGAGCTACCACGGGACATTGTGGTACCTCAGCGCCTCCGCAATTGTCGCCCAGGGGAGAGTATTAATGGCGTTGGCTATATCAAGCGATACAGCCAACAACACCTCCCTCCCGGCGACCGCTTCGTCGATGCCGTCCCGCAGCCGGGATATGGCGTCGAGGGTCGACCTCCCGCGACGGAATCCGAACTGGCCGTCACTCAAGTTGGGCCCCGCCCCCTCAAGGTGACCAACGAGACGCGCTGCGAGCACCCGCTCAAACAGCTTGCACATCTCGTCGAGCAAAACAATGGGGCGGTAGGCCGACGGCGACTCGGCTGGGCGCCCGTGCTTCTTGAGAAGCACGAGCTTGCCGGTCTTCCATCGTCGCGGGAACCTCCCCGACGCCACACACTCCAACATGAGGTACAGCGTCTCCTCTTCTAGTGCCGGCATAACTGTGGCAATCACCTTCCCTGGGATGCCGTCCGGGCCCGGGGCGCGGTTCCTGGACTTGAGCGCCAGGATCGCGGCCCCTAACTCGGCCTCGGACACGGGAGGTGCCACCCCTTCGTCTGCCGGCACTTGGCTTGGTGCTGGGAAGAGGGAGCTGACCACTCGGTCCAGGAAGTTCGGCTCGAGAGTTGAGAGTGGGTGAGGGGAGGCGCCCAGGGCCGAAGTTTTTGACTCACGACCCTGTACGGGCGCCCCCCACGGGTCTCCGTCGAGACTCTCGAGCCACTCCCTCCAGGACTCCTCCTTGGCGGCTTTGATCGCCGAGCTCAGGGCCTCGCGGGTGGCCCTGTACGCAGCGTGCAGTCGCTCCTCCCGGGTGAGGTCTCTGACAGCCAGCCTTCGGCTGCGGGTGTACTGCCTCTGGGCCGCGTAACTTGCGGTACGCAGCCCGGCTAGGTGGGGACGCCACCAGTACACCCACCTCCGAGACTGGACAGGCCTCGCCCTCTGCATCGCCGCGTCACAGACGCGTGTCAGCGCTCCGACGAGCCGCTCGCACCTCGTGTCCACGTCCAGGCCACCGTCAACAGTAGCCCATCGCTCGACGATAGCCGCTTCTTTGGCCAGCTCTCGGTCCAGAGTGCCGAGGCGCCACCGTGGACTCTGCCCCACCAAGGGGCGGTCAAATTCCACTCGAGCCACCGAGGCGGCGGGGACGACGTCGAACCGGATGTACCGATGATCCGACGCGGTCTCCACCCCCTCGACGACCCGCTAATGTTGTTGTTGACGCGTCGGGCCAGGGCAGAACTGGCGAACGACAGGTCCACAATCGAGCTACCTTGCAGCCGCGCAAGTGTGTGGACCGCCCCCTGGTTTAGCAGCACCAAGCCTTGGGACACCGACCACTCTACCATCATCTCCCCCCGGGCATCGGTAGCCGGAGATCCCCACGCCCTTGAATGAGCGTTGAAATCCCCGGCCACGACAGCTGGGGTGGGGTGCACTTCCGCCAGCAGAGCCCCGACCTCTGTGAGCAACTGCTCGAACTCGGCGAGGCTCCTGCTAGGAGGGCAGTACACCCCAACCACTGCAGCACCGCCCAGCACAACGAGTACGCACCCACGGCCCCTTCGCACTCTGTCGAAGGGTGGGGTCGCTCGCTGGGCGACGATAGCCACCAAGCCGCTTTGGTCGCCGACCCAGTTCGGGCCGTCGCGAACGTAGTACGGCTCGGCAACTACTGCCACTGTTGTCTGCCACTGCGCCATGGATTGGGCCAGAAATTCCTGGACGATGACGCAGTGGTTGACGTTGGCCTGCAGTATGGAGATGGGATGGTCCATTATCCTTGGGCGGTGTCCATCTCCTCCTCGCGTTGCTGGGTGGAGGGGGGAGTAGGATTCCCACCACCCGCAACACTACTCTTTCGGGGGGCCCCTCTTTTTCGGGAGGTCGCCCTGCAGTCACCGGATCCCAGCCGGTGACTCGATGCCAACCCCTCCGCCGCACAGACGGGGCAACTGGGCTCCGCGGAGCAAGTGGCCGACTTATGGCCCGCCTGCTCACATCGGAAGCACAGCGCACTGCGGTCAACACCCGCAGTGAACTTGGCCCCGACGTGCCCCGGCTCCAGGCAACGGCTCTTTTGAGGCCGTGTCGCTCAGGCCGGAGATGCGCAGCTCCACGCACCTCTCCGGCCTAGCGACCCGGACCTCCTCCAGTACTGTTTTGTGTGTTTGTTTTTACTGGTGGTAGAAACTTGGTGGCACAAATTTGTGCACCAGTAGCAACCAGTGGGTCTTGGCGTAATCTAGTGGGGATAGCGCGGGGCGATACGTCGAACAGGGAGACCTGTAGAAACGGTGGTGCCGCTGGCCGCCCGCGGTATAGTACAGGGGCCCAACTGGGGTTAACCACCTTGGGAGGCTGCCTCACCAGGCCGCTCATAATCCCGATATGGTTCGTCGTGCCGTACCGAATTTGGGAGCCCGGCGACCATACTCGGGGGGGTACGGGGGCCCTTCCGTTCGGCGCGTCGGCTCTCGCCATGCCTCACATTCATAGATAAAACCAATATCCCGCGCTTTGTCACACGGTGCTGCGGCGGCAATCACCTCTTTTTTCACGCCTTCTCCCACCCAAACTCATGGCAGAGCAATTTAGAGAAATAGGCAACACAGCGGCTCGTCACACTCCCAAAAGCTTGCTATTTGAGGTGGAGTCCACTAACATCTGTGGGCTCCATACAAACCTCAACGCCGTCCACCAACACCTAGAGACGGCGAAACCTGCCATGTTTTTTCTAACGGAGACGCAAATACACCGCCCTGACGACACGACCTACTTGCTCTACCCTGGCTATGTTCTTGAGGAAAGTTTTCGTGCAAAAGCCGGGGTGTGCGTGTTTGTAAGGGCGGATGTTTGCTGTCGCCATTTGCACTGCCTAGAGGACCCATCCTTCTCCATCCTTTGGGTACACGTAGACCATGGCCCTACGAGTCAGATCTATGTGTGCCTCTACCGTTCCCATACAGAAGATGCTAGACCTTCTGCTGACGAGTGATCCGGACCGGTACAGTGTATCGGTGCGAGCCGCTTTAGGCAACTCCGACCACTGCCTGGCCTGTTCCACGGTGCCTATTGTAGCGCCCCCACGACCCGTGCAGGGGAAGCGGCGTCTCTGGCACTACTCGTCAGCGAACTGGGATGGACTTCGTGACTATTTTGCGTCCATCCCGTGGATTGAGCGCTGCTTTGAAGGTAAGAACCCATCGGATTGTGCTACTGCTGTCGCCGGTGAGATCGGTCTGGGTATGGAATACTATATCTCATACACCGATATCACCGGTGACGGCGGGGTGCGCCCTTGGTTCGGGCGCGAGTGCGCGGATTGAACAAAAACAGTCTGCGTACCGCGCTTGGGTAAGGGCGCGCGCCACGCGCCATCCCAATCTAGGCCACTTCAAGGCGGCGTACAGCAGAGCCACAAAGGTCTGTAGAAGGGCCTACGTCAGAGCGGATGCCCTGCGCATAGCGCGGCTTGGTCAAGAGCTAGTGATGCATCCCACGGGAAGCCGTGGCTACTGGCGACTGGCTAAAGCCGTGCAAGCGCAAGCCAACTTCTGTCAGCCTTCGCTGCCTCCGCTGCGTAACCCTGATGGATCCCTGGCCCATGAGCCGTAAGAGAAGGCAAATCTGCTGGCTAATCTCTTTGCGGGGTACTCCCGAATCGATGATTGTGGTACGCAGCCACCAACACTACCCGACAGTGACCACGCGATGCCTGATATATGTATCCATATCAGGCAATGCGATGTCCGTGCAGTGCTGCAATCACTCGATGTCCGGAAAGCCAGTGGTCCGGATGGTATTCCAGCGGTAGTTTTGAAAAAATGTGCAGCGGAGTTGTCTCCAATGCTTACGCGCCTGTACCGGCTGTCCTACGGTTCAGGTACAGTGCCTTTGCCTTGGAAAGAGGCGAATGTTCAGCCGATTTCCAAGAAGGGGGATCGCTCGGAGCCAGCCAACTATCGACCCATAGCCGTCACCTCAGTGCTGTGCAAAGTGTTCGAGCACATAATTAACAAACAGCTCATGCGGCACCTAGAGGATCACTCCTTAATTAATGACCGGCAATATGGCTTCAGACCGAAATGGTCAACGGGTGATCTTCTAGCATACGTTACCCATCTTTGAGGTGAGGCTGTGGACAAGCACGGCGAGTCACTGGCAATTAGTCTTGACATCGCCAAAGCTTTCGATAGAGTCTGGCACAAATCGCTTCTTTCGAACGGTCTGCCTTCTAGGCTGTGCAACTGGGTTGCTAGCTTCCTGCAGGGGCGCCGTATTCGCGTCCTTTGTGACGGACGAGCTTCGGAGTTTCTGCAGGTAAATGCTGGCGTGCCCCAGGGGTCCGTATTATCACCCACTCTCTTTCTTCTGCATATCAACGACATGCTGTCTACCGGCAATGTTCATTGTTATGCAGACGATAGCACTTTACATGGGAGTTATCATGGACATCCTGCGGCCAAGCAGTCAGATATCACAGAGAAAAGGCAGCTTCTTATTACTGAGCTTGACGGGATCCTGAATCACATTTCTCAATGGGGCTCTGAGAACCTGGTTGAGTTCAATGCCAAGAAGACGCAGGCATGTGCGTTTACAGCAAAAGTATCTTCTTTCCTTCCCCTCCCCACTCTTCAGAGCACGCCACTGCCACTGCAGGACAATCTCAATATCCTAAGTACGAATGTTCACTGCAACCTGAATAACAAAAATTACATCGAAAGTATCATCAAAACAGCCTCACGAAAACTCGGAGTTAGGTTCGAGAACTTGGTGGCGACGGTTTGCACCACCGCCACCGCCGCTTCGATCGCACCCGTCAGCCGCTCCGCGCTGAGGGGCTCAGAGGCTGTGGATGTCACTCCTCCCTGAGACTGCTGGCTGGGTCCAGGTTGCGAACTAGGGGACTCTCTTAGGTAGAGGTTCCTCAGCCGCTGCCGCTGCATGGCTTCCGCCAGCTCCTTCACCGCGCGGAGCTTAAGCTCCCGTTCTGTGGCCGGATTTACATCGGCCTTGGCTTGCGCCTGACCGACGTTTTCCCCCGTTGTAGCGGGGCGACCACGGGGCTTTTTGGAAGCCTCCGCTGACTCCTTTTCTGGAAGTCGCTTCCTCCACAACCTCCCAGGGGAAGAAGAGCGCGAGCTTCCAACACTTGCTGTGTTGCTCGGAGCGTTGGCCTCCAACCTCTCAAGCACCACCACCGCCTCTGCGAGAGAGCCAGGGGGTCTCACGACCCCCGTCTCGATCTCCAATGTCTCCTCTATCATCTCCTCCACGTCTTGGTTGTTTAAGGTATTTAATTCCATATCTTATCCCACGAGTAGAACCGATAAAATTACACTCCCCGGGTGACGGCCATTCCGGGAAGCGGGGTACATACTACGGAGGTCCCCTGGTATCCGTAGGTTTTAAGCGACTTCGCTGTCAGGTTTTATAGACTTTTCCTTGTCGCGGGCCGGCCAATTAAGGCAAGCTCCACGTTCTCCGAAAGCACGGCTTCCCGAGTGTGGCTAGCATTTAGGTCGTTGTCGATCACTCAGAGGCTACGCGACGCGGGAGGGCAGCCAACCCTCCCAACTCCAACGGTGGCATGAGTGCCTGTCAGCCCCCGCGCGAGCAGTGGGCCAACCCGTCACCTGATCCTCTCGGATCCCGCCTCGCGGACCTAGCAGGTCCGCCGCACCACGACCCCCCTTCATGGGGTCAACTAGCCCTGAAAAGGGCTTGGAGATCTCCTGAGGATGGATCCCTCCTCGCGGGCCTTGCAGACCCGCCATCCCACGACCCCCTCGTGCAATGGGGTCAACTAGCCCTAAAAAGGGCTTGCCGGGTTATTAGTCAACGGCTAGCAGAGCTCCTACTCCTTGGAGTCCAGAGTCTATTAACCGCCGTCCATGTTGCACCAGCCCCCCCGCTTCCGATCCCCAGGACCGTGGTCCAGAGGGAGAAGAAACGAGGAAGCCAACGTGGAGGTTACCCGACCAGCACCCCATCCCCGGACGGTTAGGCAGGGGTGAATTAACTCCTACATTTTACCAATCATTGAATTCAGTCCCACGTAATAGGGGGTGAGCCTATTGCCGTCTTCTGGGCACTATTGTTGACTCGAGCAATGCATCTGAAGCTAAGTCTGAACTGTACATATCTGTCTGCTGTTAAACAGCCCTCCAAATTCTACTCTGCCGGGAACCACGCGGCCACATTACAAGCAAATAAATAAATGAATTATGAATTATTACATTTTCAATTTTTAATGGTCGCCCTGTGGCTGTAAATGATTAGGATAGAAATTGAAATCAAGAAATAGCACACGTTTTTGCTGTTGCTGATATTTTTAATTAAGTGAGATTAAGATAAATGTCATAATTATAATATAAAAGACATTACTAATTTACAAGCGTTTCATATCAATTATCATGATATTCTAAGGATTATTAATGTTTATTTAGAAAACATCATATTATTAGAAGAAAAAATATCATATTTTAATCTTTGGAACAGCTGGGGCATTATTCTTAATGACATCAAGTTTCAAACGTGGTCGTAACGTGAGAAGACATTTACGTTTACGATTACAATTGGTTAGCATACAAGAGACAAATACCTTAAAACTAAATCAACTTAAATGAGTCGGCATTAATAAACGCGCGTAGTTACGAAATTGCTTTTCATTGAGAATAAAGGGCGTGGTTAGTATGGAGCAACTGATACTAAAGAAGAACACGACAAGGCTATAGCCATAAGCATTTTATTTTATAGGTCGTATGCGATTTTGATTCTTTTGAACTCGCTTCCTTACAGGTAAGGAAAATGTATTCCGTATTCATAACGAATCAGGAAAAATCTTCAAACGAAATCCCTATGAGTAAATAAGCATTTAATTTTAGGTACATTTAATGATGAAATAAGTCGTTCATTTTGCCAATTATGGCGAAATATTAACAAAGTATCTCCTGTTTACTTTACTAAAAGATACTATTCTATTGGTATTAATCAATAAATAATGTTAATTATAAAAAAAATGTAGAAACTTATTTGTTGTTTTCTCTTAGAGTTTCTTTTCACATTTATATTGATCAATGCTGCATCGCCTACAATGTTATTAGGCTATATATATATATATATATATATATATATATATATATATATATATATATTCCACCACGTGAGCTACGAGATGGCCATCGCGATTCAGCGAGGCAACGCCACTGAATCGATAAAAAAAATTTTTTACACATTAAAAAATACGAAAAAAAAATCGGGGCTATGTCAACCCACTGATTGACGAACAAGTCTATGGTGCAAGTTTTCCTTCTTGAGCCGAAAGCACTCCCGTAAAAACCAAAGTAACCAAATTATGGAAAGGAGATCTAAGAGAGCGGGCCCTCTTCTTGCCTTTCCTTCTTTTATCCCATACTGCCAACAGCCCGCCATTTCCGCGAGCTTCCTCTGCTGTCATTAATCATTTCATGCATGCCTGTCGCTTTCGAATACTTCTGACCTGACCTATATTTCCAAATAATACCGAAATGGTATAAACAAGCGGGATGTTAATTTATTAATGCACTTGAATAATGATTCTGATTTTGTGCACAAAGTAGGGTTCTTGACAAAACAAGTTTTCTTAACCTTATGAAGAAAGGTGAACTTATACGTGTTTAGTTTTGGTGATTGTGAGTACCCATTATTCTGAATGATGCAGCAAGTTTGCAAATTCTTGGTATTGTTATAACTGAAAACGGTTCGCTAATATTACTTTAATATATATTTTGATATTTAAGTGCTTTCCTTGGAACAATATTTAGCATATAACATAAATATCGTGATGATTCAGAATCACATTGTCTAATTTTATTGCGGAAGCATGACCTGATGCCTCGTTGTGGTATTTTAAAATATTTACTCCAAACAAGTATGCACGTAATGATTGCGTCGATACGTACGGTTCTGATTATACCTTAGACCTTTTCCGTATAATTCCCGCCTCTTACTACTCAAGAGAGCCTCAAGGCTCTGAACTGTCTGCATGGTATCAAAGAAGGAAGAAAGTCAATTGTGAGTTTATATTTACTTCTTAGAAAATTACAGTAACAGTACAAATAATACTATATAATACTATATAATAATACGGTGTGAATTTTGAATTTCTATAATTTAGTAAAATAAATTTCTCCAATTAGAATTTTCGTATTACAGGATGGACGGGTGCACTTCACCCAATACCAAGGCCCAAGCCTATACAGGCTTCCGCTTTGACCTAACGACTATTGCCGTTTAACGTGCCCACCGAAGTCCACCAGGTCATCATCCATCAAAATGGTTTTAATGGCATCCGCGCGTCGGTAGCCATTAATTGCTTACCGGTAAAGGAGCGTATCTGACCACGAGTGCCCCATTTTATTCTTACTAATAAAAGATACAATTTCTTCACACATTATCGTTAAGAACCCGCATTTATATCCTTTATCGAATATCGACGTAATCATTCAACCTTCTATGTATTTTTGGCCAGCCTGATAGAAAGTGGTTACCGCCTAAGGACATGTGCAACACCAGGGGCGTTACACTCATGCTGCCGTCCCTCTAAAAACCTTCTAATATCCTTCTTGAAGAACCCCATATTGTAGTTACTTAGGAAAATCACAGGATGAAGTTCCGTCCATACAGCATATCTTATTAAGCCTTAAAGGATAAGTACGGTCCTATCAAAACAAACATTATCGTTTAATTAACTATTGGTGCATAATAAGCCGACTCATCACGTCCATGTTGTAAAAGAGGCCAAAGGGATTATGTAGTAGATATGCGATAATTATAACTTTGCTAACTAGCATGTTATTGGGATAGTTAATCGAGAGTATTAATTAAGTACGTTACCCACTTTTAGAATGACGTATGTTACATACCTAATGATGTTAAAAGGCAACATTTTGTTCTTTTACATTAACTAGTATGATTGATAATAGTAGATAGTAATACTAATTAGATATATATCCGAAAGCGATATCGTGTTATCCGATAGCGTGTATGTATATAAGAAGATGAACGGATGGATGGATGTATGCAGAGTTGGACGTATACCACTCAACCATACCGGAACGGTTGAACGGGCCTACATGAAATTTTGCATTAAAATGTATCATAGTCTGTAACATATTTTTTGTTGGTTTTTTTATCGGATAATCTAATAAATAAAATAAAAAAGCCTTTTATTTCCAGTAAAAATTTACACTTCTCATGTATCTATTAATTATGTGTTAGTGTAATTACTTTAATCTATGTTAGTATAATTTTTCTTTCTTAATTAATATATATATATATCCTTTGTGTTTTATCATAATATATTTATAGTTTTTGAAATATATATATTTATATAGGTACATATATATCTATATAGTTTTAAAATTAATCTACCGGAACCCCAGAATGGGTGAAGGCCTCCTCCATTGACTCCCATTTGTCTCTGTCTTCAGCTACTTTTGTCCAGTTTGGACCAGCTATCGCTTTGATATCATCCTCCCATCTTGTAATAGGTCTACCTTTTGTTCTTTTGCCTAGTGGTCCATTCCAGAAAGTTACTTTTTTGGTCCATCTTTGATCTGTTAGCCGGGCAACATGTCCGGCCCACTTCCATTTCAATTTTTTTGCGTAACTCAAAGCGTTTGTTGCTTTTGTTATTTTTCTTATTTTAGTATGACGTATTTTGTCTAATTTCTTTAAATTTAACATGCTTAATTCGAGTCCTCTCTGACAGACGTTTATCTTTTTTCTTGTTTCAGCAGTGAATTTCCACGTCTGGCAACCATATGTCAGACATGGCAGAAGGTTCGAATTCATGACTTTGGTTTTAATGGCTTGTGGTAGATTACTTTTGAAAACATCCTTGAGACTCCAATATTTGTTCCATGTTATCTTTATTCTTTTCTCTATTTCTATATTTTTATTTTTTCTATGGAAACTTATAGTTTTTCCCAAATAGACATATTCTTCAACGTATTCCAATGGTTTGCTATCGATTATTATTGGTCTTGTAATGCTGTTTGTCATTGTCTTAGTCTTTGTAATATTCATTTCTAGACCCACCTTTTTACTAGTCATGTTGAGAGCTTCTACCATGTTCTGTAGTTGGTAAGATGACTCGGATAGTAGTACTAGGTCATCAGCGAATCTCAGGTGGCTCAAGTAGGTGTCGTTTATGTATAGCACTTGTTTGCTCCAATCTAGTTTGCTAATGATCGACTCGAGGACAGCTATGAATATTGTCGGAGATAGCGGGTCTCCCTGTCTCACTCCTCGATAATCTAATACTAACAAGAAACACCTTGAACACAAGACAGTTTTGATAGCTTACGCCATTTCTTTTTGAACGTTCGCGTAACGCGATCTATTTTGATCTGATGCGAATCTAGTCTGTGCTTTTACGACACTTACTTCAGTAGATATAAATGGTATGATACCATCTAACGACGAGAGAGACGAAGTTTTCTTCACATTTGGGATATAGTTCGTCGCTTAACTATAAGGAAAATGGCTTGTAACGCAGAGTGCTATGCATTAAGTGAAAAGTTGTACAAAAGGTGTAAGAAGAGGTTGCTGACTATTTTATGGAATATTTTGCATAGTGCTTATAGCAGTCAAAAGATAACATGTGCCTGCTCCCGCAACTCTTTGTAATGCTACTTATGACGTCTTCGACGTGTATAACAACGAATTCATAGTCGATATTTCCCTTTGGTTCATGTTTGAAACGACTTTTTGCCTATTAGGGGTGAAATTCTACTTTATTTTACGAGCGAAAAAAAGGAGGAGGTAGGACACGACGGTATTTCCGTCCAATTGAGCAGTCCGACTGGCGAAGTACCTCCACCTTACAGAATACCGCGGCCATAATAACCACATGTTGTGTTCTCGGTGGTCAGTAGGGTAGCCAGAGCTCACTGGAGAGATTTTGTTCTGTCAGTGGGAAGACTAAAAGCTTGTCCTGCTTTGTCTTTTACACTGATGGCACAGAAACTCTTGTGCTTAGAGGGTTGGTAGCGCGATTGTGACTCGCTTGGTGTTGCACACGTCCATAGGCCGCGGCAACCACTTTCCATCAGGTGGGCCGTGTGCTTGTCTGCCAACAAAATGGTATAAAAAAATCCCCATGTGTACCCCCACCACCGGAACCGGTGAGAGAGGTTATGTGGGACTCGAACCGACTAAAACGTACGACGCCTGTGGGTCGTTTTTGGTTGCCGAAGGTGAGGTTAACAGGCATATTTCTCGCACCCCAACCGACTCAGGGCCATCTCTCTCGATCTGGCCCTCTCCTTGGGTTGGTGGGAACCACGGAGTCGGAGAAACGGGGAGGTGCGCAAAACGCGTCACTGCCGCGACCTGCTTCTGCCAGGGTGACAAGCAGCTTCACACGTTACCCCCAGGGGCTGGACGTCATTCATCGACCTCTGACGGTTGAGTTGTCTCAGTACGCGGGCAGCTAGGCTTGCGAACCTCCTTCACTCCTGCTGCCGCCCCACCTCTTCCTTCACGAGCATAACTTGCTCGCAGAAGGAGGCGCCAGCCGCTCACGTATATACGCAGCGAACTATCGCCGCGAGCAAGGTGCTGAGCATGAGAACTCTCACGCCACCAGCTCCCGTCCAGCGTCTTCCACGCTGGACACTCGGTGAGCGTGTAAATGGAAATTTGTAATTATTCTGTTGTTATTTTGCTAATTCGTTTGTTTTTTGTTTGATTGTGACCTCATGATTAATATGTACGCTTGACATTTCTTCGTTATTAGTAATTTATTTTAATATTTATTTAAATGACATGCTTTTATATTTAGATTCGTTTGACATAGTGCTTATTTAATATGTCTTAAAAATTTACATGCCAATTTAGGTGAAATACACTAAACTACGTGTTGTAATAACTGTATACCTACCACTGTAACTATATACTTCGTACGAATGATTTATCTTTTCATTTCCAGTATAGGCTTTCATCAAGAGGGTGGGAGTCTCGTCCGTTATTCAATAGAAACTCTCGGATGAGTTTGTATTTGTCCTTTTTATTTCTTATAACTTGAATAAAAGATTTATAAAAGAGAGAGACTATTTTTTAATTGGAAGAACTCAAACAGCCATTTACGTATGGTATGATATATCCAGGGAATACAAATGCTACACTGCTACACTCTGTGATTTAAATTTTCTTTTATAGAAAGAATTTATCGACATTTTCACACCTACAAAAGTTTTGTCATACGGTTAGCTTCTACGAGAGTTTTGGTTTGGAATGTGATGATAATTTAGGTTGAATTTATTTAAACTAACTTTTTTAAATTGAGATCTAATTGGATTACTTGTCAAAGAGATTGATTTATTGCTTTCTGTAATAATATATATTTTAATGAATTATTGATCATAGTTCCTGTTATAGTAAATATATTATATTAATGACCTTTTCCGTTTCATACAATATTGATTAAAACTTAGATTGATTAAATTACAATAATGTAAACAGTGTAAAAATTGCACAGGAGACTTTTTGTTTCCTTAATAAAACAAAATAATAAGATAAACGTTTGAAAATAAAAGAAACGTTATACACTTTAGCATCATTTGCCGAGATTTAGATTAAATACCTACGGTAGTAACCAACTCACTCGGTATGAAGCCGTGAGTTTAGCCAAACCCAATAATTGCAAAGAAATTATTTACGTGATCTGTATAAGTAAAACTTTTCCTGAATAAAATAAGGCGGTCTGAAATTATTCAAGAAAAGTCGGCTTTTAATTAATTCAACAAAGTTACCCTTTTTATTACGTTTAAGTCACTTACATTAACATTTCAAATAAGACGATAGTTTTTGTTTGACAAAGCTTTTATAAAAATCTTAAGAGTTAAATAATGAAAAGGTAAGGTTTACAATGGTTGATAAGAATAACGAGACATTTTCATAATAAAATAAATTTCCCGAGGAATTCAAAGGACTAAATAATTGATGTGTCAATTGCATAGTTATTGGCAATTATATGCGATCATTTCTCAGCTCTTTAATAGAAAACGATTTAAAAAATTCTCTCTATTCTATGATAAGTTTTTATGGCGCTCTGTGATAATTTTTACCTATACTGTTTAGTTAATTCCTCAATGTCAAAAATTATCTGACGAGAATACCGTTTTTTGACATTTGGGAGATTCAGATCAGATCGAGACAGATTTTTGAACAGATTTTTACTAACAGCTTGCAAATGAGGTTAACATTGGCCTCTGAAGATTTTAATGGAGTTCTAATAATACCTTAATTCGAATAGATAGATAATTCTTTATTATACACCATTAGAAATAGAACTTGTAGGTAGCATGCATACAGTTTAATATACAATGGGCGGCCTTATCGCTGGAAGCGATTTCTTCCAGGAATGAAACAGTACTTTTATCAATAAATCTACTGAATAAATATTAATATAATACGTGTATACACTAGTCCTACTGTAAATCTGTTATTTATATATCGATCTATCTATCTAAATAATCACTTGAACAGTTCTTCGCGATTTCCTCATCTTTTTACTCGTAGCTTGCAATAAATGGAATTCTATTTGATGCTTAGTACTTTCGGACCATTTACTGAACGCACGTGCTTATAACGATTGTCCTCGAGATGCAATATCCAGATGTGTTTTATTTCACCGTTTGGATGCTACACCTTTAGCAGTATTGCCTTTTTGTAATGATGTAAGAATGGGACGTTGGGGTTTTAAAGAATTTAAAGTGTTGAATAGTCTGAGCTTTAAATAATTGTTGACAAATGTTTAGGCCTATATGTGGATTATGTTATTGGTGATAAATAAATAATGCTGTGGACTGTTTTACTGGTTTTATGTCGTTTATGTTAACAGAAAATAAGAAAAACAATGTTGAAATGAAGTTGTCGCGTAGCATGAACATTTGCAGTTAACTTCGTCGAGCGGCCGCTCGTTGAATCCCCGTACGGCCTCTTCCGGCGCCTGTGCAACGTAGGTGAGCGATATCATATGAGATATCTGATTCTTGTAAGAATCGTTGCAGTTCATTGTAAGTACCGACACAATTCGTTGCATTATCAGATAGAACGCTTATCGGTTTGCCACAACGAGACACAAACCTATTTAACGCGGCCATATAGGCTTAGGCCAAAAAAATATTACATGAATGTGAACCGTGTAACTAATTGATTGATTACCTAAAGACTTTTTATCGTTAATCAGATTATAATTTTACATACAGGGTGTATTTTTGAAACGGGGCAGTAAGGGCAAGTACCTTAACCGTTGCAGTTACAGCAAAACGTTCTTAAAAGACCTTCCCTAACTTTTTGGGACATTTTGAACTGCATTCACAGATTTTGTAAAAAACTTACAGTTAGCAAAAAAAATGCAAAAAGTTCAAAATTTTTTTTTTTATGAAAATCGACTCTATTTCATGTGGGGATCAAAAAACTCTATGGGACCATTTTAGCTTTCAGTACTAGAAAAGACAGAAATCGCCAAAAACGTTTCCCATACATTTCGTACGGAAATATGATAAATCAACTCGAAATTCATAGGTCAGGTAAAATTTTAAACTTTTTTTAAATAAAAAAATCATTTAAACATTTAAGAAATTGGTTTATGAAATAAATTGCTCAAAATGATTTCCATTTTCACGAATACATAAGTTTTTCCTTTTTTTGCACTGAACGAATGGCGGCTAATAATGTTCTGGGATGAATATTACGTAAAATGGTCATTAATGCATCCTTGAGCTCTTGAACACGACAGATGACGACGTACGCCAGACGTCGTCTTATACACCTCGTTTTTCACGAAGCCCCATAAAAAAAAATCAAGTGGTGTTAGATCGGGGCTACGAGGTGGCCACTGTGTTGGACCATGTGTACCTATCCACTGTGTACCGAATAGGCGGCTCAAATTGGAACGTGAAAGGTGACTGTTATGTGGCGGAGCACCATCTTCTTGAAAATGAACTTTTCGCAATTCCGACAGGGGCAATTCGTCCATCTCGTTTTCAAGATGGTGTAAAATGACTTCATTATACATGGCAGAATTCAGTTTCCCTTCATAAAATTCCACCATTATGACTCGATTGGACATTATACCACACCAACAGTTGAATGAGAAGCGAACCTGATTATGACTTGCCGTAACTCTTAGTGGATTTTCTTTGGACCAATAGTGGTGAATTTTTCTGTTGTACATACCGTTATTGGAAAAATTCGTTTCGTCTGACCACAGTATGTAATTTAAAAATTCATGATCTCTGCTTATTTTTCCTCTTAGCCATCTGCAAAAAGTAAGCCTTCGAACATCATCACCCGGATGTAACACTTGAACTATGCGCCCATATCGATAGCACTTGTAGCCGTATTTCTTCCATATCTTTGTCTATTTCAAGGGCGACTTGCCTGGACGATACCTCTGGATATGCTTCGACATAAGTCAGAACCGCAATCTCCGTGTCCATGTCTACACGAGGCTGCCGCTTTATTTTGAAAAAACCCTGCAATTCCAGGTTTTTCAAAAGATTTGTAATAACCTTTCTTGTTGGCACATGCCGCAACGGATACTTATTGCGGTACCACACTAATGCAGCTCCCGCATTTCGATTATTGACAAAATACGCTTCTAATAAGTCAATTTTTTCACGATTAGAAGACATTTTAGCGAAAATCCTTAATTAATAACTCATACGAAGTTTCTCAGCTGAAACTAAGTATAACACACAGATTTTCGAATCAAATTCGAAATTTGAGGGTAAAAATTCTTTTTATTTACTTTACAGTCAATTCTACCCACTTCCTGGCCATAACAAAAAGTTAAACCATCGTAGAAATTTGTTTCTGTTGCCGAAATGTATGGAAAACGTTTTTGGCGAAAGCTAAAATGGTCTCATAGAGTTTTTTGATCCCCACATGAAATAGAATAGATTGGCATAAAAAAAAAGTTTTTGGACTTTTTGCATTTTTTTTTGCCAACTGTAAGTTTTTTACAAAATCTGTGAATGCAGTTCAAAATATATCAAAAAGTTAGGGAAGGTCTTCTAAGAACGTTTTGCTGTAACTACAACGGTTAAGGTACTTGCCCTTACTGCCCCGTTTCAAAAATACACCCTGTATATTATAATATGATTATAAGAAAATCAAAAAGGTATTCTGAATTTTAGTGATAAGTAATATATATCTATATTTTTTCAACTATTATCTATAATAGCTTTAGCTACGGATAAATCATCATTATTTATTATAATTCGATTATAAAATTTGCCAAATGTATTAGAATTGCCACTCCAGCCGGCAGTTTTTCTTATGGCATCAAAATTGACACCAAGTGAGTGCGCGCGCGACGCAGCCGCGTGTCGTGTGCTCCGTGTGGAGAACATGTTTACATCGATCCCGCACTCACCTAGTGTACGTTTGATCCATCGGGGCTGAGAGTCTATGTTCCTACTAAATTATGTGGCTTTTTAAGTCCTATAAATAAGATATCTTGTCTTTTCGATATATGTTACTAATGACACGGTAGGGCATATAGATGGTTTGTCTCTAAAGAATGGTAAGTAAATAATGGGTTGTTTTGAGGCAGGCCGCGAAGTCTTTATTATATCCGGGATCTTAATTGAGATAAAGTTAGAACGCTGTTCTATGTTTGTGATATTGATTTTCAAGAGTGTTTGGATTCTGTGAGCGGAAGTTAAAGCAATGAGAATGATAGTTTTTCTAGAAATTTGGTCTGAAGATAAGTTGTCATTTGGATACCAAGTCTCTAAATGGTCAAGGACACAATTCGTGTCCCATGTAGCGTTATTTTTGGAAAATGGTCTTAATCTGATAACTCCTTTGAAAGATCTCTGAATTCTGTCGTCTTTTGACATATTCGGACCGAGTAATAATGCGAGTGCGATCGACAAGAATTTAGAGTCCCATATTGAGAACTGCAGGCTGTTAAACAATTGGGTTAAGAAATCTATGACTATTGGAAAAGACCACCATTTCCTTAAACAAACGTTGTATTGTTTGACGGAGTTGCTGAACCAAGAGGCCAACATGATTTCTAAGGAGTATTTCGGCAAACTTCGTTTCGATAGCACGCCCCGGATAAGATGCCTGCAACCAGGGTAATCAACGTGAGAATCTGCTGGTCCGATGAACTGCAATGAGATATTATAACGTTCTTGTTAGGCAATAATGTAATCGTATCTGAGGTCAGTAGACTCAAAAAAGAGGAAACCACGTCTGTGTTGGCTATAAGGGCACTAATATAATGCCTGTAGCACTATTAGATATTATCTTTTTTAAAGTTTTTATGATAATAAAGAATGGAGGGAAGACGTAGAAATAAAATTTGCTCCACGAGACCGTGAATGCATCCACTGCCTCTGCATCAGGATCGCAGTGCTTAGAAAAATACTTATAGCATTTTTCATTTATGCGATTGGCAAACAAGTCGATGTCTGAATGTCTAAATGCACGGACAATGGAATTAAACGCGTGATTTACCAATTCCCATTCTATATCAAGGTGATTTTTGCGCGATTCAGCATCTGCTACTGTGTCATCCTTTGTTTTATATAGGAAGCAAAAATAAAGAGACTACGGCTCTTGCGCCACTGCCAAATTTGTTTTGAGACGTGTGTGAGATGAGGGAACCGAATTCCACCCATTCTGTTTACGTACGATATTGCTGTGGCGTTATCTAATCTTAGCAAAATTTGACAATTGTGTTTGCAAAAACCTTTAACGCTATGAAAGTGGCTAAAAAATCCCGTTCATTGTTTGACCACTGACCGCAGGCAGTCTTATTACCACAAGCTGCGCCCCATCTCCTCATTGAGGCGTCTGAATATATCTCGATACGATACTGATCGTTTCTTATACGATGAGTAGCGTAATCAATACTACTCAGCCACCAATGAACATCTGGGAGCAGTAATTCGGGAATGCTCATGAAATTGTCATAGTTGTCATTACAATCTCTCAAATTAATAAATTTAGCGCGTTCTATTTCTTTAGTGTATAGCCATCCATATTCAATAGCTGGGCATGCGGACACCAGCAAACCTACAAGCTGTGCGAATTTCTGTATTTGACAGCGTTTTAGCAGAAGGAATTCTTGAAGCTCCGTTTTCATACGCAATCTTTTTTCTGACGGCCAGGTGATTTGAAGATTGTGCGAGTCAATTATCATACCTAAGAATTTACATAAATAAGATGGAACTAAAAATGGGCTACGGTAACCACTTTCCATTATGTGGTCCGTGTGCGTGTCTGCCATCTATGTGATATAAAAAAATATTATGTATTAATATTTTTATCTTTATCTTTAACCTTCATCATCCCTTTTTTTTTTAATGGTATCAGACCATTAAAAAAAAAGGGTTGTTAGTGCTGTCCGGCCAAAGTATCATTATTCATAATAAGCTGTGCATAGCAACATCCAATACAGGTATTAACAAAGTTGAATTCCTCTAATAGCTTGTTACCTCTTAAGAGCGACTCATCAATGATGAAATCTCGTATCAGACAAGTAATGCTATTGCTAAGAGCGAGCGTTGAATACAGTAATAACTCGCTTGATGACTTACTGCGGTACACTAGAGCGAATAATTCTCTTGCTTTAATTGATTTCATTGCTCCATAAATATGTTTATCTAGTATTAGTGCTAAGCAAATTACTTGCGACTTAAGTGACAATAAAACACTAACAAATAGTTTATTTTAAATCAGTGCTAGTATTTCGCTACTTAATAGTTATTGCAAACTGTGAATGTTTGTGAGGATGGATGGTGGAGGTGGTAATATACGTCAAGGTGCATGTGTTCTACTCTTATACTTAAAACGCGTTGTATAACAGACTTCATCTTATTCGCACTCGTTGATTAGTGCATGTCGTGTTTCACACCTGTTTGCATTTAGGCAGGCGAATGTCGAATTCGCCCACCTCAATATTTTTGAGTGACCTTTTTTAAAAGCACCTAATGCATATATTCTTTTTCTACTATTTTTAAGTGAATTCAATTTCTTTTTCAACAAATATAATTTATACAAATATAATCTTAGTTATATAACACATTTTTCTCGAAACTGTCTTGTTAGTACAACGTAAAGAAATAACAACCAAACTTTTACATTGTTGTAGAATAGGATCCGATCTAACATCGACCTTCGTCCACTTTTACCGAATGAAAATTATATTTATTTGAATAAAATGTGTTACTTAACACATATCCTATAGGTATGTCGAAAAAATATGTTTTCAATTTCACAATGCAAAAGCTAGGTAGCCGATCTTTCACTGCTTCCCACTACCTGCTCGCCGTGTGTAAACAGGTAACTTAATTCCTCTGTACCTTTATATTACAGAGCTAAAGTACTAGCTCTTCCAATTAGTCTCACCCTCTTACCTTCTTACATAGAACAATACGGTCAGAGCTTAGGTGTACAGAGTATATGATCAAGAACCAAGCGGTTCGGAGACTCTTTACTTTTCCAAAAAAATCTACTCGGATACTTGGCCTTGGCAAGCCGGGTGGTTATGTCGGATTCGAACCAACTATAACCGCACGGCCATCTTAGGCCATCTGTTGCCAAGGGTGAGGTAGCCTCTGGCATATCCCTTACGCACCTCGACTGACCCAGGGCCATAGAAGACCCCATCGGGTGTGGGCCAACGGCGTCCCCATCTTTCCCCAGAAAAGACGGAGAGGCACTAACCGCGCCACCGTCTCGACCTACTTCTGCTACAGTGACAGGCGGCTCCACCTGTCACCCTCAGGCATGCACTCATGGAGGACGGAGGTTATTTTATGACCTCTGATGCCAGAGTCGCCTACGCGAGACGGTAGGGACCTAAGTCTCCTCCGGCCCCGTTACCCGCCTCCTTCTCAAGTATTATTTGTTCACAGAAGAAGTCGGCGGTAGCCCACGCACTCGCGCTCTGCATCATCACTGCGAGCAACGTGTTGAGTGAGAGAACTCCCAGTACCAGGGTCGCCAAAAGGACACGCCTCGGCGTCTCCCACGCCGGGCAATGTGTACCCGTATCCGTATCCTCGTTAGCGTCACAGTGATGTCATTCGGGCGTTGGCTCCTTCCTGATCCGATGCAGGTAACTCCCGAAATATCCGTGTCCGGTGATCATCTGCGTCAGCCGGTACGAGAGTCCCATGTGAGGCCTCTCTAGCCACTCCTCCACCACCACGTCCATGGAGCAGGGATGGAGCAGGTGGAGCAGGGACCTCATGGCCGGCCATGGAGATTTTCGCTCGGAAAGCTAGCCCAGCCCTCCGCTCGTGCGCCGGGAACCCGACCAGCTGATCAAGCCATCGCTCGAATCTAGCCATGTTTCGGCTCGGCGAGGAGTAAGTGGCCACGACCGCTATATCACCTACAAGCGCCGCCACGTAGCCATGACCCCTTGTAACGACTACTAAGGGGGGACTGCCGGCGGAGACCTTATGCACCAGTGCCGTTGACCCATCCAGGTCGATTTCCCAGACAGGCCCAAGATACCGATGGATGTATGGGTCGACGATTGCGGCAACACTGTACCATGCTCTGGAGCAGAAGTGCCTGAGCATCGGCACCGTGGCCCATGTTCACCTGCAGGATGCGGATCCTTCACTATGGAACCCCCAGCTCCACATCCCGTTGCAAACTAGGGGCGGAACGCCTGTCTCCCGGCTTCGGCTCCCCTCTGGCGCAGGCCTTACTCCCAACCCTATGGTCGGTTGGCCTGCCCTCCGCTGCACATTTAAAACTCAGTGCAGCGGAGCTTTGCACGTGCCGGCCTTATGACGCCGTGCACTGGTAGACGCTGGTTGGGCCTGCAGGAGTCGCACCTGCGCCCTCACGAAGCCGCCGATCAGGAGGTTTTGTCCATCGGCAACCTTTTGGGCAGCCGCGATGGGGCAGCCTGCTACCCCCTGACCGTATTACTCATCTGCGTCCAGCGTTTCCCCCAGTTTTGTCGCTAGGGCATCGGCTTTGGGGCCGCTGGTGGCACCGGGGACCTCCAGAATCTTGGTTCAATCCGTGTATCTTATTCCTGACACCCCAAAACCTGGAGGGGCTTGAGATCGGTGTTGGCCTTAACTTGGCGCAACACCTCGGCATACCCCATGCCCCTCCCCGACGTTTGGGCCTTCAGGGAGACGACAACTGCCGTCGTGTCAGTGAAATTGAAAGGAATCAAAGGTCGATGTTAGGTCGGATCTTAGACCATTACATAAGTAAAAAAAATCAAGAACGCAAAACTGGATCTTCATCCAATAACTGAAAATATAAGAACCAATAACGAGGAAAATAAGAGGTAGGCTTTTGAAGAAACAACTTTGTTTATAATTTACTTTACCAAAAGTTATTGAGAATTCTTGAGGGAATAGCAAAAATATATCGGAGAAGTCAGCAGCTCGATTTATAAAAACGAATAATATCGATAATAACAGATCTGGGAAGTTTAAATTACAACTTAACTTAACAAAATAAAAAGAAATAATTTATAAATATTAAATACAATAAAAATAAAATAACTATTATACAACTTATAGCTAAGAACAATTAAAATGCGTCGTAGAATTCCTCCGCATCGCATGCCTCTTGTGGTAGCGTTCCCAGAAGACTGGCAGCATTGCCACGTTGTATGGTAATGCTTATTCTCTGTCCTAAAAAGAGGCCAGCCTTCTGGTCACGAGAAGCGTCGACCATTCGCTTCGCAATCTCACGGAAGAGGTTGCGAGCGCTCGGACCCCATGACCCCAAAGTCTCGACTCCAAACGGCACAAATTCATAATCTCCGATGAGATTGGAGTATTTGCGCCGCTTGAGAGCCTCTGCAGAAGCAGCAGCAGCACCAGCACAGCCAGCCGTGCTAGTTATATGGGTAGGAGCCATGGTATCAACGCATGTGGCGTCCCACACCAGAGTCCTACCCATCTTCCATGCCATTAACGACATGCCATCCGGTCTCTTGCCATCGTCACGCGCCAAACCGTTTGGTTCTAGTACAGCTGGTACACCGGCGGTGACAAGAGCACGGCGGACTATGTCGTTGAGGCTGGCGTGCCGTGGAATTCGCCCAGCGCTCCTGCAGCACGACAGACCATGGTGTCCGAGTCTGTCAACGGCTTCTCCACAACGGCATTGATGCGGAGAAACACACGGCGCACCTAAACGGAAAAAAATTAATGTAATATATATTTAAATAATATTGTTCCCCGTTACCCGCTACCCTATCAATAAATAAATTTAGATTATTTTGGAAACTACGTGATGGGACTTCTAACTTTCCATTCTTGCAACATTTCTAATAAAATGCAATAATGTGTGTGTGTGTGTGTGTGTGAGTGTATGTATTTGTATGCGTGTTATTCTATCGTTTCTACTTTTTGACGATGAGTCGATTTTTTTTCCAAATTCCAATAGGTCGCACGGTAACCTCTACATTAATCTTCATCACGGAGTACGGTATGAAGTTGGTAAAATTGTAAATTACTAACACGTGGTGGCTTTACTTGAAGCTCACAGCAAAGTCGTATTGATCTAGTTACAGAGAAACTTAAAGTCTCAAGAAAGAAAATGATAGATGGAATAGATAAGTCAGGCACTAATTGTATAAACGATCTGACGAATGAACATTTTATCAGCTTAATTTCTACAGTAGTGCATAGTTAAGTTTAAAATATTTGACAATCTACATTCATAGGCTATCAACCCTGCCTCCAAACTCACTGTCACTTAAAGTCCATACTTGCCATGCTTCTCACAACCTGAGCTGCAATTGTCCTACTCTCGAGAGTGCGTTAACCATAAGGTATCTGGGGGTTACACTCGATGCCAATTGAAAAGTCTCTCTGTAATTTTTAAGTCTCTTCGTCATGTGGCCAATACGCGAATAGTTAAACAGGTTTACTATGCACTGTGTCAATCTTTATTGACATATTGTATCACCACATGGAGAGGTATGGGCAAAACAGGATATCTTGACTTGGAAATAGCACAAAGAGCTGTCCTGAAGGTAAGTACTTTCCACTTTTCCTACTGAGGAACTATATAGAGATTGTGAGGTCTTAACTGTAAGGAAATTATTTATTTACCAAACGGTTCTCTTGCACCATGCTGTGACTCCTTATGTACCCATCACAAAAAGACGCAAGGATAGGATATGCGTCACAAACAGTGCCAACTTCAGTCATTCCCAAAAAATAATTATTTTCTATCCCCCACCCTATACAACAAAGTAAATATTCCCATTCATCATTTGTCCAAAAAAGCTTGCAGGTCTACCGTTCGTGAGTGGCTCTTGAGGTTGACTTATGATGAGGTGGAGGGCCTGCTTGATATTGCATAAAATAACATAACATAAACTCACACCTATATCCCCGAGGGGGTGGGATCCCAATGTAGTAGGTGGCGGGTCTATTGCCATAAACCGGACACTTATAATTGATTTAGGGACGTAACAAAATGGCTGGCAGACACTCTCTCTCACACTTTTTTTTTTTTTTTTACTTGCGCAATATACCCACGGATACCTCCCCACCGGAGCCGGTGGAGGAGGTTATGTCGGACTCGAACCGACCAAAACGCACGCCGCCTGTGGGTCGCTTTGGTTGCCGAAGGTGAGGTTGACAGGCATATCCCTCGCCTCGGCCGACCCAGGGCCATCTCTCACGATCTGGCCCTCTTCTCGGGTGTGGGGACTACAGAGTCCCCAACTCGTCCCCGGAAACGGGGAGGCGCGCCACTTCTGCCAGGGTGACAGGCGGCTCCACCTGTCACCCCCAGGTAGGCGCTCATGGGGGGCGGAGGTCGTTCATCGACCTCCGACGCCCGAGTTGCCTTCGTACGCGGGCAGCTTGTCTTGCGATCCTTCGTCGCTCCCGCTGCCGCTCCCGCCCCGCCTCCTCCTTCACGAGCATTACTTGCTCGCAGAAGGAGGCGCCGGCCGCCCACGCATCCGCGCAGCGAACCATCGCCGCGAGCAAGGTGGAGAGCGTGAGAACCCTCACTCCCAGGGCCGCCACAAGCTCCCGCCTCGACGTCTCCCACGCCGGACACTCGGTGAGCGTGTGTACCTGAGTCCTCGCTCGCGTCGCAGTGATGGCACTCGAACGTTGGCTCTTTCTGTATCCGACGCAGATACTTTCCGAACCATCCGTGCTCGGTGATCATCTGCGTCAGACGGTACGAGAGGCTGCCGTGTGGCCTCTCTAGCCACTCCCCCATGATGGGTCTTACCGCCGCTACTACGGCGTGCCCTGCGCCTGGTCGCCCAAGTCGTATCTCCTATTCTGCCACCATTTCCCTGTGGAGCCGAGATCTCACGGCCCGAATTTCTTCGGGCTCGGGATCGTGACTCCGCTCCCGCGCCGCCTTTCGGAACCAGTATAGCACCGAAAGGCATCTCGCTTCCAGGATCCATGGTGGCGATCCGGCAAGGAGACTCGCCGCGTTGAAAGATATCGTGCGTTACCCCCTTATGATGTGGCACGCCAACTTCTGCTGCGGACGCTGCAGCAGGGGCATGTGCCGATCACTCAGGGTGTCCGCCCACCTCTCTCTCACACTCATACACACACGCACACGCATACATACCCACAAACTCAAACTTGAACTGTATTAAAATTGCATTGGGTTATTAATGTCGTTTTTTTTTTTGTTTTTTTTAAATCCAGAGTAATTATTAATTGTATAATCTTTTGCTGTTTCCAAATAATATTTATTGACTAAATCTAGTTGTGTTTATGGTTGCTTGTTAGTAAAAGTTTAAGGGAGAAAACTGGTATCTTTAATACAGGCTACTATGTATCCTAGCTAAGGTACCAGTTGCGAACTTTATATGTTTAAAAAAAAATACTGTTGAACATGTCCAAGCTACTTGCTTAGCTAATGTTATACCTACGATATAATCTGGACACTTTTATAGTAGAAACTGTACACGTCGACTTGGGCATGGCTAGATTTTTACTTGTTTTGTTTGCCTCATTTTATTAATGTAATAAATAAAAAAAAAATATAATCACGCCTTTATCCGGGAAGAGATTGGGTGGTCCAAATTCTACTCTGCCGGAAACCACACATCTTCAGTCGGACCAACAAGAAACTATAAGTCCGCGTCCTTCTATCTGTCAGACCAATAGGAAAGTGATTCCGCGTCGTCCCAACAGTTGGAGTATCATGAACAAAAATTTCGGAGCAACAGGAAAAACCACGCGGTCATAGTCTTTCAAAATCAAGGCTTTCACTTTTTTATGTACAATTTTCACTTTGAATCACACGGTATTTTAGCTACCTCTAAAAATTACTTAATCAGATTCTTATTGGAATTGGGTAAGCTCTTTACGCGCGAACACTGTCAATAATAATATTTTAAACAGTCTGTGGCGAACAGAAATAAACAAAACACACACACACACACACACACACACACACCCACACACACACACCCACGCACACACACCCACGCACGCACGCACACATACACACATATAGGGAAATTTTGCTTTGTTCTTCTATTAAGGGTGTCCAGATTATTACTACCGCGGGTGGTGTGAGGTAGTGCGTTCCAAAGACGTACAGCTTGCACCGTGAACGATCCATCATAACAGCAAGCAGAACCAAATATCGAATCAGTCTGTTAACAGGAAGGGATTAAAATTTTAATGACTAAATTTGATCCGACAGGCAAGTCAAGCTAAATAAAACCGTTTAAAGAGAATATTTTCTCTTTAAACGAAGCGTTTAAAAAGAGTGATTTTATTTAAATAAGTGATATTCGCAAAAACTTTCGACAGATTCATTATAGATAGCATATTTCCTTATATCTGGGGGTGCGGTTACATTAGAATTATACCAAAGCCGCAGCCAGATCAACTCGGCAAACTTTTAAAGCGTTTTATAATTGCGAAGCTACTCGCAGATGAAGCTGAATTTTATGAAAACCAATTAGATTTTACTGTAGGTCGATCTACTGTCGCCGCAGCCATATATGTAGAATTATGTCGTAGAATTATTTTATTTATAATTTTTGAATGCACTAAGTTATAATGATTTTTTAAAATATTTTGTCACTTCAATGATTGGACCTTAAAGAGCATAATAGGTCAATCCCCACTGAAAGAGCAGCGGTCAGCAGCAGCTGGCGGTCAGCAACAGCTGGCGGTCAGCAACATCTGGCGGCGACTAGAGATTGTTACTAGAAATTATTGCGAGATGGCTTAGGAGCACAACAGCGGGACATCACACATCTCGTGGCGGTGCGATGCCACTATTTCACATTCAAATAACTATTATCTTTCCCGAAGATAAGATTCGAAATTGCCTCAAAAAGCCGCAGCCGCCCGCTGCTCTTTCAGTGGAGATTAATCCTATAAAGTAGATCTCATTTAAGGTATTGTGTACCCTATATGGGGCAGTGGGTGTCTACAGTGCGTCGTCATCCCTGTCAGTCTTGAGCTTCACACTCCATTTCGCTCCAAGTCATTCCGAGGTCGCCGCTTCTGCAACAATAGTCTGCCTCCACGAACGGATTGACGCCTCTGTTTGGGATGGCCACGCTTACGCTTTTCTTGCGGGTTCCAGTCTAACGTTTGCTTTGGTATATGGTTATTGTCCCTACGGAGCGTTGAGCAATCCAGCTCCAGTGATGCGCGGTCGGCGACGGTCGCGTCTCACTAATGCATAGCTTCGTAATTAATTAATAAAAATAATTAATTCGCGAAACGCGCCGCTCGGGCGCCGCTGCCCTACATCGCCACGATGGCTACCAACAAGGCGATCATAGTGAACGAGTTACTAGCGTTCATCCAGAATGCAGTCGACACTATGGACGAGATCAGCATCCTGCAGATCTGCAAGTCCAATTTCAAGGAAGAGGAGGTCTGCAGCGGGAAGGCGCTGCTATATCAATCGGTTGGCAAAACTGCCCAGATGCCATCTCGCAGAAGGGATGGAGGGGAACGAAGTGTGCAGGACATCATCACCCTGCTGAAGGAAACCGACCCGGATGACGTGCCAGATTTCGTCGCAAGGGAGCTGCACAAGCTTCCGCCGGTGGGATTCGACCACGTAGATGTCACAAGACTTCTCAAGGACATCACGTTCTTGAAGTCCAGCCTTGCTGATGTGTTGGCAAAATTAGAGGCTTCTGATAAAACTATCAGTGGACTACAGGCGGAATTATTGCTACTCCGTAACAGTAATACAACTAGTACGTCACATAATGTAGCCTCTAATAATGTCAATGTACGACGAGGCGCGCAGAATGCGTCATTTTGCAGTTTCGAGTCAGCAAAATTTGATTCGCCTGAGTCGCCGATGGCCGAGGAGCGTGCCGCGAACACTATCGCGCGCCCCGCCGCCCCCACTGCCCCTTCATCACCCATGAAGAGGCCGAATATCACGTTGCTAGTTCCTCAGCCACGTGACTACGCAGCTGTTACGGCCAGCACCCCTACAGCCGTACCAACAAAGAGACGACAGTGTAGTGACACTCAGTGCAACACTGCATCCGTCAAGGCGCCGGGGAAGGTGCCTTGTAATGTGGAGGACTTCAAAGTTGTTGAGAAGAAGAAGAAGTCCTCCCGCAAGAACCAGTGTGGTACTGCAGCGAGGAGCATTGAGCAGCAGTTCCGCGCAGAGATCCCTTCGACGATGGTCTACGTATCTCGTGTACATCACAGCGTGAAGATCGTAGACGTCGCGAACTATCTCCAAAAGAAAACCGGGATGGGCTTAAGGGTGGAGAAGCTGGACTCTCGTCACAACGTGAGCTTCAATTCTTTTGTGGTGCGAGTTCCAAACAGCCACACCGCTACCATCCTGCGTCCTGACTTTTGGCCGACGGGGGTGAAGTTTCGGCGCTTCCGAGGACGCCTGCCGACACGCGACACCCCGCCCCGTGACACGTCGACGTCATTACGTGTGCTTTAGGTTAAGATATATTATATGTATTTTTAGTTTTAAGGTATATATTTATGGGCCGTAGAATAAGTTTTTTAACATCCTGTAACTTTTCTATTATTGCCTGAAATAAATGATTTATTATTATTATAGGGGACTCATTGCAGCGATCCCATAGGTTTGCGCTGCTAATTTTCTCGGGGCACTATATTTACTGACCGCTGGTATTCCAAGGATTCGGCGGAAGTAGCAGTTGGTGTACACTGGTTTGAGATCGATTAAGAAAGAAAAAGCGAATAAATTCGGGTGAAGGTTTGGTAGCTCAGTGGTCAGTGCGTTCCCCTTGTAAGGGAAAGATCGCGGTTTCGAATCACGCCTAGAATTATTTTTTCTTAATTGATTCGAATAATTAGCATACTGAATGCTTTACAATTTCATTTAACTGACCAGTTAAATTAAATTTTAAAGTTTTTATTTTGACACGACCACTCTCTAAACGAGCGTGTCCTAGAAGTTTACCATTAATTTTATGGAGAAATTAAAGAAAATTCAATATGACGTGTCATTAATAAAAATATTTAATATTTAATGTATACGAAATGTATCAAATTATATAAATAATTTATTGATAAATATAAAATAATACTGAATATAATTATGGATACCCTTGATTTTACTATGTCCCACGTTGACCGGCTTAGTTTCGAGTTAAGTTTATTCGTGAATTTCCTTCAATGGCAAGGGTAAAGAACAATGAATGGTATCGAGAAATGATAATATTATCAGAATTAAGCATAAAATAACACTACTTTAATAATATAAACTATCTTTTGTAACATTATATTATGTCTCACAATTTCGGCCCTGCATGGAATTACACTTTGTAACCGTAATTTGATGGACTTTGTAGCCAAAAAATATACCACTGACTACAAATTTCTTCCCTGGTAACAATACTTCAGACTTCGCCATTTTGTAAAGCAGTCAGACAATGGCCATTTTGACGCATTTCGTGTCGAAACTTCTTGAGCGTTACCGTACTGAATTTTTCATCCACTTTGTAATATATAATATATAATGATATCTTGGAACAATAATTATTGTTGGTTACTTGAGTTGTGTGTCCGCATACATATGCCAAAACACAACATAAAAATGTACTTGTAAAACTTAAACTTAAATGTACTTTTTTATGTTCTTCAATTTTAGACGCTTTTATTTAAATTCAAATTGTTCATATTGTAACTTTACTGACGTCTTGCAGGTCATTTTTCGGCCACTTCTGATTATCCAATTGAGTTCAAATTTTGTATACCACGTGACTATTCAATATTATGATAACATGGAGCTGATCTGATGCTGGAGAAGGAAGGTAGCCATAGGAAACTACTCAATAAAACAACACAACCCCATCGAGTTTGGGCTCGTTTGAATGGTATTAACGAGTACTACGATCCTGTATGGTAACCAGGGTCTAATGCTGGAGCTGGAAGATGGCTTAAGCTCGTTTGATTCGTCTTCACGAGTACTTAGGTGCTAGATTCCCATCTGTGTGGCGCCGGTTCTCTCATTAATTTCGATAGAGCTGATAATATAATGATTGATCAAATTCTTTTTCAGAATGTTATCATTTAATCATACGGGTCATTTGTACCTATTTTTTTTTTAGTTAGTATTGTTTCTTTAGTTAGTTTGGATTCAATAGCGAGAGCTATTTAAAACTGCTTAAATTGATTTGATAATTTTTAGAAGTCCAATTGGTTTTTAAGTTAAATCTGTGATTTTACTAATGCGACCTAACATTACCAGTAAGTACCTATTATAACAGTAAAAATTTCTAATTACTGAGTGTTTGATATTTATCTATTGGTTAAATAATAATTTTAGATTGTCTACCTTAAGGCAGTCTTTACATTTTTTGAAACTGAACTGAATTAAAAGACTGAATAGAAATAAAAGGCGTTGATAAAACGATAAAGAAAATAGCATAGTTTTATTTTCTTTTATAAATTACCGTCGTTCATGGTCTATCCCTTCCTATTTCAGTAATGATTTGCAGTATTTTATTAACAGGGTAAACTAAGATTTACCTTTTCGATTTTGTAACTGAAGCTTTCCATTTTGTAATTGTCTTATGTTTTACTGTTACCATTTCTTTAAAATTTACTGATTTTGAAGGTTACTTACTTAGGTTAGGTTACTTTTCGTTTAATTTAAAAAGAAGTGTTAATCATAAAAAAATAATGAACATCATTAGATGGTTGTTACACTATATAAATCAGAAGTTAACTGGGCTAAATTACCAAATAGTTACAAAATGCGTACAATTTTACAATATACAAAAAAACTAGGGCTTATATTACTTATGCTGTAATATTATTTTAAAGTATATTATATTTATAACCAATTAAACGAAAATCATTCAATAAGAATGTAATAAGTTACAGAGTGGATGGCTAAACCACTCTCGTGTCCAAGGAAAGTATTTTTATTTTCTAAACTTGTATATTTATAGGGTAACTGTAGCTATTTTAATGCTTTTTTATGAATAGTGAATCATTCTATAAATTTTGTTATGCAATACCAATTTTTTTTATTATTTCATTCCATTTTGTAACCTGGACGCGTTTAAAAAAAAAAGCCCTGGTGTGAGATGTCTATTGTGACCTTCCAAGTCTCTCATCCTTATAGTAGGACAGTTTAAATGTTGGATCGGATTATTTTGAGCTGTACTCACCGAGTCAGTTTTCGCGATTGCCATACGGGACGGAGCTGTGTGAAGGTCGCTCTTACTTTAGCTATACACGAAGTGATCTCCTGTTCGGTCCCACCAGTTTCCGATACGATACTCTTGAGGTAGGTGAATTTGTGGACCTATTCCATAGCTTCTGTGTCAATAAGTAGCGGCTGCGAGCTAGTCGTCTCACACCTCATCTTATTTGTCTTCCGGGTTTTTATTTTATATAGACTGGCGAAATGTGGGTGCTAGCACCTCTGCCTACCCTGTTTGTGTTATGTTATGTTACGGGTGTTTATTTTAAGTCCCATCTTCGCCACCTCACCCCATAGGTCGTCCAGCTTAGCCTGCATATCGGTGTGTGTATGCGTACACACGCCGATATATATCATATCTAAGTCCTCTAGGATTAGTTAGCCCCTACTCAATACCGTAGCGCTTTTTGGACATTGTGCGGTGCATTATGTCATCCAGGATGATAAGAAAGAAGAGAGGCGAAAGAACCTATACTGTCTTACACCCGCATTGACCGTTATGTCTTTTTTTTCCAGATACAGCACCTTCTAAGCGTATCGAAAGCTTTTTCGAAATCTACGAAGGTCAGATGTATTTTGCTCTACCATTCTGTTGCCTGTTCCAGTATGTGTTTATTTGATCCGTGCACAATTGATTAAGCCTGAGCCTGGCTTGTTTGTCTAGGATGTTATTCAGATAGGATCAACGGCTCTTGGTATCCTGTCAAGGATAACCTTACAAAGCACCTTAGATGGGGTCGAGAGTAAAGCTATGCCTCTAGTTGCCACACTCGCTAAGATCCCCTTTTTTAGGCACAGTGATAAGAAGATTTCAGTCATTCGGCAACTAATCGGCCAGCCAGATGTTTTTTCTTCAAAGTGCTCTCGCCAGCCTTGAAGCTGTCCCTCTGATGTCGCGATTAATTGGCACTCCTGGTCTTTGAGGGGCTTTTACCTAAAGCTTCCGGCTAAGGTTTTCGTCGCCTTGTACCTCTCAGATTGCCGGAATCGGCAGCATGTTGGGCGCAGTCAGTGATATTGTCTGCCCACATCCGTCTGTCACACCAAGTACTGCGGTAAATGCACCTTCTGATTTGGCGGTATTGCATCCTCCTTTCTTCCAGTACTGCAGGATTAGTAGCGGCGGTAAGACCCATCATGGGGCAGTAGCTAGAGAGGCCACACGGCAGCCTCTCGTACCGTCTGACGCAGATGATCACCGAGCACGGGTGTTTCGGAAAGTATCTGCGTCGGATGGAGAAAGAGCCAACGTCCGAGTGCCATCACTGCGACGCGAGCGAGGACCTGGGGCCGCACACGCTCACCGAGTGTCCGGCGTGGGAGACACCGAGGCGGGAGCTTGTGGCGGCCCTGGGAGTGAGGGTTCTGACGCTCTCCACCTTGCTCGCGGCGATGGTCCGCTGTGCGGATGCGTGGGCGGTTGGCGCCTCCTTCTGCGAGCAAGTAATGCTCGTGAAGGAGGAGGCGGGGCGGGAGCGGCAGCGGGAGTGACGAAGGATCGCAAGCCAAGCTGCCCGCGTACGAAGGCAACTCGGGCGTCGGTGAACGACCTCCGCCCCCCATGAGCGCCGGCCTGGGTGTAACAGGTGGAGCCGCCTGTCACCCTGGCAGAAGCAGGCCGCGGCGGCGGCGCGCCTGGCGCGCCTCCCCATTTTCCGGGAAGGAGTTGGGGACTCTGTAGTTCCCCACACACCCGAGGAGAGGGCCAGATCGTGAGAGATGGCCCTAGGTCGGCCGGGGTGCCAGTGATATGCCTGTCAACCTCACCTTCGGCAACCAAAACGACCCACAGGCGGCGTGCGTTTTAGTCGGTTCGAGTCCGACATAACCTCTCCCATCGGCTCCGGTGGGGAGGTATCCGTGAGATGTAACCGTGGGGATTTTGCGTAAGAAAAAAAAAAAGTACTACAGGATCGTTGGCAGCTAGTCTCTTTAGGTGAAGTTAATATATTATATTAAAGTTCAATTTTTCTAAGACATCCAGTCCACGCGGGTACGGGTTTTAGGTCCAGTCCAAGAACTACGTAGCTGGCCACTGTGTAGGCTATTTTGATCTATCTCTACTTCGCGTCGACCGTAGGCTTCGTAATTTTTAGGGATTTCGTAATTTGCCAACTACATATTCTTATCGTTTGCCTATTTTTTTGGTCTCTCCAATAGTTGGAGTTACTGCTACTTTGAGCTGCACCTCAAAGACTATTCTAGGTGGTGATCAATGTCTGCACCTCGACGGTTACGAACATCGAGTAACAATGATCTCCATTTCGAGTTGATGGCGATGTGATCGATTTCATTTTTGGTGACTCCATCGGGTGAGTTCTAGGTCTATTTGTGGTGATCACTATGAATAAATAGAATCCCCCAATGGTGAGATCATTAACTTGATAATCAGAATCAGAATCAGAATAACATTTATTTACCTACTTTATGTTACAAAAATGTCTCCGTGGGAGATGAGTCAGCTAACTTATGTCCTAATGGATCTGTGTTTGCTGTGTTTTACTTATTCGCAATATAGTTTGTTACAAAGCACAAATAGATTACGTGTTTCATACATCTTGTATGTATGTGTGTGCGTGTGTGTGTGCGTGTGCGATGCGAGTGCGAGTGCGAGTGCGAGTGCGAGTGCGAGTGCGAGTGTGAGTGTAAGTGTGAGTGTGAGTGTGTGTGTGCGTGTGCGTATGCGTGTTATTTGATTTTCAGGGGACGCGGAGCCTTCGTTTTGTCAATGGGCCACCGCTTGTATCCTTTTTTATTAGAGTCATACAGTGGTTGCGCCGATAGTAAAATTTGTATTTTCCCGCTCAATAGTAGTAAATTCAAATCGTCTCTCAATTGATTGACACTGAACACACGCTTCCTATACCCATCTCCCTCCCGCACTACCTTTAAAGTGAGATAGCAATAGTTTTCGCCCCGACCAATTGTTGAAATAGCCGCATCTTCACTTCCGCATCGAACTAGAATCGTCAATGGCGGCGGCGCGCGCGACTCTCAGAAATTAATAATATTTGTTGGATTTTAACCGCTTTCATAGACCTTTACCGATCGGATTGTGCCTCTCGTGTGTCCCTCAAGTGATTTAGTGAGGTGGGCAGCAGCTCCTGAGCCAGGAAGAGAAGACCGGTGCACCGGCTCCAACAGCACGTGGCGTCATAAAGGTTAGTGCATCCTCTCCTAATTTCTTGGGTTGCATTCACTGCCTAAACCACCTCCGCGGCAACCCGATCACCTATCTTGTTTGTTGTGTAAAGTGTCATCTGAAATATTTAGCTTCACCCCCCGCAGAATACAGTCCACTAGCTCACGTGGCGTGAAATCGCGCCACCATTCTTTTTGGTCCCACTCACCGGATCCTTAGTCGTAGTTCGCATTTTGTTATTTATTCCATAGGGAATAAACGCACCGCACCTAAATACCTAGTTATTTTAGTAGAAAACCCCGCATCTAGGCATTTAGGTTTAGATCTTAGGTATCCTAGACACCCTAGTGCATAGGCACAGTGTAATACCTAACGCATTTGGCTATTCAATTTCTAAGTTGTCCGTTCGCCGCTAGTTCGCATCGTATTTACCTAATACCTACATAGGTAGGTACGCGGTTATACCTCGCTCGCATTTCTCTTATCGTATCGATCCTTAGTCGTAGTTCGCATTTTGTTATTTATTCCATAGGGAATAAACGCACCGCACCTAAATACCTAGTTATTTTAGTAGAAAACCCCGCATCTAGGCATTTAGGTTTAGATCTTAGGTATCCTAGACACCCTAGTGCATAGGCACAGTGTAATACCTAACGCATTTGGCTATTTCAATTTCTAAGTTGTCCGTTCGCCGCTAGTTCGCATCGTATTTACCTAATACCTACATAGGTAGGTACGCTGTTATACCTCGCTCGCATTTCATTCAAATTCATACGAAAGTATTTTAATTTGAATAGACATTACGCAATACTTAATCCCTGAAATAATAGTTGAACCTAGACAGCGATCTAGCTCGCGTAGGTACGATCTGGTTGTTGTTATGCGCGTTTTGTTCAAGCTTGCACTCGCAGTTATAAGTACCTACCTACCTACGGAATATCGTTCGCGCCGCGTCGCTGTTCTATACCGCTGAGATTAAGTTATTTCATTTGTTGTTTACCGCACTTTAGTTTGATATTTAGTTGTAAAAATGTCCCCAAAGGTTGGTAGTACCGATAGTAAAGTTCAATTGAAACTTTTATACGCTAAAAGAGAAACGCTTTACTCTCGCGTACAATCGATTTGTGATAATGCACGTAAAACCTCTGATTTGGCTATTAGAGATTCGTTCTTATGTTCTATAGAAAACTTAGATAGTTTACGCGCGGATTTCGAATCCTTAGTACATGACATCAACGTTTTAGAGTTAGATTTAAATCCCGATTACTCAGTGAGTTATCAGGCCTTGTCGTCGTTTGACGATTTGTATTGTCGTATCAAACGCGTCGCTAGGAGTTTGGAGAAACCGTCTGACCGACCCAATCCCACTCGCGACCGACCTAAGTTGCCACCAATTCAAATACCCGAATTTGATGGTAACATCCGCAATTGGTGTTTATTTATAGATAGTTTTGAGAATACAATAAATAAGAACGTTTCGTTGACAGATCACGAAAAATTGCATTATCTCGTTGAAAAATTAACTGGTAAAGCTATAACCGTTTGCGCTGGAATTACGTTTAGTGCCGAAAATTATAATTTAATTTTAAATACTTTGAAAGCTAAGTATGAGGATAAAAGATCGGTAGCTAACGCATATTTGGATCAGATGTTTGACTTGAAATCCATTACGGCATGTAACGATCAAAACTTAGAGAAGTTTCTAGATACTTTCGCATCATCTGTTCGCGCCGTAAAGAACCCAAAGATCGAAGACCTCTGCGACTTCTTATTTTTGTATATGGGTTTAAAGAAATTAGATTCCGAAACCATTCGTTTATTTGAGTCGGATCATCGCGGCAATAAAATTCCTAAGTTCGAAGACTTAGAACGTTTTGTTCGCGAGCATATAAAAATATTGCAACGCTCTTCATCGAAACATGAAGGCGCGAAGAAAGTTGTTAGTTCCGAACGTAAAATAGATGCGTCATCGAAGTCACTGAGGTCAACTCATACTTATGTTAATACCGCACCAGCACATGTACAATCACCTGTTTGCTCTTTGTGTAATGCTCATCATTCGCAATTGTACAAGTGTCCGGGTTTCCTAAAATTATCGCCTAATGATCGTTATAAATTTGTTCGCGCTAATAATTTTTGTTTTAATTGACTCGGTACTAAACACCGCGTTGTTTTATGTAATAGTAGCAATAGTTGTCGCAAATGTCCAGCGAGACACCACACTTTACTTCATTTTGAAAATAGTAACGCCGCATCCAATGTGAGCACAGTTGGTTCGTCGAGCGGTGGCACACCGTCGCATGGCTCGCCCGCGTCGGTGGCGCCTGCGCAACAGCCGCAGCCCGCGCTCGCGCGCGGTCCTGCCCGCACGGAGACCGCTGCGAATGACGTCACCTTGTGTTCGTTGTCCGCTAGTGCTGCGCTCACTACTGTTGTTCTCGCGACTGCTCGCGTTATTATTGTTGATGCATTAGGTAAACCGCACATTGTTCGAGCGCTATTAGATGGCGCTCCGCAAAGTAATTTTATTACTCAAGATTGTTGTCAACGTCTTGGTTTCAATGTTAATAAGCGTTCAACCCGCTCAGTGGTGAAGGGTTTTGGAGGTTTACAGGCAGCTGTTCATGGCACCGTTAAAACAAGGTTTGGATCTCGTTTTAATAATAATATTTGGTTTGACATGGATTCGCTCGTTACAGATAAAATAACTGAACAGTTGCCTACCGTCCCGGTGGACACGTCTTTATTAACGAAATTTAAAGACTTGCCTTTAGCAGATGAGACTTACGCTGTTCCTGGAGTCGTCGATATATTGATCGGCGCTTCGATTCTCCCGCACCTCCAGTTAGCACGTAAGGTTCAAGGGGGACCGACGTACCCCGCCCCGCACGCACTGGAAACAGTTCTTGGTTTTGTTATAATTGGTTCCGCACCCGCTTCTATAGATAGTTTTAGTCACTCGACTGCTTCGTTCTGTTGCACCGTCGAGCCGCCACTGGAGTCTACCATCCGCAAGTTTTGGGAAATTGAAGAGGTCAATGTCCCACCTATCCTAAGCCCTGATGACAAGATGGCTGAGGAGATTTACCATCGCACGACTACTCGTGATGAGCAGGGTCGTTATGTTGTCGCGCTCCCTTTCAAGGGAGATATTTTTTCGCTCGGTGACTCCCGTGTATCCGCTGAAAAACGCTTTCTTTGTTTAGAACGAAAGATGCAGGCGTCTCCAAAGTTAAAGCAAGCCTATGATGAGGTTGTTAACGAATATTTATATAAAGGTTACATCTCACCTGCGCCTGCGGACACTGACGAGACCCAGCCTTCGTACATTATCCCGCACCACGGAGTTATTAGAGAAGATAAGCTTACTACTAAACTCCGCGTAGTTTTGGATGGCAGTGCTAAGACTAGCACTTCCGTGTCGCTTAATGACATTTTGTATTGTGGTCAAAATCTTCAAGGTAATTTATTTGACATAATTGTAAATTTTCGCTTATTTGCTGTTGCACTCTCTGCAGATATTCGACAAATGTTTTTGTGTCTTGAAGTGCGCAAATCCGATCGTAGATTTCAACGATTTTTGTATAGATTTTCACCGCAAGAACCTTTAATGGTTTACGAATTTAATCGTGTTTGCTTCGGGCTTAAATCTAGCCCTTTTCACGCACTTCGCACCGTCAAGCAGTTGGCCGCTGACGAGGGCGATGCATTTCCGAAAGCGAGAGCCACCATTGAGACTGGCTTATACATGGATGACTTCGTGTATAGTGTAGATAGCGAGGCAGAGGCTGTCGAGACGGCCGCTCAAGTTATAAGTCTCATGAAGGCTGGTCAATTTGATCTCGTGAAATGCAGCAACTCGCAAACTGCGTTAGAGTCGATTCCATTCCATCCCAAGTATTGTCTTCGGTTAAGGAATTCGATGAAAGTGATACGCACAAGGTGCTTGGTTTAAGCTGGTCGCCCGCATCTGATATGTTTAGTTTGAAAATTAGTTCGACCCCGCAAACTTGTACTAAACGCATTATCCTGTCGTGTGTGGCACGGATATGGGACGTAATGGGATTCGTAGCTCCTGTCGTTTTGTACGCCAAGCTACTTATAAAGGAGCTTTGGCTTTCCAATTGTGATTGGGACGACACCGCGCCCGACAACATTGCTAAGTTGTGGGCTCGCTTTAGAAAAGAACTTTCTGTGCTTGACCAAATACAAATTCCGCGTCATGTAGGTATATCGCAACATAGTGTTGTTACTGTAGTAGGCTTCGCGGACGCTAGTGAGAAGGCGTATGGAGGAGTAGTTTATTATCATGTCTCGAATGCAGGTAAGGTTTCAATTAGCCTTATAAGCGCGAAATCAAAGGTCTCTCCTCGTAAGGTCGTCTCTCTGGCGCGCCTCGGGTTATGCGCTTTACTATTGTTAGTTAGATTGATCACCTCTATCGTCAATGCTTGTAGTGGTCGCATTAATATTAGTAGAATTTTAGCTTTTTCGGACTCAACAGTCGCTTTGTGTTGGGCCCACTCTTCGCCCCATCGTTGGGACACATTCGTCGCTAATAGAGTGGCAAAAATTCAATCTGAATTAGCGCCACAAAATCTCTTTCACGTTGCTGGCATCGACAACCCAGCCGATTGTCTCTCTCGTGGATTGCTTCCTTCGCAAATTTTAGATCACCCGTTATGGTTTAGTGGACCGTCCTGGATTCATGCCGCGTTAGATAAGTGGCCAGTTAGTCAATTCAATCCCACTACGGTTTCCGAACCACCCGAGGAGAAGAAGCACTCGCTTGTTGTATCGGTCCCGCGTGAAGAGTCCCTTATTTTGTTGTTGGCTAATCGCGTCTCGTCTTGGTCGAGACTGTTGCGTTGTGTTGTTTATGTAGGCCGATTTTTGAGAATTTTATCTACGCGCGGTCATATAACCGCCGCTGATTTAGATAAAGCTGAATTGGTCATACTTCGCGAGTTGCAGAAATTTTATTTTGCTTCTGAATTTAAAAATTTAGAATTTAACAAACCTTGTAGTCGTTCTTTCCGACACTTGAAACCATTTTTGGAAGATGGACTCATTCGAGTAGGTGGTCGTTTGAGAAATTCAAGTTTAGGATTTGAACAAAGGCATCCAGTAGTTCTCCCGCGTAAGGACCACGTATTAGATTTGTTAGTAGATTATCATCATAAGGTGAATTGTCACGCTGGTCCCGATTTGTTAATGTCTATTTTGAGACAGAAATACTGGATAATTTCCGCTCGTAATTTGATTCGCGCTAGTGTACACAGATGTGTACCTTGTTTTAAACTCCGACCGCGTTTTATCGCGCCTGAAATGGCCGATCATCGCTCTTGTCGTGTTGTTCAATCCGCAAAACCTTTCGTACACACCGGCACAGACTTTGCTGGGCCTTTCAAAGTCACTATTGCTCGTGGTCGTGGCATTCGCTCCACGAAAGCTTATGTTTGTTTGTTCATTTGTATGACAACTCGCGCGGTTCATATAGAGTTGACCGGTGATTTAAGTACGCAAAATTTTATGTCCGCTTTTAAACGTTTTTTGTCGCGTCGTGGTCCGGTTAAGCGCATGTATTCGGACAACGGTACAAACTATGCAGGGGCCCGACGTAGTATTTCGGAATTGCACGCATTCTTACGGTCTAAGTACTACCAAAGTGAATTCGCTCACATCTTAGCCGAAAATCGCATTGAATGGTACTTTAACACGCCTGCAGCTAGTCATTTTGGTGGTAATTGGGAAGCGAATATTAAAAGCCTTAAGTCGAATCTGTTTCGCGTCATAGGCGAACAGATTCTCTCGTTCGAGGTGTTGAGTACCGTACTCGCTCAAGTAGAGGCGGTGATGAACACGCGTCCGCTGTGTCGGACTCTATCTAGCGATCCGTCAGAGCCATTAGCGTTAACGCCAGCTCACTTCTTAAATACGACTCCTCTAAAATATTTGCCCGCAATGGATGTTGATGACGATAGAAGCACCTTCTAACTCGTCACGCTCTTTTAGATAAATTAGTCCAATCGTTTTGGAATCGTTGGAGAACCGATTATTTGCACACGCTGCAGTCGCGTCAAAAATGGAATACTCCATCCAACCCAATTACTGTAGGTACGGTGGTAGTCCTTATGACTGAGAATGCGCCTCCTTTACATTGGCCTCTAGGAGTAGTAGAGGAAGATTTTTCCGATTCCCGCGGGATAACTCGTGTTATACGGGTCAAAACCGCAACCGGATCGTATCTGCGCCCGGTTGTTCGCCTCTGCCCTCTGCCTAACCAACAGTAGGCACGAGTTAAAACCTAGTTTTATATTTTAGTTGTTATTTTCCCAAACCTAGATTTAGATTAGACTATAGATTTGTTCCGCATTTTTCGTTTTGAAGGTAACCCTTCAAGCCGGGGGGAATGGTTGCGCCGATAGTAAAATTTGTATTTTCCCGCTCAATAGTAGTAAATACAAATCGTCTCTCAATTGGTTGACACTGAACACACGCTTCCTATACCCATCTCCCTCCCGCACTACCTTTAAAGTGAGATAGCAATAGTTTTCGCCCCGACCAATTGTTGAAATAGCCGCATCTTCACTTCCGCATCGAACTAGAATCGTCAATGGCGGCGGCGCGCGCGACTCTCAGAAATTAATAATATTTGTTGGATTTTAACCGCTTTCATAGACCTTTACCGATCGGATTGTGCCTCTCGTGTGTCCCTCAAGTGATTTAGTGAGGTGGGCAGCAGCTCCTGAGCCAGGAAGAGAAGACCGGTGCACCGGCTCCGACAGCACGTGGCGTCATAAAGGTTAGTGCATCCTCTCCTAATTTCTTGGGTTGCATTCACTGCCTAAACCACCTCCGCGGCAACCCGATCACCTATCTTGTTTGTTGTGTAAAGTGTCATCTGAAATATTTAGCTTCATCCACCGCAGAATACAGTCCACTAGCTCACGTGGCGTGAAATCGCGCCACCATACAGTATTTCGCCTATTCTATCATTAACCCTAAGCGGGTTGAATTCGCCATGTGCTTGGTAGGCATCTCCAGGGGATTCGAGGTCTTCTATTTCTAATTTTGCTATCTTTTCTAACATTTTAGTGTTAAGGTCCTCAGCGCGTAGGTGCCAAGCTTCTATGTCAGCCATTTCCCGTATTAGTTCCGTGGGTGTTCGTCTCGGTAGTTGTGTGGCATTTTTTAGTGCCAGTCTGTATTGTCGTTCGATTTTGCTTAGGTTCGTAGCGCTATACCTGGAAAGTAGCTGCACCACTCCATAGTCCATGAGCGGTAAGATGCAGGCCTGAATAATGGCCAGTTTTGTGTCTACTTCCGTTTTTGCATTGTATCCTATTATTGGACCGAGTGCTCCTCTGACTTGTTTCAGCTTTTTGACGACCTTCTCGGTGTGCTGATTCATCTTCATGTGTTTGTCGAAGACGACACCGAGGTACGTGATCTGTTTTTGATAGTGCAAAGTTTGTTCTTTCAGTTTCACCGTTGGCCGGTATTTTTTCTTTTTCGAGAACATGATGCATTCTGTTTTCTCTATATTGCACTTTAACCCCCATCTTGTGTAGTAGTCAACGATGACTTCCGCTGCCCATCATCAGCCCGGATAGTTGCATGTTCTGGATTCGTGGCTCTGTTGAGTATACAGAGATCATCCGCGTACTGTGAAAGTTTGAGACCCCTAATGTGGTCTTGTATGTCCCAAATATCATGAACGTATAAATTGAAGATAATCGGTCCTAGGATCGAGCCTTGGGGCACGCCGTGAAGTATTGGTTTGTTCTTGGTTGTAGTAGTTCTAAATCTACCTTTCAGGTTCCTGCCTTCGAGGTAGTTCTCGATTATTTTAATTATGTTGTTGGAAACGTCTTCATTCTGAAGTTTCTTGACCAGGCCCTTGTGATTGATCGAGTCAAAGGCCTTTGATAGATCTGTAGATATCATTGAGACGCTGTCTTCCGTGGCTAGAGCATCAGTGATTATTTTCCCGGTACGTAAAATCTGTGTTGCTGTGCCTCTTGCCCTTGTGAAGCCGTGCTGGAACTTTGGTTGTAGCCGGTTGATCGTAGCAGTAAGTCTCCTCAGGATCAGTCGCTCACACAGCTTGCCCATGATATTGAGCAGTGTGATCGGGCGGTAAGATGATGCTTGACGGTGATCTTTGCCGGCCTTGTGCAGGAATATGCACATGCCAGTTTTCCATCGCTTAGGGAAGTAACCTGTGGACAATACAAAGTTAGCAAGAGGTACAAATGCCTCAATGAAAACTTCTCCCCCAAGTTTGAGGGCGTCTGCTTTTATTCCATCTGGGCCCGGGGCCTTTTTGTTTTTGAATCTTCTGAGTGCAAGTTGAACTTCTTTTGTTGACGTTAGGTCGAGCGGTTGGAATGGTGTCATCTTTTCAGTTCCCTTATCGTTTTCAGCTATTTTTGCCTCTTTAACTATCGCTGTTTCGGTGAGCTTATCTATAGTTTCTATTTCAGTACTGCATCCTTTGATGTTTGGTAGCTTAACTATAGGCTTCTTCATATTACGTTGGATGCGCCATATTTGTGCTCTGTTGTCCCTCGGATCTTGGAGTTTGTCAAGCCAGCCCCTTTCAGTGTATTCTTTCAGTGCATTTTCGGCCTCTCTTTTAGCATGGTTGTAAAGAGTGCGTGTTTCGTATTGAAGTCTGTGGCTGCAATTTCTCACTTGCCATACAATTAGTTTCAATTTGTTTCGAAGGTCTATTTTATCATTTATTTCCTTAGGCAGTTGTTCTTGCCTTGTTAATTTCTTCAAAGGTGCGTGAGTGTCGAGGGCCGTAGTGATAGCTTTTTCCATGGTTTCAATATATTTCTCGCAATCAATTTCTGTTGAGATTTCTTTAGTAAGGTTGTTGAGGCCTTCCCACATTGTCTGTTGGTATGCCTCTCTCAGTTTCTCATCCTCATAGATTTTTTTTGTATTACGAAACATGTGTTCCTCTAAAGTATGTTCAATCTTTACTGTTAACAACCAAGGGAGGTGATCCGAACCTACGTTCTCTACCTGTTTGACCTGCGCTTCTAGTTGTTGGTGTGTTATTATAGCCAGATCTAAGATGGTGTCACCTTGACTGAAAGGTCTAGATGGTGCATTGGCGTGTTTCAGCGAGCAGATTCCGTCTTTCATTGCTTTTCTAACGACGTTACCGAGGCCGGAGTTTCTACTATGGCCTAAGCTTTGCATACGTAAGTTCATATCGCCTATGATAATGGATGGCTCATCAGCTAGGGTCTCTTCCAATTCTTCTCTAGCATGATGCTGGTTTGGAATTTGGATATATATTCCTTTGACCTTGATATATTGTCCTGTTGTGTAGTTGGTAAAAAGTTTTATGCCTATGCCTTCTATCTTCCTATTTTTATTATGCCAGCCTAGGGTAACTTCCGTTTCTATCCACCTTAGGCCTTTCTTTATAAACATAGCAGTAGCTAAGTGTTTTTCTAAGGTCTGGGTGAGTTTATCGTACCCTTTTATATTACATTGTTGTGTCTCAAAGTCGATCTTGCACTTGTTCAATAATAACTTGATAGCACTCTCTCTCCGTTATCGTTACCGACGTCTAGCCCACATATGCCTTTGACAATATTCGTTGTTCACCCCTACGTTGGCATTCAGATCGCCCATAACGGATAGTAGAATATGGAATTGAATGCGCTATAGAAATCGTCTTTTTCTTCTTTCAATACCAGGTTTGACGGCGCATATCATTGGATAATTATTATATTTCTGGCTTTACTGTTGAAGCGGGCGATGATTATTCGCACTGAAATGGGCTTAAAGTCTAGAAGGCTTCTTTTCGCTGTCTCTGAGTGGAGAAATGTCACGCAATTCTCAAAGTAGGTACCTATTAAATTTTTTTTACATGATCATTAGATATAAAAAACGTACTCTTGACTGCATTAATTGAAAAATCCATTTTAGTCTATGTATACTTAGGTAAATAAATGTTAAAACCTAAAAAAACTGAATTGGTTAATTAAGCCAAAAAGTAGGGAGAGTGCAAATTAAGCAAAATAAATCTTGACTTTTCGACCTTAACTACGGACACTAATTTATTCGATGCCATTATCTTTGAGCAATTAACAGAGTTTTTTTAAGAAACAACTGAGTTTAAAACGAAGGTTTTAGCAGGTCATTAATCTCGCTTTGTCATCATTCCGTCTAGCTGTCCGTTACACAGTTATTCTTAATAAATTTATGCCAGGAATCCATTCCAACGGCTACAGCGGTTTGTTCTATCATTCCAGTATTTTTACAGATACATAATTAATTAAATTAACACAAGATCAAACTAGTGTTCGTTAAAAACAAATGAATATACCTATATTATATTGTTGAGAAGTTTACACATTACACATGCACATTGGAATAAAACTATAGCCTTTCAAAACTGTACTTTATAAAACTTGGCGTCTTATTTAATGACTAATTCATTTTTAAACAAGGGAAATATATTCAAAATAGCTAGAAGCTAAGACCCTTTCATACTTACTTGATTTTCTTGTCCTTACAATATTTTAATAGTTATACTCCTACACTATTTATGCAAATAACTAAGGAGCTAAGGTCCTTTGCCTAGGCCCTCAGATCGTTCAAAGTGCAAATAGTCGCCATTTTTGCCAAAGACAAGTAAATGACAAGTGTTTTTTTTTTTTTATACCACTTAGTTGGCAGACAAGCACACGGCCCACCTGTAGTTACCGTGGCCTATGGACGTCTGTAACACCAGAGGAGTCACAGTCGCGCTGCCAACCCTGTAAGTACCTACAGAGTTTCTGTGCCATCAGTAGAAGACAAATCAGGACAAGCCTTTAGTCTTCCCACTGACGGCACAAATTCTCCAGTGAGCTCTGGCTACCCTACTCACCGCTGGGAACACAACACGAAGTTAATATAACCGCGGTATTCTGTAGGGCGGAGGTACTTCCCCAGTCGGACTGCTCAATCGGGCGGATATACCGCCGTGTCCTATATAAGTTTGTTCAATTTATGATATCTGCTAGTGGCGCCCCCTGAGTTCCCCTTTGCGCAATATCCTCTATTGTCTAAACATATTTCGACTATAAATATTTTTTATTAAACTAAGTAGCACTTAGTAGAAGAATAACTATGTATGTTACAAATTAGCACAGTAATTCATTAAGTGGATACTTTGTCGTTTCCTCCAAGGAAATATTCAGTTTGTTTCTACCGTCGTCGGTTGGTGAAGGCTATTTGTTTTATTTACGCCAGCTCTCGCCCATTTAGTAACGAGATGTGGGGCGTATCATTGGTGGGTATGCTGAATGCCTTTTATTCTTAGTTAGTTTTTTTTTATACAACTTAGGTGGCAGACAAGTACACGGCCCACATGATTGAAAGTGGTTACAGTGGTCTATGAACGTGTGTAACACCAGTGGAGTCACATCCGTGCTGCCGACCCTGTAAGAACAGAGATTTTAAGTGCCTTCAGTGGTGCAGAACACAAAATGAGGACAGGCCTTTGGTCTGCCCACTGACAGCACAAAATCTCTCCAGTGAGCTCTGGCTACACTATTCCCCGCCGGGAACACAACACGAGGTTATTATAGCCGTGGTATTCTGTAGCTGTGTTCTGTAGTTTACTAGAATAGAAAATATAAAAGTAAGAGAAGTGTTTGAATATTTGATATTCAGTTTGTTTGATGATCTATTGGGAAAATATGCTAAGAGATTACAACTGGCCTTTTTCAAAAGGATTAAGTTACTTACACTAGCTTTACTTTTTATCCTGTAGGCACGTCAGGATCTGTACCAGCGCCCTATTTATGTGGATCACCGATGTACACCGACTATTTAGAGACATTCTGAATTTCCGAAGGTCAAAGGGTAATTCAGCTAATCGCATACAAACCCGATATATCGCTTTATGCCAATTAATAATAATAACCAATTAATGTTGTTGCAATCATTTTTAAACAATGATTTTTGATGACTCCGCTCAAACTATTGGCATACATTGACATACAGGCTGTAGCTGTTATGTCAAAATTTTGGATGAAGATTTCGACATAACAGCTGTAAATACCCTGTGTATTTTTTTATTACTTAGTATAAAAATACGTTAATATTTAATATTGACATGTCTCAGATAATCTCACCTCCGGCATCTTGCGGCCCACACAGTCGGCTTGCGCTTTAGTCAGTTCAAGTCCGACATAACTTCCCCAACCGGCTCCGATGGTGGAGATATATCGCTGAAGTAAACACACATCTTAAGTAAATATCTAGAAGGCTTTGTACTAATTTTGTTTACGCCACAACGTTGATAACATATAATTTAGCTCGAGAAAGCTTACCGCCATTACTGTTAATGAAGTACCTATATCTATGCCTCTATAAGGTCAAGTATTAAGGCAAATGAATTACTTGAGGGTAATTGTTTTTTTTTATACAACTTAGGTGGTAGATAAGCACACGGCCCACCTGATGGAAAGTGGTTACCGTGACCTATGAACGTGTGTAACACCAGTGGAGTCACACCCGTGCTGCTGAACCTGTAAGAACAGAGATTTAATGTGCCTTCAGTGCAGAACACAAAATTAGGACAAGTCTTTGGTCTTCCCACTGACAGCACAAAAGCTCTCCAGTGAGCTCTGGCTGGAACTGCGGTAGTCTAGTGGTATGGATAATGGACTGCTGAGACGAGATCTCGGGTTCGATCCCAGGTTTTACCATGGCACACACCAATGACTTTTCGATGCTTTTTGAAGTTATGTGTGTATTAATCGCAGGTTTATAAGTGCCCGGTTAATGTCAATAGGCTCGCCACCTATTACATTGGGACCTAAACCTAAACTGGCGAAATCTGGGTGCTAGCCTCTCTGCCTACCCCTTGGGGGATATAGGCGTGAGTTTATGTTATGTTATGAGCTCTGGCTACCCTACTCTCCGCCGAGAACACAACACGAGGTTATTACAGCCATGGTATTCTGTAGGGTATTAATATTCTGTCAGTGAAGCGTTTTGACTGTATATTGCAAGATAAACTTAGTTTAGTTAACCGTGATGTCATGCTGCACTCCGTATCATGTTTTTTTTAACTAAGCACACCCCACATCAGCATACGATTCTTATTAAACTTCATAATAATTGGAGTTACAATATAAATAATTATTTAGGTAGACTTACTTAAGCGATACCCTAAGACTATCGTATCTGTTAGAATCTAATACCGAGGTTAGCATTGTTTAGTTCTACTTCTACTAGTTTTCTTAGAGCTTCAACTAATGCAACATTGAGTGCTCTGTGTATACGTTACTACTAGCCGACCCACACGATTCGTGCTTGGGATACTTTGAAACTCAGAAAAAAATAATGTATAGGTATCTGTCGGATTTGATTACTGACCCTTAAGTAGTAATTATCATCATCTTTATGTAAACGGGTTTCCCTGATTGCATACGAGGCCAGAGTGACCTTGGAGCTCAGGTCCGCCTTCCAACAATTCCTCCTCCATTTTTTTTTATATAGGACACGTCAATTGGACTTCGCCTTGCCTGATGGTAAGCTGAAGGCAAAGTCCCAGAAAAGAGGGTCACCATTACTTACACATACCGTGTGACAATGGTGACACTCAGCTTGACGGCCTCATCATGTGCTTTTTCACGCCCCGCTTAAAGGACCCGGGACTGTAGGAAGAAGGAAACACGTGAGTTGGTAATGAATTCCAGGCCTTAATGGTGCGACAGAGGAAAGAGTCTCCGTCACCGTCACCGCTTGGTTCTTGATCGTATTTTCTGCACCGTGTGCGGATGACATCTAAGACCTGCACGTGTTGTCCTGTGTAGGAAAGGGGAGGGTGGCACCAATTGGAAGAGCTCATCAGAACACTCCCCATGGTACAGACGGTAAAATACAGCCATGGACGCAACATTTCTACGCATCTGTAAAGGTTCTAGGGTGTTCGTGACCTTGGGATTCCCAATGATGCGGACTGCACGTCGCTGCAACCTGTCGAGAGCATCTAGTAAGTACTTTGCTGAACCATCCCAGAGATGCGAGCAGTATTCCACACAGGAGCGAATTTGTGTCTTGTATAGAAGACACCGCTGCTCCGGCGTGAAAAATCATCTCACTCTGTTCAGGACTCCGAGTTTTCGTGAGGCTGTTTTGATGATACTTTCGATGTAATTTTTGTTGTTCAGGTTGCAGCGAACATCCATACCTAGGATATTGAGATTGTCCTGCAGTGGTAGTGGCGTGCTCTGAAGAGTGGGGAGGGGAAGGAAAGAAGATACTTTTGCTGTAAATGCACATGCCTGCGTCTTCTTGGCATTGAACTCAACCAGGTTCTCAGAGCCCCATTGAGAAATGTGATTCAGGATCCCGTCAAGCTCAGTGACAAGAAGCTGCCTTTTCTCCGCGATATCTGACTGCTTGGCCGCAGGATGTCCATGATAACTCCCATGTAAAGTGCTATCGTCTGCATAACAATGAACATTGCCGGTAGACAGCATGTCGTTGATATGCAGAAGAAAGAGAGTGGGTGATAAGACGGACCCCTGGGGCACGCCAGCATTTACCTGCAGAAACTCCGAAGCTCGTCCGTCACAAAGGACGCGAATACGGCGCCCTTGCAGGAAGCTAGCAACCCAGTTGCACAGCCTAGAAGGCAGACCAAAGGCAGGTAGCTTGGAAAGAAGCGATATCAAGACTAATTGCCAGTGACTCGCCGTGCTTGTCCATAGCCTCACCCCAACGATGGGTAACGTATGCTAGAAGATCACCCCTTGACCATTTCGGCCTGAAGCCATATTGCCGGTCATAAATTAAGGAGTGATCCTCTAGGTGCCGCATGAGCTGTTTGTTAATTAACAAAATAATTAAGAAACTGAGGTGACGGCTATGGGTCGATAGTTGGCTGGCTCCGAGCGATCCCCCTTCTTGGGAATCGGCTGAATATTCGCCTCTTTCCAAGGCAAAGGCACTACCCGAACTGTAGGACAGCCGGTACAGGCGCGTAAGCATTGGAGACAACTCCGCTGCACATTTTTGCAAAACTACCGCTGGAATACCATCCGGACCACTGGCTTTCCGGACATCGAGTGATTGCAGCACTGCACGGACATCGCGCTGCCTGATATGGATATCGGGCATCGCGTGGTCACTGTCGGGTAGTGTCGGCGGCTGCGTACCACAATCATCGATTCGGGAGTTGGCCGCAAAGAGATTAGCCAGCAGATTTGCCTTCTCTTGCGGCTCATGGACAAGGGATCCATCAGGGTTACGCAGCGGAGGCAGCGAAGGCTGACAGAAGTTGGCTTGCACGGCTTTAGCCAGTCGCCAGTAGCCACGGCTTCCCGTGGGATGCACCACTAGCTCTTGACCAAGCCGCGCTATGCGCAGGGCATCCGCTCTGACGTAGGCCCTTCTACAGACCTTTGTGGCTCTGTTGTACGCCGCCTTGAAGTGGCCCAGATTGGGACGGCGCGTGGCGCGCGCCCTTACCCAAGCGCGGTACGCAGACTGTTTTTGTCCAACAGCTTCCGCGCACTCGCGCCCGAACCAAGGGCGCACCCTGCGGTCATCGGTGTAGGTCGTGTCGTCAGGGCGGTGTATTTGCGTCTCCGTTAGAAAAAACATGGCAGGTTTCGCCGTCTCTAGGTGTCGGTGGACGGCGTTGAGGTTTGCATTGGGCCCACAGATGTTAGTGGACTCCACCTCAAATAGCAAGCTTTTGGGAGTGTGACGAGCCGCTGTGTTGCCTAGTTCTCTAAATTGCGCTGCCATGAGTTTGGGTGGGAGAAGGCGTGAAAAAAAGAGGTGATTGCCGCCGCAGCACCGTGTGACAAAGCGCGGGATATTGGTTTTATCTATGAATTTGAGGCATGGCGAGAGCCGACGCGCCGAACGGAAGGGCCCCCGTACCCCCCGAGTATGGTCGCCGGGCTCCCAAATCCGGTCACCAACCGGCACGACGAACCATATCGGGATTAAGCGCGGCCTGGTGAGGCAGCCTCCCAAGGTGGTTAACCCCAGGTGGGCCCCTGTACGATACCGCGGGCGGCCAGCGGCACCACCGTTTCTACAGGTCTCCCTGTTCGGCGCATCGCCCCGCACCATCCCCACTAGATTACGCCAAGTCCCACTGGTCCCACTAGTGCTGCGACAACCACCACCTCTGCCCGGCTATGCACTTGCTGACCCCTGAACACAATCCAACCGAGATTGAATTGCTATGGAGGGTTTTTCGCAATAGTGCACGGTGGTACCCACCCGGTCGAAACTTGAGACAAATTTGTGCCACCAAGTTTCTACCACCAGTAAAATTGCATGATCTTGACCATCCATGGCAGTAAGACTATATTCGCACGCATGTCACCCTCCACGACAACTTGCCAGGACTTATTGGCCCTACTCCTTCTACCTGAACTTAGTGGGGGTACCATTGTCAGACATTTGTTATCCATGTAGCCTGGCGGTTGCCACAAAACGTAACCGTACCAGCTTTCTTGCATTTTATCTGTGACATCACGAAAATGAAGGTTGTCGTGGATGCAAGTTCCTCACGGGATCTTTACGCGTGATTCCCCACATCCACCGCAAAATTTTCATCTCCGTGAAACGCAACTAATACTTGTGCCGCTCCAGCAAGAGCACAGAATAGATAATAGTACTACGTAGCAACGGCCACGCCATCAGCCGTATAAAAGAACAGGCCTTCATACTTCAAACTGACTGGCATTTTAGGATATCATGTGATGCCAGTCATTTCCCGTCACTTCGCCCACGCAGCGGCTATACGTACCTTGACGTCGTACTCGATGTCAGTCAGGTGTAGTACAAGACCCCAAGTACTATAACTAGTTCGTGCGCTGGACCAAATCATCGCCTATGTGGACGGGTGTAGGATCTATTGAGAATATTCTGCCTTCGCCACATTTAACTTCAGACCACCGTTCTCAAGGACATCCTTCCACACTTCACGCGTCGCGCCAATCTGCTTCTACGAGTATCAGCGTTCATCAGCATGAGCAGCCTCCATGGTTTTGGTGAGTTTCTGATGCTGTCCGAAAAAACGTCTAATAACTCCGCTCCCTTGCTTACTGAAATATGTATAGCCTATATCCGAACTCGACAAATGAACTGTTCAACTTAAAAATATTTATTTATTGAAGAGAATGAAGAATTTATAGGATTCATACATATTTTGACATTTATGATTTACGTTGATGACGTCATGAACGTTAAAGTACGTGTCAATCTCATTGTTAAATACATACGTGACTTAGTGAAAGAGCGTTCGACTGCTACGTTGGTTCGATTCCCACTCAATGCAAATATTTGTATGCCCGAATATGTCTATTTGCAAGGGTTTAGGTGTATGTATGCATTCCATATGTATGTACATATTCACAAAAAAAATAACATAACATAAACTCACGCCTATATCCCCGAAGGGGTAGGCAGAGATGCTAGCACCCACATTTCGCCAATTTATGTTTAGGTCCCAATGTAACAGGTGGCGAGCCTTTTGCCATTCAATCAATTAGCCCACCGCAGTCCACTGCTGGACATAGACCTCTCCCAATGTGCCCCATTTTTCCGATCCTCCGCCTTCCGCATCCATTCTGTCCCAGCCACCTTTTTCAGGTCGTCCGTCCATCTGGCTAGGGGGCGTCCTACCTTTAGTTTACCTTCTCGCGGTCTCCACTCTAGGACTCATTCGCAGTCTCCAACGGCCATCGGTCCTTCGACAAACGTGGCCAACCCACTGCCACTTCAACTTGCTTATTCTGTGACCTATGTCGGTAACTTTAGTTCTCTATCGGATAACCTCGTTCCGAATTACATCCTTCAGAGAACATAGTTTGCGAAATGCTGCCCAACCCAGTTGGATCCTTCTGGCTAGTTCTTTCTCGAAGTTGTTTTTACCGAGCTGGATTACCGGCCCCAGGTAGATATATTTTTGAACAACTTCGAGCGTCGCCCCTCCGATGGCAATCGGTGTCGGTGCAACATGTTTCTTGAACATAATTTTGGTTTTATCCAAGTTTACACCGAGGCCGACGCGTTGAGAAGCTCCATCTAGGCTATGCAGCATCTCGCCCAGTTATTCCAACGATTCCGCTACTATGAAGATGTCGTCGGCGAACCGAAGATGTGAGATGGACTCACCGTTAATGTTTATACCCCGCCCAGTCCAATCCAGTGTCTTGAAGACGTCTTCCCGTCCCCAAACTATTTACAGTTTGGGGTATATAACATCCCCCTGTCTCACTCCACGCTGTAGGCTAATAGGTTTCGTCTTCTGGTCTTGGAGCTGGACGGACATTGTTGCAGTGTCATACAAGCATCTCAGCACCTCGATGTATCGCCAATCGACCCAACACCACTACAGGGCATCCAGAACTGCCCAGGTTTCGATGGAGTCGAAGGCTTTTTCGTAGTCCACAAACGCCATACACAGCGTCTGATTGTATTCTTGGGTCTTTCCTACAATCTGCCGAACAGTATGGATGTGGTCCACGGTGCTATAACCTTTTCGAAACCCGGCTTGATCCGGTGGTTAGAACTCGTCGAGCTTACCCGCAAGACGATTTGTGACGACTCTCGAGAACAGCTTGTAGACATGACTCAGGAGTGAGATGGGCCTGTAGTTCTTTAGCAGGGTCTTATCTCCTTTTTTGAAGAGCAGTATCACCGCACTCCCGCTCCATGCCCTAGGTGTTAGACCTTGTAGGATGACGGAATTAAAGAGGATTGCTAGCTCTTTCAGGATTAGAGCCCCGCCTGCTTTCAGGAGCTCAGTAGTAATTCCGTCATCACCTGGGCACCTGTTGTTCTTCAGTTGTCTGAGAGCCGCCTCCAACTCGCATTGCTCGATATCGGGTATCTCCTCGGTGTAATGGCGCGGGAATGGGGCTCTGTGGTCCTCATCGCTGTGTCCCGTCGGTTTACTCGTTCGTGATGCATATAGCTGTTCATAAAATTTCTCGATCTCGAATCTCGAACTTTGAGGCAATCATTTTACCATCCGCAGTTTTAAGTTTCGGCAGATGGGGCCTCCCCAACTGCTGTGCGAACACTTTCGACCCCCTATTTTGCTCAATCGCCTCTTAGACGATGTGGGTGTTGTAGCGTCTAATCAGCTTTTTAATTAGTCGGTTTAAGGCTCTCTCATGTAGCGGTCCATAGACCTGCTGAAACCTATCAGAATAATTATGTATTCATTAGTAAGGACAGTCATTACAGCAGTGAAGGCGTAATATATTATTGTTGTTATAATAATATCATATCATATTCAATCATTATTCTATCATTATATTTATACACCTCACGAATCTATGAGATTCGTGAGGCGTATAAATTATGTAAATTAATTATTAAAGTAAATGCACCTACATATTATACTGGAACCTGAAGCTGAAAACTGAAGGATTACAGTATACAGTGGAGATTAGTGAAGGTTTTGCAAACTGAACTAAGTTAATTGTCACGAAGTGGAGGAGAGCTTGATCTTTTGATCAACGCTATCAGTTCTTCGGAATTGATCATAATCTCGCTCTTCGGGGCTTGAGATTTATGTATTGCAATACACAAAATATTTAATTGATCCGGATCACATATCACAAATCATATATGATATCTTCGACATTAAAGGCCTATATAAAAATATACAGCTGAAAAGATGCCACACAAAGTTCAAACTATCAAAGACCTATATTGAATATAAAATATCGCATTTGAACAAAATATGAATTCACAATCTTATCATCATACTATTCCGAATACTTAAAACTAGGATAGGATAACGATTTAAACTATAGTTTTCAGAATTATTAAAGTATTGAATGATAGATATTGGGTCGGGTTTTAAAGATTAGGTAAATAGACGATCACAGCTATAAGTATCGTGGGGTTCCCGTTACAGTTTCGACCAGGTTACACCGGCCGTGGTCACAGTTTGACTCATGTATGTATACCATGATCGCATTAATTCCCGTAAACGTTATTGTATATCATGAAACACGAAAGTTAAAAATGTCATAGTATGTATAACTGTATTTTAGAATCCATAACACAATCTAGTTAAACTTTGCTGTCTTTGAGAGTATGGCGTAATGGACAATTAAAAAGAAACACTAAAAATCCCCAATTAGGTAAAATAGAACTGAAATTAGTGCGATGTGGGTTGGGGTGGTTTTTTATATTTGCCTAATCTTCCTGGGAGAAGTTCAACTTGCGTTATAGTATGTGTGTGAGTAGGTTTAACTTAACATACTAGGTTTACGTAATTGTTTTAAGTGCATGCACAAACATTTTACGTTGATATAAGGCGAATTATGTTTTTTATCAATGCTATAAACGCAATAATATTTTTAATTAAATTTCCTGATGAAACTATAAGTAACTATTAATTGGTATTTGATGATTGATACCACAGTTTCCCTGGAAAAATAATATTTTCGCTATAATAATTATTAACTACGCTTTTTTGCGTTCACTGGTTCGATATTGCGTCCATAAATACGTTTTGTTCTAGCTATCAAAAAATCAAACAGCTAAAATACTAATACCTATTCTTTTTTTTTTACTCTTTTACAGAACTTGCTGATAAAATGCAGTTTAAAAATTCAATTAAACTTCGAAAAAGTATAGAATTTTGAGTTTGGAAAAATTGGAATTTAATTTTTCTTTTAGAATGGCATGTTTATTGGCAATTACAATATTGTCATGTAAGTTAATATTTGTATAATATGCATATATGATTGTTTTGGTACTCTGACGCCTGTGTCCGCATTATAGCCTACTTCACTATCACTACATAGAATAAAACAAAGTATCTTCCCGCTGTCTGTATGTATACTTAGATCTATAAAATTACGCGATGTCGATGCAGTTTTTTAATAGATAGAGTGATTCAAGAGGAAATTTTATATGTTTAATTATACATGTTACAGTACAGAATGTCTAAGCGGAAAGCTAGTATGTTATTAATGTGAAACTTTGTGAAAATATTTAGATGTTTTTTACTAAATCGTGTTCAAAAAACTATGCGAGCTATGCTTGGGGTTTCTCTGAAGGATAGAATTCGTAACGAGGTTATCCGACAGAGAACTTAAGTTACCGACATAGGTCAAAGAATAAGCAAGTTGAAGTGGCAGTGGGCTGGCCACGTTTGTCGAAGGACTGATGGCCGTTGGAGCAAACGAGTCCTACAGTGGAGACCGCGAGAAGGTAAACGAAAGGTAGGACGTCCCCTAGTCAGATGGACGGACGACCTGAAAAAGGTGGCCGTGACAGACTGGATCGGAGAACATGGCGCACATTGAGAGAGGCCTATGTCCAGCATTGGACTGCGGTGGGCTAATTGATTGATTGTTCAAAAAACTGAAGGGGTCTGGTAATACAAAAGATTTCGGAAATTAGAAGTAACTAGTCCGTGAAACCGGGTGGGTCACAACTATAATAAAACTGTGCAGTTGAAGATCTGTACATTGGATATAGATATTATTATTATTATTATAAAAAGTGTCTACGAAATTTAAAAAATCGGAATTATTTTCTTGTAAAACATAAGTCAATATGTAGGACGTGATAATAGTAGGAGGAGTACTCTTGCTCCAGCTTCCTGCTGTCCTGCATATTTGGATGATGTAATTTTTTATCTAAATATTTATGTGATCTACAGCCAAACTGAAATATTTTGTGATAAATGATTTTAAAGATATTGGATTTCGAAAATTCAATTTCTCAAGCTGGCCAAACACGCTTGATACAAAATCGTGCCAAGTAGTGACGTCACGGCTAAGTAGTTTGCAATGCAAATCGCATTTTGTTCATTTCTACTTTGCATTTGCACGTGTTTAATGAAATTAATTAAAAATTTAATTAGGAATCTAAAAATTCAATAAACTAAAAATAATGTTAAGTCATAATTTCAGTTTCATTAGGCAATATTTTCAGGAAGAAACTAAAGTTACTATTAAAGAACGCGATAAGTAAATAATAACAAATAAGTCACGATGCCTGTTAAAAAGTGGTTTTATTTCAAAGAAACTAAAGTATTAAGCATCGAGAACCTTGTGATCGTCCCCATTTAATGAAAGCCATTTATTCTGAGATATTACGAGATATCTGAGATAAAAACAGATTATACACAAGAATTAAAAAGTACAGAATCTTCCTTTTTGAAAAAAAAATAGGTAGGTACGATGAAATTTAGCTTTCAATAGATAAACCTCATTTATATTATTTCAGGCGTAAATGTGATAACATGTATGTTGGGTGCCCCAGGTGTACCTATTCCAGGATCAGAGGTAATAAGTCAAATATTTGCAAAACGTCTTCAAATTCAAGGTTCTTTCATGAGCTATCTTAAGAATACAAAGTCTAATAACTCAGAGGGAGAGGAACATGCCAACGAGAATTTGGATATAAATGTCGTGGATATGAATACCTTCAGAAGATTAATTAATATAGGTAAGGCTGAAACCGAAAAGAACTATCGCCGACAGAATTATTTTAAAAATCACATTACAAAAAAAAACCGCTTACAAACTGCTGGTTTTAAATTCCATCTAAGAGAGAATCCTGATGCTTGGGCCAGAGACGATGGTGAGCATCCGTGGGGTACTTTGATAAAGTTTGATCGAAATATTGAAAAATTATTCCACATGATGAAGCAAAGTATTTACGTAGCTCGTGACAGAATTGACAGGACTAAAAAGATGAGGCAGTATTATGCTATGAATCCTAGTTACAAAATTGCTCTCCTAGATTCAGCAATTCAACATAATATGCGTAAAATTGACTATTACTATACAAGAATGAACAGACGTCTCTATAAAACCCATTTTTTATGGTACCTAATCATATATGAAAAAATACTACAATGTAATATAGACATAAACTATGCAGTTGAAAGAATTTTTATAATAAACCGAACTTTCAATCAAATACAGAATGCTATGCCAAATATGCCTAAAGGTATTGCCGCTGATCCAGAAGCGTATAGACATTTGATAGATGACCTGAGCGAGGAGACACAATCAAAAATGAATAATGGATAAGCAAAATATTGTTTAGTAAAATCAAGATATTTATTGATTTAATTCTGTTTACCTACTAAAGTTAATTAAAGTTTACTAAGATTAAGGTACTTCATTGACATTCAATACTTCATGCTTCTATCTATTTGGGCCAGCTGGGGACACCGTGGTCGCACACCCAAGGGATCCACCTTGTTGGCCCGTTTTATTTGGTGGTGATGTGCACGTTTTAGTGGAGTCCGACATAACTACTCCTGCCTGCTTCGGATTGAGAAGCGTATGTATGCGTCCGTGCTTGGGTGAGTGCGTGCGTGCGTGAGTGCGTGCGTGCGTGCGTGTGTGCATACGTGCGTACGTATATATGTATGTATGTATGTATGTATGTGTGTATGTATGTATGTATGTATGTAGTTATATATGTATGTATGTATGTATGTATGTATGTATGTATGTATGTTTATGTATGTATGCAGGTTCATCCGTTCCCTCATAGCTCCTCAACCACTTATTAGAGTTGGACAAGTAACTTACCATTAGAAGCGTCTTAGCCGTCCGCTAGTTATACCTAGACTATATAATGTGTCACTGAATCTATTGTGGCGCTTTCTAGCGGTCACAAAGTACTATGTTCAAAAATAAATATGTCGTGAAAGTCAAAGTCAAAGTCAAATCAATTTATTGTGAAAATAGGTGGTTACAATGTGATGTAGTAATAACTATATTAAATCTCTCCATTCTCTACCTCAAGGCATACAATAGACAAAATTTTATATAAAATGCAATGTACTTAAATAACTATATATATAACAAGCAATAGGTATAAGTTATACCTATTGCTTGCCCTAAAATACTATATATATAAAATTAATATCAAAATAATTGGGATATCGCCGAAATATCGGAAACTCGACATAATACACAATGGTAAATATCCTGATTATTATGATATATGTACTGATGTGAGTGACCATGATAGTTTAAATACCAATAAAAAGTAAGTTTAAAACTAAAATCCGGTACCTAAACATAAACTGGCGAACTGTGGGTGCTTAGCACCTCTGCCTACCCCTTCGGGGATATAGGCGTGAATTTATGAATGAATGAATGAATAAAACTAAAATCCTGCAGCAGAAAAATCACGCACTTAAAATTATTAAACAAGAAAATATCAAGGATAACCGTGGTCGTGTGCCACTTAGTCTAACAATAGTACATTCTACGGAAAAGTGGCATACGACCATGATTCGCCTTGATATTTTCTTGTTTAATACTTTTTAGAGCGTAATTTTGCAGTAATTGGGTTTTGGTTTTAAACTTCTTTTTTGTGCCATAGTCTCTAGTACAGTCAACATCAAATGGATCTTGACTGGCAAAGTACTCAAAATAATCTTAATACTAAGGTATACCTAGATTTAAGATCAAGTATGAATAGCTCATTACGCTAGGCCATTGTCTAGTCAATAGATATAAAAAAAATGTTCCGCAAAATTTATTTGATAATAATAATAATAATGAAACTATACAACATATAACCGGAGCATGTGTAACACTCACTCAAACAGATTATACACACAGACATAATCAAATAAACAACATTATACACCAAAGCTTAGCACAAAAACACAATCTGATACAAAATACTAATACGCCATATTACAACTACAAACCTGAAATAATTTTGGAAAATACCTCACACAAATTATATTACGATCGCGCCATACTTACTGATAGGACCATCCACTACAATAGACCGGATATTACATTACAAGAGAAAATAAACAAAACTACTTACCTGATTGACGTCGCAGTCCCAACAGAAGACCATTAATAAATTACAAATAAGTACAAATATTCTGACCTGAAAGATGAAGTCATGAGAATCTGGTAGCAAGACAAAGTATATGTAGTGCCGATAGTTGTATCCACCACCGGAGTCACCCCTAAACATCTACACCATAGTATCAACCTGATAGAACTTAAGGATAACATCTACATAACCATTAAAAAAGCCGCTATATTGAACACATGCAGAATTGTGAGAAAGTTCTTGCAAATAGAAGACACTGAAAACACACACCCACTAACATACGATATACACAATTACACACACACACACCACATTTACTTGGTTGCGACCCGTAAATGTGGTTAATACCAACTCAATGAGTTGAAAATAAAAAAGCAACACTAAAATAATAATAATAATACTCTTTATTGCATGGATACATACATGGATACATACATTCTAGATAGTTGTACAATGGGCGGTCTTATCGCGGTCTGCAATCTCTTCCAGACAACCAGTGTATGGACTATACTGCCAGTAACCAGGGTAGTTTGCGGTGTACACTAAATTATAACTATTTAACATTTGTATAAGCAATGTAAGCATTTAAAGAACAGAAGTGAAGAAGAATAAGAGATTATATTATTTCATGAAATAAATACCTACCTATATATACAGATACATAAATACATACATAAAACATATACTATATATAAACATACATATACCATAGCTACATATACACATACCCATGTTAAATATTTACCATATAAGTGTATTACATATAAATAAACACCAATTACATAATATACAGCTACTAGAAGTAAAAAAGAAAAAGAAAAAACAAAAAGCAATGAGTGAACATACATAACAACTTATAACGCTAGGTAGTGCTCCCTTACCAGTCTCTGAAATGTTGACAGTGACTGTGCTCGTCTGATGTTTACTTACAGGCAACGCGTTCCACAATCTTGTAGCTTGAACTGTGAAAGATTTATCGCTGAAAGCTTGTAGAATGCGTCACAATTACCAGGGTTAAATTTTCCGTGGATCTTAAGAGTCTGGAATTGTTCTCGCACATAAATCTAAATCGGTTTTTTTAAATAGAGAGGAGTAGTCGGGTTAAATAAAATATTAAAAAGAAGAGAGAGAATATGACTATTCCGGCGAAGGCGGATTGGTAACCACTTGAGTTTTTTACGAAATTCAGAAACATGATCATATTTGTGCAAGCCAAAAATGAATCGTCCACAGAAGTTTTGGAATCGCTCAAGTTTAACAAGTTGGTCCTCGTTAAGATCAAGATAGCTGACATCGGCATAGTCCAGAATAGGTAAAGGTATGGATTGTGCTAGCTCAATTTTGGTTGCAGTTGGAAGGAAATTACGTAGTCTCCTCAGCGATCCACCGGCAGCGAAAATTTTACGACTAACGTTCTGAACCTGAGCCGTCCATGACATGGTTTTATCAAGATATATACCCAAGTTCTTCACTGTATCACTTATGGGAATGGTAGTACCTTCAAAGCAAATTTGGAGTAGTGCCGACCAGTCGACCTTGGCTAAAAGTCTTGAGCAACCAATTACAGTAACCTGAGTCTTTCCGGGATTAACTTTGAGTCCATGCATAGTAGTCCAAGCACTAAGGTTAGCCAGGTCAGTATTAATCGTGGCAATACCTTGGGACAGCCCGTCCACACTGATCTGGCAGTAGATTTGTAAATCGTCTGCAAAAAGGTGGTAGGAAAAGAGTAGTTGATTAGAGATAAAGTTAATGAATAATAAAAAGAGCAAAGGAGATAAAACGCCACCCTGCAGCACTCCCGCAGCAGTGTCAGACCAAGATGAATAGGTGTCATCCAGTCGGACTCGCTGCCGGCGACCAGACAAGTAACTACGAAACAAGTCAATAGCCGATGGAGATATGTTGAGAGAGCTTAATACGGCAAGGAGAACGTCGAAATCCACAGTGTTAAATGCGTTGCTAAAGTCAAGTAAACAGAGTATTGTGAGATTTCCATTCTCCATACCGAACCGTATGTCGTCAGTAATATTGATAAGGGAGGTTGTGGTGCTGTGTCCCGGACGAAACCCGGATTGGAACGGGGTTAAGTAGGTTGTTTATACGGATATATGCACTAAGTTGGTTTTGGATGAGGCGTTCAAGGACTATAGATAGTAATGGTAAGATAGAGATAGGACGGTACTCGGTAAAAGATGTAGGTTTGGGATTTTTGGGTAACGTAACGATGTAGGAAATGTACCTTTGGCAATGGAATGGCTCATTATGTGGGTGATAATGGGCAAAATGTCACCAAGGACGGGCAGCACCATCTTGCGGCTGATAGAATCAGAGCCAACTGCATTAGATGATATGGACAGAATACTCTTCTCAACATCACAAGCGGTCAATTGACTAAAGACAAATGGAGAGTAGTCCGGGGTTGGAACCGATGGAAGATGATTCAAAGTGTTAATTTTAGCTATCCCGCTGCAATTGAACGAAGCAGAGAAATACTGGTTAAGGGCGTTAATATCGGGACGTATTGGAATTAGTTCTTGCCGTTGCTTTCCAACTCCTAGCGATCTAAGGAATTTCCAGACTTTAGCTGGATCACTGTTTTGTACAGAATCATGGACATGTTGGCGTTGTGCATTCCTACACACCTTGTTGCAGTGATTACGTATCGACAGATAGCTTTCTTTATTTCGATCAGTGGGTCGCATCTTGAACTTAAACTTAGCTGCACTTTTTTTGGCGATTAATTTTTTTATGTCTTCTGTGAGCCAAGGTGCCGGGGGGTGTCTCAGTTTTATAGCTCGAATGGGCCCATGTATGTCGTAGAGTGCGATAAGGTTGGTATTAAAAATATTAACCTTCTCGTCTAGGGAGTCTGATGTTAATAGGGGCGCCCAATCGATCTCCCTTGCATCTTGTCTGAGCCGATCAAATATTCATTGCACCAAAATTACGCTGCATTAGTATTTTCACTTTTGCCTTGGGTGGGCGGATTTAGAAGACAGATAGAGAAGATCGTGATAGGAGAACATATCCGCTGCCAATTGTCCATATTTAGCGACATGGTCTAAAGAAGAAACTAGCATGAGGTCAAGAAGAGATAGTGCACAGTCAGGAAAAAAATGGGTGGCATTAAGAGGGAGAGCATGGAGATTAGTAGATTGAACACTAGAAAGAAGGGAAGATGAACGAGTATCTTTTTTAGTAAACATGTGTTAAAGTCACCCATGATAATGATGTGATTGAACGACGGGGTGAGATTATGTAGTAGATTATCAAAGGACGAAAAGAAGTTTACAAGTAACGAAGGAGAGTAATAAACACCGAGCAGAATTTTGGAGTGATGCTGCTCGACTTCCACAAACAAATGTTCCCCAGCACTCGATGTCGGCGGCTGTGCCGATATGTCAACTACAGAGTAGGGGACAAAGCAACGGAGATATATGGCAACACCACCACCTTTCTTACCCGTACGATCGTTTCGGATAAGTGTGAAGCCAGGTAGTGAGTAAGAGTTTGTGGGTAGACACGGTTTAAGCCACGACTCTGAAACTAATATAGCATGAATGTTATTATTACTACCAAAAGTTGTCAATATCTCTGGGAAGTGGCCAGGAATACTCTGAGCGTTGATATGAACCACATTAAAGTTACTTGGAACATCGGAAAATTGATTCTGAAGAGTTTCAGACACTGCGGGAACACCAGCAGCACTACCATCACGTATGTCGCTGTCGTCATCACTAAACGAATAGTAAATTTCACTATCGCTATCACTACCGCCAGCCATGCATGTATATATAATGTGTAAAACAGTAATATGGTATAAAAGTATATAAGTATAATAGCAACGTTATAAAAATAAATAAATAACATATATGTATATATATATATATAAAAATATATCCTAAATATGTTAACTATACTTTACACGGTCTACTGTCATCCAGGCAATACAGTCCACCCGCCAGTTGAGCACTATTTAAATTATTAAACCTTAGGTGCCATTTAAAACTAGAGAATATGGCAACCCTTAACCACAAAGTTGTATTATAAGGAATTACAATACACACACTACACAATTTTGTAACATGGTTCTGCGAGACACAACACAAGACAACAAGAAACATACAAGAAGCATATACAGAGCCAAGAGAAGGGAAAAATAAAGAAGCTGTATATATAAACACAATTGCATTACTATGCAAAAAAAAACATAAATAAACAATTTACGATCTACTAACTACAATCAGAAACATTCTACACACGTAACGAGAATGTCAGTACTCGGGGTATGGACCGCACTGCACCACCCCGCTTCTCAGGCAACAAAAAACGTGAGACGAGAATATCGGTGCGAATTTATTTGTCTATGACAGAGCAACAGAGGTGTCAGCTGTCATGTCAGTGACATACGGTGACATAACAACTTGTTATTGTTAACGATTTGTCAAAATGATTTATATAAAATGATACCAATAATCGGAGTACCCTCGATGTTAAAATGGTGCAACGCAATACAGTCATACCAATAGAACAAGAAAGCACAACATTGACACGAACAACTACAGCCAAAAGCTACCTACTTCCTAATGGTTCTTTTAGGCTTTGTGAGTCCAAACCTAGGCACTGAGGCTGCGGGAGGTTCAGGCTGACTACTGTCCTAAGCCGCCACTACGGGAATATGATGTAAATCAGCTCCGGTACTGATCTTGCGACGCTGCCCCTTTTCGCCGAGTACATATATAGTGCCGTCCCGGGTCCAACATTTTGCTACTCCGTATTTTTCCCGAGCGGCCAAAAAGAGGTCGTGCCGGGGTTTGGTCAGGAATTCAGACACTGTAATGCCTGTACCCTATAGTTTAGCCTTCGAAAAGCACACTTGATCCCGAACAGACATATGCTGCAGCTTCACCAGGATAGGCCGATGTCTATGAGGAGTAGCAGGCCTTCCCATGCGATGGCAACGCTTTATGGTACTTACTGCGAAGTGTACCTTAAGTGTAAACTTAATCACGTTGACCACAACCTGTGCAAGCTCTTCACTCTTCTCCTCAGCGACCCCATGGAACAGAAGAATTTTTCGTCTCCCCCGCATCTCCAAATTATCAACATTGCGTGCCGTGCGTGTAGTCGAGTATGAAAGTTCGGAATGCAGTACACTCACCAACTAGCCCCGCAGTATTGGATGGAGGTCTTGCATTACTCTGGAGATCAGCTTCAAATTGGTCCATCCATTTGTGAAATATGCTTGTTAAATTCTCCAATACTTATACTCAGTACTTTACACTCAACTACCCACGGTATATTTCATTGATATCATATCGATATTGATTTCATTGATTCACAATAATAAAGCCAAGTTCATTTTCTGTTAACTAGGTGGAACCATTATCCTACCGTACAGTGTCTTAAAATAATCAGCTGCTAACAAAAAACGTCAAAACAATTTTTTTATACCACTTAGTTGGCAGACAAGCACACGGCCCAGCGGGAAACGGGAAGTGGTTACCGTGGCCTATGGACGTATGCAACACCAGGGGTGTCACACTCGCGCTGCCGACCATGAAGAAACCTTCTGATTCCCCTCTTGAAGAACCCCACATTGTAGGCGCTTGTGAAAAACCGCAGCAGGGAGGTCATTCCACAGCTTGAGTGTGCGTGGGATGGAGTTTCTTTCATACCGCACAGTGCGCACCGTCTCAGGTCGCAATGTGTGAGGATGAATTCCCTGCCAATGGCGAGAGGTGCGATGATAGATTGTAGCTACGGGCATCATATCAAACAATTCATTTGAGCGCAAACCATTGTATCGGCGGTAGAACACACACAGTGAGGCAAAATCCCTCCTAAGGCTAAGAGGTTAGAGGGTAAGAGGAGTATGGGATTGTCAACCAGCCTCAATGCCCGTCTTTGCACTGAGTCGAAGGAGTCAAGCTGGTATGCAGGTGCTCCAGCAAAAAGGTGATAGCATTACTCCATGTGAGGCCGGACCTGTGCTTTATAAAGAAGGAGTTGCTGCCCCGCAGTGAAGTACTGCTTCGCCCTGTTGAGCACTCTGAGTTTTCTTGATGCCAACTTAACCTTGTCCTGCAAATGACTTCGGTATCGGAAGTTGCTGGAAATATCGACACCAAGGATTCCGATACTCGATGAGATGGTAAGCGGTGTGCCCAGAAATTACGGCGCTACAATGAATGGGGTTTTCTTAGCGGTGAATACACATACGAGTGTCTTAGTGGGGTTGAATTGGGCTAGGTTTAGTCGTCCCCAATCGGATACTCCAGAGAGAGTAGTCTTAATTTCAGACACAAGTTATTCGCGACTCTTCTCCACCTCGGATTGAGGGATATTTGCACGGCCCGTGTAACACGTGTCCCCGGTACTGTCGTCCGCATAACAATGAATGGAGTCATCAGACAGCATTTCATTGATATGTAGCAGAAACAGCGTCGGAGACAACACGGAGCCTTGTGGGACACCAGCGTTTATGTTCATGCAGTCCGAGCAGGTGCTGCCGACGACGGCTTGGATACTTCTGTTGGAAAAAAATGCTGGAGATCCATTCGCACATTCCCTCGGGGAGTTCATAATACGGCAACTTCGCAAGCAGACCTTTGTGCCAGACCCGATCGAAGGCCTTCACTATATCGAGGCTGACTGCTAGTGCCTCACACCGACTCTCGAGGGCCTGCACCCACTGGTTTGTGAGATACAGAAGAAGGTCACCGGTAGAGCGACCGTGGCGAAAGCCGTACTGTCGATCGCTCAGTAGATCGTTTCACTCAAGGTATCTCAGGAGCTGTGTATTAATAGCACGCTCCTCACCATCATTATTACCTTCGAGAGAAGGGAGGTGATAGGGAATGGCCTGTAATTGATCGGATCTGTCCTGTCACCTTTCTTAGGTACAGGGTGCACGAATGCGGTCTTCCACAAGGTCGGGACCCTCCTTGCGGAGTATGAGAGTGCAAAAAGACCTGTAAGTACAGAGCTCAGCTCGGGGGCACAGTGTTTAAGCACCATCACCGGTATACCGTCCGGCCTACTCGACTTCCGAACATCTAGGGACCACCTGTTGCGTAATTTTAACTTCAATCATGGAAGCACCACAGCTGGGGATTATGGGTGGTTCGGCGTTCCCGTCATTCATAGTCGAGTTTGACGCAAAGAGATTACCCAACAGATCGGCTTTCTCTTTAGCGCCATAGGCCAGACTACCATCAGATTTTTGCAGCTTTGGCGAGCGACCAAAATGCACGACTGCCAGATGGGTAGCGCGCAAGCCGCTCGCCAATTCTGCCGATGAACTCAAACTTAGCCCTGGCCGTTGCTTTTTTACTAGACCTCGAGGCGGCATTCAACTTTCGCTTCACTTCAGCGATATTTGGATCTTTATTGGCAAGAGCCGTGGTCCAAGCCCTGTATGCAGATTGCTTGTGGTCTCTTGCTTCTCTGCAGGGCCTATTAAACCAAGGGCGTTTGCTCTCTCCTGTTGCGATCCAGCGGTTCGGAATATAGCAATCCATACCCGCTAGGATCGCATCAGCTACTGCTGTTGCACAGGAGCTGGGATCATTTGAAGTGAAGCAAAGCCGCCTCCACGGGTACGACGCGAGTCACTTGCGCTCGAACGAGGCTATGGTCCGAAGTACCAAGTGGTGCTTCCACAGTTACTGAGTATTCGTCCGGGCGCGAAGTCAGCAGAAGGTCCAGTATAGAGCTTCTGTGGGTCTCTATTTCTGGTGTTCTAGTAATAGAATGCACCAGTTGAGAGAATCCGTAGGTCAGTGCAAAGTCGTTCTAGGAGACCCCAGCCACTCTACGTGGTGAGCGTTGAAGTCTCCCAAGAATATTAAATTCGCGGTAGGGTTTTGCTCAATTACCTTGTCCGCAGACCGCTGCAGATGCTCAATTGAGCTGTACCCAGGTTACCGCTATGAGACCTGTAGAGGCACGCAAAGATACGGGTGTGCCCACCGTGATCCATACGTACCCAAAGAGTTGACAGGTCCCTGTCTTCAAGGCCATGAAGACGGCGGCAGCAAATATAATCCCGGACGTACAAGCATACCCCGACGCGACTCAGGAACTTATGCTCGAGTTTGTACCCGGGGTACATTAAGTATGCTGTATCGGCCGGTCATGATATTTGCGTCTCCATCAGAAAAAAGAAGATGGGCTGCGCGGTCTCTAAATGGAGATGGACCGCGTTGAGGTTGGTGTGTAGGCCCCTGATGTTACAGAAATCCACATGTACTGTGGACGATGGTGCCGCTGTGGTAACGTTTTTCTTGTTTTTATTTATTTTCATGACCTATGTGGGGGGTGGAGGGAGGAAGCTAAAGAGAGTTTCTGTGCTCTCAGTGCAGAGGACAAAGCTAGGCTTCGTACCACCATAGACAAGCTGGGGTTGTGTGACTAACTGGCGCGGCGGGCGGAAGGGCCCCCGGTCCCCTCCCAAATACTGTAGCCGAATCCACTCCGGTTTCCTCCACCGGCACGACTACAGCATCGGGCACTTTACACAGGCTGCTGGTTCAGCCTCCTGGGGCGGACATTAAGTAATCCCAAGGTTCGGGAATCGTACAACCTGCGGGTGGCCAGCGGATAACCGTTTCACCGGGTCTCCCTGACCGCCACGCCAACATTTCACGCCCCTACAAGTCAGTGGTGTCAATTTAAGCCTACGATCTTTCCACTGACAGCACAAAACCTCTCCAGTGAGCTCTGGCTACGCTACTCACCACCGGGAACACAACACAAGGTTATTATAACCGCAGTATTCTGTAGGGCGGAGGTACTTCCCCAGACGGACTGCTCAATTTGAGACGGTAGATACCGTCGTGTCTCCCGTCTCAAATAAACAACACCGGACAATACGTCTCAAAAAACAACCGAACAGTAAATGAATCCAATTAATATAATTAGCCTCAAGTGAAGTGTAAATTCTAATAAAATGTGCAAGTAAATAACAAATAAGTTGATTTTATAGTGGTCGAGATAGGAATGTGGGAATATATTCCAACAGCATGAATCACTTTTAACTAATTCTGCACTTAAATAATTGTTTACCACAATAGAGATAACTGTACAAGGTTGCAAGTTATCTCGTGGTGTGGTGCTACAGAGTGCTGACTTGATTCTACACAAGTTAAGGTGACGCAGATTCAAACCTTGGCGATCATTATTTGTCTTTTTGCGATGTTTAGACAATTGAAAAGAAAATAGTTGCTTTATACTATAGAGCGTCACCTAGTGAAAATTTATCAGTATTGTGACATTTAATAAATCATAGTGAAAGCATAACATAGCATAACATCACGCCTATATCCCCGAAGGGGTAGACAGAGGTGCTAGCACCCACATTTCGCCAATTTATGTTTAGGTCCCAATGTAATAGGTGGCGAACCTAACTGCCATTAACCGGGCACTTATAAACCTGCGATAAATACACACATAACTTCGAAAAGCATCGAAAAGTCATTGGTGTGTGGCATGGTAAAACCTGGGATCGAACCCGAGACCTCGTCTCAGTAGTTCATTACCCATACCACAAGGCTACCGCGGCTTATGTGAAAGATGCCTCTTAAATAAAAATTGTGCTAAACAAAAACAGCAAGATGTTGTCGCCACTTGTAATCTGCAAGCAATGTAAGCTATGAATATGATTGCATTGGCGATGAGGCAAAAGTTAGCAAAGACTCGCAAGCTCGCAGTATCTGGACCTGTAATAGTTGCAAACTAAGAAACAAAGAGCGATACACCTACGATTGAAGTCATTTGTAATTATGAGGAAAAAGCATAATAGTACAATATGTCATAATAAACACTACCCGGTGCCCCCCACTAGCTCCCCGACTGAGACAGGGAGTTATCTTATTAATAATAATAACCAACAGGACGTTCTAAATTCGAACAATACCACATTGAACGATACTATCGGCATCATTGATCAGCCTTTATCAAGAAGTATGGACTGCAGTACGATGAATTTATTAACAACGCGGCAATTCCAGGATATGCAGGAATCTATGAAAGCACTCCAATTAGACCTCGGTAGCTCACATAATGAGCTTGAAATAGTTATTGTTGAAAATAATGACCTACGGTAACAAAATACAAATATTGAGAAAGAATAACGACACATTAAAAAAGCTGTTAACCGAAACATCGAGAAGAACACCAATGAAGAAGGGCAAATTTTCTCTTTAGCAGATGGTACATCCATCTGCTAAAGAGAAAAGTGCCATTTGCACACCATCGAGACGTTGCACTTTGCGGCCGATTGAGACCAGTGGAACAGACGCATTAATGCAGGATACAATCATGGACTTGAAGCAACAATTAAATGAAGATAGAAAATAAATATCCTATCCTATGTGAAAAAATATCATCTCTCGAACAGTCCATCCAAGAAGCTCGTAGTAAAAAAGTTATGTCATCTCAAAGTATGTAAATCCTTAACATTCCTACCCACAAGCCGAACAGCGTTAAGAACAAACTTTGTATTTGGTCTAATGTTGGCTTATATGGTACACGAAGAATAAATTGATAATACTTTCAAATAGAACTTTAAATATTGTCGGTATATACTTACCAACTGTACTGTAAAACATCTACTAAATAATATAGATAGTAAGTTGCAAGGTCTTGGTATGAATGATTACTGTATTATAATGTTGAGTGGTAATGAAATTAAATACTATAAGGCAATCGATAATGCTTATAAACAAAACTAATTTAATCATAGATACAACGTCCCCAGTAGTGAGCAACAACTCGAATAGAGTTTTGTCCTATTTATTTTTTACTATCGTAAACTGCACATTTAAAGTAATATAATGAACTGTAAAAATGAAACTTTCTTATAACTAACTAAATATTTTTAAAGATATTTGATTTTAAGATTGATTTGAAATTTAATAAAGAATCTAAAAAATTGTAAATTTAGCTTTATTCCGATTGTTTATATTTTAACCTATTTTGGAAATTAAAAATAATGAAAAGTCATCGTTTCAGTTTAGTTAGGTCATATCTCAGTTTAATATGCATATTTTTAGCTAAAATACTAAGAAATTAAGTAGTATTGGTAAGAACTCGATGATTTCCATAGGCTATATGCCGAAATTGCATGTATTGACTGGAGTGACCTGCTTCTGGAGACTGATATTGATGTGTCTGTCGATGCCCTATATGAAAAGTTAAATAGCGCCATTGGTAACCATGTGCCTCAAAAAAGTATACCACATAGGCAACAATATATTATATATATCCGACATGGTTTATGGGAGAAATAATATACTTTATTAAACTGAAGCATTATAATTTAAAAATGTTTAAGGAAAAGGGATTAGAGTTTAATGAAGAGCTTTTTAAATACTTTAGGTCTCCAGTTCTGTTTTTCATGAAAACATTCCGCAGTTAGACCCTCAGTTAGCGGAGTGCGATGCGCTTGTACATGGACATCAGATCAGCACCCCACATATCAATGGTACAGAACTGAGAATTGCGGCGCGGCGTCTTAAAACGACATCAGCATTTGAGCCGGACAATGTTCCCCTTTTCTTGGTAAAGGATTGTCTGTCGGCTCTCGAGGAACCGCTACTGTACGTATTCAATCTCGCCCTGCAGCGGGGTTTCTATGCTCGTAGTTGGAAAGTGTCTCGTTTTACGCCAGAGCCTAAAATGTGACATCAATAGATGTAACTAATTATAGACCCATTGCAATATTGTCTACATTCGGAAAATATTTTAAGCTATCTTTAATAGGCATATAACATTCCAGACTCGTACTCTTTTGACTAACTCGCAACACGGTTTCCGCCTGGCGCGCTCCACCTTAACAAATAATATTAAGTTTATAGATTTCTTAAAAACTAATGTAATATCAGACTGGCAAGTAAATGCAGGCTATTTTGATTTTGAATAAGCGTTTGATTGCGTAGATAATGATATCCTCTTGACTAACCTTTCTTCTATAGGATTAGATAGACAGCTTATGAGATTTATTATTAATTATCTCTAAGATAGAAGACAACATGCTAAGCTGGAAAACTGCAGGTTACAGGACTAGAAATGGGGTGAGTCAGGGCAGTACCCTTTCTTATCATGATAATTGACCTACCCACTGTCATTTCCCGATCAGAATGTCTTACGACCTTAAACTGTTTGCGGTGGTCAGGGAAATTAGTGATTGGGAGGCCCTGCAACGTGATATCGATGCAGTTGCAGAGTGTAACAGGACTAGTACTAACAAACTATGAGTGAACATCTCTCAGTGCAAATTAATTACCTTCACTCGATCGCTTCTTTTTTTTTTTAAACCGCACCGGAGCCGGTGGAGGATGTTAGGTCGGACTCGAACCGACTAAAACGCACGCCGCCTGTGAGTCGTTTTGGTTGCTGAAGGTGAGGTTGTCAGGCATATCCCTCGCACCCTGCCGGCCCAGGGCCATCTCTCACGATCTGGCCCTCTTCTCGGGTGTGGGGACTACAGAGTCCCCAACTCGTCCCCGGAAACGGGGAGGCGCGCCAGGCGCGCCGTCGCCGCGGCCTGCTTCTGCCAGAGTGACAGGCGGCTCCACCTGTCACCCCCACGCCTGCGCTCATGGGGGGCGGAGGTCGTTCATTGATCTCTGACGCCCGAGTTGCCTTCGTATCGATCGCTTCTTCTTGAAATCTCTTATCATTTTAAGCGTAAATGGTTTTTTTTTTTTTTTTTTCATTTCATTTAATCCATAGTTACAGTCTAATGAACACATTACAATACGATTTGATGATAGTTTAACAGCATAGTATGATGAAATCTGGTACCCAAATTAAGATTAAACTTGTGTTTAGGGTACCAGGGTTCCTGCAGGGCTAAAAAGGCCACTTTCGACGAATCGTATCCGCATTGAAATACGAAGCGGATTTCATTTCGTAAAATGGTACCACAAAGCGCGATTCGCGGCACGATTCGGTTTTAACGGTTCGTCCTTTTGACAAGTTTGTATGGAAAATCGTAAAACGGCTCACAAAATCCGAATCGCTTATATGTCAAAAGGCAGCATTGAAAAACGCAACTCTGACATTGCGTCTTACAATTCGTCGTTTGTTGTGATTTGTTTCTTTTGACCTATTTGATCGAAATTAAATAAATTTAGCTCAAATATGGTTGATTTATTTCTTTATCACAATTTATTGCAACATGCAATAGCCCTAGAAAGGCTTCAGTAGCGGCGAAGGAGTGCGACCTTACGAAACCAGGAAGTTGCCTTCGAAATGCCCGAGGACGAATTTGTGGCCTTATATAGGTTCACCAAAGCGGTTTCTTTAGACCTCATCCATGAGATTGAGCCCTATTTACCAGGATCACGAGGTGGAATAAGTGCGGTATCGAAGGTAAGTACCTACCTACTTAACTAGTGTTCCTTGTTATTACTTACATTACGTTATTATGTATGAATAACAATATGTTTGAATTAATTCAGGTGCTGACTGCATTGGCATTTTATGCGTCGGGGTCATACCCAGAGGGTTATTGGGTCCCTGTGTACACAATAAGATGCACCAAGTCAGTGTATCAAACTGTATAGGAGCAGTCTCCCTTGCCCTGAATGCCCACACTTTCGACAAAAATACTTAGTTTCCTCAAACTAGAGAAGAACGAAATGTTATTAAGCAAGGGTAAGCCAATACAATCACAAATTTTATTTACAGACACATAAATACTTTTTAATAGCTGTAACAATTTCAACTTATTTTGTTTGTTAATTTCAGATTCACAATAAATTTAGTATGCCGGGAGTAATTGGTTGTGTGGATGGCATGTAGAACCCCAATCCCTAGATGCAGGGGAACAAGTACGAAACAGCCTCATTGAAAGGCTATGGGCTGCTCGTGCATAAGATTTGTATAGGTTTGGCATACTAATCTTACCTTTACTATAAAATCATTGGACACAACCACTAGCATAAGGCAACCTCTGTGATCCGGGTTGTCAGCTAACTACATAGCAAATATCTTCACAATAAGTTCAAGAAGTGTATGAAGTGACAACAATCTCATTTTTCAGATTTAAATTAAATTATTGTGATGGATAATCTCTTTGTTTTTAGCATATTCTTTTACCTAACTTTTGTAATTTACTATTCTATGTAATTTATTTAAGCATTTGGGGTTCATATTAATACAATATCTTAGTTGAAAAACTGAAGTTTATTTACCTACATACATTATGGGCTCAGGCGCAAAATGTCACTTTCGCAAAATGTCCCCTGGTCGCAAAACGTCACTTTCGCAGAATGTCTCTTTCGCAAAATGTCTATTTCGCAGAATGTCTCTTTCGCAAAATGTCACTTTCGCAGAATGTCGCGCCAGGGACTTAGAATAAAATTTCCATTTTCAAAATCAAACCATTTATTAAAATTTAAGATAGATAGATAACACTTTATTGTACATACATTATTTTACATTAGAGACAGTTACAGTGTAAACATAAAGATCAAAACTTTGTACTTAAATTACATAAGTATGTATTCCAAATAAATAAATAAAAATTGATACTAACTGTATCAAAATATAAAATTAAATTTTGGTACAATTTAAAGTTTCGGTGATGGCAACTCTTATAATAATATGTAAGGGTAGTTAGAGAAAAACTTATAAATGTATGTATCATTCATTATTGCCGAGCTGTGTTTTGTCTGTTACATTATATTGAAAAAAAATAGTGAATTGAAGTTTAAATATGGATCAAGAATTCCAATATATACGTAATCAAAAAGGACATAGAACACTTCTACATTGTGAGTACAGATATCAGAAGAACAAAACAAATAAAAGTGGAAGTACTTTCTGGCGGTGCATATATAGGCGAGACTGTAATGCGTCACTAACATTAGACAAAACAGGAAAAAATATCATTAAACTGAAATCGGTGCATACATGTGAGTCAATGGAATTTAAAAATATAATTAGTGAACACATAACATTATTAAAACAGGTTGTTTGCAAAGATTTTCGTCCCATAAAACAAATTTACGAAGAAAACGATGAAAAAATTCGTAAAAAAATACCTATTAGTGAACACTATCGGATTCCTACGTTTCAATTAATTAAAGATACGTTATATAGGGCAAGAAAGTCTTATTTGAACGTAGATCGACTACAACATAGCAGTACCGAAACTGCAATTGTACCTGAAGTTTTAGGTAAACATTTCCTTGTTTGTGAAGATGGACAAACTGACAAAATTTTGGTATTTGCAACACCTTTAGTAAAGAAGATTGTGAAGAAACCTGGATCATATTTTGCAGATGGCACGTTTATGTCAGCTCCGCCACCTTTTTATCAGTTTTATGTCTTACATTTGGACATTGGGTCTACAGAAAAGTGTACAAATATAATCCCAGTAATATATACATTGCTACCTAATAAATCCCAAGAGACATATACGCGGCTGTATAACATATTAAAAGAAAAATTGGGTATAATTTTTACAACCTTTAAGTGATTATGAAATGGCACAAATAAACGCTGTCAAATCAGTATTTCCTGAAGCACTAATAACAGGATGTTATAGACATTACAACGCAGCAATATGGAAACATGCAGAGAAAAAAGGATTGCTGCGTACACGAGAAGGGCGAAATATTGCAAGAACGGCTGCAATAGTAGCACTGGTACCGGCTGATCAAATCCCTGCAGCTTGGGGGTACATTTTAAGTATAGCTCCAGATACTCAACAAATGAATAATTTTAGACGTTATTATGAAAACCAATGGTACCCAAAAATGCCGTCATCCTTACTTAGTTGCGCCCACCAACGCCACCGAACAACTAACGCTTTAGAAGGTTGGCATCGGCGCATAAATGCAGGCCGCATACCAAAAAAAGCCAAATTTATATATATTCATCGATAAATTAAGGAAAGAAAGTAAATACTGGAACAGAAAAATAACAGATAATTTATTTACAGAAACAAAAAAACAGAACAGAAGGCAGAAGAAAGATATTAACTTTGATATTAAATACAAAAAGCTATTGAAACTATTGGGACGTAAAGAACTGACGTTTCCACAATTCTTAAAAAAGATTATTTTCTTACAAATGTGCAAATAGTCAAATTTAAGTTTTATTATGTGTTTACCGGTGCATTTTTTTCAGTAGATATTAATGTTTATTTTAGATTACAATATTTCATTAGCAAGTAAGTAGATTCTGCTATGAAAATTTTCTTAGTGAAAAAAAATATATTTAATCATTTACGAAAAATTAATGCAGCAAATGTTAAATAATAACCATGTTTACCTGTGTTAGGTATCTGTAATAGCTAATATTATCTATCTTTCTACTAACAGTATTGATTTTTTTGATTTATGTAAATTTTAAATGTGTGTAAAATATTGAATTTCTATTGATAGTTTTTATTTGGAACAGGAACATACGGCTTTGTGTAAATTTAAGTACCAAAGTTTTGACATCTTAATTAGGCTTTCTAATATTTTAATAAATGGTTTGATTTTGAAAATGGAAATTTTATTCTAAGTCCCTGGCGCGACATTCTGCGAAAGTGACATTCTGCGAAAGAGACATTCTGCGAAATAGACATTTTGCGAAAGAGACATTCTGCGAAAGTGACGTTTTGCGACCAGGGGACATTTTGCGAAAGTGACATTTTGCGCCTGAGCCACATTATGGCATATTTTTGTATTAAATCCAATTACAGTAACCAAAAGGAACTTATTATTAAATACAAAATACCAATGGTAATTTTAATTACAAATAAAGTAAACAACGTTCACAATCTAAATATTACAATATCCCTGACATTCCTTTTCTAAATACTTATTATACATATTTTACAAATTATGGAAAGACAACAATTAAGTGTCTATAAAACTTGATTGTTAATTTGTCTTTCCATAATTTGATGAATATTATGCGGTTCATCTGCAATGTGATCATGCTGCCTCACTACCTCCAAAATATTTTGTGCTAACTGTGAGGAGGCTGCTGCAGTCGCACTGTCCGATTGTAGCCTCTGTCTCTCTATTTGCAAGAGGATCCACTTAGCCTCTTCCAATGGACCTAGTGGCCGTGCTGAAACAATGATATTCTTTTATTTAAATCACATTCACCACCATCATACTCATTGGCCTTTTATTAGCATAACACATTAAGGCTGCACTTAACAAAACCCAAATATAAGAAAAGAATACAAAAAACCCTTCAACAAAATGCAATTTATTTTACATCTCAAGGGTTGTTTCAAAAGTTAACAAAAAAGGGACCAGCCATTTTTTTGACATAAGTATAACACTTGTTTAACACTGATGTATGTTTACTATGCATATATTTATTTAAAAATAACTAAGAACTCTTTGAAGTTTTATGAACTAATATAAATTTTAAAAAAAAGATTCTAGTCAAGAATATAAATGCCACTTATTACATGTTCGCTGTCGCTGATGTGTTTGTCTATGTAGCGGCTGTGCCACTTCAGCTGGGATGTGTGCCGAGGGTGAGGGGTCCAGCTAGAACTGGGACATATAATAATTATCAATTACTAAACTCAACACTTTGGGAAGAGACCCTTACTTATCATACTTTATAATATTATAGTTAGCAATAACTGTTACCTCTATTGATACTTACTGGACAATCACATATATTGGATATTCTTCCTCAGGCTCATTGGGTCTGAGTGGTTCGCTGGTCGAGGATTGAGGTTGCGACTGGGGTGGAGGGCTGAGACTGCGAGGTCGAAAGTTGAGGTAGCAAGGTTATTGGTACTGTCTACCACATTTCCCCCAACGATGTGTTTAAGATAATACTACAAACAAGAATTCATAACGTCAATACGGAGAGACATTGAATAATTCTAAATAAGTAAATAAAGTAAACAGTTGTCTAGCTTACTTTGGACCATCCTTGGGCGTCTTTAGTGTGCCACTACTATCCTCTGTGCATTGAGGACGAGTGCGACCTCTGCGCAAAACCGCCGGCTTTCGGCTCTTCCACGGGCGGTATCATTGTAGCCAGTTTTCGCTAGCTGAGGATGCCTCTTCATGAACTCTATAATAATCTCCCACTGCGCCTCACTGACTCTATTTGGCATGATAGGTAGGTACTGACACGACGAAGAATAAAGTTGAAGTGGAACACATAGCACAACTTCTAAGCAGTCTCATAAGTAGTTTTTTTTATAGTGGACTTGAATGGAGTGAAGGAATACGAAAAAACATTTCAATTTCCCACTCAAAAACTTCAATATTAACCAAATATTTACATTTGTTGACAGAGCACAGTTTGTTGCCAGTTAATTAACAATTTTGAAATATATTGAATATTTAACATTTAATGTGTTAAATGGTTTGAAAAGTGTATTTTTTGATAAATAAAGAAATAAATTTTAGTCAGTACGCTTTTAAAACTCTTCTTTATTTTAAAATTTTGAATTAAAAATAACCGGTAAGTTATCGGTGTTTACATTTTTAAAATTGCAACATTTCATCTTAATCCGAATCGTCAGACGAACCGCATTGTAGACGAATCGTCTCTTATGTGTTTCATTTTACGACAGCGGACGAATTGGAAAGCGTTTCGGCGGACGAATTGGAAGACGAACTGGAATCCGATTCGTTTCATGAGATGGCCTTTTTAGCCCTGCTGAAACCTATCACAATCAACAAATATTAAACAATTAATTAATACACATTAGTTCGATGTTTATGAGTCTTTGTACATGCCAGCAAGTACCTCGTCAAAGAAGCATTTCAATTAAGTAAACATATCATAAATGAAAATGTGTGTGTGTGTGTGTGTGTGTGTGTGTGTGTACGTAGTTTTCTTTAATTGTATTATAGTACTGACAGTTTTAAAATGTCTTCAGTTTCTAAATAGGACTTGTACAAGAGCCATTCTGTGACCACCCTTCTACAGGGTGACCTGTGTAATGGATAAATGTTGCAATCTTTATTTGCTGCATTATAGAGGTGACCACCCAGAACATTAAAATGCCTTTCAGCTTGTGTAGTTCTAAATTTCTGCGTTGGGCATATCATATATCCTCGACGCTTTCTCTCATTTTGGGGGTACAACCCACCAACATATAGACCTATGTTTCCTAACGATGGTATTGAGGACAAAGAGCTGTCTCACAGTAAGAATCTGACATTCTTTATACAGTTTGTCTGTGGGATGCGTAAAGGACTTGGAAGTCATTATCTTAAGCACAGTTCTTTGTGCTCGTTTCAGGGGTAATAAGTGCGTTTTCCCTGCTCCACCCCAAACCGAAATACAATAGGTTAGAATAGACTGACATAGCGCAGTGTATATCATTTTTTTTAGTGCTATCGTCGGCAGAGTGGCGTATCTTTTTAAATATACACATCATTTTTCGTACTCGACCTACAAGACATTGCAAGTGATATTTCCAAGTGATATGGTTGTCAATATATACACCCAGGTACTTGATGTGTGTAGATCTGTTCACTTCAGGACAGTGACATGGTGTAGATGGAGAATTTAGTGTGCAGGAATGTGCTCTTAGCTTGAATGTGTCTGATGCAGGATGTGTACAATTCGAGAGAGAAAACGTCATGTAGGTAGTTTTACTAAGGTTCAGTGTTAGGAGGTTAGCTGATAGCCATTGCATCACCAACTTTAAAGCCTCCTCAGCCCCATTAAAAACTTCAGGCCAATTCTTACCACGGATTAGTAATACGGTATCATCTGCATAAGCTAAAATTGAGCATTTGGGAAGCGAGAGCTTGCATAGAGAGTTTATATAGAGGAGGAACAGGGTCGGCCCCAGCACCGAACCCTGAGGAACACCAAAGTATATGGGTACGTTATTACTCACATAAGAGTCCACCTTCACACATTGCACTCTGTCCAAGAGATAATCTTCAAATATCCGATGGGCATATCCACGTATACCTAGTCTTTCCATTTAAATTTAAAAATAAATGTGGGACAGAGACGGTATCAAAAGCCTTTTTGAGGTCTAAGAAAATGCCTAAGCATTTTTCTTTGCCATCTAGGCACTCCACTATCTCGTCAACAAGAGAGGCTACCGCATCACATGTTGACTTCCCCGATCGAAATCCAAATTGGTTTGGGGCAAGGACATTATTTTTAGTTAAAAACTTTATAAGGCGGTTATTCAGCAGCCTCTCGAGTATTTTCGATAGAGTGGGTAGTACGGATATTGGCCTATAATTACTGATACTGTCTCTGTCCCCGCACTTATAAACCGGGTGGACAATGGCTTTTTTTAGACACTTAGGGAAGACACCGCTGGACATTGAGACATTACAGATGTGTGTGATAATTGGAGTGAGGGTGTTTGAGCACTTCTGCAATAGAAGAGCTGATATATTGTCCCAACCAACTGCAGCGTCATTGCATAAACCACCGATTAGTTTTTCAACCTTCCAGTCATCCGTTGGCATGAGTACAAGAGAGTTCTCAACAAAGCTGTCCTGCGGTAGCTGCAGTCCATCGCGTATATGTGAGTGGAGACCAATACTCTCAGCCAACTCCCGACCTATATTTGAGAAGTATTCATTGATCATGTTTACAGATTGTGTTTCATCAGATCCTATCTTTAGAAGATCAGTAGATGAATTTTTCGATCCTGTATGAATAATATTTTTAATAACTCTCCAGGTGGCCTTTGGATTATTTTTCGCTTTTTGTAGTTCATGCCTCTCATATGCGTATTTCAGGTTCTTAAGTAACTTATTGCAAAAATTACGGTACCTGGTATAAGTTATTCTAAGAGTATAGTTGTCAGGATCTATCTTCAATCGACGGTACATATCATCTCGATTACGTATACATCGTAGTAAGCCACTAGTAATCCATGGTTTAATGATCCTACGTTTAGAAGGGACACTAATTGTTCTAGAGTGCGATTTTACTATCGATTCAATAATTAAGACCAACTTCTCAGCGGCAGTGTCAGGGTCGGTCAAGCTAATTACAGAACTAAAGTCAGCATTCGACACGTCCTTGAAAACAGAGGGATAATCAATTTTGGTTGTGATAGTATATTTGATCGGTAGCTTCATTCCCGTATCAATATTTAGAAGACAAGGTGTGTGGTCGGTAACAGAACATTCAATTAACAAAGTTGTGGTTTGTAGGTCAGACTTAAAGAATACATGATCCAGGCACCTATGTCTACGAGTGGGCAAGGTATGAGTTGGTAGCAGACCCTGAGTAGCCGCCATATTAAGGTATTCGTCTGCCTTTGGGTCTAATTTATTTGGTGTAATATTAATATTAATATCACCTATGAAGACAACATGTTTACAGCTGGACACCATTGCAAGTGTTTCATCCAATTCCTTTAAAAAGGTGTCTGTAACACGCCTACAAGGAGGACGATACAGTGCAACCATCGCAAGGTTAAGGTCATCTATTCTGCAGATTAAACCACTAGCATCCAAAATGCGCGCTTCGGTGACAGTGTGCAGTAATGATTTTGTCACATAAATAACAACTCCATCATTCTGGTTCATGTTACTTTCTGTGCGGTAGTTTATATGAGTCTCTATGGATGGTAATTGTGTATTTGACATTGTATTCAGCCAGCATTCAGACAAAACTATAATTTCTGGCAAAATGTCTATTTCGTTCAGAAATACAATCAGAGCGTCAAAATTGCAATTTACACTGCGAATATTGATGTGAAGTATTTTTATCGAATTATTAATGTTGGGTATCATGTTCCTACACTGATCCTGTTTGCAAACAAATGCTTGGGATAAGCCAGTTGCATCAAGTTCATTTGAGATATAATTTATGTCAGTCATTTGTTGCATATCAATATCACACTTTTAGATGGCACTATATTTACACGAAGTAAGTGAACAATACTGAAATATGAAGCAATGGTTGTTAAATATAGGATACTACGAACAACAATACGCGTCATATTATTTTGTTGTATATTTATTTGTTTAGTGTAAAAAATATATTTAATATATAGTGTAGTAAAATAAAGAAAATAAAGAGGCAGTGTCATAGATCTTATCTCAGTGGGTAGTGTCGATATGTTGTATTTGTGAGTACTAAGATTGTGTTGTGTGTAAGAATGTGTTGTAAGAATTATGTTATTTACAAAAATTTGCGGAGTATCTCGATTCAAAAATATTTGCATAGGAATCACAAGATGAGGTGACGCAAACGTAATAACTAAATATAATGTATCATACCTCCCCACCGCCAATTGTCCACAGAAACATAGTAGGTGCCATCTAGTAGAAAATGTACATATGCACTGTGTGTGAGTGATAGGCATGTATTGATTACATTTTACTATATCATAGAGATACCTCTATGATATAGTAAAATGTAATCAATACATGCCTATCACATACATACATACAACTACAATACAGTATATGTCCTTTAAATATAAGCAGACAATAGAGGTACAGAAAAAAAGACAAAATAAAAGCTTCGTATGTATGTGACAATAAACTCCACAGATATAAATTCTACTGCTTTGATACATTTGCTGCTTTAATGTGTGTGCCCGCTAACAAAATCAAAATGTGAAAGTCATAATAACGTCACGTTTTGCAGACCGGTAGGAGCGGTAGGCCCAAAAAGACCTGCCTCAATGTAGTTAAGGATGACATGCGTGCCAATGGTTTTACCACTGCCCAAGACCGGTGCGAAATGAAGAAGGAAGTCGATAGATGATGCCTGCGGTTCAGTTTGCGTGAATGACGGCTATAACAACTTTTGGTCATATTTGCGATTTTCCCATCGGTATATATCGGTCGCGCTCAAATATATTTATTTTTTATACCACTTAGTTGGCAGACAAGCACACGGCCCACTTGATGGGAAGCGGTTACCGTAGCCTATGGACGTATCACACTCGCGCTGTCGACCATGAAGAAACCTTCTGATGCCCCTCTGGAAGAACCCCATATTGTAGGCGCTTGGGAAAACCGCAGCAGGGAGGTCATTCCACAGCTTGAGTGTGCGTGGGATGAAGTTTCTTTCATACCTCACAGTGCGTACCGTCTCAGGTCACAATGTGTGAGGATGAATTCCCTGCCTTTAGCAAGAGGTACGATGATAGAATGTAGCTACCGGCATCATGTCAAACAATTCATCTGAGCACAAACTGTAGGGAATTATAAGGTTTAAATAAAATGCAGCGAGTATGTGTTAATGCGTTGAGCTTAAAAGTGACATTGAGTGAACTTTATTTACCAAAGTACATTAGATCGATGAAGTTTATATCGCGTGGTCCACGGTATGTAAATTGCTAACACGAAATTAGCAGGAGTTCTCAACACAAGCCATCGTATAGGCGGTAGAACTGTGTGTGTTCTACCGCCTATACGATGGCTTGTGTTGAGAACTCCTGCTAATTTCGTGTGAGGCAAAAATACCCTCCTAAGGCTAAGAAGTTCCACATTACCTGTGAGTATGGAATTGTCAACCAGCCTCAATGCCCGTCTTTGCACTGAGTCAAAGGGGTCAAGCTGGTATGCAGGTGCTTCAGCAAAAAGGTGATAGCAGTACTCCATGTGAGGCCGGACCTGTGCTTTATAAAGAAGGAGTTGCTGCCCTGCAATGAAGTACTGCTTCGCCCTGTTGAGCACTCCGAGTTTTCTTGATGCCAACTTAACCTTGTCCTGCAAATGACTTCGGTATTGGACGTCTCTGGAGATATCGACACCAAAGATCCCGATACTCGAGAAGATGGTAAGCGGTGCGCCCAGAAATTGCGGCGTTACAATGAATGGGGTTTTCTTAGCGGTGAATACACATACTTGTGTCTTAGTGGGGTTGAATTGGACTAGGTTTAGTCGTCCCCAAATCCGATACTCTAGAGAGAGTAGTCTCGATTTCAGACAAGTTGTTCGCGACTCTCCTCCACCTCGGACTGAGGGATATTTGCACGGCCCGTGTAACACGTGTCTCCGGTTCTGCCGTCTGCATAACAATGAATGGAGCCATCAGACAGCATGTCATTGTTATGCAGCAGAAACAGCGTCGGAGACAACACGGAGCTTTGTGGGACACCAGCGTTTATGTTCATACGGTCCGAGCAGCTGCCGTCGACGACGGCTTGGATGCTTCTGTTGGACAAAAAGCTGGAGAGCCATTCGCACAGTCCCTCTGTGAGTCCATAATATGGCAACTTCGCAAGAAGACCTTTGTGCCAAACCCGATCGAAGGCCTTCGCTTCGAGGCTGACCGCTAGTGCCTCACCCCGACTCTCGATGGCCTGCACCCACCGGTTTGTGAGATACACAAGAAGGTCACCGGTAGAGCGACAGTGGCGAAAGCCATACTGTCGATCGCTCAGTAGATCGTTTCCCTCAAGGTATTTCAGGAGCTGTGTATTAATAACAAGCTCTATTACCTTCAAAAGAAGGAAGGTGATAGCGATAGGCCTGTAATTGGTCGGATCTGTCCTGTCCCCTTTCTTAGGTACAGGGTGCACAAATGCGGTCTTCCACGAGGTCGGGACCCTCTTGCGAAGAATGAGAGTGCGAAAAGACGTGTAAATACAGGGCACGGCTCGGGGGCACAGTGTTTAAGCACCATCGCCGGTATACCGTCCGGCCCACTCGACTTCCGAACATCTAGGGACTTAAGCTCGCGCCGGACCACCCGTTGCATGATTTAATTTTCAAAACCCGCTATTATTATATAGTATAGTATATTTATAGTTATAATATCATAATAATATAGGTTAGCGCGGAGTGGCGAGCATCTGTCGTCATGACGTTATATCCGTTACTGACGCTATTTCCGGGTGTCAACTGCCATCGTCACCTCTTCCGCCGGCGCGCGGGCTAGTAGCTGGCCATTCCCTAGCGCAAACATGCTTTTTATTTAGATATGTCACGTACCATTCTGTTCCCAGTGAACGATTCAAATGTATGTAAAGTATAAAAACGTGGAATAAGACTGGCTGACGTGGTGAGAATTGCAGATAATTTTGCAAGATTATTTGTTGTTTCGGGGTAGAGTTATTTTTCATTTGTGCGCCAATTCCTGTCGCATCAAAAGATCCACTATTTTGATCGGTTTCAGATCAGGAGAGTGAACTCTGAGCTCATCTGATTCCTCTATGGGATTGTTGGTTTGGCTTTTATGTGAGTGAATCCCTTCTAGCCTACCGAAAGACTCGTCAGTTAATCATCAAGTGTACCGGCTTAAAGATGATGTTGATTTGGCCCCATAAGTCCTGTTGGGGTTAGGGTCCCTTGCATACCTAAAAACTAAAATAGTACCTATAAAAATCGTACTTAAGTATTAAAAAGTTTTTTTTGTATTTTGTACATTCATAGATATGCTCACGCCTATTTATATAGACAGAGGCTTCTGCTCTACAGGCCTTGTTTCCTATCTTACACATACTTCTCGAGTTCTCTCTTCTGTCATTAAACTTTCATGCAAGCTCATCAATTTGTCTTCTACAAAAATTCGTTACTCATATAGCTTACATTATTATCGGATGTACTTATTTTTATTCAACATATTCAGACACAAACGTAAATATAACATTATATAGATACGTGCAGTTTTTATAAGTAAAGCGGGTATCCACATCAACGCATTCAGACACATTAACGCGTATTCATGTAATGAATTCATGTGGAACGTTTGGATAATATTGTTGGTTTCTGACGTCAAACGCAATTCACCGGGAGCCTGTACGCGACAGTTTCAATCTACGTCACTATTATTGTTAAGAATTGTATGACTGTAACATTTTTAATGGTCTACGACTTTTGGCAATCTGATTATTTATTGATAACAGTTCAGTCAATTAATTTCATTTCATTTTCTATCTTTCTTTCTTTCTTTAAGATAAAAATAAAAACATTTGAAAAATTTTATATTAAAAATTATTAATAATTATAAATTCATGGTGTTATGGAAATTGCAACTTCAATAAACGGGAATTACAGGAAACACTAATATTAGTAATTGTGATTTATTATGGATAATGGATTGTGATCTAATTTATTTTCAATGTAACATCGTATCTTGGGAATATTCTTCATTTCAAGTGTCAAACTTACTTACTTAAATACTACTTATATAAAATACGTAGAAATAAATAAATTTTATTTCTTTTTCAAGCTTTCTCTTTCAGGCTTGCCTCAAAAAATCTAATTGTCTTGCAAGTAAAGAAATAGAGTATAATTTCGTTTTACCTCATACGACGACGCTCAACGCAATTTATAATAATCAATAATAATTCATTTATTTACCAGATAATTAAAATCTATTTTTTGTTCGTAACATTTTTTTCACTTAAATCTATGTTAGTACTTATATTTTACAAAAGATTGGTTTCATCTTATACGCGTGCCTTAATATGTGGCACTCATAGCTACTGTCCACAAGTACCTTGAGCATACTGTTGCCACTGCCACGCATTCCATACAGTATTGACGTAATTTTTTGCACCACAACGCTGCGAAGCCATCGGTACATGCGTGAACGAGCATAGCCGATGCAGTACAGAAAGCACGGCAGCCGCGCCACAGCGCTCAGAAAGCATTATTGTATAGTATACGCAGAGCCTTAAGGGAGCGCTGGGTATAGCTAACCCACATCGCACTTGAGTACAGCGATGTGTAGTACGCCTTAAAAAGCACTACTTTTACACTATCCGGGCACCGAGTGAACCTACGGCCCAGCATATTCGCCCTTACTGCCAATGCCCTACGTTCCCGCTCAATATCTGCATCGTCCCTGAGGTCGTGAGCAACATTGTCCAAGATATTTGAAGGTATCAACCCGACGAAGTGGCACTACATACATAGTCATCTCCGGTATGATATCCGGACGCTTGGTGCCCACGGCCCCAAAGACCAGTCTTGATTTGAAACATGGGATGGTATACAATACCAAAAAGACCAAGATCAAGATAAATGAAATTCCATCAATAAAATAACCTGCACGCGTGCTGCTGCGCTCCTCTATCAGCGCATTTACATAACAATTAAAAAGTTTTGGTGAGGTTAGCCCACATTGTCGTATCCACATTCTATGACATATGGCGATGACTAATTTACCCCATCTAACTTTGATGTCGGTACCAGTGTCGAAAAACACTCAACAGTTCCATAGGGATTCCTGTTTTTTGCAGTTTATCCCTTAGGATATCGTAGGAGACTATGTCGAATGCTTTGGAAAGGTCAAGGAAAGCCGCATATACTGGAGTCTTTCATTTGATCCTTTTGTACAGTCTTACGACTGTACATCGCATGTATGATGCCTTGACTGTACATGCATTGCTGACGCTGCGGCACAGGCCGAACCAGCAACGCGCGTCATCATTTATTTCGTAACTATTCTATTTATATACAATACAAGTAATGAAACTTAAAGAGTATTAGTACAACCTTTACCTTGTACCTACACACTTACTATCAAGGAAAGATTAGCTACACCATTTTACTATTGTTACCTTAATGATACAATATACATATTTACATTGTATTCCGGCTATCCTTCCTTTGTCTCCAAACTACCACTACAGCACACTCCACAAAAGGAGTCAATGTAGGACAACACGTGCAGGTCTTAGATGTCATCCGCACACGGTGCAGAACATCCGATCAAGAACCAAGCGGTTCGGAGACTCTATCCTCTGTCGCACCATTAAGGCCTGGAATTCATTACCAGCTCACGTTCAAGCTGAGTGCCACCATTGTCACACGGTATGTGTGGGTAATGGTGACCCTCTTTTCTGGGACTTTGCCTTCAGCTTACCATCAGGCAAGGCGAAGTCCAATTGACGTGTCCGATATAAAAAAAAAAAAACATGATAACGTCCCGTACACCATTTTTTATTTGATCTTGGTGTTTTTGACACCATTTTAATTTGCCTTTGAACACCGAGAACTGACTATGTCTTCATAAGCACGACCTGAAGATAGTCGGCCATACCAATCCCCGATAACGAACTGAAGGCGAGATGAAGTCAACTTGGCGTGTCATATATAAAATAAAACCATTACAGTAGCTTGTTAGTTGCCACACCACGAACTGATTTATCCAGAATTTTGTGCTTTTGGTGGATAAAGCGCCGAAATATTATACCTAAACCGCGGTAGCCTAGTGGTATGGATAATAGACTGCTGAGACGAGGTCTCGGGTTCGATCCCAGGTTTTAACATGGCACACACCAATGACTTTTTGATGCTTTTCGAAGTTATGTGTGTATTTATCGCAGGTTTATAAATGCCAGATTAATGGCAATAGGCTCGCCATCTATTACCTTGGAACCTAAATATAAACCGGCGAAAAGTGGGTGCTAGCCCCTCTGCCTACCCCTTTGGGGATATCGGCGTGATTTTATGTTTATGTGTGTGTAGTATACCTGCAGGCCAAAACTGGTCATTCATGAATAATTTTAATTTAATTTTTGACACTAATATTTTAAAAGCATTATGTCTATCATTTTTAATATGTAATTTTATCACTGAAACATTTTCACCTTCTTTTTTTTCTAAATCTCTGCTATGTCCATTAGTGTCTTTGTGAACATTAGTAATAAATAACGGAATCATACCATTAAAATTTAAATCTAACCCCTTCCTCTTTTGCCACACTAAAGCCTCACTTATAATAATGTTGCAACTATTACATTTCACAGCGGTTGACATCGTGAAAAATATTTAGTTCATACGTCATACGCTTGCGACGATGCGATGACAACTGAGTCTTGACATAGCCTGATTGTGCGACCTTGTGTTGAGGTTTCTATTTTATTTTCCTCTTACATGTTATTTGCATTTTAGGCATTAGATTTAGTCTCAGAATAAAACTATGACCTCTATAAACTAAATCCAAAGCCAAATCTAAATACATTATATCCCCGTACGTTTATGGACTTTGAATAAAATTATACTGTATAAACTAACTGTTACATGCGGCTCCTGTACGCGCTACGTACATTATAAAAATGCTAGCTTAAGCAACTTCCGTGGAAATGGTACGATCGGACTGATTGTCATAATTATAAATAAAAATAAATAAATATTCTACATTTCACACAACGTTATCTAGACTCCATGGTAAACATAGTTTAACTAGCTTGTGTTATGGAATCTAGAATACTGATAAACACACTTAAATACTTTTTTTTTGTAAATACATACATATTATGCATAGAAACACCCAGACCAATGCAAATACATATATTCATGTATAAAAATATTTGCACTGAGCGGGGATCGAACCCGCGCCTCCTGCGTAGCGGTCGCGTTCACTACCGCCACGCCACAGAGGCTGCCTAAAAACAGTTCAACCTAAGATCATACGGATATCGGGCGCGATCAAAATGTAGTTTCGCGTCATAACGTGTATTGTAATTACTTATTCTTATTGTGACTTGTGATTACATTTTCTAACTAAAAACTTATCTTTTATTTGTCGGGAATAGAACCCCCTACAAATTTGGTCTTTCGAGCCGGATTACAGTCTTGTGTGGGATTTCGATCTCGTGCCCGCAACCTATGGAAATCTATTCTAGGCACAATAAGTAGCCAGTGTGTTATTATACACTATAATCTATACCTGTACCAAATTTCAGCTCGAACTATTCAGTCGTTTGAGAATGATTATTTATTCATTGAAAAAGACACTTTGTTCTTTTCCACTATATTTTATTTTTCACTTGACCGGTTTCCCCTCCGATAACCACCAATACAAACCTTTGAGAATGCCGTGAGGCGGCATAATACAAACATATAGTGGAAAAGTACATAGTGTGTAATTCAATATGTGTAGTAGGTTCCACCAAGTGCCGTCAATCAACAGTAAAAACAGTCTGAAGGTAGCAGGTACGGCTGATTTTTATCCATTGATTAAAAGACTAAAAATTCTATAATATTAGTAGAATATTAGTAAATGAGAAGTGGGATAGTATCCATATATGAAATATTTTATGTATTCACCTATAATAGTACACGATAATGCATTATCATGACATTTGATTTATATATCAAAGTTTAAGTGAAACAATTCGAAGGGTAAATACATTTCTACTTATAACCAAAGAAGAAATTTATATTAAATAAAATAAAGTCAAATAAATAATATAATAGCAATGTAATCCTCCCTTGCTCGACATAATCTTTTCGTCGAAGCAACAAGAATCTTCCTGGTACTATTTATTAACATTCTTCAGATTTGTCAAGAATATTTGCTTATCTCAAAGATTTTTATTCGCTTATTATTTTTTTCTTTGAGATCTCGCAGATACTGTCAAAACCGAAAATGGTGAAGAAACTCTGTTTTGTGATATTTTTATAATGACAAGCTAATCTCACATGCTAGCTAGTATGCACCAGCATACACCAGCTGATTAGTGGATAAATCTATAAAACATAATCGTATATTATGGTACAATATTGGTGAGGTGCCGTTGAGACCCGAGCAATTAGGTGAGGAAGGGAAGGTGCAGAATAATAACTAGTAGTTGTCTGAACAGTAGACCTCGCGGGCATCATTTGCTACATTTTTCTGGTATCTCAATCATTTTCTTGATGCTTCAAACAAAAATCATATGTCCATAAATAACACGACAACAAACTTACCCCCTTTTTCCCCTATTTTACCTCCTGTCAAAAAAGCTCTCAACAAAAGTTGAGTTTTAAAACAAATAACATGTTTGTCAAGTTTAGTAAAAATCGGTTAAGAAATGTGCGCTCTAGACCGGAATTGACAAACAGACAAAGATACGGACAAAAGCAAAATCGACCACTTTGTCGAAACAGAGACTCTTGCTCGCTTCTTCGAAGATAAAAATTCAAAATTAAATAATAATAAGAATTACATATTTATTAATCAGAAAATGTCACTATGCAAAATCCTTAAATGAATAAACAGACTCATCAAACTTTGACAATTATATTAATGATTTTAACTTGGTTATAGTTATGTTGTTCGATATTCAATCAGAATCTCGCGTCATAAACATTATATTAACAGACTGAGCACTGAGCAGTGCCATTTACGGCGGAGATTTCATTTCCTACAAGTTGATAGTTATCAACGGAACTCAATCGATGAGTACATAGCCCGACTCCTCACATTCCTGCACGCGAAGAACGTCTTCATCTGCTCCGTTATTGGAAAATTCCGCGCAAAATTATTGTACGCTGACGTACGTTTCCAATACATACGAGTATAAACAATTGGTGCCACATGAACTAAACTCTCTCTTGAAATATCTCAAACTTATACACTACTACTTATTAACGTGATGAATAGAGCTATTAATTTATTTGTACTATTTTGAGCATGATTTTTTTGTATCGACACTTTTTAAGGACAAAGCAATTAAAACAATAACATGAAATCTAATATAAAAAAAAATAATAACTCACTTGTAAAATAACACTGAAAAGTTACAGTTCCACCACAGGTGCACGTACATGTGCCTAATTGTGGTGAAATTAGAGTCACTTTATGATCTAGTATGCCTAACAACTAGGTTGTCAGATGTGAGTACTTAGTGACCAACTTGAGATAGTATTGTTAAAAATATCATGAAAATGACATTATTCACGATATTTTCTACTATATAAATAAAAAAGGAAGATTTGACTCTTGCGTTTTATCGTGAAAATGTCGCCACGCCTGACATGCAGGTTAACACTGCTTTTAACCGTTCTAGGTTCCTAATATCTTTGTATGTGGAACCCTCGCTAACGCAGACGGGTAATAAGTACTAAAACGTAAACGTTAACGTAACCAGCTTCATTTAAGTCGTAAAGCTGGTATAACGTTTAATGATTAAACAGTAAATGTGCTGCTAATCTCCGCCGTCTAAAGTTTTCACACTAACTTTAAACTTAGTTTTAACTGCCAAAGCTTTGAGAACGCCGCTGTCACGGAGTACAAACAACGTTTAAATAGTTATTACATAAAGTTAGATGTAACAAACTTCTTACTCGTAATGTATGCTTATCACAACAAATTTGTATAATTCATGAGCACTTTGAAAATCATCCTCCTTACCAAAGTGTTATGCCAGATTGCATTCGACGCTTTCAATTTTTTACTCTTTTTGGTTTGACTAATACTGATTTGTAAGGAGCGACTACTTCCTGACTTCGAGAGCAAAACCTGCGTCAAAATCACATCTGTCAATTACCAGGTATATAGTGTGATCTTAATTTGACATCGAAGGTCTTAGCGGTCCTCAAGTTCTAAAGAAAGTATTAGAAAGAAAGAAAGAAAGAAAGAAAATACGTTTATTAAACACACACAAAAAAATAGTAATGCCATTAATAACAGGTGTCAGTGTGGAGTGTGTGTTTAAAAAGCCGCAGTTCAGCTGATGCTACAGATTAGGCACAATCTGCAGGTCAATCAGATTAGGGTTACGCGTAAAAATAATTAAAACTCAGATCTAAGTCCATGCGAACGACGACCCAATTACTTTTCTTTTATGTAGGACACGTCAATTAGACTTCACCTCGCCTGATGGTAAGCTGAAGGCAAAGTGTCAGTAAAGAGGGTCACCATTACTTACACTTACCATGTTACAATGGTGACATGTACAACTAGTTTATATAATATTTTCTTTTTATCTATGCTACTCCATAAAGTCTTAGAATTATTTATCAGCTAAAACATCTTCTTATCTTAAAACATCTGATGGCTCTCTCAACTGCGGCCAATATTGTAACATTGCTGGTGTCTGACTATTTATACTGTTGATTGATAGCACTTGGTGGAATACAACTACTTGATACTTTGTGGAGTACAATTGTACTTTTTCCACTGTATTTTTTATTAGACCTAACCGGTTCTGCTTTCTCATTATTTTTTTTAAAGAATATTAGAACAGAAATTACTAATATTCCCTCTAACCCCTTCAGTTAAGCTAAATTGCTTGTGTTAGGAGTGGGTTGACGTCAGTAGTGTAATGGCAAGGATTAGAACCCGGGACCTCGATCGCAAGACCGACTCCTTAACCAGTAAGCTACCGACACTCACAATTCTTGTTGTCCGAATACTTGTGTGTAGTGTTGCGCCGAATTCTTGTTGTCTGTAATGGTAATCCTCTTTCCTGACACTTTGCCTTCAAACTACTGTCAAGCGAGGTGAAGACATATTTGTGTGCCCTATATAAAAAAATGTAAGAAAATTTTAGATCAGACACAGAATCGAAAGCTAAATTTTGACTTCCTAGATTGTTAGTTCAGTACACCGACCTTTGTTCAAGCCCTTTTAACTCGTGAGGAGAGAGCCAGATCGTGAGAGATGGCCCTGGGTCGGCCGGGGTGCGAGGGATATGCCTATCAACCTCACCTTCGGCAACCAAAACGACCCACAGGCGGCGTGCGTTTTAGTCGGTTCGAGTCCGACATAACCTCTTCCACCGGCTCCGACGGGGAGGTATCCGTGGGGATTTTGCGCACGTAAAAAAAAAGAAAAACCCTTATAACTCGTAGAATTCAAAAATCTTTTTGTAAATAAGGGATGGTAGCTAGCTAGGTCATCGATCGTCGCTCTTCCTTTTCAAAGGATTTCTTCAGCTGACTGAACGGGGCCCGAGCGGAATAATAAGTATCCGATAGGAATAAATGGATTTCTTAAAACTCTTTTTCGGATATTCACGGAACTTACAAAATTTGAGGTTAAAATTGTTATTAACTTACATATAACTATAAACGTAAGATACAACCATTTCTACGAACACAAAATAAAGTATTTGCTTTAAATTTTTCAGGGTTTAACCTAACTTATAGCGCCCGTTACTAAGCAGGTGTACTTATCGCCTAAGTCCCAAAGGGCGAATGCCAAATGTGGGAAAAATGAAATTCATTGGAAGATCTCGTCAGAACACTCGCTATGGCAGAAGCTGTAAACAAAAATACATTTATTCTATTGCTTTCTCTACAGTAAACGGTAATATCATTTTACTGTTTGTATGTGATAAAACAAGCTGCTAAACCTGCTAAGCTGTAAAGTTTGTGACACATTGTCTACGATTGTCTACGAATTATCGTAGCACGCGAGCTATGACGTCGTAGCTTGAATTCAACTGTATTTAATGAAATCTATTTTACATGAAATACTGCATAGACAATGTATGTAATCATCGCATCTAAGTAATGCGTATTGTGATTTTACCCTTTACCGCCAACTATCGTCAACATAACATATAACATAACATAAACTATATCCCCGAAGGAGTAGGAAGAGGTGCTAGCACCCACATTTCGCCAGTTTACGTTTAGGTCCCAATGTAATAGGTGGCGAGCCTATTGCCATTAACCGGGCACTTATAAACCTGCGATAAATACACACATAACTTCGAAAAGCATCGAAAAGTCATTAGTTTGTGCCATGGGAAAACCTGCGATCGAACCTGATGCCTCGTCTCAGCAGTCCATTACCCATACCACTAGGCTACCGCGGTTTTTTTTTTGTATACTTTTTTATATACTATCGTCAATAGAACAAGAATTCGTTTATATAAAATATACTATTATTGCCCACGACCTCAGCCATGTGGATATTTAGTTCCGTTCCCGCAAGCCATAGAAACCTATTCTAGGAATAAAAAGTGTAAAATTTATTATTCCAAAATAGTTCTGTGCTAATTTCAGATACGTTCAAGTAAGCATTTTCACAAACTTTCATATTTATAGCATTAGAATTAGATGTCATACATGTAACTAAACTTCGTTTGTCCTGGTTCGGGCATGTAATGCGTAGGGATGAAAGTAATGTAGTAAGGGAGGCACTAACTATGGAAGTGAATGGCTACAAGAGGAGAGGGAGGCCTAAAATGAGGGACTTTGTGAAATATGACATGGTTAAGAAGGGAGTGAATGTTAAAATGACTGCAACTAGAGATGAATGGAAAAAGAACACATGTTGGGCCGACCCCAAATAATCTTGGGATAAGGGCAGGAGGATGACATGTTACTAAACTTCAACTTTTTGATTGAGATTTAAGTAGAAGATAAAGAACCAAAGGGTATTTAGAGACTCCATATTTTTGAAAATGTTTTTCTTCCCTTCCGAGCGTAATAGCTGACAGGCGAGCCGTCACTTTTTATTTATATCCAAGTAATGGTATAAGAAGTACATTTGCACTACATGTTTTTAATATATATTTATTTTATGTGTTGTCATTCTCTTCACGTTTATTATATTTGGGCTGTTACACAACGTCTTCGGCTTGACACACTCGTAAAATTCTATCAGAAAAGCCCTAAAATAAAATTATGAGAGAGAATAAAAAGTGTAGACACTAAAAGAATTCGTGCGCTTAAATATATTATAGATTTTTGAAGTAACACGATATATACTTTTTTAAATATATTTTATGTAGAAATAAATCTTCTGGTTCCGTTCACGTTAATTCCCGTTAACATTACTGTATATCTTGGCATGTGAAATTTTTTGAAAGTTAATATTGATAAGTTTTATTTAATTTAGAAAAGTGTTGCTCATGCCTGTATCCCTCCGAGGTAGGCAGAGACATTTTTCTTTTGCTCTCTTTTTTTTTAAATTTTTACTATACATATACCTAACTGAAAAGAACCATTTTTAGGTTATAATTATTGAATTATTACATAACATAACATGAACTCACGCCTATATCCCCGAAGGGGTAGGCAGAGGTGCTAGCACCTACATTTCGCCAGTTTATGTTTAGGTCCCAATGTAATAGGTGGCACTTTACCCATACCACTAGGCTATCGCGGTTTTGTATTATTAAGCTCCTAAAATTAAGGTTTAAAATTGCTTTCTTTTTCTTCACGTTTAATTATTTTGTGAAAGATATTATTTGAGACTATGAATGCTCTCTAATTGAAATGTTGCATGTATAGACAATACCAAATTTTTGCACACCTTGAAAATACTGCGGACCTTTACTTGCGGATTTAATGAAAATGTATCTTTTACTTACTTTCTGTAATCTGTGTTATGCAAATAAATTATTTGATTTGATTTGCCGGATTTCGGGTTACGATATAAATAGTTCTCAGATTTTTTAATACTTTCACGAACTGAGCGTCTGGAGGCGTAAAATTGCGCTAGCAGTTGTTAATTGTTCGGACCAGCGGGAATGACCCGGAAAAAGAAAGTGTGAACAGGTGGGAATTAAATTTCTCATTCGTCAACACTGATAACCAGTAGAACAAAACATTCCCAGTAGTTAAAAGTGTTAACTAAGGGGTATTGGTCAGTGAATTTCAAAACTTTTTCTTTCTTGGAGACTATCAAATTACCTAATTTAATATGTTGTCCATAAATATCTCCCTGTAAAGGCTTCTATTTCAGATGGTATCACTTCGAAAACAGTGGTCGCTAGTTTTACTGGGGCATATCATTCAGCGCGCGAATTTAAATGATTTCAAATTTTATTTCACGCTTGCGACACGGCAACAGGTAGTAAAAATAAATTCTATAGGTACAGTTCTAACAATATAGGTCTTTTAACTATCATCAGTATCAAAATAAACGGGATATTTACCATGTTTCATTGTTTTGAGTTTCCGGTATTTCGGCGCTGTTGCAAGCTGTACTGGCGGTGAACAGAGTTTTTTTTTTTCTAGGATTAATTATATGGATCTACCCTCTTAGAACTCGAAAAGAACTCGAAAGAGGTTCTAACAGTTCTTCTCTGCCAGCCGCTTGGAAGTACATACTCGAGAAGAGTTTATAAATCGACAGCAATAACCGGCAAACTCTCTCACATATTCTACTCGCATGCCGGTACTCATATTGAGCTCGTGCTCGCCACAATATGTCCTGCCGACTTTATGCTTCCAATAAACCTTCTCAGTACCTAATTTTGCGTTGCCTTATACTCAAATGAGAAACGAAATAGCCACGACAAGAATACTACTCTAAATTTGACGTGTTTTTTTGGAAATACAAGGGTATTCTAAGAAAAAATAAATAAGAACAATTTTTCCAATCCAATAGTTTTATTTATGTAATTTTATATGTTGAACACGATACGTAGGATTATTCCATCACATAAAAATGTTACCTTTGATTTTCTTGTGGGGTACTAGAATAAAATGAATCTTGATTTGAATAGAATTGTTTTACGATTCATGTCACGTCCCAAATATTTTTTTGTATTCCGTCTTTGTAAAATCTTTCAATGTCAGATTGTGCGATGTAATATTTGACGTACAAGATGTATTTGACACTAGGAATTCTATTACTATATTAGTTCCTTTTGTGACTTGTTCTTTCTTTGAGTCATTTTTCGACTGAAATCTGTGATATTTGGTAAAAAATATTTTTTGGCGTTTATAATGATGTCTATCCTTTTCCAGCTATGGGTGAAGTTAAAGGGTTATGGAAATAATCAGGCAATAGAAAAGTGATAGCTAGATCAATAATTCACTTTTAACATAATACTTCTTAGTCTTGTAGTTAATTTTTGTATATAAGCTTCATTTATATAGAAAATTAACTACAAGACTAAGAAAAGGACTCGCGCACTGATTGTTCCGAAACTTAACTAAATAAACCGTAATATATTTTGAATGCGTTGACTTAGATGTTTGATTTATGCACAGTTTCAAGATGTTATAGACCTGAGAATATAGTATAAATTTCAACTTGATACCTCCTTGCATTCCTGAAAAAAAGGTCTTGACAGATAGACAGACAGACAGACAGACAGACAGACAGACAGACAGACAGAAAGAAAGACAGACAGACAGACAGACGGACAGATTGACAACAAAGTGATCCTGTAAGGGTTCCTTTTTCCGTTTAAGATACGGAATCGTAAAAAGGTAAAATAACTGTAATTAGTAATTGGAAATTACTAACTATTACTACTACCATAGGCGACTAAAATATTTAATAACAATAAATAAAATATTTTCAAACTTTTTCATATTTGATAAACATTAAGTGAAAAATAACACTTCAAAAAGGTGAAATTAACTCATATCTTAGTTATTCGCATCAAGGTATTCGCATGCCTCCATTACGAGCAAGTTTGAAGTTTCAAAGTTAATTACCGACTTCACTGAGCTGCGAAGTTCGTTTTAAATTAATAAATACATAATTTTAGTATTCCAGACCTTGTTCTTGCACAAAGAGCTACATGCAAAGTGTCAGGTGTCTGGCTTAACAAGGTAAGTGGGTAAAACTTTTGTTAAGTCACAGGTGTTTTATGTTTTGGACATAACATTACAAAACTTTTATATGACGTTGTGGTGTAAATGTAGCAGTATATTTTACTCATGTGTTAAAAGAAAATGTATTTAGACACTTTAACAAGCAACTAGTTTTATATATAGACACATCATGTGACTTCATAGTGTCTATACCTCAGATAAGTAGTATAAGTAGAACGTGACTGTTATTTTGACAAAGTACAAGACTGACTTTTAAATATATATTTTTACTACCTGGTGGGCAGACAAACACATGGGCCAGCCTGATGGAAAGTTGTTACTGTGGCCTATGGGCGTGTGCACCACCAGGGGAGTCAAACCCGCGCTGCCAACCCTGTAAGCACAAGAGTTTCTGTGCCGTCAATGTAAAAGACAATGCATGTGACCTACCACTTTGGAAGACCAAAGGCGACAAGCCTTTCCCACTGACAGCACAAAAACTCTCCAGTGAGCTCTGGCTACCCTACTCACGCGCCGCGGTATTCTGTAGGGCGGGACTTCCCCAGTCGGACTGCTCAATTGGACGGAAATACCGTCATGTTCTACCTCCTGTTTTATAATTATCACTAAACTGTATCTGTATAACTTAAACTTGATACATTTGTGGTTATAGGTTATATATATTTACTATAACTTAAAACTAGCTTTTTTTGTAAATAGCATTCCCATGACTTATTCCACAAGAAAACAGGAATATGTTTTATGTGTTATTTCAGATTATGAATGTACCTATGTAAGAATTTGGGCCACCCCATCTCTTCCCATGTGGTGTCATACAAGGCGACTAAGGGATAGGGCTGTTTAACATCAGACAGATATATACGGCCCAGACTCAGCCTCAGTTGCATGACTCGAGTCAACAATAGTGCTCGGAATACGGCAAGAGTCTCACTCCCTACTACTCCCTACCGAATACAATTATTGGTGAAATGTGGGTGTTAATTCACCTCTGCCTAACCCTCCGGGGATAAAGGCGTGATTATATGTATGTATGATGTATGTATATAATGAATGTATCGCATTTATTTTAACAACCCAGTTTAAACACAACATTATTCTCAGTTTAACGTTAGTACCAGTCGCATGCGAATCCTTCACCTCAGAGTTCGGGGCCCGCTTCGGTCTTGGACATAATAAAATAAATAACCATTAGCATGCATGTCATCTTCTATGGCAAAAAACCAGCCCCTTTTTGGCTTAAATCGGCGCCCTGTTTAAACACAGCGCCATCTTTAAAAGTTTTCAAACTAATTTTTTTTCAAACTAAATTACTATCAAGTCCAAAGTAACGTATATAAATATCAATCATTCAATCGTAAGTTCAATCGTGCTGACAGAAGAACCATTTCAAATTAGATTTTATTGAATGTGTTAACGCTGTTGGGACTATTGTCCTTTTTTGTACTAAATTTAAGAGTCCACCCAAGTAATTGTTTTCTTGTTACCCTGCAAATCAAATAATGTTGAGGGGTGTTTTATTTTACTATCGTATAACTTTGTAACATGGATTTTGAAAGCGTATGATGTAGAGACCTTAGGTAGTGATGTAGAGACCTTTTCTTTCTAAAGTGGACTTTAATAATATGCTGCGATCTTTCATGATTTTGATTTGCTTTGAGTCCGTTAGTTTCGAATAATTCCGACCTTGGCTTTCTTCAATACATCAATCAAATCATCAACCACATCATTTACAACCTAATAGAATAAATTCTATATTTGTACCCAATTTCATTCAGATCTGTTCAAAGCACGAGGTAACAAAGTTGCACGCTATGTTGCTATGTTGCACAACGTTACATAAGAAAGACGCTCAACAATATTGTATGTACACGCTTTATCAACCGTCAAACAAATAATAAACCCTAAGCGTCATGTTGCACGCCCCTGGCATACGCGTATTGACTAACGTTGCCGAACTTGTTGAGCAGCAAGTGTTACTCGTCAAATATTACCTAGTGTGTACGAAACTTAACTGTTCTGAGGTGATTGAGTAATTAACATGTATCCACCAATGATATTACATATAAAAAGGAGGTATCCACCCATCAAACTGTCACATTTAACAGTCAACAGTAGCAGTAAATGTGTCAAGCTGCCTTTAGACACGAGGTTTATGAACACCTAAACAAACATCCACAGCCTGTAAACAATTTACCTAAAACATTAATACGTAACTAAGTTAAAGACCTCGTTATGTACCCACCTAGTACCCTTCAGAATATCAACAGCTTTACAACTAACAAGTTACAAATATCATTAGGTAAACTTCACAGGAAACTGGCGAAAAGGAAACAAATATTCGTTGGTCGCATTCCTCCGAAATAGCTCGGAAACGTTACACTTTCTCACTTGGCAATATCTGTCTTTTAAATTTCGGTACAAATACCTCGGAAATGAGACAGAAGAGGTATACATTGTTGCCATTCCCGTTTTGTACGTTACCGTTAAATATTTTGAAAAGGATATTTTTAAATATCTTCATGTCAGATTTCGTTCCTTTTTCAAGAACATACTTTAATGAGCTGTTTTCTCATCATCTTCCTATAATTAGGCACTATTTACAAAAGCGAAAGTTTAAACAATTTGTGGAAAGGGAAAATATATCGAACGAAATTAAAACTATTTTCATAGACTATAGGGCCAACTGCTTATAGAACAACATGATTAATATAGGTAATTCTTCTCATCTTTTCGTCGAGAGATGTTGTTGCCGCCACCTAAAAAAATCTATGGTGAGAGAGATACAAGTTTCGACGCATGAATCACTGTAACGACGAGAAGATGAGCTTTAAAATTTCTTCTTTAGGGAGAATTTTCCAGAGATGGGAACACTGTCCATACATTTTTTGAGGATTTATACACAACTCTCAGCCTAAAAACAACTTGGATCACCAAATTAGCTAAACGAACAATGTACCTCAAATTCCCTCCAAGCAGTCTCGTTTCCCCTGAGGCCCATATTTTACTATGTACTCCCTACCTGGGGTCTGTCGTAAAGGGAATTAATGAAATCCTGACCCACGTTCAATAAAGTAAGGGAACTAATGATATAGCTTCTACATTTAATTACTTTTGCTAAAGTAATCAATTTTCAGACATTACATAAAGTTTAAAGTTACATTTTATCTTGACGTCGGCCATGATTTAACTTGTGAAGCATTCGGAATTGGAAATTATAACTTTAATGTTATCGGCAATGGTTGTTTAAAGATCAGGGTCATGATTTACTGTGAATTTTGGAAACGATATCATTTCGACGATATTTCCTAGAAATACAATCTTAGAGGAGCCTGTGGTTAATTGGTAACCGAGTACGATAATACTGGTCCTTGAGTAATTGCTCATACGTCTCCTATCAGTGGCAATGTAGCTTACTCAGACTGACTGCCTAAGGTGTGATGACATCACGCGCCTTAACAAACTTGATGTTTATGCTTTGAAAATGGAGGTCTTTGTAAAGTGGGTAGTCCGAATTATTTTTGACGAATGAAAGAAATTCATTGTATAACAAACGAACCCAGATCAATCGACAGCTCGTCAGTCAAAGTCTCGAACAGATAAAGTTGGGCTTTTGCCTAGAAAAGTGATTGAAACTTCTTTGATCTGAAAATATGTCTGAAACTTGTTCAGTTTCAATATTATTTACCCCCTATGAACGTCATTAACGTGTCGAAGACCTTCCCCGTCTAGAGTTGAGATTTAATTGACTTATCGATTTGTCATTCATTGACTTAAATTCCATATTCCAGATCTATACTCAGTCCTGAATCTCGTTTTATCTGATAACAGATTGAGAGAATAGCCAGATTGTCTATAAAATCAGTCCTCAAGCAAGAACAGAACAGAATTCTAGAATAAACTAAGGCCCACTTAGTTTTAGCAGATAGTTCAGCTGTAAACTAAGCTAATGAAAGTTACTAGAACGTTTAAAGATATTATGTTTCCGGCAGAGTAGATTTTGAACCACCCCATCTCTTCCCATGCGGTGTCGTACAAGGCGACTAAGGGATAGGAGTCTTAAGCATCAGACAGATAAATACAGCCCAGACTCAGCCTAAGATGCATGGCTTAAGTCAACAATAGTGCCTGGAAAAGGCTCCCCTATATCGTGGGACCAAATTCAATGATAGATAAAAAGTGGGTGTTAATTCACCTCTGCCGAACCCTCCTCATCCAGGGACATATAAAAACACGAATCTAATTTCAATGAAATTAGACCAACATTTCTCAATAACAAGCTTCATCTTAATTAAGTTTAATAACGTACCAACTGTAAACAGATAAATAACGACCGGAGCTCCGAATTATTAGCTGGAGGGCTCCTGTCTTAATAAATTAAGGAACGAGTGTCAAAGTGCCTTAAAAACAATAAGGTGCCTATGAAAACAGAGGGATCATCATATCTAAATTAAGGCCGACTTCGTCGATTTATGGGTATATAATTTACATAATATAAAATGTATAATTTTTGGGAATATGGGTGTGGTCAGATGTAAAATACAAAACCTGATTAAAAAAATAAGATGAAAATTTAAGGAACAAACACAAGAAAAGTGATTAAAATAGACCAGCCCCAGGCTAGTTAGTAAAAAGATTACTTTTCTCTTCCTTTTTAGGGTGGAGGTAATTCAGCCGTTGGGTCCAAATATAAATAGAAATCGATATGACCTCCTTTTTTTGGTACGGAGTACCGCTCGGATCGGCTATGCCCATCGGCCATCGAGGGCGGTTACATCGGACTAGAACCCACTTAAACTGCACGCTGTCTCGGATCTCAAATGCTATGTGTAAAGTGGTTCAATAGTGCATTTCCCTCGCACCTCTTTTGAACACAGAGTATATGGCAAGAGATAAAGAGAGACGGTTCTCTTTCTGTTGACCAGGGTGCACCGCGTGCAGGTCCCGGACCATGCACCTCAAATCGATATATCCTATGATCCTCTTTCATTTTAATGATTGAACAAGTAGACAGCATAATGCAGTTTCGTGGGCATCAATCATCGCGAATATGCCTGCAGATAAATGGGCAGGCCCTGGTATAGACTTTCTTTCAGGGATGTTTTGCACTTCAATTGCGTAATATCATAAGTGTATCTAGTACATTAAAGCAGTCAATCAATCAGCCCACCGCAGTCCACTGCTGGACATTCAAATTCAAATTCAAATTCAAATAGCCTTTATTTCGGATAATAAATTAATTTCCTTACAAATTTTCTTGATCACACTATTATACTAATAGCTCTTCAATATTATTGACATTCACTTTACATGCATTATTTTGGAATCGATTACTAACAATACAATAATAAATAGTAGTTAAATAATATTAGGTAATTAATAATAATAATTCTATTCCTCGACATCGGTAACATTATCCGCTTGCCCTTTGGCATAGGCCTCCCCTAAGGCTTTCCAAGAGTTTCTGTTCCTGGCATGTCTTTGCCATGTTGCTCCAGCTACTTTTTTGACATCGTCTTCCCATCTAGTTTTTTGGCGACCTTTTTTTCTTTTCCCTTCTCGTGAGCACCATTCCGTAACATCCTTTGTCCATTTTTTCTTCTCGCTTCTGATCATATGGCCTACCCGGTTCCATTTACGTTTTCTCACTGTGTATGTGACATCTGCAACCCTTGTCATGTTTCTTATATCTGTGAGTTTGATTTTATCCCTTAATTTGATGTTTAGGATGCTTCTCTCCATTTTGTTTTGACACACTCTGAGTGCCTAACTCTGCTTATCAGTAATGGCCCAAGTTTCAGTTCCGTAGGTTAAACATGGTAGTATACATGAATTGAATATTGTCGCTTTGTCTTTCAGGGGTATTTGAGGGTTTTTCATTACCTCTTTTAGTGACCAGAACCTTTTCCAAGCTTTACTTATTCTGATGTTTAATTCTTTTTGCATTTGGTTTTCCGTTGAGATGATTTGTCCTAAGTATGTGTATCCATCAACATATTCCATTTGGTTAGAATCTAGTAATATAGGTGTTTTTACGTGGTTTGTCATTAATTTTGTTTTATCTAGGTTCATGGTCAAACCCACCTTTTTGCTTTCCTTTTCTAATTGTGATAACATTACTTTTAAGCCTTGTTGGTTTTCGTTGAGTAGAATAAGGTCATCTGCGAATCTCAGATGGTTAAGCTTTTCACCGTTTATTTTTTATTCCATATTCATCCCAATTAATTTTCCTAAATATATGTTCCAGTACCGCTGAGAATAATTTTGGCGATAGGGGGTCTCCTTGTCGTACTCCTTTTTTTATTTTAAATGCTGGGCCTTTTTTTTTAGTTTGAATGGTTGCTGTCGAATCTTTGTATACATTTTTTATTATTCTTATATACTTTGGGTGGACCCCTTGTGAATTTAGAGCTTCCCAGATGTACGGGTGTTATAGAGAATCAAATGCCTTGCTGTAATCTACAAATGCCAAGTAGAACGTTTTTCCATACTCATTACATTTCTGTACAACTTGCTTTACAACATGGATGTGGTCCATTGTTGAAAAGTCGCTTCGGAATCCCGCCTGTTCTCTCGGTTGATTTTCGTCCAGCACTGAACCAATTCTTTTTAATAATATCTTCGAGAATACTTTGTATAAGTTGGAGATGAGACTGATCGGCCTGTAGTTATTTATTTCCGTTTTGTCGCCTTTTTTATGGAGCAGTATAATGATCGAAGCTGTCCATTGTTTAGGTATTATTTCTTTAGTTAGAATACTGTTGTATAGGTTTGTAATAGCCTCCGTTATGTAGTCTAGGCATCCTTTCAAAATTTCGTTGGTTATCCCATCATCCCGGGGAGCTTTGTAGTTTTTCTGAGATGTTATTGCATATCTTATTTCATCTTCTAGTATTGGAGGAATAGGTTCTGTATCTTCTTCTTGTAGGTGTTGCGTGTTTGTGTGGTCTGCGTCGTCGTATAATTTATAATTTTCTATAAAATGTTGTTGCTATTTCCATAATCTTAAGCCTTTTAGTTTCTTTCCTTCCAGTTGTTTTGTTTTTGATAGATGGAATCCAGTCGGTTTTCTCTCTTAGTTCTTTTAGAGCTTTCTTTATGCCTGCTGACTTTTCAATGTGGTACTGGATAGTCCTATTTCTTAACTGTTTTCTATGTGTCCTAATTTTTTCGTTAATTTGTTTACTTAGATCCGTTATTTGTTTTCTGTTTTGTTTTTTATTTACTAAAAGAGTATTCCTGGCCTCTATTAAGTGTCTGGCTTCATCTCCAATTTTATCTGCTGGACATAGGCCTCTCCCAATGTGCGCCATTTTCTCCAATCCTCTGACTTCCGCATCCAGTCTGTTCCAGCCACATTTTTCGTCCGTCCTTCTGGCTAGGGGGCGTCGTACCTTTCATTTACCTTCTCGCGGTCTCCACTCTAGGACTCGTTTGCTCCAACGGCCATCGGTCCTTCGACAAACGTGGCAAGCCCACTGCCACTTCAACTTGCTTATTCTGTGGCCTATGTCGGTAACCTCGTTCCGAATTCTATCCTTCAGAGAAACTCCAAGCATAGCTCGCTCCATAGCCCGCTGCGCGAGTTTTAAGCTATGGACCAGCCCCACTGTAAGTGTCCACGATTCGGCACCGTAAGTCATAACAGGTAGGACGCACTGTTCAAAGACGTTTGTTTTAAGGCAGTACATTAAAAATATCATATATCTATTTATCCAGAAATTCTTCGAGCAATATCAGCGTTATAATTAGTAGCTTCCCACGTAATCATTTTCATTTCATATAAATTGCGTTTCTAAATTACAATCTCGTCAGTGGTCGCATCCCTATTTATATTTCCACAGCCCCAATTAAAAAACTCGTCACTTGCTTGGTACTTTTGCTATGGCTCTTTTCAATTTAACATGCAAATTCTTTGTCAAGAGCTTAAAATTTCACTTTAACCTGAGAAAAAGTGTAATATTAAAATACATTTCAAGGAGTTACAAAGCATTGTATCATAAAGCGTCTGTAAAAAGGAATTAACACAAAAATGTTAATTATCTTCGTCATAATGTATCCATGAAGAATATTGCTGCTATTTCGCTTGTCTCGAAAATAAATCTTTTGTTATACAAGCCTTTTGAAATCATTTTCATTCTAGCCTGTATTCCGGATCGTCAAAGCCTACTTTTCCACTCAATCTCCTTCAATTTAGTTCGCTTTTTGATGTCGAGTCAATTCTTCGTAAAAGGTGCCCTGTTTCTGATGCAGGTACCTATGTAAATAAGTATTAAAATGTAAAATAATCTAGCTAATATTAACAACAAACTTAGTAAACCTGCTGTCTGAAGAATAAGTAACTTATCGAGGTTGAGAACTCCCATAAAACCGTATAAAACAAACCAAAAGGAGGCAAAGAAGTGAACCTTGGTGTCTGAGGTGTAGGTCTTAGATATAACCGGGAATTATACTAAGATCGTGATGGTAATAGGAATAATATGTGCGTTTATAAACTGTCTTTTTCTGAATGGTTTAGTATCCAAAAGGGGGTTAGACAGGGATGTGTAGCGTCACCATGGCTGTTTAACTTATTCATGGACAGTTGTTTGCAAGATTTGAAAGATAAAGAATGTGGTTTAAGAATGAAGAATTTACTCGTCAAATGTCTTCTTTATGCTGATGATCAGGTTTTACTGGCGTCATCGGCAGATGAGTTGCAGGAGATCGTAACAACTATGCATGAAGCTTTTGAGAGGAAAGGAATGAAAGTGAATGTTAGTAAGACAAAAGTTATGGTTTTTGAAAGAGATGAATGCGTGACAGAGTGTAGGATTTGTATAGATGGAGAAAAAGTGGAACAAGTGAATGAGTTCATATATTTGGGAACATTGTTTACGAGAGATGGAAAGCATGAAGAAGATGTTGAAAGGAGAGTGATGGCTGGAAATAGAGTGAATGGGGCACTACACAACTTTATGCGCAGCCGGAAAGTGTCCGAAAAGGCACGACTGGCTGTACATGGAGGAGTATTGGTGCCGACTCTTATGTATGGTAGTGAAAGTTGGGTGTGGCAGAAAAAGCATCAGAGTAGAGTGAATGCAGTAGAAATGCGTGCGTTGCGAAGTATGTGTGGCTTGACCTTGAAAGATAGAGTGAGAAATAGCGTGATAAGAGAACGATGTGGAGTGATAGAAGATGTAGTGATGAGAATTGAGAGAGGAATGTTGAGATGGTTTGGTCATGTTGAGAGAATGAATGAAAGAAGACTAACAAAACAGGTGTATGAGGCGAGTGTGGATGGTAACGTCGGAAGGGGAAGACCTAGGCGCACATACCTGGACCAAATCGGGGAAGTTTTAGAAAAGGGGCAGGTCAGGAGTACTCTAAACCGACGAGCATGCATGAAGAATGTAATGAGAGTGAATGAAGCGAGAGTAGTATGTCAGGATCGTAGCAAATGGAGATCCGTGATCTCTGCCTACCCCTTTGGGAGACAGGCGTGATTTTATGTATGTATGTATAAACTGTCTTAACTATTAGATATACTGAATGACTGATGGTATTTAATGGGACATGGCATTTGGTGCATAAATCACTTGTACTTTTCCACACTGGTGTCCACATACTATTAACAGAACTTTCATTTCATTTCATTCATTGGGACCTAAAGATAAACTGGCGAAATGTGGGTGCTAGTACCTCTGCCAACCCCTTCGGGGACATAGGCGTGGGTTTACGTTATGTTAAATTTTGCAAAATGAATAATTCAATGAAGTACTATTTAATCAAGTTGTTCATTAAAAGTTCTTTTATATTTGGTGATTGACAAATAATAATATATTCTTCTTTTGTTTAATCTATGCTGATGACACTGCGGTGGTTTACTCGGGAGACTCATGGGGCGACGTGAAATCGATCGCTGAACGTGGTCTGTTAGAGGTGGCTAGATGGCTAAATGAAAACCTGCTAATACTTAATGTTTCAAAAACCTACTACATTTGTTTCACTCCAAACATCAGATCACAGCCAGGTTCCGATTTCGGAGTCCCTATCCATGGGTGTGCCAATGCATCGGAATTAAGTTGCAACTGTCAAAGCATACAAAAAGTGACCACTGTAAAGTATCTTGGTGTTACGGTTGACCAGAGACTATCGTGGCATCCTCACCTTGAATGTATTATGAGTAGAGTCAGAAAACTTATATATATATTTAAAACTCTGCGTCATGTTATGAATCCGCCGTTACTCAACAAATTTATATTGCATTGGCCCAATCGATTATAACATACTACATATCGGAATGGGGGGGTGCCACTAAGACTAAATTCTTAGACCTGGAAAGAGCCCAGCGGTCACTAATTAAGGTTATGTACCTCAAATCCTATAGGTATGCTACTGAGGACCTGTACAGAGAAAGTAACTTGCTAACGGTCAGGAAACTTTATGTTCTTAACATTACCTTGGACCTACATAAAACACTTACCTATAACTCTTGCATACGGAATAAAAGACGCAAGGACTGTGTGGCTTTCTCTCCTGTGGTCCGCACTGACTTTGCCAGACGACAGTATACCATACAATCCACCTACATATACAATAAAGTAAACTCTGAAGTATACATTTATCCCATGTTACTTTATGATTGTAAAGTGGCCCTAACAAAATGGCTAAGCTTACTAACCTACAATGACGTTGAAAGAATGCTAGTTAGGCTTTCATGAAACACGCACAGATATCCAAGCATCAGATACACACACAGTATAAATACACACATATATACAGACATACATACATATACACACACACACACATACACACACACACACACACGCACACGCACACGCACACGCACACGCACACGCACACGCACACGCACACACACACGCACACGCACACGCACACGCACACGCACACGCACACACACACACACACACACATCTTCTCCCTCACAAATCACTTTGTACATCAAAGTACCGACTATGTATGTTAACACTGTTGTAACGTGCGACCGGGCTTACTATTATATAAAATTTATCTTTATATTGCAGCAGCTAGATTAAGTTCTCAGCATTGTATACTCAAACCTAAGGGAAGCAGCGAGAAAATCCCGTCACAAGTATTTTTTAACTTACTGGGGTTTCTCTCAATATATGGATGTTATAACAATGTATGAGTAGAAAAATAAAAACATTTTGATTTGATTTCATTATACTAGTATCTACTAATAGTTAGTGTTTCTTGGAAATATAAAAAAAATCCTTCAACGATCTTGTAAAAAACGTCGACAGTTTTTTCCTTTTCTTCTATCGTGTTTTGTTCCGCTGAAGTAAAAAGTCTGGTAAAAAGTCCTCAGGGCTGATTTAAATCTTTCTTGATATCTTTTCATGCCGCTCTGAATATAAATATTTCTTTCCGTTGTAAATTGTAATCTAATAAAAGTCAACATCGATATTCCTGATGACTTTAGCTGCGTTTCAATTGTATTTGTAAAATTAAACAACTTGAATATTCATCTGAACTTCAACTTGAATATTAAACGGTAACCCATAGTTCTGTTGGTAAACAAATCATTTCAGATCATATATGCGTAACATTTCTCCGCTTGTATTTGATATGTTTAATTCAGACCGAATAAAGATTTGAGCTTGCACAAATTCGCATAGTACTGAAAATTTATGGGGGCTTTAAATATAATCGTTTCTTGGTTAGCAATATGAAAAGTTGAAAAGTATCCACTGCCAAAATTACAAGATTATAGGACCAAGGTTCAGGCCCTGCGTTGTTGAATCATACTATGGGAACAAGTAACTTTGTTTCAAACAGATTTGTATCTCTCCGAAATGGTGATGAATATAGCACTGATACGTACTACGTACCCTTTCTTTCGGCATCCTTCGCTGAGGAAGATCACTTTGTCCCCGTGGGTAGCCAACTGCTATCGGTTCCAGGTAAGTTTTGAGACCAACATAATAAAATAATTAATACACAAAATAAATTAGTACACAAAATATATTATTTGTGTACCAAACTGGGTTAAACTCTCACCACCACACTTCTTGCACTTCATTTTACATAAATATCTCTGCATTACCAGCAGTTGACTGTAAAAAATGCCAATGGCATTAATTTCGCCCTGTACAATGATTGCAAAAAGTTTAAATAAAATAAAAGCACAATACTACCAAGCTACTATTTACTTTTCCTAAGTCCTACTGAATGGAACGGAACCATTGTGAGTTCTGATTCCTCGACGTTTCAATTGTATCTATCATTAATTCAGTACCTATACAAAAAAAACAAATAATACTAAGTAGATAGAGAGTTTAAAAATTGTTTTTGCAGCACCAACTTTGTATAATAAAATAAAAACAATTAATTTTAACATTTCATGAATATTTAACAAGGATAAGTGTGAATATGATTGAACGCAGTGGAATCTAAAAATTACGATATCCATCATTCTTTTATTATATAACAGTATTTTTTTTTTAACTAAAGTGAATAAGAAATGAAAAGATGGATGGGCCAATCCATCGGTAAAGATGATTTAAGAGAAAAGAGAGTGGATTGATTACTTGATAAAGTTCGACCGGGATAAATTGCACTAAAAGTAAAAACATAAAACGCCGATTTTGGATGAACTGGGAGTGGTGAAAGTGAATAATAATTTCACATTGTATTGTGTAGGGGTAAGTTGATAGCGCGAATTTCCCATTATTTAAGTAAAATCAATGCAATTTCATCAATTATCCTGCAGCTATTAATCCTATTATCTGATACTAAATATGAAATAAGTGTTTCCTCGTTCAGCGAACAGCTCGGATTACATCCAATATCCGAAGCTTATAGTTAAGCTATTGATCCGACAAAGTTGTTAAGCAATTCAGATTTATTAGGTAGCAAGTAATAAATAAGTTATAATTAATTTTCAAGCGTAATTTGACGTCTGACATAATATCAATGTTTATAAGTGTCCGGCTAATGGTAATAGGCTCGGCACTTATTACATTGGGACCTAAACATAAACTGGCGAAATGTGGGTGCTAGCACCTCTGCCTACCCCTTCGGGGATACCTCTGTGCTCATCCGGGGGTTTAACGCTAGTTAGATACACATTAAAGTAATTGAATGAACCTTGAGCCGTGTAATTGGAATTGTGTAAACAGCACTACACTTTGGCAATTTTGGAGTAATTGCATGCCTAAGAAGTAAGTGACATTCATAATTAGCAACGTAGAATGTCTCCATACATTTCTGGGTTTAGATGTTAAATAGATGAGAAGTTATCAGGTTGAAGTCGTTTGTTTATATATATAAATGTTGAAAATCAGTAAGAATTGAGAACGAAACAAGTTAAATATTTTTTTTGGTCATTTGTAAATTTTTGTCGGTGCCTACCTCGATTCAAAACTCGTTTTTGATACACATTTTGAGGATTTACTTGTACGAATGTATTCAATTGTGTCCGTGTACGTGTTTGCTGGTTGCGTAGGTGACCTATTTCAGATACAAACTGTTGTAGGTACTCACAAAAATAGTTTTTAAACATTCGTTTTTTAGAAAAGTTTTAAATGACTTCGAAATGAAAATCTCCTTTGTAAATACGGTAGCTGTCTTCCAGGAATAGTACAAGTTATTGAACGAGCCATTGACTACTCGGAGTTATTTATTGCTCCCAGCGATATCACCTTTCCTATTTAAATTTAACATAATCTCCCTTTAACTCCCATTTCTTTCATCTTTGAATTCCAGTTTAGACAAGAGACGGGAACCCAGTTAATTAATCAGAAGGACCAAAAAGAATATTTTGTTATGAATTGAAGGGTAATTAATTACCCTACACCAACGAATGAAATCAGCCAGTTAACTGACTGATTTAATTAAATTACGGCGGCATATATATTATGTAATCACGTATGTTTTCTGTTAAAAGCCTACTAATTTTGAACTCACCAATGCGAACATTCTTAATTAAGGAGAAAAGTATCCTAATGCATTGTTAACACCCACATGCATTGTTAATACCCACATGTTAACAGTTGCTGCCGCAGAACATGAATTCGAGACTATTCGAGATTATCGTATATGGGCGACAACACAGTCGAACATGTATAAAATATTCTGCATAAAACCGCGGTAGCCTAGTGGCATGGGTTATAGACTGATGAGACGAGGTCTCTGGTTCGATCCCAGGTTTTACCATGGCACACACCAATGACTTTTCGATACTTTTCGAAGTTATGTGTGTTTTTATTGCAGGTTTATAAGTGCCCAGTTAATGGCAATAGGCTCGCCACCTATAACATTAGGACCTAAACATAAACTGGCGAAATATGGGTGCTAGCACCACTGCCTACCCCTTCGGGGATATAGGCGTGAGTTTATGTTATGTTATCTTAAAAAGGTTGTATGTTACATAATACTGCTAGAACCAATGGACGGGCACATACGTACGCTATTTTTTATTCCAAAAGTAGATTCTGGAAACGGGATCTTCTCTCATAAAGTATTCTGATTAATCGGTACTTAAAACAACTAGTACTCCGCTTACGAGGAAGAACCCCATGGATTACCAGAAGTGGGCTCACGTCAGTTGATGTGTTACGTCGTAGTGTTATTACAGAATGGCCATAATTTGAAACCTCTCGATCGTCCGACTTTTTAATGTCTGAAATATTAAAGTTATATCTATTTCCTGTGGTTCCCAGTAGAGTAAAATTTGGGCCACCCCATCTCTGCCCATGCGGTGTCGTACAGGGCGACTAAGGGATAGAGCTGTTTAACATCGAACAGATATATACAGCTCAGACTCAGGCACATTTACATTGCTCGAGTCAACAATAGTGCCTGGAGGACGGCAATAGGCTCACCCCCTATTACGTGGGACCGAAAACAATGATTTGTGAAATATGGGTGTTAATTCACCTCTGCCTAACCGTTCCGGGATACAGACGTGATTATATGTATGTATGTATGCAATACAGCATAGAACAAACACGGCTAGTTCTCTTAAAAAATAATAGTGCAAATATTCAATGATCGCCATTTATAATGCGAGCTTCTTTTGCCTCAAGCTCGAGTATTCCCAAAAGGGCTTTTAGGAGACTTTGTACCAGTTGCATCGCATTTATCTTTGTCAGAATAATGTTTCTGCTGCGTTGGTTATTCAAAAAAATCGCGACGTCATTACTCTTGGGTGTTGTGAGACTAAATTAACTACTTAAGACATTTTCTCATGATATTTCTTGAATTTCGAGATTCTATACTACTAAGCTAGCTGACACAGCAACACACTGTGTTTAAAGGTACTTACTGAGCCCGGTAAGATCTTCGGGATCAAAGACTACCTCGCATTCAGTAAAATTAGACCGAATCAATCAGGAAAGTACTAATACTTGCCAAAGTAATCATTACCTGATTAATAATAACTAATGAAAATTATATAGTAATTAATCACTTCATAGATATTTAAACTATCATGATCATAACATAAACTCACGCCTATATCCCCAAAGGGGTAGGCAGAGGTGCTAGCACCCACATTTCGCCAGTTTATGTTTAGGTTCCAATGTAATAGGTGGCGAGCCTATTGCCATTAACCGGGCACTTATAAACCTGCGATAAATACACACATAACTTCGAAAAGCATCGAAAAGTCATTGGTGTGGGCCATGGTAAAACCTAGGATCGAACCCGAGACCTCGTCTCAGCAGTCCATTACCTATACCACTAGGCTACCGCGATCACTATCATGGTCACTACCATAAAATATGGTAAATAAATGGAAAATCAGTAAATAGCTTTTCTATTACTCATTTTTTTTTATACCACTTAGGTGGCAGACAAGCACACGGCCTACCTGATGGAAAGTGGTTACCGTGGCCTATGGACGTGTGTAACACCAGAGGAGTCACACTCGCGCTGCCGACCCTGTATGCACAGAGTTTCTGTGCCGTCAGTGTAAAAGACAGCTGGTCAAGCTTTTGGTCTTCCCACTGACAGCACAAAAACTCTCTAGTGGGATCTGGCTACCCTACTCACCGTCGGGAACACAACACGAGGTTATCATGACCGCGGCATTCTGTAGGGGATACAAAGCAGGGTAAGCCTTACTAATATTCTCTTTTTAAGAAAAAAACAATATAATTCGTCTAGATGGATAAATAACGCTATACTTAATACAAAATATAGTTATGTGACAAGCAATATTCATGGAATCCGACTATAAAATACCTACCTCTCTCAAAACAAATTGAACCCAAACTTGTGTACACACAATACATAGAATGGTATATTCAACGGTCTCAAAATATACATACACCGTGATATATCCGTCTCAGTAACTTCATTACAGTCGCATAGACGTAGCTTGCGGTCATGGAATGAAGTCACCCTCCCATTACAATGAAAAGGGACGGATCCCTTTCCATATGTCATACAAACACTAACTTTTGATACTACTGCGTCCCTTAATATAGTATTATACACATACATACATACTTACATATAATCACGCCTTTATCCCCGGACGGTTAGGCAGAGGTGAATTAACACCCACATTTCACCAATAATTGTATTCGGTCCCACGTAATAGGGGGTGAGCCTATTGCCGTATTCCAGGCACTATAGTTGACTCAAGCCATGCATCTGAGGCTGAGTCTGGGCTGTATATATCTGTCTGATGTTAAACAGCCCTATCCCTTAGTCGCCTTTTACGACACCGCATGGGAAGAGATGGGGTGGTCTAAATTCTACTCTGCCGGGAACCACGCGGCTTTATTATACATATACATATTTTGTAAAACAGAACTCATACCAACAGCAGCACCGCCTACCTGATCCAATTTTATTGTATTATCAAATCAACCAGTTACCTATTGAAATATACACACAAAATTTAATTTAAATTGATTGAGCCGTTTAAGAGGAGTAAGATGATAAAAACACGTACAGTATTAATTGACATATAAACATAACATAAACTCACGCCTATATCCCCGAAGAAGTAGGCAGAGGTGCTAGCACCCACATTTCGCCAGTTTATGTTTAGGTGCCAACAACCGGGCACTTATAAACCTGCGATAAACTTTGAAAGCATCGAAAAGTCATTGGTGTGTGCCATGGCAAAACCTGGGATTGAACCCGAGACCTCGTCTCAGCAGTCCATTACCCATACCACTAGGTTTGAATTACGACCATTAGTTAGGTACCTAGTACCTATACAAAGAAAATATAATTAACGATATAAAACGTGCATCGTGGTCGAATCGGAAAGTTCAAATGTATAATAAATCCAGGAAACATCAGGATTCATTTCAAGAGTAAGCATTGGATTCAATATGAAAGAAAGAAAGAAGGAAAGAAAATAAGTCTTTTGAAAGATTCTTGAAATCGATTTGAATTTGTATTGTAATATACTAAGCTATTCGATTAAGACTTTCCAAGTCCACGTTGCGAAAATTTCTTAACTGTGCTTACTACATCAAGTTAACAAAAATAGCTGTGAAGACCTTTGAAGCGCTCAGTAAATAGCTTACACAAAATTCTCTTTTATTTAGATGAGTGATATTTATTCAAAATCTTATCAGGTATACCTCCGAGGGTGATACCGCGGTCGTGCCCTGGGAAATAACAATAAAGTGAGTAGATTCACTGTGAATTATTGTCACTGTTAAGTATAACATTAAGGACGCACTATGAACCTTCCCCAATGCCCATATGTACAGTTTATGGCCCTTATTTTTTATGCGGTATAACAGTGGCAAAGTAAATGCTTCTTTTTATCACCGAATATGTGTATCACATATTCAGTTATAAAATATCCTTTACGACATATAAATTTTTATATTATTATTATAATTCGGAAAGGACAAAAATTAAATTCTATTGCAAGATGGGTAAAGTTATGAATTACAATATGAAAAAATTAAGATAATGCCCTTAATTGATCTAATAAACCCCATAATTAATTTAATACAATGTAGTGAGTTTAGAATACTACAAATAAAAAAGTTGAAGCAGTGCTGACGTTTAACATCTACTCGTTAAAGCAGAAAATACGATTTAACGTCGGATTTTCCTCACGTATAAAAATGTGCTGGAGTCCGATCTTTGTGACGTCATTAAGAAAAAATGAAAAAGGATTCTAAGCTTGGGTACAAAAAAATGTTTGCCTGACTAAACTGTTTTTGTATTCAGCACGTCACGTGTGAAAGCTTTATGAAAATTCTCTTTTTGGTATTTCACACACACACACTTCGATTACAAAAGGAAAGTACATATAGGGTCGACTGTGATCGAATCTAAATCGTTTCTGTGGCTGCATAAAATAGGATAAAGAAAGATTAGACCTAATTTTTTAGATATATTATGTTTTATGTATTATATTTATGACGGACCGTAAGAAGTTATATAGCTTCATACACGATTTGGAACAAAATAAGTTCTACATAGGTTACACTAAAAGTTTCCGGAACTGGCCACTTACATAAACAATATTTAAAAATTTATTACAACATTTGAAAATAGAACTCTTTGGCTGTAGAATACAGTTTGTTTCATCTGACTGTCTTTTGATTTTACCTTGTGGCGCCATTTTAAAAATTGTGTGTCTGCATCAACATGGATTTAACTCGGGAAAATTTTCGTAGTATGATTTTCTACGATTTTAAGTGTAATTTGACGGCTCAACAGAGCATCGCTCGGCTTGAAACAGCTTTTGGCGATGAAGCTCCATGCAAGACGACTGTTTATAGCTGGTTTGCAGAATTCAAGCGTGGTCGTATCAATCTCAGTGACGAATCTCGCGATGGTCGGCCGTCCACCGCTGTGACCAACAAAAACATCGATGCTGTGAGCCGTATGATTGAAACAGACAGGCATGTGACCTACCTTGAAATTCGCGCATCCTTAGAAATAGGCATGAGTCAAATACAATCAATCCTACACAAACATTTGGGTGTGAGAAAGCTGTGCTCGCGGTGGATCCCACATAACTTGACCGAGGATCAAAAAACGGACCGCGTCACTTGGTGCAGTGCCATGCTTACCAGATTCAACGAAGGTGCGTCAAATTTGGTGTGGGACATAGTAACAGGTGACGAAACATGGATTTATTGCTACGATCCCAAAACAAAGCAGCAATCGAGCGTATGGGTCTTTCAAGATGAGCCGAAACCAACCAAAGTGGCGCGCGTGAAAAGTGCATCTAAGCGGATGATTGCTTCTTTTTTTAATAAAACTGGACACGTGGCTACTGTTGCTTTAGAAAATCGTCGTACTGTGAATAGTGACTGGTACACGACCATTTGTTTGCCGGAAGTTATTGACGAACTCCGTAAAAATAACCGTAAACGCCGTATCATCCTGCACCACGACAATGCTAGTTCTCACACGGCCAGACAGACAAACGACTTTTTGAAGGCGAAAAATGTAGAACTCAACTCAACCTTGTGACTTTTATCTGTTCCCAAAAATTAAGAACCAATTACGCGGCCAATGATTTTCTTCACCAGAAGAGGCTGTCGAGGAGTATGAAAAACACGTTTCAGAGGTCACCACAGAGGAGTGGCACAAAAGTTTTCAAAACTGGTTTGATCGAATGAAAAAGTGCATAGACGCCAAGGGAGATTATTTTGAAAAACAATAAATTAATTTTGTACCTTTAATAGTATTTTTTCATATTCATTCCGAAAACTTATAGTGCGCCCCACGTAGAATAGAGAACAGAATCGATCTGAAACTTATACTACTTAACTTATAGGCAGACTTATAGATATACCTATTCAATTGAAAGCAAAAGGACTGTTAGCTAATTCATTTTCTCGGTTGCTGCAGATGTTTGCTAGAGTCTGGCTAATGAAAGTAGGCCCTGGAATTATTTGCGAACTTTTTATATAGCAACTCTGTATGAACGTCAACGTCAATTTGACAAGGTTGTCGTTCGGTATCTCTGGCCCTCTAAAATCCAACCACACGTCCTGATCGACCACCTGAATCTCGTGGAGGGTGGACACACGGCAACAAATTTACTGGCGTGGCTAACGTGGCTCTGGTGAAATTTCTTGAAAAACTTGACATTGGCGTCTCGCCATTAATAATTTTATAAACATTTACAATTTACTTGATATTGGCAAAATTACAGCGCTTTGCTGAAGAGACCATTAATAAATGAACATTGAACATTGAACATCGGTATCTCTGTTTACAAATTGTATGCGTTTGTGTAAATTGTGATTCTAATTACGGCTTAAAATGAACAAATCTATCAAAAGTGGTGTACGAAAGATGTTGTTTTGCATGATTGGCAAGTTCAACGAAATACAACAACAGCGTGATGCCGCGTTTAAACAAAAACAAGATTGTCTACGTGTGGTGTTGAATTTCATAGGTTAGTAGACAATATTATTTTGATACTTTAAACACCTACCTATCCAGTCGTCCTAATAAAATTTTGATTTATAATTTACGTATCCTTCCAAATAAGTTACCTACGCTTCTCTATGTATTGAATAAAACTAATTATATTCATTCGTATATCGCATCAGTCAACCAATAATTCATTTTAATAACATCACCTATGTTTTACGTATACTCATAATGAATTTTAATTTTAAAACGATTACCTTTCTTTAACAGAGAATCTGCAAGATGTCGAAGGAGTTAATGAAATAGTAAGAACTATTGAAAATCTCACTGAATTAGAGCAGAAAGATAGGATAATAACCCAGAATCAGTACTTAGAAGAAATAGCTTCAATGACTGGTAAGTTTTTACTATACACTGATGTTTTGAAATTATGCCGAAAAAAACCTTTGCACTTTTACTTACTAATACCAAGAATTAATTACATATTTCGTATTTCTTCTTTGCAGAAGTGAGTGTCAGAACACTAAAAAGAGTAAAAAGGGAAGGTGCAGTAAATGAAGGTGTCTGGAGTATCCCGGGGAAGAAACGTCCACGGAAACCTACTGTGTCTAACCTAGATAACTTTGATATAGATGCTATGCGTAACAAGATAAACGAATTTTATATAGTTAAAAAACAAGTTCCTACACTGAGGACACTGTTGGTGGAGTTAAAAGAAAGTATTGATTTTAACGGATGCAGAGAAACTCTGCGCCGCTTGTTATTAGCCAATGGCTATGAATTTAAAAAGAATAAAAATGAGCGTTCTGTATTAATAGAACGCTATGACATATCTGCTTGGAGACATAGATTTTTAAGAACTATAGCAGGAAAACGTGCAGAAGGCAAGCCGATCATTTATGTAGATGAGACTTATGTCCATAGAAACTACAAGCCTAAGAAGTCATGGCAAGGTCCTTCAACTAGTGGTGCAATTGAAAATGTTTCGACCGGGAAAAGGTACATTATAGTTCATGCAGGATCAGAGAAAGGCCCTGTACCAAACTCTTTCTTAGTGTTTAGTACTAAATCAAAAAATGCTGATTATCACCATGACATGAATGCTGAAAATTTTAATAAATGGCTTAAAGAAAAACTTATACCATATTTGGAAGAACCAAGTGTAATTATAATGGATAATGCTAGTTACCATTCGGTAATTATAAATAAGGTTCCTAACACACAAACGCGTAAAAGTAATATAAGAGAATGGCTTCGTGATAATGGAATTCAATATGAGGACTACCACACGAAAGCAGAGCTGTTGTGTATTGTAAAACGAAATACGCTTGATCCAAAATATGAAGCTGATGAAATTTTAAATCAATGTGGTCATGAGGTGTTGAGACTTCCACCCTACCATTGTGATCTAAATGCGATTGAGCTTGTGTGGAGTTTGGCAAAACGTAAAGTGGCTAGCAAAAATATTGCAGTTACTACAGCTGCATTAGAAGAGATAATTAAAGATTCATTTGAAAACGTAAGTTCTCAGGATTGGAAGAAAATGACTGATCATGTGATACATATTGAAAATAAATATAAAGAACGTGATAAAATAAATTAGATAAATTTAGAAAGTTTTATTATAAATGTTAGAGACAGCGAAACTAGTGACAGTGATGAATCTTTTGGCATTGAAATGTTAGAATCTGATTTTGATTATGATGAATAAAACTAAGTTATTATGTGTGGAATATTATCGTATTTTATTTCCCTATTTATTTTCGGATTCTGCCCATATTTACCTCATATACCAACACCTATATATTCCCTAACATAATTTTCTTATACAGTCTATATATATGATATTTTTAATAATGAATTGCCAGGTATCAAAGTAGGTTATTCCAATTCTCATAGTATGATTTTAGTGTTGTCATGCATGTATTTTTTAAATTTGCCGCCTATATTCTGGGGCCAGCTTTCGTTAGCCAGACTCTAGCTGCTGACGTTCCATTTTTACACTACGACGTCGACTCTACGTACTACAGATAATTGCTTTTATATAAAATAATGTGAACAGGAATTTTAAAATTAACGCGATCATGGTATTTGTACAGTCAAGTGCATAAATATGTATCTAAACTATCATTTCAAAAGTATGTATCATTGAATGTTTATTATTGTAGCATCCAATCTAACTGATATAAATATGTCTGCGGAAACTAATCAATAATATGTATACTATAAAGGACAATTTGTTTTATAATGAGCAAAGAAATCATTATAAAGGTATTATTGACGATTTCCATTAATATATTTACTATAAAATGTTTAACTAATATAGATACATGAAATGTATTTTAATTATGTATTGCAAAAAGGGTTAAAATATATAGACAAGAATTGTTTCTAAAAAAAGGTCTTAATGTTAGACAGCCAAAAGTTTATAAGTACCTAACCATGTAGGAGTGATGTAGATCTTAGAACTACTTTTGGCCCAGAAAATGGGAACGGGAATTCACATTCACGGGAACATTTTCAGTTAAAATGGTTAATTACCTCAAGTTCCGCTCCTGGAGATATCATGAAAAAAAATTTTGTTTCTTAACATAAATCAAAGGTATACGCTCAATTTTTTTACCCCAGAAGCGGAACTTGAATTTATCTTTATTCAACTCTGTATGGACGTACCTTCCAACCCTCTTCGAGGCTAGCATGAGAAAATGGGCCCCGAAATCTGTCATGAGCTGACGGTCTATTACTAAAAATGCTTCTTTTGATGTAAAAAGAAAAAGACAAATAACAGTAAAATACTCTTTTATTGCCAAATAAATAATTACACAGCTTTTAAATAAGAATAACAAAACAAAATGCCTCATTTCTAAGTAAAAATAAAAAAGGTTCACTTATCAGTAGCGTGTGTAACCTCCCTCATTATCAATCACCGATTGCAAACGTTCTCTCATAGATCTTACCATGTTGAAACAAACATCTCTGCCTATAAAACTATTCCATATGAAATTAACATGGTCTTTTAAGCTGTCAACACTTCTTACAGCTGTTGGATTCCATGCCTGCACCATTAAACCCCATAGATTCTCTATAGGGTTTAGGTCAGGACTTTTCGGCGGTAACTTTATTAAGTGCAAGCCTTCTTGTTCCTCTATCCATAATTGTACGACATGCGAGTTGTGGACAGAGCTATTATCTTGCATTAGGAATATTGGCTCATTACCGAAAGCAGCTGTAGCCGTCGGAACTAAAACGTCCTCAAGAATCTTTTTTTTTTTTTTTTTTTTTTTTTTTTATATAGGACACGCCAACTTGACCTCACCTCGCCTGATGGTAAGCTAAAGGCAAAGTCTCAGGAAAGAGGGTCACCATTACAGACACTAAGTGCTACAATGGTGGCACTCAGCTTGGCGGCCTCATCAGATGCTTTTTCACGCCCCGCTTAAAGGCCCCGGGACTGTAGGAAGAAGGAAACACGTGTGCTGGTAATGAATTCCAGGTCTTGGTGGTGCGGCAAAGAAAAGAGTCTCCGAACCGCTTGGTTCTTGCTCGTATATTCTGCACAGTGTGAGGGTGACATCTAAGGCCTGCACGTGTTGTCCTATGTAGGAAAGGAGATGGTGGGATTAGTTGGAAGAGCTCGTCAGAACACTCACCGTGGTAGAGACGGTAAAATACAGCCAAGGAAGCAATATCTCTACGCATCTGCAAAGGCTCGAGGGTGTTCGTGACCTCAGGGTTCCCAATAATTCGGACCGCGCGTCGCTGCAACCTGTCGAGAGCATCTAGTAGGTATTTCGCGGAGCCATCCCAGAGATGCGAGCAGTATCTCTTTATAATTCCTGGCATTCATTCGACCACTTATTTGTACCAATTCGCCAGGGCCACTAGCCGACATCCAGCCCCAGTACCCCAATGATATTCGCCCACTTCTGCGATTAGGGATGACGTTTCTCTCATCATAGCGAGTATTATTTAATCGCCACAAATATAATCGACCATCACTTGCTGTTGTAAATACTTTTTCATCGACAAAACATACATTATCAAAATTAAAATTCAAATACCTTCGTGCAAAATTCAATCGTAATCTTTTGTGCCTATCTGTAAGTTTCGGTTTTTTAGCTGGTATGCGACAATGAATGCCAGCATTATGCAATCGACGGCGTATAGTGTGTATTGATACACCACGATCAATGGCATATGTTGAAGTAGTCACAAAACGGCGATATTGAACATCTTCTATCAAAAGACGATCCTGTTCAGTAGAAGTCTTTCTTGGTCTTCCATTGGACACATGAGTATTTAACCTTCCTTCTTCTTCCCAACGTCGTATCCATAATTTTACTGTCTTTCGAGTTACACCCAATTCATCAGATATGTCTTGTATTGAAGCACCCTCCTCTTTTAACGCGACTATACGATGTTTAGTATGCTCATCTATGCGATACATGTTATAAATTATTTATTTATACTACACTTGAGATAGTAATATGAATTGCACTTAAAATATAATTATTATTCAGAATGAAATCTTATCAGTATTAAGTACTTTTGAAGTATTTACATGAAGTTCACTTTGTTTCAACAAATAATTGACGACGTTCCATAGAAAAGAAAATCAAAATTTAAATGATTGTCAATGGTGTCAAAAAAAGCAAGGAAATATTAAGTTTTCTTTTTAATTGACATATTATCTAACAATACAAACCTTTTTAGGGACATATTATTGCTCACTAAGTTATTAAGATATTTTTGAAACAAAAACGAAGGCATAATAACGATGAGAAAAGTGGCACATATTTCGTGAACCTTTACATAAATATATGTTATTGTAATGGTTTTCAAGAAACATATTTATGCACACGACGTTAGAATATATTATTGCTCACTAAGTTATTAAGATATTTTTGCAACAAAAACGAAGGCATAATAACGATGAGAAAAGTGGCACATATTACGTGAACCTTTACATAAATATATGTTATTGTAATGGTTTTCAAGAAACATATTAATGCACTTGACTGTACATACATACCTTTGATTTGCCTGATGTTTCGACCAGGTTACACCGTCTGTGGTCACAGGCTGACTGGCTCAGCGGTGCACGTCGGACGTCTTCGAGTTCATGATGTAGAAGGCTCTTCATCTACCCGCACATTCACGATATTTTTTATATTTTAATTTCACCATGTACCATCACTTATCACGCTTAAAGTGTCCCTATTTTGTAAGATCCGGTGTTTATCCGACTGCACAGAAAAGCAAGGTTGTATACTTGTTTATCACTGGATTCCATGTTGCCGATAGTTTAAACCCGTACTATGATCGCATTAATTTCCCGTCAACATTATTGTATATCACGGATAGTTTAAAAGTTAGAATTTTTATTATGTTTGCTGCAGCTAATAATTTGAAGTAGGTGGGTATTTATTTCATAAATCCAACATAGTATAGTATCAGACATCCTACCACTGATCTTTACCGAATCCAAAACACATAGGTACGTCACTTGTTAAAGTTCGATACGGGTATACGGTACCATTAAGTCGCAATGAATTAAAACGATAAACAATTTACTATTTTTTTTTGTCTGCCACCTAAGGGGTATAAACTTAGGTGGCAGACGAGCACCTTGCCGGTTGCATACCTATCACTGTAGGTATGCAATCGGCTAAGAAACTGTACTTTTACCTAATACGACTAACAGTAAAACTGCACATATGAAATGGATAGGGGCCCCAACTAAATCTTCGGACCTTCGGGGCCCTGGCCGACCTCACTTGCAAGCTAGTGCCACTGCTGATTAATGAACAAGACACATCCGCGGATTTTCCTTTTGTTTAAAACATTTGTATGTGGAAATATGGTCCACTTTAATGTATTCAAACTGCAACGAGAACTTCTTGTCTATCCACATAACTTACTATTTTTAGGAGTACTTAAATGACTAGTACAAATGCTCCTGCTATTATGAGAACTAACATCTATATAGATACACAACTGATGTGAAGCCCTTTAAAAAAATCTTGCATCAAATTTTTAAAAACCCTCTCTGAATTCAGTTCAATATTTAAAAGCTATAAATAAACGAACCTCTGGCTTGTTGTTCTTGACAGGATTTCGAGCAAAACTTCAACAGATCAAAGCTTTTCGACTGACAAAAGAGAAAGATTCGTCCAGATTATTTCCAGTGCGAACGTCGGCGGGCGGATATATAGATAGCTATCCCCGCTATCCCGGAAAGCTTCCCTTGCGCCATTCGACAATTCTCCGGTTTCCACAGATCTCGGCTCCCTAATCCTGGCCTAATTTACTTTTAAGGTGTTTCTCCTAGAATGCCGATAACTTATTCAGGATTACGTCCCTGAAGTGGACAAATCGTATTAAGTGATAAATGTTTTTGTTAGCACACATACAACTTTCTCAGTCATAAATAATGAGTTTATGTAACAACGCACTTGATTTTATGTAACAATAAGTATTTATATACTTTTTATTATGTTATTTACTAGATAATAAAATGTACTTAAGCTGTAAAACACTGTGAACCGAATAGTGCATATAGTTCAGACCTAGGTTTATCTAATCTATCCAGAGAAGTAGTCAGAGCGAAAAGCCAATTGCATTCCCGCACGTTGCTCTTAGCAATTTGGAATTTTTTTCGAAAGTTTTATTCAAGAACTGCTATAGTAAACGGCAATACATTTTTTTAGTTTTAAAGTTGATGATAATAATACAATAGATAATAATTATCGTTAAACTTCTAAGCTACTTTACTGATTGAACTCATTTTCCACAATATGATAATTCATAGATACTTATATTAAAAATGCGAAAGTGACTCTGTTTGTCTGTCTGTTACACCTAAACCAATGAACCGAATGTATCAAAATTTGGTACAGACAGGCACTAGAGTAGAAAAAGACAGGCTACGTTTAGTCGCGATAATTGACTGCATAAAATAGCTAGTATAATATGTTCCTATATGTATATATATATATATATATATATATATAATTAAAACACAATTTAAACACTTTTAACTGAAGAAGATAGGCTTGGCAGTTTCTTGGGACTATTATTTTTTTGTATAATTATAATAATTATATATTAAAAATTATAATTATATATATATAATTATAATTTTTTGTGTAATTGTTCATGGAATGGTCTACTTAACACTTTAAATTATGCCTTACAAGATGGATATGATTTTTTCACACTTCACTTGTAATATACGTCCATAGGCTTATGTCCATAGGCCACGGTAACCGCTTCCCATCAGATGGGCCATGTGCATGTCTGCCAACTAAGTGGTATAAAAAACTATACTAATATTATAAAGCTTATTATAAAGGGTTTACTTGGTTGGATGCGTTAATCTCAAGAACTTCTAGTACCAATAGAAAAAAGAAATGTGTTGAATTATTCGTAATCAAGGATATAGGCTAAGTATTAAAACGCTACTACTCAAAAGAGTGGCTCAGTAATAATAAATGCCAATTATTTACTATAAATCCATAAATACCAACAAAATTATTTTACTTAAAGATGATACGGGCAGAGTCGAGGCGGTTCGGCTAGTATTTTTATTAAATTCTTAACAACGCCGATTGGCGACTGAAGTGATTATAATGCAGTCTGGTCATTCCAGGACAAGTCCTGTCAGTCCCTGCGATTTGGTCACACTAAGGATAGGTATTCAATTAAAATGTGACGAAGTCGTCATCAGAAGTCAAGTCATCACTGTGGTTAGTGGCAGATAGTGGTGATGTGCACAATGAACTGTAAGTAAATAACAATATTTAATTAAATTCCAAATAAAGTAAGTAACCATCATTGTCGTACATTTAAAAAAAATCTGTCATAAAAAGTTTGTACTACAGTTAATTTAAAATAAAAAACACAATAAAAATTACACATATTGATAACTCACTTGTACTTTTCCACATTACTTTATTACTTATTACACCTGACTGGTTTCGCCTTACGGCATCAATGACATGAAATGGTGGAACTGTTCTTAATCTATACTAAATATATTAATAATATATATATATAATAATAATAATATATATAATATTATAAAGAGGAAAGATTTGTATTTTTGTATGTAACGAATAAACTCAAAAAGTACTGGACCGATTTAAATAATTCTTTTTTCATTGGAAAGCTATCTTCTTCGTGAGTAACATAGGCTACTTTTTATCCCGATATACCCATGGGATCAGGATTAACGCGGGTGAAAGCGCGGCGTAGTGCTAGTTTAAAATAAAATTGTAATACATATTTATTTTTAAACGTATTAGGATAAGTTTGCTAACTTAATTGTTGTTGTTGTTAATCAAACTTTGTTTATTTATTCATTTAAGTATTATTATTTATTTATTGTTCAAATAATATTGAAAAAAAATTCCAACATCTTAGTTAATACTTTTCAATGCGAAAGATCTTTTCTTCTTATAAAAATTCTTTCATATATAAAATATAATTTCATATAGGTATAAAAGGCCATAATTTTTAATTATTTATCTACGTAAATACACACATACATACATGTAATAACGCATTTATCCCCGGAGGGTTAGGCAGAGGTGAATTAACACCGAAGTTTCACCAATAATTAAATTCGGTCCCACGTAATAGGGGGTGAGCTTATTGCCGTCTTCCGGGCACTATTGTTGAATCAAGCCATTCATTTGAAATAAATAACCATTAAAAATATAATAGCATATTACTATAAGTACAATTAATAGGTTAAATAGTCTGTGGTTCTTTTTATTTATTTTATTTTAATAAATACCTATTAGCGGATTGAACTTATCTAGTCAATAATTTATTCAGAATTATTGACTTGGTTACAAGACCTTTCAAGCCATCTCTTTTTGTATTTATGTTATCTCACTTAGAAAAGACTAAAGGCTTGTCCTGATTTTGTGTTCTGCACTGAAGGCACATAAAATCTCTGTTCTTACAGGGTCGGCAGCACGGATGTGACTCCACTGGTGTTACATACGTCTATAGGTCACGGTAACCACATTCCATCAGGTGGGCCGTGTGCTTGTCTGCTGCTTAAGTTGTATCAAAAAAATGTTTATCGTTATTGATGATGATGATGATGAATATGAGTAGATGATGTTGTTGACAATGATGACGATCAATGATGATTGCTGTCTCAGTAAAGTAATGGAGACTTGATTAAAGGTTTCTAGAGAGATTTGGATATAACATAAACTCATGCCTTTATCCCCCAAGGGGTCGGCAGAGGTGCTAGCACCCACATTTCGCCAGTTTATGTTTAGGCCCCAATGTAATAGGTTTCGAGCCTATTGCCAATAACCGGGCACTTATAAAACCTGCGATAAATACACACATAAATTCGAAAAGCATCGAAAATTCTTCGGTGTGTGCTATGGTATAACCTGGGATCGAACCCGAGACCTCGTCTCAGCAGTCCATTACTCATACAACTAGGCTACCGCGGTATGCTTTTTGCGCAGAGATTTGGAACCAACACAAAAAGACACAATTCAGTGTAACAAATTGAATTAAATTCTTGTTGCCATTATTTGTGTAGCTAATAGGTATGTTTCTTATAAACAGACTATTTATACTGTTATTGTATTGTTCTTATAAACAGATAACAGAACTAATAGGTGCGCACTAGATTATCCTTCCTCATTCAATTAACTAATGATATTATTGGACGCTTACTTATTACATACAGCGTTGATTCAAGCAGAACAATTGATTAACCTATAATAATAATTTTAAAAATAACTCTAGCCGAACCGTTTCTGCTTCGCACTTGGTATATTTTAAAAAGCCTGCCACTCAGTATGACAATTTTGAACTCGTTATTTTAATATAACATCACATAACATAATCTCACGCCTATATATAACGGGTGGGCAGAGGTGCTAGCAACCACATTTCGTCAGTATATTTTTAGGTGTCCCAATCTAATAGGTGGCGAGCCTATTGCCATTAACCGGGCACTTATAAACTTGCGATAAATATACACATAACTTCGAAAAGCATCGAAATGTCATTGGTGTGTGCTGTGGTAAAACCTGGGATCGAACCCGAGACCTCGTCTTAGCATTCAGTCGTTATTTTAAGTCTTAAAAATAATATATAAATAAATAAATAAATATTCTACAACATTCTACACAATGCTATCTAGACCCATGGTAAGCACAGTTTAACTAGCTTGTGTTATGGAATCTAGAATACGGATGAACATACTTTTTGTAAATACATACATATTATACATAGAAACACCCAGACCAGTGCAAATACCCATATTCATACATACAAATATTTGTATTGAGCGGGGATCGAACCCGCGCCTCCTGCGTAACAGTCGTGTTCACTACCGCCACGCCACAGAGGTGGTATGGTAATCTGCAAGATTTATTGACAGTAATGATCACCGCCCCGCTCCTTTTAGTAGCAGCGTGATGTTGTATAGCCTATAACCTTCGTCGATAAGCGGACTATTCAACACAAAAATATTTTTTCAAATAGAACCAGTGGTTCCTGAGATTAACTCGTTCAACCAAATAAACAATCAGTTTTATACATACATACATACATATAATCACGCCTTTATCCCCGGAGGGTCAGGCAGAGGTGAATTAACACCCACATTTCACCATCATTGTATTTGGTTCCACACCTTACAGACATAATATATACATAACGATTTACATTTACAGTGCATTTAAAAACCACTGAGATTTGTAGTAAATGCTACACGTTATTTTTCAACAAGAAAATAAGTAGTACACTATACAACAATAAAATTATATTATGATGGAAATGGTATGGAGTTACACAGGTTACAAAAAATTATTACTAGAAATAAAAAAATAAAAAACAAAAAATATGTTGCTTTTTTTTTTAAACTTTCGCGGTGTGAATTCATAATTATACTAGGTATCGGGACTACTTCTCGCGAATTATATCTTGGAACTTGACTGACTGGAGTCAAGTCGTGACCACGGGTGCTGCAACGCATCCGAAACGTCGGCAGAAATAGTAAGTTCGTCAGTCAAGTCGTGACCACGGGTGCTGCAACGCATCCAAAACGTCGGCAGAAATAGTAAGTTCCAAGATATAATTCGCGAGAAGTCCCGATACCTAGTATAATTATTATAATGTAGTTTTAATTCAGAGCTGCCCTGATTAATAAAATTAAAAAAATATAAGAACATGATAGATTGTAAAATATTCGACAGCCTGGCGTGGCAGGACGCGGCGGTTCGATCTCCGCTCGTCGCAAATATTTGTATGCATGAATATGGGTATTTACACAAGTCTGGTAGTAGCTCGGAGAAGACGTTAAGCCTTCGGTCCCGGTTGCCACACGAATATCAATGGCAGACGTTATGGGTACTTGGAGCCTTAAAAAAAGTCCAACAATCGCCTCTGGGTTGTGGAGGTCAAATGGCAGTTTCTTCACGGCAAATATAGAAGTTGAGCTAAATATGCAGTTAGACTGGTAAAGCGGACCCCACACTCCGAGGTGAAACCTTCGAATGTGACTGTGATTAGCACTAAGATAAATAAAAAAATAAAATTAATATTCCACGACATTCTACACAACGCTATTTAGACCCATGGTAAGCATACTAGCTTGTGTTATGGGATCTAGAATGCGGATAAACATACTTAGATCCTTTTTTTTTGTAAATACATACATATTATACATAGAAACACCCAGACCAATGCAAATATACATATTCATGCATACAAATATTTGCACTGAGCGGGAATCGAACCCGCGCCCCCTGCATAGCAGTCGACGGAGGTCGTCGAAGATTAAGATAAAGAAGAAGCTTGAAAAATATTTTTTTGTTACGAGTAGTAAGCACTGTGTATTCAGGAATAGTTTTGTGCTCATTATGAGCTGAAAAGAAGAAGATACTTTTCGTGTTCAAAGAATAATTAGTTTCGGTTGTCATAAAAACTTTTTTAATCTGTGTCAAAATTCTTTTGTTCTAGTAATCCTTCTACTGTTTTCGATCCAAGTGGCATGGGGTGAAAAGTGGTCGTTCTATCATGAACGTTCCATAAAAACATTACAACCGCCAACCACCCTGCGAGAAGACTCATATTTCGGTTTCGGTACTGCCTACAACTGGTATAATAAACGGTAAGCTATGTACATTTTTACCCGACTGCGCCGGCGAGGGTGATGTGTTACGCACATGTGTATGTACGTATATTCTTTATTCTCCTCTACAGGGCTAAAAACTGAACGGATTTTGATGAACAAGGTCTCAAATGAAAGGTGTTCATCTCGGCAGTGTCACAGAGTTCATTAAGTATCAACAAAAAAAAAAAAAAAAAAAAAAAATGCCCCCCCCCCCTGTTGTCGTGGCAAGGGAGCATGGCATCGTAGCGGCGCGTGTGGGGGAGATTGCGGTCGTGGCCGTCTATTTCACGCCGAGCCTACACCGACGCATAGGGGAGTACCGGCAGTCGCTGGAGCGACTGACCGACGTCGTCAACGCCTGTCATCCTCATCCGGTTCTTGTGCTCGGGGACTTCAACGCCTGGTCAGTGACCTGGGTGTCCCGGCACACGAACCCACGAGGTAGGGCTCTGGAGAGCTGGGCCGCTAATCACGGTCTAGTTCTCCAGAATCGCGGGGCCGAAGCCACGTTCGTGACCGCGGAGCGCAGTTCGATTATCGACCTATCGTTCGCAGGCGCTTCGCTGTCGCACCGTGTGCGGGACTGGCGTGTTGTTGTGGGGGTGGAGACACTGGCGGATCACCGATACGTTCGGTTTGATGTCTCCCCCCCCGCGGGTGATGCGCCGGTCATACCGGCCCCACGCGAGCCACGCTGGGTGCTTGGGAGACTGAATCGGGAGGTCCTCCTGGAGGCCGCCATCGTACAGGCCTGGGCCATTGCGCCGGACAGGCCTGTCGATATCGACGATGAGGCGGTGTGGTTCCGGGAGGCCATGACTCGTGTCTGCGATGCGGGTATGCCTAGGGCACCACCCTACAGTCCGAGGCGTCGGGTCTACTGGTGGTCTGCGGAGATCGCGAGGCTACGTCAAGCCTGCGTGATAGCGCACCGCCGGTGGACCAGACTCCGTAGGAGGCGTAGCCGAACCGCAGATACGGAGCCCCGAGTGGCCGAGCTTCATGTGGGATACAGGGAGGCCAGAGATGCCCTCCGAGCGGAGATTAAGCGGGCGAAAGCCGCGGCTTATAAGGAGCTCATGGAGACGCTGGAGCGGGACCCATGGGGGCGGCCTTACCTTATGGTAAGAGGAAAGCTGCGCCCCCGGGCCCCGCCGTTGACCCGGGTTCTCCAGCCAGCTCTGCTCGGTGGAGTGGTCGAGTCCCTGTTCCCGGCGCGAGCGGAACACGTTCCGCCGCAGATGACTCCGCCACCTCGGTCGCCTGTGGCGCCCAGTGTGGTAGTTGACGACGAAGTCCCCGAGGTCACTTGGGTAGAACTGGAGCTGGCGGTGCGAAGGCTTAGAGCCAAGAAGAGCACCGCCCCGGGACCCGACGGCATTCCAGGCCGCGCGTGGGTCCTAGCTCTGGGAGAAGACGGTCTCGAACCCCGGCTGAGAGGGTTCCTCAGCGCATGCTTGGAGCGGGGCCAGTTTCCGAAGATGTGGAAGACGGGGAAACTGGTCCTCATCCGAAAGGAGGGTCGCCCGGCGGACGAACCGTCCGGCTACCGGCCCATTGTGTTGCTCGACGAGGTGGGCAAGCTCTTTGAAAGAGTTATTGCGAAGCGCCTCGTCGAGCACCTCTCTGGTAGGGGGCCGGACCTGGCGGATGCCCAATATGGCTTCCGCCGGTGGCGGTCCACCGTGGATGCCATCATGCGCGTGAGGACTTTGGCGGAGGAGGCAGTTGCCCGGGGTGAGGTGACGTTGGCGGTGTCCTTGGACATCTCCAACGCGTTCAACACCTTGCCCTGGAGTTGCATCAGGGAGGCACTCGTGTACCACGGTGTGCCTCTCTACCTCCGCCGCATAGTCGGGGCGTACCTGACGGAGAGAGCCGTCATCTACCCAAGTGCGACCGGCGTCGGTCGGCGTGAGATGTCGTGCGGTGTTCCACAGGGATCGGTTCTCGGGCCGCTACTGTGGAACATTGGATACGACTGGGTGCTTCGCGGTGAGCTTGCGGACGGCGCCGCCGTCACGTGCTATGCGGACGACACGCTAGTGACGGCGAGCGGAGCTACACACCGCGAAGCGATCCTGAGGGCCACGACCGCGGTTGCTCAAGTCGTGGAACGGATCCGGCGGCTGGGCCTTGAGGTGGCTTTGCATAAATCCGAGGCCATGTTCTTTCATGGACCTCGGCGCACGCCACCACCTGGTTCCAGTCTCACAGTGGGAGGCACTCTCATCGGCATCAAGCCCCAGATGAAATATCTGGGGCTCGTGCTCGACGGCCGGTGGGACTTCGGGAAGCACTTCCGAAGTCTGGGCCCCAAATTGGCGGGCACAGCCAACGCTCTGGCGCGGCTACTGCCCAACCTGAGGGGCCCGGATGACTCCTGCAGGAGACTCTACGCGGGTGTCGTACGGTCCATGGCCCTGTACGGGTGTCCCGTGTGGGCGGACACCCTGAGTGATCGGCACATGCTTCTGCTGCAGCGTCCGCAGCGGAAGTTGGCGTGCCGCATCATAAGGGGGTACCGCACGATATCATTCAACGCGGCGAGTCTCCTCGCCGGATCGCCACCATGGATCCTGGAAGCGAGATGCCTTTCGGCGCTATACAGGTTCCGAAGGGCGGCGCGGGAGCGGGGTCACGATCCCGAGCCCGAAGAAATTCGGGCCGTGAGATCCCGGCTCCACAGGGAAATGGTGGCAGAATGGGAGAGACGACTTGGGCAACCAAGCGCAGGGCACGCCGTAGTAACGGCGGTAAGACCCATCATGGGGGAGTGGCTAGAGAGGCCACACGGCAGCCTCTCGTACCGTCTGACGCAGATGATCACCGAGCACGGATGCTTCGGAAAGTATCTGCGTCGGCTGCGACGCGAGCGAGGACTCAGGTCCGCACACGCTCACCGAGTGTCCGGCGTGGGAGACGCCGAGGCGGGAGCTTGTGGCGGCCCTGGGAGTGAGGGTTCTCACGCTCTCCACCTTGCTCGCGGCGATGGTTCGCTGCGCGGATGCGTGGGCGGCCGGCGCCTCCTTCTGCGAGCAAGTAATGCTCGTGAAGGAGGAGGCGGGGCGGGAGCGGCAGCGGGAGCGACGAAGGATCGCTAGACAAGCTGCCCGCGCACGAAGGCAACTCGGGCGTCGGAGGTCGATGAACGACCTCCGCCCCCCATGAGCGCCGGCCTGGGGGTGACAGGTTAAGCCGCCTGTCACCCTTGCAGAAGCAGGCCGCGGCGGTGGCGCACGTGGCGCGCCTCCCCGTTTCCGGGGACGAGTTGGGGACTCTGTGGTCCCCACACCCGAGAAGAGGGCCAGATCGTGAGAGATGGCCCTGGGTCGGCCGGGGTGCGAGGGATATGCCTGTCAACCTCACCTTCGGCAACCGAAACGACCCACAGGCGGCGTGCGTTTTAGTCGGTTCGAGTCCGACATAACCTCCTCCACCGGCTCCGGTGGGGAGGTATCCGTGGGGATTTTGCGCACGTAAAAAAAATAAAAAAAAAAAGTATCAACAAAAACTATGGTGTGGATCTCAATCATAAATAAATAAAAATAATAGTTAAATAAACTAAAAACACGCTTTTGCATGCACTAAAAATTACAACATAATTCGGACATTTAGTTTGATGATTCAAGAGTTTTCTCTTTGCCAAATCTTCATTAGATCGCAGGTAAACATTAACAATTTTAGTTGGTGACGAACGATAAATAATTACTTATGCGAAATGGTTCTAAGTAGGTATCTTTATTGAATATTTACTATGATTTATTATGATAGAAAGCGTGGAGCATTTATGTAATCTTTACTCTTGTAGTGGAGTTGAGGTGTTCGTTAAATAATATTCTCTCCAAAATAATAAACAAGCCCTGTTGCGTCTTGCTCATCGTTTTCGAGAAGTAAGCGAAAGGCGTTCACACGTCGTTGATCTTTTGTTGTAACACTGCGCCGAGACTGAAATTTGATGCGTCTGTCATGATGCCCAGTTTACTGCCTGGAACAGGATGCACTAGTTGGGTAGCTTCTAAAATGCTTTTACGGCTCTTTTCAAAAGCTAACTCGGCATCTGGAGTCCACTCGATAGGTGTTTTATCGTTTCGCTTCCGGTTGTGAAGATATTTGTTTAAATCCACCTGCATTTCGGCTTGCCTGGGTAGGCAGCTGCGGTAAAAATTGAGCATACCGAGGAAACGACGTAGGTCAGCTACTGTTTTTGGTTTCGGGTACCTCAATATCGCTTCAGTCCGTTCTTGTGTCGGTCTTATACCGTTAACTGAGACCTCGTAGCCCAGGAAGTTAATTTTTGTCTGGCCGAATTGACATTTTTCAATATTTAGCATGACACCGTGTTCCTGAAGCACTTGATGTAAAAGACGTTTGTGGTTATCTTCATTTTCTGACGAAAGCAAGATATCGTCAACAAAACAAAAACAGTTGTCTATACCTCGCAGTACCTGGTGCATAAATCTCTGGAACGTTTGACTGGAATTTCGCAAACCAAATGTCATTGATCTCCATTGGAACAGGCCAAAGGGCGTAATGATAGCTGTCTTTTCTCGATCTTGTTCGGCCATCGGTATCCAGTAGTAAGCCATCTTTAAATCTAGCTTCGAGAAAATCCTCATATTATGCAACTAATAAGTGAAATCCTGTATGCGAGGTATTGGGTATCGGTCAGGTAGAGTGACGGCGTTTAATCTGCAGGAATCTCCGCATATGCGTAGTCCTCCATCCTTCTTTTGAACTACATGGAGTGGGCTTGCCCACGGGCTCTTCGAAGGTTCGCAAATACCCATAAGACGCTCGAATTCTGCTTTCGCTGCCTTATACTTATCCGGTGGTAAAGGTCGGGGGTGCGCAAAAAGAGGTAGGCCAGTTGTTTCTATGTGATGCACGACTCCATGTTTTGCAGACTCCTTAAATGATACAGGTCGCAGTACGTCCGGATAATGTTTGAGTATGTCGTGGTACACTTGATCGGAGCTAATGAGATGTACTGAGTCATAGCTTGCAGTGACTTGAAGTGCATCAACTGACAACTCGGTGATATTTCTGCTGGTGGTAGAAACTTGGTGGCACAAATTTGTCTCAAGTTTCGATCGGGTGGGTACCACCGTGCACTATTGCGAAAAACCCTCCATAGCAATTCAATCTCGGTTGGATTGTGTTCAGGGGTCAGCAAGTGCATAGCCGGGCAGAGGTGGTGGTTGGCGCAGCACTAGTGGGACCAGTGGATCTTGGCGTAATCTAGTGGGGATGGCGCGGGGCGATGCGCCGAACAGGGAAACCTATAGAAACGGTGGTGCCGCTGGCCGCCCGCGATATAGTACAGGGGCCCAACTGGGGTTAACCACCTTGGGAGCCTGCCTCATCAGGCCGCGCATAATCCCGATATGGTTTGTCGTGCCGGTTGGTGACCGGATTTGGGAGCCCGGCGACCATACTCGGGGGGGTACGGTGGCCCTTCTGTTCGGCGCGTCGGCTCTCGCCATGCCTCACATTCATAGATAAAACCAATATCCCGCGCTTTGTCACACGGTGCTGCGGCGGGAATCACCTCTTTTTTCACGCCTTCTCCCACCCAAACTCATGGCAGCGCAATCCCAAGGAGGTAGGACACGACGGTATTTCCGCCCGATTGAGCAGTCCGACTGGGGTAGTACCTCCGCCCTACAGAATACCACGGCTATAATAACTTCGTGTTGTGTTCCCAGCGGTGAGTAGGGCAGCCAGAGCTCACTGGAGAATTTGTGCTGTCAGTGGGAAGACTAAAGGCTTGTCCTGCTTTGTTTTCTACTGACGGCACAGAAACTCTGTACTTACGGGGTTGGCAGCGCGACTGTGACTTCTCTGGTGTTACAGACATCCATAGGTCACGGTAACCACTTTCCATCTGGTGGGCCGTGTGCTTGTGTGACAACTAAGTGGTATAAAAAAAAATAATTAGAGAACTAGGCAACACAACGGCTCGTCACACTCCTAAAAGCTTGCTATTTGAGGTGGAGTCCACTAACATCTGTGGGCTCCATGCAAACCTCAACGCCGTCCACCAACACCTAGAGACGGCGAAACCTGCCATGTTTTTTCTAACAGAGACGCAAATACACCGCCCTGACGACACGTCCTACTTGCTCTACCCTGGCTATGTTCTTGAGGAAAGTTTTTGTGCAAAAGCCGGGGTGTGCGTGTTTGTTAGGGCGGATGTTTGTTGTCGCCGTTTGCACTGCCTTGAGGACCCATCCTTTTCAACCCTATGGGTACACGTAGATGATGGCTCTACGATTCAGATTTATGTGTGCCTCTACCGTTCCCATACAGGAGATGCTGAGACAGCTCGACTATTTGAATATCTGAGTCAGGCGGCAGATGATTCGCAGGAACGGTTTCCGAACGCCGAAGTGGTATTTTTGGGGGACTTTAACGCCCACCACGAAACTCCGACCACTGCCTGGTCTGTTCCACGGTGCCTATTATAGCGCCCCCACGACCCGTGCAGGGGAAGCGGCGTCTCTGGCACTACTCGTCAGCGGACTGGGATGGACTTCGCGACTATTTTGCGTCCATCCCGTGGGTTGAGCGCTGCTTTAAAGGTAAGAACCCATCGGAGTGTGCTACTGCTGTCGCCGGTGAGATCGGTCTGGGTATGGAATACTATATCTCATACACCGATATCACCGGTGACCGCAGTAGCACAATCGATGTCCGGAAAGCCAGCGGTCCGGATGGTATTCCAGCGGTAGTTTTGCAAAAATGTGCAGCGGAGTTGTCTCCAATGCTTACGCGCCTGTACCAGCTGTTCTACAGTTCGGGTACAGTGCCTTTGTCTTGGAAAGAGGCGAATGTTCAGCCGATTCCCAAGAAGGGGGATCGCTCGGAGCCAGCCAACTATCGATGCATAGCCGTCACCCCAGTGCTGTGCAAAGTGTCCGAGCACATAATTAACATACAGCTCATGCGGTACCTAGAGGATCACTCCTTAATTAATGACCGGCAATATGGCTATGGACAAGCACGGCGAGTCACTGGCAATTAGTCTTGACATCGCCAAAGCTTTCGATAGAGTCTGGCACAAATCGCTTTTTTCCAAGCTACCTGCCTTTGGTCTGCCTTCTAGGCTATGCAACTGGGTTGCTAGCTAACTGCAGGGGCGCCGTATTCACGTCCTTTGTGATGGACGAGCTTCGGAGTTTCTGCAGGTAAATGCTGGCGTACCCCAGGGGTCCGTCTTATCACCCACTCTCTTTCTTCTGCATATCAACGACATGCTGTCTACCGGCAATGTTCATTGTTATGGAGACGATAGTACTTTACATGGGAGTTATCATGGACATCCTGCGGCCAAGCAGTCAGATATCGCAGAGAAAAGGCAGCTTCTTGTCACTGAGCTTGACGGGATCCTGAATCACATTTCTCAATGGGGTTCTGAGAACCTGGTTGAGTTCAATGCCAAAAAGACGCAGGCATGTGCGTTTACAGCAAAAGTATCTTCTTTCCTTCCCCTACCCACTCTTCAGAGCACGCCACTGCCACTGCAGGACAATCTCAATATCCTAGATATGGATGTTCGCTGCAACCTGAATAACAAAAATTACATCGAAAGTATCATCAAAACGCCTCACGAAAACTCGGAGACCTGAACAGAGTGAGACGATTTTTAACGCCGGAGCAGCGGTGTCTTCTATACTGCGAGAATACTGCTCGCATCTCTGGGATGGTTCAGCAAAGTACTTACTAGATGCTCTCGACAGGTTGCAGCGACGTGCGGTCCGCATCATTGGGAATCCCGAGGTCACGAACACCCTAGAACCTTTACAGATGCGTAGAGATGTTGCGTCCATGGCTGTATTTTACCGTCTGTACCATGGGGAGTGTTCTGATGAGCTCTTCCAATTAGTCCCACCCTCCCCTTTCATACACAGAACACACGTGCAGGTCTTAGATGTCATCCGCACACGGTGCAAAACATCCGATCAAGAACCAAGCGGTTCGGAGACGCTTTCCTCTGTCGCACCATTAAGGCCTGGAATTCATTACCAGCTCACGTGTTTCCTTCTTCCTACAGTCCCGGGTCCTTTAAGCGGGGCGTGAAAAAGCATATGATGAGGCCGTCAAGCTGAGTGTCAGCATTGTCACACGGTAGGTGTAAGTAATGGTGACCCTCTTTTCTGAGACTTTGCCTTCAGCTTACCATCAGGCAAGGCGAAGTGAAATTGACGTGTCCTATATATAAAAAAAAAACAATAAGTTTCTTGCGGCTGAGGTCGACTATCAACTTGTAATGACGCAAGAAATCTGCTCCCAAGATGGACATCTTCACATATGCTACGATGAATCGCCAATTGAAACAGCGCCTAAGACCAAGATTGAGCTTAAGAGTTTTCTCACAGTACGTACTGATAGGAGTATTATTTGCAGCAAACAATCGGTAGGCGCTTGCAGTCTTGCTAGATCTTCGTGAGGTAGCAGCTAACACAGAAATGTTGGCACCCGTATCCACCAGGAATCGTTCCCTTGTATTTCGGTCAAAGACACACAGGCGGTTTGTTGTAACGGGAACATCGACATCCGCCACGGCCGATGTTGCAGCTAGTTTAAAGACGTTGACGGCTAATTCTTCCTTCTTCGACAACACGGTGACTCACATCGCCGTGCCTTGTCACCAAAGCGACAATGAAATCTGCATTCCCATGTAGGATCTCCGGGCTTAACTACAGACTTGCTGTTGCCACGTGATCCTTAACGTGAACGCGAACGGAAGGGTTGTCGGCCTCGCTGGTATCGATAAGTAGAACGACTGTGCAGCTCCGCTACTTCCGATCTAATTTTTCTATTTGTTTGAACAGGACTTGTAATTGCGCAACTATGACTGAATCTGCTGACGTTGCAGAGACTGCAGCAATGGTAGGGGGCTCCGAATACTCAACCATCTTGTCGACCATAGCAGCTAGCGTGTCTAGCGATGATTCGTTGTTTATAGCCAACACGACTCGGATTTGTGTAGGTATTTGATTGAGCCACTCAATTCGTAGTCCCTCGTCAGTGATCATACCGCTGCCTAGTTCCTTCATCTTCCGTAAAAGTTGTGATGGCTTTTGATCGCCCAACTCGAGACCACTGATGAGTTTCTGGAAGTTCTTTACCTCGGATTTGTCGTATACTGCGAGCAGACGATTTTTCACAGCGTCGTACTTGTTGGAAGCTGGCGAGTTATATAAAATGTTCGTGATATCCTGCAAATCAACGGCTTGTAACTGCTGCAAAACATATCTATATTTCTGATCATCTGAAGTCTTCAGAGGGTATACAACGGCTTTAAATTGTATAAACCAAGCCCGTGGAATCTCTCGCCAAAACGGCAATAGTCTCGATTGTATAGACACCGCTGCTAACTCAGGAACGATCTTAGCCTCGTGAGTAGCATTGGTACTAAACAAAGAACTGGTACTTGCGCTCGCCGATACACCGGTGTCTTCATCTGGCATCTTGATGTATCGGAACGTCGTCGGGGTCACCAATGTAGTGGAGTTGAGGTGTTCGTTAAATAATATTCTCTCCAAAATAATAAACAAAATTATTTTATATTTTTACGTATATGAAATTATATATTGACAGCTAAGAGAAGAAAAATGTAATGACAGTAAACGTTTTCTTCACGAGATCATAGTAACCATGTACAAAGGTTTTATTGCTTATAAAAAGTTGGTATAGTAAAATGAGGTACGCTAGTCCCACACTCTTTTTGGCCAAAACGCTCCACGCTTTCTTAGCCAGTCTCTTCTCTTTCGCAGCCAGTCCGCCATCTTGGGGAGGCCGCCATATTGGATTTGTAATGACGTTTCTTAGCTAGTCATGTATTGTCATCAGAACTCAGCGTGTGCAAAATTTCATCCTAATCGAAGACCGGGAAGTGGGTCAAATTAAGATTCCAAGATTTTCTTACATAGTTACAAATGAAACTAATACAAAAGCGTGTTAAAATAGCACCAAATATTACCAAAACACTATGCAGTGATAGTTTTTGTTACCTTTTATATAGGTAGGTACCCTATGACACTCGGGATATAAATACCTTACATTTGAGACCCATTCATCGAAATCCGTCCAGCCGTTAGAGGAGAACAAAGAAAACTACATACGTAAATATACATATTATTTTATTTATTTATTACTTTTTTTTTTTTTTTTTTTTTTTTTTATATATAGGACACGCCAACTTGACCTCACCTCGCCTGATGGTAAGCTAAAGGCAAAGTCTCAGGAAAGAGGGTCACCATTACAGACACTAAGTGCTACAATGGTGGCACTCAGCTTGGCGGCCTCATCAGATGCTTTTTCACGCCCCGCTTAAAGGCCCCGGGACTATAGGAAGAAGGAAACACGTGTGCTGGTAATGAATTCCAGGTCTTGGTGGTGCGGCAAAGAAAAGAGTCTCCGAACCGCTTGGTTCTTGCTCGTATATTCTGCACAGTGTGAGGGTGACATCTAAGGCCTGCACGTGTTGTCCTATGTAGGAAAGGAGATGGTGGGATTAGTTGGAAGAGCTCGTCAGAACACTCACCGTGGTAGAGACGGTAAAATACAGCCAAGGAAGCAATATCTCTACGCATCTGCAAAGGCTCGAGGGTGTTCGTGACCTCAGGGTTCCCAATAATTCGGACCGCGCGTCGCTGCAACCTGTCGAGAGCATCTAGTAGGTATTTCGCGGAGCCATCCCAGAGATGCGAGCAGTATTCCACGCAGGAGCGAATTTGTGTCTTATAGAGAAGACACCGCTGCTCCGGCGTGAAAAAACGTCTCACTTTGTTTAGGAGTCCGAGTTTCCGCGAGGCTGTTTTGATGATGCTCTCGATGTAATTTCTGTTATTCAGTTTGCAGCGAATATCCATGCCTAGGATATTGAGATTGTCCTGCAGTGGCAGTGGCGTGCTCTGAAGAGTGGGAAGGGGAAGGAAAGAAGATACCTTTGCTGTGAACGCACAAGCCTGCGTCTTCTTGGCATTGAACTCGACCATGTTCTCAGAGCCCCATTGAGAAATGTGATTCAAGATCCGGTCCAGTTCAGTGACAAGAAGCTGTCTTTTTTCCACGATATCAGACTGTTTGGCCGCAGGTTGTCCGTGATAACTCCCGTGTAAGGTGCTATCGTCTGCATAGCAATGTATGCTGCCGGTGGACAGCATGTCGTTGATATGCAGAAGAAAGAGAGCGGGAGATAATACAGACCCCTGCGGTACGCCAGCATTTATTTGCAAGAACTCCGAAGCCCGTCCATCACAGAGGACGCGGATACGGCGCTCCCGCAGGAAACTAGCAATCCAGTTGCACAGTCTAGGAGGCAGACGCGATTTGTGCCAGACTCTATCGAAAGCTTTGGCGATATCAAGACTAATTGCCAGTGATTCGCCGTGCTTGTCCATAGCCTCACCCCAAAGATGGGTAACGTATGCTAGAAGATCACCCGTTGACCGTTTCGGCCTGAAGCCATATTGCCGGTCATTAATTAAGGAGTGATCCTCTAGTTGACGCATGAGCTGTTTGTTAATGATGTGCTCAAAGACCTTGCACAGCACTGAGGTGACGGCTATGGGTCGATAGTTGGCTGGCTCTGAGCGATCCCCCTTCTTGGGGATCGGCTGTACATTCGCCTCTTTCCAAGCCGAAGGCACTGTACCCGAGCTGTAGGACAGTCGGTACAGCCGCGTAAGCATCGGAGACAACTCCGCTGCACATTTTTGTAAGACCACCGCTGGAATACCATCCGGGCCACTGGCTTTCCGGACATCGAGTGATTGAAGCACCGCACGGACATCGCATTGCCTGATACGTATTTCAGGCATTACGTGGTCACCATTGGGTAGTGTCGGCGGCTGTATACCGCAATCATCGACTCGGGAATTGGCCGCAAAGAGATTTACTAGCATATTGGCTTTCTCTTGAGGTCCATGGGCCAGGGATCCATCAGGGTAACGCAGCGGTGGCAGCGAAGGCTGACAGAAGTTGGCCTGCACGGCTTTGGCCAGTCGCCAGTATCCACGGCTGCCCGTGGGATGTGCCACTAGCTCTTGACCAAGCCGTGCAATGCGCAGGGCATCCGCTCTGACGTAAGCCCTCTTGCAGTCCTTTGTGGCTCTGTTGTACGCCGCCTTGAAGTGGCCCACATTGGGATCGTACGTGGCACGCGCCCTTACCCAAGCGCGATACGCGGACTGCTTTTGGTCAACAGCCCTCGCACACTCGCGCCCGAACCAAGGGCGCACTCCTCGGGCACCGGTGACATCAGTGTACGGGATATAGTATTCCATACCCAGACCGATCTCACCGGCAACAGCAGTAGCACAATCTGAAGGTTTCTTACCTTAAAAGCTGCGTTCAACCCACGGGATGGACGCAAAATAGTTGCGCAGCCCATCCCAATCTGCTGACGAGTAGTGCTAGAGACGCCGCTTCCCCTGCACGGGTCGTGAGGGCGCTATAATTGGCACCTTGGAGCAGACCAGACAGTGGTCGGAATTGCCTAAAGCGGCTTGTACCGAAACACTGTACAGGTCTGGGTGACTCGTTAGCAGAAGGTCTAGCAGAGAGGGTGCTAGGCCCGACCTTCTTGGTATTCTAGTGACCTCGTGTACCAATTGGGTCAGGCCATGCGCCAGAGCAAATGCATGGGCGGCTCTTCCCGCATGGTCTGTTTTGGCGGAGCCCAACCAGGTTTCGTGGTGGGCGTTAAAGTCCCCCAAAAATACCACTTCGGCGTTCGGAAACCGTTCCTGCGCATCATCTGCCGCCTGACTCAGATATTCAAAGAGTCGAGTTGTCTCAGCATCTCCTGTATAGGAAGACTTACAGGCTAATATCAATAATATATAGATTACACTATGTTAAACATATTGCTAATTACAAGCCTACATATAAACATTTATTTATTACGTTTGCTTGTACAATAATATAAACAAATAAAAGATACTTATTACATATTGCAACAAAAGGAAAGAAAACATAAGAAGATACAAAATACAAGAGCACAAGAATAGTCTGCAGTAGGTGTCACTACACTGAATGAGTTTTGTGACGGTGGCTAGCGCCTTCCCCAAAGAACTCGTCAACCATGCGTGTTTTAATTACATTCGAGCTTGTACAGAACAAATCTATGTCTATGCATATAGAGACCTCATTAAACTTTTTTAGACTGCGAATAAGAAACCCACTGCCTCTGTAATTAGTTGAGGCTATAGGGATACTCAATTCTGGCCGCTTTCTGATATATAACATACATACATACGCACGTAACGCATTACCCTCGCTGGCGTCGTCACCTCAAGAACGTTGTAAAATATTGGAACACTTAAGACTTACTTACTCAGTGGTCAGCATTCCCGTAAGGGACGTTTCTCTTTTTGGTCGATTAGTTGATTCTCCCGCTGACCTCACACAGCTCTCAGTTAGGGCCCAGAATTCGCTTTCTAAATATTCCAGATAATATAACCTATCCATTCACCCATTGGAACATGTTTGGATAATAACATCACATTTTATTTATTTTTTATTTATTTATTTGGCACACAAAACAATTTACAAGTTATCATTTGAAGGTTCAGTTCCAGATTGAGTTCCAAAACATGTGTACTCAGCATGACACAAAAAGCGTGCATTAAGTGATACAATAAAAATAATAATTAAAATCCAAAAAAAAAAACAAAACATAACAATAGGACAATTATAAGATATTATGATTAATAAACTACTAGCTAATATTATAAATAAATAAAAATAAAATATCTTTTATTTCGAATTGATTCATATTTTGTTAGTAACAACATTTTATAATATGGGCTAGAATTTATTGTTATTTACTAATTTATATTTAAATCTAACATTACATATATCGAGGAAAAATCACATCCAAATAAATACATCCAAATAAAGTGACATCATTTAAAATATATAAGGGCATATACCTAATGGTAATAAGCTAAACGAATACCAATAGAAGATTTGTTGATTGATTTACTATTTTAAAGCTACCTATTTAATTTTATGTGATAATAAATGGGTTTATGGGTTTATGAAACTCATTAAATATTTTTGGGTCCGAAGTTGACGAGGCGATTCCACCGGAAGGGCGATTGCTTTAGACCCAATTATGATTGGCACTCAGATAATGAATCTTGCATTTTTTCGTACAGCATGATGATAACTGCGCCAAGGGAGAATAATATCGGAGAAATGTACGAGTGTGATTTAACCGAAGTAAACAAAAATTCATGTTCAAAAATTGCCAGAAATATCACAAGAGAGGGTAAGATTACAGTTTTATAATTGCCTCTGCCAATCAGGAAAATGCCCTCTACACAAGTGGCAATACTTTTGTATAATAGAATATAATGATCAATGTACAGTCAATGACACAATTTGATTAACATTAACATATAGCAAATAAATGAATTGAATTGAATTGAATATTTACAAACCTTTTCTCAAACTGGAATATAGGAATTTATGTGCAAATAAGCAGTTTTATGATTCCCAGAGGTCAAAATTAATAAATAAATATTTTGTTCATTATTTTGTGTGAGATTTAGGGGCCATGGTGATTAATAAGATATAATTTTTAAAGCTACTTTTGTCGTTGACTGTACGGTAATGACGGACGTACATTACCCGCCCTACAGAATACCGCGGTTGCAGTAACTTCGTGTTGTGCTCCCAGTGGTGAGTAGGGTAGCCAGAGCTCACTGGAGAATCCTCTACACTGACGGCACAGAAACTCTGTGCTTACAGGGTCGGCAGCTCGAGTGTGGCTTCTCTGGTGTCACACACGTCCATAGGCCACGGTAACCACTTTCCATCAGGTGGGCCGTGCGCTTGTCTGCCACCTAAGTGGTATAAAAAAAAACATTATATTCTACAAACGAATCGCCACTTGTCTAGGGGAGCAATAGTGCGATAGAATGGAGTAGCGGACGCCCACGGCTTCGCCTGCGTGAAAATGTTTTATGCCTCTCGATTCCTGCGGGAATAAAATCCCGGGATAGCCTACGTTATACCTTGTTACATCAGCAATCCATAAGTGAAAGTCCCATTAAAATCGGTAATACTGTGGGTGACTCCACCAAAAGACAACAGGTCACCTAGAAGAGTTAATCAATCAATTAACCTATTGCTGCTCCTTATCTTCTGCCATTCTTCCGCCTTCCGCATCCAGTCCGTCCCAGTCACCTTTTTCAGGTCGTCAGTCCATCTGGCCAGAGAATGTGCTACCTATCGTTTCCCTTCTTGCGGTCTCCACTCTAGGATTCGTTTACTTCTACTTCTATCGATCCTTAGACAGTTGTGTCAGTGGGTAAACGAAGAGTAATTAGTCATCATTATAACCACCAAACAGCTTAAGTATTAAAACTAATATTAACGGCTGTGTACAAAATGGATTGTTTCAATATAAGTTTTCTGAAGTTTTTCGTATGAAGGACAAAATATTACTTTTTTGAAGCTAATAATAACAATTATTTTTGGTTGTTTTAGTTCCAGCATATACACACGATTATTGGTTTGGAGCAACTTTAAAGGCTGGTCCTACTTTTGTAGTGGTGAGTACCTATAACCAAAAGTAACACTGTCAACAGTTATCTGTTAAGGCCATCACGTTGACGACAGTCCTAACGTTAAAATTCGTGTCAGTTCTATACATTCATTCACCTAGTAACATAATGATTTGTTTTTTCAGGCATGCGCCCCAAGATATGCCAGAAGTAAGTATATTCCATACTCCACCATGATAGCTGTTATTTAAATCTACTTTCTTCAGATAAAGTGTTTTCAATGTGTTCAAATTCAATACCAGTTTTTTATCTGTCAGCTTTAAATTTCTCAGTTGAACTGGATCAGCGTTACTCTCAGGATGGAGGGATATTTTTTTCATAGGTGGTATTACTGTAAAATAAATGGTGAAAACCAGGGTTTTACGCATTTGTAGACTTGGAAACGAAAATGAATACAGATAGGTACCCGAAGTGGATTTATTATACATAATATTTTATATGTCTTGAAGTATCTTTAAGATTTTCATTGATTTTACTTTTAATCTTTCATATTTTAACATTCAAACTGTTCAATAAACTATTAAAATAAAACTAAAAGAACTATTTCACAACTTATAACTAAACATAATTAAAATGTGTTGTGGAATTTCTCCTGCCTCTTATGGTAGTGTTCCCAGAAGACTGGCAGCATTGCCACGTTGTATGCTAATGCTTATTCTCTGACCTAAAAAGAGGCCAGCCTTCTGATCACGAGTAGCGTCGACCATACGCTTCGCAATCTCACGGAAGAGTTCACACGGCCTACCAAAGTGGTTACCGTGACCTATGGACGTGTGCAACACCAGCGGAGTCACACTAGTGCTGGTGACCCTGTAAGCACAGAAAGTTTCTCTGCCGCCAGTGTAGGAGATACAATCAGGACAAGCCTTTAATTTTACCACTGACAGCACAAAAACTCTCTAATGAATAATCTCTGACTACCCTAATCACAGCCGGGAACAAAACACAAGGTTGCGGAGGTACTGCTCAGTTGGGACGGGAATACCGTCATGTCATACCTCCTATAACGATAAAATAAAAAATGGTACTGGTACAGGTACCGGTACCGGCGGCGATGGTCCGCTGCGCGGATGCGTGGGCGGCCGGTGCCTCCTTCTGCGAGCAAGTAATGCTCGTGAAGGAGGAGGCGGGGCGGAAGCGCCAGCGGGAGCGACGAAGGATCGCAAGCCAAGCTGCCCGCGTACGAAGGCAACTCGGGCGTCGGAGGTCGATGAACGACCTCCGCCCCGCATGAGCGCAGGCCAGGGGGTGACTAGTGGAGCCGCCTGTCATCCTGGCAGAAGCAGACCTGGTTTCCGGGGACGAGTTGGGGACTCTGTGGCCTGGGTCGGCCGGGGTGTGAAGGATATGCCTGTCAACCTCACCTTCAGCAATCAAAAACGACCCACAGGCGGTGTGCGTTTTGGTCGGTTCGAGTCCAACATAACCTCTTCCACCGGCTCCGGTAGGGGGAGGGGGGGGATCCTTGGGAATTTTGCGCACGTAAATAAAAAAAAAATTACTGGTACCGTACCGTATCTACAGGTACCGTATCCGCTTGCAAATTATTTTGATTTAAACTCCGGAGACCTTGACTCAATATTTTTTATTGAATAGACACAATACAATATAGTCCGACTGGGGAAGTACTTACCTCCGCCCTACAGAACATAGTACAATAGTGATAATAACTTCGTGTTGTATTCTCAGGGGTGAATAGGGTAGCCAAAGCTCACTGGAGAATTTGTGTTGTCAGTGGGATGACTCTTTAGTCATCCCACTGACAACACAAATTCTCCAGTGAGCTTTTGCTTGTCCTGCTTTGTCCTCTACGCTGACGGCACAGAAACTCTGTGCTTACTGAGTCGGCAGCGCGAGTGTGGCTTTTCTGGTGTTACACACGTCCATAGGCAATGGTAACCACTTTCCATCAGGTGGGGTGTGCGCTTGTCTGCCATCTAAGTGGTATAAAAAAAGAAAAATATCAAAATGTATATGTCATAAATTATAATAGTTTTTTTTTTGATGGCTTCTGCAGCGAACCTCTGCAATATTGTCAATGTCAAGTAAATGTCTTTCAAATTATTAATGGCGAGACGACAATGTCCAGTTTTTCAAGTTGCGGTCCTTTAGAATGATTGTTGATGATGACGGTGATGACGGTGATGATGTTGATGATGATGATAATGATGCCAGTCAATGAGATGATTGCTGCCTCAGCAAAGTTGTGGGGAATTTACTAGAAGCTCGCTAGGGAGATTATGAACTATCACGAAAAGTCACAATTCACTGTAATATGCCACTTTTCTACACTTATGTGCGTTGTCAAAGACGTCATGTCTAAAAATTCACATATGTACAATAATGATACCACGATGCGCCCTTCTTCGTGTTGGCACCAAAACTCATAATAGTCTGGATTATGCAGTGGCTGGAGATAGGGGAGGAAGTGGTGTAGAGTGATGATGTTATAAAAAAAAAACTGGTTTTATGGATGGTTTTGTTTGTATGTAACAATTATTTTTCTAACAGTTCCTCGGGGGTATCGTCACCCTGGAACATTTGGACGTTGCTACAGACGCGAATTGAACAAAACAGAGTTTGGTTCTGGCAAATTCCCTACGACACCATCTGGAGCACCAAAATTTGAAGATCTAGGTAAGAAAAGTCACATACGTTTATCGTATTAAGATACGAAAAATTCAATCGTGTGCCAATATTGTTATACCTAGATTAAGTACTTGCCTACCTGATGTATAGAATTAGTATTATATAGACTCGACGACGAACGTTGTGTACGGACAAACCTTTCTGGTTTTTGATACACTACTGAGGCATTAGAGCCAGTGTATGTTTTTCGGGTTAAATTAAAAAAAAAATCATTTCTGGCGGGTTTCGAATCCGTAATCTTTCCCTTACCGGGAGAATGCTCTGACCATTGAGCCACCGAGCCACATCTGACGCCGTCCAAATCTTCCTATTTATTCGTATTCGGGCAACAGTGAGAGCCGTCGACCGATTACAGATTCATACGAATGATCTAAACACCTCAACAAAGTCTAAGGAACAAGATGACCCCAATTTTTTTTTTTCGTGTAAATCTTGTTTTGCAAATAACTGGCAGCAAATAAATCAAAATAGAATAAAGTAGATTACAGAGTTGTTCGAAATTTAAAAATAAATTTAAATAAGTAATGATTTTCGAATATGGAGGGAAACTTTTAAAAGTGTTTGATTGTGCAGTTTCTCTGAGGCAAAATAAAAATTATTTTTTTTTATTGTAAATAACGTTTATTATCAACAATACGTCTTTTACGTATGGTTTGTGCATTTTTGTGACTGTAGTCATCATGTCACGTCGTCATTTAAGTCGCGAAGAGATGTTAAGGCCTGTTGGTATGCTGCAAGCTGGACGAATTCAACGCGACGTAGCGGATGTTGTCAACACCCAACCAAGCGTAATTTGCAGATTATGGGCACGCTACAGGTCTACAGGGGATGTTGCCGAACGTCACAGGGGACGAAATAGGGTTACTACCCCGCGACAAGATCGTTTCTTGCAAAATTCCGCAAGGCGGCAACCCACGATTACTGCTCGTCAGTTGGTCGCAGGCCTCCAGTCTCAGCATCAAGTGGTTATTAGCGATCAAACTGTCAGAAGAAGACTACACGAAGCCAATCATGGTATGGGCTGGAATTCGCATTGGTGGAAGGACCGACCTCGTTTGGATACGGGGCAATTTGAATGCAAACCAATACATTCAGGAGGTTATACACCCCATGGTAATCCCTCATCGACAGCAGTTCGGTCAAGATTTTATGTTCATGCAAGATAATGCACGGTCACACACCGCGAGGGTAGTGGTCAATGCGTTAAGCGAGCACAATATGACGACGTTGGAATGGCCTGCTCAGTCTGCTGACCTCAATCCCATAGAGCATGCCTGGGATTTGCTTAGGAGAAGAGCTTTCAGTGATTCTTTGGAAAATCTGAACACTGAAGAACAACTTTTTTTACACCTTCGCAGTGTATGGAGCCATATTCCACAGACGATGATTGACAATCTCATACTAAGTATGCCACGCCGTTGTCGAGCTGTTGCTAATGCTTTAGGAGGTCCTACAGATTATTAAAAACGTTTAAAGTACGGTTAATTACTGTATTTCTTACTACCTCGTTATTTTTGTGCCTAATCATAGAAGGTTGTAATACTCAATATTGGCACTATTCAATTCTTTCTTAAAAAAAAAAAAAATTTGGTATGAAAATGTTTTTATTAAAGTTAAAATTAAAAACGGTATAAAAATACCCTTCTATTGATATAAAACACTCACTATTACAAGAAAGGGTTTTTAAATAAAAACTAGAAATGTCCTTGTTCCCTAGACTTTGTTGATGTGTGTATATCGATCTAATAATATCCCACCCTACTAATATTTGGGGTGCGGGTTGGCTAACCTTCACGATGGCTTCCTTGTTTCTTCTCTCTCTGGACCGCGGTCCTGGGGAACGGAAGCGGGGAGGCTGGTGCACCCTGGACGACGGTTAGTAGACTCTGACTCCAAGGAGAAGGAGCTCTGCTAGCCGTTGACGAATAACCCGACAAGCCCTTTTTAGGGTTAGCTGACCCCATTGCACGAGGGGGTCGTGGTATGGCACGCCTGCAAACCTTGCGGGAAGGGATTCGTATAATCCCTTCCATCCCAAACAGCCCTTTTTAAGGCTAGCGGGCCCAGGTTTTTAAAGTCTGCGGTCCTGTCGCTCCCAGTATCCTTCTGCTTTCAGAGGTGACAGGGGGGACACAAGAATCCATTGGATCTAGGAACGGGCTGGCCTACTGCTCGCGTAGGGACCGGCAGGCAAGCGTGCCACCGTCAGTGTTGGGACAGTTGGCTGCTCGCCCGCGTCGTGTAACCTCCGGGATATCGACAACGACCTGAGTGCTAGCCACACTTGGGAAGCCGGTATCTTGAAGGCCGCGGGGCTTGCTTTAGTTGGCCGGCCCGTGACAAGGAAAAGTCTTAAAAACCCGACAGCGAAGTCGCTTAAAACCTGTGGACACCTGGAGAAATCCACAGTATGTACCCCGCTTCCTGGAATGAGCGTCATCCGGGTAGTGTAGTATATATCGTCTCACACTCGTGGGAATTGTATGGAACCTTTAGTAAAATTAACACCCCAACCTAACGAAACAGTCTGCGCGGAGGTCGCGCAGCACCACGACGTGGAGATCGCATCCCAAGCCGCGGAGTCGGAGGAGGGAAATGGCATACGACCACGGCTATCCTTGATATTTCCTTGTTAAATACAAAAAGTAGTAGTAGTGGTCGGGTTTTAGTTTTATTTTCTTAATTTTTTATTTTTAATATTTTGGGGCAAGTAACAGCTATAATTTATACATATTAGAAATGTGCCAATTAAGCTCTATCATTTGATACCAAATACGGCACATAAATCTCAAATTTGTTTTTAAAACAGTCCTTCATGACTGCTAGAGGGCGCGACATTAGATTTAGTGATATGTCATAATTTTTATTTTATTTTTTTATTTATTTATTTATTTCATAAAAATTATACATGTTTACACAATTTGTCATTGGAAATGTTACAGTAAGCTAAGACAGAATTGTGTCTGGTTTATCCATCTGCTACTGAACTAGGCTTGTGACCTGTATCTCAGTTAACAGCACCTCCACCCCACTTTGGCTATACATAACACACAATACAATTACAACGACATTAGGAAAAACTACAAAACTATTAAATAATATATAAAATAGTCTATAACCAGTGAAAAATTGGTCCTTCTAACGATACCTTATTTGTCTAGTTTCAATAAGTAGACATACATACATACATACATAGCCTGACAAAATCTTAACCCTTCTTTGGCTCTGCCGTAGTCGGGTAAAAATGAGAACCAACACATCTTTTACCCCTCTTTTACATACCTAATTTAATGAACTCAGTAAAAAAATATATTTCCTGTAAGGAAGTACAAAAGTACAGGAAAGGACCCAATCACAGTAGGTACATTATTTCTGATATCGTGCTAAGTTTTCATTTATCATCTAATATAATTATTATTATTATTATTATTGGGGACAGGCCAGCAGTTGAAACAACTGATATCAGCCTGCATCTCATTGTTCACTACACTGTTTTCACTACTACATGATTTTGTTGATTTATGTGTTTGTCCAGTCTATTTTTGAATTGGTTAATGTTTTCTGCTGTCACAATATTTTCAGGTAGCCTATTCCATGTGTTAACCCCTCTATTGCTCAAGAAGTTAATAATAATGATTTTAATGCTTCGCAGAAATATTAATGGATACCTTAGGATGGAGTTTGGATATCGCAGATAATGGCGCTATGATATCTGGCGGTCCTGGCCTATTTCAGAAAAGAGGTATGTTATAAAGTTATAAATATGTAATGATATATTGAAGAGTACAATAAGCATAAATAAAAGTAGTTCGAATAATTATGTCTATGCAGGTGTTAAAGAAAGCAAAGACGATACAATACTGTACGATCAGCTCGCCTTACCCCTCGTTTTCACCAAGAAACAAATTGTAAGCTTGATTCATACTTACAAAACTTATTAAATACTTGAAGATGGCTAGTCAAAATACATAAATACAGTCAAGCCTTTTTCTCAGTGAGGTAGGCAGAGATTACAGTTTCCCACCTGTTACGATCCTGTCATACCCCGTTCGCTTCTTCTACTTTCATGATTGTTTTCAAACATGCTCGCTTTCGGGTACTCTTGACATGTCCTTTCTCCAAAATCTCTTCTATCTGATTGACATACTTATGTCTATGTCGACCCCTACCGGGTTGTCCATTCACTTTCGCCTCATAAATTTGTTTCGGTAGTCTTTCGTCCATCCTCTCCCCATATCTGAATCATCTAAGCATCCCTTTCTCTTTCTTAGTCACAACGTCTTCAAATACACCACAACGTTACCTTATCACGCTGTTCCTCACTCGATCTGTCAACACAATACTTGTTTTATACATGTTTTTTTTACGTGCGGAATATCCCCACGAATCCCCCCCCCCAACGGACCAAAACGCACGACGCCTGTGGGTCGCTTTGGTTATCGAAGCTGAGGTTGATAGGCATATCCCTTGCACCCCGGCCGACCCAGAGCCATCTCTCTCGATCTGGCCCTCTCCTCGGGTGTGGGGACTACAGACTCCCCATGTTTTATATGTTTTGAGATTGTCTCAGATACTTTTTCGTTTACATAGTATGTATTAGCCAACAAGTTGTAAACAAGTATAAAACACAAGTGCGTTCACACTGAAACCTATGAAAAAATAGCAACTTGTCAAACAGATGAAAACGAGGGGTACGACCTACTGCTTGCCGCTCTAGACAAGAAGTATTTCGCTGTCCGGCGAATTGTAGAATTGAATGACGAATGTATGGGATATGAAATTTATGACATGCATTGCTGACAGTCATATATGGAAGAGTCGGTTATATTGGGCCACTTTTGACTTAGCCTCGGATATTCAGTTCAAAAAAGGACTTATAAATTTAAATAGGCATGTAAAATAATGTTTGTTGTCTTGATTATCATTTGATAAAAGAACAATGTCTTGCCTCTACGTTAGGTTAGATAAAATGTAGTTTTTGCGGTGGTCTGTCAGCGGTACAAATTAGTAGACTAGTCGTTTAAATTGTACCATTGGTATTAAAATTCTACCAGACGGTAAAATACTACATAAAAAACCTTTTTTCAGATCAGTCTTGTGTGTGTTTAGTTTCCTCTGCCCTTTTCGTAGTAATACAAAAATATAGCATACGCTTGTAAATTCGAAGGGACAGGCAGAGGTGTATTACCACCCATATTTCACCAACTATGATTTTCAGCCCCACGTTATAGGGGGCGAGCCTATTACTGTCAAGCAGGCACAAACATATAGCTAATTATTTCATCTAATAATGAAAAATAATGAAAATAATGAAAAAAAAAGCCTCTGTGGCGTGGCGGTAGTGAACACGACTGCTACGCAGGAGGCGCGGGTTCGATCCCCGCTCAGTGCAAATATTTGTATGCATGAATATGGGTATTTGCACTGGTCTGGGTGTTTCTATGTATAATATGTATGTATTTACAAAAAAAAAAAAAATTTAAGTATGTTTATCCGTATTCTAGATTCCATAACAACAAGCTAGTTAAACTATGCTTACCATGGGTCTAGATAGCGTTGTGTAGAATGTTGTAGAATATTTATTTATTTATTTATTGTAGAATATTTATTTGAATGAAAATAGTCGAGTAACTATGGGTGGTACGATTTAACGAACCAGGTAAATTATGAACCAAACAAACACCACGACATACATTCAATCCCTGGTCACACCACGCAGATGTACAAATATAGGTATATAGTTTAAATATGTAGTTATATATGTAGTTACATAGACTGCGTAGTTTTGTATGTAAGTAATGTAGACCTTTTTTTCTAAGACTTTGCCTTCAGCTTACCATCAGATCAGGCGAAGTCTAATTGACGTGTCCTATATAACAAAAACCTATATCACGTGTTATGATCTTACAAACCAGTATGAAAATTAACATCAAATTCCACTAAAACCTTTGTGTCCTAGTCAACTTAAAATGGCGGGTAGTTGTAGGCGACATCTAAGCAAAGTTTAGTGTCACAAGTTTTTTTTATATAGGACACTTCAATTAGACTTTGCCTCGCCTGATAAGTAAGTCAAAAAAATCTAGAGGCGGTACGGTTTAAAAGTGACATTTATTGAAAAATCTAGAGGCGGTACGGTTTACAAGTGACATTTATTGAAAAATCTAGTGGCGGTACGGTTTAAAAGTGACATTTATTGAAAAATCTAGAGGCGGTACGGTTTAAAAGTGACATTTATTGAAAAATCTAGAGGCAGTACGGTTTAATAGTGACATTTTTATTGAGAGATCTGAGGTAGTACGACTTAAAAGGTGGTACAATTTACTTGACTTTGCTCTACGTTAAATCCCATACAATTGTACGATGTCATTCTATTCTACAAAACACCGAGCACAGATTTGTCACTTGTCTAGAGGTGCCTTTAATAATTATTATTATTAATGGTGTAAATTCTAAAAAGTGTGTACTACACACGAAAATGATTTTTTTTAAAGCAATTTTTCAACTTACAGGTACTGCTGCAATCTTAGAGCCTAACTTGAGTCTAATGAAACGAATAAAAAATGTAAAGTCGAATATATTAAATTTTGGTAAGTTCGAAATCATTCTTGTTTTTTTTATATATTCTTTTCTTTCAGGATGCCGTAAGGCGAAACCGGTAAGGGAAAAATTAAAAAATTAAATAATTTTGGAACACCATGGGACAGTCGATTATTCAATAGATTTGAAAAATATTCTTCTGTTATATTATTAGAGGCTATTCATACAGAAATCAAATTTTATTCACAGATTTATGAACAAATTAATTTAAAAATCAGCTTCAGAACATCAATTTATTGGAGGTAGGATACGACGGTATTTCCGTCCCAATTGACCAGTCCGACTGAGGAAGTACCTACCTCCACACTACAGAATACCGCGGTCATAATAAACTAGTGTTGTGTTCCCGGCGGCGGTGAGTAGGGTAGAGCTCACTGGAGAGTTTTTGTGCTGTCAGTGCGAAGACTTGCCCTGCTTTGTCTTCTGCACTGAAGGCACAAAAACTCTTCCCTGTTCTTAGAGGGTCAACAGCACGAGTGTGACTCCCCTGAAACATCAGGGGCATCAAATACCCATGGACCACGAGTTTGTCTACCACCAAAGTTGTTTTAATAAAAAACAACACAGATCATTATTATTATGTTCAATATCAAATTATAGTTTTTAACTTTGTTACAGGTTATAGCGTGGCTATAGGCAATTTTACAAATGACGAGAAAGTTTCTTATGCCATAAGTACGACGTACGACGAAGTTGGATTCGGACAAGTATGTATAGTTGAATCAACATTTCCATGAAGGCTGAAAGAGGCGGCCTTTTTCCACCATCCCTTCAATATTGTCAAATCGTACTCGATTGACTTACTTATTGATTTATTCCTTGCGCAAAGGATTGGTATTGCAATTCAACGTGGCAAGGCCGACAGCCTTCTGGGCACTCTCCTGGTTGACATCGATGGGGAGGAATTCTTTGACGCCTGAACCTGCAAGATTGTTTAGATATATATTCTGTTTTTTTCATATATTTTAATTTAGATAACTTCCGTGACCATTATGTAAATATTAAATGATATTCATCAAATAATATATTGACTTCGATGTCCAATACAGTCCAATATATTTATCATTCGTAGTTCCCAATTTAACTATCGTCGCCGTCGGTAAATTATAACAGATTTAGTCGGCTTCAACAATGGGTCATCGTCAATGATGGTTGCCAAAGCCTGTCGTCTCAGAGATATCTTCTCTAAGACCTACCTCTCTAGCCACAAAGGTATGTGACGAAATATTGTGCGGTTTTAGTGGGTACGATTCCAGCATACCCATCGGGTAGCCAAGGGGAGGTGAGACTTAGGGAACCCCCTTACTACTTACTACAAACGTGTAAAAAAGAAGGTTTCTTCATGGTCGGCAGCACGAGTGTGACACCCCTGGTGTTGCATACGTCCATGGGCCACGGTGACCGCTTCCCATCGGGTGGGCCGTGTGCTTGTCTGCCAACTTAGTGGTATAAAAAAAAAAAAGATGCTAGAAGCGGTTTTAACTTTGATGAGAATGTTTTTGCTCGAACATCAAAAATAATTTGAAAATGTTCAAGGAAATATGTCGCTCATATAGGCTACGTAATTATTGATTGCAGGGCAGATTGCAGCCTGCTTACAGTCCTTTTTAAACTCAATTTTATTTATTTTTATTTATGTTAAAGCAGTATTCACTTGGTCACATTAATTCAATTTCATATTTATTTATTCAACTATCCTATAAATAAATTCTATTATGTTTCAATTCTTGTTTATTACTCCTGCTGACTTAATTTTGAATCAATTATTTATCAACTTTTAATTCAATTTTAAATCTTTATTCTTCAGTCGTCTTTTATTTGAATAACTCTTGTTTATTACATTTGACTCAATATTGATCCAATTATCGGTTTCTAATTATATTATTATTATTTTATTTTGAAGTTATTTTTTTATGCATGTAATCTACGTCAATTTATTGTTAATATATTACATAACATTTTAATTGCATGAAACTTGTGGGTTGCAACTGAAAACCAGCGTACCTCAACATGATGCTGAGTTGCAACCTTTTAAAAATCTCTTGAGCGTGAAATTTAAGTGTTTTAAATATAAATTATGTCAAATGGAGGTTGTTAATAAACATTTTTCTTTCTTTCTTTCTTTCTTCTTTCTTTCTTTTATGGTTGCAACGTTTTAAGGTAATTATGGGTCTACGAAATCGTACGCCTGTCCCGTTCCCAAGACATGTGTCTTGGGAACGGGGACGTTGCCAAGACACATGTCTTGGGAACGGGGCCTTTTTTCTGGGGAAAGATGACTCCCGAGAAGGCCTTGACTGATGGCCTGAGCCGGCCGTGCGGTTTTAGTTGGTCCGAGTCCGGCATAACCATCCCCACCTGGTCCGGCGGGGTGGTATCCGAGGGGATTTCCGCACGTTAAAAGAAAAAAGAACTGCCTAGTTAATATGCTCATTAAGTCATACTGCATTTTACCGGTAACACAGCACAGAGACGACACCACCGAGTCTGCCCACATAATGGACATAATCTAATAAAATGTACTATTTATGAAAGCTTAAATAATTATTATTTCACTTTTTACCTCCTTCCAGGTTTACTTTTATAACACAATATCTGATGAATTACCTATGAGACTGAACAAAAAATTTAATGACGTAATTGGATCAATGTTCGGTGCCGTGCTGTGCACTGCGAAGATGAATACATTCGTTAGAGGACACGATCTGTTAGTGGGTGCGCCCACATTCGCGCAGTCTGGTTACAACACTGGAGCTGTCTACGTATATAGTTACAGCAGGAGAGGTGTTAGTACACAATCTGATTATAGTTTTACATACTTATGGGTTCGATTAGGAGTTCGATCACAACCTTAGCGCCCGACCCGAACTTTTTGTAACACTGTTTAGATGTTCTTTTACTTACATTTTAGTTTACTAATATTTTTCTGTTTAGAAACTCATTTTAAAAACGGAAATTCTAAATATAATCACTAATTAGTCAGTTAATAAAAGTGTTTTTATAAAAAGTAGCAACAAAATTGTTTACCTTTAGTTGAGTACCTAGCCGAATGGAATCGTACAAAAGAGTGAAGGTAAGCCCTGAAATAACGTAACTATAAAATAAATATTATTTAGTTTATTTCCTAATAATCATTAATTTAACAAAAAAACCTTTCTATACGCAAAAGTTACCTGGCGTCTCGTTTCTTGAAAACTCAATTACTGTTTCTGTGTCCTGATCCCAATTTGAAATTCAAAATTAATTCCTACCTCAGTTTTTTGTTATAAATAGCTTTTATTGTAATGTAAACGCAAGTCATCAGTAAAGTATAAGCTTCTTCACTTCCAATATATAACAGATGTATATTTTAATGTACTTATGCACTTTATCGTTTTGCAGAATCCACCCAGGTATTGCAACAAGATAGTTGGTCAAAAGTCCGGGTCAAAGTTTGGCAGTGCTATAATAAGTGTCGGTGATCTAAATGGGGACGGAAGAGATGGTTGGTACTCAGTTTAATTATATCTTAGGACACATATCTTTTACCTCAAAATTTTGAGCACATTTTAGGTCCAGTTTTGTTTTATTTCTTGTTATACAGTCATGCGACTACCAGCCTCAGACGCATGAGTCAACAATAGTGCTCGGAAGACGGCAATAGGCTTACCCTCACCCAATATTATGTGGGACCGATTCAATGATTGGTGAAATGTGGGTGTAAATTCTACTCTGCCTGACCCTCCGAGGATAAAGGCATGATTATATATATGTGTGTATGTATCTACCATTTGAGGGTCTATCCTAACTAACCTACCCCCCTAGACAAGTGACAATTCGTTTGTAGAACAGACTGATGAATGTATGGTATGTTTATAAACGCATGTTAGTCTCATTGATTTGACATTGACCTTTCTACGGCTGATCTATTTTCATAAAACAAAACTGTGTGTACAGAATACCGTAGCCATAATAACCTAATGTTATTTACCTGTCAGTGAGTAGAGTAGCCAGAGCTTACTAGAGGGTTTTTGTGCTGTCAGTGGGAAGACCAAAGGCTTGTTTTGATTTGTCTTCTGCACTGACGGCACAAAAACTACTTGTTCTTACAGGGTCGGCATCACTGCCCTAGTATTGCACACGTCCATAGGCCTCGGTAACCACTTTCCATCGGGTGGGCCATGTGCTTGTCTGCCACCTAAGTGGTATAAAAATATAAACGTCGAAGAATATCAAACCTAATATTTAGCAAATAAATTACCAGTTCGCAACATGTCCTCGTATGTAGCAGACTGAGGCATGAAACTTAGCAGGCTATTTTGGGTCTAACTAGGTATAGAACCTTATCCCGGCCTAGGTCTCATTTCACAAATTTTATATCTCTAAAATGTTACAACACTTCAAAAAAAATTCTAAAAAATGTTCTTTATTCCCCAGAAATAGCAATAGGAGCTCCTTTCGAAGACGACGGTGCTGTGTATTTATACTCTGGTGCCGATCTACTAAGTAATAAACCCTTCACGTGGTTGCAAAAGATCAAGCCGTCTGGAACAGATCTAAAGTCTTTTGGTCTTAGTCTAACTACGCTTCGAGATTTCGACGCCAATGGATGTAATAGTACGTATTCCATCTATTTAGCACAAATGATTTGGATGGAATACCGCGGTAGCCTAGTGGTATGGGTAATGGACTGCTGAGACGAGGTCTCGGGTTCCATCCCAGGTTTTACCATGTCACACACCAATAACTTATCGATGCTTTTGGAAGTTATGTGTGTATTTATCACCGGTTTTATAAGTGCCCGGTTAATGGCAATAGGCTCGCCACCTATTACATTACACCTAAACATAAAATGGCGAAATGTGGTTGCTAGCACCTCTGCCTACGGGGATATAGGCGTGAGTTTATGTTATGTTATGATATGGATAGATTCTGTGAGAGAGGACGTGGCAGGTAAGTGAGTAACTGAGGTGATGAGTAGTCTCTCTGTGTGTGTTTGTGTGTATTTGTGTGTGTGTGGCTTTTTTAGAATATCACTTATATTTACAAGTATGTTCACTTCTTAACAGAACTAGCCGTCAGTGCTCCTTACAAGGATAAAGTGATGCTTTACTCATGTTTTGCTGCGGTCACTATCACTAAATTGTACATGCATTTCCCCAATGTAAAGGTTAGTTATCTACTTTTTTTCTTATAAATATAACTATGTAGAGCACTACACTAATCCCCTGGAAAAGTGGGGCAGATATTGCTCACCTTACACCTAAGTATGTTTATCCGCATTCTAGATCCCATAACACAAGCTAGTTAAGTTCCGTACTAGAGAAGATACCTTAGAACGAATGGGTGGAGCTTACGAACGTAATAAACGCAGCCCCCCCCCCACCACCCTGCGCACACTTTGCTAAAGTGATTATAATATAAAAATATGGTAAAAGATGTCAGTAAAATGTGGTATATGGTATAGTATATGGTGATAGTATATGGTAAAAGATACTATGCTTACCATGGGTCTAGAAAACGTCGTATAGTATATTGTAGAATATTTATTTTATTTATATATATAAGAATGGTTTGCACAGTTTTTTGTTCAGGCTATTATCGCATAAGCCTTTTTTTTATTACGTGCGCAAAATCCCCATGGATATCTCCCCACCGGAGCCGGTGGGAGAGATTATGTCGGACTCGAACCGTCTAGAACGCACGACGCCTGTGGGTCGTTTTTGGTTGCCGAAGGTGAAGTTAACAGGCATATCCCTCGCACCCCGGCTGACCCAGGGCCATCTCTCACGATCTGGCCCTCTCCTCGGGTAATGTCGTTACTCTTGTTATACACTTTAATATTTTACTTTTAGAATCGCACAGTTTCGCATCAAACAGATTTCGCATTTCAAGTTTGCATGGATTTGCAGTATCCTGAAAAACCAAAAAATATTATTTGTGGTAAGATAAATACAGAAATTTTCTCAATTTAGAACTAAACTCAGGTCAAAATTAATAAAATTGGTTAATGGGCTTCGAAGAGTAGCTATGAGATTACATATAGTTCTGGGCCTAGGTGTTATTTAATATTCGGAAACTAGGTATCTACTACATATTATATACTTAACGTATATCGTAGCCGACTGCACACATCATCTGTAAATCGCAGCAGTAGATTGTTAATTATCGAAGTCAAGTTGTGCGATACCACATGTACCCAGCGACAGCACGCTGAACTAGGACGTCACTGCAAATCCTACATCGCGCAAGTGAAGCCTTGCCTTGCCTGGTCGGAAGAACATCACACCTCGTTCCTCCACATAGACATTCAAGGCTATTTCACGGTACACTGTTTATCTACTGCTGCGCTCTGCTGTTGCTGTATGTGGTCGGCTACGAACTTATTCCTTTATCCATGATGGATAATTACCCATACAGATTTATCCACTGAAGTAAAGATGGAACACCCATTCGCTCGGTTCAAGAACGTGGACCATAACGTATACACTTTCAAGACTCAGCTCCAAACTAAACAACCAAAATACTGTGAAAATGTCAACTTTGTTCTACCCCTGGTAAGATTTTTCTCGATCTATCGAACCTGAACCTGAAGGGCCTTATTTCAGAACACTACTCAGTCCTGAATCTCGATTCATAGCTAGAACTGAGTACATTTTGTATCCTAGATGACAGATAATGTTATTGTGAGTTAAGGAGTCGATTCAGAAGTGTGCGTTGACCTGGCTAGACTTAAAGGTTTTCAATTTGCACCTTATAAATGGTCTTTTAACTTACAAAATTTTATATTTCAAAGTGGACACCACTGCAGAAAGATCACTAGTATTCGCAAGTAAACCGCATAAGACTTAGTAAATATTCTGTCAGTATGTAATATTTTTCAAAAAGCCATATACATAAACACTGGTTATGTCACCGTTTTTCGAACACCATATATGCAGATACCTTACAGATATTAAGAGTAGATATTAACCAAATTTATTGTCCATAACCGAGAATGGTAAATATTTATTCTATTTTATTAAGAAGAATATTAGCAACTCAAATTACTAATATTCCCTGTAACCCCTCCAACTAGCTGAATTGATTGTGCTAGGAGTGAGTTCACGTCAGTCGTGTAATAGCCAGGATTCGAACCAGGGACGTCTCGGTCAACGAGGCAGACTCCTTAACAACTAAGCTACCGACTTCGCAGTCATATGAGTTGGGTTCACTGTGTCTGCTACTTTATTGGTCTCAGGATTTAACCAAACTGAAAATGACTTCGGTACACCTAAATAAAAATTATAGTATCAAATTCTCTTCGATATATATCGAACACCAAACCATTCAAAGTACTGAATATCTAATTGGCGCGATTATAATATACTTCAAGGATAAAGACTACAGTCTGGAAATAAGATACAAGATTCAAACTAAACAGCTGAGTAGCCCTCTCGAGCTGGACAAGGTGACGGGCGCCCACGTTATTCTCTCCGATCGCAGTGTGCTCTCGTATTCAGACTCATTTTGGGCTGCTGAGTGCTCTGGAGCCGACGAGTGCATTTCTAACCTCAGCTTAACGATTACCTCTGACTTAACGTAAGTATGATCATATTTTCGTATCATATTACTATGATGCATCTTTTATTGCTATGCGGTACCCGATACATCGTTGCAAGACTGGAGAGAGAACATAAATTACTGTTACCAATCTGTCACAAGAGTGTGGTGAACCTGGGATCGACCTCGATTTCTCAAAGCATCGAACTCTATTGCCGCTACAACTCCTTTGCACCACTGGCATAGCAACGCAAGAGAATTTATCTCCATTTGACGGGACACCGCCATGATAAAATTGGTAGAGGCTAGAAAACTCGCTGCTTTGGGTATCTTCTAGTATACGTCATCTAGTAGACGTCGCTCTATTCAGATATTACTGACTGCCCGACTCGAACCATGGACCACAATCTAATGTCACCTGTAGGAATGGGTGTGAGAAAATAGCCAAGATTTTCGGGGCCAGCCTCGCATGCAAGGTAGTACACCTGCTGTTTGATGGTCGAGGTTCTGGTGCAGGCTCTTCTCTCAGAATTGATGGGGGTAAGAGTAGTTACTCTCATTAAAATCTAAATAGAAGAATAATAGAAAGTAGCAAATCGAGTTTCAAGGTGCAGGATTTCAATGCATTTGGTATTGACGCTCTGGTGATATAGTAGATATCAATATATATTGTCGTTTAATAACTATCTTTATTTTACATAGCAACAAGCCTTTTATAACCGGCTCCCTTGCCAAGGGTAAGTTCCACATAAGCGTGCTGAACACGGGTGAGGTGGCGTACGACCCTTGCATCCAGTTCAACGTCAAAGGGGCAGTTCTGCAGATCACGCCCATGTACTGCACCTACGATAGGAATCTTGAAGAGACATGGAAATGTAAAACTATGGCGCCTATCCAGACGAACTCGAGTTGGGTAATTGTTTTTTTTAATATGATAAATTAAATTACTTGTGTATGGGATCCCACCAACGCCCATGGCCAAGTCAAACATCATCTGCAGGCCCATACACCTGTTAATTGAAAGACGAGGCTCTTTTGGAGAAATTCTTTTTGGAGTTAGAATGCCAGTCAGCGGTCGCTCCCAGGATAACGTATAAGCTAAATCTTATTAGAAAGAAATAAAAATAGGTCAAGTAAGAGTCGAGCTCGCGCACTGAGGATTTACACGACATGAATTTATACTACATCTTATTAATCCAAGCGTTAATCCCAGTTGCATCCGAAGCCTTCTTTCACCTCGGAGTCTGGGGTCCGTTTTACCAGTCTAACTGCGAGTGTGGCTAAGCTTCGATATTTTCCATGAAGCGACTGCCATCTGAACTCCACAATCCAAAGGTGATATCGAAGAATTGCAGCTAGACCAAGTTGTTGAACTTTAATGGGCTCCGGTAAGGACTGGCATAGATGTTCGTATGGCAATCGGTAGTAGGGACGGGGTCATATTGATCTTTCTAATACTATACTACTTTTCCATAGCTTCAAGATAACTAGAGTAACTTGAGATTTGAGTAACTAGATACCTCCAGACATTCCAGGAAAAAAGGTCCTGATGAAGAGACGGATAGACAGACCGAGTGACAACAAAGTGATCCTATAAGGGTTCCTTTTTTTTATTCTTGAGGTACAGAGCCCTAAAATCAGCGGGCCCTAGGCCGATACGGAAATCACGCTAAAATAATTATGATGATTAAAAAAAATTCCAAGGAAACTCGTTGGGAATTTCAATCCCTACAAAATCACGCTGCTTTATTGCCTCACCGTCACAGTAAAAAATTTGAACCAATAAAATTTCTACACAGGAAATCAAGGATATAATAGTGGATTTACAAGATCTCACAAACCAAGATAAGGAAGTCACATTGAATGTGAAACTTTTCGACCTCTGTGCGAATTCCAACCATAGTAAATCTTATACGCATAGTATTCCTTTGAGGAGTATTTCTGATGGAGTTTCTATAAAAGGGTATGTATACAATAAAAATGTGTTACAAGTTATCGATTCGCACAGAATTGATCGCACTTTTTGAGCGAAATGAACCTTTTCAAAATTAATGATATTTCTAGTGACTGATTCACACTAAACTGCAGACCGAATACGACAACTGCAGATGCGGAGCGTACCATTTTTCACTTAAAAACGATAATTTTGTTTACTGTTTTACTTCATTGCAGCTTCTCGCTATCCGTATTGAAGTTTAAGAAGATATGTAAATGTTATAGGCAAATGGGCGGATTGCGGGACTGATTTTCTTTTATTTCTATGGAATATCTTTCTGCATTCGGATGGCGTGTCGTCTTCTCGTGTACATAAATTACTTGTTAAACTTTGATATCGATAAACGGCACTCTTGAGAACCCGCAATGACTTAAAAACATAAACAAAATTATCATTTCACAGTATGCTCCGCGTCTGCAGTTGTCATATGTGTGATTGTGTATCTTGGTACATATTATTTCAGTTTTCGATGTACAGTATCTATTTCACTCAACGTATACTATGTTAATTTTAAATATATTGGCAATAATATTTTATTAGAAATATACTTATTCGTAATTATACGACTGTTCGGGACTTTTCGCCATTAAGTCATGGAACTTACAATTTCTGCCGACGGTTTCGACTGCAGAAGACCGTCGTATAATTATGAATTCACATCGCGATAGTTTAAAAATACTTATTCGTTGTAATTCTCAGATAAGATAAGATAAGATAAGATTCATTTATTTGTAAGAATATTGTATAAAAGTTGTTACAAAGTTGGTTGTACATAATATTCTGCTGTCTCCAGCGTACAAATATTGAAAGGTAGTAATACAAATTTAAATAATGTCAGCATACAATTAATAATAATTACTCGTTTAAATGATGTAGTTATGATAGAAGTTATATAATTACAAAATGCAAATCATAGGTTCAACAAGTCAAGGTTCACAGAATATTTTAGACCCAAAACTTTTGCTTAGGAAGTCTTTCGTGGAATAGTAACATTTAGTCAGAAGGAATTGGTTTATTTATATTTAAATGTCTTAAGCTTTAGAGTCTTAAATTGAGCGGGTAGTTTGTTATAAATTCTAATTGCCATACAGTATACATTATTAGAAAACACTTGAAGATTTTCCTTAGGCATATGTAACTTGTGACCTCTTCTACTACTTCTATTCTATTACTTTCAATTAGTTACCTACAATAAAAATAAACGATTATTATCCTTTTCTGCAGAAGCACTGATGTCGGGGACATTGTTCAAATACTGGAAAAGGAAATTTCATTTTCAAAACATTTCGAGCAGATTTACACCGTACGTATATTTTGTACCTGTACATCCCCGATAACACCATTCCATTCAGAACTGGGACCCTTATAATTACTATTGTCTTTATTTAAACAGATCACAAACAGAGGACCATCGAACTTTAAAGACCTGACGAGCACAATCAGGCTGCAGAAGACCGACTTCATCATATATTCGAACGCACCGGTATCTGTAAGTAAACAGTCCCTCAAGACAAATGTTAATTCGTTTGCCGGCGTGTTGTAGAATAAAATGACGAATCTATGAGACTTGACGTTTTTGACATGCGTTTATGACTGTCATATACTTCAAATACCATATATTTATGGGCTGATCCTTGTAGTTAAGAACGATATGATGTCAAGCGCCTACAATATGGGGTTCTTCAAGAGGGGCATTAGAAGGTTTCTTCTGGGCCGGCAGAGTTGGCAAGGTCACAGTAACCACTTCCCATCAGGTGGCCCGTGTGCTTCTCTGCCTCTTAAGTAGTAAAAAAATCCAATGGTGCACAAAAATTCTATTTTGAGCAATATTTTACTGATCTTAAAATTTTAACACTTTTACATAAAAATTAAGAAGAAGCAGTAACTGAATCATTGTATAGAATGAGGAATACCTAAAACAAAATTCATTACGTTCTTTGAGTTTTAATAAAGATTCATTATAATCCCAGAATCAAAAACAATCAATTTAGTTAAAATTAAAGTCTCATGTGCTCTAGTATTGCAGGCACATTGCAATTTAACTTCTTCTTCCTGTTCTTAGCGTTAATCCTAGTCACATCGGAAGCTCTCACCTCAAAGTCTGGGGTCGGTTTTGCCATTCTAACAGCGGACTTAACTGAACTTCGATATTTGGTTCTTTTTCATCTTCTCTTCTTTTTGTGTTTTACTTTCTTTGAGTGTTTACTTTTCTTTGTTGTTTTTTCTGTTCAAGTCCATTATGTTTGAACCAAGTGATTTTTTTCTATTAATAAAATGTTTTAATAGACAGACTGGTTACCTATTTATTATTATTTATAATGATTTCTTTCGCAGATACGCATAGATGCAACAACGAAATCAAAGGAGATGTATAGAATTTGTCAGATAAATACAAACAATGACGTTGAAATTATTGCGACGTGTGTGATAGACAGCTTGTTCAAGGATAACCATGTGAGGGTTATGATATCTCTGGACACAAATCCCGATTTCTTAAGTAAGTTACGATTTACAGTATTAATATCTACCATATACAAGGCAATATAGCTTTTTACGTTAGGTTTTTAGGTCCTACCTTAAATATGAGATGAAATTATATAATCGGAATTGTAAAACAACGCAGTGACATACGATATATCATACAATGATGTTAACGGGAATTAACGCGATCGTGATATACGATATATTGTCAAGAGACTCTTCTCTTCAAGCATGTATTCGTACGAAGTGAAGTACCTACCAGCAGCCCTTGTAAGATTCCCCAACCACTAGTAGTAAAACTTTTTAAAAGAAGCAAAACCTCCTCCTCGTGAGAAGTGCGCGTGAGACACACACCTACCGTCTCTTCTAACCTTAATATCAGTAAATAACTGCCCAGCCCGGCATCACGTAGATATAAAGTATGAATATTTATTTAAGTTTAATGTAGACTTGAATATTATTAAAATACCTGTGTATATTTTATTACAGCTTATAATAAGCTTAAGAGTGAAGATAATTTGGAAGTAAATTCAACTATGACCATACATTTTAATGAGGATCAGCCAAAAAGGTAGGTTTTGTGAACTAAAAGTATATCCACAGTTACGAATAGAATTACCAATGAGATTCAAGAATAAATCCAAATTAAACCATATGTATTGCAATCCTAACCTGTACTAAAATTCTATTTCCTATCCTACCACCTTTTTTTTTTTTTTTTTTTTACGTGCGCAAAATCCCCACGGATACCTCCCCACCGGAGCCGGTGGAGGAGGTTATGTTGGACTCGAACCGACTAAAACGCACGCCGCCTGTGGGTCGTTTTGGTTGCCGAAGGTGAGGTTGACAGGCATATCCCTCGCACCCCGGCCGACCCAGGGCCATCTCTCACGATCTGGCCCTCTTCTCGGGTGTGGGGACTACAGAGTCCCCAACTCGACCCCGGAAACAGGGAGGCGCGCCAGGCGCGCCACCGCCGCGGCCTGCTTCTGCCAGGGTGACAGGCGGCTCCACCTGTCACCCCCAGGCCGGCGCTCATGGGGAGCGAAGGTCGTTCATTGACCTCCGACGCCCGAGTTGCCTTCGTACGTGGGCAGCTTGGCTCGCGATCCTACGTCGCTCCCGCTGCCGCTCCCGCCCCGCCTCCTCCTTCACGAGCATTACTTGCTCGCAGTAGGAGGCGCCGGCCGCCCACGCATCCGCGCAGCGGACCATCGCCGCGAGCAAGGTGGAGAGCGTGAGAACTCTCACTCCCAGGGCCGCCACAAGCTCCCGCCTCGGCGTCTCCCACGCCGGACACTCGGTGAGCGTGTGCGGACCTGAGTCCTCGCTCGCGTCGCAGTGATGGCACTCGGACGTTGGCTCTTTCTCCATCCGACGCAGATACTTTCCTAAGCACCCGTGCTCGGTGATCATCTGCGTCAGACGGTACGAGAGGCTACCGTGTGGCCTCTCTAGCCACTCCCCCATGATGGGTCTTACCGCCGTTACTACGGCCTGCCCTGCGCCTGGTCGCCCAAGTCGTATCTCCCATTCCGCCACCATTTCCTTGTGGAGCCGGGATCTCACGGCCCGAATTTCTTCGGGCTCGGGATCGTGACCCCGCTCCCGCGCCGCCTTTCGGAACCGGTATAGCGCCGAAAGGCATCTCGCTTCCAGGATCCATGGTGGCGATCCGGCGAGGAGACTCGCCGCGTTGAATGATATCGTGCGGTACCCCCTTATGATGCGGCACGCCAACTTCCGCTGCGGACGCTGCAGCAGGAGCATGTGCCGATCACTCAGGGTGTCCGCCCACACGGGACACCCATACAGGGCCATGGACCGCACGACACCCGCGTAGAGTCTCCTGCAGGAGTCCTCCGGGCCCCTCAGGTTGGGCAGTAGCCGCGCCAGAGCGTTGGCTGTGCCCACCAATTTGGGGCCCAGACTTCGGAAGTGCTTCCCGAAGTCCCACCGGCCGTCGAGCACGAGCCCCAGATATTTCATCTGGGGCTTGATGCCGATGAGAGTGCCTCCCACTGTGAGACTGGAACCAGGTGGTGGCGTGTTGGTTGCCCAAGTCGTATCTCCCATTCCGCCACCATTTCCTTGTGGAGCCGGGATCTCACGGCCCGAATTTCTTCGGGCTCGGGATCGTGACCCCGCTCCCGCGCCGCCTTTCGGAACCGGTATAGCGCCGAAAGGCATCTCGCTTCCAGGATCCATGGTGGCGATCCGGCGAGGAGACTCGCCGCGTTGAATGATATCGTGCGGTACCCCCTTATGATGCGGCACGCCAACTTCCGCTGCGGACGCTGCAGCAGGAGCATGTGCCGATCACTCAGGGTGTCCGCCCACACGGGACACCCGTACAGGGCCATGGACCGCACGACACCCGCGTAGAGTCTCCTGCAGGAGTCCTCCGGGCCCCTCAGGTTGGGCAGTAGCCGCGCCAGAGCGTTGGCTGTGCCCACCAATTTGGGGCCCAGACTTCGGAAGTGCTTCCCGAAGTCCCACCGGCCGTCGAGCACGAGCCCCAGATATTTCATCTGGGGCTTGATGCCGATGAGAGTGCCTCCCACTGTGAGACTGGAACCAGGTGGTGGCGTGCGCCGAGGTCCATGAAAGAACATGGCCTCGGATTTATGCAAAGCCACCTCAAGGCCCAGCCGCCGGATCCGTTCCACGACTTGAGCAACCGCGGTCGTGGCCCTCAGGATCGCTTCGCGGTATGTAGCCCCGCTCGCCGTCACTAGCGTGTCGTCCGCATAGCACGTGACGGCGGCGCCGTCCGCAAGCTCACCGCGAAGCACCCAGTCGTATCCAATGTTCCACAGTAGCGGCCCAAGAACCGATCCCTGTGGAACACCGCACGACATCTCACGCCGTACGACGCCGTTCGCACTTGGGTAGATGACGGCTCTCTCCGTCAGGTACGCCCCGACTATGCGGCGGAGGTAGAGAGGCACACCGTGGTACACGAGTGCCTCCCTGATGCAACTCCAGGGCAAGGTGTTGAACGCGTTGGAGATGTCCAAGGACACCGCCAACGTCACCTCACCCCGGGCGACTGCCTCCTCCGCCAAAGTCCTCACGCGCATGATGGCATCCACAGTGGACCGCCACCGGCGGAAGCCATATTGGGCATCCGCCAGGTCCGGCCCCCTACCAGAGAGGTGCTCGACCCTATCCTACCACCTACTAATTCATCATAATCTGGTTACTTTTTTACCAATAGATTCCTAAGGATTGCGGGAACGGGATCACAATTGCACCAGGGCGAAGCCGTTGGCATCAGCTTGAATACTAATACCATACAGATTTTTTTTCATCAATTCAAACATAATGTCCTTTTAGTTTCAGTTTAACTACACAATTACGCCTTCGTGAAGCTTATGTGGCTCTGTGGATCTGGATTGTAGCTGGTTTAGTTGGACTGCTGTTGATAATCATTCTCGCTTGCGTACTCTATAAGGTATGTTTCAAATTATCTGATTCTTCACAGAAATCGGGGAGAGTGGTCAAAATAAGGGTTCATTCTAGATTACTTGTCCTGACAGGGTTTGAAATTTACGTTGAAGGTCTTGAAATGATTAACGAAAATCTATAAATTAGATAGATAGATAGATAGGTAGATAGATAATTCTTTATTGTACACCAACAGACTTACAGTAGGACAAGTAGGTAGCATGTATACAGTTCAATGTACAATGGGCAATGTAAATTAATATTATGAATCTGAAGAATTTTGTGTTTGGTTCGAATTTAAGAATATTTTTATGTTGAATAGCGTCTTTATCGAGAAAGGTTACAGACTATTTATATATCATCACGCTATTCTTCAAGGGAGTGGAGCAATAATCATAGATATCAACAAATCCGGCAGAAACGAATACATTATTGTAAATTAATTAAATACGGGCATATGTGGTTAAGGCTAAACGTCCACCTTTAGGTATCGTAGTCATTAAGATGGAAAAAATTAAACTATCCACGCGGGGTTCGAACCCTCGGTCTTTCCCTTACAGGGGGGTTCGGTGGCTTAGTGGTCCCCATATAAGGGAAAGATCGCGGGTTCGAATCCCGCCTAAACCATTTCAATATTTTCTTAATAGATTTGAATAGTTAGCATACTAAATGCTTTAAAATATTATCCAATAAATGATCACTTGTTAGTTGGTAAATAACCTACCTCCCTTATATTTACCTGACCCGTACGAGTAAATCCAATGGTAATTTTTTTGCGTACCCACTCATACTAAAGTCTCTTACGGGCTGGAGGAACTTGTCATTATGTAACTAACCTATCATATCTTAATCTGACGCGCTCGAATAACTACCGAATTTCCTTTTACGCCTCCCCTACTTTCTTTCTTTCTTTTTTTTTTTTTTTCTTTCTTATCTTTCGACATCGTGCGATATCTGCCGATCAGGTAAATGCTTTGTTTTTTTTAATCAATTCAAACTTTATTTCACAGAATATAGTCACAATATCAGGTTTTATAATATTTATAAGTACAGCACATTCTGCCGCATGGCGTTGAAGTAATAACAATGCGGGATGCTATCACAAACTAATTACACTGTCATTAGGACTCCAGCCAGTCATAATAGAACAAAATATAAAAGTCATAATAATAATAATAATAATAACAATAAATTAGTGAAAGGTCAGTAATATTGAGTCTATGCGAATAAAATTAAATGAATAAAACAGCTAATATCAAATTACCACTCTGAAAGCATTCAATTAAAAATTAAATAAACCAACCAATTAAAATTAAAAAATAAAAATAAATAAGATCAAATTAAAATTAAATACCCAATTTCGAAATTAAAATTTGAAAATTCATTCATTAGTGAATCATTCACTTTCAGCTATTATTTTATTTCTTAAATATTCGTCTACCGCTTAGTAGAAGTAGTAGCAACCCTTTTCACTTAAGATACCATACAATTTCCTGCGGAACAGATCTCCTTCGAGTTCTTTTAACCACTCTACTAACGAACCACTCTGGTAGCCATAAAGCGAATCCAGAGGCAAAAGTGGCAACAATGTAGATATCCACCTGATAAAACTCTGCTAAATAAACTCACAAAAAGATTAAGTAGAGCAATTCAGGATTTTCACGACGAGACAACAAATAATTACCTTAGTCAACTATCAAGTAATGGCACTTCTGATTACTCACTATGGAAAGCCACTAAAAGCTTAAAAAAGCCCATCACTCACATTTCGCCTATTCAAAAAATAGATGGCAATTGGGCCATAAATAATGAACAGAAAGCAACTGTATTTGCAGAACATCTCGAGCAAATTTTTCAAACGAACAGCGAAGAAAGCTCTGAAAGTATAGCACTGGACGTGACGCAGTATGACAACTTAGAAATAAAACTTGTTACCCCAAAAGAAGTTAAAAACATGATCAAAAATTTGGCTAAAAGGAAATCACCGGGATACGACCTAATCACTGGAGAACTCCTACAAAATCTCCCACGTAAAGCAATTGTAAAGCTTACAACACTCATCAATGCCACATTTAGATTACCTAGTATGTGGAAAGTTGCTGAAGTTATCATGATACCTAAACCAGGAAAACCACCTCATGAAGTAACATCATACAGACCCATATCACTCTTGCCAATTATAGCAAAATTGTTCGAAAAACTACTACTCAGGCGTTTAAAAGTTATTATTGAAGATAAAGAACTGATTCCTAACTACCAATTCGGTTTCAGAGAAAAACACTCCACAATAGACCAAATACACAGAATAACCAATATTATCGAAAAAACATTAGAAGAAAAGAAAGTTTGTTCTACAGTATTTCTGGATGTAGCTCAGGCATTTGATAAAGTATGGCATAGAGGTCTTATATATAAATTAGGTAAAATGATCCCTAAACAATTTGTGGACATTTTAGAATCCTATTTAACTAAGAGGACATTTAGAGTGAGACATGAAGATGCTTATTCAGATATCAAACAAATAAAAGCTGGTGTACCGCAAGGAAGTGTTCTTGGACCTATCCTGTACCTATTGTATACCTGCGATATCCCTGAAACAAACAACAGCGTCATAGCTACATTTGCAGACGACACAGCTATCATGGCTACGGGTGTCAATCACAAAGAAGCAGTGGAGAAGGTACAAATTGCCGTCAATGCCATCACCGACTGGACAAAAAAATGGAAAATCAAACTAAATGAGTCAAAATCGACACATATTGATTTCACAAACCAAAGAGCTGAACATACATCAGTATACATTAATAATCGTGTAATACCATACGAAAATACGGCAAAATACTTGGGCATGACGCTAGATGCAAAACTTCGCTGGAAGGCTCATGTCAAAAAGAAACGACAGGCGCTAGACATACGTTATAAAAATATGTACTGGCTACTTGGCAGACATTCCACCTTGTCAGTGTATAACAAAGTACTTTTATACAAGCAAGTACTCATGCCTGTATGGACATACGGCATTCAACTTTGGGGATGTACAAGACGGACTAACGTTGAAATCATACAAAGATTCCAAAATAAGGTACTTCGGACTATAGTAAATGCTCCCTGGTACGTCAGAAATGAGGACATCCACCGAGACCTTGGAGTGGATCTTGTAACTGATGTTATAAAGAAACACGCTGAAGCACACGAACAAAGGCTTCTTCATCATGTGAACGTCGAGGCTATTCAGCTACTTGACACCACGGACATAGTGAGAAGACTAAAAAGAACTAAACCTTTTGAGTTACTTTAGTAAAGTCAGTGTAATTAAGTACAGTGAGTGCTACGTTTAAAGAACACAAGAACAAAGTGTCTTTTAATTTCAATAAAGACTATAAGAAAAGTGTCAATGGATACATTCTTAACTTGTAAGTGTTAGTAAATTAAGTTAAATTTAAATTACTTATTAGCCTCAAGGTCTAGATTGTAATTGTATGAGTAATCGTTTAACAACGAGTACATCATAATGAAAAAAAAAATAAAAAACTCTGGTAGATGATTAAAACAATCATTCGTTTGATGTGAATCGATGCGATCGAGGCGTACGAGGCCAAAAGGTGAACGTTTAGCTTTATCGTAATAAGGGGTGTAGAAATATGCCAAGGGCGAAGACCGCCCGCCCGTCTTCACCCTACTTTTGTTGGTTGGCTACTTTAAAAATGTCTCTGTAATAACGCCACGTAACGTCATGATTAGCAAAACACAGTAAAAAGTAACTGGATCACTTATATTGAATACCTAACTTACATATTTTACAATCTATTTTCTACATTTCAGTACGGGTTCCTGCGGCGTGAGAACAAGAAGAAGCTGGAAAATCTCAAACACGATATCAAAAGACAAACTATTGTAAGTGTACGCATACCACTATTTTACCTTTCACACATACCTACCCATACTGCTCGAATGCTGACTACCTGGGTGAGAGATATATCTTTGTATAAGAAGGCCATTAAAAGGTTACTACACGGTCGACAGCGCGATTGTCATGTACACGTCCATAGACCATGGTAACCACTTTCCATCAGGTGGACTACATATGCTTGTCTGCCACATAAAAAATATAGCATTTATTTACTTTTTTTGTAATAAGGAAGATTAGCAACCGTAATTACTAATATTTCCTCTAACCGGTCGGTAGTGTAATGGCCAAAATTCAAACCCGGGACCTCTTGTTCGTAAGGCAGACTCCTTGACTATTAAGCTACCGATGCTTTTTTCGTGTACGTCCGACAATATACATATATGATCTAAATTTATAATAATTAAAATTTCCACAGAGACAATCGATGAGGAGGCCTCCTACCGGAGACACCAACCAGATTCTTGAGAATATGGAAGAAGCAGATGAAAATGCAGTCAGCAATGAGACTCCGAATCAGAATGAAAGTGTATCGCCAGCGACCAATCAGATGGCACCAAAATAGAGATTATATTATCTATATATATTTCTTATATTTATAAAATAAAAGAAATAAAATTACATCAGAGGTTGTTATCATAAACTTATCTATATCTCACTTAATATTTTGAAGGTGAAGAGTTTGTCTATTTGCTTGGTTAAACGCATTAATCTCAGGTGCTACTATTTTTGTATTGAATAGTTCGTTATCGAGGTAGGATATAGGCTGTATATCATTACGCTACTGTTCAAGGCGAATTCCCATACGTTATTTGACAATTAAAAATCATATATTGCTTGTCGGAACAGGTCAGCCGATCGCTGAACTATAATAATAGGATATAATAAACATAATACAAACCATTTCCTGGTACGAGCATTATTTCCTAATACTTCTATCCCAGCTTCATATTCGCAAGGACTAACTAACTACTAGAAATAAGAAAAAAAATCTAATTTTTTTTTTTGAAGGTATAATAATACATAAAGCTTTTTTTTTTTTTTTTTTTATATAGGACACGTCAATTGGACTTCGCCTTGCCTGATGGTAAGCTGAAGGCAAAATCCCAGAAAAGATTGTCACCATTACTTACACATACCGTGTGACAATGGTGACACTCAGCTTGACGGCCTTATCATATGCTTTTTCACGCCCCGCTTAAAGGACCCGGGACTGTAGGAAGAAGGAAACACGTGAGCTGGTAATGAATTCCAGGCCTTAATGGTGCGACAGAGGAAAGAGTCTCCGAACCGCTTGGTTCTTGATCGGATGTTTTGCACCGTGTGCGGATGACATCTAAGACCTGCACGCGTTGTCCTGTGTAGGAAAGGGGAGGGTGGGACTAATTGGAAGAGCTCATCAGAACACTCCCCATGGTACAGACGGTAAAATACAGCCATGGACGCAACATCTCTACGCAGCTGTAAAGGTTCTAGGGTGTTCGTGATCTCAGGATTCCCAATGATGCGGATCGCACGTCGCTGCAACCTGTCGAGAGCATCTAGTAAGTACTTTGCTGAACCATCCCAGAGATGCGAGCAGTACTCCACACAGGAGCGAATTTGTGTCTTGTATAGAAGACACCGCTGCTCCGGCGTGAAAAATCGTCTCACTCTGTTCAGGACAACGAGTTTTCGTGAGGCTGTTTTGATGATGCTTTCGATGTAGTTTTTGTTATTCAGGTTGCAGCGAACATCCATACCTAGGATATTGAGATTGTCCTGCAGCGGCAGTGGCGTGCTCTGAAGAGTGGGGAGGGGAAGGAAAGAAGATACTTTTGCTGTAAACGCACATGCCTGCGTCTTCTTGGCATTGAACTCAACCAGGTTCTCAGAGCCCCATTGAGAAATGTGATTCAGGACCCCGTCAAGCTCAGTGACAAGAAGCTGCCTTTTCTCTGCGATATCTGACTGCTTGGCCGCTGGATGTCTTTTATTACTTGCTGATCTTGTTGCTTTGCTTGTCTGCCACCTAAGTATTATAAAATTTTACACACAAAGTTTATGCTAAAAGGGATCTAAGTAAAATGAAATCTTGCAACAATGATCCAGAGAAAAAATTCCCTTCAATCCACTTCAATCTATTTTATTTAAGTTTGCCTTGACAGTACTTGATTGTTCTCTGGTCGATTTCGTTGATTTCGCTGATTTCGCCTTCGTTTTCTTCGTTTTCTATAATCTGCTTGAGATCCCCAGCACGTGACTGCGCCATCATCGAACGTCTCTGTGGGTTCAAATGTAGTTGATATTATTATATTTTTTCCAATCTAATCATAATTCTGTGATCCGTAGGAGGTAGGACACGGCGGTATTTCCGCCCAATTGAGCAGTCCTACTGGGGAAGTACCTCCACCCTACAGAATACCGCGGTTATAATAACTTCGTGTTGTGTTCCCAGCGGTGAGTAGGGCAGCCAGAGCTCACTGGAGAATTTGTGCTGTCAGTGAGAAGACTAAAGGCTTGTCCTGCTTTGTCCTCTACACTGACGGCACAGAAACTCTGTGCTTACAGGGTCGGCAGCGCGAGTGTGGCTTCTCTGGTGTTACACGCGTCCATAGGCCACGGTAACCGCTTTCCATCAGGTGGGCCGTGTACTTGTCTGCCACCTAAGTGGTATAAAAAAAAACTTATTTCCAAACCAGTTGGGGTCGGGTTTCCAGTCTAACTGTGATGTGGCTGAAATTTGATATTTTCCGTGGCGCGATCGCCATCTGACCTCCACACCCAGTTTTTGATATCGAAGTTCTGTAGTTAGAATAGTTGGACCTTTGAGGGTTCCAACTACACGTAACGACTGCAATAGACGTTCGTATGGCAACCAGGATCGACAGCTTAACGTGCTCTCCAACGCGACCAGGCACGACCAGACCAGTCGTAAGCTTGTCTGTTTTGAAAAATCTAGAATGTACGTTTATTAACTCACTTAATAGCTCGAGAAGTTTTACTCTAACTATAGCTTGTGAGAAAAAAAAACAATTGCGTACATTATGTATATAGTTACGTACATACACATACATACAGTCACGCCTTCTTCCCAGTGGGGTAGGCAGAGACTACAGTTTTCATACATGTATATAGTTACCACGGAGAATATGAGACAGAATATGATACTTACAATAGTTTGTCTTTTAACACTTTTCCTGAGATCTTGCAACTTTTCTTTGTTCGTGCGTTGTAGGAAACCAGTCTATAAAATAAACATACAATCGGCTTATAGCGTTGGTAAAAAGTGTGCTTGATAAATACCTACAAAAACTACATGACGCTCAGTTCAGCTTCCAACGAGGGCGGTCCACAGAAACGGCGATTTTCTGTGGACAACCCTCGTTCCTCGTACCATCAAGCGCACTGTTCAATACTATACCAATAGAAATACACTCATTTACGCAGTATGCTGATGGGGCTGTCGCGCTTTTGTAGTACGTCAGGCATATTTGCGGATGCCGGAGTTGACAGATTTAGTGCAATACTACGCAAAAGAACTGCATCTATAGTGCGGTGAGTGCGCGACACCTCCAACAGCTACCTGCAGCTCATAGCGGGGAGAATGGACACAGATTTCCCATTCATGGTCAAATAGTTACAACTTCATAAGTGGCATTCATGACCTGCACTGTCAAATTTTATAGTTTTAATTTCACTTTATGTTGAATTACTGATTCAACAATTTATTGTAATTTTTGGGGAAGTTATCGTGGGGATTTTCGCACTTAAAAAACATGATGAATATCCCGATAACTCTAATAATGTTAGTGACCATGATAGTTTAAATACATACCTTATGCACACCTTATACATACCTTATACAGTATCACGACAAGGATTATCAATAACAGCAGTCCAACTAAAACAGCTACGATGATAATCCACAACTCCACGAAAGCTTCTCGCAGGTGTATTATTGTTGACAAACTGTACCTGTAAGCCATACAAACTTTTTAATAAGTGCTTAAATAAATTGTCACGTAAAAAATTATCCGTGTGGTAGTGGAGAAATAGTACAAGTATTATCACCCTTTCTCATCCGAAGGATGTCGTAAGAGACAACTAAAGGAAGAAAACGCAGACGATATCACTGCGAAAGAAGCAAAACTCAAGTCGACCTAGGATATAGGCCTCTCTCAATATTGAGAGGATTTGTCCTACTGTTTCCACACTGGTCAGACGGGTTGGTACAAGATTTTGTTTCGAGTTTTCATTCTGTCGCAGTGATAATATCAGCGTATCTTTACGCTAGTTGCCTCTAACGATACCCTTCGGATGAGAAGGGGTAAATATATTTATATTCTTTCTCTGTCACTACACTGATAAGCTGATGATTAGGAATAAATGAAATTTGGCATCATCTTACCTACATCGTGTTGCAAACGTGTGGAGTAGAATAGGGTCACCTCATTTATTCCCGTGTCGTTATCGTAGAAGGCAATTAGGGATGGGGCTGTTCTCCATCCGACAGTAAACATATGTGTATAGCCCATGCCAAAGTGGTGGTTCATCGGCAATAGGCTTAACCCACTACGTGGGTACGAAGATCATAGTTGGCGAAATGTAGGTGTTATTACACCTCTGCCTCCCCCTATAGGGGATTTATAGTGGTGTGTATTTATACATGTATATGTATATGTATATGTATATGTATATGTATATGTATATGTATATGTATATGTATATGTATATGTATATGTATATGTATATGTATATGTATATGTATATGTATATGTATATGTATATGTATATGTATATGTATATGTATATGTATATGTATATGTATATGTATATGTATATGTATATGTATATGTATATGTATATGTATATGTATATATATATGTATATATATATGTATATATATATATATATATATATATATATATATATATATATATATTTACATGTATGAAACAAAAGTATTCATATTCACAATGTTGATATTGGTTTAGAGGCCATAAAAGAAAAACGTAAAATTTTGATTCGAATTCAAATTCAATAAATCGTGAGACGAGACACATGCGTTATTATCAAATCACAAAAATTTTTTGTGTCTCATAAAAGATTGATATTGGATGTATTTACTTGAGTACTTCTTTATGTTTCATAATTTTTTGTTAACTAATTTCACCGAGCGCAGGATACAGGTGAAGGTTAAATTGTAGGTAATCTGTGCCAAGGAGACAGACACCATTTACTTTTGATTACATACTTAAGTCCTAGTTATCTGTCAATCTGTCTCAAAACAGATTAACATTCTCGGCTTTTCATGAGCCTCATCATTATTCTGGGTTGGAAAATATGTAGATATATCAGTAATCCACACAAAATAAAGATATGCCCGTGCATAAATTCACATAGAGCTAGCTGAAAATTGGCGGGGGTCTTAAATACATCATAATAAAAGAAATATCAAAAGTCCCCATCGATTGGACCAGTGAATTTTTTTTTATTCAAGGTCACACGTCAAAAATATGGGGTTCTCGATTATTTGTCGTAAACAGCAAGTTTTATCACAAAAGTATATTGAGAAAGTTGAAGATCATATAAACATAACATAACATAAACTCAGGCCTATATCCCCGAAGGGGTAGGCAGAGGTGCTAGCACCCACATTTCGCCAGTTTATGTTTAGGTCCCAATGTAATAGGTGGCGAGCCTATTGCCATTAACCGGGCACTTATAAACCTGCGATAAATACACACATAACTTCGAAAAGCATCGAACAGTCATTGGTGTGTGCCATGGTAAAACCTGGGAACGAACCCGAGACCTCGTCTCAGCAGTCCATTAGCCATACCACTAGGCTACCGCGGTTATAATATAATCACAATATAATGACGATGATCGGGAATAAAATTCTATATAAACTTTCGTCTCTTATTTTACCTTCTACGGTTTTTATTTAAGTACCTACATCTAGGTAGTATAGTTTTTTAAATCATTTAGTTTCAGCGTCATAAATAGCTGAATCTTATATTTTATCAGCAACCTGAGTAACTCTTTTGTTTCGATGTAAGTAACGCAAATTGCGTTAAATGTTTTAAATGATTAGTGACTAACATAGAATGCTGTAACTAAGTTGCTATTGAAGGCATCATACATGTCCTATAAAGACCAAAAAAGAAGCTTATGAAACGAATTTACTTGTTTGAGCAGAATCCAAACTGAAATAACGTTTTATAACAGGAAGGGTGCGAGGTGATTGGAGCGTCACGGGCGAGCAACGCCTAGCTACCTTAGGAGTATTTGCTGACTCAGCGTGCGGCAATATCGTCGTTACGATATTGCATCAAGCTGCACGTTTCCATATGGTTTGTGTTATTTCCTTGTTAATCTTTGTACTAAGTAGTTGAATTTGTTCATGAAATAGTTATGTGAAAAAGTAAATGCCTATAACGGTCCCTTATCCTTTTAGATGAGACAATAAAACCACTATTTAAAAAAAAAACGAATACCGATCAAAAAATAATTGCTGAAACTGCACCCCGTGCTTACTAGTGTTAAGCCACAGCGGCCTTGCAGACTTCATAGAAGCAAAGTCAAACCCCAGTACCCTTACTGCACAACCTATATGATTCACGAAATTACTGTCGCGAAAACTGTTGAAATTTCCGCTTTCGGCATTGTGAAAACTTACTCTGCGAGTTTCTCCTGGAGCAATTGAGAGAGAGAGAGAGTTTGAAAGTCTCCTGTGATCTTGAGTTGAAATCAGGAATATTATATAAATCACTTAGTTTTTTGGTAGACAATATAATCGGAGAATTTAGGAATGACTTTGACACATAATATTCCGTGACCCAGATAGATCTGAATTATAGATGAGTATACCCTATTAATCAACGATTGAAGTACCTACAATATCTACCCCTATACCAAATTTCATCAATATCGGTTCAGCGGTTTAGGCGTGAAAGCGTAACATACAGACAGACAGTGTGTTTCTTTCGCATTTATAATATTAGTATGAATTATTTTTTATTACATAGAATATGACTAACCAAAGTTACTAATACTCTCCCATAAGACTACCAGTTTAACTAAATTGCTTGAATTAGGAGTCGCCGGCAGCGGCAATCTGTCGCGATAGTCACAGGCAAATGTAGTTTGCGAGGGATATGCCTGTCAACCTCACCTTCGGCAACCGAAACGACCCACAGGCGGCGTGCGTTTTAGTCGGTTCGAGTCCGACATAACCTCCTCCACCGGCTCCGGTGGGGAGGTATCCGTGGGGATTTTGCGCACGTAAAAAAAAAAAAAAAAAAAAAAAAAAAAAAGGCAAATGTAGTGGCCAGGATTCGAAATCAACTCCTGACCGTATGGCCATCTCTGTATGTAACCACTTTGCCGATGCTATTAATAATATACACAATACATGCATATGCATGTAGGTTGTATGTAAATTAATAATTAAATACTTTTAACTTAAAAGTATTTAATTATTAATTTACACTTGTTAAAAGTTTTAACACGTTTAATGTGTACTTTTTTTTTCGAATGTGCGCAAAATCCCCACGGACACAGGGGATATACCGGGCCGGTGGGGGAGGTTATGTCGCACTTGAATCCCTCACACCCCGGTGGTTTAATGTGTACTTACAACCTAATCTATCATCAACTTGTTTACTAAAACAGATATCGGAAATAAATTAAACAAAGTTTTCACGATCTTCCTGTTTTGGTAGTGCATAGAGGGGCGTAGAAAAAGTTGTGATTGTATTATATTGTTATAATAATAAGAGTCCCCACGCATTATGGTATATCGATTGACCTACTTATGAGCTGCCACGTGACTCGGGATCGCGACACGCGTTCTCGATGAAAACTGAGGAATTGGGTTCTTTGCTCTTGTGATTCGATATCTACTATTTACATGCATTATACTATGTTAAGTTTTTTACTTCGAGATCACCAATTGGTTGTGGAGGTCAGATGGCAGTCGTATCACGGAAAATATCGATGTTTAGTCGCATTTTAGTTAGACTAGAAAGTCGACCCTAACTAAGTTGAGATCAGAGATGTTATGTAACACACACATTTCACCAATAATTGTATTCGGTCTCACATAATAGGGGGTGTCATCAGCATCAATTCCGGGCACTATTGTTGACTCGAGCCATGCATCTGAGGCTGAGTCTGGGTTGTATATATCAGTCTGATGTTAAACAGCCCTATCCTTTAATCGCCTTGTATGTACGACACCGTAAGAGAAGAGATGGGATGGCCCTAATTCTACTCTGCCGGAAACGATTAAGTTTGTGAAGTTTAAAATATTGAGAGATGGAACGATTCTTGAACCATAACATGTTGACAGGTTACCGGGATCCCCCTGGCATCTTTTGGGGGGATAAAATAAAAAGTGTCTTATGTGTTACTTATTTGAGACTTTAATAAAAAAATCTCTAATATATATTTTGTTTAAAGATTATTAGCAACTATGGCAGTCATGATCAGGTGACGTGATTTCTATAAGGAAATAAATTCAGTTCATCATCATCACAGTGTCACATAAGAACTGAATTTATTTCCTTATAGAAATCACGTCACCTGATCATGACTGCCATAGCAACCATAATTACTAATATTCCCTCTAACCCCTCCAACTAAGCTAAATTGCTTGTGCTTTTTTTTTTTTTTTACGTCCACAAATATCCACGGATACCTCCCCACCGGAGCCGGTGGAGGAGGTTATGTCGGACTCGAACCGAAAACGCACGCCGCCTGTGGGTCGTTTTAGTTGCCGAAGGTGAGGTTGACAGGCATATCCCTCGCACCCCGGCCGACCCAGGGCCAACTCTCACGATCTGGCCCTCTTCTCGGGTGTGGGAACTACAGTCCCCAACTCGACCCCGGAAACGGGGAGGCGCGCCACCGCCGCGGCCTGCTTCTGCCAGGGAAATTGCTTGTGCTGGTGGGTTCACGTCGCTAGTGTAATGGCCAGGATTCGAACTCAGAACCTCTTTATCGTAAGGCCGACTCCTTAACCACTAAGCTACGGACGACGATCTACAACGCTTATAAACACTTACAAACATACCTAAATAGATGCCCTCATTCTCACAAAGTCACATTTCTAATATTATTGTAGTAGGATTTATGGAATAAAATGGCAGAGACCATTAACATAATTTTAAGCACATTGTTACCAATATACAAATACTATAGATCGGCCCCTGTGTCGGCCTCTATGGCGTAGCGGTAGAACGTTCGACTGCTACGCAGGGGGTGCGGGTTCGATTCCCGCTCAGTGCATATATTTGTATGCATGAATATGTCTGTTTGCATTGATCTGGGTGTTTCTAGGTGTAATATGTATGCATTTACAAAAAATAAATGTATCTAAGTAGGTATGTTTATCCGCATGTTAAACTATGCTTACCATGGGTCTAGATAGCGATGTGTAGAATGTTGTAGAATATTTATTTAAGTATAGAGAATATTTAGAACTATGAAACAAAACTGTTTGAAATAAATCTTTATTTATTTATTATTATTAGTATTATTTAAATTTCAAAGTAGCAATCACATGCTTAGACTTTAAGGTGCCTGGAAGAAATTGCGTAAAGCGATAAGGGCGCCATTTGTACTGCTCTAGTCTTCTCAATTTCTGTATCATGAATATTGTAATTGGGGTACAATAAAGTATATAATAAATAGATAAATAGACGAAAAGTAGGTAGTATCATGCTGCCTGCCACATACAAAGACGTTCAAACTTGAAATACAAATAGTCAAACTCAAACGCGCGTCTGCAGTAGGTAGGGACCTATCCAATAGTCAAACTTTGCCTTAAACACTCACTAACCAACTTGTGTGTACGGAAAGGAATGGGACTCCTTTGTCCGCACTTTGCCTTCCTTTTGGGCCATTGTGCGTGTTGTGCGTAGGGTCCATTACCATTATATTAAACTCTTCAATGACAAGCTCGTAGTTTTAAGGGCATATTATATTCAATTTAACGATTAAAAACTTCAATGTAATTATATTTATATATGTATGTTTTCCTGTTATGACTTACAGTGCCGAAACGTGGACACTTACAGTGGGGCTGGTCCATAGCTTAAAAGTCGCGCAGCGGGCAATAGAGCGAGCTATGCTTGGAGTTTCTCTGAAGGATAGAATTCGGAACGAGGTTATCCGACAGAGAACTAAAGTTACCGACATAGGTCACAGAACAAGCAAGTTGAAGTGGCAGTGGGCTGGCCACGTTTGTCGAAGGACCGATGGCCGTTGGAGCAAACGAGTTCTAGAGTGGAGACTGCGAGAAGATAAACGAAAGGTAGGACGCCTCCTAGCCAGATCGACGGACGACCTGAAAAAGATAGCTAGGTCAGGCTAGATGCGGAAGGCGGAGGATCGGAGAAAATAACGCACATTGGGAGAGGCCTATGTCCAGCAGTGGACCGCAGTGGACTAATTGATGGATTGATAAGGGCGCCATTTGTACTGCTCTAGTCTTCTCAATTTCTGTATCATGAATATTGTAATTGGGGTACAATAAAGTATATAATAAATAGATAAATAGACGAAAAGTAGGTAGTATCATGCTGCCTGCCACATACAAAGACGTTCAAACTTGAAATACAAATAGTCAAACTCAAACGCGCGTCTGCAGTAGGTAGGGACCTATCCAATAGTCAAACTTTGCCTTAAACACTCACTAACCAACTTGTGTGTACGGAAAGGAATGGGACTCCTTTGTCCGCACTTTGCCTTCCTTTTGGGCCATTGTGCGTGTTGTGCGTAGGGTCCATTACCATTATATTAAACTCTTCAATGACAAGCTCGTAGTTTTAAGGGCATATTATATTCAATTTAACGATTAAAAACTTCAATGTAATTATATTTATATATGTATGTTTTCCTGTTATGACTTACAGTGCCGAAACGTGGACACTTACAGTGGGGCTGGTCCATAGCTTAAAAGTCGCGCAGCGGGCAATAGAGCGAGCTATGCTTGGAGTTTCTCTGAAGGATAGAATTCGGAACGAGGTTATCCGACAGAGAACTAAAGTTACCGACATAGGTCACAGAACAAGCAAGTTGAAGTGGCAGTGGGCTGGCCACGTTTGTCGAAGGACCGATGGCCGTTGGAGCAAACGAGTTCTAGAGTGGAGACTGCGAGAAGATAAACGAAAGGTAGGACGCCTCCTAGCCAGATCGACGGACGACCTGAAAAAGATAGCTAGGTCAGGCTAGATGCGGAAGGCGGAGGATCGGAGAAAATAACGCACATTGGGAGAGGCCTATGTCCAGCAGTGGACCGCAGTGGACTAATTGATGGATTGATTGATGTATGGTTAGATATTATTGTGTGTATGTATATTTTATTTCTGTAATATTTATTACTATACATGTTACCTAGTTACCTTTCATAATGCAACTACCTTGTCTGCACCACCTATTGGGTTGAGTGGTAGAAAATGCCTGTGACATTAAGTTTAAATAAATAAATAAAGTAACATTGCTGACGCTATTTCTAATTACAGCTCTCGTTATATTCAAGTTCTGAATATAGCTGTACCTAGTAACCTACTAAACTAGTTTGATGGAGGTAGGACACGATGGTATTTCCGTCCAATTGAGAAGTCCGACTGGGGAAGTACCGCTCCCTACAGAATACCTGAGCCATAATAACTTCGTGTTAGTTTCCCGACGGTGAGTAGGGCGTCAGAGTTCACTGGAGTGTATATGCTTATCAGTGGGAAGATCAAAGGATTGTTCTGCTTTGGCTTCTACACTGACGGCATAAAAACTCTCTGTGCTTACAGGGTTGGCAGCGCGAATGTGATTCCTGGCGTTGCAACTTTCCATCAGGTGGGTCGTGTGCTTGTCCGCCACCTTAGTGGTATAAAACAAAGTTTAAAATTGGGATGCCTAAACGTTGTTTGTAAAAGATGTTTATGATCTTTGAATGATGAGTATGACTTTTATATAAGATCGCGGTAAAATATTTGTCTGCCAGTTAGCGCCTTAGTCGTGGGTTTGATTCCCGCTCAATGATTGTATGAAATATACAAAGTTTGCTCATTTTCTATTGACATTCTTGGTCTTGGTAATTAAGAATAAGTATGTATCTAATTTCAAAAATAGTAGGTAATTAGGTAGGTATCTTTATCTGCTTTCTAAAATAATAAATACTCACTGTCATATTTATAACACATTCCCAAAATGTATTTTTAAAAATAAAACCTTGTAATTAGGTCACTACAATTAAATACGTTCCATTCAAAGACGTGTCTATTCACAAACATTATTTTATGACATTTCGGTAAAAGTCACGCCACGGATTAAACTCGAACTCGTAATGGCTTCTTAATGAGGCTCGACAAAGGCTCTCCGCAGAAACAATATTTACGCACATTTATAATGAGGGGAAAGGAAGAATCTCCCTCGCCAACCTCTTTGCGATTCAACTTCGCATATTTCATTTTAATGTTAGCGCGGGCCGTCTCTAGCAATCGCTCGTGCTATTCACTCCGTAATTAGAATTTGTGCTATTAAGTTTTTCATCTAGTTAATTACGAATTTAACTGGAAAAGCAGGACATTAATGCAAATGAGACTTGGTTTCTATTAACATTTATTTGTCGGCATTAGCTTAGCGCATTCCAAATTATACTCTACATAGTGACTACCTTAATTCTAAAACTTTTTATAAAATAATATTAAACAAAAATTTAAAATTTTGACAATTTGACGTCTGAAGATTTCAAAAATAACTTTACATGAAATATTTAATTTCATTGTAAAGATCGTTTGATTTGAGAGATTTCGATCGTTTTATAAGGGGTACATTCTTTCCACTGGCTGCCCTTTTGAATTTTTCCCCTTCACAACTGTAATCAATAATCCATACCTACTAGCACTATGAATGCGAAAGTAAATCTGTCCGTCTGTTTGTTTGTTACGCTATCATGCCTAAATCACTGAACCGATTTAAATGAAATTTGGTATAGGGTTAGAGTAGACCTTGAGAAATGGCATAGTCTAATTGATTATTTCATTCTATTCTAGTCTACTAAACTATCCCGCTTATTCAGAGGGGAGAGGGAGGGTAATAAAATTAGATAGATGATTAAAACGAAACTTGATTTTTATTAACATTTATTTGTACATGAGTACCTAACTACATATATTTTATCTAAAGAAGAAGCTTAAATGTAAAATAAAGTAAGTTACATTATGTGCTACCATATAAAAAGCGTCCACAGAGCGATGAACGTATATTGCATGTCTTTTTAAGGGATAATCGACTATGATCGATTAGCTGTTTACTTTTAAAATAAAACATTCCTTCTCAAAATGTTTAGATTTAAGTATTTTCTTCTAAAGGTCGGTCTAAGACTGAACATGATTAAATAATTTCTAAAGAGTTAAAATAATTGATTCCATTAAATATCTATTAAAAAGATAAATTAATGACAAAGTAGCAAAATATATTAAAAAGTAATTACTTACAACTAGAACATAATTTATTGGTGTTCTAATTTCAAATAATAGCATTTTTTCTTCAGTTATTTTAGTTCACGAATTTGCGTAGATGAGTCAATAAACGCAATCGTATTACAACATACGTTTTTACACATGTATAGAATATCAGTAATATTTAAAATTGGAACTATATCCTGGGGGCTACCATAAAACAAATATTTTAGAATCACGAAATGGTTTCAGATTTCGATCAGAAGAATTGAAGCCGTTCATGGTAGGCCCCTTGTATCTTAATAGACCAACTAGGTAAGTACTTGTGGTATTTCAGAACAAGTATAAAAATAATATTCCAATTGATATCCTTATGCTGTCATCTTGCAATATATTACATAAGTATGCTTATAGAAATAAGAGCAATCGCGAATTAAAACAACTTGAGATAAATTCAATATATTTTGTTCAGGGTACTATTAAGTTTAATGAGGTTGGCAGGAGCGGAAGGCACAGGATATACATAATAAAACTATAACATTAAGGAAGCCTTATAGTATGTGATGTTTGGAAGTGAAACAGCAATACTTAAACGAGACAAGAATTCTAGAAGATATGTTTGAATACCGTATCAATTAAATGAGATACGCGTGTTAAATATATGGGGTAATAAATTATATCGAAAAATATAACTTATTCGTAACCACTAAAAGTGGGATTCTGTCAAATATACCTATGTCTATACTGCATTCGGTTGGATACTTAGTTAAACATAAAAAATATTGAAGTCTATTTTTAATATATTCTAAAAACCGACACTGAACCAATAGTTAGTCTTACTTAGCATAGTTTTTTTTTAATATAGAACATGTCAATTAGACTTCGCCTTGCCTGATGGTAAGCTGAAGGCAAAGTCTCAGAAAAGAGGGTCACCATTACTTACACATACCATATGACAATGGTGACACTCAGCTTGACGGCCTCATCATATGCTTTATTTTTTAATGTGTTTTTATAAAAAGTCGTTACAAGATTATTCTTCGCTTATGTACCAAACCGAATGGAGTAGGTATAGAAGTCTCGATTATGTAAGACATACTGCAAGGAGGTATAGGATTCACAGAGTTTATTGATCAACTGTATTATCATAAAATTTAGTCATTATTGAGAAGAAAAGATTTCCAGTTTCGATCCGAAGACTGGCAGAATAAGCCTACGACGATTTTGATTCCCGGATCGTCAAAGTATTGTTTGGCTTTCTATACCAAAATTCTCAATATAGACTAGGAGAATAGACTCCCCAAATTACACAGAAGACAACTGACAAAATGAAGATGGTTAACATTCCTCTGCCTACCCGTTCGGGGTGTGCAGGCGTGAGTAAATTTTAAAAATATACAACACATCACTAGACTTATTATATTTGTTTGACGAAATATATATATTTGGAAGAAGATAATGACAAATATAAAATACATATAACACCGTCCATCAATGAACCTTATAGGGTATAACGCTCTACAAATATGCTAGCGACACGATACAATACTATAAAACATTTATTAAAATATGAATGCAATTCTATAAGAGAAACCTCAGTCTTAAAAAAAGCTTAACTAATAATATAATATACTTAACATATCAAATATGCGACTTGCAAAAGGAAATTTGGCATGAATACAGTCGTGCTTTATAATGACGTCACTCTAGAATAGCTTTCATAAAATTGCTCACAGAGAAAGCCATGACGTAGGCATTAGGAATCTAACGGTAGTGTAATGTGACACTTTTTCACTTTTTTGAATGACAGATTATTGTTTTAGGGGTATTTCTCTTGTGTTCAAATTCTGTGATGCAATTAAATAAAAAGTATTTATTTGCTATTAATTTTTCAACGTCTTAAAAGGGCCTTAAACGACTACTTAAAATTTGCTTGGACATGTAGGAATGTCCCTAAAAATACAATTGACTGACATTTAAGAATGAGGTCTCACTTCACTGATTGTTCAAGGCAATGACAACGCCTATAGAAAACCTTTTAACACAATTTTAAAATACAATATCTAATAATACATCATTATAACTTAACCTACACGACAACTAGATACGTACCAAAGATAAATTAAATTAATAATCACGATAAGACCATTTATACAAAAAATCTTTTTTTTTTTTATTTTTATATCACTTACTTTATTAAATAAAAGCACCATAAATTATCTATAGTGATAATAAAATAAATCATCAAATTCTGGGTATAAAAGGCAAAACACTTCGCAAAAACTTTAGAACACATGATATACGTATAACTCATACAGCGCTCTAAATACTAAAGGAAGGCCAGGCAAATAATAGCGATCGCAAAGCGTAGATATGCTGTGTATACGAGGAATAAACGATTTCGGAGTCGGGTGTGCTACGGTATAAAGTCAACTTTAAGCCCGAATTCAAATAGTGTGACTACAGCCTTCGTAGAACTGACAGCAGTCTAAATGAATTCAGACTTAGTCGCAAAAAATGAACATTCACTCATACATTCATTATCGCAAACACATTACATTAGTGAATAGCTTTAAGTGTTTACCATCTACGCAAGGTGCACGGGATAGGGCGGATAAATAAATGGCGGACATACTAAAACGAAGCAAATAACACAACAAACCAAACGGAAAAAGTGCATCACGTCAATAATAGGAAAACATACCTACAAGATTTTTCTTTTTTCACTTTTTTTTATATTTTTGGTGTAGTCTAAAAATGCATTCTATTTTACACATTATAAGAGGATATATGCGAGTATTGGAACGCTCTCACGCCCGCGCGCAGTCGCGACCGTTTGAGTATTCCAGCACTCCGGACTCGCCCGTGAAAGGGGCTCGTCCGAAATCTATTTAAATAACAGGTATCAGCTGACATGAATTACGCACTTTCAGCAAAGAAAAATATGTCAAAACACTACTAACATTTTTTCGACTTGCGACTAGTGAAATCAACTCTACTTGACCATTTATCGATTAGTTGTCGTTTCTTGTTATAAAACCTCGATTAGTTCGTCCACGAATGCAATGTTTTATTTTACCCTATCTATTTAACAGACACCATGCTATCGGTTACAGTCCTACACGCATCAACTTATACTTTTCACTTTCTCGTAGTCATATAGCGAGTATATGAGAAGGAAAGTCGATTCTTGCATGTAGCCGGCGAAACAGTGTTCTAAAACTGTGTTCATTTACGTTGACCGTGTCGCCGACTACATAATACTTCAAGCGATTCAAAGTGTAGCGTAACACATCGTTTTCCAATAAACCCTACGAATTCTTTACATTTAAATTTTAGCCAATTCTATAAATTATAATTTTTTTCAATTTTGAGTCTCGATTCGATGACAGGATGTCTCCCGAAGAATTGTAATGTTACTTTTATGACATTTTTAAATATTATGAGACGTGATAACACTGATGTTTAGACGCTGTTCTACCAGAACTAGTTTGAACACTAAATTTAATGTGAGCTACCCCCAGTGAGGTATATGCTTGCATTGAATCACCAACAAACAAGTACTTAAATCGGCAATATAATAAATCGCCGTTCAGAGGGTTTTATACTAAGAAAACACGCAGTTTCGGTTGAATATTTGATCTATTACTGTGTACCTACACATATATTGTATTTACTTCTTAATGGTCTTGTTACAATAATTTCAAATCACACTTAATTTCTTTATTTCAATACGTTAGTAATACAAGATTTTATTCATATATCTTATTGTATTGCTTATGTTAGGAATGCATTCACATCAGAAATATAACGACCAGGATACGACCTGGACCTCTCGACCACAAGACCGTCTCCTTAATCACTAAGCCACTGACGCTTCTGAATTACCTACAAGCAATCAAATACATCCGAAACTCCGTCCCCTCTCAATAAACCCTTCAGCTAAATGGACAGATGGTGAACATAGGTCAAGTTCGTGATCACGTCTCTACACGAGTGGCGGTGTGGCGTGGTGTACTGGACAATGGTACCTAGAGTTGACATACTGTGTACTGTCATCGCGTGTTGTTGGGCAGCTATTCTTCTGCGCTTGCGTCCTCACTGATTGTGTCGCCCGCTTTCTCTTGGGAAATGTTTTGACCTGTGAACAAGTATGTTTTATTATCATCGTAGTAGGGAAGGGTTAGACAGTCTACAAAAAAGAACAATTGAGCCGTTTGGGGTCGAGACGCTGGGATCATGGGGTCCAAGTGACTATTGCGACTGGAAGGCGTTTGTCACAGCAGTACGTACTATTCGACTCAGTAAGTAAGTATTATTTTCACACGATTGCTTACGACCGGTTCTTGGGCATATGGAAAAATAAATTAAGTAGAAATAAATGCTAGGTTTGGTCGAGTTCCATAGCTATCAGTGGCCTAAGGTGAATATTTATACTAGGGAAGGTGATGAAGTTTGAGTGCTGAATTATATCGGCGTCGTATGTTTAGAGACATCGTTAAACGTTTATTAGACGCTACCTGTGACCAGATGACTGGTATATTCCTTGCGCAAAGGATTGGTATTGCCATTCAATGTGGCAATACCGCCAGCCTTCTGGCCAACCTCCCGGTTGACATCGATGGGGAGGAATTCTTTGATGCCTGAACCTACAGGTTTGTATATTTTGTATTGTTTTTATATTACATTATGTAAATAAGGTGTCTACAAATATGTAATAAAAAGCGAGAATCTCGGTTGCAATCAAAGCTTGCACTTTGAATCCAGAATCAGTTGACCTATTCCTACATTATTGGTTTATCTTAGCGTTAACAGGAGTGACTGCCACTGAACCCCAGTCAAAGCTTTGTTAGTTAATGAGATTGTCTTGGAGGCCTAAGAGTCGGTGTGTCTCCCATACACACAATGACATGTTACTGAGACCATACAATACATACAGACATAATTGGGGAAGGGCAGGCAAATAATCTTAATAACATAAACTCACGCCTATATCCCTGAAGGGGTAGGCAGAGGTGCTAGCACCCACATTTCGCCAGTTTATGTTTAGGTCCCAATGTAATAGGTGGCGAGCCTATTGTCATTATATTAAATATAATCTTAATGATGATGATTTGTGATGCCGATCTTTTTATGTTACAGGTAAAAGAACATACCCTTTTTCGCTGATGAAAGTATGCACTTCTTGCAGCTTATGAAGAAAAAGGAGACACGTTAGAATTGGGCGTGGAAGGCATGAGATCCATTGTTTTGCACACCCATCCTGCTATATCCACTTTCTCCGCATCCGCCTTCCGAATCCAGTCATGGTTCTAAACAAAAAACACATATAAAGTTTTACTATACAGTAACATTATTTTGTAGGAGGCAGGACACGGCGGTATTCCCGTCCCAATTGAACAGTCCGACTGGGGAATTACAGAATACCATGGCTATAACAACCTCGTGTTGTGTTGCCGGCGGTGAGTAGGGTAGCCAGAGCTCACTGGAGAGCTTTTGTGCTGTCAGTGGGAAGACCAAAGGCTTGTCCTGATTTTGTGTTCTGCATTTACGGCACAGAAACTCTCTGTTCTTACAGGGTCGGCAACACGGGTGTGACTCCCCTGGGGTTACACACGTTCATAGGTCATGGTAACCACTTTCCATCAGGTGGGCCGTGTGCTTGTCTGCCACCTAAGTTGTTTAAAAAAAAACATTACTGTTACTAAGAATTTCCTAACACCTTACATAGCGAGGGAATTGAACCCTGGAGCTCATGGTCGCATTTAAAATTCAATACGCAGTACAACATATAACCTTTCTTATACTGACAGGATTGGAAACAGGACAAGAATAGTAATACAGTCCATCCATAATACATTTGCAGTGAGTTAGTAACCGTTAGACTTTGATCACAAAGTCAGCGGTGAGCGACGCGGCACACTGCGCGCCATATTAAAGACTTATCCTCTCTCTCTCTCTCTTTTAGCTTGCCACACCGCTGCTGCTGGCTTCGTAACCGAGGATTAAAGAATCCTCATTTTTTTATACCACTTAGGTGTCAGACTAGCACACGGTCCACCTGATGGAAAGTGGTTACCGTGGCCTATGGGCGTGTGTAACACCAGAGGAGCCATACTCGCGCTGCCGACCCTGTAAGCACAGTTTCTTTTTCAGTAAAACACAGTTCAGTAAAACAAAGCAGGACAAACTTTTAGTCTTCCTACTGACATCACGAATTCTCCAGTGAGCTCTGGCTATCCTACTCACCGCATTACCTCAGATAGAAAGCATTCACGCGGTCAGGCGTTAGTAATACATCATTATGAGATAAATAGTCGAACGCGGAACGGTTGAACCCCTGACCGCTCTCTGTATGAAAGAACCTTAAAGGATTTCAATCGTATGTTACGGTACAAATCAACATTTTAGGTCATTTTATATAGTGTATCGACCAACAAGGAATAGTTCGGTATGTTTAACGAATGTACTAATTCTGTAGTTCAGTTCGGAATGTCTTAGAATGACTTAGGTTTACCATAAGTGTCTTCAAATCAGCTCTTTCGTCTGGATTCTTTTTAAGACAGCGGTCGACGAAGTCCTTGAAGTCATCGGAGAAGATGCCGGCCGGGAGCTTCGGCGGTGGTTCGTTCACAATGTAGTCTAGGAGCTCGAATATCGCCATTGGACGGGGAGAGTTCGGTGCCTAGAAAGTGAACCATATTCAAATTAAGTTAATTACTTAAGATAAGGTCATTGCAACTGGGATTGGGAAACATTTTGTCTTTTTTGATATCTACATTCTACTAATCTACTATCACACAAACCTGTCCAGGAGAATGATCTTCATTCTGTCCTCCGAATATAGCAGCGAGAGTCTTCGCATCTGGAGGTGGTATAGGGTACATTCCAATGGCCATTTCCACCAGTGACAGGCCAAGAGACCATATATCCGATTGCACTGAGTAGTGTGTGCCTTGCAGACGCTCCGGCTGAAAATTAGACGAATAAGATTAACATTATATATATTTATATTATGTCTTTATATCTGTCATATCTTGGCAATTTTTTATATATAGTATATTTAAAAAATTGCCAAGATATAATATATACAGGGTGTATTTTTGAAACGGGGCAGTAAGGGCAAGTACCTTAACCGTTGCAGTTACAGCAAAACGTTCTTAGAAGACCTTCCCTAACTTTTTGACATATTTTGAACTGCATTCACAGATTTTGTAAAAAACTTACAGTTGGCAAAAAAAAATGCAAAAAGTCTAAAAATCATTTTTTTATGCCAATCGATTCTATTTCATGTGGGGATCAAAAAACTCTATGAGACCATTTTAGCTTTCAGTACTAGGAAAGACAGAAATCGCCAAAAACGTTTCCCATACATTTCGGCAACAGAAACAAATTTCTACGATGGTCTAACTTTTTGTTATGGCCAGGAAGTGGGTAGAATTGACTGTAAAGTAAATAAAAAGAATTTTTACCCTCAAATTTCGAAATTGATTCGAAAATCTGTGTGTTACGTGAGGCGCACTATAAGTTTCCGGAATGAATATGAAAAAATACTATTAAAGGTACAAAATTAATTTATTGTTTTTCAAAATAATCTCCCTTGGCGTCTATGCACTTTTTCATTCGATCAAACCAGTTTTGAAAACTTTTGTGCCACTCCTCTGTGGTGACCTCTGAAACGTGTTTTTCATACTCCTCGACAGCCTCTTCTGGTGATGAAAATCGTTGGCCGCGTAATTGGTTCTTAATTTTTGGGAACAGATAAAAGTCACAAGGTGCCAGGTCGGGACTGTATGCAGGATGACTCATGAGTTCTACATTTTTCGCCTTCAAAAAGTCGTTTGTCTGTCTGGCCGTGTGAGAACTAGCATTGTCGTGGTGCAGGATGATACGGCGTTTACGGTTATTTTTACGGAGTTCGTCAATAACTTCAGCCAAACAAATGGTCGTGTACCAGTTACTATTCACAGTACGACGATTTTCTAAAGCAACAGTACCATGTGTCCAGTTTTATTAAAAAAAGAAGCAATCATCCGCTTAGATGCACTTTTCACGCGCGCCACTTTGGTTGGTTTCGGCTCATCTTGAAAGACCCATACGCTCGATTGCTGCTTTGTTTTGGGATCGTAGCAATAAATCCATGTTTCGTCACCTGTTACTATGTCCCACACCAAATTTGACGCACCTTCGTTGAATCTGGTAAGCATGGCACTGCACCAAGTGACGCGGTCCGTTTTTTGATCCTCGGTCAAGTTATGTGGGATCCACCGCGAGCACAGCTTTCTCACACCCAAATGTTTGTGTAGGATTGATTGTATTTGACTCATGCCTATTTTTAAGGATGCGCGAATTTCATGGTAGGTCACATGCCTGTCTGTTTCAATCATACGGCGCACAGCATCGATGTTTTTGTTGGTCACAGCGGTGGACGGCCGACCATCGCGAGATTCGTCACTGAGATTGATACGACCACGCTTGAATTCTGCAAACCAGCTATAAACAGTCGTCTTGCATGGAGCTTCATCGCCAAAAGCTGTTTCAAGCCGAGCGATGCTCTGTTGAGCCGTCAAATTACACTTAAAATCGTAGAAAATCATACTACGTACTTTTTAAATGGCGCCACAAGGTAAAAACAAAAGACAGTCAGATGAAACAAACTGTATTCTACAGCCAAAGAGTTCTATTTTCAAATGTTGTAATAAATTTTTAAATATTGTTTATGTAAGTGGCCAGTTCCGGAAACTTTTAGTGTAACCTATGTATACTTAGTTTCAGCTGAGAAACTTCGTATGAGTTATTAATTAAGGATTTTCGCTAAAATGTCTTCTAATCGTGAAAAAATTTACTTATTAGAAGCGTATTTTGTCAATAATCGAAATGCGGGAGCTGCATTAGTGTGGTACCGCAATAAGTATCCGTTGCGGCATGTGCCAACAAGAAAGGTTATTACAAATCTTTTGAAAAACCTGGAATTGCAGGGTTCTTTCAAAAGAAAGCGGCAGCCTCGTGTGGACATGGACACGGAGATTGCGGTTCTGACTTATGTCGAAGCATATCCAGAGGTATCGTCCAGGCAAGTCGCCCTTGAAGTAGGTGTATCCCACTCCCTTGTGATAAAGATATGGAAGAAATACGGCTACAAGTGCTATCGATATGGGCGCATAGTTCAAGTGTTACATCCGGGTGATGATGTTCGAAGGCTTACTTTTTGCAGATGGCTAAGAGGAAAAATAAGCAGAGATCATGAATTTTTAAATTACATACTGTGGTCAGACGAAACGAATTTTTCCAATAACGGTATGTTCAACAGAAAAAATCACCACTATTGGTCCAAAGAAAATCCACTAAGAGTTACGGCAAGTCATAATCAGGTTCGCTTCTCATTCAACTGTTGGTGTGGTATAATGTCCAATCGAGTCATAATGGTGGAATTTTATGAAGGGAAACTGAATTCTGCCATGTATAATGAAGTCATTTTACACCATCTTGAAAACGAGATGGACGAATGGCCCCTGTCGGAATTGCGAAAAGTTCATTTTCAACGAGATGGTGCTCCGCCACATAACAGTCACCTTTCACGTTCCAATTTGAGCCGCCTATTCGGTACACAGTGGATAGGTACACATGGTCCAACACAGTGGCCACCTCGTAGCCCCGATCTAACACCACTTGATTTTTTTTTATGGGGCTTCGTGAAGAACGAGGTGTATAAGACGACGTACGCCAGTGTTCAAGAGCTCAAGGATGCATTAATGACCATTTTACGTAATATTCATCCCAGAACATTATTAGCCGCTATTCGTTCAGTGCAAAAAAGGATAGACTTATGTATTCGTGAAAATGGAAATCATTTTGAGCAATTTATTTCATAAACCAATTTCTTAAATGTTTAAATGATTTTTTTTATTTAAAAAAGTTTAAAATTTTACCTGACCTATGAGTTTCGAGTTGATTTATCATATTTCCGTACGAAATGTATGGTAAACGTTTTTGGCGATTTCTGTCTTTTCTAGTACTGAAAGCTAAAATGGTCCCATAGAGTTTTTTGATCCCCACATGAAATAGAATCGATAGGCATAAAAAAAAAATTTGAACTTTTTGCATTTTTTTTGCTAACTAAGTTTTTTACAAAATCTGTGAATGCAGTTCAAAATGTTCCAAAAAGTTAGGGAAGGTCTTTTAAGAACGTTTTGCTGTAACTGCAACGGTTAAGGTACTTGCCCTTACTGCCCCGTTTCAAAAATACACCCTGTTTAGATAAGGGTTATGGAGAGCTCCTGCTTCTGCTATCTAGTGATTAACCATAACCCGATTCCCGCCTTTATCCTACACGTAAGAAATTGAGATATCAATGCTAACATACATACATTCATATATATAAACACGCCTTTATCCCCGGAGGGTTAGGCAGAGGTGAATTAATACCCACATTTCACCAATCATTGAATTCGGTCCCACGTAATAGGGGATTTTTGACTCAAGCCATGCATCTGAGGCTGAGTATGGAATTATCTGTCTGACGTTAAACAACCGTATCCCGTAGTCGCCTTGTACGACGCTGTATAAGAAGATGCGGTGGTCCAAATTCTACTCTGCCGGGAACAATGCTAACAGTAGGATAAAGGCAGTATTACCTGTATAGTGAAGGTGGCATACACAAACTAAGTAAAAACAAAGCAATAAATCGTATGATGCATGACAAACTAGATTGAGGTAAAAAAAAACCAGTGGCTTTTATTCAGAAACCCTTAGATTCGTTCTAATACTGAATATACATCAACCTAACATAACATAAACTCACGCCTATATCCCCGAAGGGTTAGGCAGAGGTGCTAGCACATTTCGCCAGTTTATGTATAGGTGGCAAGCCTATTGCCATTAGCCGAACATTTATAAACCTGATATAACTTCGAAAAGTCATTGGTTTGTGCCATGGTTAAACCTGGGATCGAACCCGAGTCCTCGGCTCAGCAGTTCATTACCCAAACCAGTAGGCTACCGCGGTAACCTAACATAAACGAGTATGATATGTCACTCATTACCTAACGCTGACGAGCGATCACTACCCAGCAACCCAGTAAGTGTAAATTAGGGTTTCTAAATCAGAGGAACTCATGCTTTCATTCATTGTATTCAAATGAAACGATATTGTAGCTCCTATATATTCAATATTCACCAGTAACACCACCAGTTAAAGAGCATGAAGATGAATTAATACTTACAGACATATAACTCCTAGTTCCCACAAATGAATTGGCCATAGAATCAATGAGTTGTCCAGACACTCCAAAGTCGCAGATCTTGATCTCTCCATTGCTGTTCACGAGGATGTTGGATGGCTTCACGTCACGGTGCATAATAGCGTGCTTGTCGCGAAGGTAGCTCAGTCCTTTCAGTACCGCTGATGTTATTGTTCCTGGAAGATATCAAGATGGAATATGGATTGATGAAGTCCGATTTCTCATAAATATTATAACATAACATAAACTCACGCCTATATCCCGAAGGGGTAGGCAGAGGTGCTAGCACCCACATTTCGCCAGTTTATGTTTAGGTCCCAATGTAATAGGTGGCGAGCCTATTGCCATTGACCGGGCACTTATAAACCTGCGATATATACACACATAACTTCGAAAAGCATCGAAAAGTCATTGGTGTGCGCCATGGTAAAACCTTGGATCGAACCGGAGACCTCGTCTCGGCAGTCCATTACCCATACCACTAGGCTACCGCGATTGCTTAATATTACTAGACATAAATATAATTGTAAAAATTTAGATGATTTGGAGTTACTGATTCCTTTTTTAACCGACAGGGTCAATAAAAGTAGGTATATGGTGAATTATTGGTGCTAAAATGGGTGTTGTGGATAAAAAACAATTACTCAAATTTATCGAGTAGGGTATCAAAATGAAGGGAATTAGATGGTGGTTACAAAAATATACATGTATCACATCATAACGACATATTTTAAATTTTAAGGTTTTAAAAATTTATATTTATGCATGCCTGATAAATGATTAATCAGTTTGCAATTAGCACAACAAAAGATTGTTAAAAAAAAAACATGTAATTCTTAAAATATTTAGATTTATACATCTCAAACCTGTCTGTCTATATAATTAAAACAATAGATAGCTTATATTATAAGGAATAATGTAGAATGCAACATGAGTTCTGTTGTCAATTCACTGAAATTCTTGATAACTAGTCATCACTGACACATACTCCAAATATTTACCACAATACTTGTCATTTAATTGGCCAACTTACCTAGAATAGACTCAGGAATTCGTCCAGCTTTCTTCAGAATAAGATCTAACGACCCGCCATCCATATACTCCATGCATATCGAAATCTCTCCATCACTGTAGAATGCTCCATAGAATCCTACTATGTGGGCAAAGTTGCACTCATGAAGGACTTTGAGTTCCCTAATAATTTGCTTTTTAATTGCTGGTTTGACTTCTAGATGGATTAATTTGCGAGCCATGATCAGACCAGTAGACTTATGGCGAACTTTCATTACTACGCCGCCGTTACCTTGTCCTGGAAATAAGTCAATTATTGACATCGATTTACGCAAATCTAGTTCGTGTACACCTAACCGAGACTCTTTCATACTTCCTCATACTTTTTTAGTCCTCATCTATACTCCATTAGATTACTGAACTATAGGTGAACAATCTTGTAATGTTATTTTTAAACTATCAAAGTCAAGAAAGTCGTGACCACCGGTGCTGCAACGTACCTACCCGAAACGTCGGCAGAAATGGTAAGTTCCATGATTTAATCGCGAAAAGTTACCTTGTATAATTATTAATCTTATAGTGACTTTTATAAAAATTAATCAAATAAACTAGACTAACTAGCCTACTAAATTCGTGTTGTGTTCCCAGCGGTGAGTAGGGTAGCCAGAGCTCACTGGGGAGTTTGTGCTGTCAGTGGAAAGACTAAAGGCTTGTCCTGCTTCGTCTTCCACACTGACGGCACAGAAACTTTCTGTACTTACAGGGTCGGCAACGCGAGTATGACTCCTTTGGTGCTACACACATCCGTATGCCACGGTAACTACTTTCCATTAGGTGGGCCGTGGGCTTGTCTACCACCTAAGTGGTTTAAATATATTTTTTTTTAAAACCAGCAGTTCAATTTTGGTGTTTATTCTTTAAAATAAGTTTCTATACAGAAAAATAATAATAAACTTAGTTTTTAATTATATCTTATAACATATTAAAAAGACACATCAAGATTGTTTACGTCTAGTTAAATAAGTACCTATGGAGTACCTATAGTATAGTCTAGTTCAACCCTTGTTCTGTATTCTGAAAGTTAAACCACTCCATACATTAACAAAGATATGTATTGTCACGGTTTTGTGATTATTTCAATGTGACTCAATTATGAGTCGTAATGTTGTCAGTAACCTGGCGCCACTTACGAGTTATATGTACATACATATAATCACGCCCTTATCCCTGGAGGGTTAGGCAGAGGTGAATTAACGCCCACATTTCACCATCATTGTATTCGGTCCCACGTAATAGAGGGTGAGCCTGTTGCCGTTTTCCGGGCACTATTGTTGCCTCGAGGCATGCATCTCTGGCTGAGTCTGGGCTGTATATATCTGTCTGATGTTAAACAGTCTTATCCCTTAGTCGCCTTGTACGACACCGCATGTGAAGGGATGGGGTGGTCCAAATTCTACTTTGCCGGAAACCACGCGGCTTATATGTTTCATTTACTAATTTTTCTTAGATAAAGACTGAGATTGCTACAAATATATCTAAAGATGTCTAAGAAGATCAGTAATTAATACAGGCCAATATCAGCAAACAGTTGAAAATAAACCAATTTAATAAATAAAAACCGGTCAAGTTCGAGTCGGACTCGCGCACCGAGGGTTCCGTAACTTAAGCTACATAAACCGTAATATGTTTTGAATGCGTTGACTAAGAAGTTTGATTTTTACACAGATTCAAGACCTTATAGGTTTTTTTTTACTTGCGCAATATCCCCACGGATACCTCCCCACCAGAGCCGGTGGAAGAGGTTATGTCGGACTTGAACCGACTAAAACGCACGCCGCATGTGGGTCGTTTTGGTTGCCGAAGGTGAGGTTGACAGGCATATCCCTCGCACCCCGGCCGACCCAGGGCCATTTCTCACGATCTGGCCCTCTCCTCGGGTGTGTGAGGACTACTGAGTCCCCAACTCGTCGGGCGCGCGCCGCCGCCGCAAAGACATTATAGATCTGAGTGTGTGGTATACATTTCAACTTGATACCTCCACGCATTTCGGAGAAAAAGGTCTTGACAGACAGACGGACAACAAAGTGATCCTAAAAGGGATCCATGTTTTTACTTTTGAGGTCCAATTGACTAAGGAGATAGGACACGACGGTATTTCCGTCCAAATTGTACACAGTCCGACTGGGGAAGTACCTCCGCCCTACAGAATACCGCGGCCATAGTAACTTCGCGTTGTGTTCCCGGCGGTGAGTAGGGTAGCCAGAACTCACTGGAGGGTTTGTATGCTGTCAATGGAAAGACTAAAAGCTTGTCCTGCTTTGTCTTTTACACTGACGACACAGAAACTCTCAATGCTTGCAGGGTTGGCAGCGCGAGTGTGACTCTAGGTTTTGCACGAGTGCATAGGCCACGGTGACCACTTTCCATCAGGTGCTCCGTGTGCTTGTCTGCCACCTAAGTGGTATAAAATTTCAAAAAAAATGGAACCCTAATAATTGACAAATTAACAAAACATAATAATTTTTCATTTTATATCCTATGTGTTGTTTGGTGATAAAGGCCTACCCTAGATGTCCCCATAATTCCCTATCCCTAGCTAGCTACCACCACTCTCATCCAATTGTAATTTTTAATTGATGTGGAAATAATAATCATGAACTCTTCAAATATGTAAGCAAGATCAATAAAAATAGATGTTGTTTCCAGCAAAACTTACCCAGTTCTCCAAGCTTTTCAAAATCATCATCACTAAGCTCTCCAATTTTCTCCTTCTGGCAGAGGAATACTTCTATTCTTCTTCTCTGTGTATCATCCATCTCTATTTGTTCCAACCTTTCAGTCAGAGCTTCAATGCTTGTCTTAGACTTCCCAGCTAATCCCTGCCGTCTACAAGACAGAAAATGTGCTCAGTAACTATTTTTAACAATATTATTTCAGTTAATTCTTCAAGTGAACTAGTCATTTGACAAATTAACAGTCTTAGTTTAAGAACAGAACCTTCATGTAAAATAATAAAATGACAAGATAAATATAACACATCAACCAATTCAATATCCATAGGAAAATCTCCATTTGTTTTTTTATTTAATTTTATTAACAGAATACACACAAACAAAATTTAATCTACTGCAATTAAAGTAATATTTTCTATCAGAACTGCAGGTATTCCTCCAGGTGTACCTACAAACTTTATCAAAAATACATATATGCATCAAATAACATCAACTGTACTTACTCAGTAGCAGTGGCAGACTTCAGCTGAGGTGTCATATTAGATGGTGTGACAGCCGGCACCGTGTCAATTGACCCTGGTGGTAGGGTCAAGTTCAACTTGTTCTTAGACATCTTACTCATCTTGGAAGCAATGAGTTTACTGGTGCCTTAACCCATGAAGTGTCCTTGGAAGCCAGCTACCTTTAGCATTAACAATATCATGAGTATTTATGTAGATGCTTGGAGTATATACAAACTCTATCTTGGAGTATATACAAACTCTATGGACACAATAATGGCCACTACAACACAGCATATAAAATAGCTACTAATTTGGTAGAAGTTTGACATTATACTATAAGTACATCACTTACGTTTAGACTGTACAGAGTACACACCCTCTAGTTTAAGTGTAATTGAAAATTTAACAGTTAGGTATATACATAATTACATAGGTATAGTCTTAGTTTTGATCACAGTTTTGTTCTTACCAGGTTAAAGAAGACAAAACAATAAAAATGTGCAGGAAATGACATTGTTATTCATGTGGAAAAATTTGAAAAGACTGACTTGTAGATAAGATTTTGCATTTCAGTTGAGTTTTTTTTTTTATTAGAACCCAGATACGGACTTACTTAATGGCTAAGTACTTACTGATGAACCATGTCTAATATCTATATTTCTATTCTTCACATTGGGGGCAAGCCTGTTACTAACAACTGGGAGCTTTTGCTCAACTTATCATTGTTGCTGAGAAATTTCTAACAAGTCCAATAACATTTATTGCCCCACCCAAGATCGTAACCAGAACCAAGTATTATGCGTTTCAAATGAGTTGATAACTGTCATATTGACATTTTGATACGCGGCGATAACTTCATTGCATAAAGTATGGTTAGCAAATACATTTTCATACTTCATTATTGCTTGACACTAATAATAGTACCTCATATATTTCCGATTGAATATTTATGATGATTGTTGAACCAAATTCCCTTTTCAAGATAGGTAAGTACATACACAATAAGTAAGAAATTAAACTCAGTTCTTTTTTATATTGTTACGTGCACGGGGTACAATCAAATGCCGTTTACTCAGAGATTTGTGAGCTCACCACAAACTAGATAATTAAACAAGTTCATTCTCGATATTTACCTTTTGTTTGTTTTTATTCAAGAGAGTAGGTACTCGTAGGTAGGTTGCTACTTTGTGTTGACGATTCTAGATTTTTCTATGCCAATCGGTTGAGTACCTCGTCACTAACAATGCGTTTTTATTTCTTGAAGGTTCGATTATTAGTTTTCGAGATATCGACGTCCGTCGTAACAATATTTAATTATTTTCAATCGGGCGGTAACACTTCGATGCCGCTTATTTCATCGTCATTACTATTATTAGAGCAATAATAATAATGCAATATATATACATAAATATATGCATTAAAAAAAACTAAATGAAAAGAAAATAAATATTAAGTCGTTGTTACCATACACGTATGAACCTGTCCGACATGGAAATTTTGTTGTTAGCTGTACAATTTTGATGAGTACAGAATGAAGTTGCCGCGATCGCGATTATCTTCTCATTTGAAACGCATAGTAAGTATTGCACACCAGTCATAATACTCACCATTGGTAGGTACCACTGAACCTTATAACTAATGTAACTGTATTGTGTTAAGTTAAAATAAATGTAATAAAAGTGTAATGTAATGACATTACACTGGTTATATTTATTTTATAGGTAAATTTAAAGGGATAAAGTTATTTTAAATATGACAAGAATAGTAGTGAGAACATAATCACAATGAATTACTTTTCTTTTCATTTTTTCTAAAACTTTCCTGGTTTGTTATAAACATGTACGCATTGAATAGTTCCACTATTAATTTAAAAAACAAATATTAGTCTCATCTATCGCGATAGTGGTTAACACTTTATAAAAATCAGTAGTATGAACAGAATCATGAGTAAAAAAAATAACTTTGTTATAAGATTGATTCACTAAAAGTAAGCATATCGGCGTATACTGGACAGTGTGAGCAATAGTATAACAAAAAGGGTGTAGGCAAAATGAAAATAAATGATCACTTACAGCAATCCAATTCTATAGCAGCCTCTCTACATCCAAGCTCAATAAATGTAACTGCGTAACCAGGATATAGTGTATTTCTACAGTAAAGCACAAAATATTTGTAAAAATCGAACAAACGCCGCAGATAAACCAGAATTTATCAATGATCTTTCAACCTTTCTTTCAGATTTTGACAGAATTATCAGGACATTGACAGCTACATAGACAAGTGTTACCAGTTAACGATTTATAAGCAAAATCGTGAAAAGACAGAAAAAAATTACCTATTTTTTCTAGATATTTCCTGAATTTCTAGACTGTCTGACCAAAACACAAAAGTGTCATGTGGTCAGCTCAGAACTGGATCAGTGTGATTTTTAGGTAACATGTATGGGAAGTAGTTAAAACGTTTTTGTACAGAATAATCGAGGAAATATAAAGGTGTACCTAAGGGTGATGGACCTATGCTTATTGTGATGCACAGGAGTCCTCTTCGAAAGTCCGATGCTGGCGTATGGATCATAAACCCTGCGCCGTAATTACAATTATTTCGATCTCTGCTTCTCGAAGTTCGGAAGTCGAGTGGGCCAGACGGTATACCGGCGATGGTGCTTAAGCACTGTGACCCCGAGCTGTGCCCTGTATTTACACGCCTTTTCGCACTTTCATACTCCGCGAGGCAGGTCCCGGCTTCGTGGAAGACCGCATTCGTGCACCCTGTACCTAAGAAAGGTGACAGGACAGATCCGACCAATTACAGGCCCATCGCTATAACCTCCCTTTTCTCGAAGGTTATGGAGCGTGTTATTAATACACAGCTCCTGAGATACCTTGAAGGAAACGATCTACTGAGCGACCGACAGTACGGCTTTCGCCACCGTCGCTCTACCGGTGACCTTCTTGTGTATCTCACAAATCGGTGGGCGCAAGCCATCGAGAATCGGGGTGAGGCACTAGCGGTCAGCCTCGATATGGCAAAGGCCTTCGATCGGGTCTGGCACCAAGGTCTTCTTGCGAAGTTGGCGTATTATGGACTCCCTGAGGGACTTTGCGAATGGCTCGCCAGCTTTTTGTCCAACAGAAGCATTCAAGCTGTCGTCGACGGTAGCTGCTCGGACCGCATGAACATAAACGCTGGTGTCCCACAAGGCTCTGTGTTGTCTCCGACCTTGTTTCTGCTGCATATCAATGACATGCTGTCTGATGGCTCCATTCATTGGTATGCGGACGACAGTACTGGGGACACGTGTTACACGAGCCGTGCAAATATCCCTCAGTACGAGGTGGAGAAGAGTCGCGAACAACTTGTGTCTGAAATCGAGACTACTCTCTCTGGAGTATCCGATTGGGGACGACTAAACCTAGTCCAATTCAACCCCACTAAGACACAAGTATGTGTATTCACCGCTAAGAAAACCCCATTCATTGTAGCGCCGCAATTCCTGGGCACACCGCTTACCATCTCCTCGCGTATCGGGATCCTTGGTGTCGATATCTCCAGCGACGTGCAGTACCGTAGTCATTTGGAGGACAAGGTTAAGTTGGCATCAAAAAAACTTGGAGTACTTAACAGGGCGAAGCAGTACTTCACTACGGGGCAGCAACTCTTTCTTTATAAGGCACAGGTCCGGCCCCACATGGAGTACTGCTGTCACCATTTTGCTGAAGCGCCTGCATACCAGCTTGACCCCTTCGACTCGGTGCAAAGACGGGCGTTGAGGCTGGTTGACAATCCTATACTCACAGGTAGTGTGGAACCTCTTATCCTTAGGAGGGACTTTGCCTCGCTGTGTGTTCTACCGCCTATACAATGGTTTGTGCTCAGATGAATTGTTTGACATTATGCCCACAGCTACATTCTATCATGCTACCTCTCGCCATAGGCAGGGAATTCATCCTCACACATTGCGAACTGAGACGGTGCGCACTGTGCGGTATGAAAGAAACTTCATCCCACGCACACTTAAGATATGGAATGACCTCTCTGCTGCGGTTTTCCCAAGCACCTACAATATGGGGTTCTTCAGGTTTCTTCATGGTCGGCAGCGCGAGTGTAACACCCCTGGTGTTGCATACGTCCATAGGCCACGGTAACCACTTTCCATCAGGTGAGCCGTGTGCTTGTCTGTCACCTAAGTGGTATAAAAAAAGTCAAAATATTTTTTTCATGTTCGTTAAACTCCAAATGGATTTAAGATTTAATTTAATTCGAGTACATACTTTAATTGCAAGTTGTATAAATGGGAAATACACACAAATCTTTAAAATAGACTTGGGTTACACAGGATCCAAGGGCAGGTGGGCCTATTGATTAACAAAGGAGACTCTAGCACAGACTGCTCTTGGAGGTCACCTCCATGAACTGAATTATGTTTTTAACTCACATATTAATGGGTTTGGCGTTTGGAGATATTGAAAAATAGTACATAATTTACTTTTTCATGTTTTTAATGAATTATTTCTATGTCGGTTATAAGCCTTAATTCAACAGATAGGTATTTACAGCTTTTTGTCTATAGGATTTATTAATTAGCACACAATATAAACATTTATAGGATCTTTAATATTTGCTGTTGTAGTGATCGCATATGACATGGAATTGAATATTGAAGACTTTAGTAAAGCCTGACACCATTATTATAAATAAAATGGGAAAAATCTTATTTAAATATTTCAAGCCTAAATTAATTAAAATACACATGAGATATTATGTATAGTAACGAAACTATTATTACGGTAGGGTAATTTTAATAACCTACTTGAACATCGTTAGCTTAGTGGTTAGAGTTGGCCTTGCGATCAAGCCAGGCTGGGTTCATATTCTGGCCATTGTACTACCGACATGAACCCACTCCTAACACAAGCAATTTAACTTAGCTGACCCCTTCAGTTTCAAGGTAATATTAGTAGACTGTTAATACTATTGATAGATGGCGCTCCATGGAACCTGCTACACATATTGAATAAGACACTTTATACTTTTTCCCACTATATTTTATTGTACACTATACAAACATTTAAGAATGCTGTGACACGAAATTGATAAGCTGTAGAATAAAATATAGTGGAAAAGTGTCTTATTCAATATAGAAATATTAGTAATTCTGGTAGCTTGTATTCTTTATCAAGCAAAAACTGGGTATGTTCAGCGAAGTAACTGGATATTGCTTGATCATGATTAAATACAAACTGTTACCTAATAGTAACAGTAGCTCTAAAAGCGAGATAACAATCAATGTCCAACTATTTTTCCCCTTAATTAAACTATTTAGAATTAAATTATTCATAATACATATTTAAATCACTTACATACTCTGTTAAAATTTATTCATCTGGACTTGCTAACTATTGCCAACACGATTTAAATTATGCAGTACAGTATTGGTTAAGATATACAGTTATATAAATGTCTTGTCTAGTATTACAATACATAATATCTCAATCAATTAAAATATAAAGTTTAAACAGATTTCACTTTCGTTAAAAACATGTTAATACCGGGTTGATTTTTCTTTGCTTCTGCACCATTCTTTTTAGATTCCAATTTAGGAGTTTTGCTTTCTTTGTCATCCGATTTAGATTTTTTCTTTTTCTCACTTTTAGGACTTTTTTGTTTCACTTCACCATCTGGCTGTGCAGCCGGTTTTTTCTTTTTCACTTTTTTCTTTTCACTTTCATCAGGTTCGCTTGATGGTAAGAGAAGTTGTGTCGGATCATTCATTATCATTGACATTTTACAGAAGTAATTCCACAAAGCGTCAACACATTTCTCGGGTTTGCCACCTTCCGCAGTTTCCCATAATAAGCCATACATTCTCGGTTTGAGTTTTTCCGTAGGCTTTTTCATTTCTGTCTCGAATTCATCTTCTAAATGTTTCAGTCTTGCTTGTTGAGTTTCTGGTGAGAGGGAAAGTACATCATCTTCATCCATTGTGGCTTCCTGTAAACAAAAAATTAACAATGAAATGGTTTTTAGATGTTCAAACAAAACCATGAAATTACCCATGTGCAAGAGGGAGTAAAATTTAGCCAAACTTCCAATTGTCAAACTGTATCACTATGTACAGTACACGGTTCACCTGATGGAAACACCAAAAAAGCGTACGAGAAGTGTTCACGAAGCATCGACATTAGGATCGAGAGGTCTTGGATTAGAATCCTGGCAATTACACAACCGACATGAACCCACGGCGACACAGGCAACGTAGCTCATCTGAAGGAGTTAAGGGAATACTGGTTATTTCAGTTTGTAATATTCCCTGACATGAGAAAGGCTGCTGGCCCTCTGAGGTAAGCTGGCGAGAAGCAGGGAGAGTTGGAGGCTATTAGGGCAGAAGCAGATTGCTTGAGAAGACAGCAACATGTACTGTATCATCTCTGAGCAACATGTACTATCTCAATACTGTTGTTTACTATATAAAATTTATTCAATTAATAAAAAGGTTAAATAATAAAAAATAATTAATAAAAATTTGAACACGCTTTAAAAAAAATTACACCTACCTCATCACTGAGATAACCGTGTGGCACAAACACAACATTGTCCACCTCATATTCATCACCGTCCTGTTCATCATCACTACCGGCAGCGCTTCCATCGATGCTCTCGCCCTCTTGCTCTTCTTCCCAGTCGTCATCGCTGTCTACCTCGTAATCAAGTTGTTTCTGTAATATGAAGACAAACATTTATGTAGTGAAATACTATCTAAATTAGTGGACCCTGGACTCCGAGGTGAAGGCCTCAGATGCGACCACGACTAACACAAATATTTATTTATTTATTTATTCATTTTGCAGATGTTGACTATCTATAATATTGTTCGACATCTCCATGAAAAAAAGGCGCGCACTATATTGGTACAGAACAGTTGCACGTTGTTGTGGCTAGCAATATGCGTAGAAAGCTTCATATTATATTTTTCTTTCTTTCTGTCGTATGATTAAGCGCTGGAATGCTCTAACCTCACAAATTCCCTTATTATACAACCCCGGGTTCTGTGAGCAGGGAAGCAAATACATCTTTCGAAGCCGTCAAGGTAGGGACCGCCCGCCCAGGGACAGCATGTGAAATGGCGGCCACTATTCTTTGGATTTATGACAGTAGAAGGAACTAGTGAAGTATGCTAGGATATACTTAAATGGCGGAGTGTTGTCTACAATGGTAGACATGGTAGAGAATGGGTAATGACCCATTCTCACCATCAGGCAAGGCGCAATTTCATGATCTAAGTATAAAAAAGCTTTAAAATATTAGTAGGTATTCTTACCTGATCCTGTCCAAATGGCTTCCTAGGTTTAATAGAAGCACTTCTCTTGCGCCAAGTGCCCCAATACGGTGGTCGTCGATTCTCGTGGAAGCTCAAGAGCTTGGGTCTGAGTTTCTCACGTGGAGCTGATTCACTTGATAGTATTTCACCAGCACCGTCTATGGGAGGCAATTCAGCATCTTCTGTAAATTTAACAAAACATTTTTAAAATTTTATTATAATGTGCGGATGGAAGACTGTAATTTTTACACTGGAAAGCAACAATTAGAAGGTTTTAATCCTCAGAGGACAAAGTATATGTTTTTCATATTTATTTGCATTTATTTTTTTAATTTTACATTTAAGAACCAAGAGGGATTTCTATTAGGTATACGAAATTTTACAATTCACAAAACTTGAGATAGTAATTACCCCTCGTTTTAACCAAAAAACAAGTTGAGATTGTCTCAAATCCTTTTTAGTTCACATTGTATGTTTATACATACAATGTGAATGCAAATGTATTTTAAACTTGTTGGTTATCCAACAAGTTCAAAATACATTTGCATTCACACTGAACTTCAACTTCAACTTTTAATGGAGTGGCTTTTGTGGAAGTCCAGCCGGCATTTACAATGAAGCCTGTGACACATTGCAACTTGTTAAATACATGTTCTATAATTTAGTGAAAATGAGGGATTACTTTTACACATCAATTAGCCCACTACAGTCCACTGCTGGACATAGGCCTCGCGATCCTCCGCCCTTCTGCACCCAGTCTGTCCCAGCCACCTTTTTCAGGTTGTCCAGCAATCTGTTATAAAATTACAATAATTAAAAAATTACTTACCAACTATCATAACATCATCCTCTTCATCTTTATCACTCATTGGCCATGTCTTTCCATTGAACAATGGTTTAGTAAGGCCCTCCTTCAGAGACTTCAAGTATAATACATGTTCACCTTGTTTTTTCAGAAAATTATCTAAATTACTTTTTTTATCATCTGTTAAATTCACTCTAACTAAAGGTGCCAGTCTCATATCATTTTTAATAGTAAAATTGGTGAGCATGCTATTATTTACTGAGCAGACAATAGCTTGGTCTTTTTCCGACTTCTGTTTAGGAACGAAAAAGTTTACAAATTGTTCTGCAGCCTTTTTCTTTTTGAGTTCCTGTTCTTGTTTCTCTAATTCTAAAGCCTCTTGTTTCTTACGTTTCTCTTCTTCCCTTGCTTCTTTTTCTTTTCTTTTCTGTTCTTCTTTTTCTTCCTTTTCCTTTCGCTTTTGTTCTTCTTTCTCTTCTCTTTGCTCTGCAAGAAATAATGTGTTAATGAGATATAGAAGGCACTATTTCTATATGCTATATGTATAGATAGAAGGCAGCAGCGTAGTTTCCGACAGAGTAGAATTTGGACAACGCCACAGTTATATGTATGTAATTTTCTAATGAAATTTTGTCATTTTAGTTATGGTATGTGTTTATATTTATTTATTTAATTGCATACAAACTGACACTACCTTTACAGATATTTTATTAGCATTAAGACACTAAATAAAGTCAGTTAAAAGTTCAGTGTTCGGGGTCTCACCCAGACCTTCAGGACCCAGCCCAACCTCAACTGCTAGCATGTACACCGGCTGATTGATGTACAAGTCTCCAGCACAGGCTAACCCTATAATGAGGATGATGAGAAGGCAGAGCCCAGGCTAAAAGGTGTAAGCCTCAGATACTACTGGGATAATGAAAGAAGTCTGTAAATTCTAAAACTCCTTACTTTTCTCTAGCTCTTTCAGCTTCTCCTTTTCTTCTTTTTCTTTCTTTCTTTGTTCTTCTTTTTCCTCTCTTTCTTTTCGTTTAGCTTCCTCCTTTTCTTCTCTTTCACGTTTTCTTTGTTCTTCTTTATCTTGTTTCAGTTTGGCTCTCTCCTCTTTTTCATGCTGTCTTTTTTTCTCTTTTTCTTGTTTTTCCTTTTCTTTCTCTTCCCTTTTTTTGGCAGATTCTAGTTTTTTCTGTACCTGAAAAATACATTTATTTTCATAACTATTGGACCTGTTAATATAACAAACTAAACCAAATGTTAATGTGGATACCTCAGCCATTAAAGTTGTTACCATATAGAAATATTTTCATGTTTACAAATTAATATTCAAATTCATTACTTGACTGAGTCTAAATTCATAAAAATATTCTATAACTCGGAGCCCCTATCTACCAAGGCGAATTTAGCAAAATGAAAAACAACATTGCATAGTATCATCCCTTAACCAAGTAACATTTTTACTTTATATAGAATTTCACTATACAGAAATTAATCTTATGAAGGAAAAAATGTTGGTTAGAGCACAATATTGTATACCTAATAACATGCCATTAACAGTCTCTGTGGCACGGTGGCAGTGCATTCAACCAGATTCCCCTGTGTGGTGTAGTGGTTGTATCTGGTTGGAATTGTATGAATGAATTTGTCTATTTGCATTGGTCTGGATGATGTTGTGCCTCAGAGACCATGTTGACCCATCAGGCCCAGTAATTTTACACATAACTAGCCCATCGCAGTCCACTACTGGACTCGACCTCTCCCAATGTTGGGAGGTTTTGGCCTACTGTTTCCACACTGGGCAGATGAGTTAGTATAGGGTTTAATTACAAGTTTTCCTTCTCTTGCAGTGATATTGTCAGTGCACCACATGGATAATATATATTCACAATTCACTTCATGTTATTTTATTGTTTACACTGATCAAGATATAATTTGTATAAAATAGTTTTATTTTAATGTGGAATGTTTGTGTAAACCACCACCACTATTTTACAATTCATTACTTTAGTATAGTTTAACTGCTACTAAATAATTATAATATTTTTTTTAGAACTACAAATAAACAAGCTAAAATCAAATCACACTTAACATCTTTGTAACTCAAATTTAATTTTTTACCTGTTTTGGGGTTAAGTTGACAGATGTACTGGACTCATTCAAAGACACATCTCCTTGACTGGTAGTAACTGATGAACTTCTACTGTTCTTAGGTGTGGAAGGTGCCGAACAAACTGAGTCATTCAACTTAGAACTCTGCGATGATTTAGAACACATTGAATCATTTAGTTTTGCGACAGGAGATTTAGAATTATTATGTTCGCCTTGATTTCTATTTCTCAAACTTCTTTTAGGTGTCACCTGATTTTCAACCTGTCTGGATTGTACGTCATCATTACCAGATTTAGATACAGATTCTTTGCTAGTATCATTTTCTTTTATTGATGCATCTGGAACTGATTCATCATTGTTTTTGTTTGAAATCTCTTCAGATTTATCATTCCCAATATCATCAGGACCACTGGAATCTTCTAATATCACAATACCACTAATGTTAGCACCATTTTCAGAGTCTGATTCTTTGTCATTTTCCTGAGTACTATGTGAAGTGTTAATATCTGTATTTACCTCAGTTGTTTCAGTATTTTCCGTCCCATTAGTAAGTACATTCTCTGTGTTAGGCAGCTCATCTACATCCATCAAACCACTTTCATTGTTCACATCACAGTCAGACTGAAGTTCACTAGAAACATTAACTTTAGGAACCTTCTTATTAATCTTCTTCTTTTTAGATTTCTGTTTCTTTTTCCTAGCGGCATCTACAAGTTTCACGTAAGGATTCGGTATCTTTTCATTTTTGTTCATTGAAGCATCTTTGCTGTCATCATCACTAATTAAAACGGGATCTTCAACAACATCGTTTTCTTTGGAAATTTTTCCAACTTTCGTGGCCGGTTCCACCTCCGGTCCAGAATGTTTTCTCTTTCTTGTAGGTGGAACATCAGGCTTGGGAGATACATCGCTCAAAAGTTTAAATGGAAGACGAGCCTGCTTGAGTTTCTTTTTCGACGGTGTTACCTCAGCATTCTCAGGCGATTTGGAAGTCTTCATGTTTATATTACTAAATAAAGCTTAAATATAACATTAAAGTAAGTTTGTTAAGGAATAACGATTCAATTTCAACTTTTCTAAATAATTTATCACACAACATTTATAACACACCAAGACACAACTTTTTGACAACTGCAAAAAAACGCGGGAGTTCAGATACCGTTCGGAAACTTGAACTTCAGTCAGCCAGCAGCCAGTCATAGATTTTAGTTGAGGACTTTTGTGAAGCATGTTTAACTTTTAAAAAATGACATTTGTATTTATTATTCAACTTTTACCTATTTAGTAATGCTATAGAAAATTAAGTTGAAGAAATTAAGGTGGGCCGTGTGCTTGTCTGCCAACTACGTGGTATAAAAAAAAAAGAAGAAACAAGCAGGATACCATAATCTGCTTGTGTTCATTTTAAATAAACATTCATCTTTTGGTGGTTCTCACACTGCTCACGCACCGCGACGAGAAAATCGCGGGGCTGCTGCTGTCACGCGCGGGGCGGCAATTTACCTATAGGCCGAGAACTTTTTTAGGTACTTAGGTGTTTGATGTAATCTAAAATTTTATTAAAAGTAAAGTTTAATATTAAATAATATAATAATAATAAAAGACATGACTTTCATTATTATTATACTTTTTATTTGCGAGGGATTTTTTCACTTTGCACCTGGGCTTGGTAAATTATACCTATGTAGATATATCACGGACAGTGCCCAGTTGCATCACTTGCATCGGCATTCTAGAATTTCCATATAAAGTAATTTGGCATTTAAGCACGTTGTATTGCATTATTATTGATTTTCAGTTAGCCTCAAACTTCGACACAAAAATAGTTAACAGCTCTCAGACTAGAATCCCGCCAAAATCACGCGCGTAGTGACAGATTTCCGTGTGCCATACTGTGCGATTTTCCTGTCATTACGTGCGGTTTCCACTTGTACGCGCGTGATCTGCTATACTGCGCGTAATGAACGTAAACGCTGGTGTCCCACAAGGCTCCGTGTTGTCTCCGACGCTGTTTCTGCTGCATATCAATGACATGCTGTCTGATGGCTCCATTCATTGTTATGCGGACGACAGTACCGGAGACACGTGTTACACGGGCCGTGCAAATATCCCCCAGTCCGAGGTGGAGAAGAGTCGCGAACAACTTGTGTCTGAAATTGAGACTACTCTCTCTGGAGTATCCGATTGGGGACGACTAAACCTAGTCCAATTCAACCCCACTAAGACACAAGTATGTGTATTCACCGCTAAGAAAACCCCATTCATTGTAGCGCCGCAATTCCTGGGCACACCGCTTACCAACTCCTCGAGTATCGGGATCCTTGGTGTCGATATCTCCAGTGACGTCCAATACCGAAGTCATTTGCAGGACAAGGTTAAGTTGGCATCAAGAAAACTCGGAGTGCTTAACAGGGCGAAGCAGTACTTCACTGCGGGGCAGCAACTCCTTCTTTATAAAGCACAGGTCCGGCCTCACATGGAGTACTGCTGTCACCTTTTTGCTGGAGCACCTGCATGCCAGCTTGACCCCTTCGACTCAGTGCAAAGACATTGAGGCTGGTTGACAATCCCATACTCACAGGTAGTGTGGAACCTCTTAGCCTTAGGAGGGATTTTGCCTCACTGTGTGTGTTCTACCGCCTATACAATTCTATCATCGCACCTCTCGCCATAGGCAGGGAATTCATCCTCACACATTGCGACCTGAGACGGTGCGCACTGTGCGGTATGAAAGAAACTTCATCCTACGCACACTCAAGCTGTGGAATGACCTCCCTGCTGCGGTTTTCTCAAGCACCTACAATATGGGGTTCTTCAAGAGGGGCATCAGAAGGTTTCTTCATGGTCGGCAGCGCGAGTGTGACACCCCTGGTGTTGCATACGTCCATAGGCCACGGTAACCGCTTCCCATCAGGTGGGCCGTGTGCTTGTCTGCCAACTAAGTGGTATAAAAAGATACGTGTTTTTAGTGTGTGGAACCCCGCGTGTTTTCTATACAAAAAGAGCTCCGTAGAGGCGACGCTACACCTCGCTTCCCTGCGATACGCCGCGGTGTGCGGGGCTGTGTGAGAATCGCCTTTGGATGGCTTGGTTTCTACAGCGTTTCTCTCGATCAACCACTGATAATATAATATAATGATCAACGGAGTCATGCACACTATAAAACCGGCAACGGGGCTGGGAGTTTGCTGTGTCCAGGGCTGAGCAAAATAACTTCATACTTTGGTTTAATTGAAATACAAATTACAAAATTATTAAGAAGGTTAAATAAGTAGGTACAGTATGTTACCATTTTTTCTTTTAGGTATTCATTTTTTAAAACATGAAAGTCATCTAAACCACCACTGGTTTGACTGACTGATGACTTTTTGTTACTTTGCCTTCCTACCAGAGTCCGCTGAGAGGCATTTTAGGTACTGTAGGTACAATTATAGGTAAATAAAAACAGGATACGCGTCGACAGTCGCCTTTTCCAGGGTCAAGATGGGTAAACTTCTTGGTTCCCGCGTCCGAAAGCGCCATTTCGAAACCGGAGATGGGCCATCCGGTCTAGGATGCGAGAGAAATAGCTTACGGACCCACTTTAAGCAATTCCACATGAAAAAATGGTAGATACTTACATGATCTAAATTGCAAGCTAGGTGCCTACAGCTATTTTATTATGCTGTAATAAACAGCCAGTAGTGACATTTAAACGTATGTTTTTCATCAGGAGGCCACAAACAACGAAAATAACGTTTGTTTATAGAGTACCTACGGCGTGATTTATGGTGCAGTTTTCTTTCCGAAACACTGATGTTTACGCTATTTCATTTACAGTTTTGTTAAAAACTTTCGTCATTTTCAGATATCCGTTAGAATATTTTGATGATGATGATTTTGGTACAGAGTACCTGCTCTATAATAGACAAGGCGCGGGCTTGCCTCTCAGGTTTCGGAAGTCAGACGCTAGTCACTCCCGTAAAAGTCGACTTAAAAGACACAATCAAGAAAATAAGTGGATCCAAGCATCTAAAGTAAAAACTATGGAGGGAGCTGGGTAATCGCTATGAGTATAATGGTGATGACAAAATATATATTTATACAGGGTGTTATGGAAATGCTTCCGAAAACGAAAAAGAGCAATGCCACTGACTGATTTTGATTTGAAAATAAAATAAAATAGGATAATTCATTTTTGATCACAATACATACATACATTTCTTTGGTGAACGTTATTTTAGAACCTATTATTATCATTAGAATTTGAATAATGCTACTAAAATTTGAAAATAAATTAATTGAAAAAGCAATTAGTCCATTTTTAGGGTTCCCTAACTTAAAAAAAAATGTGTGACGTGGACGAATCAAATTGAAAACCTATCCCAATTACTCAAGTCTACAACCTCTTACAGCTGTGAAAAAATCTAACTTATAGGTCAATACAATAAAAAGATATTGCCTTTTATGTACCTACCTACCTGCCATAAGTGCGTCGCTCAATTCATTTTTTTACGGAACCCTCAGTGCAGTGCTCTAGTCCGACTCGCCCTTGACAGATTATTTAAATCATCTATAGTATCGCCTATTTTCGTTTTCGGAAGCATTTCCCTTCTGTTTGATTAGAATCTAATCACTATAGGAGTTTAATCGGGAGTACGTACCTACTTATCTATAAATAATGCTGATTTAAGTGTTCAGCAAATACAATAGTGCAAAGTTTTGTTGTTCTGTCGTTTCACGTGAATGCATTGTATTGGATATTATGACTGTGAGTATGATGAGTACTTTTGTTCTGGTAGGTACCTACTTTGTCAACCGTATCGTTCGGATACGGCTGACAAAGACGATACTTATAAATTAATCCAGGATAAATTATAAATATTGTTACGTGCACGGGGTACAATTAAATGCCGTTTACTCAACGAAGAGATTTATTAGCTCACCACAAACCAGACAATTAGATCACTAGTACACACAGTACTCTTCAACAGTTCCAGTCGCTCAGTAGTTCACAATAGTCCACAGTCGTTGCTCAGGTCGCAGGTAGAATCTTCTTCGGTCGCTTAAGTTCGCTGTGTTCGTTATCGATCTCAAAGACTGAATGAATCGTGTTGCTATGCGAGCCTGTTTTTATACCTCTCAATTAGGAGGATCGAATTATCTGGAAAGTTCGCGAGCGATAAAAACCTATTCTTTTGATCTTGCCGCCGTCGCTGACCTTCGAGTAATTTCTCGATACTTACCTACTGTTTGTTTATATTTGAGAGTGTAGGTATTTAAAAGGTAGGTTGTGACTTTTTGTTGATGATTCTAGATTTTTCTATGCCAATCGGTAGAGTACCTCGTCACTAACAATGCGTTTTTATTTCTTGAAGATTCGATTATTAGTTTTCGAGATATCGACGGCGGTCGTAACATTACCCCCCTCTTAATCATGCTCGTCCCGAGCATCATTTGTTCCATGATGATGCGTCAACCTGTCCACATGGACTACCTTTGGTTTTCCCCTAACCCCCTTCCTAATGCGGTAGGTAATGTCATTGATCCTCGTAATAACCGTATAGGGCCCTTCCCAGCGAGCTTGGAGTTTTGGAGATTTCCCCTTCTTGCGTAGCGGATTATGAAACCATACCAGTGTTCCTTCTTCGAAACCGTTGGTGGTTGCATTTCTATCGTACCGGGTTTTCATCCTTTCACCTGTCTTCAGATTGTTTTCCCTTACTATTCTGTGCGCCTCGTCCAGTCGGCTTCGAAGATCACTCACGTAATCCGTCACGGGCTTAGGACTATCAGGTGGCGTACCGGTTATTGCATCCACTGGTAGCCTAATCTCTCGACCAAAGTTCACTTTCGCTGGGGTGTGTCCCATACTGTCATGTACCGCAGATCGATAGGACATCAAGAACAGTGGGATGTACTGGTCCCAATCTCTTTGGTGTTCATCGACAACTTTAGCCAAGTGATTTTCCAACGTCTGGTTAAACCTCTCGACCATTCCGTCTGACTGCGGATGCGCTGGAGTCGTACGGGTCTTGTTCATTCCAAGGAGTTTGCACATTTCTTGGAATAGAGCAGACTCGAAGTTCCGTCCTTGGTCAGAGTGGATCTCCATAGGTGCGCCGTACCGGCAGACCACTTCCTGAACCAGTTTCCTTGCCACAGTGACTGCTTCCTGGTTGGGTGTCGCAAATACTTCCGGCCACTTAGTGAAGTAATCTTGCACTACTATGATGTATTTGTTACCTTCTTCAGTCGTTGGAAAAGGTCCAGCGACATCAATCGCGATACGTTCCCATGGTGCTCCGACGTTATACAGTTTCAATTTTCCTTTGCTTCTTGTCGGCGGTCCTTTAACTGAAGCACATGCAGTGCATTTACGGCACCAATCCTCGACATCTTCGCGACAATGAAGCCAGTAAAACCGCTGTCGTACTTTAACTAGGGTTTTCTTGACTCCGAGATGCCCGCCAGAGACACCATCATGGCTGTGCCGTAAGAGAGTAGCCACCTTGCTTCGTGGTACCACTACTTGTAGGGTCACCTCTTTGCCGTCGTTGGATTCCCATTTCCTATACAGCACGTCATCGATCAGAGTTAAGCTGTCCCACTGGGCCCAATAACTTTTGGTAGTGGAGCTGTAAGCAGATATATCACTCCATTGGGGTTTGTTTCCAAGCTGCTTCCAGTGCAGTATAGGTTGTAGATCATCATCATCCTCTTGCGCCTGCTTCATACTGCTTCCGGTCCATTCGTCGTCAAGTCCATTCACCTTTATGACTTTAATATTTTCACGGGCTTCCTTCTTCTGACAATGCTTGCAATCTTCGACACACGGCCTACGAGACAAAGCATCGGCATTGCCGTGCCCTTTTCCACTTCGGTGTTCTATCACAAAGGGAAATTCCTGTAGTTGCTCGAACCACCTTGCTACTTGACCTTCCGGATTCTTGAATTGTAGCAACCATTGTAGTGCAGCATGATCTGTCCTTAGTGTAAACTCTCGTCCTATAAGGTACTTATTAAAATGCTGTAAAGACTTCACCACAGCGAGAAGTTCACGACGAGTGACACAGTAATTTCTTTCCGGCTTGGATAGTGATTTACTGAAGTATGCTATTACAACATGGTGATCTCCTTGCACTTGTGACAACACTCCACCTATGCCGGTATTGCTGGCATCCGTATCCACAATGAATCTTCCTTCCCTGGTAGGATAACCCAATATAGGAGCTTCGCACAACCGTTGTTTAAGTGTACTAAAAGCTTGCTCGCAATCTAAGTCCCAAACGAAGTCTCGTTTATCTTCCGTTAGTCTGTGTAGTGGTTTGGCAATATCCGAGAAATGCTTAATAAAGCGTCTGTAATACGCGCATAGTCCCAGAAACGCGCGAATCTCCGTTTTGTTTTTTGGAACAGGCCATTCCTGAACAGCTCTTATCTTCTCGGGGTCGGTTTTAACTCCTTCTGTGGAGATCACATGTCCAAGATAGCTGACCTCCCTTTTAAATAAAGCGCACTTCTTTGGGCTCAGTTTAAGGTTAGCCTCACGGATTCGAGTAAAAACTTTTTCCAGGTTCTTCAGGTTTTCTTTGAAGCTGCGTCCCATAACTATGACATCGTCCAGGTAAACCAGACAGACATCTCCGAGTAGACCCACCATTACTCTTTCCATGAGGCGCTCAAACGTGGCCGGGGCATTACATAACCCAAATGGCATAACATTAAAATGCCATAATCTGTTTCCAACTCCTGTACTAAAGGCTGTCTTCTCTTTATCTTCAGGACTGATCTCCACCTGCCGGTAGCCACTTTTTAAATCGATGGTTGAAAACCATTTCATACCACTAAGCATGTCCAGGGTATCATCGATTCTAGGCAAAGGATAACTGTCTTTCTTAGTGACATTATTTAACATTCGGTAATCCACACAAAACCTTGTGCTACCGTCCTTCTTTTTTACTAGTACCACAGGTGATGACCATGGACTCGTAGAAGGTTCGATCACTTTGCTCTGAGCCATGTCTTTAATCATTTCTGCTACCTCCCCTTCTCTGGCCCACGGTAAACGTCGAGGTCTCTGTTTTATGGGCCTGGAGTCACCTGTGTCAATCCGGTGTTTCACGAGCCCAGTCCTTCCACAGTCATTCCCGGTTGCAAAGATGTCTCTGAATTGTAGCAGCAGGTCTCTGGCTTGGTGCAATTCTGATGCAGTTAAATTTTCCTTCGAATTCTCAAGAAGTTGTTCGATGTGATCTTCGGAGACTTGTGTACCACCTTGTTGAGTCGAAGTGTTGTTCAACCGCCTCAGGCACTTTACTTCCTCACATCTTCCGACCACACTATTCTTCTTCAGGAGAACTATTTCATCACTGAGGTTAAGAATTCTCACTCTAGCGATTCCGTTCGGTATCAGTAAGGTTCTTGCTGTTATTAAATTTTGATGACTGCCGGCATCTTCCACAATAAGACATCTTCTTTGTTCAGTCTTCGCGGGAAACTTCACTTTGACTAATGTTTCCGATTTAGGAGCTAACGTTGTATCCGTTAAACAGTAAAGAGAGCACGGGTGCGATCCTTGTAAACAAACTTCCTGATCAGGGAATCTCAGCACTCCTCTAGGTATATCCAAGACACATCTGTGGTTCCTCAAGAAATCCAGTCCCAAAATGCAGTCATCAGTAATATTAGCAATGAGCACTGACTGCTGGTATATTTGGTCGCCAATTCTTACCTCCACGTCTGTTTCACCGAGAACGGTCACTGGCTGGCCAGTAGCGGTCTGAAGCTGGCACCTTGGAAATCGTTTTACCCACCTTATGGTGCGTTTCAGCAATTCTGGTCTAATAACTGTACGTGAAGCTCCAGTATCCACTGTTAAACTGCAAGGTTGATTGTTTAAGGTGGCTTCGATGATCAGACTATTTCCATTGCAAACTTGAGTTATAGTGATGGTTGGGGCCTCATGTCGACCAGCCAGCGCCCGCCCCGCGGCCCTGGCGGCATTTAGTTTAACGGAACCTCTTGATCCACTTGGGTCCCGGAGTCCGTGACCCTCCTCCGTTTTCGCGTAGGACACTCTGATTGAATATGGCCCCTTCCTCTACAGGAATAACACGTTGGGACATACCGTGGCTTCCTCTCTTCTGCAACCACCTCTTTGACCTCCCTGACCTTACTTATTCCGGCATTCTGCCGTACAGTTTCCACCTCGAGAGCATAAGCCAGTGCTTCTTTCAAGGTCTGATGGTGACGCAACTGTACACTAGTTTTCACTTCTGCGTCTCGTATGCCGTTTAGGAAGGCCTCCAGCAGAGTGGTTTCGATCATAATGGGTGTCGATGAGTAGGCCCGACGAACGAGTCTTTCAACTTCTACAGCCCATTCCTGGAGGCTTTGACTAGACTTTTGTTTCTTCTCCCGGAGCTGCGCTCGGTAGACATTCTCCAGGTGTTTGTCACCGTAACGTGTGTCTAAAGCTTCCATCAAAGACCCCAGAGTCCTTCCTTCAGGCGGCAGGTTTTCCAGTATTATTAAGGCATCTCCTCGTAATGCAAGTGTCAAGGCCATAAATGACTCCTCGTTGCTCCAGGCTTTAGTTTTTGCCAATATCTCGAATTGGTACTTAAAGGCTGTCCACGAGGAAGTTCCATCAAAGTGTGGTAGGTCGAACTTTGCTGATGATGGTGAGGTCACGGTAACAGGTCCGCAGGTTTCCAGCCTGACGATCTTCTTTTCGAGAACTTGCAAGCGGTCGTCCACGGTCCCAGACTTCAAAGCCACTTCCTTACTCAGCATTTGCAAGCCATCTTCGAGGTTCCTCACTTTATCACCCAGTGCATGGATGCCTGCATCGATTTTACCCATGACGGCTTCCTGGTTGGCCTGCAGCATCTGCTGCATAGAAGCTTGCGTCTCTTGTCTGGAAGCCTGCATCATCTGCTGCATAGAAGTCTGCATTTCTTCCTTGGAGGCCTGCATCTCTTGCCTGGAGGCCTGCATCTCTTGCCTGGAGGCCTGCATCTCTTGCCTGGACGCCTGCATCATCTGCTGCATAGAAACCAGTAGCGCCATCATGTTGGTATCTGACGAGGTTCCTTCTGATGCTGCCGTAGTTCCCGCCGAGAGAGCAGCATCGGCCTGACTCCCTTCCTCTTCAAGGGTTCGTTGACGTGCGGCATCCATTTCCACTTGACGTCTGGTCCGTGGAGTACGCCCTTCGTCTTCACGTGGTAATAACGGCATTCCGCTTCTGACACCAATTGTTACGTGCACGGGGTACAATTAAATGCCGTTTACTCAACGAAGAGATTTATTAGCTCACCACAAACCAGACAATTAGATCACTAGTACACACAGTACTCTTCAACAGTTCCAGTCGCTCAGTAGTTCACAATAGTCCACAGTCGTTGCTCAGGTCGCAGGTAGAATCTTCTTCGGTCGCTTAAGTTCGCTGTGTTCGTTATCGATCTCAAAGACTGAATGAATCGTGTTGCTATGCGAGCCTGTTTTTATACCTCTCAATTAGGAGGATCGAATTATCTGGAAAGTTCGCGAGCGATAAAAACCTATTCTTTTGATCTTGCCGCCGTCGCTGACCTTCGAGTAATTTCTCGATACTTACCTACTGTTTCGACACCAACAATTTATACTACGCTAACTCGATTTTTAGGTAAATTCGTTTTTTTATGCCAAAGTTCTTAAAATGTGCTATTTCATATGTAAAAAAAAAATCATGCAGAAATACACAAAAATAACGAAGTTACAAGTTTTATAAAACGCTAAGTATAGGTATTTTTTGAAATCGCTCGATTTATATTCCGCTAACTATTATTATCGGTGTGTACGCGGGAAGGGGGCGCGCCGCTTGTTTGTTTACACTAGCCTAACGCTACTTGGCGCTTTGTTAAATGGAAGTGCGCGGTATTAAATACTTTATTAGTGTAATGATAAATAATAGAGTTATATTTACAAGTTCATTGAAATATTAATAGTGTTAGTGTGTTATTATAAACATGTCACGAAAACGAGCTAAATATTTAGTGGAATTAACCAAAAAGGAGTAATATTCATTGAGGAGTGTTCATGAAAATGATGAGATTCAACTTTATACTGGCAAAAGAGGTAAGTTTAATGTGATATCAAAGATTATAATGTATAATAATGTATTTAAATATGGTTAATAATAATTTACTACATGTTTTTGAAAGTTTGAACCATTTTGCTATAAGTCCGTATAACACTACGCTAACATTTACTTGGCTTAGTATAGCTCGTTCGAGTTTACATTTTCGATTGGTCAAGCACAAGTTAGCGACTCTTATGTGTTAATCAAAGCGCATATAAAGCTATATTAAATGCTTTATTTACAGTTGCTTGACATTTTATACGTAATTCTAAGTACCTGCGTGCTTTATTATAATAATAATGAATTGCATTATACCTATTGTTATAGAATCGTCACCATTACCTGCCGAAGTTGATAAACCTGAATTCATGGCTTTGTATAATTACATCATGGTTGATGAGTCTGTTCAAGAGCAAAATTATTCCATATCCAGTTCTGCAAGCCGAGATATAATCTCTTCCGAAAATGATGTAGTATTAAAAGTTGTAAATTTAAACGATTTGATGGCGCCTAATACTCCACTTAACATTTGTTCACCAAAGGTATTGACTTCTATTCGTAACCCTTCTCCGATGATATTAACTCCACCTAGTATCGAACCTTTGTTTTCAGTCGTCACTAATGATCTTTCTGACAGCATAGATAATACCCCCGTACCATCACCCTATTGTGACTTTTGGGAAACTTCACAAAGCTTAAGCGATACTTTGATGCCGACTTCTTGTCAAAATACGGAAGATACAACTCTCACACCTGAAGTAGGTATATCTGCTCAAGAAGATTTTTCAGATGCCCAAATGGATAACGGCCTCATCAATAACACGGATTCAGTATCGGCAATATCTACTCCCTGTAACTCTATTTTCTCACCTACAACGTGCAATGATAGTGACTATTCTGCCGTATCGACTCCAAGAAATAATAAATATAGATCTAAAAAGAGAACTGATGTGGGTCTAAAACGTCTAAAGCTTGAAGATGAGTGGATAGTTAGGAAGAGAAAACGTCTGTGTAATAAAGGATTGGAGTATATAACGTCAAAAGGGAAAACCAAAGTTGCAAAAAACATGAAAGCCAGCTGTGTCAATTGTCGTCTGCAATGCTATAATAAAATAAGTCAAGAAGTTCGTATTGATTTGTTTGATAAGTTCTGGGGTACTGGTAATCATGCGAAACAATGGCAAATCATCGCCAAGTATGTCATACTAAATAATAAAAAGACTGCCACTAATGTTGAAAACGAATCAAGTCGTCGATCACACACTTTTACATTATCATCTTCCCATGAATTCCGACCATGGCATCATATTACAAAAAGTTTGCAAAACAATGTTTTTAAACACCTTCAATATTAGTAAATATTTTGTTTACACTGCAATACGAAAAAACATAATGAAAAATGATTTTATTAATGTTACTGATGACAGAGGCCGCCATAAAAATCATAAATATATCATTTCAAATGAAATGAAACAAAATGTCATAGATCACGTTAATTCTTTCATCCCTGTTGAGTCTCACTATGTTAGAAAACGTTCGAATAAAAAATATTTAGATCCTTCTTTATCTTTTTCAAAAATGTTTAAGCTGTATGTTGATTGGTGTACCGATAATAATTACAATGTTAGAGTCCAAACTGTAAGACAGTATAGAGATATTGTCAATAGTAATTTAAAGATAGGCTTTCATTTACCAAAAAAAGACCAATGTGACCTCTGTCATCAGTATAAAAATACATCAAACCCTACAGATGAAACCGTATTATTTACTATTAGTACCGTAGTATTTATTGGCTACTAAAATGTTTGAAATGAAGATTAGCCACCATTTCATGGAAAAGGGCCATACACAAAATGAGGGCGATTCAGTCCATGCTTTGATAGAAAAGACTGCAAGAGGTAGAGATTTATATTCGCCAGATGAATGGTATTCACTAATACGATGGGCTAAGGTCAATGGGAACCCTTAAAATGTTGCTGAGGTCAATCAAAACATGATATTTGATTTTAAAAGCAATATTAACAAAAAAAATTGGACTAAAAATTTAAATAACGAAAAAATTATGTGGAACAAAATTAAAAGAATTGAAGTGTCTCCTGATAATTACGGGTTGTTGGATTATAAGTATAGTTTAGCTGATAACGAAAGCAATCAATTGCAATGTTTTAAAAAAACTTCTACTCGACTCTCCCACTTGGAACCTTTTCCCGAAAAAGCATACAAAAGCTTACTCAAAACTAAAGTAGCAAAATATAGAGGCTTCATATATTATTGTGATAACAATATTATTCCCGAAAAGTACCACACATTCTATAGGAATATACTTACGACTGAAAATGATGAGGAGAATATAAGTGATGATGAGGATTGAATTTTCTTATTGTTATCTACTTATTTAAACCGATAATAATTATTTGATATACGAGTATATGAGAATAGAAGTTATTAAAAGTAAAAAAAAGTAAGAATAGCTAATTATGTGCAATTTGTGATTTAAATATAGTTAATATTACCTACTTATCGAGCTGTGATTGACCTGATCTCATATTATTGATAATTGATAAGTAAATAAAAATAATAAACATTTAAGTATTAATAAGTGATTATTGTGCCATTTTTGTTCATAATACATTTTTGATAGAAATTTTAATAAACACTGAAGTTGATAACTATGCTATTCTTGTTTTAATTATAATATTTACCTACATAAAATAGTGCTATCTACTCAATTTCACCTATAGTTTATAAATTTCAGCTTTATAATACCACGTTGAAATTTATACATTATAAAATTAAACCTAAATTTATGAACTTCTTCATATTTTTTTCTAGAAGTAAAATTATAATACGCTAACTTGCGGTCTGGTGAATGTATAGTACGCTATATATAAATTAGCGGTTTTTAATACCATGTACGCAAGTATCGCGTTTACCGTTTAAATAAAGCTAACTTAAATAACTTGGTATTTAGCAAATAAATTTAATATAATATACTTGATTAATAAACATACAAACCTAAAATTACAATTAATGTATAATATATTATAGAGTAACCATTATAATGCAATAAAAATTACACTTGTTAGTATTGTGCTCGCACGCAGTACACTACGCTAACGCTAGTTAGCCGTGTATAGTGCGTAAAATATTATTCAGGAATTACGGATATATACAGCTAACTTGCGCTAAATAAAAAACTATGAATAATTAAGAAAAAATAAATATAAGGAATTACTATAAATAAATCAAATATGAATAGTGCCAAATTACAAACCAATATCTTTATTAATATAAAAGTTATCACGATTTTCCCTTTATAAGCGTCTCCTGTAAAGTACGCTTTTACGAGTTAGCTTAGTATAAATTGCTGGTGTCGGTTTGTTTATATTTGAGAGTGTAGGTATTTAAAAGGTAGGTTGTGACTTTTTGTTGATGATTCTAGATTTTTCTATGCCAATCGGTAGAGTACCTCGTCACTAACAATGCGTTTTTATTTCTTGAAGATTCGATTATTAGTTTTCGAGATATCGACGGCAGTCGTAACAATATTAACAATAATGTAATACGCTGTTTTATTCAGGCATATGAATAAGCATAATAATAACACATATGATAATGTGTCTAATTTTTTATCTAATATTGGTAAATAAATAATGGAAAATTTAATGAATATACACGACGAGTAGCACAAAAAAAACTGGCCATTGTGGGGGCGAGGAATTGCTACGGCGAGCGGACGAGTACATTCCTTGTACCGCGTCTTATCAATTATTTGCCTACCCCCATGCGAGAGAAAATTAATGTGAGGAACAATAAATATAAGCTCAAGTCTTATCTTTTAGCAGAATTGTAGGTACGACTTTGACTGCTTAATTGTAAACTGTGTAGGTGTTTTGTTTACGACGATTATGGTTTCTCCTTTTTTCATTTATAAGATTTGTATTGTTTTATACTGAAGAGAGAATCACATGTGTCGCACACAAGCTCCAGTAGCTTTAGAGGCACATTAAGTCTGTTTTTTTGTTAAATATGTATTCCGATAGTTAAATAAAAAAAAAATATCAGGGAGCTTCATCTGCCAACAAACTGTCATACAGTTTGGCAGAAGAAAAATTATTGTAACAATGCTTGTTATTCGTAAATAAATTTTATTTCATTTAAAAAAAATTAAAAGAATGTTTAAAAGTTAAATACAATAATGTATTTGTATTTGAGCGGTGTCACTAAACATCTACTTACCTCATATTTCTTGATTTGTTTATTAAAATAACAATTTTTTTCCTAATTTAAGTAGACTTCTAGTATATTACACTAAATTGATTATTGATTATTGATTATGTTCTATGAATAAATAAATTTAGGTATTATGAGAACATTTTGAATATCATTTCAACGTTCTCAAGATGTAGGTTTACATAAACGTGAGATAAAACCAACATTTAATATCAATCAATCATTGTTATCGTCCTAGCGATTTCCCGGTTGAGTCCGAAGTTTTTCACTTATTTGCTTATTGTTCTTGGTTGGTTTGTAGACTTTCTCGAGAGCGAGTGCCTCCCAACTCCGAGAGGGAAGCCTACTCCAGAGTTTCGTTCGTTGTTTAGTAGGTGCACAGACTAACAGGTCCTCGATTCTAACAAACTGTCATACCAAGGACATTGCAAAAAATGGCTTTACTTCTTTACTATTAAAGTTCAAAATTAAATGAAAACACATGAAAGCTTAAACAAAATCGCAAGTGGATACAGTAAGCATCGTATGTCATGAACGTGATCGAGATCTGGTTCGAGTTTGTAGTGAGAGTGTAACCAATAGTAGTGCAGATACGCGTAGTAAAAGAACTCGAAAGAGGGTAGATCGATATAATTACTCCTAGGTAAAAACTTTTTCTGTGTTCACCGCCACTACTCCAGTTCCTCCGTGATCATGGTGCTTGCAACAGCGCCGAAATATCGGAAACTCAAAACAAAGAAACATGGTAAATATCCCGTTTATTTTGATACTGATGAAAACATTTTCATTACACTTTTTCATTCAATCTGCCAATAGTCTTTTAATTTTGGACTTTAAAGCCATTGCTTTAAAGTTTAAATGTGTGTATTTATCGCAGGTTTATAAGTGCCCGGTTAATGGCAATAGGCTCGCCACCTATTACATTCGGATCTAAACATAAACTGGCGAAATGTGGGTGCTAGCACCTCTGCCTACCCCTTCGGGGATATAGGCGTAAGTTTATGTTATGTTATGTTAATTTGTAGATATGTACATACCGTGTGATAGAGATAACTCTCTACGTTGACTCTAACAAACCGAAGCAAGTGGCACCGACTCTCGCTCTTCTTCCCCCTTCTCTACCTTTGAAACGTAGAACAAGTGTAAAAGTACATCTGTATTTTATGTCTATTGGTAAATCGTGTAGGTATTCTACCTACCTAAATTGAATTATCAATAAATGTTTACAAAAACATTTATTGATATTTTCGTGACGTTTATCTCGCATCGTCTTGTATAAACATTGTAAATATTGTAATGCATACTTATCTGAAAACATAAGATTTACTGAGATACTTTGTTGCACTGCACTTAAATAATTGTTAGATATTTATAACCGTCAAAAGTAAGTAGGTAAGTACAACTGTTTTTAATGAACTGCTGATTATCATCACCTGATTTGTTTTCCTTCAAGGTATCAAGTTTTCAACTGACGATCACATAACACAGGCTACAAGCTTAGCTCAGCAGCAGATGCTACAAATAATTGGCATAAAAAGGAACCAATATATTTATTTGAATATTTTTTTTGTAACTTCTTAATGTCTTGTGTTCATAAGTCTCTGAAACAGTTTACGAGTTATCATTAGAGAGGAAATTGGTCATGCAAATCTTTTGTTGGCTCGTGGACTATAAATGAATAAGGGCAAATGTGTTAACCAAATGTTGACTTTAATTAGACTCGTGTCCAGCCACATTCCATACGCCATATATGTTTTTAGTGAGTACCTAGGTACCTATCTCCTGGGCATCGGAGGTCGATGAACGACCTCTGCCCCCCATGAGCGCAGGCCTGGGGGTGACAGGTGGAGCCGCCTGTCACCCTGGCAGAAGCAGGCCGCGGACGAGTTGGGGACTCTGTAGTCCCCACACCCGTGGCTTAGGCGTGCGTTTTAGTCGGTTCGAGTCCGACATAACCTCTTCTACCGGCTCCGGTGGGGAGGTATCCGTGGGGATTTTGCGCACGTAAAAAAAAAAGGTACCTATCTCCTTGCAGAAATATCAAAATTTCATAAAACATGGTCGATTTAAGAATCAAACCACACAATCGTCCTCCAGCTAATAATTCATAGAAACTTGATTGTGGCTGTTCAAAATAATTTGGAAAGCCCCTGCATAATAGATTAGCTAGAATTTCTAAATTGATTCTAAAATAATTTAACAATATCTCCTGAGACTAATTTAACGAAAGGACCCACCAATTAACCTGAAATTTACCTCAAGATCGGTCATAGGTTGCGTTTATGATTAGTGGTAATCTGTTGAGCGCACTTCATATGCCGTGGCGTGCCGTCCGTCGGCGCATGATCGGAGCACGCCACTCGCCCGGCGCCCGTGGCAGTACCTCCGCCGACCTCGCATCTACAACACGTCACTCACTTTTTAATCACCCTGTATAAGAGCTCTATAATAATGACTGATTCTGCCTCTAAAAATAAACAGTGGTCCCTCGAAAATAAGTGAAGGGTGGCTACCCTCTGATCTATAGTTATGGCCGCTCCGTACTCGCGACTTAAGTTTTAACATCGCTTTTTGTTTGAGTTTTGTGAAGTGGACGTTTTAAACATCAGTGATTTAATAAAAGTTATATTTGCGATACATATTTGCGCGAGGGAAATATTAATTTGAACAAAATGCGGGACGACACTGAAGTATCTCTGGAAGAGCGCGTAACCGTCTTCAAAAGTGATCCACATAAACTTCGCGAAGCAAATGAGTTTGTAGACCAACTCATACAGCAAGCAAAGAAAGAAGCAGAACTAAAACAAAAAGAGAAAGACAGAAATAAATTCGTAAGTATATATGTATATTTTTCCCGGTAAGGAAAAGAAATATGTGGAATTGATAGGGCGGTAAGTGTTAAAAGTGGTGTAGTGCAAAATTGGCTTCTTCAAAAAATAGCAATGCTGTTTCATCATAACTTGAGTACCTCTCAAAACACATCACTATTTACCGCCTATGTATATTTTTGCATGCATTTAAATATTATTTTAATGTAGATTATCTTTCTACATTCACTTCAAATGTTTTAGCGCTATTTGAATCATTCATTAATGGTCTAGTAACTTTCAATTTCTAAACAAGCATTTTACGAAATGTTACTATTTAGGTAGGATACCTGTTGGTATCAAAATCAAATCCAAAATATCCCTTAGGTAAGTAGGTCCAATAGACTTGCACGTTTCGTTAAAATATTGGTTCATAAAATTAGAGAGCTGCAGATTTTTATCTCTACATTTTATCATTTGTTTGATCAATGGTATGATAAAATATAGTTTTGGTAAAACTGTATTGATGTTCAGATGCGATTATGGTGAGCAATCGGCTTATATATTTAGTTGATAAAAAGAGATGTGAAGTAGCTTTAACAGGGAATTGGTGTTAGATCGATTGTTGTCATGTCACACTCCACAGATTGGTAGGGCCCCAATGAATGGTGTTGGGTATAACTACATGAATTATGTTATCGATAACATGATAATTATGTTAAATATTTTGAATAAACTATAGTAGGTAGCTAGGTATATTGACCACAAAATTTGTAAGTTGTTATCTAAGATTTTGTCACATAACATTCGATTTTAAATTATCAATTTGGTTTGGTTTTACATCTAACTTTTTAGCTTTAAATTTAGAAAATTATTATAACGCATATAGTGTTTTCCACGGAACAGAAAAAAAATAACAAGTACTTTACTTTTCTGTTCCGTGGTCTTTTCTAGGGCATTTTTCTTATAGCGAGGATCTTGTTGTAAAATAAAACTATCTTCTAGATTATTTATAAATCAAATAGGTAATTCCTCGAAACCTTTTTGTTCATAGTTTGCGTGATGACTGTCATTATTTAGGTACCTACACGACAGCAATTATTTCAGCATTGGCACATTTTTTCTTATTGCAATCGCATTTTTTGCTTCCGTATCATTAACCGATTCAACTTAGGTAGCTATCGGTTGTTACAAAAACACACATTCAATGATTGCTAAAAAGTCACTTAAATTCTAGATTCACTAGTCTTTTCTATGAATTGCCAGCTTGTGCATTAAATGGAAATAATTCTATAATGACACATCTAATATAAAATAATATTAATTTTATTTATATCGTTGTTACAGGAATCACAAGATCAAGGATCCGGTAAGTTAATAAAAATTAAGATAAAAAATATTATCAATTGGTTATTTATCATTTACCATTTAAGCACCGCTCGTCATAGGCAGGAAATTCATACTCACACATTGCGACCACAGACGGTGCGCACTGTGCGGTACGAAACACGCTCAAGCTGTGGAATAAACTTCCTGCCGCGGTTTTCCCGAGCTTCTACAATATGGGGTTCTTCAAGAGGGGTGTTAAAAGGTTCCTTCAGGGTCGGCAGCGCGAGTGTTATACCCCTGAGAGCCATTGGCCAAGGTAACCACTCCCCATGAGGATGGCCGTGTGCTTGTCTGCCAACTAAAAAAAACATACTTGAGTTAATATCTGATTTTTTAAAGAATACCAATTAGCACCTATCATAATTTATTAGTCTTTTCCCCAACCCTTTCATCTAAGGTAAATAGCTTGTATTAGATGGTTTCACATAGTGTTATGGCTAGGATTCGAACCCAGGAAGAGGTCCCGGGTTCGAATTGATCGTAAGGCAGACTTTTAAGTACTAAGATATCGATTATTATTTACGTATTAATTAGATAATGTAGACACTAGCGTCGTGCTATTATTTATTCTGTGGCACTAACAACTAGTTTAAGAATATAAATGCAAGGCCTGCTATTATTACTTCTCAATTTTATATTCGTTCAAAAATGGGGATCAGTTTGCAAGTTGTCTACCAGTAAACGATTTTCCTAATAAAATATCTTCTAAATACAATCTCGATCTGATGTCAAACTCCCAAATTTTAAAAAACGAACACGATTTCAACAAATATTTTCTTCGAAATTGGTCATCGAACGGTATGAAAAAAAAGTGATCACCTTGTCAATGTTTTTTCTTGAAAATTGTGTTAAGATAAAATGTTTTTCACATTTCATTTAATTTTGACAGAACGAGATTGTATTTTAAATAGATTATTGGAAAATTGGAATTGGGCCTTCAGATGAAAAAGGTTCAAAGTAAGACTCAGGTATGTTTTCAAACAAAACAAATTCTGAATTCTAACCCTGTTGATGGCAAGGAAAATGAACAATAGGTACCTTCGCATACTAATAAGTCACGCGAAACCGAGCATCGTAGATTCAAGGCATGAGATAGCCCTGGCCATTGTATATTCACACAGCAACGATCGCGATGTAAAAAATGTCAAGGATTTATAAGTATAACAACGGTGATGTTAACTTTGATGTTATCAACATTTTTCCGCGTTATCAGTGAAAATATTTCTCAAAGATGTTTTGTTATATTTTGATATAAAGGTGGGGAGGTTAAATTAAGCTATTTAACTTAATAATTTATACTATCTATATAAATTATATAATACATGCATACATTTAATCACGCCTTTATCACCGGAGGGTTAGACAGAGGTGAATTAACACCCATATTTCACCAATCGGTCCCGTGTAATAGGGGGTGAGAGTATTGCCGTCTTCTGGGCACTATTTTTGACTCAAGTCATGTATCTGAGGCTGAGTCTGGGCTGTATATATCTGTCTGATGTTAAACAGCCCTATCCCTTAGTCGCCTTGTACGATATCGCATGGGAAAAGATGGAGTGGTCCAAATTATACTCTGCTGGGAACCACGTCCGTCCGCATTATTAAAAAACAATATCTTAACGTAGGTTAATGTAGAGTACCTAAAACCTATATCCTACATACAAGTGTTTTTTGAAAAATATCTAATCGTATTAAAAAGGATGAAAAGTTTGAACACCCTTTCAATCACTCAAAGATATACATGAAATTATGAACCATTACGTAACTAAACCACTATAAGATAAGGAATTGGGGTCAAATTTTGTAGAGATATCTTCATACCGATTTAAAATTTTGAAATTGAACACTTTCTTGAAAACATGAAATTCAACAAAATAATTTACTTTTCTGGATTTGATCGAAGGTTGCACAAAGGAGGCAATGGCACTTGCCTCAGGTCTTCATCCACTTGACGCGACCTCCTCCTATGACCTTTTACTGATTAATAATAGACTAACAACATGTGGGTCACATTTCAATTAATTTTCTTAACCTACGTACATTTATTCATTAACCCTATAATTACTACATGAATTAACTATTATTAACCTTTCTGATTAATATTGCTTGTGTTATTATTGTATTTACGTCGATGTGTGCTGAATGAGGTTGGAACACGCACAGCCGTAACGCTACCGCTGTTTATTCCTCACTAGCTAGCCCGCCCCGACTTCGCACGAAGACAAATTAGTATGTTACCTTGTTTTTTTTTATACCACTTAGGTGGCAGACAAGCGCACGGCCCACCTGATGGAAAGTGGTTACCGTGGCCTATGGACGTATGTAACACCAGAAAAGCCACACCCGCGCTGCCGACCCTGTAAGCACAGAGTTTCTGTGCCGTCAGTGTAGATGACAAATCAGGACAAGCCTTTAGTCATCCCACTGACAGCACGAATTCTCCAGTGAGCTCTGGCTGCCCTACTCACCGCTGGGAATACAACACGAAGTTATTACAACCGCGGTATTCTGTAGGGCTGAGGTATACTGCTCAATTGGGCGGAAATACCGCCGTGTCCTACCTCCTCACAAAAATCTTATAATGTTTATTTTATCATATATTGTTATTGTGCGATAGCACAAATATAATAATACTACTGGCATGTTCCGTATACTTTGGTAAGAATCAGCAAAGAAGGTGCCCAAATCTATCTGAATTTTACGAAACTTCTGTTATCTACCTTCTTGAATAACGCCGCTGAAAAGCTACTGACACGTCCAAGAGTACTTGAAATGATTTAAACTTATACTAATAATAATATAAACGCGAAAGTATTTAAACTATCATAGTCACTCACATTAGGATATTTCGGCGCTGTTGCAAGTGATCATGGTGCTTGCAACAGCGCCGAAATATCGGCAACTCAAACCAATACAGCATGGTAAGTATCCCGATTACTTTGATACTAAACTGTCTGTTACATTTTCAAGCCTATACGACTGAATCGATTTTGATAAAATTTTGCACAAAGGGAGATCATGTTTGGTCGCGATAACCGACAGCTACGCAGATGGAACCACGACCAAATCTGGTAATAACACCAAATGATTCGGTTTAGAATCCATTTAATTAGTTTTATTTCAATACACCTACTCGTGTATGGTTGTGATAGCATTTGAATTTGATAATTTAAATAATTAGGTAATACTCTTCATCGCACTATCTCAATATCGCGCAGCATTAAATATCATGATATAAGTATTTAAACTATCATGGTCACTCACATCAGTATCAAAATAATCTGGATATTTACCATGTTGCATTGTTTCGAGTTTCCGATATTCCTCCTAGAAAAACTTTTTCTCTGTTCACCGCCAATGCAGTTCCAGTTCCTCCGTGATCATGGTGCTTGCAACAGCGCCAAAATATCGGAAACTCGAAACAATGCAACATGGTAAATATCCCGATTATCTTTAATACTGAAATCATGAAATAAGTATTTAAACCATCATGGTCACTCACATTAGTATTAAAGTAATCTTAAATAAAATAAAAATAATAATATTAAAGTAAAGGTAAAAATCCCGATTACTTGACATGAAATAAATCTGTCATCGTCAGCGTCAGGCCAGGGTTGTGAAGTAATAGATTTGCTGAACGTTATTACGGCGTGGCATTATTGCTTAGGGTGCAGCATTTTACTTAGGGGAAGACCGAGGTTTATCAATGTCTTTTACGATTATTTCCCGTCTTTTGATACGCCCTAAACATTATATTAGTAGATGATATAGAGCTAGGTATGATTTTCCTTTCATGTCTTATTGTTTTTTTCGGGAATTTCCTGTAAGGTGTTTCACATTGAAGAAAAGAATATGTTTTACATAAAAGTATGGTTCCGAACTCTGCTGCAGGCAGCAGTGTTGCACAACAGCAGACGCAAGGCGTACCATGAAATATACTTGAATATGATAATTATGTTTTTGGTTTTAATTCATTGCGGCTTTTCAATGGCGCCGTTGATCCGTATTCAAGTTTAACAAGTAATGTTTGAGATGTATGTCAAAAAATGAGTAATGTCTAGGATTTTTTCTTTTAATTATTGTTAATATAATTTTAGACCAATGAATGGATTGCGGGACTGATTGACTTTTATTTCTATGGACTAATTATGTGCGGTCGGATGACGTGTCGTCTCTTCGCATACATTAATTTTTAAACTTCGATAGGTTCAGATAAACGGCACCATTTAAAAACCGCAATCGCGCGCACACAACTGTCTGCAGTCGGCCTCGGGATCGTACCTTAAAAGTCTATTTCTTGGACTAGTTTCAGTAATTAATTCTAAATGATACAACCGATGCCCTTAACTAGAACTAGAATCAATTTGGTAATGAAGAATTACCTGTAACTCTAGGTACTATGACATCGTGAGAAAACTAAGTAGTATAGAGTTTATAACTGTATCCCCTTTTTGTAAGTCAAATATTATTTAGTGTTTGTTAACCAGTTTCTTCTAGGAGTGGGTCCGTTATATAGAAAGAAAGAAAGAAAAAGAAAGAAAGAAAGAAAGTAGTAAGAAGTGAACGCAAGTCCGATGTCCTTACGCCACCGTGGACAGGTGAAGTAAACAATGAAAGCCATAATTTACTTTAACCACATACATTATTAAGGAGTGTGCGTGTGTACCAGCCGTTTGAATAATGTTTTAGTATTGAACGAATACTGTACGATTTCGAAACATTTAGTTGATTAAATGACTATAATAGTATTGAACATAGTGTTTTTGGAGTTATCTACATTAACTGGTACTACCAACCTATACCTATTTTTGAGTATGGTAGGATTGGAAGGTACATTCTCCATCTATATTATTATAATTCAAATTTCCGACCACTTTAGCTCCTAATTCAGGTTGATTGTTGATTCAGTTCTAATTCATCCGACCATCTCGCTGACTCTCCTACCTTCCATTTGTCAAGACGAGGTCACTTCTTTGGTCTCAACTGTAGGACTCATTTTCTCCATTGCTCCTTATCGGCAGATAAGCCAGCTTAATGGTGCTTCATCTTACTTATGCTGTGAGCTACGCTGATGTAAAATTTAAACGAAATACCACAGGACAATTACACTGTTACATGTTCATTAATAATTGATAACGCATCATTATTATGTCCCACAAAAATAAAATCAACCAGCTATCATTGCTTATAGTGCCCGGAATACGGCAATAGGCTCACCCCCTATTACGTGGGACCGAATACAATTATTGGTGAAATGTGGGTGTTAATTCACCTCTACCTAACCTTCCAGGGATAAAGACGTGATTATATGTATGTATGTATGTATCATTGCTTATCGAGCTTATACACATTTCCATATTATTTCAACAAAATAAGGCCGAACCTTATGCTCGTACTAAATGATAAAATATTAGTGTAATTTATTATGGTTAGGTACTGAAATATTTTTATACGTATGAAAGTAAACCCTTTTAGGATTAGCCGCATGGTTTACTGTACGAAACGTATCCATTTTCCTTTAAATAACCTTTTTTATGTCTTGAAAGGTACAGTAATTACGTTACCTAACATATTTTCCAGAGCGTTGGGTATTCAAAAATATTCAAATCAAATTCTTGCCCGTATCGAAGGTTTGCTCATGGGAATATTGTATCTATTCGTGAAATATGAAAGATTTATAAATGTATATCTGGAGCATTGAGAAGTAATTTATACTCATTTATACTTCATTAATCTAAAGTGTTTATGTGTAAGTATATTAAGCATTGCAAAAAACAATTAAAATATTATTACACATATTGCAAACTCACTTGTACTTTTCTAAAGTATTTTTTATTTGTTATTAGACCGGTTTCGTCTTACGGCACCCTCAAAGGTTTACATGACATATATTTTTATATTATAAATCTTTGAGGATGCCGTAAGGCGAAACGGATCAGGTCTAATAACAAATAAAAATACTGTGGAAAAGTACAAATGAGTTCTCAATATGTGTAACAACAACTGTGCTTCTGGTCTTCCAATTTTCTCTGCTTCGCGGACGACATGAAAATATTATATGCTGTCATCTCGTCCCCCGCTGACGTTGAAGCGCTTCAAGCCGATTTAACGAGGCTTGACAACTACTGCACCCAAAACAGATTGGATCTGAACTCTCTAAAATGCTCCGTGATCACTTTCACTCGAAGACGCCAAGTTATCACCTCAGAACATTTTTTGAAAGGACAGAAGCTAACTAAATGCGACCAAATACGTGATCTCGGTGTTGTGTACGATTCGAAACTGATGTTCGACGAACATATTGATAGTATCGCTAAAAAGGCATCTCGACCCTTAGGTTTCATTATGCGTACTTCGAACAACTTTGAGGAAGTTAAGACCATCAAAATACTGTACTGTACATATGTTCAAAGTGTATTGGAATACGGGTCTGAGGTCTGGAATCCCAGATACGATATATATACCGATAGACTAGAAGGTATACAGAGGCAGTTCATCAGGTACCTGTGCTATCGCGCTAAAGTAGTGTATAGGTCTGATGATTATCTTAAATTGTGCGCTAGATTTCACCTTCTCCCATTAACATATCTGCGTAAAATTGTTGACGTAATGTTCGTACAGAAAATTATATGCAACAGAGTCGATAGCCCTCAACTTCTTGCGTGAATAAATATCAATGTTCCTGTCAAAATCCTACGTAACTTTATGCCCCTGTTCGTACCAATTGTACCTTCGTTATGGCTGTTGGTCTTCCAAATAAATAAATAAATAAAAGTTATTAGACCGGTTACGCCTTACGGCATCCTCAAAGGTTGACACGACATATATTATTATATTATAAATCTTTGAGGTTGCCGTAAGGTGAAACCAGTCAGGTCTAATCTATACTAATATTATAAAGCTGCAGAGTTTGTTTGTTTGTTTGAACGCGCTAATCTCTGGAACTACTGGTCCGATTTGAATGATTCTTTCAGTGTTGGGTAGTCCATTTATCGAGGAAGGTTTTAGGCTATATATCATCACGCTACTACTTAAGGGAGCAGAGCATTGATAATAAATATTAACAATGCCGGCAATTTTTCATACATATTTTGGAGACTAAAACATACGGGCTCAAAGGGATATGAAGCTTCAAAATATACCCCGGGCGAAGCTGGGGTGGGTCATAACAAATAAAAATACAAGTGCAAAAGTACAAGTGAGTTCTCAATATGTGTAACAGCAATTAATTCCACCAAGTGTTATCTATCAACAGTATAAATAGTAAAAACTGAAACATTATTTATTATACCTAGGTACTGTGTATAAGGAATACAAGTACCTAGTAATACTTTAACAAAATAGACGGTTATAATAATGTAAAGATGTTAATTTATTTTTTCTAAAAAATCTAAGTTATAATTACAGTAGTAAGTAACGTACTTTCTAAAATTACCTGGGCCTAATAAGATAATTTATAGTGTAAATAGCCTCTAACATTTGTTACTTCACAATGATTTTGTTCGTGCCTTGTAAATATTGTAAGTAAAGCTCGTATTAAATACTGTGTTCCATTATGTATATCTAATTTAAGGAAATTACGATTTGCCTAGAGGTCCTAGTTGTGATTACATTTCATACTATCAATACCTGATACTGAATCTTTTTGAATGTACCTATTTTATACTTTTTTTTTTACGTGCGCAAAATCCCCACGGATACCTCCCCACCGGAGCCGGTGGGAGAGGTCATGTCGGACTCGAGCCGACTAAAACGCACGCCGCCTGTGGGTCGTTTTGGTTGCCGAAGGTGAGGTTGACAGGCATATCCCTCGCACCCCGGCCGAGCCTATTTTATACTTGGAAATAACAGTTCCATATTTGCATTGTATAACAATTGTAGAAGTGTTAGTATTTATTTACAAATTGTAATTTTAAATTAGATGATTTAACAATCCAAGTTTCACGAGTCCAAAAAGATAAATTAATAAATATAATCTGTACTTGAAATAAAAAAAAAACATTCAGCTGTTGTGTTTAACTATAGTAGATACAAATTCATTATCGCCAGTGAGTTGTAGACGAAAAATATCGAAGTTCAGCCGGATCGTATTTACACTGGAAGTCGACCCCAACTGAGTTTTGTAAAGGCTCAGAAAAAAGGGGATTATTATAAATTATGTATCGATTTTGATCGGTTTGTTTTTCTTTAAGTAATAAGTTAAAATTCAGGTTCTTTTTATGCTACTTACGTGACAGACAAGCACACGGCCCGCCTGATGGGAAGTGGTTACCTTGGCCTATGGACGTATGCAACACCAGAGGAGTTACACTCATGCTGCCGACCCCGAATCAACTTCTAATGGCCTTCTTGAAGGACCTCATATTGTAGTCGCTTGAAAAAACTGCAGCAGGGAGTTCATTCCACAGCTTGAGCGTGCGTGGGATGAAGTTATTTGCATACCGCACAGTGCTCACCCTTTCCGGTAGCAACGTGTGAGGATGAATTCCCTGTGTGTTGTATTCCATTATAACATTATAGTCTTTTGTAGTACTTATTCACATTCTAGTACTTAGGTAGGTAGGTATCCCTACTCTGAAAACAGCTGTAATACAAGTTTTATAAAAGAAACCACTATATCTGCTCAAGGTCTTTATTTACTGCGAACATAGCAGATGAAATCTGAGAACTGGAGAGTTGGAATCGTATGGCCATATACCTAATTAACGTTGGAGTATTTCATCAATCAAGCCATTTTTTGATAGTTCTTGTTGGATAGTACTGTATGGTTTTATATTAGATACAATTTTTAATATGTATTTAACACTAGCTTTTGCACGCGGCTCCGCCCGTGTGGATGTCGGTTCCCGGCAATTATTCGAATTTTTCTCACCTTTAAACCTTTCCTAGACCACCGCTCTCGAGTTATAGCGAGACTAACGAACAGCAATTGATTTTTATATATAGATTATTGAGCCTATAAAAAAAAGACCACCAAGACCTGGAATTCTATACCAGCACACGTGTTTCCTTCTTCCTACAGTCCCGGGGCCTTTAAGCGGGGCGTGAAAAAGGATCTGATGAAGCCGCCAAGCTGAGTGCCACCATTGTAACACTTAGTGTCTGTAATGGTGACCCTCTTTCCTGAGACTTTGCCTTTAGCTTACCATCAGGCGAGGTGAGGTCAAGTTGGCGTGTCATATATAAAAAAAAAAATAAGGTTCGAGTTGCGTCGACATTTGCTTGAACTAAGCAAATTATCAGTCTTAAATGATGATTGAAGTGAAATTTTAAAGCATTTAGTATGCTAACTATTCAAACCGATTAAGATATAGAACAAATTGAATCGGTTCAGGTGGGATTCAAACGCGCTATCTTTCCACAGGCCGAACCGTCGCCTTAAGACGGATATATTATGTTTAAAAGAAATTGGATGGTTTCGGGCGAAGGTATTGTGGCTTAGTGGTCGTAACGTTCCCCCTGTGAGGGAAAGATCGCGGGTTTATACCCCGCCTGAACTGATTCAATTTTTTCTATATCTTAATCTATTATCAGTCTTTCCTGCTGCGGTTTTCCCAAGCGCCTACAATATGGGGTTCTTCAAGAGGGGCATCAGAAGGTTTCTTCATATTCGGCAGCGCGAGTGTCACACCGCTGGTGTTGCATACGTCCATAGGCCACGGTAACCGCTTCCCATCAGGTGGGCCGTGTGCTTGTCTGCCAACTAAGTGGTATATAAAAAAAAAAGTCTTTCCAACATTTCATTTTATAGAGCAGGCGCAACAGGCTGTTGAGTAGGTATACAAAATGTGAGAACCAGCGACTATGTCTGGGTTTATATAACTGAAAATTGAATTGTTCATTGGATTTAAATAGATACTGTAAATTTAGATATACCTACCAATGCTTTTTAAAGAGAAAATAAAATTCCACGATGAGCGCCCTCTCAATTATTAATACTAAAAGCTCCGTTTTTAACAGGGATTACTTTTCTCGACCTTTCCAAAGTATTTAGAAAGGATTTTATAAAAAAGTTTAGAAATTTTTAATTCGATCTATTATCCCTATATTGTACCTTACCTATACCTACTTACATAGGTAAGCATATACATATTGTTCTCAAAAGTTGTTGAGCATTAATAATGAAATACAGTGGCTCTTTCAAAAGCATTTGGTGTTAATTGAATGACAATGGATTACACTAATAGCTCACTCAACATTGTTACTAGTCGCACTTCTCCTTTGAAACCGTTATAACGTGATTAACCCCGAGATATTAATATTTGATGTCTTTGTTGTGTACGAGAACTTACCCAAATCCACATTTAAATAGCAAGCATAGTTAATGCTTGCTATTTAAATGTGGATTTGGGTAAGGATTTCCTGGAATTTGGGAACTTAAATAAGGCTTAAATAAGGTTTTAATTATTATGACGAGCAAGATGTTATCCTATTGGTGGTGGAAATATGGTAACACTGAACAAAATGAATACTTCCGCTTTCTATTCTTTGGATTCATTCGAATCACTTTAAACTTTTGCTGATTTTAAATATCGTATTATGGAAGTATTGGCCGTAACTAAGATCGTAGGTATCGTTAATGCACGTAATGGGTAAAGTTACTTATGGAAGGGAATCTTAAATTTCGTGTTTCAGATTCCATTCCATATCCATAATATCTCTACGGTACCTACCTATATTAATGTGAGAGCGCGTGAGTAATGGCGGTCTTCATCTCCGCTCTGACGATCGTTTCCTCCGTTTGACAATCACATTATATCGCCGACTTCCATATAGTAGGTATTTTATCTTTCGGTGTGATTAGACGACCCATTTTCTAGTTATTAAAAATGAAAAGCTTATTTCAAAATGGAATATATATGACGCTATGAAGCCTTACCAGCTCTTCGTTTTCTAGGTAGTATTCAAATTTTTGTAAAAACTCTTAGTGGTTGTGAACTATGAATTTTCTTAACAAAAAACCACATTTAAAAAACCCGACTTCAGAATTAAAAACTATAAAACAAAATAATAAAAATAAGAGAAGAATTAGTGAATTTACAGATTTATTGATATTTGATTGAAATATCGAATAACTTAGAGAAGTCGGTTAAAATATACATGTCAAAACACATTTAAATGTTTATAAAATTCGAAGTCAAAGTCCGAAATCATTTATTCTGCATAGACCATGAAATCGGCACTTACAAAACGTCAATATAAAAAGAAATATGAAAGACTAGTTTAGCAAATGGACCACCCGGTTCGAAACGCGGCCCCGACCTGAGAAGACCCCGGCAAGAAACTCAGCGAGCATTTTTTGGTCTATTTACAAACATTTACTAAGTCTACTTAGTCTAAATCCAATACTTTACTTGAGTAGTATAGTTGAGCGAACAGCTCATTTGCAAGCTTGTTTATAATCTAAGTATTCTTGAATTTTATAATAGCCTTTCTGGCACTGCTACTACTACACAGTTCCCGTACTGTCCCCTGTCCCGGACTGTCATAGTATTCTGTAAATAGCTGTAAATCTCGTACGTAAATCCGAGGTGAGATATCATATCCACCATGAGAAATTTAATATGTTCTTCCAGAATAGCATTACTCATAAACAAGGTGATTAAAATAATTAATATCTTCTAAAGTGAGTTTTTATGTGGCAACAGTATTTTATAGCTTTTTCATGACCCTACAAAACATAATAGAACAATAGTAGATACATTCCCTCAGCCTTTTATGTCGGCTGTAAATTTATACGTTTCATAAATTTTGTCTCTCAATGATGAATGGCAACACGCAAACGATACCTATCAACGACGAACGACGTTCAATATCTCTATAAGCCATTATTAAAGCTACGGCAAACTCTGAGGTAAGTTATTCATTGGTTATCTTAATGGTGTTTCACTTCATACCGTTCGACTTTAGATAAGGCATTCAAGGGTAAGTTTTGAAGATGGTTGTCACCATTAATTTGTACTTTAGGGAGGCTAACTTCTTGAATTTATTTTTTATAATATGCATTGAACTAATACAAATGATTTATTTTTAGCCTAGTGGTATGGGTAATAGACTGCTGATACGAGGTGTTGGGTTCGATCCCACGTTTTACCATGGCACACACCAATGACTTTTCGATGCTTTTCGAAGTTATGTGTGTATATATCGTAGGTTTATAAATGCCCGGTTAATGGCAATAAGCTCGCCACCTATTACATTGGGATCTAAACATAAACTGGCGAAATGTGGGTGCTAGCACCTCTGCCTACCCCTTAGGGGATATAGGTGTGAATTTATATTATGTTATGTTATATAATAAAAAACTGTGAAAATGAAAAACTGATAAAGAAAGCCAAAGAAAGAAACGTACCAGTTTTTTGAAAGAAATGTGAAAAAAAAGATATGAAAGCAAAAGAGAAAGGTGGATGGAATTTGTGTCAGGGCCGTAGCTAGTGGATCACCACTGGCTAAGATACCACATTGTCTCTGCCTTCCCCAAAGGAAAGGAGGTGTGATTATATGTCACTATGTTTTTTGCGATTATATTATCAGTCACAAAAATAAAATGTATCTAGGTATTAGTTTACAAATAAAGCATGACATTCTAAGGTCACCATGGTTCATTATGTAAAACTATAATCCGGTGTGAGCTACGGCTTGCACAATGTTCAACATAGGTGTTATATAATTGATACAGGTGTATCCTACAGAATACCGCAGCCATAATGACCTCGTCCTGTGTTTCCGGCGGTGAGTAGGGTAGCCAGAGCTCACTGGAGAGTTTTTGTAATGTCAGTGGGAAGACCAAAGGCTTGTCCTGCTTTGTCTTTTACACTGAGAGCACAGAAAATTTTGTGCTTATAGGGTTGGCAGCGCGAGTGTGACTCCCTCGGTGTTGTACACGTCCATAACCCACGATAACGGGTAACCACTTTCCATCAGGTGGGGCGTGTGCTTGTCTGCCACCTGGTATAAAAAACACAGTATTTACAAATCAAATCAAATACAGATATGTAGTATATATTGCTATGGAATATTTGTGAGCACAAATCGCAATACCTACATAGAATATAATATACCAGAATTTGTAAGCGGCGTGTTAAGTAACTTGCACATTTGATACATTTTGACGAAACCATGTTGCGCTCCAAATGTGCTCTAGTGAGAGCGAACCTTAAGTAAATTATTTACCGACGTATAAAGACAATTTTCCCAAAAGGGACAGCAAATAGCTCTGTAGGGTTCAGCAAACACTTCGGGTACCTACAAATCTTTATTTATTCACTAACATTTATCGCTCTTTCGGCGACTATTTTATTTCTTGTTGAGAATGTTTTGGCCCCATTATTGTTAATACGTAAATAATAAGTACTAACCCTCTTTTGTTATACTCATGTTGCGTTGCTCATTAACAAAGAAATTGAAGTTACCTACTTCAGAAGGTTTTAAACACTTTCAGAAGTCCGCTATAAAAGAAATTCGGGTTGAAATGTTCCTTGAAGTGTAAAATAATTACGTAAAATTACTGGAGGCTGGAGGCCTTGGCAGAAACACACAAAACGTTTTGCAGTAATCAGAGTCTTATGGCTTCAGTGTGTAGGTACCTACACAAAAAAACATTTGTCGCTTATTCCTCACAGAATTTTTCTATTGTATAGTGGAGGGAGAGGTGGGAAACGCTAGACTGATATGAATGGTTACGAAGCAACCTAGCTATGTATTTACCTATAGAGCACACTAGTACAGGCAAGCCAGCATAAATGGCAATTGGACAGTCAGCGTAGGAACGATCTTGACTACAAAGTCTCAATGATCTTAATGCCAAGGTCTTCCTCTATCACGCTTCTATCTCCGGAGGGTTAGGCAGAGGTGAATTTTTTTTTTTTTTTTTTTTTATTTATTTATTTAACCAGATAAAATACATTGGGTCTAATGCCTTAGTAGTGTAACAAAAACCAGAAAGGTTTGTCTGTACACTACGTTCGTCGTCGAGTCTATATAATATTAATTCTGTACATCATGTAGGCAAGCACTAAATCTAGGTATAACAATATCAGAATTAAATCTGCACAACAAAAACTTAACACCTACATTTCACCAATCATCGAATTCGGTCCCACGTACCTAATTGTTGACTCAAGCCATACATCTGAAGCTGAGTCTGGGCTGTATATATCAGTCGGATGTAAAACAGCCCTATCCTTTAGTCGTCTTATACTATACCGCATGGGATGAGATGGGGTGGTCCAAATTCTACTCTGCCGGGAACCACGCACGCATGGCTTAGATCAATATCAGAAGTATCAGTCAACATGAAGGGAGAAATACCAAGGCATTAAGATCATTTTGAGTACTTTGTTCATCAAGATTAATCTGATGCTGGCTGTACCTACAAGCGGAGCTGTAGTCATGTGTGTGTGTAAGAATAGAAACAGAAGCGTAGCCGCGATAATGAAAAGATATTTGCGATGCTGTAAAACTTTCGCTTGAAAAATCAACCGAAACAACAGACAATTTATCTCTATTACGTTTACTGCGTTCAATTTTTTTATTGTTTCCATTGTTCGTAAGATTGGAACTAGTCAGCCCCGTCCAACTTTGTGGAAAGGCAGTCAATCGTATTTGAAGGAACACAAAGGAGAACATTTCTGCTAAGCTTCGTATTTCACACTTCATTTCAAATATCCTAATGGCACGCTTTGAATCCCCTTTGATTTCTTGAGCCCGGTTTCCGCAAGTCGGACAAAAATCCGGCAATATCTGAAGCGAGTTGTAATTTACCGGGTGATTTTATAATGTTCCTCAGGGACTGTGAAAGGACATGATTGGACTAATTTTCAATTTGTAGAGTTACTGAACCTGAACCAAATATTGCGTGGTCTGGTCGGAGATGTATAATCAAAGTATGTACATATGTTTGTTGCTTTGAACATCTTCTTTTTGCAACACTAGAGCTGTCAATAAAGTGGAAAAGAAAAATGAACAGTGGAAAAGGAGAGAAAGGGATATTATGTTCTTCAGCACTCTTGCAGCGTGCGAAATAGAAGAAGTTAAAGCATCACCAGCATCAACAGTTGTCAACCAACTTCAAAAATGGAATAAGTTTTCAACTAGGCTGTGTTTTTGTAGGGCTGTATTTTTTGTGCGAGATAAAGTATTGGCACAATACATCTGCAAATTGGAGGCTTGTTATGATACATAATTTATATTGCCCACGGCTCTACTCCCGTTGTATATTTAGCAACTTACCGACACCATTACCTCAACCTACGGAAACCTATTTTCTGGACAGAGTAATTTATGTGCTATTTTATCTGTGTCAAAGTTAAGTTCTGTTCAGCCGTTCGTAATATTTATTAATATTACGAACTATTATATAATGATATTTATTAATATTACGGACGGATAGATAGAAAAAATAGTGATTGAACTAAATTCTTAGATCATCTTCGAAATTGAATAATGATTCAGAGCTATTTCGCAATAAGCAGGTACCTATTAGACGTAATTATATTTTGATGAAGAGAAACTTCATAGCTTTCAATGCCAGTTAACTGGCATTGAAAGCTATGAAGTTTCTCTTCCTCTTCTCTTCCTTTCTCTTCCTCTTCCATTTCGATTTGTTTGATGTCTGTTCACAAGTTTTATAGCTAACTGTTTTTATAACTTAGTATAGAAAAACGTACAAGGTTTTTCTGTTTTTACGTATCTAGGCTAAGTTTAATAAATGGTTGTAAAATTCTATTCCGCATGTCAGACGGATCGTATTTTTCCTCCTAATTTGACAAGTTTAACCGAAGTAATAATAATGGATGACTTATCCCGTGAAATGAAAGTTTAGAAAGGATATACACATATAAAATTATTTTCTTGGATTTGTTATCATTTGTTCAAGGTTTCACTCAAATTAGATTCAGATTCTACTTTAATATTTTTGTTCAATTGCTGTATGTTAATAAAATAATTCTCATTTCTTACGTATTTTGTCAGAAATGAACATAAGTTAAACCTAACATCTCTGTCAAGCCTTATTGAGAGAGACAATCGTACGCGCGTATCTTGTATGTGACCAATCAAATCAGTTAGCCCACGGCAGTCCACTGCTGGACATAGGCCTCTCCCAATGTACGCCATTGTTTCCGATCCTCTGAATCCTTGCTATCAAAATGTTGTATGTATGTTCGTAATATTCTTTATTATCTACCTCATATCTTCTGAACTTAGAATATTTATCTTCTGAACCATTTTGCGTATTTCAATGATTGATGTCTCAAAATAAAGGTATTCATTTACCCAAGTGCCCTTGGGTACATAAAATGTGAAAAAAAGTTATTAAATAGCCCACTGCAGTCCACTGCTGTGCCTCTCCCAATGTGCGCCATTTTCTCCGATCCTCCGCCTTCCGCATCCAGAAAAGTTAAATGGTGAATATTTGACGGCAAAATGTACGTTGACTTTGCTATTTTTTTATTTGACGGCAAAATGTACGTTGACTTTGCTATTTTTTTATTTGACGGCAAAATGTACGTTGACTTTGCTATTTTTTTATTTGACGGCAAAATGTACGTTGACTTTGCTATTTTTTTAAAGAAATAGTTGAAACCTTTCGAGAAAACAATAATAAATCTAGTCATAAGTACCTATAGCAAGTAGACTTACAAATCAAAGGACTTCAACACAGTCGAAAATACTTCGTCTAAACAAGATAAAACCTTTCGAAAGGTTATTTCAAAAGTGTCCCACTCCAATTACGTGATGTAGAACCCGATTAACAATGGTCCTTATCGACCGAGAAATAAGGTTAAAATTCGTATGAAATGAATATGACATTCACAAAATGCGTAATGAAATAATAAATTATTCGATATTCCGTTCACGAGTTGGCAGACGATTATAGACAGATTTTACCGAGCACGGCCTGTAAATAATGAATAGGTAGATATATAATAGTAATAATTAAAGCGTCGATAGCTTAGTGGTTTAGGAGTCGACCTTACGATCGAAAGATTCTGGGTTTGAATCCTGCACAGTACACTACCGACGTGAGTGGTTACAGGGAATATTAGTAATTACGGTTTAGTATTCTTGAAAAAAAAATTAGGTATTAGGTAATATCGATTGAAGTCATACTAATCCACTTAGGTGGCAGACAAGCACACGGCCCAACCACCATGGAGTTACCGTGGCTTATGGACGTGTGTAACACTAGAGGAGCCACACTCGCGCTGCCGACCCTGTAAGCACAGAGTCTCTGTGGCGTCAGTGTAGAGGACAAAACAGGACAAGCCTTTAGTCATCCCACTGACAGCACAAATTCTCCAGTGAGCTCTGGCTACCCTACTCACCGCTGGGAACACAACACGAAGTTATTATAACCGCGGTATTCTGTAGGGCGGAGGTACTTCCCCAGTCGTCTATTCATCAATGTCATCCATACGTGATTTAGATCAACTTCTGTGTAGCATTAAATATGGAACTGATTGTCCAGCCAGTTCCATATTGACTTTATATGGAACTGACTGTCCAGCCAGTTCCATATCAAAGGTCAGACGTTAAGCCAGGATGCCTTTGGTGTCGGTAACATTTCTTTTCTCATTTTTATAAAGAAAAGTCCTGTGGAAATTCTAAGAAGACCGTCAAACCTTGTTATGCCTTAAGGTAGTTTAGGTACATATAAAATAGCTACGGCAGAGTACACACTAGCGATAAATATCCTACCTTGGACCTGTATGAACACAGTGTTATCTACAGAATACAGACATTAGACACGGAGCTACGATAAATATCCTCTGAGGTCACCATATGATGCGATAAAGGAGACAACGGCCGGCCTTCCTACTTTCAGTTCATTTATTCGGAAAATAACTGAAGGCTGCTTCCATTTAAACCCTTATTTCATTATATGTCTGAGAGTGAAACATGAGAGGAATGTTTTATTCGAAGATAATGAAGTTAATAAGCAATGTAGCCTTTCTGATATGTTTTGAGAGATGTGCGTCTAATCTACTTTGAATGATGGAATCCATTGTGAGTTCTACATCTGATCCACTTCCGTTTTGAAAGTATGAGATGAGAGAATCAAATCATCTGATCTGATTACATTTTGAAATTCAATATACGCACTGTGCGGTATGAAAGGAACTTCATCCCACGCACACTTAAGTTGTGGAATGACCTCCCTGCTGCGGTTTTCCCAAGCACCTACAATATGCGGTTCTTCAAGAGGGGCATCAAAAGGTTTCTTCTTGGTCGGCATCGCGAGTGTAATACCCCTGGTGTTGCATACGTCCATATGCCACGGTAACCACTTCCCATCAAGTGGGCCGTGTGCCTGTCTGCCACCTAAGTGGTATAAAAAAACACGTAAAACAGAATATAAGTAACTACTTCGATAATTGTAAAAACCTTTTTTTATTATTTTGGTTTGCTGAGGGTTACCAAATTTAAATAATATTGGAGTGGTTTTCTTATTCAAACTGAAATAAAACCTTTGAAGTAAAAGCATTTTTGAAGAAAGAATTTGAACGAGTACAAAACAACTTTGGACCTGTCAACTCTTTGGGTACGTACGGATCACGGTGGCCACACCCGTATCTTTGCGTGCCTCTACAGGTCTCATAGCGGTGACTTAAGTACAGCTCAATTGTTTGAGCATCTGCAGCGGTCTGCGGACAAGGTAATTGAGCAATACCCTACCGCGGATTTAGTATTCTTGGGGGACTTCAACGCTCACCACGTAGAGTGGCTGGGGTCTCCTAGAACTGATTTTGCGGGAAGGGCTGCTCATGACTTTGCTCTGACCTACGGATTCTCTTAACTGGTGCATTCTATTACTAGAACACCAGAAATAGAGACCCACAGAAGCTCTATACTGGACCTTCTGCTGACTTCGCGCCCGGACGAATACTCAGTAACTGTGGAAGCACCACTTGATACTTCGGACCACAGCCTCGTTCGGGCGCAAGTGACTCTCATGCGGCCTGAACCACCGCAGCCACCTCAATGGCGGCATGTCTGGCACTACAAGTCGGCAGACTGGGATGGACTGCGAGAATTCTTCGCGTCGTACCCGTGGAGGCGGCTTTGCTTCACTTCAAATGATCCCAACTCCTGTGCAACAGCAGTAGCTGATGCGATCCTAGCGGGTATGGAATGCTATATTCCAAACCGCTGGATCGCAACAGGAGAGAGCAAACGCCCGTGGTTTAATAGGCCCTGCAGAGAAGCAAGAGACCACAAGCAATCTGCATACAGGGCTTGGACCACGGCTCTTGCCAATAAAGATCCGAATATCGCTGAAGTGAAGCGAAAGTTGAATGCCGCCTCGAGGTCTAGTAAAAAAGCTACGGCCAGGGCTAAGTTTGAGTTCATCGGCAGAATTGACGAGCGGCTTGCGCGCTACCCATCTGGCAATCGTGCATTTTGGTCGCTCGCTAAAGCTGCCGAGGGAAACTTCTGCCAGTCTAGCCTTCCACCGCTGCAAAAATCCGATGGTAGTCTGGCTCATGGCGCTAAGGAGAAAGCCGATCTGTTGGGTAATCTCTTTGCGTCAAACTCGACTATGAACGACGGGAACGCCGAACAACCGATAATTCCCAGCTGTGGTGCTTCCATGACTGAAGTTAAAATCACGCAACGGGTGGTCCGGCGCGAGCTTAAGTCCCTAGATGTTCGGAAGTCGAGTGGGCCAGATGGTATACCGGCGATGGTGCTTAAACACTGTGCCCCCGAGCTGTGCCCTGTACTTACACGTCTTTTCGTCCTCTCATACTCCGCAAGGCGGGTCCCAACCTCGTGGAAGACCGCATTCGTGCATCCTGTACCTAAGAAAGGTGACAGGACCGATCCGACCAATTACAGGGCTATCGCTATCACCTCCCTACTCTCGAAAGTAGTGGAGCGTGTTATTAATACACAGCTCCTGAGATACCTTGAGGGAAACGATCTACTGAGCGATCGACAGTACGGCTTTCGCCACCGTCGCTCTACCGGTGACCTTCTTGTGTATCTCACAAACCGGTGGGCGCGGGCCATCGAGAGTCGGGGTGAGGCACTAGCGGTCAGCCTCGACATAGCGAAGGCCTTCGATCGGGTCTGGCACAAAGGTCTTCTTGCGAAGTTGCCATATTATGGACTCCCCGAGGGACTGTGCGAATGGATCTCCAGCTTTTTGTCCAACAGAAGCATCCAAGCCGTCGTCGACGGCAGCTGCTCGGACCGCATGAACATAAACGCTGGTGTCCCACAAGGCTCCGTGTTGTCTCCGACGCTGTTTCTGCTGCATATCAATGACATGCTGTCTGATGGCTCCATTCATTGTTATGCGGACGACAGTACCGGAGACACGTGTTACACGGGCCGCGCAAATATCCCTCAGTCCGAGGTGGAGAAGAGTCGCGAACAACTTGTGTCTGAAATTAAGATTACTCTCTCTGGAGTATCCGATTGGGGACGACTAAACCTAGTCCAATTCAACCCCACTAAGACACAAGTTTGTGTATTCACCGCTAAGAAAACCCCATTCATTGTGGCGCCGCAATTCCTGGGCACACCGCTTACCATCTTTTTTATTTTTTTATACCACTTAGTTGGCAGACAAGCACACGGCCCACCTGATGGAAAGTGGTTACCGTGACCTATGGATGTCTGTAACACCAGAGGAGTCACAGTCGCGCTGCCAACCCTGTAAGTACAGAGTTTCTGTGCCGTCAGCAGAAGACAAAGCGGTACAAGCCTTTAGTCTTCCCACTGACAGCACAAATTCTCCAGTGAGCTCTGGCTACCCTACTCACCGCTGGGAATACAACACGAAGTTATTATAACCGCGGTATTCTGTAGGGCGGAGGTACTACCCCAGTCGGACTGCCCAATCGGGCGGAAATACCGCCGTGTCCTACCTCCTTAAACCTCGAGTATAGCCTACCTCGAGTATAGGGATCCATGGTGTCGATATCTCCAGCGACGTCCAATACCGAAGTCATTTGCGGGACAAGGTTAAGTTGGCATCAAGAAAGCTCGGAGTGCTCAACAGGGCGAAGCAGTACTTCACTGCGGGGCAGCAACTCCTCCTTTATAAAGCACAGGTGCGGCCTCACATGGAGTACTGCTGTCACCTTTTTGCTGGAGCACCTGCATACCAGATTGACCCCTTCGACTCAGTGCAAAGACGGGCATTGAGGCTGGTTGACAATCCCATACTCACAGGTAGTGTGGAACCTCTTAGCCTTAGAAGGGATTTTGCCTCACTGTGTGTGTTCTACCGCCTATACAATGGTTTGTGCTCAGATGAATTGTTTGACATGATGCCCGTAGCTACATTCTATCATCGCACCTCTCGCCATAGGCAGGGAATTCATCCTCACACATTGCGACCTGAGACGGTGCGCACTGTGCGGTATGAAAGAAACTTCATCCCACGCACACTCAAGCTGTGGAATGACCTCCCTGCTGCGGTTTTCCCAAGCGCCTACAATATGGGGTTCTTCAAGAGGGGCATCAGAAGGTTTCTTCATGGTCGGCAGCGCGAGTGTGACACCCCTGGTGTTGCATACGTCCATAGGCCACGGTAACCGCTTCCCATCAGGTGGGCCGTGTGCTTGTCTGCCAACTAAGTGGTATAAAAAAAAAAAAATACAAGTAAAAAGAATCGACACGGTCCGAGAAACTGCGCTTTTTTAAGTCAGTTTTTAAGTCAATTCAGACATGAAATGGAACTGTTACTATTTAAATTATATAGGCGTCAGCACTTCTATTAAGTTATGGTATAAATTAGAATGAACAAATTAGACATAAGGTAAAACCAGTTTATGAATAGGAAAGTAGCTCTGTCTATCAGTCTCTTTGTAATTATTTCTCCACTAATATCTGACCACTAAGTCTAGGATAATGAAATGTTGAATACGTTTTACTTCACAAACTATAAATTAATTCAACTTACTTGTTTGAAGCAACTAAAGTAAACTAGTCGGACTAACATATCCAGTCAGGAACTCGATGGTACTCAAAATTTAAGTTCGCCTCAAGTTACTCTTAACTTTTTTATTAAAATTTAAAAATTTATGAAAGCCTTTCTCATGATAAATTTATTTATTTATTAAACGTTGGCTTACAGATGTACTTGGCTTACATGCGTACTAGTGTAGGTACAGAATAGTCTATCAAAATTTATTTATTTTGATAGACTTAAATTAGCATTCTAATCTCATTGGTGATTATGATTTTGTGCCGTTTGGAGTAGAAACGTTTGGGCTGAGGGGTCCGAGCGCCCGCAATCTCTTCAGGGAGATTGCGAAGCGTATGGTCGACGCTTCTCGTGACCAGAGGGCTGACCTCTTCTTAGGTCAGAGAATAAGCATTGCCATACAACGTGGCAATGCTACCAGTCTTCTGGGAACGCTACCACAAGATGCATGCGATGCGGAGGAATTCCACGACGCATTTTAACTTTTGTTTTATTTAATTATTATTTTTTATTAATGTCAATATTAGTATTAGGTTTTGTTGTATATTTTATGTGTCAAATAATTGATGATAATTCTTTGTAAAACTGACTTAGTAATAATATAAAAGAACATTTATTTTGCATTATAGTCTACATAACACGAGTTACAGTACCCCAAGCACGAAAAACTGTCCAGTTTCACAGTAGATAGGCGGCCAATCGCAATGCTCCGCTCTCTCGATACGTTTACGATAGCTTTTCGTGCTTGGGGTACATTTAGTTGTTACAAGTACTAATACTCCATGAACTTGTACCATGTTTATTGTAATTTTTGTATAAAACCCTTCCAAAAATTAAAGAGAAAAAAGAAACATGTGTGGATGCAGTATAACGCTAGCAGACTTGTCTTACCGAAAAAATAAACTGATATGTTTGTACACTACAATACAAATAACGTTTTTTAGATATTCATGAGTAATAAAATAAATCAGGACCTTTAAAATTACCTATACATATGTTCAACAGAATCAATGCACCTTTAAAATAATCATACAATTGGCCAGTATTAAAAATTATGAATTCACTATGAGAATTGTTCGCAAATAATAACATTAAGTACCTATATGAGTATCAAGAAGTTTTCGAATACTATAAAATTCTAACTGACAGGAAAAAACGATTGCCATATAAAAGTTTTGAAAAAAGAATGTTTTGTTCTGGCCAGAGTCTACTCAGTAGTTACGAGTAATTGAGCTCCTTTGTTCATGTGGAAACAATAGCAATTGATTTATAAATCGCTTCACTAACTGGCTACCTACGTTCATTAGGATGAACAAGAATAACTACACACCTAACAAGCTAAAAGTGAAATACAATTTTTTCTTCTATTAAGCGTCCATTAAACGACTCTAGGTCGAGCAAACAGAAGATTTTTTTCTTTATAAATGATTTCTAGTGAAATGGTGCAAGCGTTAGGACGTAAACTAGTCACGTCCGGAGGAAACTATTTTCTGATATAGCAATATAAAGGAAAGTGCCTTGTGCAATCATCATTACATACGAATGGTATAAAATCACATTTACGTCTATCTGTTTCTTTGCCAATTTCTTCTTAATAATTCAATAGATTTTGATGTGGCCAGCTGTTATTTTGATGTTTGACGAAAATTTGTTAGTAGGTATGTTTAATTCATTTTAAATAACCTTATGAAGAACGAGAATCCCAGCATCTGAAGTTTTGGGACCTTTTTTTTTTTTTTTTATATAGGACACGTCAATTGGACTTCGCCCTGCCTGATGGTAAGCTGAAGGCAAAGTCCCAGAAAAGAGGGTCACCATTACTTACACATACCGTGTGACAATGGTGACACTCAGCTTGACGGCCTTATCATATGCTTTTTCACGCCCCGCTTAAAGGACCCGGGACTGTAGGAAGAAGGAAACACGTGAGCTGGTAATGAATTCCAGGCCTTGATGGTGCGACAGAGGAAAGAGTCTCCGAACCGCTTGGTTCTTGATCGGATGTTTTGCACCGTGTGCGGATGACATCTAAGACCTGCACGTGTTGTCCTGTGTAGGAAAGGGGAGGGTGGGACTAATTGGAAGAGCTCATCAGAACACTCCCCATGGTACAGACGGTAAAATACAGCCATGGACGCAACATCTCTACGCAGCTGTAAAGGTTCTAGGGTGTTCGTGACATCGGGATTCCCAATGATGCGGACCGCACGTCGCTGCAACCTGTCGAGATCATCTAGTAAGTACTTTGCTGAACCATCCCAGAGATGCGAGCAGTACTCCACACAGCCAGGAGCGAATTTGTGTCTTGTATAGAAGACACTGCTGCTCCGGCGTGAAAAATCGTCTCACTCTGTTCAGGACTCCGAGTTTTCGTGAGGCTGTTTTGATGATGCTTTCGATGTAGTTTTTGTTATTCAGGTTGCAGCGAACATCCATACCTAGGATATTGAGCTTGTCCTGCAGTGGCGTGCTCTGAAGAGTGGGGAGGGGAAGGAAAGAAGATACTTTTGCTGTAAACGCACATGCCTGCGTCTTCTTGGCATTGAACTCAACCAGGTTCTCAGAGCCCCATTGAGAAATGTGATTCAGGATCCCGTCAAGCTCAGTGACAAGAAGCTGCCTTTTCTCTGCGATATCTGACTGCTTAGCCGCAGGATGTCCATGATAACTCCCATGTAAAGTGCTATCGTCTGCATAACAATGAACATTGCCGGTAGACAGCATGTCGTTGATATGCAGAAGAAAGAGAGTGGGTGATAAGACGGACCCCTGGGGCACGCCAGCATTAACCTGCAGAAACTCCGAAGCTCGTCCGTCACAAAGGACGCGAATACGGCGCCCCTGCAGGAAGCTAGCAACCCAGTTGCACAGCCTAGAAGGCAGACCAAAGGCAGGTAGCTTGGAAAGAAGCGATTTGTGCCAGACTCTATCGAAAGCTTTGGCGATGTCAAGACTAATTGCCAGTGACTCGCCGTGCTTGTCCATAGCCTCATCCCAAAGATGGGTAACGTATGCTAGAAGATCACCCGTTGACCGTTTCGGTCTGAAGCCATATTGCCGGTCATTAATTAAGGAGTGATCCTCTAGGTGCCGCATGAGCTGTTTGTTAATTATGTGCTCGAACACTTTGCACAGCACTGAGGTGACGGCTATGGGTCGATAGTTGGCTGGCTCCGAGCGATCCCCCTTCTTGGGAATCGGCTGAACATTCGCCTCTTTCCAAGGCAAAGGCACTGTACCCGAACTGTAGGATAGCCGATACAGGCGCGTAAGCATTGGAGACAACTCCGCTGCACATTTTTTCAAAACTACCGCTGGAATACCATCCGGACCACTGGCTTTCCGGACATCGAGTGATTGCAGTACTGCACGGACATCGCGTTGCCTGATATGGATATCAGGCATCGCGTGGTCACTGTCGGGTAGTGTTGGTGGCTGCGTACCACAATCATCGATTCGGGAGTTGGCCGCAAAGAGATTAGCCAGCAGATTTGCCTTCTCTTGCGGCTCATGGGCCAGGGATCCATCAGGGTTACGCAGCGGAGGCAGCGAAGGCTGACAGAAGTTGGCTTGCACGGCTTTAGCCAGTCGCCAGTAGCCACGGCTTCCCGTGGGATGCATCACTAGCTCTTGACCAAGCCGCGCTATGCGCAGGGCATCCGCTCTGACGTAGGCCCTTCTACAGACCTTTGTGGCTCTGTTGTACGCCGCCGTGAAAAGGCCCAGATTGGGATGGCGCGTGGCGCGCGCCCTTACCCAAGCGCGGTACGCAGACTGTTTTTGTTCAACAGCTTCCGCGCACTCGCGCCCGAACCAAGGGCGCACCCCGCGGTCACCGGTGACATCGGTGTATGAGATATAGTATTCCATACCCAGACCGATCTCACCGGCGACAGCAGTAGCACAATCCGATGGGTTCTTACCTTCAAAGCAGCGCTCAACCCACGGGATGGACGCAAAATAGTCACGAAGTCCATCCCAGTCCGCTGACGAGTAGTGCCAGAGACGCCGCTTCCCCTGCACGGGTCGTGGGGGCGCTATAATAGGCACCGTGGAACAGACCAGGCAGTGGTCGGAGTTGCCTAAAGCGGCTCGCACCGATACACTGTACCGGTCCGGATCACTCGTCAGCAGAAGGTCTAGCAGAGAAGGTGCTAGGCCCAACTTCTTGGTATCCTAGTGACCTCGTGCACCAATGGGTCAGGCCGTGCGCCAGAGCAAATGCGTGGGCGGCTCTTCCCGCATGGTCTGTTTTGGAGGAGCCCAACCAGATCTCGTGGTGGGCGTTAAAATCCCCCAAAAATACCATTTCGGCATTCGGAAATCGCTCCTGCGCATCATCTGCCGCCTGACTCAGATATTCAAAGAGTCGAGTTGTCTCAGCACCTCCTGTATGGGAACGGTAGAGGCACACATAGATCTGACTCGTAGGGCCATGGTCTACGTGTACCCAAAGGACGGAGAAGGATGGATCCTCTAGGCAGCGCAAACGGCGACAGCAAACATCCGCCCTAACAAACACGCACACCCCGGCTTTTGCACGAAAACTTTCCTCAAGAACATAGCCAGGGTAGAGCAAGTAGGTCGTGTCGTCAGGGCGGTGTATTTGCGTCTCCGTTAGAAAAAACATGGCAGGTTTCGCCGTCTCTAGGTGTTGGTGGACGGCGTTGAGGTTTGCATGGAGCCCACAGCTGTTAGTGGACTCCACCTCAAATAGCAAGCTTTTGGGAGTTTGACGAGCCGCTGTGTTGCCTATTTCTCTGAATTGCGCTGCCATGAGTTTGGGTGGGAGAAAGCGTGAAAAAAGAGGTGATTGCCGCCGCAGCACCGTGTGACAAAGCGCGGGATATTGGTTTTATCTATGAATGTGAGGCATGGCGAGAGCCGACGCGCCGAACGGAAGGGCCCCCGTACCCCCCCGAGTATGGTCGCCGGGCTCCCAAATCCGGTCACCAACCGGCACGACGAACCATATCGGGATTTTTTTTATTTATTTTTAATTTATTTATTTAATTTAGTAGGACAGCCATTGGTTAATACATACAAAAACTTTGTCACTCGATACAACACATTATTCCCTACATGATGTTTAACCTTTTAAGGCAGCCACAGCATTCACAATATTATTACATCACTGACACATCAAATTAATTGTCTACTCTTATATTTTATATAAATATCAGTATTATATTATATTTATTAAATATCAGTAAATTAAAAATAAGTCAATAAATTATATATACATCAAAACAAAAACAAAAACAAAAACAAAACATTATTTTTTATATAAATCAAGTCAAAATCAAATTAAAATCAGATTAGGTAAAGCAAACAATAAGTTATAATTAGAAACACAGATTAAATAATAATTAAAATTAATTCGTGAATAAATTAAAAGCTTTGTAACGAAATTAAAATTAAATTGTGAAGTCAAATTAAATTATGCCTTAAGATTAAATTATGAGTTAAAATAAAATAATGAATTAAATTTACATTTTGAATTAAAATTAAAAAATGAATTAAAATTAAATAATGAATTAAAATTAAATTATGAATTAAAATTAAATTATGAATTAAAATTAAATTGTGAAATTAATTGAATTATGAAATAGCCAAAATTGGGAATTAAAACTAAATCACGAATTCAAATTAAATTAAAAACAAATCTTGAATTAAAATCAAATTAAAACATGAATTAAAATCAAAATTAAATTCTCCTAAATCAATTTTAGTTTTGCAATTCTTTTAAAGGCATATAAAGAATCATGGTGGATATCCATTGACGCACCGCAGCTATTAAGTAATCGACTCATTCGTGGAACAATTGATTTTTTACTAAATTCTGTTCTCCTGAAAGGGGCTGTAAGAGGAGCAACAGCTTTCCTTGGGTACCTTGAGGGTACAGTCAGCGAGAACCTACCCAGTAGCTGTGGACAGTCCATTAGTCCCCTGAAGATTTTGTACAGAAACATTATGTCCAAGTAGTCTCTCCTCTTCTCAAGAGATTGTATACCAAAGTGTTTTAGCCTCTCGTTATACGAGCCCAAAGCATGATTTAATTCAACACTATGGCACAAATGCCATAAGAATCGCTTTTGCACCCTCTCCAGCCTCAAAGAGTGTACAGCATAGTGCGGCCTCCATATTTGACTACAATATTCTAAAATACTGCGTACTAAATTGTTGTACAACAAAATCTTTGTGGATGGCCTTCGAAATGCCCTTCCATTACGAATCACAAAACCTAGCATTCTCGAAGCACTCCTAATAGTTTGTTCTATATGTGGCACAAAAGTCAGTTTGCTGTCAAGGACCACACCCAGGTCCCTCACGGTCTTGACCTCCTCTACATTACTTTGCTGAATGCAATAGGACGATGCAATAGGAGACAGCTTCCTAGTAAACCGTACACAGCGGCATTTCTTGGGGTTCAGCTGCATGCCATTCACAGCGCACCATCTTATCACCTGATCTAAATCACTCTGCAATTCGGTTACATGGACAGGAGTGGTAATTTCTTTGGCAATTTTTAAATCATCGGCATACATATAAGGCACAGAGTAGTTCAAGCACGCAGGTAGATCATTTATGTAGATGTTGAAAAGAATAGGGCCCAAGTGAGACCCCTGCGGGACACCAGATGCTATCTCAAACGATTTAGATCTATAACCATTTACCACTACATAAAACCTCCGAAGACTCAGATACGACTTCAGCCACGACAAGAGATGGCCAGTGAAACCGTACCTAGATAACTTTTGCAGAAGTGATTCATGGGGGACTCTGTCGAAGGCTTTACTGAAATCTGTGTAAACAACATCCATCTGCCCCCCACGGTCGAGAACACTGGTTACATCATCAACAAAAGTTGCCAGGTTAGTGCATGTTGAGCGAGAACTCACAAAACCGTGTTGGCAATCAGCAAGGAAAGACCTAAAATGTCTTAGTATAACCGGACACACCAGTGATTCGAAGATCTTGGCCATAGTAGATAATAGAGATATTGGCCGGTAGTTATCCACAGAATTGTCTTCATTACCCTTGTGTACGGGTACCACCTTAGCCTGCTTCCATTCCGTGGGAAATTGTCCCCGCCGCAGTGACGTGCCATAGATCAGCCATAGGGGAGTCGTCAGAGCCTTTGCACATTTTTTTATAAATATAGGCGCTATGTCATCTGGGCCAGCTCCTTTATTGATATTCAGCTCACGTAGCTTCCGATATATCGCTGACGGTTGCAAGTCGAAATCTGATAACACCTGAGAAGAGTCAGGGATGATTTCCAAGTACTCAATGGAAGTTATTGGCTGCGCATCTGCACTATATACCGATGCGAAATAATTCGCAAACATATCACAGATTTCTGTGCCATCTGTAGAGGTTTGAGGTCCACTTGTCATTGTTCCTGGGTAGGAACCCATATTACCTCGCCTACTCTTCACGTATGACCAGAAGCATTTTGAATTTTGTGCAATATTATTCTCAGCTGATGCAATATATTCATTGTATGAGTCAACAGCCAGCCTCTTACACTGCCCATTGAGGATCTGCAAGTCTAGGTAATCCCTCGCATTGCCATATCTTTTAAATTTTCGATACAGTTTTTTCTTTTCTTTTAATACAGTTGTAAGTTTTTTGTTAAACCATGGAGGGTGTTTAGGCCTACCAATAGTCACTTTCGGCACAAACTGTTCCATTGTAGTCTGCAAGATGGAGTATAGCTTCGCTACCATTGTGTCCACATCAGATTGAGAGTCCAATGTTGTTTTCCAATCAATTGAATTCAGGTGTTCATTTATTTGATCATAATTGGCCCTCGCAAAATTGTATCTCTTATTAGTTCGACACTGTTTAAGCTTTTCAGATATCGCAAGGGAAACACTAAAAGCTAGAGGGGGGTGAAGTGGGTCCACCTTGGTAAGTGCATGAGCTGCATGAAGCGAACATTCAATAGATTCATCCAACAGTACCAAATCAAAAATTTTTTTTTGACTGTTTAAGACATTATCATATTGTTGCAAGTTATTGACATGTATGAAATCTATTACATGTTGTATTTTTTGGGATCCTGAACTAAGTGCGGATGACCCATTTATTGTAGTCCAATCAATTTCCCTCATATTAAAGTCCCCTACGATACAAGGTAACACATTAGCTTGTTCAATAACACTATTACAATTGTTCACAAATACTTCCACCAATCTTTTATTGACAGGTGGGCTCAGATATATTGAACAGAAAGCCAGGGTGATGGACTTACTACCATCACTTTTTTCAATTATAACCCATAAGTCTTCACATTCAGTTTCCCACCGTTGAACACGCTGAGGATTATGTATTAGGATTATGCGCGGCCTGGTGAGGCAGCCTCCCAAGGTGGTTAACCCCAGTTGGGCCCCTGTACTATACCGCGGGCGGCCAGCGGCACCACCGTTTCTACAGGTCTCCCTGTTCGGCGCATCGCCCCGCGCCATCCCCACTAGACTACGCCAAGACCCACTGGTCCCACTAGTGCTGCGACAACCACCACCTCTGCCCGGCTATGCACTTGCTGACCCCTGAACACAATCCAACCGAGATTGAATTGCTATGGAGGGTTTTTCGCAATAGTGCACGGTGGTACCTACCCGGTCGAAACTTGAGACAAATTTGTGCCACCAAGTTTCTACCACCAGTAGAATGTGTGATCTAACTGACTATGTAGGTACTTTTTCGTGTGGATACCACTCCCGGTGGCGGTTATGTCAGCGTCTCCATAGTGAGGAAAAGAGGTACTGCCATTCCCATTGCCTAGGGGTCAACCACATGGTGGTTCCGGAACACATAACCACCCTAAATAGAACCTAGTTAACGTTACAAAACAAACATCTAAATTGTGTTGTGGAAATGAGTAGTCTGCGATAATTAAGTCCTCTATTTTTAACTCCCATTAACGCAACAATGTGTTTTTTAAAAGAACCTTAATATTCAAAGTAATTATCTACATCATTTTACCTATCACGTATTATGAGACCGTCTGGGTCGGTGTATGGTATCTATGCTATGTATTCACCCTATTTTTCTTCGAAGGGCTAGGCAGTGGTGTGTGTTATATAAATCAGTATCTCCTACAGAAATTAAAATGATTGCCCCTAAAGTCTGTGACAAGAAACCAAAAATTCACAATTACTAAAATGTCTAATACCAATATATGTAAAAACATATATACATACAAATAATCACGTCTCTATCTATTTCCGGAGGGTTAGGTAGAAGTGAATTAACACCCTCATTTCACCAATTATTAAATTCGGTCCCATGTGATAGGGGGTGAGCCTATTGCTGTCATACGGGCACTATTTTTGACTCAAGCCATGCATCTGAGGCTGAGTCTGAGCTGCATTTATTTGGCTGATGTTAAGCAGCCCTATCCCTTAGTCGCCTTGTACGACACCGCATGGGAAGAGATGGTGCGGTCCAAATTCTACTTTACCACCAATATAAAAACAGCGGTAACTTTTATCTCTTCTTATGTAGGCAGATCATAAACTTAATATATACTAACGTACACTTCGAATAATCATCCTGATAAATATCTTCGTAAACCACATTATTAAAAAATGTTATTCCAAGTAAATTGAAAGCAGCTGCCGGAAATTATAAGTAAACTTAGAGTTGTTTTCCTTCACGAATATAGATGAAAGGGGCTTGTAGATTTTTTTTTGTGCACAAATGCCTACGGCAACCTCCCGGTGGTGGCCAGGGTGATAATGTTGAACTTGAACCGATTAAAGCAGTACACCATCTCAGGTTCACAGACACCAGGATGGACCTTGAGGTAGCTCCTTCGCCTCCTGGCTAAAGGCACTTTGAAATGAAGGTTGCTAATTGATGATAGATTTTTGCTTTTGCCGTTTTCTTTTTTTTAAACCACTTAGGTGGCAGACAAGTACACGGCCCACCTTATGGAAATTGTTACCGTCACCGCGTCTATGGACGTGTGAAGTAGGGGGGAGTCCCCTGGGGGAGTCACACTCGTGCTGCTGGCCCTATAAGCTTAGCGAGTTTCTGTGCCGCCAGTGCAGAATACAAAGCAGGACAAGCTTTTGGTATTCCCACTGACAGCATAAAAACTCTCCAGTGAGTCGAACTGCTCCATTGGACGGAAATATTCCAAACGTGGTTTTACTTTAACGCATGGGGTCTGTTCACTCACAACCTTATTTAACCCCTACCACAAAGGGAAAGCTATACGGTAGGGGTAACATATAGGGCTAACCTACTGACTAATGAAAATTTTTGTACGTAAGTCACAGATAGATCATAATAGGCTACCTAGAACATTTGGTTTATGTGAATATTGATTCACGAAAGCTTTGGTAGACAACAGAACGATATCAAAGGTGTTTAAAATAGCTTAGCAAATACTAAAGAACTTTCTCTCTCGTGAATTTTAGGTAAAAATATCTACAACTATTTGAACGTCCAAAAACAGCCAGACAGTTTGAATAGCCATTAAGATAGCAGCCAAAAAGGTCGGCTAGCCGTGGTATGATCGATCAAGAGCATTGACTTCAAACATGTTACAATCTGGTAGTCAGCATCAGATTAATCTAGGAAAGTACTCAAAATGATGGGGTTACACTGAAAATCAGTTCTATGGTGGTTAATATCCCACCCCAGTATAAACTGAATGTCTAGCCCTAATTGCGGACACAGTGTACATATTTTGTAATCTAGTTTAAATGTATAATGCAATATTATGTGAGACCATGCATGATGCTAATGTATGACTTTCAAGTTGTAACTTTTTAGGTCTATGGACTTTTGCCACATAGAACATGACGCGTTGACAGTATTATACATAACTGTCAATTTGCCGTTTTATCTGTTCAGGCGGCTACTACAGATATGAAATATTAAAAAAATATCTACGGCAGTTACTATTAAATTTTGTCATCAGATTGATTTCATTTTCCTAAAAATTCTTAATTTCGGGTCAGAGAGCAGAGTGGGGCACGGGCAAGCGCATCACTTGCCCCGTGGCTAGTGGTGTATTTTGGCGTGTTGAAATAAATATTCAACATACCGGGGATACATCATTGGCGCTGCTGTTATTATTATATTTTTTATGTTTATTATTATTTCTTTTTTTTATATATATAACATGCCAACTTGACCTCACCTCCCCTGATGGTAAGCTAAAGGTAAAGTCTCAGGAAAGAGGGTCACCATTACAGACACTAAGTGTTACAATGGTAGCACTCAGCTTGGCGGCCTCATCAGATGCTTTTTCACGCCCCGCTTAAAGGCTCCGGGACTGTAGGGAGAAGGAAACACGTGTGCTGGTAATGAATTCCAGGTCTTGGTGGTGCGGCAAAGAAAAAAGTCTCCGAACCGATCTAATTTTCTTTTATATATGTACATAATGTGGTCCGCAATAAAAACAATTTTCTTTCTTCCTTGCTTTCTTCTTTCTATTTTCTTGTACCATATGTTTAAGATTTTCATATTCATGTTTATGAAAATTGTCTACCACTTACTACATACTTTCAAGCAATATTAAGCAGTGAAAACTATTAACCGTCTCGTACTTTAACTATATTTGTAACACTTATTGTCAACTATAAGTTTTCCTACTGTGTAATAAATAAATAACAAGTATTTTTTAACAAAAATAATCAACTAACTTCTAGAAAAAAATGCAGTCAAAAATAATAGCAGATATACCTAAAAGACTTTTCTTGAAGTCGGTGCCAAGGTATAATATATTATGAATTTAAAGGTGGCTATCAATTGTCTACGTCAATCCCGACATGTCTCGTACAAACATAAAAAAATATAAACATTCAAATTGAGAACCTCATTTCTAGAACTCGGTTAAAAATACGTTATTATTTAATATATGTACATACTTGTTATCTTTGGAATAAGAATACAAAAATAAAGGTGACACTGTAAATACTGGCTGTCAAGTCGTACACAATCATCCACAGTTTACGTGCCACGTAAACTGACATGACAACGAAAATCAACAGTTTATTATTACAAAGTGACGGTTCTCATGTAAGGTACCAATAGGTACCATAAATATATTTTACTAGACGACCCGCCCCGACTTCGCCCGTTGCATACTTCGAAACCCCATATCACCATAAGCTACATACATATAATCACGCCTTTACCCGCGTAGGGTTAGGCAGAGGTGAATTAACTCCCACATTTCACCAATCATTGGTTCCACGTAATAGGGGGTGAGCTTATTGCCGTCTTACGGGCACTATTGTTAACTCAAGCCATGCATCTGAGGCTGATTCTGGGTTGTATATATCTGTCTGATGTTAAATCTTTTTGTCGCCTTGTACAAAACTGTATGGGAAGAGATGGGGTGGTCCAAATTCTACTCAGCCGGGAACCACTCGGCTGTCTGCCGGAAGCCACATATATGAACATATGGGAATCTAACTTCGTGTTGTGTTCCCAGCGGTGAGTAGGGTAACCAGAGCTCACTGGAGAATTTGTGCTGTCAGTGGGATGACTAAAGCCTTGTTCTTCTTTGTCCTCTACACTGATAGCAGAAACTCTGTGCTTACAGGGTCGGCAGCGCGAGTGTGACTTCTCTGGTGTTACACACGTCCATAGGCCACAGTAAACACTTTCCATCAGGTGGGCCCGTCCGCTTGTTTGCCACCTAAGTGGTATAAAAAAAAATCTGCCGGACTTGTTGACATTTATGATTATTGTTCAGCTCCCTTGGGTAATAGCATGATGCTATTTAACCTTTAAACTTCTTCGATAAATGAACTATGCAACAAAAAAGATTTTTTCAATTCGAACCAGTAGTTTTTGGGATTAGCGCTTCAACCAACCAAACAAACAAACAAACTCTTTAGCTTTATAATATATAGATATAGATTTGTGAGCTTCTATTAAATATACTATTGATCGAAGGGTAATATACAAAGATTGTCATGCTTACTTTGAAGTCATCGTCTATCGCGTCTGTGAATAGGTATACGTTGAGTTGTTCCCTTTGATCTAGAATAGTGCCTGGGGCGAGACTTGCGACAGCAGCGTCATGCTCGAAAACCTGTGGTACTTGTGGGGATTGATCTGTCTTGATGTTTTCTTTGTATCTACAACAAAGTAATTTAAATCGGTGCGAACATAATTTGTTTTTCCTGTTTTCTTTGGTTACTTCGGATGGCTTAGAGTTTTGATTTTTGTTGATGGTTTAAGTGACGCTTCGGTCGCGGACCTAGAAAACTCTAGATTCTAGTTTAATAGTTTTAATTTCTGTTTGTTTTCTGAATAAAAATAAAACAGTTTCTGTTGACCTTCATTATCAGCCCACGAGTTTCCTTCTTCCTACAGTCCCGGGTCCTTCAAGCGGGGCGTGAAAATGCATCTGATGAGGCCGCCAAGCTGAGTGCCACCATTGTAACATTACTTAGTGTCTGTAATGGTGGCCCTCTTTCCTGAGATTTTGCCTTTAGTTTACCATCAGGCGAGGTGAAGTCAAATAGGCGTGTCCTATATAAAAAAAGTTACCGTAGAACAAAATAATTTCTTTATTAATATTGTGTAGGTACCTATATGTGGTGTGACATTTGCATAAAAACTATTTACACACGTTACATAGTATAATTAACATCCATACGAATGAAAATCAACATAATTTATGCTTACAACTCCAACCGTAGCAGTGGAATGCTCTCCCGCTGCACCATACCACACATGTTTCGAAAACTTATCATCTCCAATCAAAGAATTAGCCCACCGCAGTCCAATTAATTAATTATTAAGAGTCCTTATCTTTGTTTTCTTTTCTTTTTTAAAATTGCAAAGAACCGAAGTTAATAAAATTCCTTCTAACCCCACGAGCTAAGCTAAATTACTTGTGTTAGGAGTCACGTCGGTAGTGTAATGGCCAGGATACGAACCCGGGACCTTTCGAAGGTAAGGTCATCTTATAGATACTTTTTTTTTTTTACGTGCGCAAAATTCCCACGGATATCTCCCCACCGGAGCCGGTGGAGGAGGTTATGTCGGACTCGAACCGACTAAAACGCACGCCGCCTGTGGGTCGCTTTGGTTGCCGAAGGTGAGGTTGACAGGCATATCCGTCGCACCCCGGCCGACCCAGGGCCATCTCTCACGATCTGGCCCTCTTTCTTATAGATACTTACTGTATTTAGTTATTGAAACACCTACTTATTTTTTTACGTGTGAGAATCTTGCACAGGTGGCATCTCACCAAAATACGGGAAGGAATGTGATTGCCACAGTACTCACAGTAGTCCCCTGGGATTATATTGTCCAACTAGCTGACCCGGCAAACGTTGTTTTGCCATATAATGTTAAGGGTGGACAACCCTTATCATTTAGGGGGATGAAAAATAGATGTTGTCCGATTCTCAGACCTACCCAATATGCTCACAAAATTTCATGAGAATCGGTCAAGCCGTTTCGGAGGAGTTTAACCACAAACACCGCGACACGAGAATTTTATATATAAGACATTACCCTTAATATTTCAATCGTGTATCTATTTTCCTTTACACCTTAGGAAAATACTGAATGGTGAACAGTGAGGTGGAAAGTGTCTCTAGATATAATTTCAATATTTTTTATGATTTTTAAGTTACCGCGGTTGCCTAGTGGTATGGGTAATGGACTGCTGAGACGAGGTCTCGGGTTCGATTCCAGGTTTTACCATGGCACACACCAATGGCTTTTCGATGCTTTTCGAAGTTATGTGTGTATTTATCGCAGGCTTATAGGAGCCTGGTTAATGGCAATAGGCTCGCCACCTAAACATAAACTGGCGAAATGTGGGTGCTAGCACCTCTGCCTACCCCTACGAGGATATAGGCGTGAGTTTATGTTATGTTATGTTTATGATTATGTGGCGTTCAAGAATGTCATGTCCTTTGTGTGGCCTGTCGTGAGTTATGGGTTTTGAATTATATTGGGTTATATAAAAGAGTTTGAATAGATTAATTATTAATGATTATCACCTACATGCGAAGCAATGACCGAAGGTGACTACACTGTAGCGTGACAAGTCACTTACACTTGTCAAGTCAGGTAGGTATAGTTTAAAACGCAATGTGGTAAGTGGCGTGACTTATTCCACTGTGTCTTAAGAGCCCGAGAATGCTAGTTACTAGACTAAATAGATAACTTTATAATTTTGATATTTACATAACGTAAATCGCGTTAGTATGCAGAACGGAATTAAGTAAGTATGCTAAACCGAATGAAGTATTTAAATAAAGTGCATAAATACGTATCTTGGTATGCATTTAAATATAAAATTCATTCAAATACTGATTATATAATTTAATTATGGTTTAAATGAGATTTGTGAGTTAACCCTAATTTTAAAAGTATCAAGACTCAAAGATTAGATATTGTTTAATATTTTTTTATTTACACTGTACACGAAATTGAGGTAGTACGTTATGTTGTATCATCATTGTGTTATTCCCGGTTTCACCTGAAACCTTTCGAAACTTCTGGATCTCCATCTATTCCGTTTAATTTGTCTGCGCTAGAATCTCTTTGGTCAAACAACAAGTATACCCCCTGGTATGTTAGGTTGGTTCCGTCATAAAACTCCAGAATTCATTCAATAGATTCGCAGTTTCTTGATAAAGGAAAAAGGTTAGACTAGATTTAGGTCCAATACCGTTAGTTATATACCCGTTTGCCCTCTACTCAAAGATAGCTTCTAATCATTGTCTTATTCGAGATTTGAAATAAGCGGCAATAATTTCTGAAGAACTTCAAATACCTTAGTCTAGTACGCAGTAGATTCTGATGTCACCCACTTAATACCTTAATCGCTTGGTACACCCACAATACAACGGTAGTAAATTACAGTGGAGTTTTCTTGGATAATAACTTGTAATTGTATCCTTTAAGAGCTATTAAGGTATGGTGAAATCCTTAAAATTAATCGTTATAAATTCGGATAAAAAATATATTTTCAACACACTTGCTCATAAAAGGGCTATAATTTTACCGCAAATAGGCACATTATGGCAACTATAATCAAACTGTGATCTTATATAGTTTATATCCTTTTTAAATTATATTGGCGGAGTTGCTTTGTTCTTAAAAAAGTTTCGATACAAAAAAGATCATGTTCAATAGTAAGTACAAATAAATTAATATACTTATTTTATGCAACTTCGTATTTAAATAGATAATTACTAACTGCACTACTATATTTATTTAGAGAAACAATTAGTGAATACTAATTGTTTCTCTAAATATTTTTTTTATCTAAGTAAGTACTATAATAATAGTAGATAATGAAACTGTTGCGTAATAAGGGTTCCTTTTGCTGATTGCGCATTTGTATTGTGTTGCGCCGCATCCACCACAGACGTGATGCATTTTCACTACATAGTGAAAATGCATTGATAGCTCCTTGAGTGAAGTTGAAGTTGTATCTAAATGGAAAAATATGTCAATTTGAGAGTAGAGAAAACTTTTTGGTATTATTTTATTCGCAGGTGTGTTGAAAAAGTCGTATGATACACGTGCTTATTGATGATTATCGTTTTCGGTTCTCTTAATACCCTCGACTATTGGCTTGGAACTCAATGACACCTCAGCGGTAATTATTCACTTTACGCACTCGTACCATAATATATCTACTATTATTACAATGATCCTAAATACTAAAGTTTTCAGGTAACATTTTGTACCTACCAATATGAATTTTATTGCAAATTGCAATTTACTTAAAACCCTTTCGCCTCTTTCGCTGCCTTCATTTCATACTAATATAATTTAATATTCCGTTATCTCTCTAATATTCGTTCTTCAATTCTAATGTTATGATAAGAATATTTCTGCGTAAACAGAGAGTATCTTGCTCATTTCATTTCATTATGACTTATTTACGATGTTGAAACCAAACTGTTTGCTGTAACCTTCTTATCTTGACGGTGGCAACCCGATTGCCATCTTTATTTACAGCCTTACTGTTCATAATATTAAGCTGTCTGCTTGCTGAATAAGTAATAAGAGACTTCTCATACCCTGTTGTTATTTCTACTGTGAAAATAGTCTGCTTTATGTCTTTATTTTTCGGTTACTTTTGAATGGAGATCGTATTCATGTTTTGTTTGTTTTTGCTCTTTATATGCTTACCTTATACCTCTTGCCTCATATGTTCGTTTAAAGACGCATGTTTGTAAATGTTGTGGACGGTTTATTATACACATGCATAATACATTATACTCAGAAGGTTATTGCGTACATTGGGAGAGGTCATGTCCAGCTTTAGAATTATGGATGTTTCATGCACAATCACGCCAAGACGACTGAATGAATCTAAATAAAATTTGACACTGGAATACATTCTGATTTTAGTCTGAAGTAGTAAATAGGCTTATTATGCCAGGAATATTTATTTAGGTGGGGAATGGGTTTAGTCTTACAGGCGGTCTCGGGCAACAGGTAATAAAATACTTAGGTATGTATGTGTCATAGGCCCAACGAGGCAGTAGGGCTAATTCATATTTTACCTTAGTATTAAATGTACTTATCTACCTAATGAAATTGTATTTATAGTTTAACTACATTTACTGATCATAGTCTTTACTTTGATTTATGTCAATATTTTCAGTCGAATACCTAATCGACTGCATAATTGCACTGAAGGCACAGAAAGTCTCTGTTCTTATAAAGTCGGCAGCACAAGTGTGACTCCCCTAATGTTGCACACGCCCATAGGCCACGGTAACCACTTTCTATCAGGAGGGCCTTGGACTTGTCTGCTACCTAAGTTGAATTAAAAAAAAGTACAAAGCAAAATCGCAGAAAAGATAGTCACCATTACAGATACTAACAATCTTATAATGGCAGTCTTCGATTTGACGGCTTCTTCAGAGGTTTTTTCACGGACTCGGGACTCGGCTATATCCGGGTCCTTAAAGTCCTCGAAGGACGAAATAAGTGTGCTGGTAAAGCCTTTATGGTATGGCAAAGAAGAGTCGCCGAAAGTGACATCTAAGCTTTGCACGTCTGGCCCTGAATAGAAGAGAGGGCGCGATTATTTGGAAGACTTCAACGGAACATTCGCCTTGCCGACTTACTTTGACTTAAGGTCCTGTGGCTCCTAGATGGGGCTGAGGGCGTCCACAATGCGTCGCCATTCCTATCGGTTTTGTGCTTCACACTTCATTTCGCTCCAAGTCATTCCGAGGCTCACCACTTCTGCAACAATAGTCCGCTAGTGATTCATTGTAAAATACATTATTGTGTATTCAACATTCATGACGGCTACCCGACTTTTTTATTTTTTTATACCACTTAGTTGGTAGACAAGCACACGGCCCACCTGATGGAAAGTGGATACCGTGGCCTATGGACGTTTGTAACACCAGAGGAGTCACAGTCGTGCTGCCAACCCTGTAAGTAGAGTATGAGTATGAAAATGTATTATTCAATAACTTTCGTCTTGAAAACAATATAATTATGTATAGTTTACTAAACTGAACTATATCGTCGAGAGACAAATGCCTAATAATATCTCTGATATTCGTGATTCGAGTTTAAATTATATTTATAATTATTATATTATTATTGTTTATTTTATAATTATTAGTAGTATGTACTTAAGAATAAAAATTTATTACCTATTAGGAAATAAATTTTTATTCTTAAGTACATACTACTACTAATTCAAATGTAACGTAAGGTACCTACCTCAGTGTTGGTTAATTTTAATTGCAATTAAACTTGCAATAGGCTGTTTGACTATTTTTTTATTATCGAAAAATGACCAGTCTATAATAACATAATGAACTGCTAAAGTGAAATATTCTTACGAACAAATAGTTTACTAGCTTTACTATTTGATACTAAAAATTAAATTTTTCGCGTCACCCGAAAACGCTCCATACAATGCTAATTGCTTGCTTGTAACGTCACACGTCAGTCGCGCGTAGTGCAAAATAAATGTATGAAGTGCAAAATAATTGCAAAGCATTGCGACCTGAGCCGGTGCGCACTGTGCGGTATGAAAGAAACTTCATCCCACGCACACTCAAGCTGTGGAATGACCTCCCTGCTGCGGTTTTCTCAAGCACCTACAATATGGGGTTCTTCAAAAGGGGCATCAGAAGGTTTCTTCATGGTCGGCAGCGCGAGTGTGACACCCCTGGTGTTGCATACGTCCATAGGCCACTGTAACCGCTTCCCATCAGGTGGGCCGTGTCCTTGTCTGCCAACCAAGTGGTATAAAAAAAAAAAAAGAATTTCGCATTTATCTCGCTCTATGTTGCGTTTACACATATCTAGTATGTCATAAAAGTATTTTGTAACTTAATGAGGAATCTAAAAAGTTACAATTTTGGATTGAATTTGGTTGTTTATATTTTGACTCATTTTGGAAATTAAAAATAATGAAAAGTCATAGTTGCAGTTTAGTTAGGCAATATCTAATTGAGCAAGGCATATTTTTTTAAAATATACTGACATATTAAGCAGTATTGGAAAGAATCGGACGACCTCGCCAAATAGTCTATTAACCCGACTGCTGCCTAAATAATCAAAGAAGTTTGATAGCAATTTGGTATCCATAAATTTTTCTTACTGGCAATAGGGTACAGCATGCTATCAACCTGGCTATATATTACCTATGCCTATTACGATATTTAAGTATTTATAAGTATTATGAACGTCTATTGTAACTTTAAAAGTCATTAATTCTAAACCGCTCCGTTGTTCCCGGCAGAGTAGAATTTGGACCATCCCATCTCTTGCCATAAGGCGACTAAGGGATAGGGCTGTTTAATATCATACAGCCTCAAATGCATGGCTCGAGTCAACAATAGTGCCCGGAAGACGGCAATAAACTCACCCCCTATTACATCAATGATTCGGAATCAAATTCAATGATTCGTGAAATGTGGGTGTTAATGCACCTCTGCATAACCCTCCGGGGATAAAGGCGTGATTATATGTATGTATGTAATTCTGAACAGAACTCAATATAATTACGTCCCCGAGACCATAACGACTTTATTATTATGTAGGTAGTAAGTTAGGCAAATTATGCATTGGTTCTCGGCGAGAGGCTGGAGAGAGGAGAGTATTCAGATCAATATCCGCCGTCTCGTCGGCCGTCGGCTCGTCACCCTGCTCTCGTACCTATCTCGTGACAAAGTTGTACAAGTATGTGTTGTAGATGCAACAAGGTGTGATTTCGGTTAGAAATATATTAATATAGATATAGATTTCGACAATGTAAATCCACCACACAATGAATAGGTACACCACAATATATCAAAACATAGTTTTCGTGATAGTGACTGGGTCTTGCAACTCCATTTATAATACATTATTTCAGACGAATCCATTTTGATACTAAATAAATACGAAACTCGTTCAACAAACAATGAAAGATAGTAAATGTTCTTTTATTTTTTAAATTGAACATACGAGCTGCTGCATAGCACAAAAGTACACAATGGTTTTTATTGAATTTAGATATTAACATTCCAATAATAGGTAGGTAATTTGTGGTGAAAGACCCAACAACCTAATCCCGATAGCATATAAATTCTAAAGTTTGTAACTAAGTAGGTACAAAGGGGCCCAATCTCCAGAATCCGAGAAAGAAATTCCTGATTGATTGGTGGTTCCTGGTACAATGGTGTGACAACCTGGCATTGCCACGAGTCCAGCCTCTTCTTGATGTGGCTTATTAATTATGACTCCCTACTACCGTTTGACCTCCCCACCCCAAGAGCGTAGCGTTCTATTTTATGTAAGTACATACCTACAATTACCTAATAATATTATTTTTTTTACCTACCTATTTTTTTATTTACTATCTTTCTTCGTTTGGAATCTTCTTCCTCTTACCGTTATATCCCAGTCGCATCCGAAGATGTCCTCGGAGTCTATCAGTCTAATTGCGGATTTGGCTAAACTTCGATATTTTCCGCGAAGTGACTGCCATATTGTAATAAAAAAAAAAAATGATTTTATTTTCTCTGTATCTCCTATTTAAAAGAAATAGAAATAAAATTGGTTTGTAAGTACATTACCATAAAAGTTCGGGCGCCTTGGAGATACACATGCCTAGGATAATCAGCGGAGATTGGAAACTTTTAATCTGCCGGAGGTGAGCTAAATGAAACCAAACGGTGAGGTTTAAGGTTTTATTGTCCACTCCAGTGTGCATTTAGAAATAGTTGCAAGGATACATTCCTAATGTATATCTAACCTTAAATTTAAAATTAGAGTTTTATAAGCTAGGTCAATCTGATCCTATGTCAATATGATCTTATGTCAATATGATCCTATGTCACCAATGCATTTTTAGGTTATTTTGAAGTTTAGATTTAAAATATAATTAAAGTAAGCTCACGGCATCCCTCGGCGAGTATATGTAAACACAGCAGCGAGAAAGCTCGTAGCAGGCGAAGTTTTCAGTTTAAGCCCATGCGGTACATCCAGGTTTGAGGCGAAAAGTCCAAACCCTCCATAAGGAAATGCAGATGACCGAAGACAAAGGTCCAAAGAAAAGATCCAAAGGCAAAAAGAGAAAAAGTCCAAAGGAAAAAGAGAAAAAGGAAAAAGGCGGTTCCAATTTGGAAACCTGTAACAAAATTGCATGTCATTAGAACAAACTCCAATATGAACACGAGGTCCTAATTTTTTATAAATTTGTGCGACTTACCGCCTTAATTTGCTGGAACAATGCCAATAGCAAAAGAAATCATAATATTCTCAGATTAAGAGCTGAAACAATAGAATTTTAACAATTATTTTTCAAATTAGGAACGTGGTGAATTCCAACAAAGTAAATCTTATTAAAAAATGACAACTCACCAGAAATAAACTATAATTCCACAAGAGGATAGTTGTGAAGACACAAACTATTATCCTTTAGGCAAAAATACTCTCATTTTTATGAGATTTATTGAAATTAAGTTACGAAGCCATGAATATCGACCATCCAGCCTCAACGCTAGGAAGAAAGGTGCCTTGACAGCTATACGTCAAAATGTCATTCACTCCGCGTTCCGAAACTTTTCGTTCAAAAATAGAATTAAAACCGGTGTGACGACGTTCGCAGAGCGCGTCGTTACATTACATCCCTCCCCAAAAAGAAAAAAGAAAGAAAGAAACTTCCTTTTCTAATGAAAATTATGAGAGTCCAGAACAAAATTCCAAAAAACCTCAAAAGACAAAATGTCTTGCAACATTTTTCAATAAACAAAAAAGGCAATGCGAAAGCATCTTGCATTGGGTATTGCAGAAATAATTATAAATTAAAGAATGGGAAAGCATTCCTAAAAATCAAAGAATGTGAAAACACTCGAAAAGTAAAGAATTAAGTTGAAAAAGAATTTCCAGTTTCAAATGGAAACAAAGGACACTATCCAACTTAATGGAATAACCGAAACCAAACTCAGAAAAGAGTAAAAACTTATTTCAACACAAAAGTGAAAATAAATCCTTCAATAAAACAAATTAAACAATCCCTACTCAATTCCATTCCAGATATCGATTAGGCAACCAACGCCGTCGAATCTAATCCTTGATCTTAACCAGCCTTCTAGCATCAATACAAAAGTGCGGTTGAGCTCCTACGCCACCGACTCTATACCAGCTATTCCTGAAACAAAAATATGAAACTAACAAGATATCGGTTAAGCACCAACGCTGCCGAATCTGAAAGAAAATCGGTAAAAACAATGAAGTTTTCCCACTGTCGGTTAGGTTGAAAAGCCGCCGACTTCAAATTCCTATTCCAACATCCAAAACGTCAAAACAAAATCACAACAAAAGTGTCGTAATAATATATTTATAAGCATTGTGATCGGCATAACACCACCAACTTTCCGAGCACAAGCAAAATATAAAGAAAATATGACAATTGTGACCAGTACAACACCACTGACTTTCTGAGCACAACCGCATAAGAAAAGTATGACATTTGCGACCGGCACAACACCACCAGCTTCCCGTGCGCAAAGCATAAAAAATGTAACAATGTGTATAAAAACACAATCGTACAAAAAGAGAAAAACGACAATTACGACCGGCTCAACACCACCAGCTTCCCGTGCGCAAAGCGTAAGGTGTGACTATGTGTATGAAACACAATAGCACAAAAAATTGTAAAGTCCAGTAAGACACAAGTTTCCCAAAAAATGGTATAACAAGGTGTGTAAAAAATGCATAAAATGCGTCCAATCCGAGAATCTTAATACTAAGAAAATAACCCAGAACTGTACAAAAATAAAGTTCAAGAAACTTAATTTTCCATTCCCTAAGTGAGTGGAAATAAGTCAAGTGAATTTAATGTAGAAAATGAATATTAAATTTCACTCCTATATTAGAGTAGAAACTAAATTCCTAAATTTGTACAAAATATACAATATTAAATATACAAGTGTATAAAAATATATACAGGAAAATAATCCTATACAACAAAGATAAATAAAAATATAAGATCTTTTGATGTGGAACAATTTGTTAATATGGAGTAGAGTTACACAATAACAAGTCCTAAAATGACCTAAGTTATTTTTGAAGGAAACTAAAATTGAAATTAATAAATTGTTGTGAAGTTCCTAACATACATCTCCTTTCAACACCCATCAACCTTTCAAACATCACCTCATAGTGGGGTCATACTTCAAACAAAGTACCAAAGACAAAGATAGACATTGTCAAAACAAGAATAATTTTAATATTTAATTATGTCTTTAATATGATAACGACCAGTATAGTTTTTATTAAGGTCTTTTAAAACATAAACATTAGAGGAAATTTTATCTATTATTTCACACTTAACAAACTTAGGTGCTAACTTAGCCGAAAAGAATGCAGGAGCATTAGACTGCACAAAACTTCTCCTCCACACTATATCTCCCACCTCAAAAGAAATGACCTTCCTTCCTATATTATAATAACGCGCATTACGCTTATAAGCTTTAAGCAATGAAGCTTGAACTTTTATAAAAATATCACTAAGTGATTTAAGTGAAAAAGCAAATGAAGACCTATCAACAACATCAAGCTGATTGAGGTTATCAAAAGAATTACTAAAACGGTGCAATGAAGCATCAAAAATAAGTTCTCTACCGAACATGAGAAAATTAGGAGTGAAATCTGTAGCTAGATTCACAGTACTATTTAAAGCTAATTGAACATGAGGCAAATATTTTGACCAAGTTCTATGATCATCTTTAACAAAACAAGAAATACATGTTTCGACTGTTTTGTTATATCTCTCTACAGGATTATTTTGAGGTGTATATAAAGTATTATAAAATATTTTACTAATATTATAACTTTTTAGAAAATCTACAAATTGCTTAGCTGTAAATTGGCTTCCATTATCACAAACAAAAATTTTAGGTGTTCCAAACTTAAGAAATATTTCTTTTTCAAGTATCCCACAAATTACTTTAGTGGTAGCACTAGTCATAGGAAATATCCAACAATATTTTGTAAAAACATCTATGATTGAAAGTATATACTTATGGCCAGAATAAGCTTTTGGAAGAGTTCCAATAATATCAATAGAAAGCATTAACATTGGTTTATCAACTTTCTTAGGATTAACCATAATTCCATGAGGTGGATTAGTAGAAGATTTATAAGCTTTACAAGTATCACAAGAAGAAATGTATTTTTGAACATCAATAAACATACCTTTCCAAAAATAATGTATTTTTAATTTATTTAAAGTTTTATGAATTCCTAAATGTCCTGAATTAACATCATCATGATTAGATTTAATAGTGTCTAAGATGTGTTCTTTAGGTATGACAATTTTCCAATTTAAACGATTATTAGGATTATATTTATCTTTACAAAATCTATACAAAGTATCACTTTCAACTTTGAAATTTTTATATTTTCTAGGAAACTTTTGACAATTTACAAATATTTTTCCATACCAAGGATCAACGATATCCTCATTTGGCATAACAATAATATTATTTACAGGAATATTAATAGCAGAAATTTCTATTCTGGATAAACAATCTGGAACTAAATGTAAAGAACCTTTTTTATATTTAACATCAAAAGTAAATTGAGAAATTCTAGCAGCCCAACGTGCAAGACGACCACTAGGATTATCAAGTTTAAGAAGCCAAGTTAAACTAGCATGGTCAGTGATAACTGTAAATTTCATTCCTTCAATATAAGGTCTGAAATGTTCAATAGAATCCAATATTGACAACAACTCTCTCTCAGTTGTACTATAATTACGTTCACATTTATTAAGTGATCTAGAATAATAAGCTACAGGATGTTGATCTCCATTATCATCATCTTGGCTCAGGACACTACCAATTCCAACAGAACTAGCATCGCAATGTAAAGAGAATGGTCTTTCAAAATTCGGACAATGTAAAACTGGTGCAGAAATTAATGCAAGTTTTAAATTATGAAAAGCAACTTCAGCTTCTTCATTCCAGAAAAGAGATTTTTTAGAATTCTTGCTTCCGGCCGTTAATTTGGTTAAGGGCGAAGCAATATCAGCAAACTTATCAATGAATCTACGGTAATAAGAACATAACCCAAGAAAACTTCTTAATTGTCTAACGCTTTCTGGGCGTGGGAAACTTTTAATGGACTCTAATTTAGCAGGGTCTGTATGTAAACCATTACTATCAACAATATAACCAAGATAACGCAGTTTATCTTTACAAAAATTACACTTTTTTAAATTAATAGTTAACCCAGCATCTTTAAGGATTTTATAAATTTTATTTAAATAATCTAAATGATCAGAGAATGTAGAATTTATCAATATGAGATCATCTAAGTAACAGAATGCTACATTATCAAATTCTGGTCCAAACAACTTGTCTACGAGTCTCTGCAACTCTGCAGGTGCATTAGTCAAACCGTACACCATCCGGGTAAAATGAAATAAACCTTTCCCAGGAACAACAAAAGCAGTCTTCTCTCGAGAAGATTCTTCTAAAGCGATTTGCAAAAATGCTTTAGACAAATCAATAGTAGTTATATAATTAGCACCCCGAAGGTTATCTAAAATTCTAGAAGGGTAAGGTAAAGGATAAGAATCTTTAACAGTAACTGAATTTAAACGTCTAGAGTCCAAACATAATCTTGTTCCACCATCGCGTTTTTCAACGGCTAACACTGGAGAACACCAAGGAGATTTAGAAGGTTCAATAATATTTTCCTTTAATAAAACTTCCACTTCATCATAAAGTTCTTTTTGTTTAGCAGGACTAAGGGGCCAATAACGTTGTTTAAAAGGTTCACCAGTAACATTAATTTTATGTTTAACTAAATGAGTAAGACCTAAGCCTCTCTTTTCATAAGAAATATTTTCAAAAAGTGAAATAATTTTATTTAACTCGTGTTTCTCAGAAGGAGAAAGTTCAGAAACAGAAGTAACTGCATTTACACAAGTAGTGGATTCATATTCAAAAGTAATATTATTCCATAAGTCTTTAGCAAGATTAAATTTCAACCAAAAGTCAAATCCCAAAATAATTGAAGGTTTAAAAGAAGGTATTATCAAAAAATCTACATTTTGAGTTAAGTTATCACAAGTGATAGGTAAAACCATAGTTCCAATAACATTGTGTGCAGAACCATCAGCAGTAACAGCGTTACCTTTATAAGGTTTAAATTTATAACCTAATTGCAAAAATGTTTGATGAATATTAGAACCGAGTACACAACTACAAGCTCCACTATCTAACAAACCTGAATAAAATTTATTATTAATATTAAAATTTAAATAAGGTCTAGTGTCTTTATGTTTAACAAACAAAACAGGAGCAGCCCTGATATTATTAAAGAAAACTTTCAAATAATCCAACCATTCATTAAATTCTTTCTTACAAGTGGCTTCATTCGGAGCACTGCTAAATTTTTTCAACATCGAGTCACCAGAGGTTTTATCAAAAACTAGGGCTCGATGGGACCTGATACGTTTTTTGACTGAACAGTATTTGAATTACAAACTTCGCAATTCTTCGTAGTGACGCCAAGCTTGTGACATTTAAAACAAATTACACCTGGAAATGTAGGGCAATTTTTATAAGAATGTCCAGAGGACTTACATTTTAAACAAGTTAAATCATCTGATTTAACAGCACTAATTTGAGCAGAATATTTTTCTTTTTTAATACTTTTATTCTCACTCAAGTTCTTTCTTGACACAAAATTCTCTAATTCTCTGCTGAGGTTAATAAATTCGTCGATAGAAGAAATAGTTCTACCAAACACAAAAGGTGTGTAAATATTCAACATGTTATGTTTAATAATAGTTATGAGGGTAGCATCAAAAACAGGCATAGACAAACGGCTAGCCATATCCATTATGTCTGTAATAAAATCTGGTAATGACTCAGTTATCTTTTGTTTACGAGTACGGAGTTCATGTTCCAAATGATAATCAAATTCAATTCTATCAAAACGTTTCAACAACGCAGCCTTCAAATCCTGCCAAGAAGCAATACGAATACGAACACTACGAAACCATTTAAGCGCAGTGCCTGACAAAAGATCAGAGAATGAACTAACCAAAAAATATTCATTAAAATTTTTAAACAAGAAATATTCTTCCACTTGAGTAATAAATTCCCTAACGCACGATTTACCATCATACAAAAGCTTACTTCGTTTTAAATCAGGCAACTTAGTAACAGAAGGCAAGTTTTTCCTCAAATTATCATTCAATAAAACATTCATCATATTAAATGAAGATGCGGCTCTCAGACTATGATCACCAGCTCCTCGACTATTCGAAAATGGATCAACAACTTCAGATAAATCAGCCATGACATGAGGCATCTCATGAGTAGAAGTACCAACTGGAACATCACCAACAATATTCTCAAACAAAGGCGGGACCTGTATTTCCTTATCCATGTTTGATTTATAAAAGGATGTGAAAATCTAATAAAAAGTTGTATTAAATACACTATAAGTTTCTAATTAAAGTATCAATTAAAGTTTCTAATTAAAGTTAATTAAATTATGAATGAAGTTAATTGCATTGATAGCAAAACGCTAAACTCAAAAGTCAAACAAACTCATAGAATGGAATGTTATTGTTGTAATAATTATTTAGGTCAAATGCCTATAAAGATAAAAATGCATTAGTGATTCACAAAATAAATTATTTATGTCTACTTAAGGTAAACAGCAAATATTCAAATATTACTATGTTTTCACACATGTGAATAAAGGTTAAGAACTAGTAATTATATAACATTACTAAGTGGAAAATCTTACCTGTAATAAACAAAAGCTATATAAGATAAAACAATTATAACAATAACCATGTTATACAAATTGAAACATTCACCTGTAATTGAGAGATACAAACAATAGTACTAACTTGTAGTATGATTAGTTTTGCAAAGTAAACAATAACAAAGATTTACTGTAATACACAGTTATGTAACAGTAAAATACATGAAGAAAACACTGTTCTTAACATGATAAGGTAAAAAATAATGCAAAGGTGACAAGGAATAAAGATATATGCACACTGTCATGTCCCTGTTCGCGAGTGCCAGATGTAATAAAAAAAAAAAAATGATTTTATTTTCTCTGTATCTCCTATTTAAAAGAAATAGAAATAAAATTGGTTTGTAAGTACATTACCATTAAAGTTCGGGCGCCTTGGAGATACACATGCCTAGGATAATCAGCGGAGATTGGAAACTTTTAATCTGCCGGAGGTGAGCTAAATGAAACCAAACGGTGAGGTTTAAGGTTTTATTGTCCACTCCAGTGTGCATTTAGAAATAGTTGCAAGGATACATTCCTAATGTATATCTAACCTTAAATTTAAAATTAGAGTTTTATAAGCTAGGTCAATCTGATCCTATGTCAATATGATCTTATGTCAATATGATCTTATGTCACCAATGCATTTTTAGGTTATTTTGAAGTTTAGATTTAAAATATAATTAAAGTAAGCTCACGGCATCCCTCGGCGAGTATATGTAAACACAGCAGCGAGAAAGCTCGTAGCAGGCGAAGTTTTCAGTTTAAGCCCATGCGGTACATCCAGGTTTGAGGCGAAAAGTCCAAACCCTCCATAAGGAAATGCAGATGACCGAAGACAAAGGTCCAAAGAAAAGATCCAAAGGCAAAAAGAGAAAAAGTCCAAAGGAAAAAGAGAAAAAGGAAAAAGGCGGTTCCAATTTGGAAACCTGTAACAAAATTGCATGTCATTAGAACAAACTCCAATATGAACACGAGGTCCTAATTTTTTATAAATTTGTGCGACTTACCGCCTTAATTTGCTGGAACAATGCCAATAGCAAAAGAAATCATAATATTCTCAGATTAAGAGCTGAAACAATAGAATTTTAACAATTATTTTTCAAATTAGGAACGTGGCGAATTCCAACAAAGTGAATCTTATTAAAAAATGACAACTCACCAGAAATAAACTATAATTCCACAAGAGGATAGTTGTGAAGACACAAACTATTATCCTTTAGGCAAAAATACTCTCATTTTTATGAGATTTATTGAAATTAAGTTACGAAGCCATGAATATCGACCATCCAGCCTCAACGCTAGGAAGAAAGGTGCCTTGACAGCTATACGTCAAAATGTCATTCACTCCGCGTTCCGAAACTTTTCGTTCAAAAATAGAATTAAAACCGGTGTGACGACGTTCGCAGAGCGCGTCGTTACAATATGACCTCCACAACGCAAAGACGATATCGAAACATTGCAGTTGGACCAGCTTTTTGGGAATTCAAATACCCATAACGACTGCCATAGATGATTGATATAGCAACCGGGACCGATAGCTTGACGTGCTCTCCGAAGCAGGACCAGATCAATACAAATACCTATATTCATGCAAACAAATATTTGCACAGAGCAGAGATCGAACCCGCGTTTCCTACGAAGCTGCCGCGTTCACTACCGCCACGCCACGGAGGCTGTCAACATTTCTTTATTTAGAATATCAATTGGTAAACGTCATTTCCTCTCCATCCATCTCAAAAACTTTGCCATGTCGATAGTCGATAATAACAATACATAAAATCAAAATGCTAAAATGTAATAAAGCATCTTGAAGTGCCCTCTCGTCTTGAATGGATGACTTCGTTGTAATAAGGGACGACCTTATTAGGTGAAATTCAAGTTGCTCGGCTCGAGAGCCAATGAATACTCATTAGTTAGGTCGCTTCAGTAGTTCCGGGTTGTATTATATTAAGTACAATTATCATCATATCGATCACGACTACCAACATTTCAAATTGTTCTTAATACCAAGATGTTAACAGCAAATCAAACTGTTTTATTGATTTCAATTGTATTATCGTCCAATACAATTGAAATCAATAAAAATCGTCGTGGTATTTGAGAAATATCAGAACAATCAATCAACAGGAAAGGGGAATAAACAACAAACAACTAGCCCATCGCAGTCCATTGCTGGACATAGGCCTCTCCCAGTGTTGGCAGGCTTTGGCCTACTGTTTCCACCCTGGCCAGATAGTTGATACAGGTTTTTATTAATAGAATAGATCTTTATTTGCTAGAACATTGTGATAAGGATGTTACAAATTGTGTCTTATGACCAGGTACATCATGTTCTGCCTAAATTGGGCATGCAAATTTTCCTTATTATCTAAACACCTACAAAATGGTACTAAGTCAAAAGGAAGCTTATACATTTTATACCACCTGATCACATTTTTATCTATAGGTACTCTTTTCTTGTTATGGATAAAAACTCTGTAACAGAATAAAAACACCTGTTCAGCAACCAGTCCTTTAACGATTTTATAAATTTCTTGTACGGTAAATCTTTAATTTCACTAGGTACACAATTATAAATATATCCACACATAAACAGGCAATTCTTTTTATACATAGTTTACACTTTTTTTTTTTTTTTTTTACGTGCGCAAAATCCCCACGGATACCTTCCCACCGGAGCCGGTGGAGGAGGTTATGTCGGACACGAACCGACTAAAACGCACGCCGCCTGTGGGTCGTTTTGGTTGCCGAAGGTGAGGTTGACAGGCATATCCCTCGCACCCCGACCGACCCAGGGCCATCTCTCACGATCTGGCCCTCTTCTCGGGTGTGGGGACTACAGAGTCCCCAACTCGTCCCCGGAAACGGGGAGGCGCGCCAGGTGCGCCACCGCCGCGGCCTGCTTCTGCCAGGGTGACAGGCGGCTTCACCTGTCACCCCCAGGCCGGCGCTCATGGGGGGCGGAGGTCGTTCATCGACCTCCGACGCCCGAGTTGCCTTCGTACGCGGGCAGCTTGTCTTGCGATCCTTCGTCGCTCCCGCTGCCGCTCCCGCCCCGCCTCCTCCTTCACGAGCATTACTTGCTCGCAGAAGGAGGCGCCGGCCGCCCACGCATCCGCGCAGCGAACCATCGCCGCGAGCAAGGTGGAGAGCGTGAGAACCCTCACTCCCAGGGCCGCCACAAGCTCCCGCCTCGGCGGCGTCTCCCACGCCGGACACTCGGTGAGCGTGTGCGGACCTGAGTCCTCGCTCGCGTCGCAGTGATGGCACTCGGACGTTGGCTCTTTGTGCATCCGACGCAGATACTTTCCGAAGCATCCGTGCTCGGTGATCATCTGCGTCAGACGGTACGAGAGGCTGCCGTGTGGCCTCTCTAGCCACTCCCCCATGATGGGTCTTACCGCCGTTACTACGGCGTGCCCTGCGCCTGGTTGCCCAAGTCGCATCTCCCATTCCGCCACCATTTCCCTGTGGAGCCGGGATCTCACGGCCCGAATTTCTTCGGGCTCGGGATCGTGATCCCGCTCCCGCGCCGCCCTTCGGAACCGGTATAGCGCCGAAAGGCATCTCGCTTCCAGGATCCATGGTGGCGATCCGGCGAGGAGACTCGCCGCGTTGAATGATATCGTGCGGTACCCCCTTATGATGCGGCACGCCAACTTCCGCTGCGGACGCTGCAGCAGAAGCATGTGCCGATCACTCAGGGTGTCCGCCCACACGGGACACCCGTACAGGGCCATGGACCGCACGACACCCGCGTAGAGTCTCCTGCAGGAGTCATCCGGGCCCCTCAGGTTGGGCAGTAGCCGCGCCAGAGCGTTGGCTGTGCCCGCCAATTTGGGGCCCAGACTTCGGAAGTGCTTCCCGAAGTCCCACCGGCCGTCGAGCACGAGCCCCAGATATTTCATCTGGGGCTTGATGCCGATGAGAGTGCCTCCCACTGTGAGACTGGAACCAGGTGGTGGCGTGCGCCGAGGTCCATGAAAGAACATGGCCTCGGATTTATGCAAAGCCACCTCAAGGCCCAGCCGCCGGATCCGTTCCACGACTTGAGCAACCGCGGTCGTGGCCCTCAGGATCGCTTCGCGGTGACATAGGTTACACTAAAAGTTTCCGGAACTGGCCACTTACATAAACAATATTTAAAAATTTATTACAACATTTGAAAATAGAACTCTTTGGCTGTAGAATACAGTTTGTTTCATCTGACTGTCTTTTGTTTTTACCTTGTGGCTCCATTTAAAAAATTGTGTGTCTGCATCAACATGGATTTAACTCGGGAAAATTTTCGTAGTATGATTTTCTACGATTTTAAGTGTAATTTGACGGCTCAACAGAGCATCGCTCGGCTTGAAACAGCTTTTGGCGATGAAGCTCCATGCAAGACGACTGTTTATAGCTGGTTTGCAGAATTCAAGCGTGGTCGTATCAATCTCAGTGACGAATCTCGCGATGGTCGGCCGTCCACCGCTGTGACCAATAAAAACATCGATGCTGTGCGCCGTATGATTGAAACAGACAGGCATGTGACCTACCATGAAATTCGCGCATCCTTAGAAATAGGCATGAGTCAAATACAATCAATCCTACACAAACATTTGGGTGTGAGAAAGCTGTGCTCGCGGTGGATCCCACATAACTTGACCGAGGATCAAAAAACGGACCGCGTCACTTGGTGCAGTGCCATGCTTACCAGATTCAAGGAAGGTGCGTCAAATTTGGTGTGGGACATAGTAACAGGTGACGAAACATGGATTTATTACTACGATCCCAAAACAAAGCAGCAATCGAGCGTATGGGTCTATCAAGATGAGCCGAAACCAACCAAAGTGGCGCGCGTGAAAAGTGCATCTAAGCGGATGATTGCTTCTTTTTTTAATAAAACTGGACACGTGGCTACTGTTGCTTTAGAAAATCGTCGTACTGTGAATAGTGACTGGTACACGACCATTTGTTTGCCGGAAGTTATTGACGAACTCCGTAAAAATAACCGTAAACGCCGTATCATCCTGCACCACGACAATGCTAGTTCTCACACGGCCAGACAGACAAACGACTTTTTGAAGGCGAAAAATGTAGAACTCATGAGTCATCCTGCATACAGTCCCGACCTGGCACCTTGTGACTTTTATCTGTTCCCAAAAATTAAGAACCAATTACGCGGCCAACGATTTTCATCACCAGAAGAGGCTGTCGAGGAGTATGAAAAACACGTTTCAGAGGTCACCACAGAGGAGTGGCACAAAAGTTTTCAAAACTGGTTTGATCGAATGAAAAAGTGCATAGACGCCAAGGGAGATTATTTTGAAAAACAATAAATTAATTTTGTACCTTTAATAGTATTTTTTCATATTCATTCCGGAAACTTATAGTGCGCCCCACGTATACAACAGTTTTTGGTACCTTAGATAAAACTATTCTGTCTGGGTCGCGTGTGTTTCTGGGGTACAAGTCCTTTGCTTCAAGTTTTCTTTCTCTCGCAGTGATATCGTCTGCATATTTTCCGTTGGTCACATCTTACCACACCCTTCGCATGAGATGGGGTGGTGATACTTGTATTCTTTCTCCGTCACCACACGGATAAATAGGGGAAATACCACGGTATCATTTTGATGTCTTTGCTAGTCAAGATTGATCTGATGCTGACTGCACCTACCTATGAGAAAGTATTAACAATGCACCATAGATAAGGTACCTACATTGCTACCATTAAGCGGACATTCGGACGGATCGATGTTCCTTTTTTTTTTTTTTATACCACTTAGTTGGCAGACAAGCACACGGCCCACCTGATGGGAAGCGGTTACCGTGGCCTATGGACGTATGCAACACCAGGGGTGTCACACTCGCGCTGCCGACCATGAAGAAACCTTCTGATGCCCCTCTTGAAGAACCCCATATTGTAGGCGTTTGGGAAAACCGCAGCAGGGAGGTCATTCCACAGCTTGAGTTTTCTTAGCGGTGAATACACATACTTATGTCTTAGTGGGGTTGAATTGGACTAGGTTTAGTCGACCCCAATCGGACACTCCAGAGAGAGTAGTCTCGATTTCAGACACAAGTTGTTCGCGACTCTTCTCCACCTCGGACTGAGGGATATTTGCACGGCCCGTGTAACACGTGTCCCCGGTACTGTCGTCCGCATAACAATGAATGGAGCCATCAGACAGCATGTCATTGATATGCAGTAGAAACAGCGTCGGAGACAACACGGAGCCTTGTGGGACATCAGCGTTTATGTTCATGCGGTCCGAGCAGCTGCCGTCGACGACGGCTTGGATGCTTCTGTTGGACAAAAAGCTGGAGATCTATTCGCACAATCCCTCGGGGAGTCCATAATATGGCAATTTCGTAAGAAGACCTTTGTGCCAAACCCGATCGAAGGCCTTCGCTACATCGAGGCTGACCGCTAGTGCCTCACCGCGACTCTCGATGGCTTGCGCCCACCGGTTTGTGAGATACACAAGAAGGTCATCGGTAGAGCGACGGTGGCGAAAACCGTACTGTCGGTCGCTCAGTAAATCGTTTCCTTCAAGGTACCTCAGGAGTTGTGTATTAATAACACGCTCCATAACCTTCGAGAGAAGGGAGGTTATAGCGATAGGCCTGTAATTGGTCGGATCTGTCCTGTCACCTTTCTTAGGTACAGGGTGCACGAATGCAGTCTTCCACGAGGCCGGGACCTGCCTCGCGGAGTATGAGAGTGCGAAAAGGCGTGTAAGTACAGGGCACAGCTCGGGGGCACAGTGCTTAAGCACCATCGCCGGTATACCGTCCGGCCCACTCGACTTCCGAACATCTAGGGACTTAAGCTCGCGCCGGACCACCCGTTGTGTGATTTCAATTTCGGTCATCGAAGCACCACAGCTGGGGATGATGGGTGGTTCGGCGTTCCCGTCGTTCATAGTCGAGTTTGACGCAAAGAGATTACCCAAAAGATCGGCCTTCTCCTTAGCGCCATGGGCCAGACTACCGTCGGATTTTTGCAGCGGCGGAAGGCAAGACTGGCAGAAGTTTCCCTCAGCAGCTTTAGCGAGCGACCAAAATGCACGACTGCCAGATGGGTAGCGCGCAAGCCGCTCGCCAATTCTGCCGATGAACTCAAACTTCGCACTAGACGTTGCCTTTTTACTGGACCTTGAAGCAGCATTCAACTTCCGCTTCACTTCAGCGATGTTCGGATCCTTATTGGCAAGAGCCGTGGTCCAAGCCTTGTATGCAGATTGCTTGCGGTCTCTAGCTTCCCTGCAAGGCCTATTAAACCACGGGCGTTTGCTCGCTCCTGTCGCGACCCAGCGGTTGGGGATGTAACATTCTATACCCACTAGAATCGCGTCAGCGACTGCTGTTGCACAGGAGCTTGGATCATCAGAAGAGAAGCAAAGCTGCCTCCATGGGTACGACGCAAAGAATTCTCGCAGTCCATCCCAGTCTGCCGACTTGTAGTGCCACACATGCCGCCACTGAGGTGGCCGCGGTGGTTCAGGCCGCGCGAGTGTCACTTGCGCCCGGACGAGGCTGTGGTCCGAATTACCGAGAGGTGCTTCCACCCTTATGGAGTATTCATCCGGGCGCGTAGTCAGCAGAAGGTCCAGTATAGAGCTTCTGTGGGTCTCAATTTCTGGTGTTCTAGTGATAGAATGCACCAGTTGAGAGAGCCCATAAGTTAGAGCGAAGTCGTGAGCAGCCCTTCCCGCAAAATCAGTCCTAGGAGACCCCAGCCACTCCACGTGGTGGGCGTTGAATTCCCCCAAGAATACTAATTCCGCAGTGGGGTACTGCTCAATTACGCTGTCCGCCGACCGCTGCAGATGCTGAAACAGTTGAGCCGTGCCCAGGTCACCGCTATGGGACCTGTAAAGGCACGCATAGATACGGGTGTGGCCACCGTGATCTATGCGTACCCATAAAGTTGACAGGTCCCTATCCTCAAGACCATGGAGACGGTGGCAGCAAATATCATCCCGGACGTACAAGCATACCCCGGCGCGACTCATAAAGCTATGCTCGAGTTTGTACCCGGGGTACATAAGGTAGGCTGTATCGGCCGGGCATGATATTTGCGTCTCCGTCAGAAAAAGCAAGGTAGGCTGCGCGGTCTCTAAGTGGAGATGGACCGCGTTAAGGTTGGAGTGTAGGCCCCTGATGTTGCAGAAATCCACATTCACTGTGGATGATGGTGCCGCTGTGGTAACGTTTCTCTTGCCTTTTTTGGTTTTCATGTTTGAGATGGGGGAGGGGGGGGGGGGGGGAAGGTAAAAAGAGATTCTGTGTCTCCAGTGTAGAAGACAAAGCAAGGCGTCCTACCCCCACAGACAAGTTGGGGTTGTGTGACTGGCTGGCGCGATGGGCGGAAGGGCCCCCGGTCCCCTCCCAGATACTGAAGCCAGGTCCACTCCGGTCTCCTCCTCCGGCATGGCTACAGCACCGGGAACTTTACACAGGCTGCTGGTTCAGCCTCCTGGGGCGGAGATTAAGTAATCCCCAGGTTCGGGAACCGTACAGCCTGCGGGCGCCAGCGGATAACCGTTTCACCGGGTCTCCCTGACCACCACGCCAACATTTCACGCCCCCACCAGTCAGTGGGGTCAATTTAAGCCTTTGGTCTTCCTACTGACAGCACAGAACCTCTCCAGTGAGCTCTGGCTACCCTACTTACCGCCGGGAACACAACACAAGGTTATTATAACCGGGGTATTCTGTAGGGCGGAGGTACTTACCCAGACGGACTGCTCAATTTTGGACGGGAGATACCGTCATGTCCTTCCTCCAATAAAACCCAAAAAGGGAGGATCCTCCGACCAGGCAAGGTGATCACGCCTGGCGGGCCGTGGATATCACATTATGTAAATATCTAAAAAAATATTGCAGAAATGTAAATAAAATGGGTTGTTCACATTAAGTTTTACATTATGAGATATTTACAAAGTACCTAAATAAGAATGAACGTTTAAAATCTTTAACACTTGCGAAGTTTCACAAATGAGGCTTCATGAAATATAATTGTGCCTTTTATAAATATACATAGGTAAACGTAGGTAGTGCCCACCTCTAAGTACTATGCTACCTATGTAGTACTTATGATAAAAACGTCAATATTTCAGCCAGGGCGCCAGACAACAAAGAGATTGTCTGGGTATAGAATAGACAACAAAGGCTGCGTTTCATTTCAACAATTGCACTTTTATTATAAGATTACAGGACTATTTATCAAGTTTCTTTAGTCATAAAAATATAAACGTATTCCAATCAGTAGGTAGATACTTAAATCGAAATTACAAAGGACTGTACATTTCAACCATAATACGTTGCTTAATGTAGTAATTACAAGTAATGTCTAACATATTCTATTTATGGTAAGAAAATCTTGAGAACAGTATACAGCCTTGCGAGACACTGTTGTGTTTATGTTAATGCAGTCAAAGAAATTACTGTTCATTACGGTCCTAACGCTTCAGCCGGATCACTGAATGTTAAATGGTACATTACAGAAGGTATCTTTTAAAAATGGAAAGATATTCGTACAGTTGACAAGACTGTCAGAGGACTCTCCCTTACTCCTCTTGTCATTCCTCTACCCACCATCTGTTTTTAAGAAATGTTACACATTATTAGAGTGGAGTTTATAAAACCTGGTGCAAAGTGAAATTTAACATTTTCGATTATATTTAAGGGCATTAAAATATTGTTTTTAAACTGCCTGAGAGGCCTATGACCACTGCCAGTGCAACCTCTCCAATTTCTTTAAATAAATATTCATACCTAAACAGTAAATATTCTATCAAAACCTCTCAAAGTAACTTTAAAGTTAGCTCACGTAAAGTTATTTATAACTTCATCAATAGGTACTTTCATTCTAAAGGAAGCATTCTTTACCGTAATTTTATTTTTAATTTTCTTTGGAAAGTCTCAGTGGATAATTCTAAGTATTTGGATTTTTTTTATATACAACTTAGGTGGCAGACAAGCACACGGCCCACCTGATGGAAAGTGGTTACCATGACCTATGAACGTGTGTAACACCAGTGGAGTCACATCCGTGATGCCGACCCTGTAAGAACAGAGATTTTGTGTCGTCAGTGTAGAGGACAAAGCAGGACAAGCCTTTGGTCGTCCCACTGACAGCACAAAAACTCTCCAGTGAGCTCTGGCTACCCTACTCACCGCCGGGAACAAAACACGAAGTTATTATAACCGTGGTATTCTGTAGGGCGGAGGTACTTCCCCAGTCGGACTGCTCAATTGGGACTACAATTTTATTTTGCAGTATGGTCTTTGGGAAGCCTCAGTGGAGAGTTACTAAGTAATGTATATGGTTGTTTTTATATCGTTATGGTAGCAATACTGAGTTGGTTATTTTGGTTAGGTATGATTAATAATAGTCTTTAATATTATAGTACAGCTACCTCTATGGTCAAATGACGGTCGCTTCACGGAAAATATCGAAGTTCACCCACATAGGAAGTTAGACTGGATAAAGCGGGCTCCGGGTTCCGATATGAAAGCTTCAAAAGTGACCATGATTAACGCTTGAATGAAGACGAAGATAGCTAAGCCGTCAGTCCTGGTTGCCATAACAACACTCAACAGGCAGTCGGTGACGGCTATCCCAACTCAAAAAAAAAAAAAAAAGACCTAAAAAATCCAACAACTGGTAGTAGTAGGGATTCACGGGGACTGGACCAACTCTCCAAACCCCCACCTCCCCCTGTCATTCCCTCCCCCCGCCATGCCCTGTCTCTCGGCTTCAGGGTGGCCGTCAGGGCTAAAAAAAAAAAAAAAAAAAAAAAAGTTTGGTGTCTATTTGGGGGTTTTCGGCCATGCTGAGTCGATTGCGCTAATCCGTTTTCGCGTACGACGCACCGTTACAAAGTTACAGAAACGTAATCTGAGGTAATTGACGAACAATTGATAACGGCCGACCCTTGATAACGACCAGCCGTCGTCGCTCAATGTTATCTCGGGTCTGTTGTCTTTTTTGTCAATGTCTGCGTCATAGCCAATGATGACTAAACCTATGATGTAAACGGGTATGTATTTGATTTAAAAAAAAAGTCCTTTCGCAATACTAATGTTCTTTATTATTTTCAAAACAATATTTGAATAACTTACTTAACATGATATCGTTATACAGCGTATTGTTAGTGAACAGGTGCTGGAAATCGGCTAATGACATACCATAATGTTTATAGTATAAATACATTAAACAATATTCGCCACATACTGGAGTGTAATCGTTTTGGATTCGATTAGTGTTGTAATTCCATACTCTGCAATTTCGATCTAAAAACGTACGATGGAAACCTGTGGGTGCTCTACCATAGGAATCAAAGTACTGACCAACTCCATTCGCGTCTATGTGTATAGCAACCCAGTGAGAACCAGGCTTATTGTCGCTATCTAAGTTGCTTATGATATATGTAGGCATATCTACATGAATCGGCAAGCGATTTGCGGCATAAACATTACATTCACTTTTTGAATCCACTTGTCTCAAGTATCTCCGTATTTCTAATGTATTCATGATCGCGTTACGATGTTATCAGGCTCGTAGATTATAAGCAAATAATGAGATCAACAATAATTTAACATATTATAGGGTCTACAAAAACTTTTGTTTTAACTGTAACATGACGTACGAGCTCCCTTTGCTCGCTCCCGCGAATAATAATTTCACTCATAATGAACATTGACCAAATTGATCTGGTCTATGACAGAGTATCTTAACATACACTGCATTTCGAACATTCACAGTAACATAATATATACAAACACATTGTTAATAAAACAAAGAAATACTTTGTATGAATATATTTTATTGAAAGGATCAATATACAATAATGCAGACTTATTTCTAAAACATATTTAATTCTAATACGCGCTTAATTCTAATACACACTTAATTTTAAAACATTTAAGTTTACTTAACTACTATAGTCAACAGAAATGTTACGGTTTTTATCGATTTCTATAACATTATCAAATTCTGCATAGACAATACAATTAATAGTTTGTGTTAAAGCCGTATCAAAGCGAACTTCTATTCTTACGCTACCATGTTTTATAAGGTTCCAGTGATTAGAAGCATTCGCTGATAAGTCAGGTGTTAAATCGAACGCTAGCAGACAAAACCCTTTGGAATATTGATCTCTAGATATCCCGTTGCCTTCATTAAGGAAATGTATACCTGTACCCGAGAACAACGTATGATAACTAGAAGTAAAAATATTATTCCCAAATGATGGTTGTAAAGCTTTTGAAGGTATTTGTTGTCCGTCTATGTATAAACAAAATGTACTAATATCAAAATTTTCAAAGTTAAATGGGTTTTTAGAGAGATTTCCATTGAATGCTGCATTATTCACAAAACCAACTATACACCGTTTAGGTACTTGACCAAGGAATATGTTATCAAGAGTTTTACCCTGAACACCTGATGGTATCGTTAAAACTTTAACTTCAGCTCGTGTGATAGGATATTTAGCTGTCGTAGATGATAACACTTTTTGATGTGCAAGTAACACAGTTGGATTAATTCGTGCTCTACGAACAATCAGGGTTGCATCTGTAATAGTAACTTTAAATTTAAGGTCGTCAGCAAACAATTAGAACGAGTCAGTCGCTATCTAAAACAAAAAAAACAAAAATGTATATGTCATCTAAAGTAATGACCACTCGTTATAAGCAAAATTTCTGTTATCTGGGAATATGACTAAGTAGGTAGGGATTTGTGGTTATCGAATACAACAAAAAAGTTCAGTTATCTGAGCTATTTAGCTTACAATTCAAACAAATTGGTTCGCTATCTGAAGGTAAATTATCTGAGGATATCATTACTACGTTTCTAAAAGCAACGAGATATGGGCTGTGTATAAAAGAGAGTCCTCTCTCTCACTAAACTCAGTTAAAACGTTGTCGTCAACAGTGGATAAGTTAGTACACTATAATAAAAAGACCAAAGTACAAGTTTGATAACTGAATATCATAGTATTCTTCATACATTACAGTGTGCTGTTCATACGTTGTGGTTACTATGGCTGTAAGTATTATCATATTTCAAATAGTGTTCTTAATTACATTTATACTTTTTTATTCGTGTGTCCATGTCAAATTTTTCAAAAAGATATTTTATATTGTTTCAGTTTCTAGATAATACATATAAACAGTTTTACTATCCAGGGGAAGAGGATGAGCGCAGTGACGAAGAGAGAGAAAAGTAGAGAGAGAGTGAGAAAAGTAAAGAACGCCATTCTACTAAAAAGGAAGAAAGACATAGAGGAATTCTTTGAGAAATCGAAGAAGAAGAAGAAGGCCTCCAAAAAGTCATCTACTGTTGGACGCTTATCAAACGGGGGTACAGCATATATCTCTACAAACAATGACGATGGAGATAATGCATCCCACCTCATAAAAATTGAAATTTACGATCTGAAGAAGACTAAAGAAATTGCACCGACGGAGCTATGGAAACATGCCGAGCTGCGTGTAAAATATTATACAGCAAACGATGGGGACAAGCATCTAAACAATGTACGTGATATCATATACGATATCACTAAACAGCTCGCTGCTACCGAAGAATGTGCTAAATACTTCATGAATAATTGAAGTAGTGAAGATACACAGAGACTTCTACCTTAATTTAGTTTTGATAGTGTATGAACTATTGTGCAGTACAATCTATCTAGTAAATCAGTGCGTATTCAAGAATCCTTGTGTTAAATATAAAGATTAATAGTGATACACCATGGATACATTAAACTGTGATTTATATAATTCGGAACTCGTGGTGCTTGCTGAGGAAGTGTCGTTAGATTTTATGTCATCTGAATTCAACCAGGAATTTCATATATCACAAACTGGAAAAGGAAAAAGAAAATCAGAATCTGTGACAACAACAGAAGAAGACTCAACTGCAAAAAGAATACATCTTGAAGCACCATCCACATCATCAGTGTTTTTTCAAACTGTGAGTACAGAAAGTTATGATACAATTAAATGTTCACAGTGCAATGTGTCAATAAAAAAAAAATTTTTGAGTAACCATTTGAAAAGTAATACACATAAAAATAATTCTTTAAAGAATGATTCAGAGTTAAGAAATGTTAAAATAGTTGAAAGTGCTTTCGGAAATAGAGTTATTACGTATAGAATTAAATCTGATATCATTATTGACAACAATCCACAACCTTTTCAAACACCTGAATTATTTTTAAAAGAAATCAAAGATGTCGTATTTACTTTACTTGAACGATGTATCATAGATCTTTTTATTGTAAAAGTAAATTTTATCCTCAATGCAGACTTTATACAGCTAACTAAAAACTTACGTAGCACGTTCGACTTCCAAATAACTAATTACGTTTTCAGTCGTGGTGATGATAAAGATATGATTTTTTCTTTAATAACTTCTGAAATAAGTACTAAAATTTCAAATTTTGAAAAAAAAGATAGTGGTTGGAGTTTACTAAAAATAAATTACATGGATATGAATGTTAATAAATTTAACCCATTGCGGGGCTCTTTTTACATAGACCTACCATTAGACATAAAAGTTAAAAAAGCAGTAATAAATGTACAAAATAGGGATAACGAATGTTTTCGATGGGCAGTTTTATCAGCATTATATCCAGCTAAAACCCATGTTGACAGGGTAACATGTTATATTCCTTATAAAAATAAATTAAAATTTGGTAATATTTCTTTTCCTGTAAAATTGAAAGACATTAATAAATTTGAAAAACTTAATGATATTAGTATAAATGTTTTTGGTTTAGATTACGATTCTAGAAAGAAGAAAAATATTGTGGTTGGCCCGTTATATTTTACAAAAGAGAAAAAAAACATCCATTTAAACTTATTATACATAACTCAGGCTAACAGAGGTCATTATTGTTATATAAAAAATATTTCAAGGTTAGTAGCTCAACAAATTTCATCAAGTAAATGTGCAGTTCATATTTGTGATGGTTGTTTGTTAAACTTTACATCGCATAATAATTTAAAACAACATCAAGAAAAAGATTGTTTCCACATTTCAACAAAACTACCATCGGAATCTAATAAAAAAAGTAATTGGTTTAATGAGTTAACACCTTCGAACCAAATATCATTTAACAATTATGAACGAAAATTAAGAGTACCCTTCGTAATATACGCTGACTTTGAAGCTTTTTTGAATCCTATTAACGGATGTTCTAATAACCCAAATAATTCATCAACCGAAAACATCCAAAAACATGAAACGTATAGCTTTGGCTATTACATTAAATGTTCATATGATGATAGGCTTTCAAAGTATAGGTCACATACTGGTAAAGATTGTGCACTTATGTTTATGAAAATGATAAAAGATGATTTAGTTAATATCTGTAAAAAAAATACATTTGTTAAAAGTCCGTTACCATTAACGGAAGAAAATATTAATATGTCTAATCAAACTAAAGTCTGTTATATTTGTAATCACAGTTTAAATGAAAATTTTGAGATTTGTTATAATTGGTTTACTGGTTTATATGAAGGAGTTGAACATACACATTGTTCTAAAAAGTATAGAGTACCAAACTTCGTACCCATATTTCTACATAACTTGGGTAACTATGATTCGCATTTTATTGTTCATGGTCTCAATTTTGAAGATGGTAATATAGAAATCATTCCTGAGAATAAAGAAAAGTACATTTCTTTTTCAAAAATATTAAATATTAATAACCGTGTTATGAAATTAAGATTTCTTGATTCTTTTAAATTCATGTCTAGTAGTCTAGAAAAATTGGCTCAAAATTTATTATTGGAACAATTCAAAGAACTCAAATTAAATTTTCCATGTGAGGAAGACTTTCGGCGCTTAATACGTAAAGGTATTTATCCTTATGAATACATGACTTCATTCGAATGTTTAAACTTAACATGTCTGCCTACTCCTGACAAATTTTATAGTTCGTTAACTGATATGCATGTTACTGAAAATGATTACCAGCATGCTCAAGATGTATGGAATCATTTCCATTGTAAAAATATGAAAGAGTACTCTGATTTATATTTAAAAACAGATGTTTTATTGTTGGCCGATATATTTGAAAATTTTAGAGATGTGTGTCTTAAAACATATGAATTAGACCCAGCCCATTATTATACAGCACCGGGTTTGAGTTGGGATGCCATGTTAGTACATACTAAAATAAATTTAGAGTTGTTAACTGATATAAACAAAATTACTTTTATTGCAAAAAATATTCGCGGTGGTATATCTCAATGTAGTAACAGACATGCTAAAGCAAATAATTCTTATATGTCAGAATATGATCCTTCTGTACCATCTTCTTTTCTAATGTATCTGGATGCAAATAACCTTTACGGTTGGGCTATGTCTCAATGTCTCCCTACTGGAAAATTTGAATGGGTTGATGTTAATACTAACTTTCATGTTCCTGACGATGCTGATTATGGTTTCATTTTGGAAGTGGACTTAGAATATCCAAAACATTTACACGACTTACATTCGGATCTGCCGTTATGTCCTGAAAATATATGTTATGGTGGTAGTAAAGACAAAAAATTGATTCCAAATTTAAATGATAAAAAGAACTATGTCATTCATTATAGGAATCTTAAACAATGTTTGAAAAGAGGACTTCGTTTGCTTAAAATTCACAAAATTCTTAAGTTCAATCAATCAGCGTGGTTAAAAGTTTATATAGATTTGAACACTCGCATGCGTTCATTGGCAACTTCAGATTTTGAAAAAGATTTCTTTAAATTAATGAATAACTCTGTTTTTGGTAAAACAATGGAAAATGTTTTAAAACGAGTAAATGTAAAATTAGTGAACCATTGGTCAAATTGTGGAAAAACTCAGGGAGCTGAAACTTTAATAGCAAGACCTGAATTTCATAGTTTATCTGTATTTTCAGAAGACTTAATCGCTGTACAATTAAACAAAACACAAGTTTTATACAACAAACCGATTTACCTTGGATTTTGTATTTTAGATATTTCAAAAACTTTAATGTATGACTTTCATTATGATTTTATGAAAGAAAAATATATGGAAAATATTAAACTATTATATACAGATACTGACAGTTTAGTATACCAGATATTTACCAATAATTTTTATCATGATATTAAAGAAAATTTAGAAAATTACTTTGATACATCCGATTATCCTCCTGACAATATATATGGATTACCTCTAATAAATAAAAAGCGATTAGGATTTTTTAAAGACGAAAACAATGGTAAAATTCTTAAAGAGTTTGTAGGACTTCGAGCAAAAATGTATGCTATGGACGTACAAAATAAATTTATAGCTAAAGCAAAGGGTGTTAATAAATGTGTTACAAAAAAATTTACTTTAAATGATTATAAAAGCTGTTTGTTAGAAGAAAAAATACATTATAGTGAAATGTTAAGATTTAAGTCAATAAAACATACCATATACACACAAAAAGTTAATAAAATATCTCTTTCGCACAATGACACTAAACGATACATATTGGAAGACGCTATCAATACCCTAGCTTGGGGGCACTATAAAATTAAGAACATTTAATTTTATATGTATGTTGTAAATATAAATAATAAATATTCTACAACCTACTGCCGCAACACGGCTTGCTTCATGCTTTAATTGTAATATAAATATGTTTTTAAGATTGCTATAAATATTTGTCCTTATAGGTCTCTCTATTATAAGATTGTGTAATAATTATATAAAATAAAATTTAACAAATTTGTTTATAATATTGTGCCATAAATTTTTATCATTATAAGTCTGTCTATTATAAGATTGTATAATAAATGTATAAAATATACATAGTAAATTTGTTTTTATGGTTGTGTTATAAATGTTTATCATTATAAGTCTGTTTAAGTAATATTTTTTTTAAATAAAATATATAAATGCTTATTTTCTTAACAAATTGTTTCATTCTTTGTCTATATCCTAACTTACTTAGACGTTTTTCAAAATGATCCACTTCAATCATCCATTTACTGCGATAGTTGCTGGTCCAAGTGGATGTGGAAAGTCAGTCTTTGTAACAAATTTTATAAAATTTGTTAAAGATGTTTGTAACACAAATTTTGATCAAATAACATGGTGTTTTGATGAAATGCAACCTTTATACAATATACGAAATGTTAATTACATCCAAGGCATACCAGATCTAACTATGTTTAGTGGAAAGGATCCTCAACTCCTAATAATTGATGACTTAATGAGAGAGTCTGATGGACGTATTGTTGATATATTCACAAAAGGAAGTCATCATAGAAATTTAAGTGTGTTTTACATATCACAAAATTTATTTCATCAGGGAAAAGGTCAACGAGACATATCTCTGAATTCAAGTTATATAATTTATTTTAAAAATCCAAGAGATAAAACACAAATACGATACTTGGCACGACAAGTATTTCCAGAAAATCCAAAATACTTGGAAGATTCTTACAAAGACGCAACTAACAATGCACATGGATATCTTATGATTGATTTAAAACAAGAAACAAATGACATGTGTCGTATTAAAACAAAGATATTTCCATGTGATGGATATTGCACTGTTTACATACCATCAAAAGGGTTTAAATATAGTAGAAATCAACAGATATCCATTAGTTACTAACAATGCATGGAAGCACAAAGACGCATAAAGGCCTATTAAGCGCTCTGATTACACTTAAACCAAAATATCAAAAAGCTCTTTTAAAAGCCTGCGATGAAGAAGAAATAAATTGTATTTGTGAATGTATTCATAACGTTTTACAAGGAAAAATAGAATTGAAAGAAAAAGAAAGATCAAAATTGAAAAAATACAAAAATATTCTACGAAAAATAGTACGGAAGGGATCACACAAAATTAGAAAACATTTAATAATACAAAAAGGTGGTGCATTTCTACCACTAATATTGGGTTCTGTTCTAAGTGCCTTGGTTAGTACACTTGTCTAAGAAAAATGGATAATGCTAAAAAAATGTTACTCATCGATCCATCTCTATTAGAAAAGTTAAAACAACCTAACGCGGTTGATACTCCATTATCTCGTTTAGACACAGATATGCAAAACATTTTAAATAGCGATATGGATGATCGAAAGAAGTGTATTTTATATTTACAAACTCTACAAAGATATTTAAACTTCACTAAAGAGGAGCGACAGCCCTATGAAATACCAATAATAAATCAAGACTCGAAAAGATCGGTGAAGTATATTACTGATGATGAAGATAATATATCTACAGTCCATTCTAACACATCAGTAAAGGAAGTAAGTTTGCAAGAAACTAATGAAGGACCATACACATCTAATTACATTTTAAAACTTATACCAAAACCCTATATAAAAAGGGGGGAATCACTGTTGAACTTACTCTCTTTGAATAAATATAAGATTAATTGGGATGAGACAGGCACTGTGGTTATAGATGGTCAAAAAGTTCCTGAAAGTAATATTGTTGATTTGGTAAATGATTCATTGAGGACACTTAAAAATAGTGAACCTACTGGATGGCAAAAATTCGCTACAGCTTTAAAGGAAATCAAAGTACCGCTTATATATATTGGTAACACAAAAAGATCTGAATATATTAAAAAGCTACAATCACAAGAGCATCAAGATTCAATCCCAGCAGATGAATTATTTTCTACACCAATAACTGAAAGTAAATTTCGTAAAAAGATAAAAAGAAAAATAGATTGGGAAAAATGGACCCCATATTAGAATTAAATAAGATTTATTATGATTCTTCACATCCTGCAGGGTACAGTAGCCTTAGCAAATTAACCAAAGCAATGAAAGGTAAATTGAAAAGAGATGATGTGAAGAACTGGTTAAAGTCACAAGAAACATATACATTACATAAACCTGTACAAAGAAACTTTTCAAGAAATAAATATATTTTATCTAATATTAACGAACTGTGGCAGGCTGACTTGAGTGATATGAGAACTTACTCAAATTATAATGATGGGTTCAACTATATTCTTTGTGTTATTGACGTGTTTAGTAAATATGCCTTTGCGAGACCAATGAAAAAGAAAAACTCTGAAACAATCAAAGCATGTTTCGAGAGTATATTCATGGAAGCTAAAGTTACACCTACACATATACAATCTGACAAAGGGACAGAATTCGTATCCAAAGACGTACGAAAATACTTTACTTCAAAAAATATTAATTATTATACTACTAATAATCCTGATATTAAAGCAAGCATTGTAGAAAGATTCCAGAGAACTCTAAAGATGAAAATGTGGCGGTATTTCACACATAAGAACACGCATAAATATATTGATGTTTTACAAGATTTGCTGTACTCGTATAATCATAGTTATCATTCTAGTATCAAAATGTGTCCATCTGAAGTTAATCGTGATAATATCATTACTGTATGGGAAAATTTATATTACAAGAAAGGAAAAGACAAACCTTCTAACATCGCTTTATCGAAGTTTCGCGTTGGTGAGTTTGTCAGAATAACGAAACATAAACATATTTTTCAAAAAGGTTATGAATCTAACTGGAGTGATGAAATATTCATAATATCTTCCGTAATTCGCCGGTCTCCATGGTTAGTATACACTCTTAAAGACCTAGAGGGCGAAGAGATAATAGGAACTTTCTATGAAAAAGAGTTACAGAAAATCATCTTTGACCCCACTGCCAATTTTAAAGTAGATAAAATAATACGTTCTCGATATTCTGGTGTTAGAAAAGAAGTGTTAGTCAAGTGGAGAGGTTATCCAGACAAATTTAATAGCTGGGTCTTGGCTACTAATTTGAAAGAAATATGAACAAACAAAGCTTTTATCTAACTTTACTAAGTAATAGTTCCATGGAATACTTTCCAGATAACAAAACATCAATTTTTTCCACAAAATTACCGAAACCAATAATACTAGAAGGAGAATGGAAGGTTGGCGTTGTGGAATTCCAGTATCCATGCACCATGTTTACGGTTCAAGAACATGAAAATGTTATATACATTGCAAAATTAGCACAAATGCCTAATGAAAAAAAAGAATCTCTAATATATTACAAAATACACATTCCAGCAACGAATTATGACAATATTAATCACATTTTAAAGGCAATGAATAATATTCGAGAAAAAATAAGATTTCGTTATGATGAGATATCAAAGTTTGTTGTGGTTAGTGTATCAGATGAAAATATAAAATCCATAACATTATCATCCAGATTAGCCCTTCAATTAGGTTTTGAACCAAATAGAAACTTAGTAGAAAAAAATATAGGAAAATGTCCGGCTAATTTACACTTAGGCTTACCATCGCAAATATTTGTTTATTGTGATATAGTTGAACCACAAATTGTTGGGGATGTGATGACTCCACTTCTGCGAATTATACCATTAGATCCCTCGAAATACATTTATGGTGCTAATAAAATGCATGTTTTTTCTCCACCCCATTATTTGCCTGTTATGCGTAGAGAATTTGATACCATTGAAATAGATATAAGATCAACCACTGGTCAAAAGATACCATTCCAATTTGGGACAGTGTGCATTAAACTTCACTTTCAAAAATTATAATGTATTCTCAACATGATAATATCTCATGTCCTTACCAACACTATTATTCCCATCAAGCTGGATCAGGTATAGGAGTGATCTATAGGGGAGCACCATATCAAAAAGGACATGGTATTGGAAGTTTTCTTGGGGGATTATTTCGATCTGTTTTTCCATTACTATCTAGTGGAGCTAAAGCAATTGGTAAAGAAGCCTTAAATGCTGGCGTTGGTCTGTTGTCGGATATGGTCAGTGCACGTCCTATGGAGGAATCAATTAAATCCCGACTCAAAGAGGTCGGTACCAATTTGAAACGCAGAGCTGATAAGAAAATAAATAGCATCAACATGTCTGGATCAGGATATATAACGAAACGGAAACGTCTTTCTACATTCATTCCTTCGATAACAGCGAGAGTGAAAGCCGCGAAAAAATTGAAAAGTGCTCATATTAAAGATATATTTTCGAATTAACTATGTCTTTTTTACATAGTCAATCTTGTGAATGTGTTAAGTCTGAACTAGATTTATTTGCATTACCAACAACTCAAACTAGTATTGAAAGTGGAATATGGATACACTATAAGCCCATTTCGTCCCTTGCTGACGATGGACCTATTGAATTTCAAATACCCGGAGCAGGCGACGACTACGTTGATTTATCTCATACTTTACTTCAACTAAAAGCGAAAATATTAACCCAGGATAATACAAAACTTGCTACTAGTGCAGTAGTTGCTCCAGTTAACAATTGGTTACATTCGCTTTTTAGTCAACTCGATGTGTACTTAAACCAAAAACTTGTATCACCTCCAAATAATACATATGCTTATCGAGCTTACATAGAAACACTATTGAACTATGCACCTGCAGCTAAAAACTCGCATCTATCATGCAGTCTTTGGTATGAAGACGTAGCTGGGAAAATGGACGAGATGGATGATAAAAATGAGGGATTTACAAAGAGACAACAAATGGCTAGTGAAAGTAGAGAAATAGAAATGATTGGTCATCTTCATGGTGATATATTTAATCAAGAAAAATTTTTGATTAATGGTGTTGATATGTGTGTAAAATTAGTTCGCTCCAGGGAAAATTTTAATCTAATGGCTTCTTCGCATGACCTTAAATTTAAAGTTACTATTACAGATGCAACCCTGATTGTTCGTAGAGCACGAATTAATCCAACTGTGTTACTTGCACATCAAAAAGTGTTATCATCTACGACAGCTAAATATCCTATCACACGAGCTGAAGTTAAAGTTTTAACGATACCATCAGGTGTTCAGGGTAAAACTCTTGATAACATATTCCTTGGTCAAGTACCTAAACGGTGTATAGTTGGTTTTGTGAATAATGCAGCATTCAATGGAAATCTCTCTAAAAACCCATTTAACTTTGAAAATTTTGATATTAGTACATTTTGTTTATACATAGACGGACAACAAATACCTTCAAAAGCTTTACAACCATCATTTGGGAATAATATTTTTACTTCTAGTTATCATACGTTGTTCTCGGGTACAGGTATACATTTCCTTAATGAAGGCAACGGGATATCTAGAGATCAATATTCCAAAGGGTTTTGTCTGCTAGCGTTCGATTTAACACCTGACTTATCAGCGAATGCTTCTAATCACTGGAACCTTATAAAACATGGTAGCGTAAGAATAGAAGTTCGCTTTGATACGGCTTTAACACAAACTATTAATTGTATTGTCTATGCAGAATTTGATAATGTTATAGAAATCGATAAAAACCGTAACATTTCTGTTGACTATAGTAGTTAAGTAAACTTAAATGTTTTAAAATTAAGTGTGTATTAGAATTAAGCGCGTATTAGAATTAAATATGTTTTAGAAATAAGTCTGCATTATTGTATATTGATCCTTTCAATAAAATATATTCATACAAAGTATTTCTTTGTTTTATTAACAATGTGTTTGGTTGCGCCGAAGTGGAAACTGTATTTTTGACACGGAAACACACTCCTTTTATACCCGTCTCCTCTCCCGCACTAATCATAGATATGGCTTCCGTCCGCCATTTGTGAAATATAGACACTCAGTCTCGCTTTGAACTAGCCAGCGTAGGGACGGCCGCGCTCGCGTCTCTCAGAAATGAATAATATTTGTTGTATTTTAACCGCCTCATAGACCTTTACCGATCGGATGGTGCCTCTCGTGTGTTCCTCAAGTGATCTAGTGATGCTGACGGCAGCTCCTGAGCAAGGAAGAGAAGATCCGTGTACCGGCTGCGATGAAAAACACGTGGGTCGTGAAGGTTAGTGCATCCTCTCCTAATTTCTCGGGCTGCATTCACTGCCTGGATCGAATCCGCGGCAGCCCGGCCACCTGTCTTGTTTTGTGTGTAAAGTGTCAATAGAACAGTTATCTGCTTCTCCGCAATACAGTCCACTCGCGCACGTTGGCCCACGCGCCACCATTTTTTGGTCCGGATCGAGCCGGATTCTTAGCCGTAGTTCGTATTTTGTTATTATTCTAATGGGAATGAGCGCACCGCACCTAAGTGCCTGGTTATTTTAGTAGAAAACCCCGCATCCAGACACTTAGGCTTAGAATTTGTAGTCCGTTCGCCGCTGGCTCGCATTGTACCTACCTAATACATAAATAGGTTAGGTATCATATCAACACTTAATCGTAGTTCGCAATTTTCGCATCGCACCTAAGTGCCTGGTTATTTTAGTAGAAAACCCCGCATCCAGACATTTAGGCTAAGATCTTAGGTATACTCAGACACCCTAGTGCATAGGCACAGTGTAATACCTAACGCATTTAGCTTTGTTTTGTTTTTTTTCAATTACGTTGTTCTCGGCTCACGTCGTATTTGCCTAGTACCTGCGTGGGTAGACACGTGGCTGTGCCTACCTCGCTCGCATCTCATCCCAATTCATACGAAAGTATTTTAATTTGAATAGATATTACGCAATACTTAATCTCGGAAATAATAGTTGAATCTAGACAGCGACCATCGCGTAGGTACGACCTTGTTGCTATGCGCGTTTGTTCAAGCGTGCATTCACAGTTGTAAGCACCTACCTACCTACATAGTTAACGCTCGCGCCGCCTCGCTGCTCTGTACCGCTAGGATTAAGTCATTTCATATTTGTTATTTACCGCACTTTAGTTTGAGATTTAATTGTAAACATGTCCCCAAAGGTTGATAAGACCGGTAAGGTTCAATTGAAACTTTTATACGCTAAAAAAGAAATGATTTACTCTCGCGTACAATCGATTTATGATAGTGCACTTAAAACCTCTGATTTGGTCATCAGAGATTCGTTCTTGTGTTCTATAGAAAACTTAGATAGTCTACGCGCGGATTTCGAAACCTTAGTGCATGACATCAACGTTTTAGAGTTGAATTTGGATCCCGATTACTCAGTGAGTTATCAAGCCTTGTCGTCGTTTGACGATTTGTATTGTCGTATCAAGCGCGTCGCGAGGAGTTTGGAGAAGCCGTCTGACCGACCCAACCCCACTCGCGACCGACCTAAGTTGCCACCAATTCAAATACCCGAATTTGATGGTAACATTCGCAATTGGTGTCGATTTATAGATAGTTTTGAGAATACAATAGATAAGAACGATTCGTTGACAGATCACGAAAAATTGCATTATCTTGTTGAAAAATTGACTGGTAAAGCTATAACCGCTTGCGCTGGAATTACGTTTAGTGCCGGGAATTATAATTTAATTTTAAATACTTTGAAAGCTAAGTATGAGGATAAAAGATCGGTAGCTAACGCCTATTTAGATCAGATGTCTGATTTGAAATCTATTACGGCATGTAACGATCAAAACTTAGAGAAATTTCTAGATACTTTCGCGTCAGCTGTTCGCGCCGTAAAGAACTTGAAGATCGATGACCTCTGCGACTTCGTATTTTTGTATATGGGTTTAAAGAAATTAGATTCCGAAACCATTCGTTTGTTTGAGTCGGATCATCGCGGCAGTAAAATTCCTAAGTTCGAAGACTTAGAAAGTTTTGTTCGCGAGCATATAAAGGTATTGCAACGCTCTTCATCGAAACATGAAGGCGCGAAGAAGGTTGTTACTTCTGAACGCAAAATAGATGCCTCATCGAGGTCACCGAGGTCAACCCATACTTATGTTAGTACCGCACCAGCACATGTACAATCACCTGTTTGCTCTTTGTGTAGTACTCATCATTCGCAACTGTACAGGTGTCCTGGTTTTCTAAAGTTGTCACCTAGTGATCGTTATAAATTTGTTCGCGCTAATAATTTTTGTTTTAATTGTCTCGGTACTAAACACCGCGTTGTTTTATGTAATAGTAGAAATAGTTGTCGCAAATGTCAAGCGAGACACCACACTTTGCTTCATTTTGAGAATAGTAATGCCGCATCCAATGTGAGCACGGTTGGCTCGTCGAGCGGTGACACACGGCGGCCTGCGCCGCAGCCGCAGCCCGCGCTCGCGCGCGCTCCGGCCCGCCCGGTGACCGCCGCGGATGACGTCACCTTGTGTTCGTTCTCCGCTAGTGCTGCACTCACTACTGTGTGTCTTGCGACCGCTCGCGTTGTTATTGTTGATGCATTAGGTAAGCCGCGCATTGTTCGAGCGCTGTTAGATGGCGCTTCGCAAAGTAATTTCATTACTCAAGATTGTTGTCGGCGTCTTGGTTTCAATGTTGATAAGCGTTCAACCCGCTCAGTGGTGAAGGGTTTTGGAAGCTTACAGTCAGCTGTTCGTGGCACCGTTAAAACAAGGTTTAGATCTCGTTTTAATAATAATATTTGGTTTGACATGGATTCGCTCGTTATAGATAGAATAGCTGAACAGTTGCCTACCGTCCCGGTTGACACGTCTTTGTTAACGAAATTTAAAGACTTGCCTTTAGCAGATGAGACTTACGCTGTTCCTGGAGTCGTCGATATATTGATCGGCGCTTCGATTCTCCCGCACCTCCAGTTATCACGTAAGGTTCAAGGGGGACCGACGTACCCCGCTCCGCACGCACTGGAAACAGTTCTTGGTTTTGTTATAATTGGTTCCGCACCCGCTTCTATGGATAGTTTTAGTCACTCGACTGCTTCGTTCTGTTGCACCGTCGAGCCGCCACTGGAGTCTACCATCCGCAAGTTTTCGCTCGGTGGCTCCCGTGTATCCGCTGAAAAACGCTTTCTTTGTTTGGAACGAAAGATGCAGGCGTCCCCAAAGTCGAAGCGGGCCTATGATGAGGTTGTTAACGAATATTTAGATAAAGGTTACATCTCACCTGCGCCTGCGGACACTGGCGGGACCCAGCCTTCGTACATTATCCCGCACCGCGGAGTTATTAGAGAAGATAAGCTTACTACTAAAACTCCGCGTAGTTTTGGATGGCAGTGCTAAGACTAGCACTTCCGTGTCGCTTAATGACATTTTGTATTGTGGTCGGAATCTTTAAGGTAATTTATTTGACATAATTGTAAATTTTCGCATTAATATTAGTAGAATTTTAGCTTTTAGGACTCAACAGTCGCTTTGTGTTGGGCCCACTCTTCGCCCCATCGTTGGGACACATTCGTCGCTAATAGAGTGGCAAAATTCAATCTGAATTGGCGCCACATAATCTCTTTCACGTTGCTGGCACCGACAACCCAGCCGATTGTCTCTCTCGTGGATTGCTTCCTTCGCAAATTTTGGATCACCCGTTGTGGTTTGGTGGACCGTCCTGGATTCATGCCGCGTTAGATGGGTGGCCAGTTAGTCAATTCAATCCCACTACGGTTTCCGAACCACCCGAGGAGAAGAAGCACTCGCTTGTTGTATCGGTCCCACGTGAAGAGACCCTTATTTTGTTGTTGGCTAATCGCGTCTCGTCTTGGTCGAGACTGTTGCGTTGTGTTGTTTGTTCGCCTCTGCCCGCTGCCTAGCCAGCAGTAGGCACGAGCTCCAATCTAGGTTTATATTTTAGTTGTTATTTCCCAAACCTAGATTTAGATTAGACTTTAGATTTGTTTCGCATTTGTCGTTTCGAAGGTAACCCTTCAAGCCGGGGGGAATGGTTGCGCCGAAGTGGAAACTGTATTTTTGACACGGAAACACACTCCTTTTATACCCGTCTCCTCTCCCGCACTAATCATAGATATGGCTTCCGTCCGCCATTTGTGAAATATAGACACTCAGTCTCGCTTTGAACTAGCCAGCGTAGGGACGGCCGCGCTCGCGTCTCTCAGAAATGAATAATATTTGTTGTATTTTAACCGCCTCATAGACCTTTACCGATCGGATGGTGCCTCTCGTGTGTTCCTCAAGTGATCTAGTGATGCTGACGGCAGCTCCTGAGCAAGGAAGAGAAGATCCGTGTACCGGCTGCGATGAAAAACACGTGGGTCGTGAAGGTTAGTGCATCCTCTCCTAATTTCTCGGGCTGCATTCACTGCCTGGATCGAATCCGCGGCAGCCCGGCCACCTGTCTTGTTTTGTGTGTAAAGTGTCAATAGAACAGTTATCTGCTTCTCCGCAATACAGTCCACTCGCGCACGTTGGCCCACGCGCCACCAGTGTTTGTATATATTATGTTACTGTGAATGTTCGAAATGCAGTGTATGTTAAGATACTCTGTCATAGACCAGATCAATTTGGTCAATGTTCATTATGAGTGAAATTATTATTCGCGGGAGCGAGCAAAGGGAGCTCGTACGTCATGTTACAGTTAAAACAAAAGTTTTTGTAGACCCTATAATATGTTAAATTATTGTTGATCTCATTATTTGCTTATAATCTACGAGCCTGATAACATCGTAACGCGATCATGAATACATTAGAAATACGGAGATACTTGAGACAAGTGGATTCAAAAAGTGAATGTAATGTTTATGCCGCAAATCGCTTGCCGATTCATGTAGATATGCCTACATATATCATAAGCAACTTAGATAGCGACAATAAGCCTGGTTCTCACTGGGTTGCTATACACATAGACGCGAATGGAGTTGGTCAGTACTTTGATTCCTATGGTAGAGCACCCACAGGTTTCCATCGTACGTTTTTAGATCGAAATTGCAGAGTATGGAATTACAACACTAATCGAATCCAAAACGATTACACTCCAGTATGTGGCGAATATTGTTTAATGTATTTATACTATAAACATTATGGTATGTCATTAGCCGATTTCCAGCACCTGTTCACTAACAATACGCTGTATAACGATATCATGTTAAGTAAGTTATTCAAATATTGTTTTGAAAATAATAAAGAACATTAGTATTGCGAAAGGACTTTTTTTTTAAATCAAATACATACCCGTTTACATCATAGGTTTAGTCATCATTGGCTATGACGCAGACATTGACAAAAAAGACAACAGACCCGAGATAACATTGAGCGACGACGGCTGGTCGTTATCAAGGGTCGGCCGTTATCAATTGTTCGTCAATTACCTCAGATTACGTTTCTGTAACTTTGTAACGGTGCGTCGTACGCGAAAACGGATTAGCGCAATCGACTCAGCATGGCCGAAAACCCCCAAATAGACACCAAACTTTTTTTTTTTTTTTTTTTTTTTTTTTTTTTTTTTTTTTTTTAGCCGTGACGGCCACCCTGAAGCCGAGAGACAGGGCATGGCGGGGGGAGGGAATGACAGGGGGGAGGTGGTGGTTTGGAGAGTTGGTCTAGTCTCCGGGAATACCTACTACTACTGGTCTAGATGCAATGCTTCGATATCGCCTTTGGATTGTGGAGATCAGATAGCAGTCGCTTCACGGAAAATATCGAAGTTTAGCCAAATCCGCAGCCGAAAGCTTCGGATGCAACTGAGATTAACGCTAAGAGGAAGAAGCCTTCTTCTTATTTCGATATTTTTCTATACTACTGTTACGTGCACGGGATACAATTAAATGCCGTTTACTCAACGAAGAGATTTATTAGCTCACCACAAACTAGATAATTAAATCACTAGTACACACAGTACTCTTCAACAGTTCCAGTCGCTCTGTAAGTAGTTCACAGTAGTCCACAGTCGTTGCTCAGGTCGCAGGTATAATCTTCTTCGGACGCTTAAGCTCGCTGTGTTCGTTTTCAGTCTCAAAGACAGAATGAATCGTGTAGCTATGCGAGCGTGTTTGTATACCTCTCAATTAGGAGGGTCAAATCATCTAGAAAATTCGCGAGCGATAAATACCTACTGTCTTTTGAAGTTTACCGCCGTCGCTGACCTTTCGAGTCCATACTCGTAGGTAAGTTGTGACTTTGTGTTGACGATTCTAGATTTTTCTATGCCATTCGGTAGAGTACCTCGTCACTAACAATGCGTTTTTATTTCTTGAAGATTCGATTATTCGTTTTCGAGATATCGACGTCTGTCGTAACACGGTACAGCTATTTTATTATATTAAGTAACTTTACTATATTTACTTATACTCGTATCTATTGTATTCTGTTCTAATTGATTGCTGTGACAACAGAATTTTGTGAAAAATTACGATATTTTAAATGTTTCAATATAATACAATAACAATTATTGTGGTAACTACGGATTCGTATCTAACCCAAAAATATAAAAATAATTAACTCCAGTTTCAATCTCTCAAAGAAATTAAATTTAAAAATCAAAGGAATAAATCTAGCAGCATGATTTGAAAGGCTGAAATTAAATTTACAGGATGTGAACTTTGCAACAAAAAATTTGTAATTAGTAAACTTGACCTTCATATGTGACGACCAATTTAATCAGAAAAATCATTGTTTAATTTTCCAATCGTTCATTAAATCGTATTCGAGAGGCAATTCAAAATTAATTTGATCGAGTGCCATATACATAAGTATCTTTATGCGAACCCTAAAGGCAAGGGAGCTCCTTTAAACCCTTAGGGATTTTGCTCTATTCATTATCGAACCCTTCCGAGAGTCATAGCTATCCATACCTACAGCTACACATGTATGTTAACGTCGAGTTCATTCATGTACGCATGTCAATCAATATAAGGTAGCTGGGGTTGGGGGTTGACAGTTTCATGCTCGCCCAACCATGTGTTTTTGACAAGAAGTGACAAGCCTATTTCAGATTACACTGCACAGATATTACTAGTTTATTTACCACACCACGTTTTTTTGTACGAGTACACTGTACTGTTTTGTAGTTTTTATGTTAAGACTTGTGGGGAAGCTAATTTTTGTTATAATTTTTTTATAAACATCTTTGGTGGCAGACAAGCACATGGCCCACCTGACGGAAAGCAATTACCGTGATTTATGAACGTGTGTAACACTAGGGTAGTCACACCCGTGCTGCCGACCCTGTAAGAGCATAGATTGTCAGTTCAGGATACAAAATCAGGACAATCCTTTGGTCTCCCCACTGACAGAACAAAAACTCTCCAGTGAGCTCTGGCTACCCTACTCACCGCTGGGAATACAACACGAGGTTATTATAGCCGTCGTATTCTGTAGGGTGGAGGTACTTCCCCCTCCTATAAAGATAATTATATTAGATTAAGAACGTTGAATAAGATATTTTTTTATATTGGACACGTTATACTTCACCTCGCCTGATGGTAAGCTGAAGCCAAAGTCGCAGGAAAGAGGGCCACCATTTTATACCTACACATAACATGTTATAATGGTGACATTTAGCTTGACATCCTCATCATATGCTTTTTCACGGCCCGGTTAAAGGACCTGAGAATATAGATATTTTTGTATCTTTTACGACGCGACTTTGATGTAGAAAAGATGATTAATATATTGTGTAGATACTATGAAGTAGATGTTTATAGTACTAATAGGGTTCAATGGAGTTTGGTAGAACTATGGAAACTTTGGAAAATGTATAGGTTCCTACCAAGTTTTCATTTCAGACGTAAAATAATATTTTATTCATATTTCCGAGTGAAATAACTAAGTACTCACAATTCAATTAGCGATGCTTTAACTTTCAACTCCTTCCGATATTAAATGCAATAGAAATTCACAGCGTATATTCTATGGCTTCTTAGCAGTACCTACCAATAACTCTGTGATTCCAATTAACTCGAATACATAACTAAATTAATTTACCCAACAATACTTCGAGTTGTGGTTCAGCGAAGTTCTGAATTGTAATTGTAATTACTAATTAATCAGTGACCGCTTAACACGTGATATACATAAATATAGCTGTTTATTGATTGGCGTTACATGGTGTATTGGACTTCACCAAGGTTTTCGGGGCCCAAATCGGTATACGGTTTCTGTTTATTAACGAATGCGACACTGACGCGTTTGCGTCAGTGTCGCATTCGTTAATTTCGTTTTATTTTAAATTCGTTTCCTTTGGGGATTGGTAGATCAGAGGTATGTTACTAGGAGGTAGGACACGGCGATATTTCCGCCCAATTGAGCAGTTCGACTGGGGAAGTACTTCCGCCGTACAGAATACCGCGGTTATAATAACTTCGTGTTGTGTTCCCAGCGGTGAGTAGGGTAGCCAGAGCTCACTGGAGAATTTGTGCTGTCAGTGGGATGACTAAAGGCTTGTCCTGCTTTGTCCTCTACACTGACGGCACAGAAGCTCTGTGCTTACAGGGTCGGCAGCGCGAGTGTGGCTTCTCTGGTGTTACACACGTCTATAGGCCACGGTAACCACTTTTCATCATGTAGGCCGTGCGCTTGTCTGCCACCTAAGTGGTATAAAAAAAAATGTCGGTCTTGTCTAAAACAAAGGAATTTGAAAGGAGTAGTATACTGAGCTCCGAGCTCTAAAACGCAAGTTTTTAAGGCACCCGGGTTAAAAAGCCACGTCAAATGTTCTCTGAGGCACAGAGGGAACTCAATATTTTAAGAATTTTTAAATATTAGATACCCATTCCAAGGTGTAGGTATAAAACCTGTCAATCAGAACTTACGCTGTCTGTAAATTTTTGAACGTTGTGTGTTCTATGGGTATACCTATAGAAGTAATAATACGGTCTGCACTACGTCCCTACGTACTAGCGTTGGTACGCATTATAACTGTTTACACGTCTATACGATGTTTAACGTAGTGTGTTTGATAACATTAGCACAGACCGGAACGAATTTGATACAGGAAAATTGCTTTTCTGTGTGTCGTAAAATTGTTGAACGTTTCGTGGTATAATTTATACCTACCTAATCGACTCATTGTTTTTCTTTAGATAATCATAATCACGATTAAATATAAATAAATTGTCACAAGAAGTATTAGAAGTTAAAAATCATAATGGTCGATGAACGACCTTCGCCCCCCATGAGCGCAGGCCTGGGGGTGACAGGTGGAGCCGCCTGTCACCCTGGCAGAAGCAGGCGGCGGCGGCGGCGGCGCGTCTCGCGCGCCTCCCCGTTTCCGGAGACGAGTTGGGAGTCTGTACCTAGTCTCCACACCCGTGAAGAGGGCCAGATCGTAAGAGATGGCCCTGGGTCGGCCGGGGTGCGAGGGTTATGCCTGTCAACCTCACCTTCGGCAACCAAAACGACCCACAGGCGGCTGATTTTGCGTACGTAAAAAAAATACCTAATCATAATGTTCATTTCTAAAAATAAATTCTACAAACGTGGGCTACGTAGCTCAGTGTGAGATCAATCTTGATCCGCAGGGAAGGCCACAGTCAGAGCCTAACGTCCATGAGTACATATTAATGCTGAACATAATGTAGGTACGCCTTTATATTCATTTTTATTTGTTCGATAGTGAAGTAATCGCTCGGGAAGAATTATGGATTTAAGAGATTTTAACGTTCAAAAACTCTCAGACTGCGTAAGTTCAGATTGGCAAGGTTTTCACTCTCGTGAACGTAAGAGCTATTCTATTGATGTAGACCGTAAACATGAAGTTCAAGAAAAAGTGACAAAATTAGACCTACGTTACATAGTCGCGGATTCTTGCATCGGAACGTCAGGCATTTGTCCGCGAAAAAACGGATAATCCGCGTTTCACGTAGCGTGTCCGTTATTAATCATATCAATAAACGGATATAAGAAGCATTAAAAGTAAATACATATAAGTAATCATAATACTCATTTCTAAAAAATATACCTAAATTTTCAAAATGTTATAAGTATTAGATATTATTTAAAAAATTCTACGAACATGTGCTCGTAGCTAAGTGCATTTGCATGCATTGAAATGTATTGGCAAGCCGACGCGGAAGCGCAGCGTGCATGCTTTATCATATAGTAAAACCTTCAGCTAACCTTTCAAAGGTGACATACATACATGTCATCATTGTGTGTGTTGATCTGTATGTATTATACCTACATATCTACCTCCATATTATATATCAGCTTGTAGGAGGGAGGACGGTCCCAATTGAGCAGTCCGACTGGGGAAGTACCTCCACCCTACAAAATATAACGGCAATAATGTCGTGTAGTACACAATAATGTTTATGGGAATTAACGTGATCATGGTATAGGTGCCTACATATTAAATCGAAACTTTCACACAGAATCTAAACTTAATGACATCTAAATTAAGTATCTTTTCACATTAATAGATGATGCTAAAAACTCGATACTATGTCATGTCAATAAGGTTGAAAATTGCTTGCAGGTTTTTGCTAGGTATCCTATACCTTTGATTTGCCTGACGTTTCGACCAGGTTACACCGGCTGTGGTCACAGACTTATACTCAGTGATCGCGTTAATTTCCGTAAACATTATTATGTATCATGGAACGCGAAAGTTTAAAAGTTAACCTCGTGTTGTGTTCCCGGCGGTGAGTAGGGTAGCCAGAGTTGCCAGGAGACTTTTGTGCTATCAGTGGTTAGACCAAGGCCTTGTCCTGATTTTGTGTTCTACACTCACGGCACAGACTCTTTCTGTACTTACAGGATCGGCAGCACGGATGTGACTCCCCTGGTATTACACCCCTGGTGTTACACACGTTCATAGGTCACGGTAACCAATTTCTATAAGGTGATCCGTGTGCTTGTCTACCACCTAAGTTGTATAAAAAAAACAAAGTCCTCACTTTATAAAAGTATCGTATTCATGTCTAGAATATCATTGCTATATCGCATTTCAGTGAATCACATTTCAGTTGAAGTATATTTTCGCATGAAATGATTTCATAGTAGGCACCTATTACTGGTACACAATATGATATCAAAATGATCCTATTCATTCCACGAATGTTATACGAGAAGTTTCCTTAATAGAATTTCTACCTTGCATTATTTTTATCTTCAATATAATATAAAGAAAAATAAAGCAAACCTACGATATCAAATTACGGTAAACATAACAAGTGGTAGGTAAGTACATATTTTATGTTATAGCAAAAAATATCGGGAGGATATTATTTCTGTTCAGGGAATATTCCTCTCACCGTTCCTCTTAATATTTAATATGAGAGCAATAACATTTCTACAGGTCATTAGATCACGTTATAACTCTCATATTGTTTTGGTAAAGTTTTGTTTGAAGATGAGATGGCTTGTTTTGTATTACAGATTACAGACTATTGTGTAGTTAGATGAGCTAGGTAATCATGCATAAAGGATGATCAGTTCAGCCGCATGATGGGTCTATTCTTCATGCTTGTGAACGGGTGGTACTTTAGGTGATTAGTCATATTGGACATCATGTTGTAATAAATGATAATTATTGCCTTTGGGTTGTGGACGTCAGATGGCAGTCGCTTCTTGGAAAATATCCAAATTCGCCGTTAGACTGGTAAAGCAGACCCCAGACTCCGAGGTGAAACGTTAAGATGAATTCTCAATCCTCCTCATTTAGCCCACCCAAGGTGATCTTACTCACCTTGGGTATCCCACCCAAGGTGAATAAGTATGGTAATTATTTTACCTACTATGCAATATAGATTTTTGTTGGGCTCCATTTTGGTAGCGTTCTTTGTGCCCGTTATTAGGCTATCGGTACACTTGACGACATTTCCGTCTAGTAAAGATAGCCTGAGTCTTATAAATTAAGCTATAACATGTATTGACGTTACGACGTGGCAGAACCGTGCTGGCAAGTGTAGTCTTAGGTCTGCATTACACTGTATACTGTAATATAGGTATTTAAACTAACATGGTCACTCACATCTTTGCAAAAACAACCGGGAACAAGCCAAAGCATAATCGCGAGTGGATACAGTAAGCATCGTGTGTCGTGAACGTGATCGAGATCGGGTTCGAGTTTGTAGTGAGAGTGAAACCAATAGTAGTGCATATACGCGTAGTAAAAGAACTCGAAAGAGGGTAGATATAATTACTCCTAAGAAAAAACTTTTTCTCAGTTCACCGCCACTACTCCAGTTCCTCCGTGATCATGGTGCTTGCAACAGTGCCAAAATATCGGAAACTCAAAACAATGAAACATAGTAAATATCCCGTTTATTTTGATATTGAGTATTTCTGTAGTAACGCACCTGTGCAAATGAGGCTCTTTGTGGGTATGTATTTTTCGATGATTTACCAATAAACAAAAGATTAATGTAGGTTCCTACAGATGAATTTAGAATCTCTTTAGAAATCGGATGAAATAAGGTAGGAGTGTAGGACAGAAACATTTGAAACGGCGGACCTGTTTGAAAGATTTAACGTCGGAAGAGTGAACTCGTGCGGTACAGTACCTATATACATAAGGACTGGGGCAAATGAAGGGTTGTTTTCACTGTCTACTCAGAAGGAAAACGGCGTAAGCAAACTTTACAGCCCTACTAAAACTCAGTAACTGGTAAAGTTTGACGTTTAGAAGTTTATTTTTGGAATGAAATAAGGATAAAATGAAACGACTGGATTATGCCTGCATTGTGATGTTCTTTATCTCGTTTTTCGTGTATTGATTTAATAAAAATTTTTTTTTTTATACCACTTAGTTGGCAGACAAGCACACGGCCCACCTGATGGAAAGTAGTTACCGTGGCCTATTGACGTCTGTAACACCAGAGAAGTCACAGTCGCGCTGCCAACCCTGTAAGTACAGAGTTTCTGTGCTGTCAGTAGAAGACAAATCAGGACAAGCCTTTAGTCTTCCCACTGACGGCACAAATTCTCCAGTGAGCTCTGGCTACCCTACTCACCGCTGGGAACACAACACGAAGTTATTATAACCGCGGTATTCTGTATAAATGAAGTACGAAGAGTTCATCAATTGATTACTTCCATTAGTTTAAGTAATGAATACTCAGTGAAGTTGTACTAACATAATACTGCTGCTGAGTGTTTTAACTAATCATAAAGACTTGGAATTCTTTACCAGCATATGTCTGTGCGCGCCTCATAATTGATGATTACGCGTACGCGCATTATCTGTATGGTGACGGAGAAAGAATCCCCATTTAATTTGACGGGTGTCGTAAAAAATACGCATACGATATCACTGCGAGATAAGGAAAACTCAAAATAAAACCCTGTACCAACCCGTCTGGCCAGCGTGTAAACTGTAGGCCAAAGCCTCCAAACATTGGAAGGGGCCTAAGTTCAGCAGTGGACTGCGATGGGTTAATTGATGGATATCAGCATATGTACCTTCGTGTTCCTTAATTTATACAACCCCATGCGAAATACTCGGCATACGATGACACCGGCAATTTGAACGCCTTCAATACTAGCATTAGCATTATTGGTTACCCTTTTTTTGGCTGCTGATCCTGTAACAACAGAGAGTTTCTGTGTCTTCAGTGCAGAACACAAAATCAGGACAAGCTTCCCACTAACAGCACATAAACTTTCCAGTAAGCTCTGGCTACTCTACTCACCGCCGGGAACATAACACGAGGTTATTATAGCCGTGGTATTCTGTAGGTTGGAGGTAGTCGGACAGCTCAATTTACTCTCATTCCTAAGGTTATCTTTAGCTTCAGGTGAAGTGAACTCATATTGACGTAACTGTAATAAAAATAAGACCTTTAAGGTATTTTTCGTATTATAACGTCTCTATTTTCGTCAGTGGTCGTTGCCATCGATTATGAAGACAATGTGCCCACTTGAATGGTTTTCATCACGTACCGTGCTACACAATCACGCGATTTTTAATGATAGCGAGTGTATGGGCTTTTACAAGCCTCATTATTCAGGTATTTTACGACGTCTTTTGTTACCTGGCGTATAGGCGTTGAGTAATAATGATTTATCAGGCTTGCTGTGATACTTTAGTTTCATGTACTTAGTTAGGTAGGTACCTACTTTTTTGGAAGCTTGTAACAGTTTTAGAACAGCATATTATTCTTTCATCCTGGGAGTTGGTTCCTGTAGCCATATACAAATGTATGTTTTAGCTAGAAACCTATTTATTATTGTACTTGTATTAACTGAATAAGACCAAAATAATATAGAGGTTTAAAATATTGTTATTTATTGCACAACTCATTATCAAGACTAGACATAGGTATATACTTATTGTAATTTAAGTACATTCAAAAACATAAATAAACATAAAATTATATTCCTGTTGGAATAACAAACCTTGATATAAGAGACGAAGTGAATAACAATGAGTCCAATATTTATTATTTGCGCAAATTCAATTGGATATTTACATTCCCTTGTTGTTTTTCAACGTCCCCGTTTTACAAATTTAAAAGTTCTGGAAATAAGCGTTAAAATGTTGTACGTTGGTACTTTCCGTTCCTAGTCCACGTCAGAATTTGATTTAAATCCAATTTACAGTGTCAGGCTTTCGAAATTGCGTTGGAAAATAATTAATTTATACTTACCTGCCTATATACCGTTACGAAACATGTTAATTAATAGGAAAAATACAACGAAACGTCGTCGGGCTTAAATGTAAATAAAACTGAAAAAGTCCCGATAGAATTCATTCGAAGTGGCTCTATAAGTTTTCTTATTCTAGATAGTACTAATTTGATCCTATTTTCAGTAAAATCCTGTTTGGGATCCTTGAGGAATTTTACTGACTAACTGTGCTAACTACTGATCAATTTCTAAAATAGCAGCAAGCTAGTTATTTTACAGTGCGATATAAAAGTGGCGTGTTCAGTATTACGCCCGATTTTATTGCACCTATAGTAGTATTTCAGCAATGAAGTACGTATTTGGAAGCTCGAGTGCTTTTCGAATTGCTCGAATAATTTTCTACGAATAGATTCCTGAACCAGACAAATTATTGCAGAGAGAATTACCTAACAGGTAATTCTTAGTTACTGGAATAAAATTGGAGCTAACAATCTTGCTCCATTACTTATTTCGTTAGAACATGGTTATATAAATCTTGTGGGTTATGTGGGGCCCAACCGGTAGGTAACGGTACAATGGACGAGGCTCTGGAGCATGCTTTTCTTCGGGGTTATGAGGTCAGATGGCAGTTACTGATAAAGTCGTAAAGTTAAAAATGCCATGTAATTACCTAAGCCAAACCAAAAGGATGAGGACGGGTTTGAGTTCCTTTGAGTTATAATAACAGCTTCTTGTTAGGGATGTGCGATATTTATCGATATCGTTGAAAAATATCTATATTTATTTATTTATTTTTTATTTATTTATTTATTCAACTTTATGCACAGTAATTTTGTACAAAGGCGGACTTAATACCAAAGGCATTATCTAACAGTCAACCTTAGGGTGATGTAGAGATACATTGAGGTAGGTGCAGGCAAAATAAGTTATTTGATATTCATAATTTTAAATACCGGGATATCGATATTTTAAAGTGATATGTATCGCGTTCCGAGCCTCTGAAATTATAATAGAAGCTTTACGATAAAAAACGCGAGTGGAGCCAGGTTGTCAAGTATTGTGACGACAAGAGATATGATATCAGATATTACTGTTAAGCATCTATTCTATTTTTTGGGTTTGTGGGTGACGAAGAAAGAATACAAGTATCACTACCCAGTGACTACCCCATCTCGTACATAGGGTGTCGTAAGAGGTGACTGTCGTAAAAATACGCAGACGATATCACTGCGAGAGAAGGAAAACTACAAAATAAAACCCTGTACCAACCCGTCTGTCTAGATGGAAACAGAAGGCCAAAGCCTCCCAACATTTGGAAAGGTTTATGTCCAGTGGTGGACTGCTATACGCATGGACAGTTGATAGATTGATTGATATTTTAATGGCAATACCGTACGGCTCTACCTTAAAAAATAATTAAATAGGGGCTAGGCATTTTAATATTGGCAAATACAATGACGTCATGACTTTCTAGCAAATTATATTCGGGTGGGTCGTTATATACCTACCTATCACATAAAATTAATTAAGTATATTACAATAAACGAAGTATTTATAACACATATGCGAATCAATTATGTAATTACATTGAATAAAGTTACTCATGTATTTCTATAATTAGAATAATTTTGTATTGCATGAATATGTAATGATGTTATTGCGTAAATTGGGCAATTCCAATTCCCATATGCCTATGGCCATGTAAACTACGAAATGGTCTAACAGGTTCTGAAAGGTTAAGTTCATATTTTTGACAGTTTGACTTTTTTTTTCCTCCCTTTTGGCAAGTAATAGATGTATGCCAATGTCTTTAGAATTATTAATGGCGAGATGCCAAGGTCAGGTTTTTCAAGTTACGTTCCTCAGTAAAGTTGTGGGGACTTTACTAGAAGCTCCCTAGGGAGATTTGGAACCAACACGAAAAGTCACAATTTACTGTAATTTGCCACTTTCCACACTTGTGTGCGTTGTCAAAGAAATTATATCTAAAAATCCACCATTTTTATTCATAGATTGTAATTTAACAATAAAGTATTGTAAAAAGTAACAGCCCGATTAATGTTAAATATATCATACACATATACATATCCCGCCTTTAACCCCGGAGCTTAGACAGAGGTGAAACCCACATTTCACCAATCATTGAAATCGGTCTATTGCCGTCTGCCGGGCACTATTGTGAGTCAACAAACAGCCATGCATCTGAGGCTGAGTCTGGACTGTATATATCTGTCTGATGTTTAACAGCCCTATCCCTTAGCCGCCTTCGACGACATCGGGAAGAGATAGGGTGGTCCAAAATCTACTCAGCCGGGAACCACGCAGCTTATATTCATGTATACAAATATGTCTACACATAATTACACCTACGTACTGAGCAGGAACCAACCCGGCAACTTCTGACGTAGCCGTCGAACGCCCTAGCGCCACGGTACACAGAGAACTTTATCATGACGATGAGATAAGAAAGAGGGATGGAGCTATACACTCTATATAGCTAGATCCAGAAAAGAAAGAAAATACATTTTATTTTTGGTGCAACATAAACATACTTAAAACTAAACAATGATATTTATTATATTACCTATTTAGTGCTTGTATTGGGCACATTTAGGTTACACCAAGAATGGGACCAGTTCAGCATAATCCCTCTTTCTCAAGAGAAGCACGTAGATATATAGAAAGATAGATAGATAATTCTTCATTGTACACCAACAGATTTACAGTAGGACAAGTAGGTAGCATGTATACAGTTCAATGTACAATGGGCGGCCTTATCGCTGAAGCGATTTCTTCCAGGCAACCTTGGAATGGACAGTCATGTTATAAAATTAAAAATATAGTGTAGCTATCGGCTAAACTAAAATGGATACTCTATAATACGTCATGGTAAAATTACAAGTCATCAACTTGGTTATGGATATTGAAATAATTTTATAGCCACTACGCATTTTACATTTTTAGGTGGTAGGACATGATTATAAGAGGTAGGACATGAATATAGGAGGTAGGACATGATTATAGGAGGTAGGACATGATTATAGGAGGTAGGACATGATTATAGGAGGTAGGACATGATTATAGGAAGTAGGACATGATGGTATTTCCGTCCCAACTGGGGAAGTACCTCCACCCTACAGAATACCACAGCTATAATAACTTCCTATTGTGTTCCCGGCGGTGAGTAAGGTAGCTCACTGGAGAGATTTTGTGCTGTCAGTGGAAAGATCTGACTATAGTCTAGTCAGATCTGCCCACTGACAGCACAAAAACTGCAGATTTTGTGTTCTGCACTGAAGTTACAGAAAATCTCTGTTCTTACAGGGTCGACAGCACGGGTGTGACTCCACTGGTGTTACACACGTTCATAGGTCACGGTAACCACTTTCCATCAGGTGGGCCGTGTGCTTGTCTACCACTTAAGTTGTATAAAAAAACTGCAGATTTTGTGTTCTGCACTGAAGGCACAGAAAATCTCTGTTCTTACAGGGTCGGCAGCACGGGTGTGACTCCACTGGTGTTACACACGTTCATAGGTCACGGTAACCACTTTCCATCAGGTGGGCCGTGTGCTTGTCTACCACTTAAGCTGTATAAAAAAAATGATTAAAATTAAAATGTGACTCTAGTTTTTTAGTCAATTATACGTAATTTATGTTTTTGTATAGGATTTTGGCTTGTTATTATATCCTACAAAATGTACAAATAGTTTTTGATATATACTTACATTAAAAAAAGTAAAGTTTTATGTTTTACTAGCTGATCCGCGCCGACTTCGCTCGTGGCATATTTTAAAACCTCATATCACCTATTTGAGCCCGTATTTATTTAATTTTCAAATTATGTATGGGAATCTGCCGGATTTATTAACATTAATGGTCACTGCTCCGCTCTCTTAAGTAGTAGCGTGATGATATATAGCCTAAAACCTTTGTCGATAAACGGACTATTCAAAACAAAAAAAATCAATTTGAGAAAAACGGATATTATTATTAAAAAAAAAATCGTGTTGAAAAAATAGGGCTTGACCGTAGAGGGTAGAAAATTCAGGGTTGTAAATATTTTTCATTGTTATATCATAAAAAAATAAATCCTCCCCTTATCACTTAGGGGTATAAAAAATAGATAGATAGTAGCCGATTCTCAGATCTACTGCATATGCATATAAAATTTTAATAAAAATCGGTCAAGCCGTTTCGGAGGAGTATGGTAACTAACACTGTGACACAATAATTTAATATATTAAATAATAACATTGAATGAGTCTTATATTTTTTTTTTTATTTTTTTTTTTATATAGGCCACGCCAACTTGACCTCACCTCGCCTGATGGTAAGCTAAAGGCAAAGTCTCAGGAAAGAGGGTCACCATTACAGACACTAAGTGCTACAATGGTGGCACTCAGCTTGGCGGCCTCATCAGATGCTTTTTCACGCCCCGCTTAAAGGCCCCGGGACTGTAGGAAGAAGGAAACACGTGTGCTGGTAATGAATTCCAGGTCTTGGTGGTGCGGCAAAGAAAAGAGTCTCCGAACCGCTTGGTTCTTGCTCGTATATTCTGCACAGTGTGAGGGTGACATCTAAGGCCTGCACGTGTTGTCCTATGTAGGAAAGGAGATGGTGGGATTAGTTGGAAGAGCTCGTCAGAACACTCACCGTGGTAGAGACGGTAAAATACAGCCAAGGAAGCAATATCTCTACGCATCTGCAAAGGCTCGAGGGTGTTCGTGACCTCAGGGTTCCCAATAATTCGGACCGCGCGTCGCTGCAACCTGTCGAGAGCATCTAGTAGGTATTTCGCGGAGCCATCCCAGAGATGCGAGCAGTATTCCACGCAGGAGCGAATTTGTGTCTTATAGAGAAGACACCGCTGCTCCGGCGTGAAAAAACGTCTCACTTTGTTTAGGAGTCCGAGTTTCCGCGAGGCTGTTTTGATGATGCTCTCGATGTAATTTCTGTTATTCAGTTTGCAGCGAATATCCATGCCTAGGATATAGAGATTGTCCTGCAGTGGAAGTGGCGTGCTCTGAAGAGTGGGAAGGGGAAGGAAAGAAGATACCTTTGCTGTGAACGCACAAGCCTGCGTCTTCTTGGCATTGAACTCGACCATGTTCTCGGAGCCCCATTGAGAAATGTGATTCAAGATCCGGTCCAGTTCAGTGACAAGAAGCTGTCTTTTTTCCACGATATCAGACTGTTTGGCCGCAGGTTGTCCGTGATAACTCCCGTGTAAGGTGCTATCGTCTGCATAGCAATGTATGCTGCCGGTGGACAGCATGTCGTTGATATGCAGAAGAAAGAGAGTGGGAGATAATACAGACCCCTGCGGTACGCCAGCATTTATTTGCAAGAACTCCGAAGCCCGTCCATCACAGAGGACGCGGATACGGCGCTCCCGCAGGAAACTAGCAATCCAGTTGCACAGTCTAGGAGGCAGACCAAAGGCTGGTAGCTTGGAGAGAAGCGATTTGTGCCAGACTCTATCGAAAGCTTTGGCGATATCAAGACTAATTGCCAGTGACTCGCCGTGCTTGTCCATAGCCTCACCCCAAAGATGGGTAACGTATGCTAGAAGATCACCCGTTGACCGTTTCGGCCTGAAGCCATATTGCCGGTCATTAATTAAGGAGTGATCCTCTAGGTGACGCATGAGCTGTTTGTTAATGATGTGCTCGAAGACCTTGCACAGCACTGAGGTGACGGCTATGGGTCGATAGTTGGCTGGCTCTGAGCGATCCCCCTTCTTGGGGATCGGCTGTACATTCGCCTCTTTCCAAGCCGAAGGCACTGTACCCGAGCTGTAGGACAGTCGGTACAGCCGCGTAAGCATCGGAGACAACTCCGCTGCACATTTTTGTAAGACCACCGCTGGAATACCATCCGGGCCACTGGCTTTCCGGACATCGAGTGATTGAAGCACCGCACGAACATCGCATTGCCTGATACGTATTTCAGGCATTACGTGGTCACCATTGGGTAGTGTCGGCGGCTGTATACCGCAATCATCGACTCGGGAATTGGCCGCAAAGAGATTTACTAGCATATTGGCTTTCTCTTGCGGTCCATGGGCCAGGGATCCATCAGGGTAGCGCAGCGGTGGCAGCGAAGACTGACAGAAGTTGGCCTGCACGGCTTTGGCCAGTCGCCAGTATCCACGGCTGCCCGTGGGATGTGCCACTAGCTCTTGACCAAGCCGCGCAATGCGCAGGGCATCCGCTCTGACGTAAGCCCTCTTGCAGACCTTTGTGGCTCTGTTGTACGCCGCCTTGAAGTGGCTCACATTGGGATCGTGCGTGGCACGCGCCCTTACCCAAGCGCGATACGCGGACTGCTTTTGATCAACAGCCCTCGCACACTCGCGCCCGAACCAAGGGCGCACTCCTCGGGCACCGGTGACATCAGTGTACGGGATATAGTATTCCATACCCAGACCGATCTCACCGGCAACAGCAGTAGCACAATCCGAGGGTTTCTTACCTTCAAAGCAGCGTTCAACCCACGGGATGGACGCAAAATAGTTGCGCAGCCCATCCCAATCTGCTGACGAGTAGTGCCAGAGACGCCGCTTCCCCTGCACGGGTCGTGAAGGCGCTATAATTGGCATCTTGGAGCAGACCAGACAGTGGTCGGAATTGCCTAAAGCGGCTTGTACCGAAACACTGTACAGGTCTGGGTGACTCGTCAGCAGAAGGTCTAGCAGAGAGGGTGCTAGGCCCGACCTTCTTGGTATTCTAGTGACGTCGTGTACCAATTGGGTCAGGCCATGCGCCAGAGCAAATGCATGGACGGCTCTTCCCGCATGGTCTGTTTTGGAGGAGCCCAACCAGGTTTCGTGGTGGGCGTTAAAGTCCCCCAAAAATACCACTTCGGCGTTCGGAAACCGTTCCTGCGCATCATCTGCCGCCTGACTCAGATATTCAAAGAGTCGAGTTGTCTCAGCATCTCCTGTATGGGAACGGTAGAGGCACACATAGATCTGACTCGTAGAGCCATGGTCTACGTGTACCCATAGGGTTGAAAAGGATGGGTCCTCAAGGCAGCGCAAACGGCGACAACAAACATCCGCCCTAACAAACACGCACACCCCGGCTTTTGCACGGAAATTTTCCTCGATAACATAGCCGGGGTAAAGCAAGTAGGTCGTGTCATCAGGGCGGCCTATTTGTGTCTCCGTGAGAAAGAGCATATCTGGTTTCGCCGTCTCAAGGTGTTGGTGGACGGCGTTGAGGTTCGCATGGAGTCCACAGATGTTAGTGGACTCCACCTCAAATAGCGAGCTTGTGGGAGTTTGCAGAGCCGCTGTGTTGCCCAATACTCTTAAATGCGCTGCCATGATGAAAAGGAGAAAAGGGCGTGAAAAAAAGAGGTGATTGTCGTCGCAGCACCGCGTGACAAAGTGCGGGATATTGGTTTTGTCTATGATTATGAGGCATGGCGTGAGCCGACACGCCGTACGGAAGGGCCCCCGTACCCCCCCGAATATGGTCGCCTGGCCCCCACTTCCGGTCACCAACCGGCACGACGAGCCATACCGGGATTATGCGCGGTCTGGTGAGGCAGCCTTCCAGGGTGGTTAGTCCCAGTTGGGCCTCTGTACTATACCGCGGGCGGCCAGCGGCACCACCGTTTCTACGGGTCTCCCTGACCGGCGCGTCGCCCCGCACCATCCTCACTAGACTACGCCAAGACCCACTGGTCCCACTAGTGCTGCGACCACCATCACCCCTACCCGGCTATGCATTTGCTGATCCCTGAACGCAATCCAACCGAAATTGAATTACTATGAAGGGTTTTTCGCAATATTGCACGGTGGTACCAACCCGGTCGAAATTTGTGACAAATTTGTGCCGTCAAATCTTTACCAATAAATAGCTGGTTTCTCAACATTGATGTATCACAGTTTCATACCTACTGACTAACTTAACATTTAGTTATTTATTGATCACCTTACCTTAAGAAATAATCTTTGTATCTTTATGTGTATCTTAAGATAATATATAACGTAGGTAAGACATAGAGAGAACTTAAGATCTGATCGATGATCTTTCATGAAATAAGAAACAAAACAACAAATTAAACTAACCCTATAATAACGTTGTTATCACATAGCTATTTTGTATAGCTATAGATAATATAATTCTTAGTTTAGCATAAGAATTATATTTTATTATCTGTGGGATAGCTAAGCAAGTCGAAACATAACCTGAGAAATATTTAATATTGATCTTTCTTCACCCTTTCTAAGCACGAGGTATTAGAAAAGCATTAATAATTCATGCTAAGTCAATTTCGTTTCATCCCACTTGACGCCGAGCAATAAAGCTTTGAGTGACGTATCCATTAACAAGACCCCTACCATTGTTTCAGGTAATCTGAAGAGGCGATTTGGGCGGGCGCGCGGCTTCGTTCTGCGCATGTTCGACGCACTATGCAACTGCACGCACACGGCTGCAGCTGCTGCCGCCCGTTCGACTCGCAACAACCCTTTCACGAAGCGTTAACTCGATCACATTTCACTTGTAATGAAAACCATTAGTTACCACCTTGTTTTGTCCTTAGTTGACGAATTTGTCTTTGTTTAGTATATTATTTGAATTAGGAACTTGAGCTATGGACGGTCGAATTCCAAAAATCATATATTTGAGTTTGTTATTTTTATATTACACAGGATCAGTTAAGTATAAGATGTTAAAGATTCATTTTGTTATTTTGTATAGCGGTGGTCGAAAATACTACCCACATGTAAATACTACAACCTATTAAATAAATTATATCAGGGGGCTACTATGAAACATCCAACACTTCGGGCCCGCCTGTAACACGAACAAAAATCGTAGCAATTAGCCACGTAGGTACCAAGTCACTTCGATTTCTTCTGGTAGGAATTATGAAGAATTAATATTTACATACCGTCCTCGAATACGATTTCGAGATAAATATCTTACATGGAACCAATTCTCGAAATTTCGAATGTCGAATTTCGAACTGCAGGTAGGTAATTCATGGCAGGCTTACTGACAGTGATATGTGAAAGTATAACCAATGTGAATCAAATAAGAGGGATCTAATGAATAATGTCACAAATAACAATTAGTATTGTACGTGCTTAACGTGCTTAATCAAATGGCAAGTAAAGGCTGTACCAGAAAGAATGCGTTTTGATCGTAATCGTACAGCATAACTACTTAGTAGTTACCACCCAGGCCACAAATAATGTACACTTTGACGTTGTAGTAGGCAATCGAAGAGAAAACCCTCTGTAGGTATTTACAACTTATATTTATTTTTCTACCTTATTATATCTTGCATTTTTTTTTGAGGATTGTACTTTTAGATAGGTACATATTAGGATACCTACTTGTATTTTGGATTAGTTTTCCTGTGACGTGACTCACTGAAGGTTTAAGCGACTAACTTTTTCCGCTGACAGCTGACACTATGACTATAGTCGATCGTTAAACGACCAATGTGTACTGTCAACGACAAAAATACGTTAACAAATTCTATATTTTAAGTAATTATTTTAGTAGGTATGCAACAGTACCTAATCCTCAAGTTTCGTCCATTCGTTTTCCAAACTTGGTATTGTAAACTCGTAACACAATAGAAATTGACCTACGTTCTGTTAAAGGTATAAAATTCTGTACCTACTCGGTTTGTAATAAAATATTTTTTCGAACTTCCAGAGGGTTGTTTAATCTATTTTCTAGTTACAGACGGCTGAGTCCCAAGCCCGCTACAATAATGTACTTAATTAAATGAAAGAGAATGTTAAAACACATTCTACATACCTACTCGTAATTATATTGCTAAATAAGGCAACAACAAGAAATGTTTCTCAAATGTGTCTACAGATTCAATAATTCAGACAACTCTTTCGTGGGTTTCCCGTCAGAAGTGTGGACTATCTGCCAGTTAAAATGTCGAAAAATACGGAAATAAATTCCTTCAAAGGACCACTACGAACTTAGTTGCAACTTGCAACTCACAACTAACTAAGTGCTGTTTGTTGTTGCTGCAGCTACTACTTAATATGGTACCTACTTATTGTTACATGGCTTTGGTCGTGTAGGTATTAAGTTTATCAGAATTAACGAAAAAACAGTATTTTCTAAAACAAAATTGAAGAGATAAATTTCTCATTCGAGAGTTTCAGGATCTCGAAGAAAAATTATAGGAAATCCATAAAAATACTTGAACCGTAAGTGGGATTTCTGTTTTCAAGTATTTCCTCGTAGAGTAAGAAGTACTTTACTCCCATTTAGCGAGCGCGTTGGCGTGCGATCTCACTTGTACCAAGGAACTTCTACATAAGTGGCATAAGGATGCTTCTAGTATGAGCAGAACTTTAGATTCTTTCCTTAAATGTATTCTTTACTTAACTGGTCCTGTAAAAGGTCCTTTATGACCTTCCATCAATGACCTACTTATAGCCTATAAAAAATTGTTCATATTTTGAAACATACAAATCAAATGGTACAGAATTGCAACAACTAGATATTGATATAATAACAGGATATAAAACCAAGAGGAAGTGCCACAATAGATAATCGTCTTTTGACACAATGTTTGACAGATGTTAAGCTTAATTGGCTGCTGACATTTACTGTCAGGTCTATATTCTCTATTAAAATTATCACTAATTATATCAGTGTATACTGAGACGTGGTTAGCCCGATTTAAAGGCACTTCCCTGGATTTTCTATTCTGAGAATGTAATAGGTACATGATTTGACATAAGTATCTGATAAAATGACGACTGATTGATGATGACAATTAAAATAACCCTCCTTGGCTGTCGGGTAAAAAATGGAAATCTAAATGGTATTGTCGTAGCTTTCGAGCATATAGAAGACTAAGCCCGGAGTTGATGACAGGGCATCGATTCTGCTAAAACATCCATTTAATTTAAGACCTTAAGACAATTGAGTTAAAGTCCAACATTAAAAGGCCTTTTGCAGAGTGAACGAAAAAATGTAATGAAACTCTTTTAATTTAATTTTGAATTTTAACGTGAGAGAAATAAGGTCTAAAATTGTATGCCTTTTTAGCAGTGCCTGTGGTTTTGCTTTAGTAGAATCTAAGCCCAGTTTTGTATTTTCTACTGATATCATCAGCTTAATATATCCTTCTGTCATAAAATGTAGTGGATCTATAAATACTTCACCTTGGTCTTCCTAGTATCCTGAAATGTTACATGGTGTTATGTGATCGGTGTGATTACGCTTATAGTACGTAAGGATGTATTTAAGTAGTTTATTATATTACAATCTGGCAATATGTACCATGTAGCGCTCGGGGCATATATCTTGAACCTAAAATGTGCCGTATACCTACGTGTAGTACCTACGTGATTCTTGGGTGTATTTTGAGGATAGCAAGGAGTGATGCTGCGTTAGACGAGCTCAAATTCATCAAGCATAGATTACCTATTACCATATGTTGTGTAAAGACTCTTTACACGTATCTACCGAGTCTTTACACGTACAATCCTAGTGCGCGCGGATTGTCCGTGTAAAGAGGCCGTTTGTCTCGCGATTTAGGTCCAAAATACGTTTCCCGAGGTAAACTTCCTAATTTGGTGTACTTTTTCATAGTTCTTATAAGTTACAAAGGCGTTGTAAACTGTTAATCTTTTGTAAGATTTTTAATATCTTATTGGACCCAATGGGATAAAACAGGGAAATACAAGGCTAATATCACAGTATTAATATCTTATTACTGTGCTAATATATCAATTTACTTGTTCAGTAACAACAAGTAAATTTATATATAAACATGGAATACTGACACAGTATAAGTTTTTAAAATTTTCTCCGCAATTTGCTTATTTTTCCTGTCCGTATCTAAAAACTTTCTATAATGTATTCGGAAAGTTTGAAATAGGTAAAGTTGCATCATTATTTTGTCATTAGATACTTTTGATACATATCTAATTTCAGAGGGCAAACGAAATTTTAGTTTGGAGGAAGAGAGGAATGCTATAGATAAGTAGGCACATACATGACACTGGCAGGTACCTACCTAGACCTTCTTAGAGGTTTAAATCTCGAACAGGAATAAAAAAAAACAGGTATAGGTACCTAATTGGGAATTTGACTGAGTAATCAAATAAGTTACTTTTTACTAAACGTCAAAACGAATAAGTTGCAAGGAAACTTGTATGAAATAATTTATTGTGAAGTCATATTTTGTTGAGTGGATTATGAAAAATAAATGAATACGATAAAATAAGCACAGACTCAACTTTTACAGCCTTTTTACCATTCTTAATTTAATAAGCTCAGTTAAATAATTTATTTTAACTAAAGGAAAATAATTGATTATGAAATCTTATCTGAAGTGTTTTCAAACGACTGAAATAATACAAGTATCTCAGTTATAACTCTTGGAGAATACGGCGGGCTATCTCCTCATCTAATTGAGACACCCCTATTGTTTGAAACACAGATAATATTTTCCTCAATCATTCGTTTCAAATCGAATGAATATTTACTTTCAGGATATTTATGAGGAAAATGGGCTAAAAATATCATTGGTATCGATTTCATTTACTTTAGTCACAATACCGTATCGATTTGATTAGGACCTAGGATATATTCGATATTGAAAAGAAAACTATGATCAATTTTTTAAGTTTGAGTTACCTGGCGCTCACTTCTACTAAAGCAAGACTTTATTTCTTTTGTTTTATAGTCACAATCAAATAAAAAGAGTTTCATAGGTAACAATTTTTCAATCACTCTGCAAATAGCCTTATAATTTTGGACTTAGCCGCATTGCCTTGACGTAGATACCTATCCATATCAGTCTATCATATCTAACAAAACATGAAAAATACAGTAACATTACGCCTTTGTAATTTAGAATCTATATACAAATATATATTCTTTATATATCCATATGTGTCTAACATATAAACAAACATACTGTACTGTAATGGATGTTTTACAATATTTTGTTTTGTAATAAATGTTCTATAACTTATAGAAAGATCTGTAGAAAAAAAATCTGTCGCATTCAATGTTAGTTAACGTTGAGTACACATTATAATATTATATCTAATTACACACATACCTATATATTTTATGATGTATGTAAAAGCTAAGAATTTTGTATGTACTTTTCTATTACAAAAATGTAATTTTCTACAATGCTGTGAATTGATTTAGACACATTTCTGGTTGAGTATCGTGTGCAGTTTTTTTTTACTTTAGTACCTACTTACAGCTTATCTATATTCTTCAGCAGGCTACCATGAAAGTAGGTACCTACCTACTTCAAAACTTTGGGGTTGCATGAAAACGTAGCATTACCATGAAGTAACTTGGTATTACATTTAATTTGGTATATACGCTTTTGGCCGAACGAAATATCCTAGTGCTTTCAGAACAGATTGCGTTATCTAAGTATATTTATTTCATGGTAGGTAGGTATGTACCTATTGTACTTAGTTACATTTCATGGTGGGCCTACGGTTTAGTTATATTATACCTATAATTAATTTTAAGCACAAAAGCTAAAAGCTTATTACAGGAGTTAATCTTCGAAACAAACTTTTATTGTCTTTCTATTTTATTTAAAAATATTTTTTTCTAATTAAAGTTGTTTTATACGGCTTACAGATTTAGTTATTTACGTAAGTACAAGATATACACTCTATAAATAATTGTCTGAACTGAGAGAGAACACTAAACCTACTTTATAAACAAAAGGAAAATATAAATGTCTATACATGTAAACATAAAAATAACCTATAGGTAGGTAAATTTTCAGTGTACGTTTCTGTAGATAACGCCTAGTATCCATTAGGCAATATTGTTGCGTGCCTTGTTGCACAACAGAGTCGCGCAACAACAACAAACAATGTCTTTCCACATCCACACAATGATCAATCGTCGTACAAACTGGCAGCGCGTCATGTTCCGCTACAGTCGGCAACATCGCGCACGTTGCGCAACATTGCCGTCAAATGTTGCCTAGAGGATACGAGGCTTAAATGTTCACAAGTAACTTGAATAAGTGTTAAAATAAATGTTTAATGTGATATCCTGCCTGTAAACCTTTCCCAGTGTGATTCTACAGAAATCTTCTAAAAAATAAAATGATTTTATAAATGATTTGTGTGTTTTATTCAAGAGTCACGAAGAAAGACCAATAAGATAAAATATCATTATTCGTGATATTTTCAACCAACTTAAAAAAAAATGTTTTGTCTGTCTTTAGATATTATTTTTTTAAATCGCTATAGTAGAGACTCAAGTCGTCAAGGAACTCTGAGGAACGAAATACCTCTTCAAGGCAATTAATAAGTCACATACAGGTGCGGTCGCAAACTGAATTTGAGGGGGAGGGGGTCACTGTTTTTTAAGGGTGGAAACGCGCCATCTGCTGGCGGGGATGGTTATTTCGAACTTGAACCGAAAATAAAGAGTCTCTGTTTTATACCGCGTGCTTTTTCTAAGCAAAGTTAAATATTCCCAATAAAAAGTAGATATAAATATTCTAGAACATTCTACATAATGTTCTTTAGCTAGATCCAAAGTAGGTAAGCATAGCTTAACTAGCTTTCAATTTTTAATGTTCTAGACACTACTATTTTTGTAAATCCTTAAATTATTGTACACAAAAACATCTGAACCATATTTATACATACAAATTCAATTTATTTATTTTTAACATATAAACATGGTTAAAAATTATTATCGTCTAATAATTTGCACTAATCTGAAATCAAACCTAGCGAATTCTTACTCAATAGCAGACGAACGCTTATCTGTTTTACTAAATCCGCCAGTGACATATTTTATCCTACAGGGTAGGTAGGTAAACAAGCCGATGAAAATTACAAAAGTTCGAAGAAATTCTGATTACTTAGCTCACGAAGTTTGGGGACAGCTAAACCATAACAACTTAAGTTTACAAACTTCCAAATACTTGGAACTTCGGAGTGCTTTAAAGCTTATCAGGTAATGCCCTTAAAGTATTTTATGTAGATATTCATGTTTAAGCAAATATTGATTAAAGGGAAATAGGATAGGTCAAGGTAGATAGATACTAACATAGACTAGGTACTTAGTAAGTAAGTAGTTCAAACCACGTAAGTACCTAGTAGATATTTAGGTAATAATAGCACTTTTTTAACGTGCGGTAATCCCCTCAGAATAACTGCCCTTCCCTCTGATATAATCCCCCTTCCCCACCCCGCCGTCTCCAGCGTATTCTCCCTGACTTACCTGTGCTAGGCACTCCTAACATTCCTTTTCACTCTGGATCTCCCGATCAACTCCTTAACTACTGAACTACAGACGCTTCATCACATCTACTCACCATCATCCCAACGTTAGAGACAACGCAATATTAGCTTTTATACGAGTGAAACCGAAGAAAGAATTAAGATCACCATCACATCACACTTTACATGGATTGGAAAAATCTGAACTGAAACTAATTCTATGCTATATTCTGTCTTTGGTTTCACTCGTATAAAAGCTAAATGGTAGGTACGTTACCTATCATTTTCCTCCTGGGTAGAATAAGAGGGGCCGGGGTGCGAGGGATAATGTCTTAGGCAAGCTTAAGGCACCCACTCATTGACCGACAATTGTCGGCGTAGGTACACACACTCGGATTGTACCTATTTTTGTATTAGTCGTCAGTCCAAAACCGTAAACAAAACTGCTAGCGTATTAACGGGTGACAGGTGGGAACAAGACGGGTGCGGTTTTAGTCGGTTCAAGTCCAACATAACGATCCCGGCCCGAAATGAAGTATTAAATTTTCTCAATCTTTAAGGGGTCATTCACTATTCTAAGTTACATATCTACAAAGGGTACCTACTAATTTTATATGTGGTAGTCAAGCTACACTATGAATATTTTTTATTATCTTAGCAGGTCAATTCGAGCTCTCGGCCATCAAATAGGTCAAGCGATGCCGCCAAGGGTTTATTTTGTCTCGCTTATTATCGGTAAGGGTCTGGGTTAATTGTTTTTTCGCTTCATTAAAACATAATATGATGGTAGGGAAAGATTTTACTTTTCAAGTAAGAATGAATGAATGAATGATTTTTATTGTTAATAGACTTTTAGCGTGGTTTTTCAAACCATAGAGATGTAAAACTGAGTGAATCTTAAAATATAAGCAGTACCTAGACGCATCTTTTAGTCTATAATCCGGTTTCTTACGTCAGAGGTGCTAGTCATGGAACTAATAAGTACTACGTACAACTGGAATGTGCACTCACTATAAGCGTGTACACAATATAAGACTTTAATGAAATGGGTGAAAACTGTATTTAAAACGAACGGGGAAGCGAGCCGATAGAGACAGCAAGCACGAGGTCAATGTGTCCCTTTCTATTATTGCCAGTACACATGACAATGGTCCGTTTCCGGTCGTTGTAGTGGCAACAAGTCGCGGATATTTGTCAGCAATAAAACACTTATTAAAAATAGTTATAGTTACACTTTAAGAACTGTAGTGCTTCAAACATCAGCTAAACAACATCAGAAGACATAGGAAAGAAGGATCCTTGGATATTCTCAAAAACAACTAGTTAAAAGTGAAGCTCAAATATCAACAATTGAGGTTAGAATAAAATATTTTTATAACCTAAGTCAATTTGACAGCCGGGAAAATAAACAAATAAACAAATACCCGCAATACCAGTCAATACCCGAACTGACAGTCAGTTGACAACTACCCCGAGAGTTGCCATCACAAAAAATCTACTAAACAAATATTTTCTACCAAGTTGCATTTACGTTCCATTTCACATAACCTCATCTGACAACATGGAAGAGCAATTTCAATTATTGTTTGATAGAATGAAGATAGAAATGGAGAAACAGACAAATGATCTAAAAGAATCTCTGACACAGAATATAATGCATCGAATGGAAGAAAAATTAACTCCTATGATAGAAGAAAATAAAAAATTAAAACAAAAAATTTGTAACCTGGAGAACGAGATTGAGTATTTGAAAAAAGAGAAGAAAAGTAACAATATAGTTATTTATGGTTTAGAAGAGAGTGAAAAATCGGTATTGGAGCTATTTCAAACCGTTAAGGAGATCTTTAAACGAGACTTAAATTTATCCGTGGAAGAAAATGAAATAAACAGACTATACCGTATAGGGAAAAATAAAGTTGGGAGCAAACATAGACCTGTGCTGCTATCATTTATAAATGGATGGAAAAAAGACCAAATTATAAAAAACAAAAAAATGTTGAAGGAAATCTATCTATCGGAAGACTATTCTAAGGAAGTCATAGAAAAGAGAAAGGCTTTGATACCACAGCTGCTAGAGGAGAAGAAAAAGGGAAATATTGCTTTTCTCAACTATGATAAGCTAGTAGTTAAAGGACCCAACTCTGACAAAAGAAAAAGAGAACTATCTACTTCACCAATGTCGACTTCCACCACTAAACCTAAAAAGCAACAAACGATAAGTTCTATTAAAACTAACAGGACAAACGCCTTCGATTTGCTGAGAATTCGATCGAACTCTCTCACTGATATACCCACACATAAAAAACAATAGCAATCATCAACCTGCAAACGGACAATCCAACCAAAATATAAAAACCAAACAAAAGAAACTACACAATCTCTCCCAAGCCGACTGGTCCTCGTGGGGGAAAATGACCACAACCCTCCAACAACACAGGAAAACAATTGTGAAAACAATCACAGTAGATCAAAAATCTATGTTACAGCTCTCAATGTACTTACGCTTAAAAACGATGAAAACCTTACAGAATTAACACATGCGTTAAAACAGATTAAATGGGACATCGTCGGACTGAGCGAAGTAAGGCGAATGGGAGAAAGAATAATTTCGTACCCTGACTTCCTTCTATACCATATAGGCGCAACTCCAGGTCAGTATGGAGTGGGTTTTATTATCCAAAAATACCTCGCGACCTATGTGGAAAGCTTCATAGGAATATCAGAGCGCATAGCAGTGATGAATCTTAAGCTGCCGGGGTACAAAGACCCATGGTCCATCATACAAGTATACTCACCTACGGAACAATCAGATACAAGATTAACGGACTCATTCTACCGAGAACTAAATAAAGCAATCCAAGACCATGCTCACAAAAACCTCGTTGTAATAGGAGACTTCAATGGTCAAATTGGAGAACGACAACCAGATGAGGATACAGTCCTTGGGCCATTTATATATAAAAAAAAGGCCAGAAGTAAAAACGGAGAAAGGCTTGTACACTTTGCTCAGGAGAATGGTTTGAAAATCTTAAACACAGTCTTCAAGAAGAAAAAAAGTAAGATGTGGACCTGGTTATCACCAGACGGGCTAATTAAAAACGAAATAGACTTTATAATGACGAATAAAAGCAGATATTTCTCAAACTTGACAGTCCTTAGCAAATTCAACTTCAACACCAACCATCGAATTATCCGAGCAGAACTGATGACGAACCCGCCCAAAATCCCAAGACCAAGAAACAATATGATAAACACAAAACCTACCAAATACCAAACAGCACAAATGGCAAATTCTATAACGAAAAATCTTACAGAATACAACAAAGAGACAACAAACATGAAGGTGCAAGAAAAATACAACTGGTTAGAAAAAACAATCAAAACAGCTATTAAACAGGGAAGTAATAAAAAGGACCTACCCAATGAATGGATGACTACCAAAACCATTAACCTACTTAATCAAAGATCTGACCTAATTAATGGAAAAAATACTAACTATAATAGAAAGCAAATAGCAAAACTCAGTAAAGAAATAAAAGAAAGTATTAGAAAAGATAGAACACAGAAAAGAATGGAAACAATAGAGAGACACATTCTACAGACAGGAGGAATAAAAAAGGCATATAAGGAGTTAAATAGCAAAAAGGACTGGATCATACAGATGAAAGATAGCAATAACTTGAAGGAAAATAGAAGGCAAGGAATATTAGGAATTGCTACATCCTACTACAAGAAACTATATGAAAGCACTATTGTGGAAAAAGAAATAAAGTTGTTGGAAATCTCATCCGTACCCAGCATAATACAGGAGGAAATAGAATTCGCTATAGCAACGCAAAGAGACAATAAAGCTCCAGGACCCGACGGAATAAGTAACGAAGTACTAAAGCAAACGAAACATGCAATAACACCTGTTCTAAAAGACATATTCAATGATATTATAAATACAGAAACGATACCCCAACAATGGACTGAATCTAATATAATCCTTCTGTACAAAAAGGGTGATCAATATGATATCGGAAACTACAGGCCCATAAGCTTGATGTCCAACCTGTACAAAATATTTGCAAAGATCCTACTCAAGCGAATGGAAAGACAACTTGACGAGCAACAGCCTATAGAACAAGCAGGTTTTAGGAAAGACTATTCAGTACTTGATCATATCCATGCTGTTAGGCAAATCATCGAAAAATATACGGAATACCAACTCGAATATTACCTAGCATTTGTCGATTATAGCAAAGCATTCGACTCATTATTACATACAAACATTTGGGAGGCGTTAAAAGAACAAGGGATAGCACAAAAATATATAAGATTGATTAGAAATGTATACAAAAACAGCGCGGCGTGCATTCAATTAGAAAAGAAAGGAAATTCGTTTAAGATACAAAAAGGAGTAAGACAAGGAGATCCTCTCTCTCCAAAACTTTTCTCCTCTGTTTTGGAAATGATTTTTAGAAATCTTGAATGGGAAAATCTAGGTTTGAATATAGATGGCCGCACACTAACACACTTAAGATTTGCCGATGACATTGTGTTATTCGCAAAAACGCCAGAAGATCTAAATAAAATGTTAAATGAGCTAGCATCGGAGAGTGAAAAGGTAGGACTAAAATTGAACCCTGAAAAAACAAAAGTAATGACGAACGGAAATAAAAGCAACATAAACATAGGCGAGACACAAATAGGCTACGTTGAAGAGTATATATATCTTGGACAGCTGATATCACCCAAAGATAACATAAACAAAGAAATCCAAAGAAGAATAGCAAACAGTTGGAAAAGGTATTGGAGCCTAAGCGAAATAATGAAAAACAAAAACCTTCATATAGCAACAAAAAGTAAATTATTCAATGTCTGCATTCTACCAACCCTAATATATGGAAGTCAAACATGGGCCTTATCAAAAAACACCACCGATAGACTTGCTATCTGCCAACGAGCAATGGAGAGAAGCATGATGGGAGTAAAGAGGAGGGATAGAATAGGAAACATTAATATTAGGAGAAAGACCAAGGTACAGGACGTCACCCTAAAAATAAAAAGGCTGAAATGGAAGTGGGCGGGACACATGGCCAGAGGAAAGGATAAATGGAGCAAAATAACAACACGTTGGTACCCAAGGGAAGGCAAAAGGAAAAGAGGCAAACAACAAAAAAGATGGGACGACGATATAAGGCAAGTTGCAGGTACAACATGGAGTAGAGTAGCCATAGAGAGATCAGAATGGAGTAGGTTGGAGGAGGCCTTTGCCAATTGGCAAACGGACTTACAAAAAATAAAGAAGCATCAAATAGTCGAATATACTTAATTTCGATAAAAAAAAACAGTGCAGTGGTTTTTTAAAACTTAATTGTATATTTTGTCCGAATAAAAGGCTTTATTATTATTATTATTATTACACATGACAATACTTTTTAGTAGTTTATTATATTTGTGAAACTATTATTAAATATTATAGTAAAAAAAATGTGTGCTCTTGACTCGTTTCAGTCATGAAGTAGAAATAAAAACGTAACATTTTATGATCATTAAAACATCGCAAGGTTCTAAACTGTAAACATATAATTCTTTTGGTAGTACAATAGTAGGATTTTGAACATTAACGTCGCAATCAGCTATCCTTAATGGCATAGGGTGTATGCGCTGACTTGTTCGTAGTCTCAAAGTAATTTTATTACCAATTACTATACTAATTTAAAAATTACTATCATGGTGAAAAGGTGTTTTAAAGGTTGCAGCAGTGAAACATTGGCAGGATGTAACATATTGTTACGATGGACGTATCGCCATTGATGTTGCTGGACCTTTTCCAATGACTGAAGAAGGTAACAAATACATCATAGTAATGCAAGATTACTTCACTAAGTGGCCTGAAGTATTTGCGACACCCAACCAGGAAGAAGTCACTGTGGCAAGGAAACTGGTTCAGGAAGTGGTCTGCCGGTACGGCGTACCTATGGAGATCCACTATGACCAAGGACAGAACTTCGAGTCTGCTCTATTTCAAGAAATGTGCAAACTCCATGGAATGAACAAGACCCGTACGACTCCAGCGCATCCGCAGTCAGATGGAATGGTCGAGAGGTTTAACCAGACGTTGGAAAATCACTTGGCTAAAGTTGTCGATGAACACCAAAGAGATTGAGAATCCCACTGTTCCCGATGTCCTATCGATCTGCGGTACATGACAGTATGGGACACACCCCAGCGAAAGTGAATTTTGGTCGCGAGATTAGGCTAGCAGTGGTCTTCTTGCGAAGTTGCCGTAATATGGACTCCCCGAGGGACTTTGCGAATGGATCGCCAGCTTTTTGTCCAACAGAAGCATCCAAGCTGTCGTCGACGGCAGCTGCTCGGACCGCATGAACATAAACGCTGGTGTCCCACAAGGCTCCGTGTTGTCTCCGACGCTGTTTCTGCTGCATATCAATGACATGCTGTCTGATGGCTCCATTCATTGTTATGCGGACGACGGTACCGGGGACACGTGTTACACGGGCCGTGCAAATATCCCTCAGTCCGAGGTGGAGAAGAGTCGCGAACAACTTGTGTCTAAAATCGAGACTACTCTCTCTGGAGTATCCGATTGGGGACGACTAAACCTAGTCCAATTCAACCCCACTAAGACACAAGTATGTGTATTCACCGCTAAGAAAACCCCATTCATTGTAGCGCCGCAATTCCTGGGCACACCGCTTACCATCTCCTCGAGTATCGGGATCCTTGGTGTCGATATCTCCAGCGACGTCCAATACCGAAGTCATTTGCAGGACAAGGTTAAGTTGGCATAAAGAAAACTCGGAGTGCTCAACAGGGCGAAGCAGTACTTCACTGCGGGGCAGCAACTCCTTCTTTATAAAGCACAGGTCCGGCCTCACATGGAGTACTGCTGTCACCTTTTTGCTGGAGCACCTGCATACCAGCTTGACCCCTTCGACTCGTTGCAAAGACGGGCATTGAGGCTGGTTGACAATCCCATACTCACAGGTAGAGTGGAACCTCTTAGCCTTAGGAGGGATTTTGGCTCACTGTGTGTGTTCTACCGCCTATACAATGGTTTGTGCTCAGATGAATTGTTTGACATGATGCCCGTAGCTACATTCTATCATCGCACCTCTCGCCATAGGCAGGGAATTCATCCCCACACATTGCGACCTGAGACGGTACGCACTGTGCGGTATGAAAGAAACTTCATCCCACGCACACTCAAGCTGTGGAATGACCTCCCTGCTGCGGTTTTCCCAAGCGCCTACAATATGGGGTTCTTCAAGAGGGGCATCAGAAGATTTCTTCATGGTCGGCAGCACGAGTGTGACACCCCTGGTCCATAGGCCACGGTAACCGCTTCCCACCAGGTGGGCCGTGTGCTTGTCTGCCAACTTAGTGGTATAAAAAAATAAAAAAAATGCAATAACCGATACGCCACCTGATAGTCCTAAGCCTGTGACGGATTACGTGAGTGAACTTCGAAACCGACTAGACGAGGTGCACAGAATGGTCCGGGAAATCAATCTGAAGACAGGTGAAAGGATGAAAACCCGGTACGATAGAAATGCAAACACCAACGGTTTTTAAGAAGGAACACTGGTATGGTTTCATAATCCGCTACGCAAGAAGGGGAAATCTCCAAAACTCCAAGCTCGCTGGAAAGGGCCCTATACGGTTATTACGAGAATCAATGACGACGACCTCCGTGGCGTAGCGGTAGAGCATTCGACTGCTATGCAGGGGGCGCGGGTTCGATTACCGCTCAGTGCAAATATTTGTATGCATGAATATGTATATTTGCATTGGTCTGGGTGTTTCTATGTATAATATGTATGTATTTACAAAAAAAAAGTATCTAAGTATGTTTATCCGCGTTCTAGATCCCACGTGTTCTAGAACACAAGCTAGTTAAGCTATGCTTACCATGGGTCTAGATAGCGTTGTGTAGAATGTTGTGGAATATTTATTTATTTATTAATGACATTACTTATCGCATTAGGAAGGGGATTAGGGAAAAACCAAAGGTAGTCCATGTGGATAGGTCGACGCGTCATCATGGAACAAATGATGCTCGGGACGAGCATGACTAAAAGGGGGGTAATGTTACGACTGACGTCGATATCTCGAAAACTAGTAATCGAATCTTCAAAAAAAAATATGCAAATTAAGAGAGATGTCAATTCCTATTTCTTGCAAAATATTTGGTCACCCTAGCAGAGTGAGATACAAGCACCTCCTAGTTACTATCTCTTTCGGACCGTTTTCCTAGATCAGTGCACATTCCGGTTGTACGTAGTACTTATTAGTTCCATGGTGCTAGTCAATATTTTCGTAGACATTTCCATTTTTCCATTGAGAGTAAAGTACGCGCCACGATTTAAGTCCCTTGGCCGCGGGCGTGGCAGTCGCAACATGTAATGTTGCCAGTATCGTCTTTTTATTGTACTTGATCTGTCATTGCTCAGATACCTACGAATGTAATATTAGTTGAATTGCTGAACTTAAGAAGTTAAAGGAATGAAAACTTCAACCAAAGCGCGTCAAGAGACAGTCTTTGAGCGTGGTTGCGCCGATGGTAGAATTTATATTTTTCGCTATAGTAATAGTTCAAGTCATTGACGCGGAAACACACGCTTCCTGTACCCATCTCCCTCCCGCGCTACCTTTTAAAGTGAGATAGCAATAGTTTCCGCACCGCTCAGTTGTCAAAATAGACGCATATTCACTTCGCAATTGAACTAGAAACAATGGCCGCCGCGCACGCGACTCTTAGAAATTAATAATGTTTGTTGGATTTTAACCGCTTTCATGGACCTTTGCCGATCGGATTGTGCCTCTCGTGTGTCCCTCAAGTGATTTAGTGATGTGGGCGGCAACTCCTGAGCCAGGAAGAGAAGATTGGTGCACCGGCTGCGACGACGGCACGTGGCCCCGTGAAGGTTAGTGCATCCTCTCCTAATTTCTCGGGTTGCATTCAATGCCTAAACCACATCCGCGGCAACCCGATCACCTGTCTTGTTTGTTGTGTAAAGCGTCAATGGAACAGTTAACTTCACCCCCCGCGAAATACAGTCCACTAGCTCACGTGGCGAGAATTGCGCCACCATTCTTTTTGGTCCTGATCGAACCGGATCCTTAGCCGTAGTTCGTAGTTTGTTATTATTCTATTGGGAATAAACGCACCGCACCTAAATACCTAGTTATTTTAGTAGAAAACCCCGCATCTAGGCATTTAGGTTTAGATTTTGTTGTCCGTTCGCCGCTGGCTCGCATCGTATCTACCTAATACATACATAGGTTAGGTACGTGTAATCGCATTTGTTATTATTCTATTGAGAATAAACGCACCGCACCTAAATACCTAGTTATTTTAGTAGAAAACCCCGCATCTAGGCATTTAGGTTTAGATTTTGTTGGCCGTTCGCCGCTGGCTCGCATCGTATCTACCTAATACATACATAGGTTAGGTACGTGTAATCGCATTTGTTATTATTCTATTGGGAATAAACGCACCGCACCTAAATACCTAGTTATTTTAGTAGAAAACCCCGCATCTAGGCATTTAGGTTTAGATTTTGTTGTCCGTTCGCCGCTGGCTCGCATCGTATCTACCTAATACATACATAGGTTAGGTACGTGTAATCGCATTTGTTATTATTCTATTGAGAAAAAACGCACCGCACCTAAATACCTAGTTATTTTAGTAGAAAACCCCGCATCTAGGCATTTAGGTTTAGATTTTGTTGTCCGTTCGCCGCTGGCTCGCATCGTATCTACCTAATACATACATAGGTTAGGTACGTGTAATCGCATTTGTTATTATTCTATTGAGAATAAACGCACCGCACCTAAATACCTAGTTATTTTAGTAGAAAACCCCGCATCTAGGCATTTAGGTTTAGATCTTAGGTATCCTAGACACCCTAGTGCATAGGCACAGTGTAATACCTAACGCATTTGGCTTTTGTTTTTATTTGTTTCAATTAAGTTGTCCGTTCGCCGCTAGCTCGCATCGTATTTACCTAATACCTACGTGGGCAGATACGTGACCAATACCTCGCTCGCATTTCATTCAAATTCATACGAAAGTATTTTAATTTGAATAGATATTACGCAATACTTAATCCCTGAAATAATAGTTGAACCTAGACAGCGACCATCGCGTAGGTACGATCTTGTTGCTATGCGCGTTAGTTCAAGCTTGCACTGGCAGTTATAAGTACCTACCTACCTACGGTTATCGCTCGCGCCGCGTCGCTGTTCTATAGGTACCGCTAAGATTAAGTCATCTCATTTGTTGTTTACCGCACTTTAGTTTGATATTTAATTGTAAACATGTCCCCAAAGGTTGGTAGGACCGGTAGTGGGGTTCAATTGAAACTTTTATACGCTAAAAGAGAAATGATTTACTCTCGTGTACAATCGATTTGTGATAATGCACTTAAAACCTCTGATTTGGCTATTAGAGATTCGTTCTTGTGTTCTATAGAAAACTTGGATGGTTTGCGCGCGGATTTCGAGTCTTTAGTACATGACATCAACGTTTTAGAGTTAAATTTAAATCCCGATTACTCAGTGAGTTATCAGGCCTTGTCGTCGTTTGACGATTTGTATTGTCGTATCAAACGCGTCGCTAGGAGTTTGGAGAAACCGTCTGACCGACCCAACCCCACTCGCGACCGACCTAAGTTGCCACCAATTCAAATACCCGAATTTGATGGTAACATTCGCAATTGGTGTTTATTTATATTATATATATATATATTATTTATATATATATAGATAGTTTTGAGAATACAATAGATAAGAACGTTTCGTTGACAGATCACGAAAAATTGCATTATCTCGTTGAAAAATTGACTGGTAAAGCTATAACCGTTTGCGCTGGAATTACGTTTAGTGCCGAAAATTATAATTTAATTTTAAATACTTTGAAAGCTAAGTATGAGGATAAAAGATCGGTAGCTAACGCATGTTTGGATCAGATGTTTGACTTGAAATCTATTACGGCATGTAACGATCAAAACTTAGAGAAGTTTCTAGATACTTTCGCATCATCTGTTCGCGCCGTAAAGAACCTAAAGATCGATGACCTCTGCGACTTCTTATTTTTGTATATGGGTTTAAAGAAATTAGATTCCGAAACCATTCGTTTATTTGAGTCGGATCATCGCGGCAATAAAATTCCTAAGTTCGAAGACTTAGAAAGTTTTGTTCGCGAGCATATAAAAATATTGCAACGCTCTTCATCGAAACATGAAGGCGCGAAGAAAGTTGTTAGTTCTGAACGCAAGATAGATGCCTCATCGAGGTCACTGAGGTCAACTCATACTTATGTTAATACCGCACCAGCACATGTACAATCACCTGTTTGCTCTTTGTGTAATACTCATCATTCGCAATTGTACAAGTGTCCTGGTTTCCTAAAATTGTCGCCTAATGATCGTTATAAATTTGTTCGCGCTAATAATTTTTGTTTAATTGTCTCGGTACTAAACACCGCGTTGTTTTATGTAATAGTAGAAATAGTTGTCGCAAATGTTCAGCGAGACACCACACTTTGCTCCATTTTGAAAATAGTAATGCCACATCCAATGTGAGCACAGTTGGTTCGTCGAGCGGTGGCACACCGTCGCATAGGTCGCCCGTGTCGGTGGCGCCTGCGCCACAGCCGCAGCCCGCGCTCGCGCGCGCTCCTGCCCGCGCGGGGACCGCTGCGAATGGCGTCGCCTTGTGTTCGTTGTCCGCTAGTGCTGCGCTCACTACTGTGTGTCTCGCGACTGCTCGCGTTGTTATTGTTGATGCATTGGGTAAGCCGCGCATTGTTCGAGCGCTATTAGATGGCGCTTCGCAAAGTAATTTTATTACTCAAGATTGTTGTCAACGTCTTGGTTTCAATGTTAATAAGCGTTCAACCCGCTCAGTGGTGAAGGGTTTTGGAGGCTTACAGTCAGCTGTTCATGGCACTGTTAAAACAAGGTTTAGATCTCGTTTTAATAATAATATTTGGTATGACATGGATTCGCTCGTTATAGATAAAATAACTGAACAGTTGCCTACCGTCCCGGTTGACACGTCTTTATTAACGAAATTTAAAGACTTGCCTTTAGCAGATGAGACTTACGCTGTTCCTGGAGTCGTCGATATATTGATCGGCGCTTCGATTCTCCCGCACCTCCAGTTATCACGTAAGGTTCAAGGGGGACCGACGTACCCCGCTCCGCACGCACTGGAAACAGTTCTTGGTTTTGTTATAATTGGTTCCGCACCCGCTTCTATAGATAGTTTTAGTCACTCGACTGCTTCGTTCTGTTGCACCGTCGAGCCGCCACTGGAGTCTACCATCCGCAAGTTTTGGGAAATTGAAGAGGTCAATGTCCCACCTATCCTAAGCCCTGATGACAAGATGGCTGAGGAGATTTGTTGTCGCACGACTACTCGTGATGAGCAGGGTCGTTATGTTGTCGCGCTCCCTTTCAAGGGAGATATTTTTTCGCTCGGTGACTCCCGTGTATCCGCTGAAAAACGCTTTCTCTGTTTAGAACGAAAGATGCAGGCGTCTCCAAAGTTAAAGCAAGCCTATGATGAGGTTGTTGGCGAATGTTTAGATAAAGGTTACATCTCACCTGCGCCTGCGGACACTGACGAGACCTAGCCTTCGTACATTATCCCGCATCACGGAGTTATTAGAGAAGATAAGCTTACTACTAAACTCCGCGTAGTTTTGGATGGCAGTGCTAAGACTAGCACTTCCGTGTCGCTTAATGACATTTTGTATTGTGGTCAAAGTCTTTAAGGTAATTTATTTGACATAATTGTAAATTTTCGCATTAATATTAGTAGAATTTTAGCTTTTTCGGACTCAACAGTCGCTTTGTGTTGGGCCCACTCTTCGCCCCATCGTTGGGACACATTCGTCGCTAATAGAGTGGCAAAAATTCAATCTGAATTAGCGCCACAAAATCTCTTTCACGTTGCTGGCACCGACAGCACAGCCGATTGTCTCTCTCGTGGATTGCTTCCTTCGCAAATTTTAGATCACCCGTTATGGTTTAGTGGACCGTCCTGGATTCATGCCGCGTTAGATAAGTGGCCAGTTAGTCAATTCAATCCCACTACGGTTTCCGAACCACCCGAGGAGAAGAAGCACTCGCTTGTTGTATCGGTCCCGCGTGAAGAGTCCCTTATTTTGTTGTTGGCTAATCGCGTCTCGTCTTGGTCGAGACTGTGGCGTTGTGTTGTTTAAGTAGGCCGATTTTTGAGAATTTTATCTACGCGCGGTCATATAGAGTTGACCGGTGATTTAAGTACGCAAAATATTTGCCCGCAATAGATGTTAATGACGATAGAATGCACCTTCTAACTCGTCACGCTCTTTTAGATAAATTAGTCCAATCGTTTTGGAATCGTTGGAGAACCGATTATTTGCACACGCTGCAATCGCGTCAAAAATGGAATACTCCATCTAACCCAATTACTGTAGGTACGGTGGTAGTCCTTATGACTGGGAATGCGCCTCCTTTGCATTGGCCTCTAGGAGTAGTAGAGGAAGTTCTTCCCGATTCCCGCGGGATAACTCGTGTTGTACGGGTTAAAACCGCAACCGGATCGTATCTGCGCCCGGTTGTTCGCCTCTGCCCTCTGCCTAGCCAGCAGTAGGCACGAGTTCAAACCTAGGTTTATATTTTAGTTGTTATTTCCCAAACCTAGATTTAGATTAGACTTTAGATTTGTTCCGCATTTTTCGTTTTGAAGGTAACCCTTCAAGCCGGGGGGAATGGTTGCGCCGATGGTAGAATTTATATTTTTCGCTATAGTAATAGTTCAAGTCATTGACGCGGAAACACACGCTTCCTGTACCCATCTCCCTCCCGCGCTACCTTTTAAAGTGAGATAGCAATAGTTTCCGCACCGCTCAGTTGTCAAAATAGACGCATATTCACTTCGCAATTGAACTAGAAACAATGGCCGCCGCGCACGCGACTCTTAGAAATTAATAATGTTTGTTGGATTTTAACCGCTTTCATGGACCTTTGCCGATCGGATTGTGCCTCTCGTGTGTCCCTCAAGTGATTTAGTGATGTGGGCGGCAACTCCTGAGCCAGGAAGAGAAGATCGGTGCACCGGCTGCGACGACGGCACGTGGCCCCGTGAAGGTTAGTGCATCCTCTCCTAATTTCTCGGGTTGCATTCAATGCCTAAACCACATCCGCGGCAACCCGATCACCTGTCTTGTTTGTTGTGTAAAGCGTCAATGGAACAGTTAACTTCACCCCCCGCGAAATACAGTCCACTAGCTCACGTGGCGAGAATTGCGCCACCAGAGCGTATTGTGAAATATTACACTTTCCAAAAAAATGCTAGTGTCTATTTTTTAGAATACACGTTGCAACAAGATTAGGATCAATATTTATGTCAGGAACTATATTCCCTCCCGAATAAAATATGAAGTCAACATCCCTAAATAATATCTAGGTATGTCTAAAATTAAAAAGTATCAAGATAGTTTCCAATTTCCCTAGTATTGCACTTTACAAATTTTCATTTTCCAATTTGTCTTGAGATTCTGGTACAGTTATACAATACCAGCGATATATAATGCGCCACCTATCGGGCAAATAAGAGTGTGTCTCCTCATTGCAAATCAAATACAATTTAGTACGATTTGAAAATATTGAAGGTGACGGTGATGGTGGCGTCATCCTTCCTTTACGAAATTGTTGGATTACACATGTAATATTTTAGCACAGCGCCATCTCTTGAGATTATTTACAAACCATTGGCAGAATCAAAACACAGATGGCATAAAAACGAATTTATTGAAAAGAATTTGAAGTGCTATATATGTACACTACGGTCATAATATTTTAGTTATGCTTATTTTCTATGTTTTTTATAATTAGGTGACCGATCTCTGTCCCTCTTCTTCTTTTTACCTTTGCGCTTCTTATCAATATCTCTTTTAACTTCAGGTGTAGTACTTCTTCTCTTATTCTTGCTGTGTTTGTGTTGTTTCCTATCATTATCTGAAAGAGAACTTAATGAGTCAGTGCTGCTATATCTTTTTCTGTGCTTCCTTTTTTTTCTAGCTCTGTCTTCGCTGCTAGAAGAATCTCTTTTATCTCTGATTTTGCGTTCACCGTTGGCAGATTCCTGGTCTCTTTGCCTTCTAGAATCATGACTGCCAGTTTCTTTATCTCGGTCTTTCCTATCTCTTTCTCTATCGTCCCTTCTTTCCCGATCTCTGTCATCTCTCTTTTCTCGTTCTCTATCACCTTTTTTATCTCGTTCTCTGTCATCTCTTCTTTCTCTTTCTCTAACATCTCTTCTTTCTCGTTCTGTATCATCTCTTCTTTCCAGGTCTTTGTCAAACCTTCTTTCACGTTCTTTCTCGTCTCTACTTTCGTTTTCTTTTTCGTCTCTTCTGTCTCTTTCCTTCTCATCTCTTCTATCTTTATCTTGTTTTAGACCTGACGATTTATTTTCCTCTTGTCTGAAAGGTTTCTTTAACGATTCTTTTCTTTTGTATTCTTCGAATGATTCTGCATCTAAAATTGGACGAAATTTTGAAATGAATACGGGTTTATATCAAATTCCAAGTCATATTTTAGCAGTACACTATGTATGAAAAGCGTGCATGAAGTCATTAGAAATATCTTCAATGGTATCTGCGAAAGAGGAGAAACTGTTTTCAGTATTTATGTATATTTCAATACATAGACAACATTTTTATATTATTTTTGACAAGTTTTGACTGTGTACGGATGGTATAATATTAATAAGTATGCATCTCACTACTACAGGATCATTATTTCAAATATGCCTCAGTGTTCGAACCTAAAAGAAAAGTGCAGGAAAAAGTAGGAATGTAAATAGTAAATAGTGCGTTCGGCGGCTGGCGGTTCACAATGTGTGTGTTTGTATATGTGTGTTTGTGTGTATGTGTGTTTGTGTGTGCATGTGTTATATGACGTAGTATGTTAAAAGTGACGTTGGCCTGTACATGAGCCACACGTCTGGCTTTCATGAACTCCACGAATATTGTACGTAAAGAGACGTCTGAAGAAATACAAATTAAACAAGAATATCCATGCAGTTTATTTATTGTATTTATCTGAAAACGTGAAGTTATCAATTATACAGAATATCACGCTTTTTGACATAGTCATATATATATATACTTATATATAGTGTATATGATAAAGACTACTATCATTTATATTATTTTTTCTATAAGTATATATTATATGAGTTCATAATATACTATAAACATACATACATACATAAAATCACACCTGTGTCCCATAGGAGTAGGCAGAGATCACGGATCGCCATTTGCTAAGATCCTGGCATACTACACGCGCTTCATTCTCTCATTACATTCTTTATGCATGTTCGTCGGTTTAAGGTACTCCTGACCTGCCCCTTCTCTAAAGCTCTCCCGATTTGATCCAGGTATGTGCGCCTAGGTCTTCCCCTTCCGACGGTTCCATCTACACTCGCCTAATGCAGCTGTTTCGTTAGTCATATATTATAAAGTAAATAGACAATTGTTTTACAATTATAAAGTGTTATAATTGTATAACAATATATATACACAATTTGTAATACGATAGTTAGTAAGTTATGAACTAATTCTAACTTTATAAGTCTTAAATAATAATATGGAATGAACAGCCATACCAACTCATAGACCTTTTATAATTTTATAATATTTCAATCTTAGTATCACACATTTACTTATAAGTAAGAAGTCATAATGAAGAACAACATTACTATAGATAACACATTCATTGCACGATGAGTATTCAATAAACACTTGACTAACTTGTATACACATTATTACAATAATAAATGTATCATATCAGTAACTTAAACTGCTAAACTAGGGACAGTTACGTTATATTTTCATTAAAATCTGTCCAGTATCAGTTCATCTAATAGTGATTCAGTTTTTCACTAGGTTGGTAGGTCACGCCACGCGCGCCTCCCCGGGGTCGAGTTGGGGACTCTGTAGTCCCCACACCCGAAGAGAGGGACAGATCGTGAGAGATGGCCGTGGGTCTGCCGGGGTGCGAGGGATATGCCTGTCAACCTCACCTTCGGCAACCAAAAACGACCCACAGGCGGCGTGCGTTTTAGTCGGTTCGAGTCCAACATAACCTCTTCCACCGGCTCCGGTGCGATATTACGCACGCAAAAAAAAAAAAAGGTTGGTCTCTACCCAAAAACTTTAGCATTCTTGCCAGTCCCTCGAGACTATAATCATTATAAGTTCATTTATTTTTAATATTTACAATGTGCCAACCTATGGTAATAATCACTTTAGCCACGAGTGAAAATTAATAAAATTCTAAATCAAAACCATTTTTGTGATTTTGGTTGTACTTGTTATTCATTTTCATAGTCGCCGGGTGACGTTCCGCGATCACAAACTATTTTTGTAACCACAGTGTCACTGCACGACTTTTGAAGTCCACCTGTATTACTCTCAAATGCAGCAGGCGCCGTGGGAGTAGGAGGACCTAACGATGTTCCACGATCACAAACCATTTTAGTAACAACAGTCTCATTATCCAAATTTTGATCTTGATCCTGCGATGAGTCGTATTCACAGTCTAGTTCAGTCAATACAGTATTACAATACAAGTCTTGGAAACTGTTTTGGAGATTTGGACAGTCTTGGTTTCCTTTGTGCAATTTCGTGTCTAGACCGTTTGCGCGCAAACATCGGCGGATAGTTGTTGTCGAGACGCCATGGCTTGTCGCAAGATTGGTCATTTGCAAGGGTCCTCCTTCAATCACTTGTGTTTTCAAAAGAGCTTCTGCATCTATTGTTAATTTCCGTGGGCGACCACTGGGTACATGAGCCTCAATTGTGCCTTCCCCTTGCCATCGTCTTACCCATAAACGGACAGTATTTTTCTGGAAATAAACATGTATTATAATTTAAAATCATAGTAAATACAGTTGGTTCCTCCACGTACCGCGATGATGATACCCAGCATCCGTATAACAATGCAGAGTTGTCGAAGGTATGTTTCTTCGCAATACGTGCAGTGGATACGATAAGCAGGCGAATATAGAGTTAGTGAGAAGTTGAAAGTGGTCGGACAACGACCACTGGACGATTTTAGTATTTATAAAGGGCGATTATGATTATTTAAAAAAAGAAATATCTTTATAAAATCTTTTAAATTGTACTTCATATGTAGGTAAGAATTTAATAATAATATCGAAAATAGCTCATAGTCAACTCACCGCTACTTTTAAATGTCTAGCAATTGCACTTATTGAATGTTTTTGCTCATACAGAGTAAGAATTTTAATTTTTCTATCTACACTTAGGTGATCATTCTTGCTTCTTGAGTTTTCTTCGGGTTCTTCGAATTCAGTATCGCTACATATAATTTCTTTAGCTCTTGATTTAATTACACCTTGTCGCTTTTGTTTAAAATTAATGCCGTGTTGTTTCAGACATCGGCGTACGGTTGCCTTCGAGACACCGTGTCTACTCGCCAGATCAGATAACTTTAGATCTTCGTCGTGTTTAGAAGCTTCTTCTATCAACATAGCTTCGTCTTTCGCAGACAGTTTTGGTGGACGACCACACAATAAGCACTAATAACAATATTAAGAGCACCTTCTCTTTTCCAACGTTTAATCCACATATCCGCGGTTTTTCTCTAAAAACAAATGATATGAGTTGAGATAAAAAGTTTGAGTTTGACTCTCCGTGCTTGGCATTTTATGCATCAGAGGGCCAAAATTCAAGTCACTCTAATCTCAATCTCTTAAATGTCAAAAACTGGTGACACGATTTTCAAGGTCGAACATTTGACATAGTGATCGTTTTAACACTCGGAAGATTGAGATTTTGGTTGCTTTCAAAGCCTGCACTTTGGATCCCAGAGTCCACTCATCTACTCTTTCTTCTTATGATTTGGTTTTTATGGGAGTGATGAGTTCTGGCTGACAACCTAACCCCGAAAGGAAAGCCTACGCCAGAGCCTCTTCTTTCAATAAGCAGTTGTATCGACTTGCAGGTGCGGTTGCTTCGGCTCTGTAGATTTGGTTGTGTGTATAGTGTCCTATACACACATAGGGTGTCCCCTAATTAGTAAATATAAACTGTGTATAAGGAGCACACACCAAAGCAACATTTGCTCCGTAAATATAGGACACCAAAGCATTTGCTGCATAAATGTAGGACACCAAACAGCATTTGCTGCGTAAATATAGGACACCAAAGCAGCATTTGCTGCGTAAATATAGGACACCAAAGCATTTGCTGTGTAAATGTAGGACACCAAACAGCATTTGCTGCGTAAATATAGGACACCAAAGCAGCATTTGCTGCGTAAATATAGGACACCAAAGCATTTGCTGCGTAAATGTAGGACACCAAAGCATTTGCTGCGTAAATGTAGGATACCAAAGCATTTGCGGTATGCGCAGCAAATACTACTTTCGAAGAAATTCGAAGATACATAACTCACCGTTATTTTTAAACGCCTTGCAATTACTGCAATAGGCTGCTTTAGTTTGTACATTGCTATTATATTTTCTTTCTGCATTTCATTTAATTGTCGGTTGCCCGATTGTGAAACATTTACTTCTTCATTTATCTCAACATTCTCTTTGACAGTACGTTTTTTGTGCAATTTAGTATCACTTTTGATCTCTATAGCTCGTATTTTTCTTCTAGGTCGTTTGCTATTTTCTCGTGTTGGTGAAGAGGTTGCAGTGAATTCCTCATGATCTGCGTCAGAATCTGACTGGGAACTTGTTCGGTGAATCTTTTTCTTTGTGATAATTTTGTTTTGGACCGGTTTTACTGTTACACAGGCTTTACCAGTTTTTCGTAGTTTCCAGCACTTTATACATAAAATTACTGCCTGTCTCTAAAAATAAAGTATAGTACTATTTAATACTATCTTTAGGTCGTCCACTGCGTTTAGCGTGCCCCATTCGCGTTTGCCTGCGGCGTGTTATATCACAAGCAATTTGATCCGCTAAAATAGTGTTTTTTTTTACATGAAATATTATGCCGTGGTTGTACAAGCGATGGGTGTACGCTCAATGCAGCGGACAGCCCACAACGGTATCTGCAAATGAGAAACTACATCCCGTGCCATTTTAGATTTTTTTTACTTTTACGCTTCTCATCTCTTCAGCGCCACTCCTATTGTTTTATAGGATTTATATACAAATTTATTTACGAGTGGAGCCGGTACCCGACCTGCACACTGACCCAACACTGTATAAAGATTTATCTACCCTCTAATTCAAAGTTCAAACAAACGAAAATAGTATTGCCCAGAACTCCTAGACGTTTAAACTCACCGCTATATTTAGGCGTTTTGCTATTGCTCCAGCAGTATACTTTTGTTGATGTAGTTCGATGATTCGTTTTCTTTTATGTTCGAGAGTCATCCTTTTTGACTCTTCTTCACTATCAATATTTGCTTCTATTTCTACTTTAATATTTACCGTATTAGTTATTATAGAATCAGTCTCATTCTCATCCATTTGTTCCTCATTGCTGTCTTGGATACCTTTGTCGTGTATATGTCGTCGAATCGTAGCTATAGACACGCCATGATTGGCCGCTAAATCTGACATATTTAAGTTTGCTTTATGTGCAATATCTTCAAATAAACTGGCCTCTTTATGTGGCGTAAGCTTTCGGGGTCGACCGCTTGGTAGACGGGTTTTTAAAACACCATCCTTTTCCCAACGTTTTATCCACAAATATACTGTGTTCCTCTAAAAAATAAGTATTTGGTAGTGGATATTCTGTGGCACAAATGATTAGATGTATAACTCTGAGATATTAAATTTACTATTATAGGTAAAAATTAGCATATTTAACATTTTATGAACATTGGTTTAATTAGACATTTCGACACAATACTTAAACCTCAATGGAGTCTTTGTATCTTCATTTGAGGGGGTCGAATGGAGATACGAGGTTTGCGTATAAAGTTGTCGACAAAGAGGTTTATAATGCAACACTAAGTTTAAAAATAATTTACTAAAATTTTCGCTCTATGACGTATTTACATGGAATTTCATTACGTTTAATGCCTCCTTCTTTGACAATGTAATGATTTTGGTTCTCTAACTCTATATTCTATCATCGCACCTCTTACCATAGGCGGGGAATTTATCCTCACACATTACGACCTGGGAAAGTGTGCACCGTGTGGTATGAAAGAAACTTCATACCGAATGAACTCCCTGCTACGATTTTCCCAAGCGCCTACAATATGGGGTACTTCAAGAGGGGCATTAGAAAGTTTCTGAAGTGTGCGCTAGTGTGTGCCCCTGGTGTTGCACACGTCTATAGGCCACGGTAACCACTTCCCATCAGGTGGGCCGTGTGTTTATCTGCCACCTAAGTGGTATAAAAAAACGTATTGTACTCGGTTAGGTACTGTAACAATCTTGATGTATCTTTTTAATATGCTTTATTTAAAACTCAATTTATTAATATTTTTCTGTTTAGAAACTTATTTTAAAGACTAATAACTGAAATTGAACCACTCGTTAGTCAGTTAGTTGACCTATAATAGTTTATTTGTTTAAAATGTGTTTGTATAAAAAAGGTCGTTATAAGATGGTTTACCTTTAGTTCAGTGCCTAACCGAATGGCGTATAGGTACTTATAATTTAGTACCTTATACGACTATAGAAACTACAATTTATAATAACTCAGATATTGAAAAATGTAATGGATTTTTTATCTTTCAACATTACGCATTGCGAAGAAGGCACTAAATGTAGGACCTGGCTTCGCTGGCGTTACATACACGTCAGGTGAACTTAACGTAAAGTAGGTTCTGAATTTCTTGTTATAATTTAGAGCAAATATGACATTACTGTTCTTTATTAAGTAGCATAAACCTCTTGAATGTCTTCCACAAGCTAAAATAAGAAAAAAGTATCTTTATAACTCACCGCTATATTCAGTTCTCTCGCAATATCACTTACAGGTATTTTTTTCTCATGCATTGCAATTATTTTTTGCTTTTCATTCACACTCATGTGTGGACGTTTATGTTTGCCTATAAAATGGAAAAAGAACCAAAAAATACGATAGCTTTTTAAACTACCATGTGAAAAATATACTTATAGGTAACAATTATTTTTATACATAGTATTAATTAAAGTAGTGTTAAGTGTGTGTGTGTGTGTGTGTGTGTATGTGAGTGTGTATGTGAGTGTGTGTGATTGTTATTTGTGCTTGATGCATTTTCGTTTGAGGCATACTTATTATAACTATCCGTACAGTGCAAAATAAATAATGGACTAGAGGGGTACTTTACTCGAGTTAGGCTAGCGCTACATTTTAATAAAAGTTCCGTTGCATCTCTTCCGCGTCAGAACGCCAAAAGTCATCGCGTCGTCATTTATATGCATTCGTCAAGTATAGCTCTGACCCTAATATGCTTATGTTTTTATTATGATAAACTTTCAACTAAACTGGCAGAAGATAGTTAAAGGGAAAGTTTTTTAAGTCTGCGAAACTTCTAAAATTTCTACTGAACCTAAATACAAATTCAATGGTTGTAATATTAAAAATAAGGTTACAAAATGATCATGCACAATTCCATTAACATAATCTTGGCTTTTTATTTTTTATTATAAATTCATAATGTTATCCGAAATCGAACATAGGCCTTTCCATAAGCCTTTTTCAACAGATCACCCTATTAGCTGAAATTATAGAGATGGGTAACATAACATCAATAATATTTGATACCCTCTCAATATATATTTACACTTTAATTTAGCTGTTGTTCTGTAGTTCTTAACCTCATCATATTTAGGAACTACTAGATATGAAGCAATTAAAACAACCTATGACTTAATTTGTCTAGATTTGCCGCTAAATAACAATAATGAAACACTTACTTATAACTTTAGACTCCCTGTCGTATTCTGACTTGGTTACAACATGCATCATAAACTCGCTAAGACTGACAGTTTCTTTCTTTAGAGGAATGTCCACCATTACACGTCCATTTTCTTCGTCCAAGCTGACCACCTGAAAAAGAACCGTTATTTTGTTATTCATGATCTTGTTCCTGGCAGAATAGAATTTGGGTTACTATATCTTTTTTTTTTATACCACTTAGTTGGCAGACAAGCACACGTCCCACCTGATGGGAAGCGGTCACCGTGGCCTATGGACGTATGCAACACCGGGGGTGTCACACTCGCGCTGCCGACCATGAAGAAACCTTCTGATGCCCCTCTTGAAGAACCCCATATTGTAGGCGCTTGGGAAAACCGCAGCAGGGAGGTCATTCCACAGCTTGAGTGTGCGTGGGATGAAGTTTCTTTCATACCGCACAGTGCGCACCGTCTCAGGTCGCAATGTGTGGGGATGAATTCCCTGCCTATGGCGAGAGGTGCGATGATAAAATGTAGCTACGGGCATCATGTCAAACAATTCATCTGAGCACAAACCATTGTATAGGCGGTAGAACACACACAGTGAGGCAAAATCCATGCAGTGTAGCATAGGACATGGTTGCGCCGATAGTAGAATTTGTATTTTTTCGCTCAATAGTAGTAATTCAAATCATTGACACTGAACACACGCTTCCTGTACCCATCTCCCTCCCGCACTACCTTTAAAGTGAGATAGCAATAGTTTTCGCCCCGCTCAATTGTCAAAATAGCCGCATCTTCACTTCCGCTTTGAACTAGCAAGCAACAATGGCAGCGGCGCGCGCGACTCTCAGAAATTAATAATGTTTGTTGGATTTTAACCGCTTTCATAGACCTTTACCGATCGGATTGTGCCTCTCGTGTGTCCCTCAAGTGATTTAGTGATGTGGGCAGCAGCTCCTGAGCCAGGAAGAAAAGAGCGGTGCACCGGCTACGACAGCACGTGGCGTAGTAAAGGTTAGTGCATCCTCCTAATTTCTCGGGTTGCATTCAATGCCTAAACCACCTCCGCGGCAACCCGATCACCTATCTTGTTTGTTGTGTAAAGTGTCTTATGAAACAGTTAACTTCACCCCCCGCATAATACAGTCCACTAGCTCAGGTGGCATGAGAATCGCGCCACCAGGACATATATTATAAGGCCCAGACTCAGCCTCAGGCATGCATGGAATACGACAATCATTAGTGAAATGTAGGTGTTAATTCACGCCCGCCTAACCCTCTGTGGATAAAGGCGTGATTATATGTATGTATGATCTTGTCAAAGTAACTCGGACTAACATATTGAAATCGATTACTCTAGTCTAGTTGATCACTAATTGAATATATTGTTGCTATAGATGCTATCTATACTAATATTATAAAGAGGAAAGATTTGTATTTTTGTATGTAACGAATAAACTCAAAAAGTACTGGACCGATTTTAATAATTCTTTTTTCGTTAGAAAGCTACATTTTTCGTGAGTAACATAGGCTCCTTTTTATCCTGATATTCCCATAGGATCAGGATTTACGCGGGTGAAACCGCGGCGCGGTGCTAGTAGTATACAAAGTGCTATAAGTATGACTAGCATCATAACGCCCAATTGAATGAACGGATTTAGATGTAGTATATTCTTTTAAAATTGCAAATTAAATTGCCATTGTACATTGAACTGTATACATGCTACCTACTTGTCCTACTGTAAATCTGTTGATGTTCAATAAAGAAATATCTATCTATCTATTAAACATTAACGATGGTAAAAAGATGGTCTTTGGCTATATTTTATAAATATTGGTCCAGACAGTTGATTCTGTTGTTGATTGCATTCAGTTCATTTTACGGAATCTCGGCAGGTGTTACTAGCTAGCAGGTTATGTTAGCTTAGGCCTCATACATAACTTACGACCAGATTTATAGGATAACCAAAATATTCATTCTTGCATAAGTCATGGTCACACTTGCAGCCTCCACCTCGAAGTCTAGTAGTACATACAGCACAATTTTGAAAGATACCTTGCCATAGTAGTCGACATATTTCCCACAAGTAATTTTCACAAAGGAATTTTTCAGAATGGCCAGCTCCTCCTGTTTGCCTTCTTTTGTTACTTTTGGTTTTGCTTTGACGACTTTATGAGCTCCCAGTCCGAGACCTTTAGGCCGGAGCTCTGGTTGTTTGTAAGTTGAACTGAAACGAAAGAAATAAAAAAAAATCATAAATTGATGTTGTATGCCAATGTTTTCATATTTTCGTATTCATATAAGTGCTTGGTAAGAAACCAACAGCTACAATAAAGTTCTTGATTTTATATTTCGTGGTTTGGTTATAAGGTCTTGGGCTAAGAGTGACCACATATAAATCAGAAAACAGTGCCATTTGTACAGTAATGACGAACTAGCAGTAACAATAACTAAAATAGCAGTGAGGGGCGGGGTATAATGCGGAAACGGAAGGGGGTGCACTGCAGTATAGTAGATAGGACAGTCCTACAGTAATGCAGAGAAATTGGGTGGGTATATTGAATGAAGGAATAAAACAACAAAGAACAATGTAAGTAAAAGTTTAATTAATCCACTTCTTCGTATTCATTCATTTGAGTATGGTTTGACAGCCTCAGCTAGTAATTTGAGACCCTTTCCAATAGACAACATGGCATGACATCATTCGGTTACTCGCTGTGTCCCTTTCTAAAACACGACTGACGACTCGGGTGACTGATTCCAAAATATTTGTGCTTTCTTAGAAAATTGAGTAAACCGTCGAGAAGACCGATGTGGACCGTTTACTAATGCAGTTCGACCACGGGCTGTAAAAAATCTTTATATTTAATTAATTCCCTATATTATATAAGTCATGTGAGTGCTAGCACCTCTGCCTACTCCCTCGGGGAATATAGGAGTGAGTTTATGTTATGTTATATAAGTCATTCATTCACTATAATGTCGCCATATTTATTTACAGACACACTAAAACTTGTTACATTAAGGCACTCATTCGCCATCATCATTCAATGCCAATATCTGTTACATTCAGGAATTTAGAAGCCCAGGTACCATGGACATTTCTGTGGCGTGGCGGTAGTGAACGCGGCCTCTACGCTCAGTGCAATGTATGTATAGAACACGTCAATTTGACTTCACCTCGATGGTAAGCTAAAGGTAAAGTTTTTTGAAGGTCACCATTACATACACGTACCATGTTAACACTCAGCTTGACGGCCTCATCAAAAGAGGATTGTCGTCTGCGCGCCGCGTGACACCCCCCGATTCCACTAGTGCTGCGACTGTGGTCACCTCTCCCCGCCAGGCTATGCACTTGCTGACCCCTGAACGCAATCAAACCGAGATTGGATTATTATGGAGGGTTTTTTGCAATCGTGCATGGTGGTACCCACCCAGCCAATTTAGTGAGAAATTTGTGGCATCAAATTTCTACCACCAGTATGCATGAATATGGGTATTTGTATTGGTCTGGTTGTACTCTGAAAATAATTTGTAGAAATAATTAATAAAATTAATTTTGAAAACATGTGGTAGGTACTTAAGTAATTTATATCACAAAATCTCTTCCCATGCGGTGTCGTACAAGGCGACTAAGGGATAGGGCTGTTTAACATCAGACAGATATATGTATACAGCCCAGATACAGCCTCAGATGCACGTCTCGAGTCAACAATAGTGCCCGGAGTGCGGCAATAGGCTCACCCCTATTACGTGTGACCGAATACAATTATTGGTGAAATGTGGGTGTTTATTCACCTCTGCTTAACCGTCCAGGGATAAAGGCGTGATTATATGTATGTATGTATGTATTTATGTAAGTTTATTAAAAGATTAAATTAAATACTTACTTCAAATATTTGTAATAATAATTCACCAAAACACAATTCACTTGAATCATTCACAACAAATAATCATTGATTGATTTGAAAAATTATTACCATTTAAAAAATATACTGTCATTACTACTTAAACACGGTTTATCTGAAATTTAGTTTTAAATACATTGTATAAAAATACAATACTCTTGTTTTGTCAGTACTACTTAATTTTCTTATGCTCCATTGTCAATGGTAATCACTTTGAAAAAGAGAACAGTTTCAACAGTGAGCTGAATTAGCATAAAAACAATAAAAAATAAGAAAATAAAACAATAAGTTCTGTGACAACACTGCAATGGAATAATTGACATCTTATGAAAACTGGTAAAACAGGTTGAATTCCTATTCATCAAGAGGGTGAATATAAATAAAGTGGAGAATAAAGAAATATGTGGTGCAATAAATTTTGGAGTTCACTTCTTTAAGTGAAGTTATGGACTATTTCTCAATAAAAATGAACAGAATTATTAATAAAGCATCAAAAAATATATCAGGTTAGGTACCTACTTTAAAAAAATTTAAATCAAAAAAATATAATTATTAGAAATCATTAATGACCTTTATTTATAATCACCCTTTTTTACCTGTGCACTACATTTTACAGTATTTGAACAAAATGGTCACCAAATGACATTTTTCAAATTAACATTTTACACATGAAATGAAACATGTCATGTGCTTATCCAAAAAGCCCATTTCGATAGTAAGATATATTGTATTTTATTGGTAAATATCATTTTTTTTTTATACCACTAAGTTGGCAGACAAGCACACGGCCCACCTGATGGGAAGCGGTTACCGTGGCCTATGGACGTATGCAACACCAGGGGTGTCACACTCGTGCTGCCGACCATGAAGAAACCTTCTGATGCCCCTCTTGAAGAACCCCATATTGTAGGCGCTTGGGAAAACCGCAGCAGGGAGGTCATTCCACAGCTTGAGTGTGCGTGGGATGAAGTTTCTTTCATACCGCACAGTGCGCACCGTTTCAGGTCGCAATGTGTGGGGATGAATTCCCTGCCTATGGCGAGAGGTGCGATGATAGAATGTAGCTACGGGCATCATGTCAAACAATTCATCTGAGCACAAACCATTGTATAGGCGGTAGAACACACACAGTGAGGCAAAATCCCTCCTAAGGCTAAGAGGTTCCACTCTACCTGTGAGTATGGGATTGTCAACCAGCCTCAATGCCCGTCTTTGCAACGAGTCGAAGGGGTCAAGCTGGTATGCAGGTGCTCCAGCAAAAAGGTGACAGCAGTACTCCATGTGAGGCCGGACCTGTGCCTTATAAAGAAGGAGTTGCTGCCCCGCAGTGAAGTACTGCTTCGCCCTGTTGAGCACTCCGAGTTTTCTTGATGCCAACTTAACCTTGTCCTGCAAATGACTTCGGTATTGGACGTCGCTGGAGATATCGACACCAAGGATCCCGATACTCGAGGAGATGGTAAGCGGTGTGCCCAGGAATTGCGGCGCTACAATGAATGGGGTTTTCTTAGCGGTGAATACACATACTTGTGTCTTAGTGGGGTTGAATTGGACTAGGTTTAGTCGTCCCCAATCGGATACTCCAGAGAGAGTAGTCTCGATTTTAGACACAAGTTGTTCGCAACTCTTCTCCACCTCGGACTGAGGGATATTTGCACGGCCCGTGTAACACGTGTCCCCGGTACTGTCGTCCGCATAACAATGAATAGAGCCATCAGACAGCATGCCATTGATATGCAGCAGAAACAGCGTCGGAGACAACACGGAGCCTTGTGGGACACCAGCGTTTATGTTCATGCGGTCCGAGCAGCTGCCGTCGACGACAGCTTGGATGCTTCTGTTGGACAAAAAGCTGGCGATCCATTCGCAAAGTTCCTCGGGGAGTCCATAGTACGGCAACTTCGCAAGAAGACCTTTGTGCCAGACCCGATCGAAGGCCTTTGCTATATCGAGGCTGACCGCTAGTGCCTCACCTCGTCTCTCGATGGCTTGCGACCACCGGTTTGTGAGATACACAAGAAGGTCACCGGTTGAGCGACAGTGGCGAAAGCCGTACTGTCGGTCGCTCAGTAGATCGTTTCCTTCAAGGTATCTCAGGAGTTGTGTATTAATGACACGCTCCATAACCTTCGAGAGTAGGGAGGTTATAGCGAGTCCTGTCACCTTTCTTAGGTACAGGGTGCACGAATGCGGTCTTCCACGAGGCTGGGACCTGCCGCGCGGAGTATGAGAGTGCGAAAAGGCGTGTAAGTACAGGGCACAGCTCGGGGGCGCAGTGTTTAAGCACCATCGCCGGTATACCGTCCGGCCCACTCGACTTCCGAACATCTAGGGACTTAAGCTCACGCCGGACCGCCCGTTGCGTGATTTTAACTTCAGACATGGAAGCACCACAGCTGGGAATTATGGGTGGTTCGGCGTTCCCGTCGTTCATAGTCGAGTTTGACGCAAAGAGATTACCCAACAGATCGGCTTTCTCCTTAGCGTCATGGGCCAGACTACCATCGGATTTTTGCAGCGGTGGAAGGCAAGACTGGCAGAAGTTTCCCTCGGCAGCTTTGGCGAGCGACCGAAATGCACGACTGCCAGATGGGTAGCGCGCAAGCCGCTCGCCAATTCTGCCGATGAACTCAAACTTAGCCCTGGCCGTAGCTTTTTTACTAGACCTCGAGGCGGCATTCAACTTTCGCTTCACTTCAGTGATATTAGGATCTTTATTGGCAAGAGCCGTGGTCTGCAGGGCCTATTAAACCAAGGGCGTTTGCTCTCTCCTGTTGCGATCCAGCGGTTCGGAATATAGCATTCCATACCCGCTAGGATCGCATCAGCTACTGCTGTTGCACAGGAGCTGGGATCATTTGAAGTGAAGCAAAGCCGCCTCCACGGGTACGACGCGAAGAATTCTCGCAGTCCATCCCAGTCTGCCGACTTGTAGTGCCAGACATGCCGCCATTGAGGGGGCCGCGGTGGTTCAGGCCGCGTGAGAGTCATTTGCGCCCGAATGAGGCTGTGGTCCGAAGTACCAAGTGGTGCTTCCACAGTTACTGAGTATTCGTCCGGGCGTGAAGTCAGCAGAAGGTCCAGTATAGAGCTTCTATGGGTCTCTATTTCTGGTGTTCTAGTAATAGAATGCACCAGTTGAGAGAATCCGTAGGTTAGTGCAAAGTCATGAGCAGCCCTTCCCGCAAAATCAGTTCTAGGAGACCCCAGCCACTCTACGTGGTGAGCGTTGAAGTCCCCCAAGAATACTAAATCCGCGGTAGGGTATTGCTCAATTACCTTGTCCGCAGACCGCTGCAGATGCTCAAACAATTGAGCTGTACCCAAGTCACCGCTATGAGACCTGTAGAGGCACGCAAAGATACGGGTGTGGCCACCGTGATCCGTACGTACCCAAAGAGTTGACAGGTCCCTGTCTTCAAGGCCTTGAAGACGGCGGCAGCAAATATCATCCCGGACGTACAAGCATACCCCGGCGCGGCTCAGGAAGTTATGCTCGAGTTTGTACCCGGGGTACATTAAGTAGGCTGTATCGGCTGGGCATGATATTTGCGTCTCCGTCAGAAAAAACAAGGTGGGCTGCGCGGTCTCTAAATGTAGATGGACCGCGTTGAGGTTGGTGTGTAGGCCCCTGATGTTACAGAAATCCACATGTACTGTGGACGATGGTACCGCTGTAGTAACGTTTTTCTTCTTATTTTTTCCTTTCATGACCTATGTGGGGTTGGGGGGGAGGAAGGTATAGAGAGTTTCTGTGCTCCCAGTGCAGAAGACAAAGCTAGGCTTCGTACCACCATTGACAAGCTGGGGTTGTGTGAGTGGCTGGCGCGGCGGGCGGAAGTGCCCCCGGTCCCCTCCCAAATGCTGTAGCCGAGTCCACTCCGGTTTCCTCCTCCGGCACGACTACAGCATCGGGCACTTTACACAGGCTGCTGGTTCAGCCTCCTGTGGCGGAGATTAAGTGATCCCCAGGTTCGGGAACCGTACAACCTGCGGGCGGCCAGCGGATAACCGTTTCACCGTGTCTCTCTGACCGCCGCGCCAACATTTCACGCCCCTACAAGTCAGTGGTGTCAATTTAAGCCTACGGTCTATCCACTGACAGCACAAAACCTCTCCAGTGAGCTCTGGCTACCCTACTCACCACCGGGAACACAACACAAGGTTATGATAACCGCGGTATTCTGTAGGGCGGGGGTACTTCCCCAGACGGACTGCTCAATTTGAGACGGGAGATACCACCGTGTCCTACCTCCTTCATTGGTCTTCATTGATTTCAAAATACAAATTTCAAGAGGGTTTAATGATATATGCTTAAAATTATATTATTAAAAATAATGATGTTGGAGTAGCTAGTTATAGGACTAAAATTTAATCATAATATATTATTCGTTATATTTTTGTCCAACTACACACATTACAGTCAATACTAATATAATTACAAATAGTCTCAGGACTGTGATATGATGTTTATTAATTAGGTTTGTACTTGTAATTATTGATAGGATAAGTAATCATTTGTGAAATGCTTTTTGGTGAAACCATACATAAATGATATTTATAAAATAACTTGTACTTTTCCACATTACTTTTAATATGTATTAGACCTGACCTGCTTTGCCTTATGGCATCCTCAAAGGTTTACAATGACATTTAAGAATATTCAACCGGTCAGGTCAACCAGTCAGGTCTAATATACATTAAAAATAACGCAGAAGAGTACAAGTGAGTTTCTCCATATGTGTAATAACTAATTCCACCAAGTGTCATCAACAGTATAAATAACACATAAATGATTTTTGTGTGATTCTATAACTAGCCACAACTGTGTGTATGGAAAGCTGAGTTATGGGTTAGTATAATAATTGACACATACGTGGACTGGCCTGGTTTCCATCCCATACCTCGTAACATTGCAACACCAAATTCTTGAACGGGGACTGCTTCATAATCATCCAATGTTGACTGTAAAATAACCATCATACAAATTATAAAACAAATCACAAAATCCAGAAATAATTTTATTATGTTCAACTTTTGATAAATAAATAATTGAAGGGATTAATGGACAAAACTCTTGATTACTAATTTGATTTTTTGATAGCTGGCTTCATAGATTGGGAAAATTAGTTTGGTATACGATTTTAATTCAACTCATTAGATCTTTTAGGATTCTTCTTCATCATCTTAGTGATAATCCCATTCGTAACCGAGGCTTTCGCCTCGGAGTCTGAGAACTGCTTTACCAGACTAACTGCGGATTCAGCTGAACTTCAATATTTTCTGTGAAATGACTGTCATTTGACCGCCACAACCCAAAGGAGATGTCAAAGCATTGTAGCTAGACCAGTTGTTCGACTTTATAGGGCTTAAACTACCCTTAACTACTGCAATAATGTTGGTATACCAGGATTGACAGCTTAACATGCTCTTTGAAGCATGACCAGACCAATACCTAGGTATGTGAATACAAATATTGGCACTGGGCGGGGACAGAACACACACCTCCAGCATAGCAGCCACATTCACTACAGCCTCACAGTGGACGCTTGTCTATAAGGATCCAATCTTATAAGATGTTTCGAAAGGAAGCTTATAAATAGAATTTAAATTTACCTCTATTTCTCCTTCACCAACACCTTTACTTGAAGTTGGTATAGCCATTGTAGGGTTTTCTACCACAACCTCTTTCCTAGCTTCCTGCAATAATTCTCTTTCTGCCAACTGATCCAATGTTTCATTTTGTGCTAACGGATCTGTCATGGTCACATCAGCTATTTCTTGTTTAGCTGACGGTTCTTCTAATGCACTTTCTACTCGTAAGGCTATTTCTTTGAGTCTATCAGATGTCATGAGTGTATTAGGCTTCATAGGTATGACCAAAGGTTCATTGACAGGCACATCTTCACCACTAAAATGAGATGGTAGATTTAATAAATGAAAAGTAAAAAAAAGAGAAATGATGTTTTATACAAAGATTTTTTAAAGGGTAATGAACTAAAACAAAAAACAGTTTCTTGCAAATTTAATTATTGTAAGTATTAAAAATTGTATTTATGATTAAGGTTAGACCAGATAGAAAATTCTTGTTTCCTATTGGATATTTACTTACCCGACAATTTTTATGGATTGCTCTTCAACACATTCTATATAATCTTTTCTTTCTTCATTACTATGAGCTAATGGTTTGTCAGCTTTCTTAGTTTTCATAAAACCAAACGAGATTTTTTTGCCTTCCATATTGCTTGCAGCTATATTGATTCGGTAAAATCTTAAACTTAAGGAGCCTTAATCACAAGTAAAGAATTATTAAAAATTTACATATTACTAATTTAGTGATGATAATTGATAATTCATTTTATGATTACATTTTACGTAAAAATAATAGCAGTATTTTTGGCGACGCCGCAACTTTTTTTGACAGAAATACAATAGAACGAATGATGGGTGAATGGGTGAACTACTCTATTATCTATGGCACTGAAAACTGAATGAGATATATGAGTTTCACAGATTAAATATTATGTAATAGAGAGAAAGAGAGATGAATTTCAAGAAATGACCTAATATTATTCTATAATATTGTTATGACTGTGTTTAGGATTTAGTAAAAGCATTAAGATGATTAGATAACCCGTTGATTTACAAAACTAAAGGGACACGATAAAAATAAGTAGGTGATTATAAAATATAATTTAAAAAAAATCGTGTAGAATTAAGACCTCATCAGAACATAGGTACGTTATTGTAGTGGTAAAATTCTGTCTGTAGTGTTATTATACCACTTAGATGGTAGACAAGCACACAGCTTACTAGATTTTACCATCTCTACTTTGGTAAATGTTCTGATGAGGCTTTCCTATTAGTCTCACACTCTCTTTTCCAACACAGGACAACACGTAGTTGTTACTTTACTTAGGTACATAATATGGTGCAAAATATACCATCAAGAACGAAGCGGTTTGGAGACTTTATCCCTTGCCACACCATAAAAACCTGGAATTCGTTACCAACTCGCTTGTATCCTTCGTCCTACATTCCCGGGTCCTTTACGCGTGGCGTGAACAAGCATCTGATGAGGCGTCAAGCTGATTACTTCTATTGTAACATGGTACGTGTCTGTAATGGTGACCCTCTTTACTGAGACTTTGCCTTCAGCTAATCATCAGGCGAGATGAAGTCGAATTGAAGTGTTCTATTTAAAAAAGTAGTAACCGTGACCAATGGACGTGTGCAATACCAGGGTCACACTCGTGATATCGACCTTGTAGGTACATCGTAGTGCTCTTCTTGAAGAACCCCATGTTTTAGTCGTTTGGCAAATCCCCATCAGGGAGTTCATTCCATAGCTTTAGTGTGCGTGGAATGAAATTCCATACATACCCAAGTGTGCGTAGCGTTTCCGGTCGTAGCATGTGAGGATAAATTCCCTGCCTGCGACGAGCATTTCGATGATAATGTAGCCGTGGGCACCATGTTGAACAATTCATCTGAACGAGCACCACTGTACCTAAACCTACAGCTGCCAGTAAGTGTAGGATTGTTGATGATCCTCAGCAGCGCCCGCCTTTGCACCGAGTCGAAGGGGTTAAGCTGGTAAATCCCTGTAAAAGGTGATACTATCGTGTCGTGTACTCCATGTGAGGTCAGACTTGCGACGCAGAGAAGTACTAAGAGTCTTTACCCACAATGAAGTACCTACTGCTTCACCCTGTTGCTATTGAGCACTCCATGTTTTTTAAGATATCCACTTGATCATGTTTTCCATGTTGATGTAGTAGCGGAGATGTCATCCCCATCTTGTCCCTAGATTTGCACCACTGTTTTTGCCTACTTTTGGTAGGATAACAGGCGGCGATCCACCATGAGTGGAGTATCTCACGGAGTATGGAAGTTAAGTATTCTCGTTAACTTTTTCTTTCCAACTAAGCTAAATTGATTTAGTTAGGAGTGGGCTCACAATGGTAATTTCAATAGTTGCCATGTCATGTTAATGTGGTAATGTCAGGTGTATGGCCAGGACTCGAATCTGGGACTTCTCGAATGCGAGGCTGACTCCCTAACCACTAAGCTACCGATATAATCATGTAACAGAAGTATCATTCAGATAGGTAGGTAGTATGATTTTATTTTAAAATACCTTTTCTGAGATAGTATCTGCAAAAATTACATTACAGAAATTTAGGAGAACATCGATGCGGCATACAACTTGACGTTTCAACATTATTGCACTTTCGCTTTCAGTACTTGTCCTCAGATTTTTTATATTAATTTTTAGATTAAGTAGGTACCAGTCAATGAAATGTAACACGTTCAACGTGTGAACCAGAGATTATTGGCAAGTTATCTTAGATTAGTCCAATTTTATTATTCGTTTTATTTACTAACAAATAAATTACATATTAGGTTTCCAATTTACATCTAAACTGTCTGGAAATTTTAGAGAATATTCAATTATCTTAGTTATCTTAGAACTTCTTGGTTTTTTTTTATACCACTTAGTTGGCAGACAAGCACACGGCCCACCTGATGGGAAGCGGTTACCGTGGCCTATGGACGTATGCAACACCAGGGGTGTCACACTTATCCTTAGTTATCCTAGAATAGTCAAATTTATTATTGACTTTACCTGTAGAAACTTGACATTATAGAGAACATCATTACACATCTTACTCAGGCTATTCTGAACAATTTTGAAATGGGAATATCATTAAATTAGAACTGTTCTCTTTAAGTCCTTTTTGAAAACAATCTTACTGAACGAATGCCGGCTCTCGGCACGATATGACTTCCCAATACCACTTAAAATAACATAACTACGTAACAACAACAAAGACTTTGTCAGTAGGTATTGTAATCGCAACAAATCATGGTATAGAACCCTAACTTAAAATAACAATTTGAATTGTTATTGCCAAGTTAACTATATCCTACCTATACCTATACCTACTATAGTTAAAAATAATAGATAAGTATTTTAAAACCTGTTCAACGGTTAGTAGTTGAATGAATTTGAAAGCATTTAGTACGCTAATTATTCAAATAGATTAAAATATAGCAATAGACGGATATATGCATAGAAGAATTTGGATAGTTTCGGGCGAAGGTTCTGTGGGTTAGTGGTCAGAGCGATCCCCCTGTAAGAGAAAGATCGCGGGTTCGAATCCCACCTGAACCGATTCTATATCTTAATCGGTTTAATAATTGTTATAATAATAAAAATAAAGGATTTAGAAAACGATAAGGTGACATGATGATGACAATGAAAAAAGAATGGTAAACATGTTTGGAATTTAGGTAAAATAGGTACGGTAAAATTATTACCTCGACGAGTTCTATCCTATTTCTACACATTTATGATGTTTTAATATAACATAAACTCACGCCTATATCCCCGAAGGGGTAGGCAGAGGTGTATATCACCCAACTTTCGCCAGTTTATGTTTAGGTCCCAATGTTAACGGGCATTAACGGGGCACTTATAAACCCGCGATAAATACACACATAACTTTAAAAATCATGGAAAAGTCATTGGTGTGTGCCATGGTAAAACCTGGGATCGAACTCGAGACCTCGTCTCAGCAGTCCATTACCCATACATCATTAGGCTACCGATGTTTCACCTTTATGAAAAAAATCTGTCTCCGAATACATTATTCAAAAAGCGTGACCGGTTTAACCACCAAGCGAAAAGATATCTATGGATTTAACCAGGCTCATGGTAGATAGGTACTTGATACAAAATAAATAATAAAACCCGAGCTATGAACGCGAACATGTCACAATAATAAATATTTATTAGCAAGGCTATTCACATGCAAAACCTGTCGCCTAAATAATACTCACTCCTGTCATTGAAATAGCCTATCATTCGAGGGAGGCATACTCGTATAGAAATGAAATGAAATGAAATGAAAACGTTTATTCAAATTTTAAACAATATCTTTTTACTCCAAAACATCTGCCAAACTGCACAGCAGTTTGTTGGCAGTTGCAACTCCCGTACCTAAATACTCGTTTTTGTTCTTTCATACCTACAACTAAAACATAAAAAACAAACTCACACATCTATCACACAGTTTATATCGTCACCTGTATGGTAAAGTTGCGAATGTGTATAATTACGAATTTTACAGGAGAGCAAAAAAACTCCTATTTCTTATTTTTTAAATGGCCCACTTTAGTAAGCCGATGTTGTTTTAGTTTTTATTTTATGAAAATATAAGCAGAAGCCTGCTGATTAATCAGTAAACTATTATAACAGTGAAATAATCTAATAAATCACAATCGCAACTTTGAAATCTCTAAGAAAAATTACAGAAAAAAATTTTTCGTCCATAGTCAATTCACGTATATGTCAGATTCGCAAATATACAATCAATTTCATTGAGTACAACAAAAATCAAATTTGAAAGTTGCGAATAACGCAGAAATCGATTGCTTTTTTTAAATATATTTTAATCTTAAATGGTAGTGTAGCACAATTTTATTAATTTTAATGGTATGAAATTAAAAAAAACTGTTTATTAAAGCTAAACATTAATATTTTCACATTCCTCCTCATTGTCCAGTTCCTGGCAAACGGTCCACAACGGAATCGGATGTTGGTAAATTCTCATTGAATTCATGATAACTTCTCGGTATTAAAAGTTCGTGACCTAATTTTAGTAGATCTGTTTTTTTAGCCTTAGAAATAGGCAAACTGTCGTTGTAAACAGTTTTAGATGTTATAGTGGCAATTTGCCTCTCTTTGCTTTGAGCTTAAATTCAATAAAATTTTCAACGCTGTAGTCGTTTCTGATGAAAATAGATCTCGGATGTTCTTTGCGGTATTGAATCCACACTACATCTTGAAATTTCGGAGAATTATTAGTAGACGTTAATTGCCTTTTCTTAGGTTTGTTGGCTTCTGCTACTACAAATTGTAATGATGCGCCGTTAAAGGCTAAAAAGTCATCGTATAGTAACTCATGAACATTAAAAGGGCGCGGATTCCTCCTCGCCATTCTCATTATTTGAACCCATCCATCAGGCGTGTAAACGGGAGTATTTTTAGATTTCTGTTCTATTTTGGAATGAATAGAATCACATTCCATATGACTGTGTCCTGATTCAAAAAATACGTGATCAATAATTTTAATAGTCGGGTGGTTCACAGCAAGATAAAGTAGCATACAACAAAAGTTAAAGTTCTTTTACTGTCCGCCGCAATTGTCGGACATCGTCCGGACATGGGTTATGTCAAGGTGACTATTAATATATTTATAGACACATGTTCCAATTTCAACACTCCCTCGCTTTCCTTGTGTCTCATCCCAGGTATAGTCTACATTTTGGTTTGCCAAGTTGTACAGTGCTAAATTGTATACAGCAAGTTTTTTGGACATAAAAATATGGTCCAGCTGCACCTTTCGGAGTTTGCAAGACAGCTTCTGAATCAAAATTGAAAGACAAAACCTTGTTGTCACTTTTCGAGACTTCTTTGTCATAATTTCGTCGCAAATAAGCATCGTCCCTACGTTTTAGATGTTTTTCGTGAAGCTCTTTATGTATGACAGTCTGTTCATTATGTTTCGACAATTCCGAATAAACTACACACTTTTTACATAAGTCCTTTTTGGGGACATGAAACTTTAATTTGTAAGATCTGAAGATCTGTCTATACTTTTCACATCCTACGGGAGATTTGCCTTTTTGTTGGCATATATCTTTGTATAGCGTATACATGATACTAATATTAAGCTTTGAGTCAAGGTATTTATATTGTGAGTTTTTCGGCAATAGTGGGACTACATGGCTGGGATCGAAAATATGTAGTTCCTTAAAAATTCCTCGTCTTCAGAATTAAGTCTGTTGGCTGGTGCTTTTTTGCCTCGCCTGTCAGGTAAAAGTGTACCTGCTACTGGAACTTTATTCAGGGCTCCTCTAACCATACCTTCAGTAATGTTTAAAGTTTTTAAAAAGAATTGTCTGCACACCCTTACTTTATTATTGTGTCCTACTGTTAAAAAATAGTTTTTGGTGTAGTTTTTGCGCGAGGATCCAGAAACAGTTTATCGTTTCTTTGAAGTCTGTGTGACGTGTTTTGTTATAAATAAACGTTGTTCTTCTAACTTGTTCAAAGATCGAAAGGACTTATATGTGTTTTCTCTTACATCTTCTGGTACTTCACTGTTACATTTGTGTTTCGGCAATGTAGCACAGCTAGGTTGCTTAATAGGTCTTGCTGGTATCAATTTACCCTTCACAGTTTTGTATGCTACACCTTTGAGACGTTTATCTCTCTCAACTACTAACCGTCTAGTACTGGTAATGACGAAGATATTCCTTTACTCTCAACTACAAAAAGTATCAAAAGGATAATAATATTCTAATATTAAATATAAGAAATAATTATGGTAGTAATATAGTTATGAAATTACCCTTTTCATTACTTTCTGGCTCTGAATCTATTGCATTGTTATAATTTTTCAAAGATTTGCTATAATCAGCACGCAATACTGACTTAAGCATGTCATTGATTGCTGAAATAATAAATATTACTTAAATAAATTTGCATGCACACCATTAACCCAAACCGAAAATGAAAACCAAGCCACACAGTCATACATCTTACATCACATGGCAATATGCAAAATAAGATCAAAGTATTTTTTTAGACTCAACTATTCTCTTCATAAAGTTCCAGCCATCTGTTGCTGCAAACCAGCGAAATGACTGAAGTGACAGTCTATTCTTGACTGAAAAACATGGATTAGATTACATAAATTGCATTAAATACCTTTCAAACCACTGCTTTCCTGTCTAAGATTTCAAAATGGACAATATTTTATTTTCTGCTGGGCTATGAGGATTAATGTACATATTGTACTTATATCCCCATGTAAGCATCCAAAGGACCGGGTATCATCTTTACAATTAGGAAAGATACCCGTGAAAAAAGAGACATAATAATAATAATAATGTACACACATTCACACATCGCCCTCTAGTCCCAAACTAAGCAAAGCTTGTATCATGGGTACTAGACAACGGATAAACATACTTATATACTTTTTTTTGTAAATACATACTTATAATACATAGAAATTACACCCAGACCTAAACTAAAACAAACCTTTGTTGGTCACACAAAGTTTTATAATACATTATAATTGCTCAAAATAAAAGTTCGTCGATAAAAGAGCATTACCATTAGCGGTTCGTTAAAAAAAATATTTTAGAATAATGTAAAATATTTACTATATTTATTGTTTTTATAAAAAAAATGTTTAACATATGAAGAAATAACTGAGACACTATGTTAGAGTAACCATATCATTTTATAGCGAATGTGACATATAAGTTAGTTGACTATTAGTCTACCATTTAAAATTTGTTGACAATAATGCCATAGTAAGTATACGAATATAACTTATAGGGAAATTATCCGCGGTTTGTTCCATATTTTTTACGTAAGTAATACCATGGCAAATAAACAAATATGACACATAGGTAAATTTACCATCGTATATTAGATAACTTACAAAGAATGTTATACCATGGCAATTATGCGAATTGTGCACATAGGTAACTTGACCATGGTCCGTTAACATTGTAAACTTCAATGAGACTTTAGTAAAGATACGAATCAAGCAATATTCGCATGTTTACTTCAGATGTTATGATAAAAACGACTCTATTTAGTTTGGTAAAATATATTATCTACACTTAGTTAATTTGCCATAGTGCCTGACAATGAATGTTTGGGATACGTAAATATGCTGCTATGATATCTCATAGACTATTAAAGATACAGAGCTGATACTTTGCGACATTGTGTATTACTATATTGGGATTACGTTAAACTAAAAAACCGATTTTCGTGAAAACAGCAGATTCGTAACTTTGCCATACAGGTGACGATATAATAGATGTAGCTACACTTTACAAATTTTTAATTATTTTTTTTTTTTTTTTTTTTACATGTAGTAGGTAGGGCACGCCATACCCACAACTTGTGCGCATCCACACCGCACCCGGCCCACCAAGCGCAACAATAACAGTCTCAAATAAAATCCGTTATATAATAGATACCTACGTCTTAAGAGAGGGTCGAGATTTCCTTTGATTTTTAATTTGACGGCCTCTGTGGCGTAGCGGTAAAACGTTCGACTGCTACGCAGGAGGCGCGGGTTCGATTTCTGCTCAGTGTAAATATTTGTATACCTACGCGAATATGTATATTGGCATTGGTCTGGGTGTTTCTATGTATAATATGTATGTATTGACAAAAAAAAAGTATCTAAGTATGATTATCCACATTATAGATTACATAACACAAACTAAAGTCTAACTTTTTATTAGCTGCAGTAAAATGACGTTTTGTGGGTTGCCGGTTTTTGAAGAAAAATAAATAGGGATGTAGCTAAATGAGTGAATCATAAATGAATGAACAGTTTGGTTTTGTGTTTGAGATTTAATATTAATTTGTCATGTATTTTTTTATTCTATTATTGTTACTATACTAGAGGGTTGATCTTTTTTATTGGAAGTATAGGGAGGTACATTTAAAATGAAACAAAAATGCCATAATAATGTACTTTAATCAATCTTTTTCGGAATTACTATCACTGTCGCTTTCGGTAACACTAATAATAAATCTATCTGTCACTTCATCTATAATATGATCGAGGTGGCACATTTTGTCTTCCACTTTTATAGTGTGAGACACACAGTCACTCCACTTAGCCGGTGTCACTTTGTTTATACCTTCTTGCAATAAATTTTTAACTTCTTGCATTTTATACGTCTTATTATTATTTGCAACGTGACCCTTTACCTGCGCCCATACCAACTCAATGGGGTTCAGCTCACAGTGATAAGGGGGCAATCTTAAAACTGTGATGCCTTTATGTGCAGCCATCTCGTCTACGGCATATTTCTCAGTAAGATACTACCAACTTGAGAGAGCGGTTGCTTGAGTGTTATCTTGCTTAATGCGTAAAAGGATCAACGTTTATACAGCCTTTTATTTACATTTATATTAAATAGAATTTAGCATGATCATTATGAGGCAAATTATGGAACGATTAGATATTCCGTAAACTTTTGTGAACTGAATCACATCACTATTGAGATTAAGCTGTCAACATTATTTTACGGAATGACATTTAGAAACGTCATTTTACTGCAGCTAATAAAAAGTTAGACTTTAGTTCAGCTATGATTACCATAGGTTATTTATTATTTATTTCACAGAGCATAGATTCGGCTTAGGCACAATATTATATACTTTTTTTTATCTAGGATAAGTCAATTTGGCTTCACCTCCTTTGATGATAAGTTAAAGGCAAAGTCTCAGGAAAGAGAGACTCGCGAACCAAACTACTCTCTATCAGCTAATTAGAGTTGTATATTTGAATCTTTGTTTAACTATTGCTACTACTAGAGGGGACGATGATGACCTAGTCCTTCCGTCTCGGCCTTTTCACCAATTTCCCCTATATAACGACTGTCGTATATTATGATATGCCGCCCAATTGAGCAGTCCGACTTGGGAAGTACCTCCGCCCTACAGAATACTGCGAGTATAATAACTTCGTGTTGTGTTCCCAGTGGTGAGTAGGGTAGCCAGAGCTCACTGGAGAATTCGTGCTGACAGTAAGAAGACTAAAAATTTGTCCTGCTTTGTCTTCTACACTGACGGCACAGAAACTCTGTACTTACAGGGTCGGCAGCGCGAGTGTGGTGTTACACACGTCCATAGGCCATGGTAACCGCTTTCCATCAGATGGGTCGTGTGCTAGTCTGCCACCTAAGTGGTATAAAAAAATGATATATAGTATTTGCACTGTGCGGGAAACGAACCCGCACAAGTCTTCTGCTTGGCAGTTGAATGCAATCGCCTCACCACTGAAACCGTGCACTATACCTAGCTAGACTATTGGAGTTATTAGTAGTACTTACCTACCTACCTAATTTGTTTCATCGCTGTAGTAAACTTTACTTTTATCTGGAACATATATTTTTTTGTTCTGGTTCTGGGTCGGCAGCGTGAGTGTGACGCCCCTGGTGTTGCACACGTCCATAGGCCACGGTAACCACTTCCCATCAGGTGGGCCGTGTGCTTGTCTACCAACTAAGTGGTATAAAAAAAACTGATGTGTGTGTTAACTTACGACCTGGGCCTCGCCTCGATTCTGCTAAAGCAAAACTACTGTCAAATACGGACACTGCTAAAAAAATCATTTAATATTAGACTTTGAAGAAATGCTATTAAAGTTCATAATTAATAGGCTTTATGCAGAGTGAATGAAAAAGTGTAATGAAGCCCTTTTCATTTCATTTTGTACTTTAACGGTATAGAGATAAAGTCTAAAATTGTATACCATTTTTGTGTGTGTAATATGACAGTGGTTTAGCTTTACAGTGGCTTCCAATATTCGTTCATCAATCTAAGATTATTTTCAATCACATATCGATAACTCACTCGTACTTTTCCACATTACTTTATTGCTTATTACATCTGACCGGTTTCGCCTTACGGCATTCTCAAAGGTTTATAAACCTTCGAGGATGCCGTGTAATACGCAATAAAGTAATGTGGAAAAGTACAAGTGAGTTATCAATATGTGTAACAACAAATTCCACCAAGTGCCATCAGTCTACAGTATAAATAGTCATTATTTTCAATCCCGATTTTTCATAATCGATCGATCAACGCAGAATCGATATTTCAATATGTCTATCTCGCCACCAACACCCTAACACTAAAAGCTGTCATTTTGGTACAAACTGCAATCTAAAAGTGTCGATCCATCCTCATAAAGATTGATTAGACAAAATGATCGCCATATCGATCTAAAGAATGTTTTTTGAAATAGTAAAATCAAGAAACGGTTTACATTATCAATCTTGAATTATGAAATACAGATTGAGATTGCATATAATAGAAAGCGGCCGTTAGTTGAATCGAGAGCCTGTAACGACGTAGCAGTAGAAAGTTCTACGAGTCAATTCAGATGATTTATGAGGAGGTAGGACACGGCGGTATTTCCGCCCAATTGAGCAGTCCGACTGGGGAAGTACCTCCGCCCTACAGAATACCGCGGTTATAATAACTTCATGTTGTGTTCCCAGCGGTGAGTAGGGTAGCCAGAGTTCACTGGAGAATTTGTGCTGTCAGTGAGATGACTAAAGGCTTGTCCTGCTTTGTCCTCTACACTGACGGCACAGAAACTCTGTGCTTACAGGGTCGGCAGTGCGAGTGTGGATTCTCTGGTGTTACACACGTCTATAGGCCACGAAACCCACTTTCCATCAGGTGGGCCGTGCGCTTGTCTGCCACCTAAGTGGTATAAGAAAAAAAAAAGATCAGGCGGAAAATGCTTGAGCAAGTCTAGCATATCAACTATATTGCACACAGACATATTGAAAACTCACATGTACTTTTCCACATTACTTTTAATATTTGTTAGACCTGACCGGTTTCGTCATACGGCATCCTCAAAGGTTTACAAGGACATTTAAGAACATTCCTTTATAAGCATTGCGATTGTCGCAATATAATAACAAATTCCACCAATTGCCATCAATCAACAGTATAAATAACCCTATTGCACTTTTGCAAAGCAGTAAATAGTACGCAACAATTTACAATTGTTTTATCGGATTAGATTTTAACGTTCTAATGTGTAATGCCGCGTGGTTCCCGGCAGAGTAGAATTTGGACCACCCCATCTTTTCCCATGTGGTGTCGTACAAGGCGACTAAGGAATAGGGCTGTTTAGTTAACATCAGATAGATATATACAGCCCAGACTCAGCCTCAAATACATAGCTTGAGTCAAAATTGTGCCCGGAAGACGGCAATAGGCTCACTCCCTATTACGTGGGACCGAATTCAATGATTGATGAAATGTGGGTGTTAGTTCACCTCTTGGTTGTCCGATAGAGAACTAAAGTTACCGACATAGGTCTCAGAATAAACAACTTGAAGTGACAGTGGGTTGGCCACGTTTGTCGAAGGACCGATGGCCGTTGGAGCAAACGAGTCCTAGAGTGGAGACCGCGAGAAGGTAAACGGAAGGTAGCCAGATGGACGGACGACCTAAAAAAGGTGGCTGGGACAGAATGGATGCGGAAGGCGGAGGATCGGAGAAAATGGCGCACATTGGGAGAGGCTTATGTCCAGCAGTGCAAGGTTAATTGATTGAATTCACTGTGGGCTAATTGATTGAATTCACCTCTGCCTAACCCTCCGAGGATAAAGGCGTGATTATATGTATGTATGTATTTTAATATTCCACCTGATCTGAGTAGACGCGAACTCTACACCATATAGGTCATCGACTAACTCTGTGAATTCACCACGCTATTTCAAATAACTGATAAACTTTCCAGTTGTTAATTCATCGCCATTAAAATAATAGCGTCCCGTTTAGTCGGGAGTTCAAGGCAATTATTTTTCGTTTGGTTAGATGGCACCATTGAAAGGGGTCTACCAAATTTTAGTAAATATTATACCCGTTAAAAGTATTCAAGGTATACTCGGCATCAGATCGATATTGATAAACAAAGAACTCAAAATGTTTTTTTATACAACTTAGGTGGCAAAAGTACACGGCCAACTGGATGGAAAGTGGTTACTGTGACCAAGGAACGTGTAACACCAGGTGAGTCATACCCATGCTGCCAACCCTGTAAGAACAGAGAGTTTCTGTGCCGTCAGTGCAGAAGACACAATCAGGATAAGCCTTTGGTCTTCCCGCTGACAGCACAAAAACTCTCCAGTGAGCGCTGACTGCCCTACTCACTGCCGGGAACACAACACGACGTTATTATAGCCATGGTATTCTGTAAGGTGGAGATACTTCCACAGTCGGACTGCTCTATTGGGACGGGAATACCGTCGTGTCCTACTTTTTTCTAAAATGATCTTAATGCCTTGGGTTTCCCCCCTTCCACTTGAGTATTATTGTTCTGCATATTTGGTACACATAGATCGGACAACAAAACAATACAAATCAATAAAATAGTTTGATTAGCTTTTTTTTTTTTATACCACTTAGTTGGCAGACAAGCACACGGCCCACCTGATGGAAAGTAGTTACCGTGGCCTATGGACGTCTGTAACACCAGAGGAGTCACAGTGGCGCTGCCAACCCTGTAAGTACAGAGTTTCTGTGCCGTCAGTAGAAGACAAATCAGGACAAGCCTTTAGTCTTCCCACTGACGGCACAAATTCTCCAGTGAGCTCTGGCTACCCTACTCACCGCTGGGAACACAACACGAAGTTATTATAACCGCGGTATTCTGTAGGGCGGAGGTACTTCCCCAGTCGGACTGCTCAATCGGGCGGATATACCGCCGTGTCCTACCTCCTCTAAAAATTTGCTCTTATTACTTTGGATTGAAACATTATGTGGGAATTTTGTAGTCAAGATCTTTTTGACGCTGATTGTACCTAACGGATGGGAGTTGTAAGAAAAATGGATCTAACTTCAGAATTTGTGTTTTGTATTTTTGCGTTGAAGATTCGAATGGAGTTTAATTGACGATTTCATTGAGATATATTTAGCTTTGAATGTACATTGAATGTAGCCAGAGGGCCAATTCTCGTAACATAACTCTGTTCCAAATGCAGTTTTGACCGAATACCAATCTACCTTACGATTTCTATAAAAGTCATGTTACGAGAATAGGCACTAGGTAAAAAAACCGGCGGTAAAGGAATTTGTCTTCGAGGAAACAGTGTACCAACAGTGTACCGTGTAGATAGTACGGCTAGATGTCGCTAGATGGGGCTGGGTACATGTGGTATCGCCACAGGTTCAAAGAAATAGAAGAGAGACGTGCCAATCAATTAGTACCTATCTATCACAACACGTCGTCTGCTGCTGCTGTAAGCAGTCGGCTACGAATTAGAACCTTTACAGTGAAAATTTAATTTAGCAACTGAAATTTCTTCAATGGTACTAAACTGGAACGACTTATAATGTGATATAGTGTAATTAATATTTAGTAGAATTTCGAGATGCGTAGACTGATGGAGTAGTGTTTGAAATCAATACAATTAATAAATCATCAACACTGTCTACTTCACAAATTGGCTTACGCTTTTTTGACGCAATAATTACCCACAGACTAGCTGGTTGTCACTGGCATGTGTCGTCTGCCTCAAATAGGTCGAGCGACAGCCGACACTATCGCTTATCTAGATGGTCTCTGAGGTAGGTACCTCAGAGACCATCTAGGTTTGAATTCTTTCTAACCTACTCAAAATATACCAAAAAACGTGAATTTAATAAAAGCAAATCCATCTGTTTTATTACGTGCTGAGCCTTGCTTTTTGAATAAGGTGTTATATAATGTAGTGTTTGCACGTGATAATCCTTTATTAATTAAATCATTTATTTTATGTTTCAGTTTTGGTTTTGCGGCATGAAATGAAAACACAGTTTGTTGACACAATATGTTTATTATTTAATTAATTGTTGGGAACACAAAACATCATCATTACATTGTTTGTTAATTTATGAGTAAAATATAGTCGACGTCACGCCTACATTTTAAACTAAATTAAAATAGAGCGAGCGAATTTGTTTTCAGGATGGTTTTTCATTAGCTCTCAAGATTTATTTCAAATCGCGCGTCCATTTGGAATTTATTAGACGCTGAAACATGGCGAGAAGGAATTGTAATAATAAATGTAATTGCGCAAAGCACCTACAATAAAAATTACAATGTACCTACCTAAATAGTGGGTTACATTTTTTATTAAAAATAGTTATATCATCGTATATTTTTATTGATGTTGAAGTTCTGGTTGATGAATTCATTTTTAATTTAGCTGATTGATCCTGAATACCTAGATTTTAAATTACTTTGTAGTAACCCAGTCAAAATCAGCGCTAGCACCGAATCTACAAGATTCGGTGCTAAGATGCATAAGATCAGTGACGAATGTTCAAGTCAATACCTAATGATGACTTAAGTCTTTATCTCGAAGTAAAATTGGTTGGTCAAAACTTTCCGGGTTCTCTTTAATGACAGTATTATGCCTTTTAGTGACAAAGTTAAGAACTTGGAATTACCTATTGACCCGAATAATTGTACACATGCAAGAAAAATAGTCGTAGAATAATCGTATTCTTAAAAAGATTGCAAAACTTCGCTCCCAATCGCCACTAAATTGCTTTTGCGAATTTCCATTTTCTTTCGATTCTTGACTTTGTAGATACCTTATTGAGACCTCATCAGAAGATAATTAGATTGAGATTAAGTTAGAACTTTTAGCACCTATCAGAATTTCAACTTGAAAGTAATGATAACGTTTTTAGTTTAAAAAAATCACACTCAAAACTCCTTTTGCTATTCAATTTATTGATTAATCTTTCAACATCTTCCGATTTTAAAGAACAATTTAAGTTTCTTCATGATATTCTGTTACCTTCAATATATTTTGATTAATCTTTAACGATTTTGTTTACTTAACAGAACTACTAAACATTTCAAACAAACATTATCACTTTCAAACCCATAAAAATATTTGCCACTGCTATCAAACGAGCATTTTTCCTGATTTCAAGTTATTACTGAAAAATTACAATTTCATCACAATTCATCCGGTACAAAGTGCTAGATTCAACTGACGGTTAGGACCTGGGAACAGTGTAGGATAAAGCAGACTGTGACATAGAGGCATTTTTGCAGACAATTTTTTTCTATACAGAATTAGTTTCCAGCCATGAAGCAATAAATTTGAAAAAAGAAGTCTGTGTTACAACTGTTAAGGTGACCTTTATGTGATGTTTTAGTTTTTAACTGGACATGAAGATTCATTTTGTTTTCATTTCGCGAAAGCAAGCAGCAAGCATTGGAATTCTTTAATTAGTGATGCATAGCTGAAGTCCAATAAAGCGTTTTTGTTTGTCAGGTTTTTATTAGAAGGACTGTAGAACGGTCGCGTTTATATTAAATATTTTCAGTTGTACGACTGACTTTCTTTCAAATAACTTTCACTTTCTGTGTTGATTGACTAAATCAAAGCTGAAGAAGTATTTTTTATCACTAATATACTTACTGAAGATAAGATTCTGTTTTCAATTTCTTGCTATAAGAACTTATTCTTATTACATATTTGGCACAAGTTGTAGGTAAGACTTCAGTTCATTGAAAGTTCAGAGCAACTTGAATCAAGATGAAAAAAAAAACAAGGTAACGGTTGTTTCCATTTTTTCATTCACGAATCACAAAACTGAAACTCTTATTAATTAAAAAATTACAGTTAAAACAGAAGAAAAAGTTTCCCAAGGTTTTTATATTAAACAAATATTTACATCGTGGACAGAAATAAACATCACTGATATGATGCAGAAGATTCGGTCATTGGCCTGCTTTAACATAGAGTACCTAGCGATTAATATTTAATACTATGAACATTAAACCTTTTGTTTTATGCACACAAGCACCATTACTGGTAGGTATTTTGCCCACTTTATCTATGTAGGTACACTACAGAATCTGCTTAACTGCTTCCACTGCTGTGGGCTTCCACAGCAGTGGACTACATACATTACATTTTTATTACATTTTTATTAATTCTCATGTTTTTTTCTTTTCATAGGTATCTTTTGGTAGGTCTGGTCAGTGTGGATACAGTTGACCAAAGCCTCTCAACATTGGGAAAGGAAAGACCTTTGTTCCGCAGTGGACTGGTAAAGGCCAATTGATTGATAGGTATCTTATCTTATTTTTACCTACTCGTTTTCCATTTTCCACAATCTTTTACAAAACATATAAAAAGTTACACAAAGGTAATGAGTTCTTATAGTCCAGCCTCCCAGAGGTCCAAATGGTCGCTTTGGTAAAAATATTATTTTCTTTGTGAAATTGTGAATTAATATTATATTATTTAGTTCAGAATTCTCAAGAGAGTCTACACATGTAGCGTAAAGTTAACGACCTTCTAGGGCACCTACGTATGTTTTAATAGGGTACTTATTGTGTCCCAAAAGTTTTTATTCGAGGCTTGGACAGTTTTAACTAAAATTTCCAGTATGTTAAAATCTCCAAAGGATAATATTTCAAATTATATTACAGTTCAAGACAATACAACTAAGTTGACAAAATTCCCATGCGATATGCGATGAAGTTGGTATATAAAGTCCATAATAAAATCCTAAAATCAATGTAGGTAGGTACCTACTTACTACTGAGTGGTAAAATGTGACAGTTTGTGAGGATAGATTACTACTTCAGGTAAAAATACCAAAATGAATCTAGATCCCGACTCAGTAACGGCACGATTTCAAAACATGAGATTTTTATTCGAATATATCTACCTAAGAAAAACGTAAAAACAAAAAACTCAACCAACAATTCCGTATGATCTGTCAAAACAAAACTTTTTACGTTTTCGTGGGGATTCAGAATTCGAGGAGGAGGATTCATTTTCAAAGAAATTTGGAAAATAATATTAAGTTTTCGTAACTTTTGAAATGATACGTTTTTTAAAGTATTTTACTAGATCGGGCCTCTGAATGTAGTTTGCCACAGAAAGTGATTATAGTGTGCTAGCTATTCCAGACTATCTAATCTATCACTGAGCCAATTAATTTCAAACGCTGAAATACTTATTTTATATACGCAACGCGCCGCAATCATACGTGTAAAGAATGCCGGAATTGCCGGAACACAAACCCGAGAAAAGAAACATTGTCCTAGGTAGGTATACTAATTCTAGTTCCTGTGTGGGGGATTCATATATGAGGTGGCCGATGTCGTGAACAACAGTGATATTAGATAATAATTCTGAGTGTGGGCGTACTTTGTGTTCATGAATGGTATGTTAATTAATTCCCTCTGTCTCTGTATCATAAGGGTAATTCCTTTAGGCAGAATTCCACAAAGAACAAATACCTAAATGAAAAAAGTTCCTCTAATTCTTACACAATGTTATCAAATAATAGGCACCGTTTTTTTTTACGTGCGCAAAATCCCCACGGATACCTCCCCACCGGAGCCGGTGGAGGAGGTTATGTCGGACTCGAACCGACTAAAACGCACGCCGCCTGTGGGTCGCTTTGGTTGCCGAAGGTGAGGTTGACAGGCATATCCCTCGCAACCCGGCCGACCCAGGGCCATCTCTCACGATCTAGCCCTCTTCTCGGGTGTGGGAACTACAGAGTCCCCAACTCGTCCCCGGAAACGGGGAGGCGCGCCACCCACGCCACCGCCGCGGCCTGCTTCTGCCAGGGTGACAGGCGGCTCCACCTGTCACTCCCAGGCCGGCGCTCATGGGGGGCGGAGGTCGTTCATCGACCTCCGACGCCCGAGTTGCCTTCGTACGCGGGCAGCTTGTCTTGCGATCCTTCGTCGCTCCCGCTGCCGCTCCCGCCCCGCCTTCTCCTTCACGAGCATTACTTGCTCGCAGAAGGAGGCGCCGGCCGCCCACGCATCCGCGCAGCCACCCATCGCCGCGAGCAAGGTGGAGAGCGTGAGAACCCTCACTCCCAGGGCCGCCACAAGCTCCCGCCTCGGCGTCTCCCACGCCGGACACTCGGTGAGCTTGTGCGGACCTGAGTCCTCGCTCGCGTCGCAGTGATGGCACTCGGACGTTGGCTCTTTCTGTATCCGACGCAGATACTTTCCGAAGCATCCGTGCTCGGTGATCATCTGCGTCAGACGGTACGAGAGGCTGCCGTGCGGCCTCTCTAGCCACTCCCCCATGATGGGTCTTACCGCCGTTACTACGGCGTGCCCTGCGCCTGGTCGCCCAAGTCGTACCTCCCATTCCGCCACCATTTCCCTGTGGAGCCAGGATCTCACGACCCGAATTTCTTCGGGCTCGGGATCGTGACCCTGCTCCCGCGCCGCCTTTCGGAACCGGTATAGCGCCGAAAGGCATCTCGCTTCCAGGATCCATGGTGGCGATCCGGCGAGGAGATTCGCCGCGTTGAAAGATATCGTGCGGTACCCCCTTATGATGCGGCGCGCCAACTTCTGCTGCGGACGCTGCAGCAGGGGCATGTGCCGATCACTCAGGGTGTCCGCCCACACGGGACACCCGTACAGGGCCATGGACCGCACGACATACGCGTAGAGTCTCCTGCAGGAGTCCTCCGGGCCCCTCAGGTTGGGCAGTAGCCGCGCCAGAGCGTTGGCTGTGCCCACCAATTTGTGGCCCAGACTTCGGAAGTGCTTCCCGAAGTCCCACCGGCCGTCGAGCACGAGCCCCAGATATTTCATCTGGGGCTTGATGCGGATGAGAGTGCCTCCTATTGTGAGACTGGAACCAGGTGGTGGCGTGCGCCGAGGTCCATGAAAGTACATGGGAATAGGCACCGTTGAAACGAAGGGCGCGTCGTTGTAGCGGTGGTAAGACGCATCATGGGAGAGTGGCTAGAGAGGCCACACGACAGCCTCTCGTACCGTCTGACGCAGCGCAGATGATCACCGAGCACGGGTGCTTCAGAAAGTATCTGCGTCGGATGGAGAAAGAGCCAACGTCCGAGTGCCATCACTGCGACGCGAGCGAGGACTCGGGGTATATATGTCTTTTATAATCTGTGAATAATACAAGCATTGTCCACTGTAGTAATTTCCATCACAATTAATCAAATTAATTCAATCCTTGCGTAAGTAACAAGCTAACACTACGGCTACCTAAAAACGGTTGAACATTATTTATTATCATTAATTTCTAGATACAATATTACATCTACATGTTCATGTTTCTCTAGCTTCTCAGTAAGTAAATGGAAAGATAACAATGTGTTCGGAGCCTTAAACTCGACAGAGGAAAATGGGACAGTGAAAAGATAGGCGAATGGGTCTTACAATACGTCACTTAATGCATGATATCAATCTATGACCCGTCGAGACTCTGCTAATACATTTTCTTTGATACCTTTTAGGACAAAACCGCAATATTTTAAACTAGTGGTCAGTGGGTGGTGAGTGAAATTCGCCCGTAATTCTTTATCTTTCGTAATTTAACAATGTTAGGTAGGTTATTTTATCATTAGGTAGGTCCTGCTTTGTCCTATACACTTACGGCACAGAAACTCTGTGCTTACAGGGTCGGCAGCGCAAGTGTGGCTTCTCTGGTGTTACACACGTCCATAGGCCACGGTAACCACTTTCCATCAGGTGGGCCGTGCGCTTGTCTGCCACCTAAGTGGTACAAAAAAAAACAATAATTTCACATTATTCAATTTTTATATACGTCTGCTGTGAATGTGAACATTATAAAGATATCATTATACAGCTGACATCGGCGTATGAATAAACAGTTTATGTGTTAGGTACCTAAATGGTATGAGAGTCGTGTTAGTAAATCGAAGAAAGCGAGTTCTAATCCATTCACGTGTGTATTTCAAATACATGATAATATGAATAATGTTTACCATCATTAATTTAATGTATTACTTAACCATTTTATGTTAATGAAAAGCAGTTTTATGTTTTTAACTGTGTCAAATTTCACGTTCATCGCGTAACTTTCTTTAAAAAGCTTAAAAAGTTTGCGCTATAGAAATATAGATAAAATACTATGCATTTTGTGAATTTCATAATGTCGTGACGCCACTAGTAGAGCGAGCAATCTCATTAAACTGGGAGCGAATAAACAAGATTATTCGTAGGGCGCGAGTCTCGTCCCCGCCAAGATTAAGGTCCTGTAGTATTCTTAAGTCAATTTCTTTTACGAAGCCCTGGAAAATGAATTACTTTGTTTAAGAGACAGTTTAGAACGCGATCGCTTCTATAAACTACCTGCCTTTTGGATAGCAAACTCTATCCTAGTATAAATAGGTATTAAATCTTTTAAATATTTTATTTAGGTGTTTAAATTTGCTCATGCATATTCTCAAAGGGATTCGTAGAGATGAATCACTAATACGCCGAATATCTGTCATCATCATTATCTTAAGGTTGTTCCCAGTTGTATTCGAGGTTTTCATCTCGAAGCCTGGGGGTCCTTTCACTCCTTCTCTTCCTATTGGATTGACTTCAACGGCGTTTATGTCAGTCACTGCCGTCTAATCTCCCAAACCTGAGAGAAAAACCAGTGTCAGATTCTCGTCTGCCTATCAGCATATATGGGCTTGAGGATGACGTTGACTTGGTCACACCCGTTTTGACTAAATAGCCATTTTTATTGTTTTTTTTTATACAACTTAGGTGGCAGACAAGCACACGGCCCACCTGATGGAAAGTGGTTAACATGACCTATGAACGCGTGGAACACCAGTGGAGTCACATCCGTGCTGCCGACCCTGCAAGAACAGAGATTTTGTGCCGTCAGTGTAGAGGACAAGTCTTTGGTCATCCCACTGACAGCACAAAAACTCTCCAGTGAGCTCTGGCTACCCTACTCACCGCCGGGAACACAACACGAAATTATTATAACCGCGGTATTCTGTAGGGCGGAGGTACTGCTCAATTAGGCGGAAATACCGCCGTGTCCTACCTCCTCTATTGTATTCTAATTCGAGTCAATGGCTAGGTGTGGCATGTAATAGTCTGGTATTTAAACACTCCGTTGCTCTACGTATTTATTGTGGGCTAGCACGAACAGAGGCTATTGGAAAACAGATATTTCTTGAGGTTTAAGCGCTGTTAGCTATAAATTAATTACATATATATAATTTTAACTAAAAAAAGGTTTTTTTGTAAAACTTATATGTAGCTATACAATCCTTTTATCCATGTACATATTTTACAGCCAAAGCAAAAGGTCATAGCTCAAAATAATGCAGCCGCGCGAGAACAGTCAGCCGACTAATAATTTGCGAAATGTATGCACTTCTGTCACGACGGAAGTATCATGACAGAATGTAGTCTGGTATGACAGACTATCACTTTTTTGTTTCCTAGAGACAAACGGAAAATATTAAAAAATAAATTATATTTTCAACAGAACCATTGTTATGTATTGTTATCAGTATCAATCATGCATCCAAATTCCAAGGTTTCCACTTCAGGTCCCATGGCCCGCTCTCCCACTCTTCTTACCTTTCAAGATTTGGCTCATCTTGACTCTAATCCCGAAAAGAGTTACCATCCGCAATCAGCAGAGGTATCGGCTAGCAACTGAGGTTGGCTCGATCATCGATGACCTTGTTGGTGTCTAGGCTCCCTCAATAGGCCTAGGCACAGACTTCAAGAAATAGTGTACATAAAATCTATCTATTTACACTATTATGTTGTACATTATTGTCTTGTACACGACTGTGTTGTACACTATTGTATTGTATATTGGTGTGTGATAAAGAGTATATACTCTTTGTCGCATACCAAACATGTTATCACCCGCCTCCAGCCTCCGGTGTAGTAGTAGAACGTTCGACTATTTCGCAGGGGGCGTGGGCTCGGTTCCCGTTCTGTGCAAATATTCTGCCTGGGGTTTTCTATGTATAATATGTATGTATTTACAAAAAAAGTATCTAAGTATGTTTATCCGCATTCTAAATTCCATAACACAAGCTAGTTAAACTATGCATATCATGGGTCTAGATAGCATTGCGTAGAATGTTGTAGAGTATTTTTTTATAATTTATTTATATTCATACAAATCATTGAATTACATAAAAAATGCCCATAAAATGGGCGATATGACCGCAATTTTTGAAATTTCTTCCAGATAACGTTTGGCTAGTACTATTATCTGTTCTGTGCCTTTTCCTATCCAAATTTTGTTTTTTTATCCATCCAGTTCATAATGAATGGACAAAACTACTTAAAGCAAAGATTCCTTTACATCTTGAGACAGGCTGTACACTTTCTCATTAAGTAAACACAGCACGAAACATAAATCGGTTCATTAAAACTTTTATTTGGATGCTAAGTTTAAGCGGTTGCTGGGATGCGGTGTAGACTGTATGTTACAGTTTTTATACTACTTAAGAGGCCAACTTACGACGTACTTTAAAAGTGCACAACGTTTTATACAGCAGCTAAAAACTCTAGGGGCGGCGGTAAAAAAACTTAATTCACTGTCTGTTTTTGAAAAACTGAAATGATGGGTAGGTATTGTGTTAGGTACGTTTCTCATTTCCACGAGTGACGTGTTTGGTGGGTTTTAATGACGAATGACATTATTCAAATTTAGAAAGAAAGCATTTGCACATTGCACCAATCATAAACTTAACATACCAGCGTAATAGACGAATAATGTGTGACAATTGTCAAAACTTTTAGCTGAACTAATTTAATATAAAGTAAAGTATCTATCTTATTATCTAGAGTTATTTGAACTCCCGACGCAGGATAGTAGATTTGAGATAAGACTTATTTTTGAGGTATTTATCAAATGTCTGATCATTATTCTGATTGGTAATCTTAAAGTAAGATAGATCAATGAACTTCGTCAATGACATTAAATATGTAGATTAATATTATTTGAAGGACTGGTGAAAAAATAAGCGAATCGAGTATTTAACTGATGAATGAAATTATAAAACATTATTATATTAATTATATTAATTATAAAACATATAAAAAATGTTCAAATCGATTAAGATAGGAAAAAAATTGAATCATTTCAGACGGGATTGGAGCCCGCGATTTTTCCTTCACACGGAAATACTCTGACCACTAAGCCACCGAACTTCCCCTGAAATCATCCAAATCTTCCTATATAATGAATATTCGTCTTACGGTGACGGTGGGTGCCATCTACCGATACTAGTAAGAACTATTTAACTGATGTCTTACTCGTGCTAAGTCAATTGGTATTTTTATTGAAAAGAATATGAGCAACTGTTATTACTAATATTCACTTTAACCCCTTCAATGAAACTAAATAGCTTGTGCTAGGAGTGAGTTCACATTGGCAGTGTAATGGCCAGACTTCGAACCCGGGAACACTCAATCGCAAGGCCTATTCCTTAAAAAAATACGTGCATCCCATTCTCATCGCCAATGTGTTATTTATCTTAAGAGTAGGGTGATCCAGGTCACAATAAAACTCGGCAAAGTACACAGCAAGACTAATCTTTATTGCATTCTAACTACACAGATATGATTGTCTTATAAAAGTGGGTAGCTGTGTAACATACCTACCGTCGTCGGAACAGATACTATACATACATTAACCAATGATACAACTAAATAACTAATATCACAATTTCTCTGTAGTACTACTTTTAAACTATATTTGCGAATACGGCCACCAGCAAATGCCAGTTTCATGTACCCATGTTTAATATTCCGAAGTTTTCTCCACTTTATCCTCAATAAAGTGTTATCTTGAAGGGTCTGTGTTTTAGTGTGGAATAAAATACTAGTATGCAGTTTACGATACGAATTCGAAGAGATACTGGGGCGAAATGTTGGGTATATGTAAAATGGAGACTGGCTACAACAACTCAAACGATTTTCAAGTAAACAATCTTCTATATAAGAATTACATTGCTTTTTTTCTTTCATTTTGAATTTTAGAATACGAAAATTTAAGCAATTTAAGAAAAAAAAGATGACTTTGATGGGACATGAAAATTATTAAATATACCTAGAAAAAATTGAAATGGTCCAGGCAAGATTCGAACCCGCAATCTTTGCCTTACAGAGAGAACGCTCTGACCACTGTTTTATTAACAGATTAACGTGATTAAAAATGACATGTTAGTCAATTAGCCTGTTGGAGTCCACGGTTGGATATAGGCCTCTTATATTGTCTAGCCGGGTTTATGATCGAGAGGTACCGGGTTCGAATCTTGTCCATTATATTGCCAAACCGAACCCATTCCTAACACACGCAACTAACTTGGAGTGGTTACGAAATATTAATCATTTCGACAGCTTAATTATACTCTTTATTAAAGGTACGTCAAGGACGATGAGATTATTTTCAATTCTTCCGTACCATTTAACCATAATCTCCCATATCATGGTATGAGGTGATATCGTCGATGATGGAACACGTTTGCCTAGAAACAACCAATATATTCCTAAAATTCCTAGTTTATAGCTTTTTCTTTACGAATCAAGAGCCACTGGAGAGTTTTTGCGCTGTCAGTGGGAAGATCAAAAGCTTATCCTGCTTTGTCTTTTACACTGAGAGCACAGAAACTCTTTGTGCTTACAGGGTTGGTAGCGCGAGTGTAACTCCCTTGATGTTGCACACGTCCATAGGCGACGGTAAACACTTTCCATCAGGTGGGCCGTGTGCTTGTCTGCCACCTAACTGGTATAAAAAAAAGACATACCCTCTGACCATCTGACTACTAGAAAAAAAGAGATATTCATATAAAATAATAACGAATACCATTTTGGATATATCGTAAAGTAACATAAAAATAACAGAAATCAGAACTGAATTATTATAATTTCTTCTTACTTATGTAAAATTACTTGTCTGCCTCCACTCAAGTGGTATAAAAAAAATCAAACTCGGTTTTGTAAATCATGTTCGAACATATAACAAATAATATTCAAATTAATCCTATTCGTAGGACTCGCCTTCACCGGGCACGGTGTATCGGTACTAAATTAGTTCTACTACTCGTCGCTAGGGAATATAATCATGGCTAATTGATCACGTTTCCTTCTATTGTCTCAGCTAAATCACTGATTAGGTAGGTACAAGATCGATTACTGCTGATATTGCTATTAGGTAGGTATCTACTATAATTTTCCTATTAGACCTGCCACTGAATTCAAATTAATTAACACCATTGGGTATAATTGTGGTTGTTTTCTTTCTTCTGTATATTATTATTGGGATAGAAGTAGTGTAAAGCAATATTTATATAAACTTTAGATACATTAGAGGAATAAATAGAAAAACAATAAATATTTAATTTGTGGTCGTCTTCTACCAGCATCTATTCATAGATCAGATTTAGTGTTAGATGCTGTGACTGCTAATTATTAGATTAATTACGGTTCCGTACCTTAAATGAAAAAAAAAAACAGAACTCTTAAAGCATTACTACGTTCGTCTGCCTGTCTGTCTGACAAAAACTTTTTCTCAGGAATTCGTGAAGGTATCAAGTTGAAACTCATAACACATACTAAGGGCTATCAACATGATATGCCTGTCAACCTCACCTTCGGCAACCAAAACGACCCACAGGCGGCGTGTGTTTTAGTCGGTTCGAGTCCGACATAACCTCCTCCACCGGCTCCGGTGGGGAGGTATCCGTGGGGATTTTGCGCACGTAAAAAAAAAGGGCTATCAACGTCTTGAAACTGCAAAAATTTAATTTCTAAGTTCATGCGTTCAAAATACAATGTATTACGGTTTATGTAGCTTAAGTCACGGAACCCTCTTTAACTGGCTTTTATTTATTATTATAACTTATATAAACTTAACCAACGATAGTTGAACAACAACTGAATTAAAGTAAGACTAAAATATATTCAGTATATTTACCGATCAATAGATAAGTTGTATATTAAAGTAGGCGAGAAAAAACAACAAACCCAAATAGAAATCAAGCAATTAAACCTACCGAGTGAGATTAAAAAGTCTTCGTGTCAACCCCAGTCTCCTAAAATATGAGAAAAAGGAATATAGACGGAAAACGAGCCCGATAAACATTTTGTATCAACTTACAATCGCAACATTTCTCGTTGGGTAAACCCTTGAAACTTTACGGTCGAGCCAAACAAAAGAAAATTAACGTTCTACTTGAAAAAATTCAAAAGTGAAATGTTTTTTTGCTTGTATTTCTACTTTGAACGCATATCAAATCCGGGAGTTACTCTTCCAAATTTTATTAGTACCTATTAAGTTCATGCATGCATATTAATGTACATTTTAACTTGACTACGGCGAAGCAAAAGAACAGGCTATGTATGTATGTATGTATGAATGTAGATTCTTCTGTTCCCTCATAGCTCCTCAACCACTTATTAGAACTGGACAAATGAGGTATCGTTAGAAGCATCTTAGTCGTCTGCTGGTTATAGACTATATAACGTGTCATTGAATCTAATGTGACGCCTTCTAGCGACTTTAAAGTACTGTGGTAAAAATAAATTAGAGATAAATATGTCATGTTTGGTATCAATTGAAAAGGCGTAATTAGCAAATTTCAAATTGTATAAATTAAATCTTTTGCACGCCCCAAAATAAAATAAATAAAAAATTAAGTTCAAAACTAACACCCGACTAATGAAAAATCATCTAAAAAGTAATAAACAAGAAAATACAAAGATAGCTGTGGTCGTATGCCACTTATATATTCTAACAAAACAATACATTCTAGGGAAAAGTTGCATACGACCACGACTCTTCTTGATATTTTCTTGTTTAATACTTTATAGATAATTTTGAAGTAGTCGGGTTTCAGTGGAGACCGCGAGATGGTAAACGAAAGATAGGACGGACTTCCCCTAGCCAGATGGACGGACGACCTGAAAAAGGTGGCTGGGACAGACTGGATACGGAAGGCGGAGGATCGGAGAAAATGGCGCACATTGGGAGAGGCCTATGTCCAGCAGTGGACTGCGGTGGGCTGATTGATTGATTGATTGATCGGGTTTCAAGTTTAACCTATTTTTTTCTTGGACTGAACATTCAATAAAGCCTTATTTCACACTTACAGTGCTGTTTTTCGGCAGAACGCCGAGAATAAGGTTATTCTGGGTTCTTTAAGCGTGGCGTGTACAAGCATCTATAGAGACTGTCCTATTTAGGAATCATCAAATTGGTGAAATATCAAAAAAGATAAAACTCGGCGTAGAGGTCAATAAACTTACAGTCTGGAATAGCCGGAATAGATATGTTCCTATTTTTTTTTTTTTTTTTTACGTGCGCAAAATCCCCACGGATACCTCCCCACCGGAGAGCCGGTGGAGGAGGTTATGTCGGACACGAACCGACTAAAACGCACGCCGCCTGTGGGTCGTTTTGGTTGCCGAAGGTGAGGTTGACAGGCATATCCCTCGCATCCCGGCCGAATAGATATGTTCCTATGCGACACGGGAATAAAACTTTATAAAAATACTTTAATTTTATATTTGTATATTAACTACACTAAAGTAAGTATTTCGTTGACATGACAATAATTAATTTATAATTATCTTTTACTATTGTCAAGCATCTTAAGAAAATATCACAGAAATAATATGCTCATAAGCGTACTCAAATATAATTATCTTATAATTAGCAATAATGTAATCAGTATCAAAGAGGTACATATCAACGATATTATGATCTTAATATCTGCTAAAGAATTTTCTGACCTCGTTGTCGTCAATACGCCCAGAGGCAATAAATGGGCTCCATATTTCTCCGGTCTGGCAATGAATCCAATTATCGAGCTCTGCGGAGGCGACATGTTAAATGATGTCCATTGCTCCTTCTGCCTCTCTGACTACAATATACTACCTCTATAATGTCTCGATCATTATACCTTTTGTAGATTATCGTCCATTTCGTTATATTATATTAAAGTAGTAGCTTAACAATGGTTTGTGATACGATCATATTTTTCTTCAATAATTTTAAGTGCGCTGTCAAGAGTCCTTATGACGCAGTCTAACGAACTTGTTGTTAGCGACCGGTGGCGCTTTGTAGGATAATTTCTTTTGTTAGAGGAATAAAAGTTTTATTGTTTCTTAGATATCGTTTAAAGAAGGAAAATTTCATTCCGGATTTCTCATTGGTTTGCTTCATTAGTAGGGACATAAGGGTGTCCAATAAGTACACAGGTTCTTTTTTTTTTTACGTGCGATAAATCACCATGGATCATCACTGGAGCCGGTGGGAGAGGGTATGTCGCATACGAACCGACTAATACACACGACGCCTTAGGGTCGTTTTTGGTTGCCGAAGGAGAGAGTCAACCTCAACTTCGGCAACCAAAAACGACCCACAAACGGCTTTCTCGATTTGGCCCTCTCCTCGGGTGCGGGGACCACAGAGGCCCCAACACGTCCCCGGAAACGGGGAGGCGCTCTCTATCTCCTGTTTTATAAATAAGTAGATGTTTGTTTTATGAGTGAAAATAAGTACACAAATAAATCAAAATGTTAATTAGGATTTTTAACCCATATACTGCGTGGTTTCCGGCAGAGTAGAATTTGGGCAACCCAATCACTTCCCATGCGGTGTCGTACAAGGCGACTAAGACGCGGCTTTCGCCCGCTTAATCTCTGCTCGGAGGGCATCTCTGGTCTCCCTGTATCCCTCATGAAGCTTCGTCATTCGGGGCCCTGTATCTGCGGGTCGGCTACACCTTCTACGGAGACTAGTCCACCGGCGGTGCCCAATCACGCCGGCTTGCCGTAGTCTCGCGATAGCCGCAGACCACCAGTAAACCCGACGCCTCGGAATATAGGGTGGAGCCCTAGGCATACCCGCATCGCAGACACGAGTTATGGCCTCCCAGAACCGCGCCGCCTCATCATCGATATCGACAGGCCTGTCCGGCGCAATGGCCCAGGCCTGTACGATAGCGGCCTTCAGGAGGACCTCTCGGTTCAGTCTCCCGAGCAGTCAGCGTGGCCCGCGTGGGGTCGGTATGACCAGCGTATCAATCGCGGGGGGGGGGGGGGGGAGGGGGGGGAGACATCAAACCAAACGTATCGGTGATCTGCCAATGTGTCCCACCCCGCATGGCGGGCCTAGCAGCCCAGGGTCGAGTCAACAAGATTGCCCGGAATACGGCAACAGGCTCATCCCTATTATGTGGGACTGAATAAAGGCGTGATTGTATGTACATATGTTTGTATGTATTTAACAGTCATAAACGATAAAAGCTATTGAATTATTTCCTTGATAGTTCTAACCAACTGCCAATAGGAGAGGTCAATTTTCCAGATTATTTTGTTACACCATATAATTTCTTGAAAATGAAATATCTACTTCATATATATGGGAGGTTGAATAAAAAATTTAAGGTAATACAATTTAATTTTATTTCATTGTTTCTTTCCAATATAAATCCAATTCTAATCGATTAAGAATTGGCTTGGCATCGCCATTCAGCGTAGTAATACCGCCAGCCGTTTGGGCATGGTACAAGTAAAGATCGATGGGGAGGAATTTTTCGATGCTTAAAGTTGTAGTCTCCTTTTTTTTCATTTCATTTTTGGATGTATTATATAAGTATAGTTAGCATAGTTTTGTATATATTTAATAAGTCATTGCGTATATTTTTTCTGTTTATTATAATAGGTAATGTTTAATGATATTCAATATTCTACTATGAGCAATATCGATTAAGAAAAAAATAAATCGATTCAGGCAGCATATCTGAGCCGCGATCTTTTCCTTACAGGGGGGAATGCTCTAACCACTGAGCCACAGAACCTCGCCTGAATTCATTCAAATTTTCCTATATATATAAAATTTATATATATAAATATAAATATATTTATAAATTTTACACTTTTGTGCCCCAGACTTAGCCCCTTGTATTGCAATTGCTCTGTGCACTCCCGGGTTTGCTGGAAGAGAACTCAACTTTGAGTTAAGCTCGCCTTTGTACATTACATCTCATCTTTTTATATAAATGTAAATAAAGATATAAATATACTTTATTGTACACATAAATTACATTTATATAAAAAGATGAGATGTAATGTACAAAGGCGAGCTTAACTCAAAGTTGAGTTCTCTTCCAGCAAAACCGGCAGCGACGGTGGGAGCGATACTCGTACGAATCCCGCATGAATTGATTCAATTTTTCCTATCTTAATCAATTTGAATAGTTAGCATATTTTATTTATAAATGCTTTAAAATTTCATTAAATTCCAATTCTTTTTCATAAAAAGTTTACTATAACAAACATTAAGTAAATACTTGATTCCTATCGTTTGGTTAAGGTTTGCTGTTTGTTTGAGTTCTTACTTACAGAGCCAAACCAGAGTAGTGAGAAGAACATGCTTTTACAAGTACTTTTTGTGGAGTAGGTTTGAATCCTGGCCATTACACTACCGACGTGAACCCACTAACCTCTGAGAGGGAATATTAGTAATTTCGGTTAGTAGGTTTAAGTACATAATGTGAAAAGTAGCATAATTGTAGTATATATTTTCTATATGGATATAAACAAAAGTTAGAGAACTCCATGTCTTCTCGAGCCTCATTTAATTTTTATAAAATAATAGCCTATAATTTTTTGTACATAAATATATTTATTATCAACTTATTTTCATTAAACAATACAATTTTAATTTTAGTAAGTACTATTTGAATCATAATACACCACTTTAAAAAAATCATATACTTTAACACTTAAGCAATAGGTATATATTTTTACTTAAGAAGTCAGTCTTTCTTATTTTTATACTTATCGCTAGTTTAATATAGGTATTTTAAAAATTAGAAGATAACAGATATTATATATACATATTTGATAACAAAATAATATAATATTTAATGATATAGCAAGTTTAATAATTTTAAGTATAATACACATATATCTCAAGCGTGAGTAACTTCATGTATTAAAATGGCTATCTCAAGTGGCAACGATATCGTAGTATATATCCTGGCCAGGAGTAAATAAACCTTCTTCACTAAATATCCCCTTGAGATTCCAACTACCAAGTAACTGTATTAGCACAACTAGGTATCTTAGCAAGTGATATGTAGACTCTAGAGACCACATATCAACGTGAACATGTTTTTCAGAACAGACTGTGTATAGATTAGTTCAAATTCCGAACATAAAGAATCTCTTTCCGGGAATATTTTTCCAAGGGTGTCATACAAGACGACTAAAGGACTGGGCTGTTCTACATACAATAGTATATTTACAGCCTATGTAGATAGCTATATTTACAGCCTATAAAGATAGCTATATAGGCTGTTAATATACTGAAGCTGTCATTAGCCTCAGTAATATAGGCTAGCACCTACTCGAAAAATAATTGTAAACAACCAAGAATAGAAGGTTGCCGAAATGCATTATCCCTTCAAAATACGGGGCACTTCACATAACGGTGTGCTGACCACCTCAGCATAGTACACACAAGTTAGTCTAGTTTAATTTTAAATTACACGTTTTTAGGTGATGTAAATATTAAGGCTTAACCACAATAAACAAACTATGTTTGACCCTGACTCAAAGATATCTCATAGTATCTAAGATAAGTAATTTTTTACGATTATATTATCTTACTTTGATACCAGGACGATAGCATCGTAATACGAAGCGCACTGTTTGAAATACCTCTTTTATCAAATTACTTAAATATTTACTTAGCGTTACAATATAGAGCGAGCATTCGCTCTATGGAAATTAAAAGGGCAATGACAATGCGTAGTGCACTAAATTGTTATATTATAACTAGCTGTCCCGGCAAACGTCGTTTTGCCATATAATGTTAAGGGTGGACAACCCTTAACATTTAGATGAAAAATAGATGTTGGCCGATTCTCAGACCTACTCAATATGCTCACAAAATTTCATGAGAATCGGTCAAGCCGTTTCGGAGGAGTTCAAGTTCGAACACCGTGACACGAGAATTTTATATATAAGATATTTTTCAAAATGTGTGTCTTTAGTTTATCTTCTCACAGTCTTTAATCACTATCGACATCATCTTCCTTTTTTACTTCACCCATGGCTTCCCAGTATGATGGTGGTGGGTCACGAAAACCAGCGTGATTTTCATGAATCTGTTCGAATGCAATCGCAACTGTATTTACATCGATCGCTCCTATCTGTACCGGCATATCGATTACCTCATTTATGTGTGGTACTGGTAACTGTAAGGTTACTCGTACAAAATATTCTCTTGAAACTATATTAGAGTCTTGTAAAGTGTGTATATCAGATAATACATTAATCTGTATAGGCATAGTTTGTGTGTCTCCAGAGCTAATCGAGGATGTTTTAGAATCAGTATTTGGCACAGATTTTGTGGTACGAATTCTCCTTAGTCCTGATGCCTTAAACGTGTATACTTCAACCAATTGGATTTTAACTCTTTTCACTAAAGCTTTGCTACTATTTTCAATTTCATAATTCAGGTCTATTTTGCCTCCAAGGGGTATAACGGAATCCATAATATTTGCTCTGATATTTATGACACTGCTATTACAAGAAAACATATGAAACAATTTCTTAGTAGCTTCATATATAGCAGGTTCCCTTAACAAGCGTGGCATACCTCCAGAAATAACAGTGATTTCTTTTCTAAAATGTTTGTTGAAAGAAAAAAAGCCAGGTCTTTCAAATTTTATACGAATGTAGTACAATATTTTGCATTTTATCCTGTACTTTCCTTCATATGTTTTGTAGTTTAAACTTGAAGGAATGCTATGAGGCAAAAGGAAGTTAAAGTTAATTTCATAACAGCCTACTGATGCTTCCATTTTCATATCGTGAATAACATTGTCCATGTCCACGTAAATTTCACTCGATCTGTAAGTACGTGTCTGCATTCTGTTATTATTATTATTGTTGTTCATTCGTTGTCTGAATGATATAATCACATACCCATTACCTTTAAGCGACGTTGTGATTCTATTGAATTCCGTGGGTTCATCTACTGCATATTTTATCATTCCTGATACAACTTGGCCTGGTTGATAAGCTCCGTTTAATGGTTTGAACAGATTGATTTCACAAAAAATTCCCATTTTTAATGTTAAAGTTATTACGTGTACACTGCAATAAAATATTCACTTTTAATAAATTCAGTTTAAATTAATTTTACGTGTTGATTCATACTCAGTTGATAACAGAATGATACAATATCACAATATCATGTTGATAAGGGATAAGGTAATGGCGACTGCCATATTTTACATTTTTATCTTGGGCGGTTAGTGAAATATTTATATCTGAAACCTGTTATTTGTGCTGTTAATCAGGACAAATGACGTGTAGTAATCTATTTCAATACCTTATAATATATGCTTATTTTAGTTAAAGTTTCTAAATATTTAAGTATTCACTTTCAGTTTTCATTCGATCTATTTGTAAATCTTAATCATCTGATATTTATTTATTTTCTCCACATCACTATCTTGATATTATATATGAATCATGTTTATCATGTTTGTAAGTCAACTACAGCCAAAAGCCTGAAAGTATCTTGATAATATTTGGCTCATAAATAGCCCTCAGATCTTGATCAGGAATAGCGTATAAGCTAATTACCTCCTATACCTAGGTTGCAACTAGTATTATCGGTGTTCAAGAAGTAGTTCTCAATTACGTTTATGAGTAATAGTTAGTACTAGTACCATCAATCAATCAAATCCATCGAGGCTATCGCAGACCTATATGATCTTCTTTTCTGTACCATTGAAATATGGTTCCAGATCCAAATTCAGCGTTAAAATAATATATTTACTTAATTTAATACTTCTACGGTCCGGATCGTTCCTGGTGCAGAGGCTGGCCATCGCAATCCAGCGTGGAAATACAGCAAGTGTAATGGGCACCTTTGCACCGGGAGCGATCAGTGGTGGGTTATTCGATTAGTTTAAAAGGTATTTATTAAATTAATTTATAATAATTTATAATATATAATACTTAATTTTGTATTAAATTCATAAACTATTTTTACTTTTACTATGTACTTATATGAATTTACCTTATTGATTCGTTTAACCCCCAACACTAAGTACCTATATTAAAGTTAAAATGCTAACCAACACTATTTATTTTCTCCTTTTTGGAGGTTCTACGGGGTTTTTTAAAACTTAGTCCAACAGACCATTTAGTCTTCTGAAATAAATATAGCAACGATATAATGAATTATTAACTAAGTTGACAAACGATGGTAGACAAGTACAGTTTCCTTCATATCATTACACACTTAATAATATTAATTACATAAGCAAGTTTCAACGGATCTGCCAAGATAATCTGCTATGCTAATACGCTAATACCGGCTGGATTTCAGTACAATACATATTTATACTATTAATCTAATTAGCACCTGTGATGAATGGAGATGACGTGATTTATGACTTACTTGCCTTGAACGCTTTAGTGGTGCGTCGTGATAATGACGTCTAGATGCCTTTGAACGTCTCCGCTAACGTTATCAAAATCAATGTATGATAAATATTCATTACTAGCTGTTGTCCGTGGCTTCGCTTGCGTAAAATCACGTTTCCGGGATACATGGTAGTCAAAATAGATGCTAGACAGAAGGAGTAAGAAAGCGCACTGCGGTATCAAACTATGAATATGGCGTTTGACATCTAGATTTTCTTAACGCATTTCCTCCATCCACCTACGTATTCTTGAATTGATTGGTGATAGGGACGCATAGTATGTACATTCTGCATCAGATCGATCTTTTTTTTTTTTTTTTTTATACCACTTATTGGGCAGAAAAGCACACGGCCCACCTGATGGGAAGCGGTTACCGTGGCCTATGGACATATGCAACACCACGGGTGTCACACTCGCGCTGCCGACCATGAAGAAACCTTCTGATGCCCTTCTTGAAGAACCCCTAATCTTAATGAACAAAGTACTTAAAATGATCTTAAAGCCTTGGTTTCCCCCTTCCTGTTGACTGAATGCTAAGATATATAGTACACTCCTTTAGCTCGGACAATAATACAATTTAAATTAATAAAACAATTTGGTACCTTGGTATTAATATCATTTTGAGTCATCGTAGTCAATATCGTTCTGATGGCTGAATGTAGCTACCTAGGCAGTCATAAGTAGAAAATAGAACAAAAATGGATCAGAACAATTTGTCCATAACCTATGGTATCGATAAATCTTGTAGCACTTAACGAGAATCGCCTGTACAAATAACTTTCCATCGAACGCGCCACCGTGACGTATGAAAGAATCGAAGAATTTCTCAGGGGACTAGCTATTTACTTTTATAGCACATCTTATATAACTGTATCTTGAATCAGCGACCAAGAGGTGGAAAGATGTTTACGTCCTGCCTATTCTCCTGTGGGGTTTTTGTGCGTATAACTGAGTGATGCAAATTATATTCGCTTTAAAAAGTAATGTGGTAATGATGCTCCACTTGAGAGATATATAACTATGCGAGAGAAAGAACTTATCACATTTTAATTTAAGGATTATTTTCACTCTCCACCCCCTGCTTGTTCAATTTTTCTTTAAACATGATGCATTAATCTTATCCTTGGAGGATTATAAGAAGTCATAGGGGTAACCCCCAATTTGATTATGCAGCATCGCCAACTGACAAAGTGCTATCAATATGTGCAGCAATTTATGACATATTATAGGGTTATTTATTTAAAGGGTATTTATAAAATAGTTGCAACCATTGTATCACATGCAATGTTTATGTGTACTTTACCTATTTCTTCTGTTTAGGTATGATTGACGTCAATTAATACTATATAACTACGCTACTACGGGTACAGATTTTTGTGTGCGATCTTGATTTCACAAAAACACGCACTGAAGTAAATCATGTAATAAATACCCGAAGTAAAATTAAGAATCAAACGAACTTATACTACCTGCATCGTGACGTTAAGTTTAGAGTTAATTTGAGACCTTCACGAATAATAGATAATTATTCAACTATTGCTTGTTTGAAAGTAGATAATACCAGAATATTGTGCTAAAAATCGTTAGGGACAATAACGTTAACTCTAACATGTACTCGTATATGAGACTATTCACATGTATCCCTATAATATTTGATGGATCAAGTACCACGCCTTTTCAGCCGAATCGTTTAAGAAGATAATGACATCACAACTTGTTTTGTTCAGTGCAAGCAAAGAATAACAACGTCTCTGTGAATCACTAATTCCTTTCTGAATTAACATTTTTTGATAGCAGTAATATAATAATAAACAAAGATAGTGGATTATTTATGTACTCGTGTGGCACTCCAGGTAGTTATATAAACAGATAGAAAGTGAGGAGATACCTATTATATTTTTCTCTTTATTAAATGCGAAAATATTAATAAGGAAATTGATAATATTGAACGGTACTCCGTTCAATATTATCAATTTCCTTACTGGTAATAATTAATGAGTATTAATAATGCTAGTACAAGAGGGGACGACAAAAAATCCAGATCCATCAGAGTACCATCAGATTAGACGTGTCTTTAATTGGAGAACACGAATTGGCTATGCTGCACGGCTAAAATCCTGATGGTGATAACTAAACTCCATGATGTAAAAACAAAAAAAATCGGTATCTAATATGATAAGATTACCAGAAAAAACCAGGCTTGTCTGAAAGATCAACAAATTTTATGTATGAAAAACTATTGGGAGTTGTTGTGCTGTCAGTGGGAAGACCAAAAAATTGTCGTGCTTTGTCTTTTACACTAACGAACAGAAACTATCTGTGCTTACAGGGTTGGCAACGCGAGTGTGACTCCCTTGGTTTTGCACATGTCCATAGCCCACGGTAACCACTTTCCATAACGTGGGCCGTGTGCTTGTCTGCCACCTAATATTGCCTGGAATAAAAAAAACCATTCGGGAACACTGGTGAAAGTGGTGACAGCAGCGCTTGAAACTTGCAGAAAACGCCTGTTGATAGGTCGTCAGATGTCTATCTATGTAAACATTAATTTAATTGCTATAACAAAATTATTATTGTTAGTTGACTGTTGTACAAAGTTTTAGATATTTGATCAATTGAATATCATAGTGTGTTTGGAATAAATTTCTTAAATCTGTAAGAAATACAAAGTGCGTTATGAAAGAAACTTCATGCCACGCACACTCAAGCTGTGAAACGACCTCCCTGCTGCGGTTTTCCCAAGCACCTACAATATGGGGTTCTTCAAGAGGGCATCAGAAGGTTTCTTCGAGGTCGGCAGCGCGAATGTAATACCCCTGGTGTTGCATACGTTTATAGGCCACGGTAACCACTTTCCATCAGGTGGGCCGTGTGCTTGTCTGTCAACCAAGTGGTATAAAAAACAATATATTGGCAATATATTGGCCCCCATCATAGTAGTAGCATAATGTGCTTCTTTTTTTTAAAGCTAAGAATCTTCTTCGTTTTATCCAAGAGTAGCGTGAAACTTGCGGTAAATATTACCTTTGAGCTGCCTTTATATAAAATCTGCGGAATTTAAAAAATAAGTGTACTTATGCCAATGATTTGGTTGTTATACAATGTGATCTGGAGTTTTAAACTTCAGGCTCTGATATTGGAGCCAATGTTTATGTAAAAGAAATTATTAATATTCTTGGCATTTTCTCACGTCAGCTATACCATGTAAGAACACCAAAAAAGTAATTCAAAGTCACGTTGTGGAAATAGCGCTTATATATATATATGAACAATACTAAATAAGATTAAATAATTGAATAACGTATATATTATGTTAAAGCTAACATAATACATAAGATAAAGGTACCTTGCGAGTAGTATGTTATAAACTTACTACAGTGACGAGTTCTGAGCTTCTCGTTTATCTACTTAATTAACAACGAACTTATTCTATAGTTGATTTTACAAGTTTTGCGGTACAATAGAAAGTGGAACGGCAGAAGTTTTAGTATTGTTTCATATAGTCAAAGTGGCAAACAAGCTTCAGTACATTCAAACCAAGTTGTAACTCCCAACGCCCTATCCTTTCTTCAAAATGCTTTGGCAATTGTATAAGTTGTTGTACGATTTTATGACGATCGTACGTATGTATCTTTATCAGACATGTGACTACTTAGTTGAATAAGCAAGAAAATTACTATTACGGTAGGAATATATTTTGTTCTCAGTAAGCATTTTAAAGTTTCAAGTACAAAGGTCTGCTTAAAAATCAATTAAATTATGGAAATAGGTAATACAATTGTGCCAATAAATCGTTCTTTTCAACTCGCCGCGATTAGCTGATATTTCCACATTTTGAGATAAATTGCTTGATCAGGAATACGATTCGTTTATAAGTACCATTATAAGCTTTTGATTGTGATTTAAATTTAAAGTGGTTCCTGAAGAATCGCAATTACGATTGGGTCTATCAATTTCGGAGAAAAAAAATGTGAGAATAATCTTATAAGGTTCAGGTTTTTTCAAACTTTGAAGTTGCTAGTCGTAATTTAATGGGTGTCAGCCTTTCGTCAGATTATTACATATTTAGACGAAGGTTGACAGGCATCATTATAGTGTTTGATAAAATTAACTTTATAACAAAATTATTTATTTAGAAATTTGGTAAATGTTGTATAGGAAGAAAAAAGAAAACATTAAGTAAAATGCTGTGCTTGTTATCCAAACTGGCAATCCCGGTAGTATCCTAAGCTTGCACCTTTTTAGCCTGGAGTTCGCTTTCCCACTCTTTCTCTTAGTGTGGCTTGTCTTGACTTTGCAGAAATCATTAACTATCGATCGAATCGATTCTTTCGTCAGTCTGAAGATGTACCAGCTTGCAGGTAAAGTTGACTTGGGTCCTGAAGCTCTTGTTGAGGCCCGCATACCCAGCTGGGGGTGATAGGTGGAGCCGCCTGTTAGCAAAAGCAGGTCGAGACTGTGGTGCGATGTGCACCCCTCCTTTTCTGGAGAAACGTGACATAACCACAGCACGTTAAGAAAAAAAATAAGAACCCCCACACACTATATAAGTATATGCTAAAGTGTGTATGTGCATATATTTGTTTATGCATGTTTTGCAGACAAGCACACGGCCCACCTGATGGAAAGTGGTTACCGTGGCCTATGGACGTGTGAAAACCAAGGGAGTCACACTAGCGCTGCCGATCCTGTAAGCACAGAGAGTTTCTGTGCCATCAGTGTAAACGACAAAGCAGTGAGCTTCTCTAGTGAGCTTTGGCTACCTTATCGTGGTGTTCTGTAGGGCGGAGGTACTTCCCCAGACGGACTGCTGAATTGGTTGTGTCCAACCTCCTAAGATGTCCTACCTCCTAACTTTTACCTCCTAACTCCTTGACTATTGACTAGTGAAGTTTACCGAAAGTTTTTAAAAGAGTATAATATACTACTTGCAGATGTACCAAATGGTGATTCGAATGTATTCAGATGAATACGTATGCACTAGTGTACGGTTGAGCTTAACTCCCGTCTTGTATATTTGTAAAACAAAGCGCAGTTTAAAGTGGCCAGCTTGCAGCCATGAATAAATGTACGAATTCGTATTTTGTACGCTCGCCTCGTAATATCAACTGTTATGAAACGCGGAGAAATAATGTGAAAAATAAAATGTACGTCATGATTTAGATATTGCTGTTTTGCGTCAAGAGGTGCAACTTGAGAGTAGACTTACGTATCATTATACGTTATGTAGTTGTATCTATGTTTTCGTTAAGTGTAAATGTTTTTTCTTTGTTTCATTTTAGTTTTATTGTGTTTTATACACATAACTTTAACGAATCATCGCAAAAATCTGTAGAATTAACCGTGTATGTTTCTATTTATCCACCACCACTTAAGAATGGACTTTATTCGTGAAAAGTGATTTAACAAAGTTGGATTCCTACGTTTTACTCAATAGAATTCATTCACATATATTCACACCAACTTCTAACAGATCAGTAAATTCAGTTATTTTTCGCTTTTTAATGCATCTATATTATTTCTTGATGTCGGTTTAACTTTCATGTTACAATTTTATACATAGTTCGGTTTTCCATAAAGTAGACCACTAAATTGGGTCAAATATGGCTATTTTTAAGAAATCTGAATTGCTCCAAAAATAACTTCAAAGATCCTAGCGTAAGATCTAACAGACGAAACTTATAATAAACTCACGAAATTGGTAATATATATGAAAACATTTTGTCGTCTGTTCAGAACCAATTTATTGTTTACTCACTAGGCACACTTTTCGTTATTGCAAATCCTATTAACATTTATGTTGTTTATTTTATCAATATATAAATTCAGTTATTATTGAATAACACTCTGTTCTAAGCGAAGTTCAATGTTGTTTTTCTCTTCCTAGATACTTACTTAATGAAAATTAGCATTTTGGTAAAACGGAAACAGGCAATCTTTCAAATAACTATGCTTTAACAGAGGTGATTTAAGGAGATACTTTATTTTCAGATAAGGAAAGGAAAGGTTTGATAAATGAAAAAGTTTAAAGGGTATCCGCACTTCCATTTCATTCTCTGAAGGGTGCCCACTTAATAGATTTGGATTTACCCTTTTAACTAAATGATGGTGACATAATCATGGTGTTTTATAGCCGTGCTTTGTGCTCATTTGAAGTGCAGTGTGAGGTAATATATTCTGTACAATGCCACACCGTGTACATTTATAAAAAATATTTCGAGGTTAACTTTGAAGTATCATAATGACAAAATAGTTACCAAAATAAGCCTCAGACAGCTAAATTACCTAATCAAAATTTTCTGTTTCAATCAACACTTCTGTGTATCTTGCCAGTTTGAATATAAAAACAAAAGCTACTCGCACATCCAGATATCTACTAGTGTTATTCTTATGTTATGGGACATACTGTACGAGATTACACAGTTAGAACCTTTTTTCTAAAGTTTAGATAAATATAATTATGTAGTTAGTCAAACATTTCTTCATTAATACACACAAATTATACATAGAAACACCCAGATCGTCATATAAATAATGTGTACATATGCATATGAATACACAATTAATGAACATAAAGTGCCCACGAAGAATAGATGTATGAATAAAACACCGATTTGATGATATCAAATTCATTAGCGTAAATTTTATAAGATTCACGGGAGTATTGGGCACTAGGGTGACACGCGGCGGGATGAACAGCTATACTCTATTCGGTTAGCTGCTTAACTAAACGAAAATAATCTTGTTTATATCAAAATACTAAAAACCTAAATCGAACCACTAGTTAGTGAGTTAGTTAGTCTAGTTTATTTGTTTAATATGTGTTTTTTATGTTATGTGGAATCTATAGAAATAAAGTTTGAGTTTGAGTTTGAGTTTGTATGCCTCTGTGGCGTAGCGGTAGAACGTTCGAATGCTATGCAGGGGGCGCGGGTTCGATTCCCGCTCTGTGCAAATATGTGTATATTTGCATTTGTCTAAGTGTTTCTATAATATGTATAATAAATATAATATGTATGTATTATCAAAAAAAAATCTATGTATGTTTATGCGCAGTCTAGTTCCAATATGCTTACCATGGGTCTAGATAGCGTTGCCGCGTTGTGTACAAAGTTTAAGAAGATTTATTAATATATATATACTTTATGAGCAGCCGGAAAGTGTTCGAAAAGGCACGACTGGCTGTACATGGAGGAGTATTAGTGCCGACTCTTATGTATGGTAGTGAAAGTTGGGTGTGGCAGAAAAAGCATCAGAGTAGAGTGAATGCAGTAGAAATGCGTGCGTTGCGAAGTATGTGTGGCTTGATCTTGAAAGATAGAGTGAGAAATAGCGTGATAAGAGAACGATGTGGAGTGATAGAAGATGTAGTGATGAGAATTGAGAGAGGAATGTTGAGATGGTTTGGTCATGTTGAGAGAATGAATGAAAGAAGACTAACGAAACAGGTGTATGAGGCGAGTGTGGATGGTACTGTCGGAAGGGGAAGACCTAGGCGCACATACCTGGACCAAATCGAGGAAGTTTTAGAAAAGGGGCAGGTCAGGAGTACTCTAAACCGACGAGCATGCATGAAGAATGTAATGAGAGTTAATGAAGCGAGAGTAGTATGTCAGGAGATCCGTGATCTCTGCCTACCCCTATGGGAAACAGGCGTGATTTTATGTATGTATGTATATACATATCTATATATATTTTATACCAATGACTTTTCGATGTTTTTCGAAGTTATGTGTGTATTTATCGCAGGTTTATAAGTGCCCGGTTAATGGCAATAGGCTCGCCACCTATTACATTGGTACCTAAACATAAACTGGCGAAATGTGGGTGCTAGCACCTATGCCTACCCCTCCGGGTGTATAGGCGTAAGTTGATGTTATGTATATATATTTTATACTTTTAAAGTTGCTACAAGATAGTAGCAGTATGCTTTTGCAATAAAAAGGTAATATAACGTAACATAACGGACGTGAAACATGTACTGTCATCAGTAGATATCATGTAAATGAACTGGCTGGTTGTATGAACCAGTCAGTTCAATACAGTCCAAGAAACTACAAAATTAATTTCATCGCAATTTCTCTCTAAACTGTTCTAATTTTACAAGGTGAATTTTAAATGAGTGATAATTAGCATAACTGAGTGATCAAATAAAGGGGAAGTATACTGGCTTGCCTGCTCGGTCGGCAATAAACGACATTGGATCTAAATTATAAATATTCCAAAATGTTTTTCGGATTGACCAATTAGCGTGGATGTTCCGCGCCGCTGATTGCCGTGACAGTTGTTGATGAACTGCCAACTTGACAACCCTAAATTTTAAACGAGCAAAAATCGTTTTTAACTTTTGTGGGACGATTGCTTTACAGATATTATTTCTTGGGTTTTGATTAAATGAGACTTGAAAAGGTTCAACTGTGTAAATGGCTGTTTAGGTATTTACATTTTTAATTTGTAGCTGCAACGACGACTGAATTCATTCGGTCCTCACATTGGACAAATTTTGTTATTCATACTTCTATGCTAATATTATAAAGGCTAGATTTGTATTTTTTTATATAGAACACGTCAATTAGACTTTGTCTTGCCTGATGGTAAGCTGAAGGCAAAATCTCAGAAAAGAGGGTCACCATTACTTACACAAACCATTTGAAGAAACTCAAAAACTACTTGACAGATTTAAAAAAAATCTTTTACTATTAGAAAGCTACATTTGCACTATCTAACATAGCCTATATTACATTTTAAAAATTAGGGATCCTTTCTGATACTTCAATAATGTAACCCAAGGTGTAAAAATTGACCTTAAAAAGTATTTATATCGCGTGCGCTGCGAAAACTATTAATGATGGAATGAAATAATGTGAACAGCTAGTGTTAGATATTTTTATATATTTATTTCTTAATTAATAGTCTACGATTGACCATCACCTCACCTTATTTGTCTTCACTAATCCTTCCGTGGCTACGAGCGTTCGTAATAGCCGATAAGTTGTTTAGTTTTACGGCAGTCTACCTTTTATGTTTAACAATTAAAATCCATCGTTTACTCAAGTTACGACTGCGTTTAAAACTCATTATCGAGTAGCATAGTGCCCCTGCGGTTGAAATATCGAAGAAAAAGGTAAGGAAACTGCTCACATTTCGTTAATTTCTTTTTCACGTAAGGCAAGTCAATATGACTTCACATCACCCAATACCTACAGGAGAAGTTTTAGGAATGAGGATTATCACTGAGATGCAAAAGAAGGCTATAATGGTGGCCATCACGCCCTGCTTCAAAAACGGGACAGAGTATGAAGAAGGAAATATGTGTGTTGGTAAAGAAATACAAATTCTTTATTCGACATTATGCACATTTCCACATCATGGAGCGTGATAATAACATAATTATTAAGATAACGTGATCTGTAATGGCCTGGTTTTCCTTATTATACAATTATTTATTCCTTATTATTCATCAATCTGTATGTACTTTATGAAAGTTCATGAAACAAATAATTTTCTAGGAATTTGTGGCGAAATAATTTATCCATCATGGAATTTATTTTACCCTTTGTATTCAAGTAGGAGTCAATTTTGTATCATTATTATTTGCATCGTTTCTCAACTGACTTAATTAACTTTGTTTAATATTGCAAAGGTATTTAATATTGGATGGTTTTAATTAGTTCCAGCGGCGTTGGAACTTGTGTGACAAGTTTTTAAGGGTTCCGTACTAAGAAAACGGAATCTTTATAGAATCACTTCATTATCCGTCTATAACAGCCTTTTCAAATTTATAAAAAATAAACTTAACTGGTTAACATTATTGTGTTACGTATCATGAAGAGAGAGTATTCGTACAACAAAAATTATTATTTGTTTTGTGCGAGATACTAATCTCGCTTCGTAGCTATAATCCATGGGAGTGGAACAAAAACATTAACACAGATGGAACCTCACGGCATAGCTAGAATGTACCTACACAAAAAACGGAAACATAATAGTTTGAAAACATTCACATATACATGTACACGGGGAAATAAGGAACCTTAATTTTTTATAAGTGCACTGTGGGTTCGAGTATCGGCTTCGCCCAGAATAACATTCGTAAAAAATCATATTACGTCCAGTCTCTACGTGTCCGGACCACCTTCCTCTATGTTATTTTTATTTATTTAGAAGATCAACAGCCATAACGAAGGTATAGTGATTAAAATTAGTTACATACAGCCAATTACAGGTCCTCACTGATACAATTCAGACTGTAGTCAAAATGTGAACTGAAAAGTTTGTGTCATTTGATTTGTGTCGCTTATGAATTTTATTAACATTCTGTACCTTATTTATCTATCATTTTTATATAACATGTAAACTAAAGTAATAAGATATAAACTAATATTTACAAGAATATAAAATAGGATACAAAAGGATCAAATTAAGCATCGAAGAATTCCTCCCCATCGATGTCGACTGGTAATGTGCCCAAAAGGCTGGCGGCATTGCCCCGTTGGATGGCAATGCCAATCCGTTGAGCGAAAAAGAGGCCAGCCCTTTGGTCACGCGAAGCATCGACCAGTCGCTTTGACAATTATTGGTAATCAAATGTTACAAAATTCCTCTTTGTAATTAGAATAGTTACAAGTGCTGTGTGAATCGTACCACCATACAATTGAACATTCTCCAACATATTTCTTGGAAAAAAGAACAAAAAATAAATTAAAAACTAATGAATAAATATTAATATTGTTGAAAGAATTCCAGGCTAAGCAACCTCCTGACTGATGCTATACTTGCGTTGAATATGTCGAAATTATGCTGCGAGCTTGCCGCGTTAATCGTGTAACACGCTCTCCACAAAAACGCATTTTGGCGGTAATTGGAAGGCACAATTGGTACGAACAGGGGCATAAAGTTACGTAGGACTTTAATAGGTACATTGATATTTATTCTCGAAAGAAGTTATTATTATTAATATTTTCTACTATACCATTGTCCATTATCGCTTGTTCCTCACTTGGTACTTACATCTTTTTTATATTGGCAAAAATATACTTTCCTAAAGCCGTGAAATATGATACAGCTGGAAATACTTTTTCTCCCATTTACGTTCATTCACAAGTAACTGACAGATACTATATTTTTCCTTCACAAGTGACACAGTAATACTTTCTCTAAAATAGTAGGATAGATTCGGTGAATTTTATATCCAACCCAAAAAGGCACAATTTATGTATTGGTTGCAGGATATCGTCACTCATGCCCGGAACGGCACTCTGAAAACATATATTTGAACGTTTTTCACTTCGTAAACAAATGACGATTCTATTTTTATATTGTGTCTCTAATTCAGACAAAATAAAGATTTGAGCTCGCATAAATACGCATAGAGCTGAAAATTGGTGGGGGTCTTAAATACATAATAATATAAGAAATATTAAAGTTCCCCTCGATTGGACTTTTGATATGTGTATTGTGGTGTATTTAAGACCCCCAACAATTTTCAGCTCTATGCGAATTTATGCAAGCTTGCTATTTTATTTCTTTTATTTTGACTGGATTACTTTATGATATTTTTAAAGTTTATTTGTTAAGTTTATCTAATTCTTTATTGTGGATAATGTAAAAGTTGTACTTGTGATAGGTTTATTAATTTCATCAGAAGTGTTGAAAAATGAGTTGGTCATACGTTTACTCCTTACTACGTAAGAAGAAATGATAGTTCCCAAATTATGGTTTAAATGTTTAAACATCTGCCATGGATCTCATTGTAATTCAATATTTGTTTGTACCTTATTGTTATAAGGGAGCGAAGATAAACGCACTAAAAATAACTTCAGAATAGTACATAACAATACCTCTCTAAAGAACAAAACAGTGACTTGTAATTTGTTTTATTTTCAGATAGCTTTCGAGCCTCCTCCATTAACCTTTAGACAGGCAAGCTAGAGAGTGAAAATACCTTTACTTCGAGATATTTTCTTACTTACGGATCTGTGTAGATATAGGAGGATTTATTTAGTTGGACAAACATCTTTTATTTACCTACACTGTTTACTACAAGTATCTCGGAGCTGATTTAATTAGTTTGTATGAATTGTTACTCAATCACGACAGAATGTATCTGAATGAAATTTGGAATTTTTTATTTATATATTTGGCAGAAAGGAGCAAAAGTTCATCAGAAAGGGGCAAAAGCTCGGCAGAAAGAATGTATATTAGCAGTTATATAGTTTTCTTTACCTTCGCAAGTGACTTTTTTCGCATTGTTTTATTTAAATTAGTGTTTGCACTCGATTACATCAATGTTGGCTATCGTGGATACGAACAAAGTCGCTAGTTACAAGTAAGATCTTTCTTCAGGAGCCAAAATTATTACGATCAGTTCAGAGGTATAAAATAGCAATAAAATAAATAAATATTATTTTCATGGCTAAAATGGAATACAAAATGGGGCAAATACCTAAGAAGTAGTTAGTAAGTCAAAATTCGTAGGGCAAATGCGGAATAAGCCGTTTAATTGCGAAGAGGACTTGAAAAGAAGAATTTGACAATCAATTATCAATTGCGCTCGAATTTCGTTCCCCCAATGGTTCATAAATAAGAACTATAACGAAGAAACATTTTACAAATAATGTGCGTGAAGAATAAGAAATACGTATTGTACAGTAAGTATCTGTACATTTTGCTAACCTCGTATACGTGAAATAAATGCAGCAAATAAAGTAATACAGGCATTTATTGCACGTATTATTTTTCGACCCTTTTAAATCTGCGATCTTGATAGGTGACCATAGCGCCATTGGACGGTATTTAGGAAGGGTTCCGCGGTTTTCACCGTACCACTAATGTGCCCATTATATAGCTTTAAGATATATTGTTGTAATAAAACGCGAAAACCACAGAATCAATTTGTCTCGTATTCGGCCAAGAATTCGAGAATCAAGGTCATAATAATATATTACTACTCACGAATGAATTGGTTGAAATGATAATGAGGATGATTTTTATCAAAAAGGGGGAACTGATTTTTCGGTGTACGTTTTTGTTGTATTAAGATCATGTTTAGTATATATTGTAATACTAATAACTCAATATCAACGGAGGTCTAATTATGCTGTCGGTGTAGATGTTCTTTTTTTATTTCCTTCATAATTTTCTTTCTCAAATTTTTTGTTTTCTTATAATTTGATACTTACTCATTATAGCTCACAAATATTGATTTTAATTAACGAAGGAGAGTTCATAGATCCTCGCAAAAATGGCCGTCAATTCCGTCGTAATTGTATTAAGTCATTAAAAGAATATTTTTCTTAAATTAAAACATGAGACAGAATTATAGCGAAAAGCAGATGTTGAATGCGTTGCTAACCAGGTGGTTTACACAGAGGAGTTCGTAAACCACCTGATTACTGACCTGCATACCAACGCACCTCCACCTCCTCTTCCTCCTTGACCTCCTGGTCAAAGTCAAAGTCAAAAATTATTTATTATGTTTTACCATTAAAACAGAAATTGTAAAACGTTTAAGAAAAAAAAGTTGAAATTTTTAAATAAAGTTTAGCAAATGGACCAGTGTACATTGGTTCTGAATCCAGTTCCGGGTTCAAATGCTGAAACTATCACTACTGAACTAAACTAAACTTCGGACATAATCAATTACGCTTAACTGGAGGTGTCAGAAGGAATATTGGTAAATTTGGTTACTATATTTTGAATTACTGCCGATGTGAAAGGACAAAAAAATGCTTATAATAAAAATAAACCCTCGTTTATTCCTTTATAAAATAACATGCAAACAATAGGTACACAAGACAAAAACGATAGCCTGTCTAGTGATATAAGTATTATACAGATCTTTATATTGACTTTTGCAAGCAGAAAAAGTCACCAGTATGTTCTACATAAATGTGTGTGTAACAAAACTCGTTTCCTCACTCACACACACTTATACACTTGCAAATTACAATTGATTCAAAACCATTCGTATTTATTTATCATCAGTTACACTTTCTTTAGTAATAACAATAACTCATAAAATTCTTATTACTGGTATATAAACGTAGTTTTTGTCAAATTCTTGTAAATCTCCGTGACCCTGGGGTTTGCAGGTTCGCTTTTTAAGAGTTAAAATCCTGCAAAGTTTTGAGTTCGAATCCCAGTCAAATTTTACTTTTTGAACTTTTAAATATTTGTATATCTTCATGTTAATTACTTACCTATTAAGGGAATGTTGAGGTAACATCACAAAAGTATCTTGATATTTTAGTTATTTTTTTATAGCAACTTAAATCAGTAGTATTTTTATTATTACTGAGCGAGTATTGTTGCAGACACATTGCATTAATGTTTCTCGTATTGGAATTTATGCTACCCTCATTCTCAGGACTAAAATAACATGATAATTTTATGTTTAACTATCAACAATTGGATGCATTGTGCTTTCCACACGGTTAATTAACAACTTAAACGTTCTTTAATATCACAAACAAAATAAACAACAAAAACAAAACTATTTATTAACGTCAACGACTACATCAATATAGTTGCGGTTCGAACTCGCTACCTTCGAAATGTCTTTACGCCTGTAATGCCATTCAACTACGTGAGCCTGTGCTAAAATGGCGAAATTTACCTTCTCATTCGATGGCAGGCAAATCACTCACACATATTCAATCGTTCACGATGCACGATCATGCACAATGAATGGCACACATAAACGCATTACACTAATACGCCTTTAACGATGACGCACACATGTGACTTCAAAGCAATCAGTTATTGTTGTGTGAACACACATATGTATAACATACGGGTGCTTCCACTTGACCCAGATCATAAATAGATTTTATTAGATGGATAGGCTAACGTTTTGGTCTTGTGTACAATAAAAAAAAAATAAGGTTATAAAGGACCTCTCTACTGAGGAATGTCCTCTTCCATTTTCCTCCGCGTATCTCTGTCTGTGTCCAGTTGTTTCTCGCTTCTTTAGGATTTCATCTAACCATCTTCCCCTACGCCGCTGGTCGGATGGATCGTTCCATGTGGTAATCCTTTTTTTCTGCAAAGAGAACTATGTTACTTAGATATTTGCCATTTAGATCTTTTATAATGCTTTGAAGCATGGCTGTAAAAATTCTTGGAGATAGCGGGTCACCTTGCCGGGTGCCTCTACTTATATTTATTTCAGATGCTTTTTCTAATATAACCTTATTTTAACTCTTCTTATATATATCTTGAATAAGTTATATTGTTTCTGCGGATACATGGCACTCTTGTAAGGCTCTCCATATACTATTGTGCGAGATAGAGTCAAACGCCTTGTATTGAATGTTGAAATGCCAGGTAAAACGGGTGGTGCATTTCTTCATACTTCTCTATAATAAGTTCTAGATAGTGGATGTGTGGTCTATCGTTAAGTAATTTCTTCTGACACCGGCCTATTCCACTGGCTGTTCTTTTTTAGTATACACCGCGAGTCGATCTTCTACACAAGAGGTAAATAGTTTGTAAATATTAGGTAGTAAATTGATTGTCCTGTGATTACCTATGTCAGCCGGATTTCCCTTCTTATACAGGAGAATTATATCTGAATTGACCCATTCTGTCCGTATAGATTTATTGTCCAACATCCTATTGAAGAGCTTGGTTAAGAGGGGTACTAATACATGTTGACCTGCTTTTATTGCTTCATTTAGTATACCATATGGCCCGCTGCTTTCGTCATTCTTCAAAGATTTAATTTTTGTAGAGATTTCCTAGCATGTAAATCTTTGTAGAGTGGTTTTATTTTCTTTTTGAAGTGCACTATGGGAGTGAGACAAGAGGAGAGGACAATGTTTTTAAAGAACTCTGTTGCTATTTTTATTATTTCTCACCTACTATTCTGTTGTAGACAGGGAATCCATTTTTAGTGGTTCTAAATCCTTTTTGAACTTTTTTCAAACTCCTTGATATATTTAAATGTTTCTCTGTTAGAGTAGATATTCCAACTAAAGTCTTGATATTTCTATCTTAATAATTTTATGAAAGTTTTTGTATAAGTAGATTTTGTAATTCTTTTCTTTCATTGTTAACTGTTTTTTGTATGTTACTTCATTTCTTCTCTTTATGAGTAATTTTCTTTCCTTTGAAATAATATGTTCTCTTTTTTCATTCTTATAATTTTTCAACATCAATTTTAAGCTCTCATTGATCGCTTTTTTGATTTTTATATAGCACAACTCTACATCATCTTTGTCTTTTACTTGTATGGTGGAATAGTGTATTTTTAGTGCTTCTTTAAAGTTTAACACATCAAATTTCGTGAAACTTTCCTTTATGTCAGATAAGATGTATTTTTGACTTCTATTTTTCTTAGGTGAGAACCATGTCTGTAAGTTGGTTCTTTGTATTTTTGTGAAATAAGCTATTTACAAACAGATTATTCTCCCGACAAAATTGCATTATCATTTCACCTCCTTTATCTCTTTTTCCGAAGCATGAATTTCCAAGTATGTTGACTTCGTGTTTTAATTTACGGCCCACTCGAGTATTAGAATCACCCATGATAATAAGGTTTTTACTATAGTTTACAAAGGACACTTGTAGTTAGTTAAAATCCTTTTATTTTCAGTAGATTAGCATCAGAGGTAGGGGCATGACCTTGTATTAGAGGTAAGCTCATTGTTTCAAAGTTCATGTTTAAGATACAAATTACTATCAGATAAGGCATTACAGGATTAAAGCCTTCTATAGTTTCTTTGAGGTGCTTTTTTATTAGATAACCCACACAATATTGGCCCTTAGTATCACTATAGTGACAGAATATGTGGTCTTCATCTTCTTCTATACAATAGCCTGTGGGCCTGATCTCCGCCAGATCAATTATATCATAATTAATCGTTGATATTGCTTATTTAAAATCTAGTAGCCTTTCGTGGGATAGTAAGGATCGAGCGTTGTATGTGTATATTGATTTGTTCACTATTATGCACTGTTATTTTATTGTATCACAATTTTTTTTTAGTTATTATATGTTCATTTCTTTTTTTCTTTGATTATTAGGACCCATTTTCTAATCTTTAATCTCGACATTAAATTTGACCTGGAACGCTTCACGTCTTAAATTGTAAATTTTTGCGTTGTAAAATAATTAAATGACTGACCTATTTGTTGACATGTTTTAGATAGTATGTACGAAATATAATTGTTTTTGTAGGACAATCAGTCAAGGCTGTGCATATCTGTGTTAATTTGTGTAGCACATGCCTAATTATCTTGCCATTGTGGCTCATTAATGTTGGTGTTTTCACTGTTATTGTTACTTAAAAAAATACATAAATAAAATAACATTCCTACGACAAATTCATCTACTCACGACGCCTGAAAACGCTTGCGTATGGGCGTGTGCACGGCGGTTGCGCGTAATGCAAATGTATCGAGTGCAAGAGAATATAGCATTTACCTACGTACGTAGACCTTTCGAGTAACGAATATAATTCATAATAAAAGTAATTTGAAATTGAAGAAGAAACCTAAAAAGTTAGAAATTTGAACTGAATTTGATTGTTTGATATTTTGACTTACTTTGAAAATTAAAATTAATGAAAAGTCATAGTTTCAGTTTAGTTAGGCAATATCTTTTGACAAGGCATATTTTTTCAGAACAAGCCAACATGTTAAGCAATTTTGGGAAGAATCGATGACCTTGTCAATTTGCCTATTATCATATCCCATAATTCCATTTAGACAGAATGCGTAAAACCGGGAGACAACACATTCGGTTTATTGAGCACATTCAAGATTTACACTTGTCATAAATCAACCCTAACAGCTTGACGGACCACTAAGGAATTTAATCAAGTAGTTTGTTACAAAACACAGGTGCTTTTGAAACACCGGGCACGTGTACGTGTACATATGTCTACCAGTGTAGTTATATCGTTCGTGGAACATGAATTGCCTTGTAATAGATATTATGTTAGAGATATATGTTTTACATTATACTGTCGAAAGTTTACACGAGAACTGTACATCAATAGCTTTACTTCCTATTAATATTATATTGTGAAAGTTCGTCTAGATGTTTGATATTCAGTCATGTTCAAACGGTGCATCGGATATGGTTGAAATTTGATTGATGTATAGATGTGTAGGTTGTAATAGCAAATAAGGTATATTGTATCTCAGAAATGGGTTTCTATGGATTGGAAGAACGGAAACAGAATTCAAAGGGCGACAGCTAATAATCATCACAAATCGCAATAAGATCAGTGAAAATTAATTTTCTTTTAATATAGGTACATATCGGGTCTCTCGTAAAACGCTTCAGAGATTTCAGGTGAGCCGTGTCAAACATCTGGTCCACCTGAAATCTCTGAACTTAAGAGGTATAAAAATCGCAAACGTGCTTTAGATTCGTGGGAGGGTTGAGAAGCAATATTCTCACCATACATAGAACGTCCTTCCTGATCATATCATCGCAGGATATAACTAGGTAGGCAGGATACAATAGGTCTTTCTCTCTCCTTGTCATTGTCTAATCCTGTACTTACCGATACCTATTCCTTTTATCCCGATAGGTACATTACATGGTCCAACTGGACCAGTGATTTTCCTGAAAGTAAACAAACTTCTTATTAAGTCTTAAACAAGTTATCCCTCATGTTTAAAAATAAAAAGTGCATTCGCTGTTATATTCTTTTTTACGGCCTATAAGTAACTAGGTCATGCCACAATTGTGGCGGTGAGAACCATTATGCAACATCGAATGACTGACTTTTATACGTACGCGGTTTTATGTAAATTGCAATAGATAATGCTTATTTCAACCTAGATGTTGCCCGAGGCTCCGCCTGCGAGGAATACTGTGTGTGACTTACAGAAATCTATTTTTACCCGACTACGGCGGAGCAAAAGGAGGGTTATGATTTTGACAGGCCATTATGTATATACCTAGTCTAGCCATAAATATTGTTACGAAGAAAAAACATTTTTATTTATTGCAAATAATATTTATTACTTTTACAGTGTGTTAGTTTAATACATAAATATAAAACAATTTAAAATATAAAAAGCTTATTCGAAGTGGTCTCAATTGCCTGCAACACAGTCCTTTAAACGTTGAGGCCAGTTATCAATAGAAGCACGCACTCTTTCCATGGGAAAATTCTTCACTGCCAATCGTATGGATTGTTTTAGGGACTCCAAATTATCATGGCGTTTAGAGCAAGCCATACTCTCTAAAACTGACCATAAATCATAATCCAGCGGATTAAGATCGGGACTAGACGACGGCCAGTCTTCAGCTCTGATGAAGTCCGAAACGTTCACTTCCAACCAAGACTGCGTGGACCGAGCTTTATGACCCGGCGCTGAGTCTTGTTGGAAGGACCATACTTGGTTATTGAACATGGTGTTGTTAAAGGGTTTAACTACCTTCTCAAGAATGGTATCTTGATACACTTGTGCCGATGTTTTGATACCTTTTTCACAAAAATATGGCTCAGTCACTCCTTCATAGCTAACACCCCACCAAACCATCACTGAAGTCGGATAATGCCCACGTTGCACTCTGTCGACTAATTGGGAAGCTTCCTTAGAGCTTTGAGCATAAATACGGTCATTTTGTTTGTTAAAATGTTGCTCAATTGTAAAGATTTTCTCATCCGTAAACAACATTTTTCTGTGACCTCCCTTTGCGTACCGCTTCAGTAGTTGCTTCGATTTTACCACCCTATTCTTTTTTAATTATCAGTTAAAAATGACCAGTGCGTCTCTTACAGGCTGCAAGTCCTAAGTCATCTTTTAAAATGCGCGACATGGTTCTGGGTGCTATCTTCATCTCCCGAGATAAAATCTTTTACTTTCGGACAGGATTTCATCGAATTCTTTCCCTTACTGCTTTGACCACCTTTTTCGTACGAACACTACGTGGACGGCCAGATCTTTTTCTGTCACAAACAGAGGAGGTCTCATTGTACCTATTAATAGCCCGGTACACAAACATTTGACTAATACCAAGCGTATGGAGAGTTTTAAAAATTACATTCGGCTCCATACCAACTTTGTGTAATGTAATCACAGCGATTCGGTTTTCTTTATCACCCCACTCCATTTTAATATAGCAAAATATTGTACAATGTATTGGCGCCAAAATTAGAAAACACAATGAACAATCGTATAAAAATGACAGATTCCAAATTCAAATGTAATATCTTTCTTATTTTTATTGTAACAGTATTTATGGTCAGACTAAGTATGTAAGTATGTATGTATGTCTGTTGATTCATCTGATCTCTCATAGCTCTTTAACCACTTATTAGAACTGGACAAATGGGATATCATTAGAAGCGTCTTAGTCGTTCGATGCTTATAGGCTATATTACGTGTCACTGAATTTAAGGTGACGCCGTCTAGCGGTCATGAAGTAAGTAATGTATTAAAAATAAATTTGAGATAAACATGTCGTATTTGTAATCAACTGAAAGGATCAGCACATTTCAAATATGTATAAATTATACCTTTTGCATGCCCCAAAATAATATAAATAAAAAAATAAGTTTAGAACTAAAACCCGACTACTGAAAAATCACGCTCTAAAAAGTATTAAACAAGAAAAATCTAGGATAGAAGTGGTCGTATGCCACTTTGTCTAAAAAAAAAAATCCATTCGAAGGAAAAGTGGCATACGACCACGACTATCCTAGATTTTTCTTATTTAATACTTTTTAGAGCGTGATTTTTCAGTAGTCGGGTTTCGTTTTAAATTTATATTGGTTTAAAACCATATTCTCATTATTGCCGTCCTAATGATACGCTTTAGGACTATTTGGTGGTTTCAAAGATGCAGGTATGTAAGAATATTTTTAAATTAACTGTGCCCCACGGTTTCCCCTGCCATACTCGGTTCTGTTACGTACATCGCTCACCCGCTATTATTTTCCTCATTGCTCGGCTCCTAATGGTCACACCGTGATTGTCTATAGCCTATAACCTTCGCTAATAACTGGGCTATCACATGCAAAACATAAAAATCAAACATGACATTACAGAATTATTTAAACCTTGCACAACTCTTATTTGATACAAGAACTTCAAGTTCGTATAAGTGGTTTACGTTACACACATGTCGTTATCAGACGAGAAGCAGTGAACTGAACACAATTCGTGACTCGTTTGCAGTGTCACGTACAAAGATACTGTCTTGTACGTGATGTAGACATCACGACGAGTAACCCTGAGTGCTGCAGTATTCTGTTAAAAACAATTGCCTCGTACCATTTGTCAAAGGGTGGTAATAAGGTGAGAACTTTATCGGAGAAGGGAGCAAGAAATCAAGAAGTGAACATAAAGTTAGCCGTAGTCTACAATATTATCTAGGATTCTTACATATGTATGATATTATAATTACGAACATCTTTTTGGTTTTAATCGTTTTTTCATGATCTGGTGCTGACAGTAAATGCTGACAGCACGTCAGTTTAAGTTAAATAGCTTTATAATTTCTTCGATAAACTGTAGTCAGGAGAAACAAAAGGCCCTTCAGCCTTGGCCAACCTGGTGATTCTGACATCAATGAGGAGAGTAAAACCTATATCCAGCATAAAATCTATAAAAAAAAACTTTGTGTTAATATTTATCTATATAAAACATACTATAACATAAATTCACGTCTATATCCCCGAAGGGGTAGGCAGAGGTGCTAGCACTCACATTTCGCCAAATTATTCCATATAGACGTTTTTTTACGTGAAAGATTTTTAGAAGATATAAGTAGTAAAATAAACTTCCGTACGCCCTCACAAACTTTAGTAAGGAGGATCAATAGTATCGGAAGAAGGATAGGATATCATAATTATTTATTTGTGAGATAAAACTATAGTTCCCTTTGTTGTTTCCAGAATATTACGGTAACATAGCGATTCATTTCCAGATGTTACTTTCCTTTGAGATCGAATCGATATTACAGATAGGCTTTTACCAATGCTATTTATCCCTCTTTTAAAAGTGCCTCTTTTGGTAAAACTTTCCTATTCAAAGAAGTCTGTTAACAAGCTAGAGTTGCTCTGACTTTTCCGTTCACGATAAGTATCTTCCCTGTTAGTTTTTCTCACCTTATTTCGTTTTATTTAGTAAAGCGCCTTCGAAAAGCGTCTTACAGACATAAAATATTTTCTTTATCGAAAATAAGAAGTAAATGAAGGGATCCTTTGGAGCAAATTGACTTTTAGCACGAACTAATTAAGGAAAACATTTCTTTATAGCTTTATTTCGTTATTTAAGAATCTCTTTGTTTAGTCTTTTATACCTTAATAAAAATATCTAAAATAGTATCCAACTATATAGCCTCTCTCAACAAAATAAAAATGTTATTTTGCAACTTGAACGTTAAGAGACAAAACCGTTTTTTTGAATCGTCATATTATGTTGTTGTATGTTCGTTAAAAATTTAAATGAAACTAGTAAATAGTTGGTGGCTAAATAGTATAATGTTTTATATTAATAGTACTTCTAATGAACAAACATGGCATACCATCGAAAGAAGGGAAGCAGAAGGGATCCATCAATCAATCGCTTCCCTTCTCCTCCCAGGTAAAAATTGATAAAGAATTATACACACACAACCAGTGTATACAGCCGATACACCTGCTGATTGGCAAATGGCAGTCGCTCCTATAAAAGTAAAGATACCATACCAAAGAACGAAACCAATTTTAGTACACACCGGGCATCAAAGTTCAAGCTTTAGATGCAATCGGGATTGGCAGTCAGAAGATGAAAGCGTTCTAATGCAAGTTAATAAAATTGAATGTTAGTGTAGTATAACCTTTTACTCACTATTAGGCTCGTAGATAAGTGTTTTTCGACTCTCTTCAACCAACGAAACAGAAGATAAATCTGTGGCGTGATCAAAACGTTTCATTGCATTGGTCAAAGAGAGAGAATTGGTTGAGAGACACGAATCAGTATCAAAGTAATCGGGATACTTATCAAGTTTTACTGTTTTGAGTTTCCGATATTTCGGCGCTGTTGCAAGCACGATGATCACGGAACTGTTCTGGACTGTGTTGGCGCTGAACAGAGTAAAAAGTTTTTTAGGAGTAAATATATCGATCTACCCTCTTTCGAGTTCTTTTACTACGCGTATCTGTACTAGCACTGGTTTCAGTCACACTACAAAGTCGAATCCGATCTCGATCACGTTCACGACACACGATGCTTACTGTATTCACTCGCGAATTTGTTTTGTCTTATTCCTGGTTGTTTTTGCAAAGACAGACCACTCTATACTAGACGTTCAGCAGTTGAAACTCATCCTCACGATTGAAGATTTTATACTTTTTAATTTCAATCGCTTCCCTTGCCAGTCTTGGTATATAGTGGTATTCTGTCGAAAGCATCTGAGGGTTTTGTAATGCCATTCAGTGGTCAGTACCGGACTCCAATAAATGTTGAGCATGATAGTTTAAATATCTATAAAGAGACGAATGTTTTACGTCATACGAATTTTAGTTCGCCAGAATACAAAATTAAACAGAGATGAGACTGCGGTGAATTCAAATAGAACTTTCAGTCTCAATAGAACTGAACAAAACTGTCAGTGCTAATTTGAAAATATGTGTGAACCGCTACTTGCTGACATTACTGTGTCTCGGCCGAGGAACATTTTACTGACTCGCTACTCCACTCAGTTTTTTTTATACAACTTAGGTGGCAGACAAGCACACGGCCCACCTGATGGAAAGTGGTTACCATGACCTATGAACGTCACATCCGTGCTGCCGACCCTGTAAGAATAGAGATTTTGTGCCGTCAGTGTAGAGGACAAAGCAGGACAAGCCTTTGGTCATCCCACTGACAGCACAAAAACTCTCCAGTGAGCTCTGGCTACCCTACTCACCGCCGGGAATACAACACGAAGTTGTAATAACCGCGGTATTCTGTAGGGCGGATGTACTTCCCCAGTCGGACTGCTCAATTGGGCGGAAATACCGCTGTGTCCTACCTCCTCATAAATCATCAAGCATCTGATCAAGGCATAATGTGGCAATTGTATAATTGTGTTTCATTGCTATTATACAACTGCTATTATTAATTCATAATTCTATATAATAATAAATCATAAATTAATAAATTCTGTGATATTATTAATTCATTCATTAGAGTAACTGAGACTCATTTTGGTTAGTGACAATTCCGGCTTAAGTCTATGTTAGTGTGTCGTGCATGTTTTTTTAATATTTCAATTTCTTAAAATTTAAGGGGTTAATTTAAGGGAACAACTTGGGCCTTCTGTAGTTCTTACTGATGGTCAATGACTTGCCAACGATCGTAAGCAATGCAAATTGTCTACTGTTTGCCGATTACCTAAAGGTGTACATGCCCATTGGGAATCAGGAGGACTGCAGGAAGTTGCAGCGCGACATTGACCAGGTGGTAGAGTGGAGTAACAGAAATGGGTTACAATTTAACGCCGCCAAGAGTGTAATTATAACCTTTGGTCGAGAGCGCAACCCTTGACTAGGGTAAATGAGGTCAGAGACTTAGGTGTGAAAGCTAACAGAAATTTAGGTTTCATATTGCGAAGAGCAAATAATTTTGCAAATATAGGAGCGATCATAGCATTATATAATGCGCTAGTGAGAAGTCAGCTGGAAGGCATGGTCACCATATGAGGCCAAATATAATCTAATGTTCCAACAAATAAATAAATTTGTTTTGTATCCGCTCCAGCGGATACAAAACAAATTTATTTGATTTCTATATTTTAGGTTGTATGGTGTGTACCCTTATTATCTGCTAATGTATATCACACCTTATTCATATTGGGTATGGTAGGGTACAATGAACTACGGGTGAGGCGTGAAGTCACGCTAGTATCGTATATGTTGGCGGTAATGAAGGATAAGCTACATAACCAAGCAATACTGGTCGCCTTGTGTCTGTGTGTCCCGGACCGGTACGTGTGGCCCCATCGCCGGCCACCGCTGCTGGCGGTGCAGTGCGCGTACACTAACTACTGCAGGACGAGGCTCCGTTCACTCGGGCCCTTCGCTCCCTCAATATGATAGCAGAAATAGTGGACATGTTTGCGGGTTCTCTCAGTCAGTTCACAAGAGCATCTTTGTATGTCATTATTTATAAGTTATAGAACAGTTGGAATTAGTTATAAGTTATAGTTAGTAGAATTACAGGTTGCCGCATTGGGACAGCCTGTAAAGGTAGTTACGTAAGGAAAATAAATAAATTTTAAACCACAAGTCTAAATATATACATTATCAAATATGATAAACAAATATTATCTTCCTGTTAAAAATTGTTCCAAAGAAAACAAATGCATAATATGAACATATAAAAGTTTTTAAGGAAAGTTTTGTGTCTAGTTGTTACTCAGTGCTTGGTACAATAAGGTCATATCCGCCAGTTTCAAAACTTTTGTTTGGACGGAAAGTCATATGAATACCTTTATTCTATTATTAATATGTACATATGTTTGTGTTATAAACTTAGTTCGAATTTCTTGGTGTATCTTTTCGATGTTTCCTGTAAGGAACAGTACCGTTGCATTATAAACATTATTCCGAACATGCATACTTACATATTGTATTCATAACTATATTATGGAGCTATGGATCAATCTTTGTTTTTTATTAGCATAAACAATGAAACATAAATAAACCAAGCGTCGATTCCGGTTGCATAAAAAACTAGTACCTACTTTGGTACCCAGGGTCCCTCTCCTACAATTGGATTATTTAGTTTATTATTGACTATTGTAACGCCACGCCACATGCCACACCCAGCCAAGCAGAGCCAACGAGAAGCCAATGCCTAGCTAATGCCTAGCTAATGCCATGCCGAGCCACAACAGTTCAGCGCCAGAACTGTTAGCCATGCCAAAGTCAAGCCCGCTTCAATAGTTCATCGCCAGAACTGTTAGCCATGCCAAAGTCAAGCCCGCTTCAATAGTTCATCGCCAGAACTGTTAGCCATGCCAAAGTCAAGCCCGCTTCAATAGTTCATTCGTGACGTCATATCCAGCCGTCAGTCGCCAGATGTCAAAATCGCCTATAAATACCCGCTCCGCTCATATTATCGGGTATTCTGAGCCGTACACTAGGTTAAGACGAAACTCTGTCCGATTGCTATATTGTAATAATTTAATAATTTAATAAAGTGTTGATTATTTGAGTCTGCATAAAAGTTATTATTACCCTTTCGTTTCACTATACAAATTATAAAATCCTTTACCTATTTTTTAATAATAATAACCTATTTCCATATATATCAAGAGACTCAATATAGTCGTAACCGACATCCTGACTTAGAAAATAAGTAACCTGTATTTTAGTAACTAGTTGCTTCCATCCTTAGTAGATTCATAATAAGTAATAAGGGCGGATTAGTAGATGTATTAGTGTCATTAAATACAACTATCTGAATGATTGTTAGAATGAATGATGATGATGAATGAATTAACTATGAACGCTTGTTAGACCAGATTTTTTACTATTACTTACTATTACCCAGATTACTTACGGTACCTAAGGCAGAGTTATTTTTCCGTCGGCCGGTAAAAAGTTCAAAGGAAATACTATCCGTATACATTGTGGATTGAAAATACCCCTGAGCGTTTGTTGCTTCCAATGAAAACTTAACGTAATTATACAGTAATTACACATTCTGTTTCTTTTAGTTTATTACAGGCAAACCATCCACAGCCGTTAATCCGTGCATCTAATGATAATACATACATACAGTCACGCCTTAGTCTCAGTGGAGTTGGCAAAGACTACAGATTTCTACTTGCCACGATCCTGGCATAATCATGCCTGAAAGAATAATAGTAATATCTATTCAAATGTTCGCATGTACACTAATAGTAACATTAAACTTACAAACTCTCAGCACAACAACAATTACTTGTGTCTAGTTTCATAACTGGTAGTTAGCACTGAGATATTACTTAAATTGTTTGTGAGTATACAATCGCTAACTCAACACTACTGAATAGTTGTAAAATAAGTTGAACTACAAAAGAGCAGAAAGAAAATACTGCTTGCATCTCTGCGATGGCTCCGCAAAGTACCTTCTAGATGCTCTCGACAGATTGCAGTGACGTGTGTTCCGCATTATTGGAAATCATGAGGTCAAGAACACCTTCGAGCTTTTGCAGATGCGAAGAAATGTTGCTTCCTTGGCAGTATTTTACCATCTCCACCATGGTGAGTGTTCTGAAGAGCTCGTCCAATTTGTCTCACCCTCATCTTTCCTACACAGGACCACACGTGCAGTGCTTAGATGTTACACGCATGGTGCAGAATATTCCAATGAGATGCAGGCAAATTGGAGACTCTTATCTTTCCCGCACCATTAAGACCTGTAATTAATTATTAGTTCACGTGTTTCCTTCTTTCTACAGTCCCAGGTTCTGTAAGCGGGGCGAGAAAAAGACCATCAAACTGAGTGCGAATTTCGTAACATGCTATGTGTCTGTAATGATGACCATTTCGGAAATTTTTTAGAAGAAGTCAAATCCTCCTATATAAATAAACTTAATGTTAGTGTAATCATCTTTATGATATTTCACATAAAAACAGCTGAACGAATCTAAATGAGTGATGATGTTTGGTACGGAACTAGATAGAACCCTCGGGAACTCCGGGAAACAGGTGTCGCGTGATCAATATTTCGAAATTATTCGTCATTTATAGTTTTACATTATTATTTTGTCATCGGTATCATACTATATAAAATTTCAAATCAATTCGTCGTTTTCAAAGTTTTCAAAGGTTCCTCCATTACAAATTGTAACGGAAATAAACAAATGGCAACATTGACTGGTGACGTGTTGGTGCGGAGAGGTGGGAGCGATGGAGGGGCGAGCCGAGGAGAGGAGAGGTGTAGTGTGGAGTCTATAAAAGGGGTGTGATTTGGTGTCTCGGGGCATTATTATTGGAAAAATCAACTGTTTATGTTTAATAAAAGTAAAAAGTATTATTGTGTTAAGGGGTATTTATTTCACTTCCAACAACGTCGTAACAATCAGAAGTGGGATTTACTGAACTTGGCAGAAGACAACGCAAGATGAAGAGGTTCCAGGACAGGTCTAGCTGTTCTGAAAACAGCAAAAGGAGCAGAAGTAATAATTCTCACGTAAGTGGAAATAATAATTCTCCTTCATGCTCAGCAAAAGACATAATAAAAAAGAAAGTAGAAGCTGCTGTAGAAAGATGTTTAAATAATGACGATAATATATTACATAATCGTATGGCCAGAATACAGAATACTGCTAAATTAGTTCCCGATTTTGATCCGGATAATCGTGATTTAAATATAAAAAGTTGGATTAAGAAAATTGAGCAGTTAGGCTCAATTTACCACTGGAACGACGAAACTAAATCATTTATATTACAATCAAAATTACAAGGTCAAGCTAGACGATGGTTTGATAGATTAGAGTCTTACGATTATTCGTGGGTAGAATGGAAATCAATGGTCATAAGGGCGTTTCCGCGCTATATTGACTACGCGTCCCTATTAGATGAACTAATTGATCGAAAAAAACTCTCAACGGAAACAATGACTAAGTATTTTCAGGAGAAATTGGCCATGTGTTATAGATGTCAACTTAGCGATCAAGCTTCTGTGTCGTGTATCGTTCGGGGACTGCCGACCGAATTACGTGCGAACGCACTAGCGTTTCAATGCTCTACTCCAGATGAGCTGTATGAGGGTTTCTTGTCCGCTTTTGATTCCTATCAAACTAATGCGTTGAAAATCCAAAACTCATCCGTGAAGTCGTCCGTAACACGTAAAGATAGCGAAGGATCTAATAGCCAGCCCCAAAGAAGTATTGATGGAAGGAAACCGCCTATGTGCTACCGATGCAAGGAAGTTGGGCATGTGGCAACTACATGCAAGATGCCAGATAAACGCAAATGTTTTAGATGTGGAAACGTGGGCCATGTGGCAAGTACATGTATCACAGTGGAGGATAGTCAGGCTAGCATCAAGAAAGTCCAGTTATTGTCGCAATTGAATGATATGTATAAGAAGCAGGTTAAGGTCAATGATGTATTTATGAAGGCTTATTTAGATACAGGAAGTGAGCTCAACGTGATTTCTCAAGAAGTTTCTAATGCTTTGAAATTGAAAAAAGAACCCTCTAATACTGTCTTGAAGGGGTTCAATGGTTGCTCGGTGCCGACTTCTGGGGTGGTACAATTTAATTTATTAGTATACATTACGACTACTGCTGTAGTGACTGATGTAGACCTGGGTGACGTCGTTTTGATCATTGGGCAGACAGTCATTAATAGGGAAGACGTCATGCTTAATGTGTCGAAGCATGGTGTCACCCTATGCAAAATACTGAACTCCTCAGATGACCTGATGAGTATTGGCACTTTTAATGAAGCGACTAGTTTCAGAGTCCAACTTACCGAAGATACAACCATACCTGTCGGAGACAACCTTGTAAGAGTGTTAGTTCAGGGAGCTGACTCCGGAGACTACTGCACTAAACCAAGGCGATTCTCTATGGGAAACGTCGTGTATGCAGTCGCCAGTGCGGTACTACGAAGAGGCGGAGGCTATGTCAGTTTGCAACATCGGTGTCGGCCCCATCATTTGGAAGAAGGGGATGACTATAGCCAGAGCCGAAAAAATGTGAGGTGAGTTCTAATTGTCTAACTATGAGGAGAGATGAGTGTGGTGAGAATTTTAATCGTGAGTTGGCAACAATGTGGGTGATATTGGTGAGAAACATTTTAAAAGCTTAATGGTTGCGCCGAAGTAGAAACTGTATTTTTGACACGGAAACACACTCCTTTTATACCCGTCTCCCCTTCCGCACTAACCATAGATGTGGCTTCCGTCCGCCATTTGTGAAATATAGACACTCAGTCTCGCTTTGAACTAGCCAGCGTAATGACGGACCGCGCTCGCGTCTCTCAAAAATGATTAATATTTGTTACATTTTTACCGCTTCATAGACCTTTACCGATCGGATTGTGCCTCTCGTGTGTTCCTCAAGTGATCTAGTGACGCTGACGGCAGCTCCTGAGCAAGGAAGAGAAGATCCGTGTACCGGCTGCGATGAAAACACGTGTGTCGTGAAGGTTAGTGCATCCTCTCCTAATTTCTCGGGTTGCATTCATTGCTTGGATCACGCCCGCGGCAACCCGACCACCTGTCTTTTGTGTGTAAAGCGTCAATGGAACAGTTAGCTACTTCCCGCAATACAGTCCATTACCGCACGTTGCCAAGCGCCACCATTTTTGGTCCGGATCGAGCCGGATTCTTAGCCGTAGTTCGTATTTTGTTATTATTCTAATGGGAATGAGCGCACCGCACCTAAGTGCCTGGTTATTTTAGTAGAAAACCCCGCATCCAGACATTTAGGCTTAGAATTTGTTGTCCGTTCGCCGCTGGCTCGCATTGTACCTACCTAATACATAAATAGGTTAGGTATCATATCAACACTTAATCGTAGTTCACAATTTTCGCATCGCACCTAAGTGCCTGGTTATTTTAGTAGAAAACCCCGCATCCAGACATTTAGGCTTAGATCTTAGGTATACTAGACACCCTAGTGCATAGGCACAGTGTAATACCTAACGCATTTGGCTTTGTTTTGTTTTTTTTCAATTACGTTGTTCTCGGCTCGCGTCGTATTTGCCTAGTACCTGCGTGGGTAGACACGTGGCTGTGCCTACCTCGCTCGCATCTCATCCCAATTCATACGAAAGTATTTTAATTTGAATAGATATTACGCAATACTTAATCTCTGAAATAATAGTTGAACCTAGACAGCGACCATCGCGTAGGTACGACCTTGTTGCTATGCGCGTTTGTTCAAGCGTGCATTCACAGTTGTAATTACCTACCTACCTGCCGCTGCCGAGTATCGCTCGCGCCGCCTCGCTGCTCTGTACCGCTAAGATTAAGTCATTTCATATTTGTTGTTTACCGCACTTTAGTTTGAGATTTAATTGTAAACATGTCCCCAAAGGTTGATAGGACCGGTAAGGTTCAATTGAAACTTTTAAACGCTAAAAAAGAAATGATTTACTCTCGCGTACAATCGATTTATGATAATGCACTTAAAACCTCTGATTTGGTCATCAGAGATTCGTTCTTGTGTTCTATAGAAAACTTAGATAGTCTACGCGCGGATTTCGAAACCTTAGTACATGACATCAACGTTTTAGAGTTGAATTTGAATCCCGATTACTCAGTGAGTTATCAGGCCTTGTCGTCGTTTGACGATTTGTATTGTCGTATCAAACGCGTCGCTAGGAGTTTGGAGAAACCGGCTGACCTACCCAACCCCACTCGCGACCGACCTAAGTTGCCACCAATTCAAATACCCGAATTTGATGGTAACATTCGCAATTGGTGTCTATTTATAGATAGTTTTGAGAATACAATAGATAAGAACGATTCGTTGACAGATCACGAAAAATTGCATTATCTCGTTGAAAAATTGACTGGTAAAGCTATAACCGTTTGCGCTGGAATTACGTTTAGTGCCGAGAATTATAATTTAATTTTAAATACTTTGAAAGTTAGGTATGAGGATAAAAGATCGGTAGCTAACGCCTATTTAGATCAGATGTTTGATTTGAAATCTATTACGGCATGTAACGATCAAAACTTAGAGAAATTTCTAGATACTTTCGCGTCAGCTGTTCGCGCCGTAAAGAACCTAAAGATCGATGACCTCTGCGACTTCGTATTTTTGTATATGGGTTTAAGGAAATTAGATTCCGAAACCATTCGTTTGTTTGAGTCGGATCATCGCGGCAATAGAATTCCTAAGTTCGAAGACTTGGAAAGTTTTGTTCGCGAGCATATAAAAGTATTGCAGCGCTCTTCATCGAAACATGAAGGCGCGAAGATAGTTGTTGATTCTGCACGCAAAGTAGATGCGTCATCGAAGTCACTGAGGTCAACTCATACTTATGTTAGTACCGCACCAGCACGTGTACAGTCACCTGTTTGCTCTTTGTGTAGCACTCATCATTCGCAACTGTACAGGTGTCCTGGTTTTCTAAAATTGTCGCCTAGTGATCGTTATAAATTTGTTCGCGCTAATAATTTTTGTTTTAATTGTCTCGGTACTAAACACCGCGTTGTTTTATGTAATAGTAGAAATAGTTGTCGCAAATGTCAAGCGAGACACCACACTTTGCTTCATTTTGAGAATAGTAATGCCGCATCCAATGTGAGCACGGTTGGCTCGTCGAGCGGTGACACACGGCAGCCTGCGCCGCAGCCGCAGCCCGCGCTCGCGCGCGCTCCGGCCCGCCCGGTGACCGCCGCGGATGACGTCACCTTGTGTTCGTTCTCCGCTAGTGCTGCACTCACTACTGTGTGTCTTGCGACCGCCCGCGTTGTTATTGTTGATGCATTAGGTAAGCCGCGCATTGTTCGAGCGCTGTTAGATGGCGCTTCGCAAAGTAATTTTATTACTCAAGATTGTTGTCGGCGTCTTGGTTTCAATGTTGATAAGCGTTCAACCCGCTCAGTGGTGAAGGGTTTTGGAAGCTTACAGTCAGCTGTTCGTGGCACCGTTAAAACAAGGTTTAGATCTCGTTTTAATAATAATATTTGGTTTGACATGGATTCGCTCGTTATAGATAGAATAGCTGAACAGTTGCCTACCGTCCCGGTTGACACGTCTTTATTAACGAAATTTAAAGACTTGCCTTTAGCAGATGAGACTTACGCTGTTCCTGGAGTCGTCGATATATTGATCGGCGCTTCGATTCTCCCGCACCTCCAGTTATCACGTAAGGTTCAAGGGGGACCGACGTACCCCGCTCCGCACGCACTGGAAACAGTTCTTGGTTTTGTTATAATTGGTTCCGCACCCGCTTCTATGGATAGTTTTAGTCACTCGACTGCTTCGTTCTGTTGCACCGTCGAGCCGCCACTGGAGTCTACCATCCGCAAGTTTTCGCTCGGTGGCTCCCGTGTATCCGCTGAAAAACGCTTTCTTTGTTTGGAACGAAAGATGCAGGCGTCCCCAAAGTCGAAGCGGGCCTATGATGAGGTTGTTAACGAATATTTAGATAAAGGTTACATCTCACCTGCGCCTGCGGACACTGGCGGGACCCAGCCTTCGTACATTATCCCCCACCGCGGAGTTATTAGAGAAGATAAGCTTACTACTAAAACTCCGTGTAGTTTTGGATGGCAGTGCTAAGACTAGCACTTCCGTGTCGCTTAATGACATAATTGTAAATTTTCGCATTAATATTAGTAATTTTTAGCTTTTAGGACTCAACAGTCGCTTTGTGTTGGGCCCACTCTTCGCCCCATCGTTGGGACACATTCGTCGCTAATAGAGTGGCAAAAATTCAATCTGAATTGGCGCCACATAATCTCTTTCACGTTGCTGGCACCGACAACCCAGCCGATTGTCTCTCTCGTGGATTGCTTCCTTCGCAAATTTTAGATCACCCGTTATGGTTTAGTGGACCGTCCTGGATTCATGCCGCGTTAGATGGGTGGCCAGTTAGTCAATTCAATCCCACTACGGTTTCCGAACCACCCGAGGAGAAGAAGCACTCGCTTGTTGTATCGGTCCCACGTGAAGAGACCCTTATTTTGTTGTTGGCTAATCGCGTCTCGTCTTGGTCGAGACTGTTGCGTTGTGTTGTTTGTTCGCCTCTGCCCGCTGCCTAGCCAGCAGTAGGCACGAGCTCCAATCTAGGTTTATATTTTAGTTGTTATTTCCCAAACCTAGATTTAGATTAGACTTTAGATTTGTTTCGCATTTGTCGTTTCGAAGGTAACCCTTCAAGCCGGGGGGAATGGTTGCGCCGAAGTAGAAACTGTATTTTTGACACGGAAACACACTCCTTTTATACCCGTCTCCCCTTCCGCACTAACCATAGATGTGGCTTCCGTCCGCCATTTGTGAAATATAGACACTCAGTCTCGCTTTGAACTAGCCAGCGTAATGACGGACCGCGCTCGCGTCTCTCAAAAATGATTAATATTTGTTACATTTTTACCGCTTCATAGACCTTTACCGATCGGATTGTGCCTCTCGTGTGTTCCTCAAGTGATCTAGTGACGCTGACGGCAGCTCCTGAGCAAGGAAGAGAAGATCCGTGTACCGGCTGCGATGAAAACACGTGTGTCGTGAAGGTTAGTGCATCCTCTCCTAATTTCTCGGGTTGCATTCATTGCTTGGATCACGCCCGCGGCAACCCGACCACCTGTCTTTTGTGTGTAAAGCGTCAATGGAACAGTTAGCTACTTCCCGCAATACAGTCCATTACCGCACGTTGCCAAGCGCCACCACTTAACAACACTTTTACGAACGTACAGTGACTGTTTTGCTACTACAAGCAAGGAAATAGGTTGCACACATTTAGGAGAAATGACTATTAAGCTTAATACTAATAAACCTGTTGTTCGAAAACCATATAGATTAGCGCATTCGGAAAGAAAAGTCGTAAGAAATTTAGTTAATGATTTGATAAATGGGGGTATCATTCGGGAATCTAACTCTCAGTATGCATCTCCGATAATATTAGTACGTAAGAAAAACGGTGACTATACATAGATTATGTGTGGATTACAGGGATCTGAATGCAATTACGATTAAAGATCGATTTCCCTCATATCGACGATCAGTTATCACAATTAGCGGGTAAATCTTATTTCACCAATTTGGATTTATTTTCTGGCTACCATCATATTAAAATAAGTGACGATTCAATTTCTAAGACTGCCTTCGTTACCTCAGACGGATTATACAAGTATATGATATGAGGGTACCCTTTGGATTAGCAAATTCTCCATCAGTGTTTATGCGGGTCATCCAAAAATTAGTGAAACTTGTGGGTAGTGATGAAATCGTTACATTTATGGATGACATGTTGTTATCAACGTCCAGTATATCTGACGGTCTTAGTTTACTCGAAAAAGTGCTTGTTCAGTTGCGTAATGCTGATTTGAAGTTGAATATGAAGAAGTGTGCATTCCTTAAATCCGAGGTGACATTTCTCGGACATGAAATCAGCGCTAAAGGGATTAGGCCGGGTAACCACAAAATAAGCGCGGTGATTGATTTTCCTAAGCCAACAAATTTGCATCAGTTACGTCAGTTTTTAGGTTTGTGCAGTTATTTTAGAAAATACATTAATCAGTTTGCCTTATTGGCGAAACCGTTAACCGATTTAACAAAAAAATCTACCGATTGGTTCTGGTGTGACGTACATGACTATTGCTTTTGTATGTTAAAACAAACTTTGTGTTCTCGCCCTCTTCTTGCTTTATATGACCCTTTGTTACCTTGCGAAATTCACACTGACGCGAGCAAGATGGGTATAGCCGGTATACTATTTCAAACGAACGAGCAAAGTGAGTTGAAGCCTGTGTTTTACTATAGCCGAGTAACGTCGCGTGAGGAATCAATGTATCACAGTTATGAACTTGAGACATTGGCGGTCGTAGACTCATTGAAACATTTTCGCGTTTATGTACTGGGGACTAGAGTCAAAGTAGTTACAGATTGCTCAGCGGTTAGGTATACCTTGTTAAAAAAAAAAAGATTTAGTCCCGCGTATAGCTCGTTGGTGGCTTACGATTCAAGAGTATGATATTCAAATTGAATATAGACCGGGAGATCGTATGAAACATGTGGTTGCCTTGAGTTGTAACCCAGTAAATTGTACTAATGAGGTAGGTCAGGTAGGCGATGATGAGTTAGAATTTCACACTGTACATTTAAATATTATATCGAGTGATGATTGGTACTTGAGCATACAGTTACAAGACGACAAATTGCATAATATTATTTTACAATTATCGGAGGGTAATGTTTGTACAGACGTTCAAAATAATTACAAAATTAAGAATAATCGATTATTTAAGAAAACATTGCATGGTGATCGGTTAGTAGTACCTAAATTCGCTAGATGGAAGTTTATGCAAAAGTTTCACGATCAGATAGGGCATGTGGGTGGGTATTAAACGTTGTGAAGAATTAATAAAATCTGATTATTGGTTTCCTAAGATGACCCGTTTTATAAAAAAAATATATTACTAATTGTTTAGAGTGCGCATACGCGAAAGGAAATCATGGTAGGCCAAGTGGTGAGTTGCATCCTATCCCTAAGCCTTCAGCCCCTATGGAAGTAGTACACATAGACCATCTAGGCCCCTTTTGTAAGACTAATAAAGGTCATCAATATGTACTTATGATTGTCGACGCCTTCTCAAAGTTTATGTTAACTCTTTTGAAACTGTCACTGTACTCAAAGATGTATTTAGTTTATTCGGTTTTCCTAAACAAGTCATCTCTGATAGGAATTTGGCATTCACTAGTAGAGTTTTCAAAGAATTTTCTATAAAATATCAATTTCATCATACCTTAAATGCCATAGCATGCCCACGTGCTAACGGTCAAGTCGAACGATATAATCGAACGTTGTTAAATGCTATGCGTACTCGTAATATAGATCCGAATATGTGGACTGAATGTATACCGGATGTAGTTTGGGGTATCATCCCTATGAAATTATGTTTAGCTGTAGAGGTAGACTTTTGCCAAACCTTGTTGCGAATGAACAAAATATAACCAGTAGTGAAAAGCGTAAATATGCTTCTCAGCGACTGAAGTTGCGAGCAGAAAAGATGAAGCGAAGTTATGATAAACGTCATAGGGCCGAACAAGTTTTCAATAAAGGAGACTTAGTTCTATGGAAACAAGCGCCCTCTGGGGGGGAAGTTAAAAACGTAAATAACAAACTGCAAGTTTTGTATTCTGGGCCCTATGTCATTCAGCAGGTTCTTAATAATGGTAGATATGAAATTAGAAGTGTGGAGGGTATGCGTGGCTACAAAAAGTTCACCGGCATAGTGGCTGCAGATGCCCTCCGTGCATACAAAAGTGGCCCAGATTGTAGTGAAAGTAGTAGCGACGAGGATGTAGTTACTAGGGACGATTTAATTGATTTACTTGAGAGTTAACATATTGTGTGCACCAATTGCGGTGCAATTGTTCCAGGATGGCCGACTGTAACGGAAATAAACAAATGGCAACATTGACTGGTGACGTGTTGGTGCGGAGAGGTGGGCGCGATGGAGGGGCGAGCCGAGGAGAGGAGAGGTGTAGTGTGGAGTCTATAAAAGGGGTGTGATTTGGTGTCTCGGGGCATTATTATTGGAAAAATCAACTGTTTATGTTTAATAAAAGTAAAAAGTATTATTGTGTTAACGGGTATTTATTTCACTTCCAACAACGTCGTAACAAAATCATACAATTTTATCCATCTAAATATATCTACACAATTCAGAATGTTCGTTGAAATATGTAGTTCATCGAACATTTTGAACGGGAATGTGCCCATGACATTGATAGGCAGTTTCTCAATTTAAGAAATCAATTTGAGACTGACTGTGCAATTTCCTAAAACGTACACACAATTGATTGGTAGGAAACTCAAACTGAACCTAAAACAATATGTGGTGTATAAACTACACACCGCCAGCTAAATCTCACAACGCCTAACGAGAACCGGCTGTACAAATAACTTTCTATCGAACACGCTGCCGTGACATGTGAAAGAATCGAAGAATTTCTCGGGAGACTAGCTATCGACTTTTATAGCACATCTTATATAACTGTGTCTTGAACCAGCGACCAAAAGGTGGAAAAATGTTTTTCGTCCTTTTTATTCCCGTGTGTAACTTTTGGTCGTATAACAGATTGCGGAAAATGGTATTTGGTTTAAAAAATGTGGTATCGACAGTTACGTATTACGCCATTTGAAAAATGAATTGAATTGATACAAGTTTCTTCTTTGGGTTTGTTTTATATTTTTGCACACTCTACTAGCATACACTTTTATTAGATTGATCATAGACGTTCTCAAGTATTATAATAGGTGACGATCACAGATTCGTTATGATGTCTCTCCCCAACTCTTAACTGAATAAATGGTTTATGTTTAAAATCATCAGAAAACCATAAATCACTCATTGATAGCTGAGATAATACAGATACTATACTTTGAATTTTGATCTCACAAGTTTCAATACATTAACAAAAGAATGTCGATAAAGTGATTTATGAAAGTACTTACTTTCTACAATATCCAAACTATATGCAGACAGAACTAAAAATAAAATCTATTTTCAACCGAATTCAAAAAGGAGGAGGCTCTCAATTCGATCGCAATTTTTTAAGTTTGTAACACGATTAAAAGTCCAATGAATGATTTTAAAAATTCTGTTACACTTTTTTTTACGTGCGGAAATCTCCATAGGTGCCCCCACCACCGGAGCCGGTGGGAGAGGTTATGTCGGACTCCAATCAACTAAAATGCAAGACGCCTGTGGGTTGTTTGGTTGCCGAAGGTGAGGTTAACAGGATCCCTCGCACCACAGCCGACCCAGAGCCACCTCTTGATTATTGATTATTGGAATATCCTCGGTAAAATATGCCCCTTGCGAGTCAATATTTAAATAGCAATAGATACAGTAATCTAACTAAACTGTAATTATGAAATAAATAATTTATGCTCGAAATTCAAAACTAAAATAGTATTCACGAATCGACAAAGATGAATTATTTTACTCAACATTTTGGAACGAGTTTCAGTCGTAAATAACATTACAGCCGTTACAGATGATAGAAACGGTGACAGGGAGTTTCACAAACTATAATCTTTCTTTTACAACTATGATAAGATACGCAACGACGTTGATTCAAAGTTAAAGACCTCTGGTCGGCTAGGTTTACAAAAGTTTACTTTGTGTTTTGAATAAATTTCATACATCTGTAGGGAAATACGTATTTGAAATTCGAAAACGAAACTTCGGCCATCCGATAAATATAGAATTTTAACATCCAGACTGATTTATTCATGTTTTATACCACTTAGGTGGCAGACAAGTAGACGGCCCACCTGATGGGAAGTGGTTATGTGGCGTATGTACGTATGCAACTGCGGGGGCGTTACACTTCATACTTAATGGTGCTACTATTATTAATCAGTTGTAGAATATATAATTACATTAAATAAATAAATAAAAAATATTTCACGACATTCTCCACAACGCTATCTAGACTCATGGTAAGCATAGCTTAACTAGCTTGTGTTATGGAATCTAGAATGCGAATAAACCAGACCAATGCAAATATACATATTCATTCATACAAATGTTTGCACTTAGCGGAAATCAAACCCGCGCCCCCTGCATGGAAGTTGAATGCTCAACCGCTAAGCCACGAAGGTGGTCAAATATGATCACGCCGTTTTCCGTGGGGGGTTAGGCAGAGGTGTGTAATAAATGGTTCTTTCTTTCTTTCTTCTTTCACCCACATTTAACCAATGATTGTATTCGGTCCCACGTAATAGGGGGTGAGCCTATTGCCGTCTATCGATATTTGTCTGATGTTAAACTGCACTATGCATTAGTCGCCTTGCACTACACCATATTGGAAGAGATGGGGTGATCCAAATTCTACTCTGTCGGGAACCATGCGGTAAAGAAATTAGAATAATGTTAGATTAAAAATAGTTGTAAAGGTATTATTGCAAACTCGAGAATATTTTTTAAATCATAACACAATGTTTCAGTTCAGGCTTATTTTATTCAAAACTGGACATAATATTCGACCTAGTTGACATCGAAAATGATTGATTGATGTATTTCATTTTGTATCACGCCATTGGATATTATGTTACGTAATATGTAAATTGGTAATCTTATAATACATAGCAGTATTATAACATCTATATCCTTTTTTTTTTTTTTTTTTTTACGTGCGCAAAATCCCCACGGATACCTCCCCACCGGAGCCGGTGAAGGAGGTTATGTCGGACTCGAACCGACCAAAACGCACGCCGTCTGTGGGTCGTTTCGGTTGCCGAAGGTGAGGTTGACAGGCATATCCCTCGCACCCCGGCCGACCCAGGGCCATCTCTCACGATCTGGCCCTCCTCTCGGGTGTGGGGACTACAGAGTCCCCAACTCGTCCCCGGAAACGGGGAGGCGCGCCACGCGCGTCACCGCCGCGGCCTGCTTCTTATTGACAGGCGGCTTCACCTGTCACCCCCAAACATCTATATCCTACTGTAATTAGGTTTTGTGAACTATAATTACTCATCTTTGGTTTAGTTGCAGAAAATAACATCCTATTTAAGCTATGATTTCGCTTTGTTTACATATAACGTTTTAAGGGATACGAGGGTTATGCCTTCGTAAACTTCACCTCCGACAACCTGCGACATTCAGACGGTGAGCGATTTAGTCGGTTCAAGTCCGTCATTACGCACTGTGCGGTATGAAAGAAACTTCATCCCACGCACACTCAAGTTGTGGAATGAACTCCCTGCTGCGGTCTTCCCATGCGCCTACAATATGGGGTTCTTCAAAAGGGGCATTAGGAGGTTTCTTCAGGGTCGGCAGCGCGAGTGTGACGCTCCTGGTGTTGCACGAGTCCATAGGCCACGGTAACCACTTCCCATCAGGTGGGCCATGTGCTTGTCTGCCACCTAAGTGGTATAAAAAAAATAAACCTCCCCCACCAGCTCTGGTTATCCGTAGGGATATTTCACACGATAAAAAGTAACCTTGTAGCTCTAATATATTTTTTATTTTGACCTTTAATGAATTCCGCTTTAATGATCTTTACAGAATAAATTACTTCTGACTTTGAATAACAAAAATACACACTAAGTATTCAATTTAGCTTACCTGGCGGTATGCTACACTGCGGCGGATTCACTAAGGAGTCATTGGATCCCATTAAACGTAAATCAAGTTCAATTGCAGTTTTCGTTCCGTGACGTGACTCTTCTTAAGTGTAACCCAAAAGTCGTCCTTAGGGTGCAATACACTTTATCCTGTGTGAAAGGTATAAAGAGGTGAGCCATTTTTCTCAGCGAATAAAAGGTAGAAAGTAATTGAACAAAAATAAAACTGTGGTGGAATAGTTAGTTAGTTTAATTATTGTTTCAGGTATTTTCATATACCCACTAATAATTAAGACTGAACTAAATCAAGATAGACCTACCATATACATACTTTTCGGTCTTGTGTTGATTTTTGTGTTACGTCGTATATAATAAAATTATCATACATCACAATGGTTATGCCCATGTTAATTGATAACACTTCATAGTAATACATTCAAAATAAACATACGATCATAGACAATATTTCTAAATTTTTCCAGGAGTGTATGACTTCTTAGGCCTATAAATTTAAGGATCATAATAATTCATGCTTGCATTCAGATTGTCGTGATAACTTAAGAATGTATCTTTTACTTAGGCACAGAGAATGAGAAAAATACAATGTTTATCTTAGTATTAGTATCGTAGATATTATTCAGAAATAATAGCCCCTTGGGAAAACCACAACAAGAACATCATTCCACTTCGGACAGGTTCACTTGATGAAATTTACCAACAACTATAGCAATCATCTTGTGTGATACGGCTAAATGGTGCTCTTGCTACGGACCACCCAAACCACAGGTCAAAATAACATGAATTGTGTTCAAACCACCATGGTCACTCACATTAGTATTACAGTTATCGGGATATTTAACAAAAATAATACGGAACAAGTCAAAACAAATTCGCGAGTGGATACAGTAAGCATCGTGGGTTGTGAACGTGATCGAGATCGGTTTCAGTTTGTAGTGAGTGTGAAACCAGTGGTAGTGCAGATCCGCGTAGTAAAATAGCTCGAAAGAGGGTAAATTGATATAATAATAAACGTCTTTAACCAATAACATATTACATTACAATATGAGATACAAGTTTTGTGGTACGTACAGACGGCAGCCTTATCGCTCTGCGGAAATTTCTTACGGGCAACCATATATTTACTCTTATAAATCTTTTTCACAGTTTATCGCCAATACTATTGTGAGTATTCCTCTGGTTCAGTAGTAAAAGTCCCCCATCACTAGCCAGCGAAGTAACATGCAAACTCCGTCTGCTAATTGGTTGATATGACACTGAAGGGAAGTTTGCAGGAGGATCAACTTCGTGTGGAGAGTAAACCCTGTACTATTCACTCGACTCACTCAAGGCGGCTTCTTTTTTTGATGTTTTGTAAGTTCTGTTAATATAGATTTGCATGCACAGGATTTTATACATGACTCATTCTTTATTAATCAATCCTAGAACGATGCGGCTATTAACCAAATATTTAACTGAATTCGAATATATTATAATATGAACATGAGCACCATTTTTAATGTTATTATATTATAAACTTTGTAAGTGATAAGCAATGTGACATACATACATACATATAATCACGCTTTCATCCCCGCAAGGTTAGGCAGAGGTGAATTAACACCCACATTTCACTAAACACTGAATTCGGTACGACGTAATAGAGGGTGAGCCTATTGCCGTATTCCGGGCACTATTGTTGACTCAAGCCATGCACCTGAGGCTGAGTCTGGGCTGTATGGTATCTGTCTGATGTTAAACAGCCCTATTGCTTACCGCGGTAGCCTAGTGGTATGGGTAATGGACTGCTGAGACAAGGTCTCGGGTTCGATCCCAGGTTTTACCATGGTACACACCAATGACTTTTCGATGCTTTTCAAAGTTACGTGTGTATTTATCGCAGGTTTATATGTGCCCGGTTAATGGCAATAGGCTCGCCACCTGTTACATTGGGACCTAAACATAAACTGGCGAAATGTGGGTGCTAGCAACTCTGCCTACCCCTTCGGGGTTATAGGCGTGAATTTATATTATGTTATGTTAAATTTTGTAGGCGGGGAAATACGACATATTATTCTTAAATTGTTTAATTCCATTAATTAAATCACACGACATAGAGGGTGTATGATGTCTAAGTAGGTATTATCATTTTAACCTCTACTTTGTAAGATATCATTACTACATCGACAATTGGCAACCAACTCCTTGAAACAATATGATGCTTCATAATGCTCCATAAAAATCAAAGTTTTAATTCTTTACCCGTAATTATATCTGTACAGTGAGGAGGTAAGACACGGCGGTATTTCCGCCCAATTGAGCAGTCCGACTGGGGAAGTACTTCCGCCCTACAGAATACCGCGGTTATAATAACTTCGTGTTGTGTTCCCAGCGGTGAGTAGGTAGTAGCCAGAGCTCACTGGAGAATTTGTGCCGTCAGTGGGAAGACTAAAGGCTTGTCCTGATTTGTCTTCTACTGACGGCACAGAAACTCTGTACTTACAGGGTTGGCAGCGCGACTGTGACTCCTCTGGTGTTACAGACGTCCATAGGCCACGGTAACTACTTTCCATCAGGTGGGCCGTGTGCTTGTCTGCCAACTAAGTGGTATAAAAAAAAAAACACGAATTTTTATTTTTATAATTTTAACAAATTCAACAAACATTTTACTTCATGTATGATGCTGACTAAAATAGTCATCACAAAGTCCGATAATATTTTAAATAGAAAGATCAACTGGTTCTAATTGTTAGAACACGAACAAATAAGTTTAGGGCAATTATAGGAATTAGGAAGTGATACTTAGGATTAACACCTACCAGCAAAATGTAAACAAAAGTATTTCATTTTATATATTTCAAAAAGCAAAGAATATATATTATAGATACGTGTGTTTTTTTAGTGTTTTTTAGTGTATTTTTTATACCACTTAGGTGGCGGACAAGAACACGGCCCTCCTGATGGAAAGTGGTTACCGTGGCCTATGGACGTCTGTAAGTACAGAGTTTCTGTGCCGTCAGTAGAAGACAAAGCAGGACAAGCTTTTAGTCTTCCCACTGACAGCACAAATGTGTTGTGATTGTGACATAAATACACGTTATTAATCCAAAGGTTTTGTTGATTTATGTATTTTAATCGTACATCTTATAGTTTTACGCCAGCCTGCAAACTTTCTATTCCCTGGTTGAAACTCTAACCAACGGTTTTAATATTGAGTTTAACGACCACTGTAACTTGGCCTTTACATACAGTTTCCATTAAATTAGTTTCATTTTATCAAACATTTAGTTTTGTCCATCTAAATGAAAATGTATGACGAAAATGTAGCCATTTATAATATGTCCAAAACCGAACTTGGCGTGAACAACAGATTCACTTGGGAACTTTAGATAACCTATAATGTATTCGACGGCTTCTGTGGCGTAGCAGTAGATCATTCGATTGTTACCCACGCACGGGTTTGATTTCCACTCAGTGCAAATATTAGTATGGATGAATATGTCTATTTGTGTCATTGGTCTGCGTGTTTTCTATGTATAATATGCATGTATTTACAAAAATAAGTATCTAAGTATGTTTCTCCGCTTTCTAGATTCCATAACACAAGGTAGTTAAGCTATGCTTAGTATGAGTCTAGATAGCGTTGTGTAGAGTGTTGTAGAATATTTATTTTATGTACAATAATATTTATAATGCATATTGTATGTTTAAAGAAGTCCTTATCTTAATACACTCATGCATTTATCAAAACCTGTTATTTTTATCTTGCAAACAAAAACTTCAATTTTATTTATTTGCATAGATGATTACTGTCCATCAAATCTAAGAGGTACCGTTTGACGTTTCATATTTTTCAAACCGAAACAACTTTGTTCATACGTACATTATTCAGTTTCGATAACCTTTTTCATAAAACCATGAATTTAGAAAGATTTCATTATTGTATCTAAAAATGTACAATTCTTAATATCTAAATGTAATTGAAAACTTTCAAACAAAGCAAAATAACACATATTTACACAGTAAATAATTTCTAATAGTTATATTCTTGACCGCATTACAAAGTTACGTAGTTAGGTCACTGCACGTAGTGTTGCGACTCTTCGGATACACTTGTATGCAAAAAATCGTTTACATATACGAAAAATCGAATGTATTATTTACAAATTACACTTGACAACCAAACAAATATTTTTTCATGTGAATGGGATTTATCTCACATATTACGATTACATAACTAAATAGTTATGTAATCGTAAAATATGAGATAAAACCCATTCACCAAAAATACGTATTTATAAATCAAATATATTTGCTTCTTTAAGAAGTTGTCGAAAGCGATTTGTCGATTTTTGATTTTCGCGCCCAAATAAGTCGGGGTTTCTCGCGCTAACGCTGTCGAAATAGTAAATGGAGTCAGGGATAGTGTTTTTTACATTTATTTTTGTGTATGATAGTATGGGTTTGCATATTACAGAGAAATAAACAAATTTTTAACAAGCACATCCATTGATTTTACAATAACAATTTTTTCTTCTAAGTCTTATTTCTACGTCTAAAACTAATAAAAATAAGGTATGTAGAACCCATTCACAAAAATGTTGTTGCCTGATGTTATAAATTAACGACGTTACTGCGCGACCGCATAATGCACTGAATACACAGATACCCTAAAATAAATTAATTTAATTATTTTTAGGTCAATAGGCAAAATCGCAGGTGTCCAAGTCTCTACAATTTTTTTTTTCTGGCAACACTGCCAACTACAAGCGCACGCGGTCCGCTCGGTCGGTTCGGCGTCAGCAGTCTCTCGCCATCTTGGAAGCTGACTGTGCGCGTACTTGCTTTCTCGTTTGTGTTTTACAATTTGTGACTTGGCTATTACTTTTCTGGACTGATCATTCTTTATCCGTTTACCTTGGCAATATTTATACTGGACTCCGAACTAAGCAAGTGTTTATTAATAATGTCGAAAAGAGGACGTACTTTGAACAGCCAGGCTCGTGAATTGGTGGTGAAATTACACGAGTATTTTGAGCGTGAATCTCAAAATGGTGGACTTCTACTGCCAGTTACACAAGTTCGGGATCGCGTCGGTGAAGCTCTCGGTATTGGTAGCCGCACCGTTGGCAAAATATTAAGTGAAAAATATGGGCCTTCGGGGAGTGACAGTAACGTACTTCACACACCGAAAAAACGAAAAAGAAATAAACCTGTGACAGGCATCGATGAATTCGATAGTCATGCTATTAGAAACCATATATACGGGTATTTTACAAGAGACGAATTTCCAACATTGGCAAAGTTATGTGCAACTTTAAAAGATGCCGGGCTGTATAAGGGAAGCATAGAGTCGTTGAGAACGGTAATAACAGGAATTGGCTTCAGATACAAAAAAGTTGACAAACGAAAAATTGTTATGGAGCGACATGACATAATTATGCAGCGACTAACATTCCTGCGCGAAGTGAAATAAATTATAAACTGGGATAATGTAATATTTTTGGACGAAACTTGGCTAAATTCCAACCATTCTGTGCCGAAAACATGGACTGATGATTCTGAAGCTTCGTGCTCGAAGGTGCCGATAGGAAAAGGTGGACGCCTCATAATATGCCATGCTGGGTCAGCGTCTACAGGCTTCGTGGAAAACTCTTTATTAGCTTTCCAATCCAAAAGCACTAAAGAGTATCATGAAGAAATGGACGCAGTAAGGTTCCGAGAGTGGTTCTTAAATTTATTACAGAATATCCCTCCTAACAGCACAATTATAATGGATAATGCCCCATACCACTCTGTGCAAATTGATAAAGCACCTACGTCAGCCAATAAGAAAGCAGATTTGGTGGCATGGCTGCAAAGAAAAGGAGTGGATGCCGACATGTCACTATTAAAAGCTGAATTATTACAGTTAGTGAAATTGCATAAACCACCAAAACCGACATATGTAATTGACCAATTGGCCGAAGAGCACGGGCACAAAGTCATACGACTTCCTCCGTACCATTGCCAATATAATGCCATTGAACTGATTTGGGCCCAAGTTAAAGGTAATATTTTATAATATTATAATAATAACACGAGTACTTCTAACATTTATAATTTAAACAATGGTTTTCGTCTGCTATCAAATAGTTACATTATTGTTTTACAGGTTATGCAGCAAGACACAACACAAAACCACCCTTCAGTGTCAAGAAAATGGAAGGTTTATTAAAGGAAGCATGTGCCCAAGTTACACAGGAAGATTGGAGTAAAGTAGTACAAAAAACAAAGAAAATAATAATGGACGACTTCGAAAGAGACGTACACTTTGATAATGTAATGGACAATCAACTGGTCATTAATTTAAATGACGATGATGACGAAGACGACGATACTAGTACTAGTAGTGAATAAAAAAATATCCTAAACATTTCTTTTATTTAATTATAACAATTGATTTCTTAAAATTCGGATATTATAGTAATCGATCTCATCCCTATCATTCAATTGTCAGAACTGTCAAACGGTACTTCTTAGATTTGACGGACTGTAATCTGATTTTAATGTTATCACATAAATTGTTATAATATAGTATCATTTAATAAAACCAAAACCATAGTTATACTGAAAGGGAAATAAGAAACAATATTAATTTACTTATTTACTGTCTCAGCCTTTATATCGGGCCCAAACAGCCCCAGCCCCGATCATTAAATTGTATTGTTTATTACTGTATGCAATATTAGTTTCAGAGGAGGATAATAAAGTAATAGTATCGTGACGGGTTGAAACCCATCCAGTACACTATTGATTTGAACCATTGTTTACAGAAATATTTCGTTTAACTGAGGAGGTTAACCATTAAATATTTAAAGAAAGATAAATAGTGGTCCTGTTGTCACATAAATGGTGAATTGACTATTAAAGGGGAGAAGGAAATCTAGAAAGAAACAGTAAACGCTTACTTTTAGGTATATGCCAATTTGCCACCTTAATGGACTAAATATCATAATATAGGCAGAAATGTACTTTACGGCAATGATAACATACCTACAAATACAAATATATAATCACGCTTTTATCCCCGGAGGGTTTGGCAGGGGTTAATTTGACACCCACATTTCACCAATAATTGTATTCGGTTCCACGTAATAGGGGGTGAGCCTATAGCCGCATTCCGGGCACTATAACGGGCAATGATAACGGAGTGACAATTATTAAAAAAACAAGCGAATTAATTGAATCCTTGAAACTTCTTTGAAAAGTAAAAGAAAACAAAAAGTGACGAGAAATAAAATCTAGCTGAAACAAGTTTTGACATTTCTCCTTCACAGAGGTAAGAGGAGAATAACTAATGTTATGAATAGGCAAATATAAAAAAGTGGATTATAATCCTGTTCCTTTACTTTCGCGAAAAAAACCTACTTCTATTCAGACAAATAAATAATCCTATTTAGGTTACCCTTTGAAGAGCTACGAAACCCGAGAGTGGGCTAAATGTTTAAGAAATTTATGTTCCAATGTGTGCCGAAGTAATGGATTCTTATGTTATTTTACTCTTTTTGTTACTATACAGGACTTGGACCCGCAGCCAGTACCTTATAGGGGTATGTTCTGACCACCATCGGCTCAAGATGGTTGTATAGGAGAATTTCAAGTACTCAAGGTGTAAATCGTATAGTTCAGGTCAGTTCATCAATTTCAAGTACTCAAGGTGTAGATCATTTAGTTCAGGTCAGTTCAGGTCAGTCTCCCTGTAAATTACTGATGACTGATAGCGGGTTCATATCCCGTCTTGAGCGTTCGCTTTTAACAATATATGTATATTGAATCAATGAGATGTGTTACATAATTATATAACGTTTCGTAACTTTTCGCGATTAAGTCATGGAACTTCAGCCAGTCAAGTCATGACCACGAGAGCCGCAACGCATTCAAAACGTCGGCAAAAATAGTTCCATTATTTAATCGCGAAAAGTCACTTACCATTAAATAATTATGAGTTCACACCGCGATAGTTTAAAAATAACATGTGTTGCATAAGTTATGGAGCCGCGGTAGCCTAGTGGTACGGGTAATGGACTGCTGAGACGAGGTCTCGGGTTCGATCCCAGGTTTTACCATGACACACACCAATGACTTTTCGATGCTTTTCGAAGTTATGTGTGTATTTATCGCAGGTGTCCGGTTAATAGCAATAGGCTCGCCACCTATTACATTGGGAACTAAACATAAACTGGCAAAATGTGGGTTTTAGAATCTCTGCCTACCCCTTCGGGGATATAGGCGTGAGTTTATGTTATGTTATATTACATAAGTTATGCCAGATCTAAATACTAACGTCGTACGGCAATATACTCACTGAACTTAATAAGCCAAGTAAATAAATATGGTAAACTAACTGACCCCTTCGGCTGGTCATAGAAACAATTTCCCTAACACGTGCACACCAAATTTTTGGAGCGGAAATGAATAGGTGTGTTCCTAAACAGACCCTCGTCTTTGTAATATTGTATATAATAATAATAATACATATTTAGAAACCCTTGAAAACCAACTACGTACTATTTTGTTTTACTATTTAAATATACCTAATGTGTTTTACACGTGTTACAGTGTTTAATGTAAGAACAATAATGTAATTTTAAAAATAAATTAGTGTTGGTCAAAGTGGTAGTGAAAATGTAAATTTAATGAATGAATAAAAAGGTTTGAGTAGAGGTATATAAACATTAGTACTAATGGAAATTTTATTAGCGTTTGGTGAAGCTAAATAAAATGGAGATCTCAAAAAACATTATATTAAATGTTTTTAATTCATATTGAAATTGTAACGAATTTAATTTTTATAATGTTACAAAATTTTAGACTTAGAGTTTCTATAGTTTAACTTTGCTAATGATGTTAATGATGATGGTATACAAATTGGAGTTCTTCAAAAGGGGCATTAGGAGGTTTCCTCAGGATCGGCAGCGGGAGTGTGACGCCCCTGGTGTTGCACAAGTCCATAGGCCACACGGTAGACGGTAACCACTTCCAATCAGGTGGGCCGTGTGCTTGTCTGCCACCTAAGTGGTATAAGAAAAACAATCTGACAAGCGTAAAATATTCTACGCAATTAAAAAGTATAATAAAATACACACGTAGAATAAAAACATGTAATATGGGTCTATAAATGGAAAGTACAAAGCCATACATTCTTACTTGAATCTGTCTGTCAGTGAAAAATGTCAGTGTAATCTGTAACGCGGGTGGTAGGAAATTGAAGAAAAGATTGATATTGAAAGAACCGAACGTTTTCGAATATATTTTGCTCTGAATTGATTGTTTTACAGAATTTTCTTTGTTAAATGTAAGTAAGGTTTTAGCATTATCGTTGTTTGTAATGAAACAGTTTTATTATGTCAAAAGGATATCGAAATTGAATTACTCCATATACCCACTATGATGACTACAAAGTTTTAATAATATAATCAGTTTAACCCGTTGATGCATTTTTATTTTATTTTCATGTACTATTTAATTACGACCGCGTACAACAGTCCGTGAATCAAATTCCAAAAATTGATACTTTCAACCTATGCGCCTACCAAGATTAGTTTTTCATCTCAAAATGAGTCCGGTAACGATCTGTAGCTTTGCCTTAGCTATTCAATTTTCAGAGCAAATGAAAATTGAATATCTATAGGAAGGCCACTCTTAAGAGCCTCTTAAATGTCGGTGATCGATGAGGAGTTGTAAAAAGTAACGAATAGCATGAATAGTGAAAACAAGACAAACGTAATAGATTTCGTGAAAAAATTACGAAATATTTTTTTAAAGAATATTAGAAACGGAATTACTAATATTCCCTTTAACCCCTCCAGCTAACCTAAATTGCTTGAGTTAGGAGTGGGTTCACGTCGATAGTGTAATAACCAGGATTCGAACCCTTAGCTCAGTGTCAAAACACTGAGGGTGTGAAGATGTTTAAATTTGAAAGGTGTGATGGTGGAACTGAAAATTCGAGAAGTCGGTGTGTTATCAGATACGAGTAGTAATGAAATATTATTTCTATCGAAATGTTATAATATTATTAGACGTATAAAATAAATATCTTAAAAATCCATATAATATTTATAAACGTCTACATTTTTACTGTGAAATGAGTTGGGTATGTGTATAGGACATCCTACTTCAATGTATAATACCTATATACTTTAACTTTTACTTTGGAGAACATTTTATATCATCTTATTTATTTATAAGATACATAATATGATTACATTAAATAAAATATGCTATTACAATATACAATTACTTACAAATTTATATAAAACTACTTTTACTTTTATATGCTGTCCTACTGTGTTCACTGTCATTGCATATTGCAATAATTCTATTTGTGGAGACCTATAATTGGCTGTCTGTCACGTATTTTTTATGTTCATTTTATTTTGGCTATCTGTCACGTATTTTTAAAGGTGTATTATGTTGTATTTTAGCTGTTGGTCTCTCAAATAAAGATAAATATTTGTTCTATATGTCCATGTGTGTTTCCATAGTGAAATAACGAAACAAATAGCAGGAACACTTTATACTGCCGTTACAAAAGTAGGTAGTATTGTTTTTACGACTAAAGAGGACTAAAGTACCAGTATAATTCGTTTCTCATGTACACAGAAATCTAATTTATTTAGATAATGGAATACCATGATCTGACTTTAGCCAAAACTTTACTGGGACAAAGTAATTCAGATAGACTCAGACAGGAAATAAATCTAAATAAGAAGTATAGGCAACCTAATTTCCTGTGTTTGTTTTCGGTTTCATTGTTTGGCCCATTTATTTTTGTTTCATTTGTTAACCAAGTTCTGGAAAGGAGATTTTCAATGCAGATGTTTATTTTTTTATGTTCGTACTCCGTCATTGGCAGACAGATTTTCGAATATTTTTTTTGTTTGAAAGGGTTATACCTAGTCCGAAATGGTCCCACTTTCATTTTGTGAAGATCTGTTGAGGGGTTTCACAGACATACCACTCAGAACTCTTTAATAAATACTAGGAACACAGCTGCGATTGCTGCTATCGCATATTATTGCTTTATTTATGCAAGACTACATTAAAAAAAATTACGCATGTATCCTTTGAATGGGTAAGCAGAAATGTACATAATATATATACATAATATATATATAAGCTATATTATTGTAATTTTATGCACCGATTTCAATAAATATTTTAAAATTCGTTTAAGGTAGTCCTATTTTTTTTTTTAATTTGTACCCGGTAGGGTACCGGAGATTCACAAGGGAACTCATTAAAATCAAATTGAAAGTGTGAAATGAGCGAAGTATTGTTATATTTATGACATTCACAGGAATGTTGGTACAGACCAATGTTACATTGGTGGCACTCTTCTTGGCGGTCTCGTCGGATGTATTTTCACGTCCCGATTAAAGGACCCGGGATTGTAGGAAGAAGGAAACACATGAGCTGGTAATAGCTGTAATATGTGATGTAATGGTATTGGTAGTGACAGTGTGGTCAAGACTTAATTGAACTACAAAGGTAGACAACACTCCGGTTGGGGGGTATCTCCGGTGGGGATTATGCGCACGTAAAAAAAAGGCAGACAACACAACTTACTTATTAGTGATGTACGGCATAAATGGAATGCTCTAGATTTGGACTACGCAGGTTTATAATAGAACTCCTTAACGATAATATTATGATTGTTTCGTTCGAGTTGCATACATACATATATACATACAATCTCGATTTCATCCCCGGAGGGCTATTGTCGTCTACCGGGCACTATTATTGACTCAAGCCATGCAGCTGAGGATGAGTCTGGGCTATATAAATCTGTCTAATGTTAAACAGCCCTTTCCCTTAGTCGCCTAGTACGAAACCGCTTGGTAAGAGATGGGGTGTTCCAAATTCTACTCTGCCGGGAACCACGCGGCTAATTTTTCTGTTAATTTTCTTCGATTCGGTTAATTTTTTTGTTAAAAAATTCTTGTTTAGTTACTAGTCATAAATATCACAGCTGCAACAGCTATAATATACATTTGCTATAGTTAATAGTAAAAATATTAAAGAATTAAATTCGTTATATTGAACACGTAATATTGATATTTTTTTCTATTCAGGTTGTCTATTCGAAGATAAATAAATATCAAAAAATAAACTTTAATGCTTTGAATATGAGATCACACTAAAGTATGTTATGGGTAGGTCAGAAGCTGATAGAAGCTCTTCCTATTTCTTATCATTAAATATACATACATCACTTTAATACTATTTGACACAATAAAAACTATTTGAGAATATCAACGATTTTTTGTAACAAATCTAAATTGTATCTTCCTAAAACACTTTATGCGCAATTTTATAGGAGTCCTATTAATGTTATGCTAACTTTATAAGATTAAATTCTACGAGATACATACGACGGCGACGTCACGACTATAAATTTTAGTTTTAGTCTTTTTTGAAGATATGAGTTTACCGATCCTGTCATTTTATGTTCAACGTGTGCTAACAAATTTGTCCAAAATCTACATTTTCACCTTCATATTTTCATCATTTATGGCTTAAATTCTTATGCTCTTGCATAAATTGAATTATCTTTTAAAAACCGCCAGCTTGACTTTTAAAATACGGTACTTGAGATAGCGACAGGCACTACTAGATTGAAGAACGTAAATCTTGAATACATAGACGCGATAAAATTGTTCGTTCTAGGTGCTTCGAATCGAAGCACATATTATACCTGTAATATGAAAATTGATGTTCGCTGCTGATAAATCGACATGGTTGTCGATGTAGCGTTAAGAGGAATGATTATTTGAGTTTCTAAAAAGTGTATGTAAATGGGATTTTTAAAATGTAAAACTCAGTTAGATCCTTCTGGTTAGTTCTTTCTCGAAGCTGTTTTAACCGAGCTGGGTACATAACCTGCCTCAGGTAGATATTTTTTTGAACAGCTTCGAGCATCATCCCTTCGATAGATATCGATCTCGGTGCAACATGTTCTTGGTTTTACACAAGTTTATATTGAGGCCGACGCGACGAGAAGCGTCATTCATGCTATGCAGCATCTCGCCCAGTTGTTCCAGCGATTCCGCCACTATGACAATGTCGTCGGCGATCCGAAGATATGAGATATATTCATCGTAAATATTGATACCCCTCCCAGTCCAATCCAGAGTTTTGAAGACGTCTTTCAACTCGTTGGTAAATAGTTTGGGGGATACCATCCCTCTGTCTCTTTCCACGCTGGAGGCTAATGGATTTCATCTTCTGGATTTGGAGCTGGGAGCTGGACAGACATTGTGGCAGTGTCATACAAATACAAGCATCTCAGCACCTCAATGTATCGCCAATCGACACAACACCGTTGGGCATCTAAAACTGCCCCGGTTTTAAAGGAGACAAAGGCTCTTTCGTAGTCCACAAACGCTATACACAGCAGCTGGTTGTATTCTTGAACTTTTTTTATAATCTGTCGAACATTTTAACATATAACATTTGTAACGACTCTTGAGAACAACTTGTAGACATAGCTCAGGAGTTAATCAATCAATCAGCCCACCGCAGTCCACTGCTGGACATAGGCCTTTCCCAATGTGCGCCATTTTCTCCGATCCTCCGCCTTCCGCATCCAGTCTGTCCCAGCCACCTTTTTCAGGTCGTCCGTCCATCTGGCTAGGGGGCGTCCTACCTTTCGTTTACCTTCTCCGGTCTGAAGAACAGTATCGCCACACTCCCGCTCCATGCTCTAGGTGTAAGACCCTGTTGGAATTAAAGAAGTTTATTCGCTTTTTTAGAATTGGGACCCCGCCTGCTTTCAGGAGCTCAATAGTCATTCCATCGTCACAGAAATACCTGTTGATCCTCAGTTGCTTGAAAGCCGCCTCTATCTCGCACTGCTAGATATCAGGTATCTCTTCGGTGTAATGACGCGTGAGTGGAGCTCTGTGATCTTTATCGATGTGTCCCGTCGGTTCACTCATCCGTGATGCATTTAGCTGTCCATAGGATTTCTCGATCTCTTCGAGAATCTCGAACTTTGAGGCAATCATTCTGCCACTCGCAGTTTTAAGTTTCTTCACTTGGGGCCTCCCCAACTGCTGAGCAACACTTTCGACCACACACACACAGTTCAGACCATAGAACTACATGGAGCGGTGCTGGTCGGAGAGTAGACCGTATTATTCGGAATCTATCAGTCTTGATATTGATATTTAGAGAACTTTGGATAAATCTGTGATCGCTTCCTGTTTTAAACTTGTTGATCACAGAGACGACTCTAAATATGTATTGTGCTTATTGTCCGTAGTGAAAAAATCTATTTCGTTCCTTATCACAGAGTCCCAGCGTTGTCTAATCCACTTCCTGTGGGTTTTTTCTTAATGAAGCCATTCATTAAGGAGAGCCCCTGTGATTCGAGGAAGTTGACTAGCATTAGCTCTCAGTGATTTCTGCACCCCACTCCATAAGGTCCTATTGTCCCACTTTACCATTAAGGTCCCCCATAACAACGTTGTAGGTAGCTTTGGCAGTATCCTCTTAAACGGCCTCAACGCTTTCGTCGGGCTGAAGCGAAGTTGGGGCATATACCCTTATCACCTTCAGCGAACGACTAATTGTGATTGTCTGTTTTGTTTAGTGCATAAGTTCATCTCGCATTTGACAGACTTTACGTATGTTTTCATATTCATATTCTGAGTTGTCGTAAAAGTTTTAGGTAGATATTTTTATGAGTTTCAAAACATGTATTTAATTTGCGAGGGTGCTCTTTAACATGTATTTTAGTACCCAGATTTTCATTACACCGCTCACATAATTTAATTTAATAAACGGGTATGTTTTATGAAACCGTTTCAAAGTTTTTCTAGATGAGTATTTTGAGGATAATAGGGTAGCCGTTTTTAGGAGCGGCAAAACCATTTAGTGTGTAGTTTAGGACGAAACATCGGGTAACTCATTTGCGGGCGTTATACGACTAAAGGTCAGGCCCTGGGCTTAATGTGCCTTTATTAATATTACGATTTGTAGATGCTTAATTTATGTAACAGAAAGTCTTTTGAAGAATTTTACAAAGTACTTGACTATAAAATTGTAGGTTTTACAAGTAAAGTGAATTTGTTTTCATATAATTTATCGAGATGGTACGGCGTAAGGGTTTTACTGTGCGAATGTGTAACTTGCTTATCATTTTGTTTCTAAATGAGAGTAGGGTTGCCGTAACCAATGGGGGAGACGGATAGGGTCGATAGCATAAGATGCTTATTAGCTGAGATGAAAAATATTAGTTACAGAAACTATATAACTATACGCGTTCAGATTCGTAGTATATGATTGCAAAAAACTCAGGTGTATCGGATAGTACATCTTGACGAGAATTAAAAAGTGTTGTGATAGGTTTTATTTTAAGTTGGTATACAATTTTAAGATAATATCTATAGCAGTCATGAAGTTATATAAAGCAAATGAAATTTAAATACGATGAATGAAAAGGATAAAATACCTATTACGCCCCATCGAGTATATCACTGTGACATTGGGTATTTCGTATTTTGAGACGTCTATGTATAATGTATTTAGGTTATCCCGTTTGTTGTCTCGTATCGACATTTGTTAATGAAAACCTACTATCATAGTTTAGGTTGTACAATCAAGTTTTCTAGTTCCACAATCAGTGTTACCGCGTCAAAGTATTAATTTGTTTAAATGGATGAACTTAAATATTGTACTGTCGTTTTCTTTAGACATAATTTGATATAAGTTCCTATAAATAACTTCCTATTATTAGTATTATTGTTCTTTAGGCTGAGGGTGAAAATACAGATTTATTACTTTAATTACTCGATAATTAAGCTGTTGCGATTAGAATACCACAAAGTGTTGCCCAATGCCCAGTAACTGTTTGAAATAATGCTGTAATACATAATTTGATGTGTGTACCCATTGGGGATTTTGTACGCCTGTCAGAACTGTGAGAGAAAAGGGTCTGCATTAAAGGAATAGTCGAATCTCATATTTGCGGTTTACGTAGTTTTTGTTAAACATTTTCAAGTGCTTACAAATATTGCAGGTAGAGTTGGAAAATATTTGCATTAGGGTCATGAAGACTCGAGGGGGTCATGTCGAAATTGGAGATGACCGCAGGCACATCTTGGATTGTCAACAACTGACCCAGCCGTTGTTGCTGCAATGCTTTGTGAGACATCTGTGGAGATTTCGACACGAATAAAGAAATGTGTCGCGAAGACTTTAATAGTCCCTATCGTGAATTTTGTTGCCACACATAGAATCGTTAACACTACAGGCTTGTGTCAATTTCCTTTAGTTAAAGAAAGTAGGGTGAATTGAATGTTTAAATATCCTGCGCAGGAAATACAATCTCAACACAAATAAAAGTGAATAATGCATGTAATATGTTCTTAACAGTATACAAGGTAATGTACTAGGCTAACGGTTAGTAGTCACTAAATTGTTTAAAAAGCAGAGGAAGCTATTCTATAAGAGTAGGTTTATCTACACGCATAGTCGTAAATTGGCAAAACTAAGACAACCTATGCTTTGACATACATACATACATACATAAAATCACGCCTGTCTCCCATAGGGGTAGGCAGAGATCACGGATCTCCATTTGCTACGATCCTGACATACTACTCTCGCTTCTTTCACTCTCATTACATTCTTCATGCATGCTCGTCGGTTTAGAGTACTCCTGACCTGCCCCTTTTCTAAAACTTCCCCGATTTGGTCCAGGTATGTGCGCCTAGGTTTTCCCCTTCCGACGGTACCATCCACACTCGCCTCATACACCTGTTTCGTTAGTCTTCTTTCATTCATTCTCTCAACATGAGCAAACCATCTCAACATTCCTCTCTCAATTCTCATCACTACATCTTCTATCACTCCACATCGTTCTCTTATCACGCTATTTCTCACTCTATCTTTCAAGGTCAAGCCACACATACTTCGCAACGCACGCATTTCTACTGCATTCACTCTACTCTGATGCTTTTTCTGCCACACCCAACTTTCACTACCATACATAAGAGTCGACACCAATACTCCTCCATGTACAGCCAGTCGTGCCTTTTCGGACACTTTCCGGCTGCTCATAAAGTTGTGTAGTGCCCCATTCACTCTATTTCCAGCCATCACTCTCCTTTCAACATCTTCTTCATGCTTTCCATCTCTCGTAAACAATGTTCCCAAATATATGAACTCATTCACTTGTTCCACTTTTTCTCCATCAATACAAATCCTACACTCTGTCACGCATTCATCTCTTTCAAAAACCATAACTTTTGTCTTACTAACATTCACTTTCATTCCTTTCCTCTCAAAAGCTTCATGCATAGTTGTTACCATCTCCTGCAACTCATCTGCCGATGACGCCAGTAAAACCTGATCATCAGCATAAAGAAGACATTTGACGAGTAAATTCTTCATTCTTAAACCACATTCTTTATCTTTCAAATCTTGCAAACAACTGTCCATGAATAAGTTAAACAGCCATGGTGACGCTACACATCCCTGTCTAACCCCCTTTTGGATACTAAACCATTCAGTGTATGACCCATGTATCCTCACGCAAGCTCTGGAGTCCTCATAGAGAGACTTCACAGCTCGAATAAGGTTGCTGCTCACCCCATACATAGACAGTACCGACCAAAGTTCATTCCTCACCACTTTGTCATAGGCCTTTTCCAAATCCACAAAAGCGCAATAGACCCTTTGACTCTTGGCCAAAAATTTCTCGGCTATGCTTCGCAATGAAAAGACCTGATCCGTACATCCCATTCCCTTTCTAAAACCCGCTTGTGCATACCATATTTTCTCATCGGTTTCTTTCATAACTCTCTCAATCAACACTTTCGCATACAGTTTGCCGACGACGCTGAGTAGGCCAATGCCCCTGTAGTTTTTGCAGTCTTGATGCGAGCCCTTTCCTTTGTAAAGTGGAACTATAACGGCCTTACACCAATCATTTGGTACACGACCGCTAACCCAACATATGTTGAAAAGGCGGCACAACTGACTTGCTACAAGGCCCTGTCCAGCCTTCAGCATCTCGACTGTCACCTTATCATATCCCGCTGCTTTACCAGCTTTCATACTTCTTAATGCACTCACAACTTCATTCATACTAATACCACTTTTATCAGCATCAACATAGTCATCCATCACCGAGGTTAGTACATGTACACCATCCTCTCTTTCAAACAAGCTTTCAAAATAGTCCTGCCATCTTTTTAACACACATTTCTCACCTTTTACAATACTTCCATTCTGGTCTCTAATAGCGTTCAGCTCGGAGCTCTGTGTTTCTCCTCTGGCTAAACGAATGGACTTCCAAAAGAACTTAATGTTCGTCTGGAAATCCTCAGATAACCTTTCATCAAACACGTCTTTTTGTTCCTTTTTCTTTCTAGCAATCACTCCTTTCACTATCCCTTTCGGTCTTTTATATTTATCTTTCGCTTCATCTACATTCTCAATTGTAGCTTGCTGCATTCTCTCATTAGCTCTGACTGAGAGCCAGTCAAGCCACGCTTTCTTTTTCTCACATACCAACTTTTGCACTTCTTTATCCCACCATGCATGCTTCACCTTTTGCACTTTACTTCTTTTACTTATACCACATACTTGGGAAGCCACACTCACAATCTCATCTTTGAATACCTTCCATAACTCCTCAATCTCACAAATACTATCAAGATCATGAAACCTTTCAGTCAATTTGCTTCCATACTCCTCTCTCACTTTATCTTCTTGCAAATTTTCTACTTTTATTCTTTCTAGAACACTTATGGGCTCACGCCTTCTACGTTTCCATCCTTTAAAGAGATCACTTATACGGCACATAACCAAAAAGTGGTCTGTATGGATACCCACACCGCGATATACCCTAGCGTCTAGAATATTTTTTCTCAATCTTTCATCCACTATTACAAAATCAATCATACTTTTACTGACATTCTTCGCTTCTCTTGTATACATATGAATCCTTTTGTGTCGAAACATCGTGTTTGACACACAAACGTTCCATTCCAAACATACTTCAAGCAAACCTTTACCATTTTCGTTCACTCGTTCATCTCCGTACTTGCCAAGAACCCTTTCAAATCCATCTCGTTTCAGTCCTACCCATCCATTAAAATCACCTAGCATTATTATTCTTTCATTATCCTTACATTCTCTTAATACATCTCTTAAACTCTCCCAAAACTGTTCTCTTTCTTCTTGTTCTTCCTGGGACGTATTCGTACCGGAGTCTACAGGAGCATAAACCCCTACGACAAAAATACGAGTGAGTCCCACTTTCATTCTCATCCACATCAGTCTAGCATTCACACATTCGAATATATTCACACACTCAGCCATTCTAGCAGATAGGATGACACCAACTCCCTGGCAAGCTCTGTCGGTATTGGGTACTCCCGACCAGTACGCGGTGTAGGGTCCGTGCTTCGTGGTGTCACATCCTTTCCTCTTCGTCTCATTCACACAATGCACATCAATCCTTCTTTCATCCATCATCTTACAAACATCATTCATTTTTTCTTCCATTCCTCCTCCAACATTCAACGTAGCAAAACGGCTCTCCGTGAGCCACTTTTCGCCCCCACGGGAAACCAGACGTGACGGGTGGCGTACCGCGTCGCCGCCATGCGGATGATTAATTTTTGGAATCATCATTGCGTTCCCACGAGTCATAGGGAAAATATGGTCCACCCCCGTAGAGCCCTTTACGGAGGTAAGGCGGAATCTCAAGTGTGTCCTGTGACCGCCAACACAGACACCCTCCGTTACACCAGCTTGCCCTCTGGTCACGAATCCTTGGCACGGGTCGGCTAACACCTTGGATCGGGGTATTTTTCTCGGGTATGCTCCCTGAGAGTTGGTTTTATTTCGGAGTGACCTTCTCCTAGATGGTTGCAGACCAATACTGACGAGGCCCATCTCCCCAGTTTTGATTTCAGAGTTTTCCTTCTCTTAGACGGGTTGCAGCCCAATGCTGACGAGGCCCATCTCCCCGGTCTACCTACCTATGCTTTGAAATGTTTTAATTTAGAATTTCGTAAGCTACTCTAACGGGAGAGTATATTATTGTTACTTTTTAACTTACGTGGCAGACAAGCACGCGGCCTACCTGAAAAGTGGAAAGTGGATACTGTGGCTTATGGATGTCCTTAACACCAGGTGAGTCACACTCGTGCTATCAACCCTGTAAGAACAGAGCCATTACATTTTATTACTTTTGTGTCTATGAACCAACAACGATCAATAAAATCTTAGAGTCTTGACAGACAAGCCTCTGATGCAGCTTTCCTTTTAGGGGTAGGGGGTCAGACAACAGTCGCATCAGCAATATCCAAGATTTTGAAATTGTGTTAGGAAGACGTAGGAAGGTGGACACTGAGCTTTGTATGCAGCCGGAATGGACGCCTGGAGAAAGAAGAAGGGTATTTTAATACTTCTCATAAAATACACACCAATCACAGTAAAATATCATATTGTCATAACACAACAAATTATAAAAACAATTATTAAAATAAGGCACAAATTTTGTTCTAAAAGTACAATTTAAACAGAGGCTTTATTGAAAAAAAGAACTGAATAAAATGATTGCCATATCACGGTGTTAGGATGCGCTGCACTTACTTTTATACAAAACATAAAAAAAGCTTGTAGCGGGAGTAAAATACATGATGGAAATTATAATTCTTTTCACACAACATAGTTGCGGTGAAATGTCAAAACAATTAAAAACAGGGATCACAGATTATATTATGAGCCATATGGTATAGAGCACCAAAAAAATCAGGTTTAATTTGTACTTTATATTTGAAAGCACGCTAAAACGGACGCACCTGATTACTAAGACTAGAGTGTCTCGACTAGATGATATGTATAGGCTGATAATTACAGTTCTTTTATATACCACTGACTGTTGTCGTTCTAAACCCGTTCCAGCATTCCATAGGAACCTATTGCCGAGATAAACAGCCTGTATGTAAATCTGGACTATAATCTATCCCTGTACCAATGTTGTGAATTTTGAAGAAGATCCGTAAATAAAATCATCCAAACATCTCAATATCAACAATTACAAATTTAGGAGAAACATAATATACCAGTATCGTAAATAGTGAAAACAAATTGATTCTGCTTACCCCAATGAGTAAGAGTTGTAACTGTAGCTATAAAATATCAAGCATAATATTCCGAAACATTTTGCCGGTGAACAGAATATAACACATAAGTGTAATCAGATGTATGGAAAAAGTTTTCCAATACCGTGTGCGAGACACAAGTATTTCTTACCGTATTGTTTCTAAGAAACTTGTTCAAATATCACATACTTCAAAATGTCAACATCAGAGTTGCAACGGTCCCTATATTGCTATGAGGGTACTAGCGATAAATAACAGTCCTAACAACTATGTGATCCATTATACCCTTTCCCTGAAAAAGTGTGTTCAAAATCGTTGGAGAAAAACATTTGTTTCTACATCCTTTTACCTTCTATGTATTCGTACGTTAATCTATTGGAATTATAGTTTTAAGTAAAGTAAAGTTAATTTCTTTTTTCTTCATCTGAGCACCTATGCTAGCTACCTACAAATTAAAACAGTTACCATTTAGGAAGTTAAGATACAACATACGCCCTTAAACAATTAAGTGGTAACTTTAATATATCAGTGATAGCAAAGAATTATTTTTTACACCACATAGGTAACAGACAGGAAAGTCTTGTATCTTAAACGTTACACGAAGAATAGTTAACAATTAGAAGTATACACCTTGTCATACGTCGATAGCCTAGTGGTTTAGGAGTTTGCGTTATGGTCGAGAGGTCCCGGGTTCGAATCCTAGCCACTACCGACGTGAACCCACTCCTTACACAAGCAGTTTAGCTTAGCGGGAGGGGTTAGAGGGAATATTATTAATTTCGGTTCTAATATTCTTTTATAAAGAAAAAAAAAATTAAATGTTACAAATCGCATTCTCTGTTCCATCCTGGAAAACAAAACACAGTTACATAATTGTTACTATAATTATACTATCTTGATAGTGAATATCCAATCAGGATGCTACGTTATTGAGTAACGATTAAAAAGATAGCAGAAAGAAAATTCTACACAATTTTTTATTCTTAATAAATTTCACATGGCTCGTTTACGGTTTTTCATGTTACTTTAAAGGTATCTTCGACTTGGATAAGACCATGTCGAATATCTAATGAACAATTACGGCTGTTTCAATTAATTCATGGTAAAGGTTCATTGAATTAACATGAACCCTCGCTTGTAAGGGGTATTTAATACAGAACAAAGTTGCTAACAAGCAATAACAAATCGTTTAATACTAAAATGAAACAACTCTCTAAAACACCAATCGATACATTTCAATCGACACAGTTCATTTCACAAAAATGACATCATAACCTAAAAGTTATGAAACTCTTAAATACAAATGTTTCAAACATAAAAAAAGAAATATACGAAAACATAAACTTTTATTTCAACTTTGTCGAACAAATGCTCGAAATAACAATAAGCGTAAGCCAAATTAAGTGTGTCATAATAAGCGCGTACATTTTCATTTTCCATTTGCGCTCCCGTTCGCAGCCATTTTAAAATCCATTCTTCTAAATTATAGGTATAATTATGACATTCACATATAACATGAGTGTTTAAACGATTCGTTTAATGTGAATTATTTATTGATCTTTTCAACAGTGTGAGCGCTTATTTGCATTGCAATTAAAATATTGTTACCGAATTTTAACGCAGTTTATTTTTAATTGCTACTATGGCGTACTTGTCGCGTTTTTTGAGTGTCCTAATGCTGCTATTCGACATTACAAATCTATCTTAGTGTCGAATTTTTTCCAGTTCCATTTAATCGTCTCGAATGAGTAATAAGGAATCACCAAAACTTTCGCATTTTTAATATTACTACCTTTTGCCTGCGGTTTTATCTGCGTGGATGTCAATTATGGCGACCAAATATAGCCTATGTTTTTTATAACCCCATAACAAATTTCACTAAAATCAATTCAGCGTTTTAGGTATAAAAGCGTAACATATAAACTGACAGACAGAGTTATTTTCGCATTTATAATATTAGTATGGATTTGCTGTTCCACCCACCTGTAATTCTGATCCGTTCTCGCAACCCATGGACACTTATTCCAGGGATAATAAGTAGACTATGGGTTATTCCAGACTTAACTATTATTCTCTTAGACACTTGTACTCTTCAAAACTGTATTCATAACATAACATAAATTCACGCCTATTTTCCCAAAGGGGTAGGCAGAGGTGCTAGCACCCACATTTCGCCAGTTTATGTTTAGGTCCTGTATTCACCGTAAGATATTTAATTAATTGAAGCTATAATATCAACAACAGCTTTTATTGCCGTATTATAATAATTGGGTACAAATAAATTCAACAAATAATAAAATACCGTCATATATCATCACCGTGATATTTTGCCAAAATAATAAATTATGAGTTCAATAACAAAGATAAAAGATACATAATTTTTAAGCTGACAATTACCGCACGGTTCAAATAAAAAGATTACAATATAGTAGTGGTATCGGATTATTGTAAAACGCCAATTTACTGTTTAACTAGGTATTTCCAGCGGCTAAGTACGTCGAGCCCGCTTTTCCGCATGGAATACTGATACTGTTACCGTTACTGCCGGAGGCCATACAAATAAGCATATAATGTTCAATGACCGATTGAACTCAGCCTTTGAAGTGCGGCGCTAGAGCGTTTGACTGCTATGTAAGAGCTCGTGAGATCGATTAGTGCGTGGTCTTAGTAATATTTGTATGCATGTATCATATTATCTATTACTATAGGTTTAGTTTACAGATTTCCGAGTTTAGGACACAGGACAACACGTGCAAGGCTTATATGTCACCTGCATAAGTTGCAGAATATCCGATCATTAACCAAGCGTATTGGATACTCTTTCCTCAGTCGCACCATTAAGACCTGGAATTCATTACCAGCTCACGTGTTTCCTTCTTCTTACAGTCCCGGGTCCTTTAAGCGGGGCGTAAAAAAGCATATGATGAGGCCGTCAAGCTGAGTGTCACCATTGTAACATGGTATATGGTATGTAATGGTGATCCTTTTTTCTGAGATTCAGCCTTCAGCTTACCATCATTCGAGGCGAAGTCTAAAAAATAAAAATTCTTAGTTTTTACCCTATTGTGCTCAAGGCTTTCTCTTCGGGGCCTGCGGCCGCTTTTATGTCCTTACATCTACAATTCACACGATCTTGGGTATCCATGACGGTGATACAATTGGTATATATAATTTTCATCAATTTAAGATCACAGATTCTAAAATAAAGTGCTTCTTTTACGATAGATTTCAGTGAATAAGGATAACTGCAGTAGTGCTTATTTCATTAATGTGAAATAAGGAATACCCATAGCAGCTAATGAAACTTCTGAGACATAGAAGTTTTATAAATTACTATAGGTTTCATTAATTATATATTTCGTTCTTTGTCTGCTTCATTATGAAAGATACCGTCTGAAAATTTGATTCAAAGATTTTCACTAGATCAAGCTCGCTGAAGCCCTTTAGAACAGTGCAATGAAGTGTGAAAGTGAGAAATTCTAAGTAAGTACCTACACCGACTGAGAGAAAACGAGATAGTAAATTTATGTGAGTAAGCGGTCATAGCGATCCGGTCTGTTGATCATGAAAATTCACCCCAGCGCTGCAATCGTGATGGGGTGAATTTTGAACATTTATATGACAATCATACGATTGAAATTGATAATATCATTTGTGAGGCTATGGTGTATTGTGCAGGGAGTGAATGTACAGAATACATGGCTGTGTTTTGATTCATGGAGCGATTATTTTATTTTCATTCAGTCAGTGGTGGCGTGGCTGTAATGAACTCACCCGGTACGTAGGAGGCGTGGGTTCGATCTCCGCTCAGTACAAATATTTGTATGCATGAATGTGGGATGGAATGGTGGTTTGCATTGATCGCCGTCGGTCCCTGTAGCTACACGAACATCTATGGCAGTTGGTACGGGTAGTTAGATATCTAAAAAGTTAAATAACTGGTCTATCTACAATGCTTCGATATCGCCTTTAGGATGTGGAGGTCAGACGGCAGTCGCTAAAATATCGAAGTTCAGCCAAATCCGCAGTTAGACTGGTAAAACAGACTTCGAAGTGAAAGCTTCAAATGCGACTGGGAATAACGATAAGATGAAGAAGATTAAATGCACAATGCACAACAGCTTACACTAAAAGTGATTTCTGCCAGGCAACCCTAGAATTGACAGGAAATTAGTTCCATTGATTTGTAAAAAAAAAAAAAAATTTGTAATTTACATTGAATAAGAATATAATTGAACTATAAAAAAACAAGCAAGCCATATAACTGTAATTTTTTTTTTTTTAGTATCTCAAACCTTTTTTCTTTTTTGACGTGCCGTACTTAACTAATGCATAGATATACTCGCAGTGTGAAAAATAAAGTATATTAGGTTTTCTAAGAATTTGTAAAAGTTTCTTACCATACTCGTGTGTCATATCTATTTCTTATAATATTGCTGGTTTTCAATTTATTTGTGCACTTTGAAGTGATATAATATTTTAGAAGCCGCAAAATACTTCTATACAAACATCAACTATTACAATTCAGGATTTTGTCAAAGTTAAGGACTTATCTACTCTAGATTTCATCTAATAAGTGGTTAGAATAAAATGTCTATTGAGGAGTGTTATTATTTGTTGTTCCTCTGATTTTTAAATTATTTCGATCACATTTTTATCTAGTAGGTAACACAAAACCTAGTTTAGTAATCCCACTGATTCAGTTATATATGAAACCAAACTAAAACTTTCGTTTCATAAATCGATCATCAGCTCGAACACCACAAACAAGTTGAATCGAATCGTTGCCAGTTATCAATTATAAAAATACAAGCCTTCAAAATGCCTTTGAAAAATAAGAGATGGTTTGAATTAAGAAAAGTAAACTTTAAAAAGTAGCATGAGTTAATAAAAGATAATGAGAAGATGATGAATAAGAAGTTAATAAGAGTTAATTAATTTATTATTTGAAATTTTATGAGTTTTCATGGTATGAAGACGTAATTACCCATTTAAGCGTATATCTATAGTGAAGTAACTAAAAAAATCAGAAGCATCAGAAAACTCTTTTTTATTTAATTACCTTATAACTTAAAGCACTAAAAAGCTCATTAAACACATAGTCGACAGGCATTTAGTATTTAAATCTATGCTTATAATGTAATTTTAACAAGATATCAACGATATACTAACGTTAAGCTTTAATGTTCCAGTAATAAAATCCAAAGTCAAACAAACCCTACGTACACATCAGCTCAGTGATATACCTCTAGCTTCAGTCTCGTCCATCGAACGATGAGTGCCACTTGTTATGAGCTCCTCCAGGAAGTAAAATATGCATAGAACTTAACTGGTGTTCCTCGTTAATCATGGTTACTAACTTTAAGTAAGTATATCACGTACAAAATTAACTGATGCCTACGTAAAATACAAAGTGGAACGATAATACGCGCCTACCAAAAGCTTTGAATGTTTCACATTAGCTTTAACGCATGTAAGACTTTAAGGGCATTTGAGTTTATGGTGGCGTATTAAACAAAGCTGGTACCTTCTTAGAGTTTTCTTCGTTTTATCTTTTCAAGTACAGTGTCGCTCTGAGCTCAATCTTTCTCTATAATCGACAGCTGTCACTGTCTCTAATAATGTTTTCTAATAGCAACTAGCTTTTTAGTAGTATTATGAAAATAAATTTCTAAGATTTTTAAATTAATTTCAAGCAAGTATAGGTTAAAAAATCATGTATTGAAATGTAGTCACTAGTAATACTATTATTATATATCTAGTATTTCTAACAAATCATTTGGGGTTTAAGAAACACCTTAGTCTATAACAAGTTCTGCGCATAACTGTGTTATTACAATAAATAACTTGTAACTGTTTACATAAAATATTTGATAAATACGTGGTTCTATGTTGCCTGCCCCGGGTTTGCTGATAAAATGGTCATATATTAATAAAATTGTCGGTCTTATAGCGCATTTGTTATGGCATTATCCTGTATGATCATTATAAGGGTTTATAGGGGAGGTCATATATGAGAAATGATAAAACGACGGTGAAAGAGTTTTTTGTTGTAGAGCCTAATGTTAGGCAAGTTCCCTTACCTACCTTTATTATAATGTCTAAACAATTGTCCTAATTATTTGCGATAATAATTTACATGTTTTATTTATGGCTTTTACTTTAAATGCCATAACCATTTATTAGCTTTAATTGTAGCTATTATAGACGTACTGTTTAAAAAATCAATAAATATCACTTTAAAAACTTGGCCAATATGATTATATAGTAGATAATTATTATACGGGCTGATTTTATAATCGTTTTGGAATACAAGATTCTGGGAACAGTTTTTATTGCAAAATTGTTTAGAAGTATGTAATGTACATTTTGTTTTGGCTTTCACCTTTTAAACGTGTATTATGTTGTTTTTTGGCTGTTGGTCTCCAAAATAAATATAAATAAATTAAAAAAAAATGAACCCGGTTCAGTTGCTCGTAATAATGTATGGATTAAAAGCTAGACGATTTTGCTATCATAACTATGTCCAAAAAATTTTGTTCCATAAAGACGATAAAATCAAAAAGGTACATAGGACCACAGTATTGCTATACGTAAGACTCACAGTAGTTCGATTTCTTTACGCACATAATCTCACTTAAGGGTCATGATTGTCACAACCAAGGGTACTTTAATTTTACTCTCCCTACTTTTAACCTTCCTACTTCATCGTCATAACAACTCCATGGTGCTATATTAATGCATTGTTAACAAAATGGTAAGTATTAGCACAATTGCATCAAAATCGGTTGACGATACTTGCTTCAAAATCGAGTTGCGAGATTTGACCCAAACATACATAGATTCATTAAATACAATGCAAGTTAAGAAAAAGCATATAAAAAGACACTAAAATTGAGGAAATTCATCGGTTAAAAAGGTTTTTCTCGGCAACACATCCTTACAGACTAGAGAGTGCAAACTACGCGAGTTTGCTCTTGCAGGCAGTAGTAAACTTTAATGAGTAAAGGTTACTATAAAGTGGATGAGTACCTTAATGATGTTAATGCCTGGTCAACATAAGTCTCTTACTTGCTCGCACAAAATAATCTGTAAACTAAAGCAAATTTAAAAAATAATAATAATCTAGTTCTAATGTAGTTCGCTGAGTTTCTTGCTGGTATCTTCTCAGTAGAACTAATCTACCGAACCAGCGAAAGAATCATTTTCCAATGGTTTATTTTTACATTATTTAATATTTTTATATTATTTCTTGACATACATAATTGTAAAATTTTGACGTTCATATATTTGCTCTTTGTGTGCCTAAACTGAATAAATGAAATTGATTCTTTGATTCTTGATTCTTCTTTGAGGCCCTGCCTCTCGTACCATGTACCCCTCGTAGGTGCTCCGCGTAAGTACTCATCTCAAAAATGTCCAACGCGCCTAAAGAAGTTTCGACTACAGTAAACATTGTTGTGACTGCGCCAATCCTGTTTAATCGAGGTTACACTGGAAGGGTTCACGGTCCTACTCCTTCCAACTCTCAGAGGAGGGCCTGTAAGAAGTGTATCGACCTGCAGATGAGGTTGGCTTGGGCCCCAAGATATATCCGGGCTGCGTGCACGTGTATTCTTGCGCCTCATGCCGCCCTAGTGTGGCCGCGGGTGGATAGGTGGGGGTTAGCCCTCCACCCGCCGTGGAGCCTCACGTGAAGGGGTGATGTCTTGGTGTGTCTGGACACACCTTACGGGTCAGCGCTTGGGTGATCCGTCACCGATACCGACCGTAGTGTTTCCAACGGTTCACTCAATAAGTCAATAAGTTTTAGTGTGGTGAGAGCGCCAAATACAAGCGCGGCTTCCCCTAGCTCGCGGAATGCAGAATGATTTTTTCCTGCCTAAACAAAAAGAAAAGGGCTACAAAGATATATTGAGTTATTTATTGTATCGGCAAGTGAATACTTACTATCGTCAACCGTTAATAACCCCTATTCGTAGATTAGAAATAGATATTTAATTTATCAGTATAATAAAGTAATCGAGGACAAAAAATATTGCATCTTTTACAATTTCATTCAACTGCTCCGAAACAATCCTGAACTAGATAATAAAATCGTGATAAGAATAAAATATCTGATTGAAATCATTCGTTATGCTAATGTTGTCAAATTAAAAATCCCTTTTCCCGTTTTCGAGCTGGGCATTTCAATTAACTTTTTCCTGCTGTCATAAGAAATAATATGATGGACGAGTTAGAACCTTTCTCGCTTTTTTTTTGCCAAAATGTTGGAAACTTCTACAAAATTTGGTTGAAAGCAGCCATTTCATGTAACTTTCGAGTGTTCGTTTTTATTATCGAATCATGTTAAACGCGATGTCAATGATTTTGAAGGGAAGTTTCTCTTTCATCGTTTGTTGTGTGTTAGGTAATGGCAGTATTATTAATGATTATATTATAAATGTAGAGCTGAATTACATTTTTTAAAATTTGGTTTAGAGAATGTTTGGCTTGTATTCTTCCCAACTGGTTATAGTGATATTTTTGCGAGTATAATTTATTAATGATTTAGATTTTTTCCACAGTTTGTGTGGAAAAAATGCGGTCTTTTAAGTAGATACATAAACTGGTAACTGTTTTATCTTCTAGTAAAGCAGTGTCATAGAACCGTATACCTCTACTGTGAATTGCACGGATGGCTTACTTAAGTCGCCAAGTGCTCTTAAGTCGAGAGTTGTAGATTTGATCTCAACATGAGACAATAGTCTGTGAAATTAAATAATGTATAAAAAATAAGCTTGTGAGTATACTTTGTCAAATATACAACTGAATATATGAATGGAGGATGCACCTGCTCGCTTACTTGAATAAGTGAGCACTGACAATTTTTAGTAGTTTATTTCTAACTACATGATAGGCCAGGCACTTAAAAATACAAAAAATGGTAGAAATCACTCACATACGCAATACATTTTTCATAGTTAATAATTTTCGGTTCCTTTTTTCGTTATCTAGTAACCGACCCGTACTGGCTACATGGATCTACTACGGAAAAATCGTAAAATGCGTCATATAATCCGATTGCAGTACCACTTAGTGGGGTGGGTTTAATAGTTCTACTAGAGATGTTTTTAGGGTACCTTAAAAAGAAAAAAGCGGGACCCTTATAGGATCAATTATTCATTGTCCGTCTGTCCGTCTATCTGTCAAGACCTTTTTCTCAGGAATGCGTATTCTCAGGTATCAAGTTGAAATTTGTACCACTTACTCAAGTCTATAATGTCTAGAAATAACGCAAAAATCAAACTTCTAAATCAACACATAAGTTATGTAACCCTCAGTGCCTATGAGTTACTAACAAAGTTTTATCGCAATTAGATGAAGGATAGAACACATTTTGTGAATATTAGAAGATGGCTTTAAACTGCAAGTTTTTTAAAATTTGTATCTTTTGAACGTTAGGAATTTGGTATCTGTTTCCTGTGGCACCCCGCCCGTGTCGAATTCTGATCCCGTTTCCGATAGAACCTCTTCAAAAGACAAAGGGCTAAGTGATATTCTAAACTATGAAATAAAACTTTGAAATGCACCAAATTTCTATTAGACCCGGTCAGCTGTTTGAGCGTGATTTAGTAACAAATATCAAAAACTCCTTAATATTTTCACAAACTGTTCCAGTTTAAAAAAAGAAAAATTTGGTTGCAATTTATTTAATGTTATTTTGCTATTTATACTGTTGCATTCCCGTAAATTTGTTTAAAAATAATTTATTTCAATGTGTGACATTTGCGGAAATCCACGGCAATATTGTGTTTATTTTAGTGCCCAATGCAAATGCCTTGTGACAGATGGTAGCATCATTACAATACTTTTACCGTCAGCTAGGTAATACCTTACTCGTTTTTAACGAAATAGTGTAGGTATTAAAATAAACATAAATAAATTACTGAGTTGGTATATTCAACTTATTTAAATAGTATTTACAACAATGTTGCCACCTCTAGTTCTAAGAATATATACGAAATAATATTTGTCAAGAATTACTTTGCTCTATGTGGCAGTTCGGTTCAGTTATCCCCAAATATTTGCTTCAATAACACGAGATTATCAGACATACTCAATTTTTTGTATATTGTTCGTTTATCCGCAATCAGTAGACTGGTACTATAATCAGATGTGTGGATAGTTAATGACATGCGAGCATGGCCTCCACCAAAACCACAACTCTCGCAAGGGATTTTTATAAATAAATACATACTACATCTAATTGATAAAGCAAACTAAAATATTTGCTTTTACCTTTTCTAGAGAATCTTTGAATGAAATAAAATCAAACGGTGTCGATTTAAAAAGCTTTCATACTCAGCCCCTAAATGTGTTAACTTAAAACGCGGCAGTAAACGAGTGATAGTGACATTAAGGTACCCGCCTTAGAGCATTATAAGAAAGTAGCCCTTTTCCTTCAGTCCATTTTTATGCCTCGTCCGAAGATAAGCGGCCGATACTTTTTATGGGTTCCCTCATTTTGAGCTCCGATCGATATGAAAATTTGTTTCCCCGAAAAGACTGGGCGTGAAATTGAGTTGATATTGAATTTTGTAGGCGTGAGGAAGATATACTTTTAGTTATATCATAATTTGGAATACAGCTGTTACCCGAGAATGCGTTCACGTGGACCTCATATGGGCTATTTATCAAGGCGGCAAATAAGACATTCGTATATTTCCGTACAAAAATCTTTTATTGGAAATAAATTTTATGCCGTCATCCCGGTTACGATTTATCTGTTTACTCAATTTCAGCCAAATTAGTTAAGTGAATTTTAAATGAATTATTTATAAACAAACTCTTAATCCCGTGCATTATTATAAACAGATCATAAAGTTAGGATTTTTATATCGCTTATGTAGAAGGCAAACAGGCAGACGCTCCACCTGATGGAAAGTGGTTACCATGTATTATTATTATTATTATATATATTATATTATTATATATTATATATATATTATATATATATATATATTATTATACTAGGGTTGTCATACTTGTGCTGTCGACTCAGTAAGAACCTTGAAGATTGGATAAAAAAATGAATATTTTCGATTTATTACAGAATCACCTTACTTTAAATCGAATCATATCGTATGTTATCGTTCTGCAGAACCAACTCAAATTGCAAAAATGTATTGTGTTTACCTAATTTGATATTCACATTTTATTAAAAAGGCAATTCTCTGGCAAGATACAAGCAAACATTTTCTTTTTTTGTACAACTTTATTACAAGCATCTCCATATATTTTATTTGTAAGATACGGCTGTAATTTAAAAAATCATTCGCAGTTTGTATGTTAAACGATTCGGAGACAAAAAAACTCGTGTGTATCAGCTTTGTTATGTCAACTCTGTTACCTTTAAGTACTTTAAAACAGACAAAGGATGATGCGCATTTAGTTATAAACTTTTATACGTGACGTATCGAAAATGCATCGGATGGTAAGAAGGCTTATACGAGCTGACTTTAAAGTAGTTTGCGCTAAGCGCGATTCGCATTTGCCCCTCCCACTACATTATTCAGCGGGTGATCCCCTTACATGAAGCAGTAAACTTTGGAGGTTAACAAAAAGAATCCGTGAAGAAGCCACGCTGATAATTTAATAAATCCGCCTCAGCGCATTATTTCGACTCACATTCCTTTAATTTTCTTGAGGTTTTTTGTAAGACGCAACTTTGAGTTAATACTTTCAATTTGCGTTCAGAAATGTAATTTTCAAGTTTAAATATCACGATATTGTGAAATTGTTTTTATTTTTAATAATAAAGTAGTTGTAGGTGGCACATACCCTTAGATCAAGTAATACGTGGAAATAAAGGATTAATGACAGTAAGGGAGTTGTTGAGATATGCGAGGATAGAAAGATGTAATTTGTGTGCAGAACAGTTCACTGACCTCCAGATACAGAGTGGTTACCAGAATCTATAGACTGTCTTTACACTCGTTGCCTATTCCAGAGGAAGGAAGTCGTGATTATGTGACTAGTAATGATTCTGTTCGTTATTAATTTTAAAACAGCTATCTTAAAAATAAAAAATTATAAGTACAAAGGACAAATAACATTAAAAACCGTCTTGATTTCATATGATGTAATGAAAATAGACTAGCAACCATTAATTAACTACCGTAAAATTTATTGCAGCCGCAATTTTTGGCTTCAGCTATTATCATTAGCTGCTTTTGTTCTGTAAGACACAGAACAACGAATATTTTTGTATAAATTATTTTTCCTTAATTTATTAGATGCCCTGTTGGTTCCCTGATATAAATCTGTGTTACGTGGGACAATAATATAGCTGATGGCAAAAAGTAGGTATAATGTGAATAAGACCTTCTTTCATAATGAAAATCTCGGAGATAGGTACTTATACACTTTTTATCGTGAGCTTTTGACTGTGCCCTCTGCTAGTTAGAGGGATATGTGGAAAGTCTCAGAGGAGCCTGTTTTAGGGCCGATTCTAATTAGACTGGAATTTACCGTAGGTAAAGGTAAGAAAGAGACGCCACGTGCTTCTCTGTTACTCAAAGAGCACCACGTGGAGGTCCCGGACCAAGCACCCTTAGACTAGGAGATCCGTATGTGGCACCTCTGCCTGAGAGGTAAAAATAATTATTATCTACGCATGAGTAACTTCTTACATAGAAATTAAGATATAAAGATTTTGTCTTAAGCGCAGTATGTATGTCCAATTGAATGTATTTGCAAGAGTTCAGACATATAATAAACAAATCTCATATTGGGTTTCCAAGTAATATTCAAAAGGCTAACTAGTGAGTATATATATCTACATTTTGTTAATGATTATTTTTATACGACTAAGGTGGCAGACAAGCACATTGTCTATTTGATAGAAAGTGGTTACTGTGGCCTATAAATGTGTGCAACACCGAGAGAATCACACTAGTGCTGCCGACCCTGTAAAAATAGGTAGTTTCTGTGTCATCAGTGTAGAAGACAAAGCAAGACAACCTTTAGTCTTCCCATTAACAGCACAAAAACTCTGCAATGAACTCTGGCTACGCTACTTACTGCCGGGAACATAACACGAGGTTATTATGGTCGCGATATTCTGTAGGGTGGAGGTACTTCCACAGTCAGTATGCTCAATTAGGACCGGAATACCTACCTCCTCTATTATATTTATTTATTTATTAAGAAACAAACAGGCATTTGAAATACGGACTAACAGTTGCCTACATTTACCTAGGTATGTGTTCATTATTTAGCGTTCACTAAACCGTGCTATCTAACATTTATAAACTTATAAATTTTGATGTTGAAGGTTAGTTTCAATAAGTTTCCGTCTCATCCTCAAAAAGTCTGGAACAATGTGTTTATTAAAGTTTTATGTTTTCTCTAAATACAAGATACTGGTAATATACTCTCCCCGCGCATTGGCTGCTCTCTCAGCAAAATCCATCAACAAAATATCTGTACTTAACACCAGAGACTAAATAAAACAAGTTACAGCCGAGTACAGAGTCGTATTTGGTTTCATTACCCTATATCAACATTACGCCATCGGAGCTTTGAACTGGGGTGGCCTTACTTAGAAATTGTATAGTATATGCTAATATTTGCCGAGGTTTTTGCTATGTAGTTTGTCGTCGTGAGTTATTGTGGCTGGAACGAATAGATAACATTTAAGGGGATTATAAGGGCTCGATACGGAAGTGGCAATTACGTGTCGGGAGACCGTCTGCGACCGAGATTCGAGATCAATAGTTACAACTGCATTGTTTTTATTCCGAGTGATGAAAACATAATGCAGTTGTAACTATATATTATTACTACCTCTGGTATACTCGCTACACGTATAGATAGCAAGTGGTTTAGGTACAAAAACCTAAATACCTAACCACTTCACTGGTGACCCCGACGTGATTTTACAAGGTTTAAAATATAAGCGGAAGCGATTGTTGTTGTAGCGTATTTGGTCGCTACACTACTCCCCCTCCGAGACCGTAGTTACTACGGGCGAAAGTAGTCTGGGAATCTAACAGTTCTTCCACTTCTTGTTTTCCGAATTGGTGTTTCGGATGGTTGTTCTTGCAGTATTTTTGTTGTATAAGATTCAGTTATAGTTGGTTCTGTTTGCTCTCGTGCCATAAATGCAGGTTTAATGCGATCTATTGTGACCTTCTGCTTTTTTCCTTGTACTACAATATCAAAGGTCTTTTCTCCTCGGTGCAGAACCTTGTAGGGACCAAGGTATGGAGCTTGTAGTGGTCTTTTCACTGGACCTTGGCGAAGAAAAACATGAGTTGCTGTCTTCAAGTCTTTGGGTAAGTAGAAAGGTCGGCTGGAGCTAGTGTGCCACGATGTTGGTTGCGGAGTAAGTTTCGCCACGTGTGCTCGGAGTCTGCTGACGAGGCTGTTCATGTCCACCTGGACTTGGGAGTCAGCCGTCAGGAACTGTCCAGGTAGGCGTAGCGGCTCTCCGTAGACTAATTCCGCTGTAGATCCTTGCAGGTCCTCCTTCCACGCAGTGCGGATACCCAATAGTACCCAAGGAAGAGCTTCAGACCAACTTGCAGTAGCATGGCATGTAATGGCAGCCTTCAGCTGTCTGTGTAGCCTTTCGACTAGTCCATTGGCTGCAGGGTGGTAAGCAGTAGTAAGATGATGTTTGGCGCCAATGAGTATTGTTAGTTCGTTGAAGACATGCGAGACAAATTGGCGTCCACGGTCTGTAGTTATGTGCTCCGGACAGCCAAAGCGTGCGATCCAGCCTGAAGTGAGGGCTGATACGCAAGTCTCTGCGGTGATGTCTTCAAGTGGATACGCTTCGGGCCAACGAGTAGCTCGGTCGACAACAGTTAGACAGTATTTGTAGTTACCGGAGATGGGCAATGGTCCGACCAAGTCAATGTGTATATGCTGAAAACGCTGTGATGTTGGCATAAATGTTTGCAAGGGAGCTGATGTGTGTCGTGTCACCTTGCTTCTCTGACATGCTTCACATTCTTTGGCCCATTGCCGACAATCTCGTCTTACGCCAGGCCACACGAATCTCTGCGTTACTAAATGTACACTTGCTTTCACGCCTGGGTGGCTTAGGTTGTGGAGTGATAAAAATACAGTCTTGCGGAATGCTGCAGTAACAAATGGCCTTGGCGATGCTGTCACGTCGCAGTAGACTTCGGTGCTTGACTCTGGGAGCCTGATCTTTTTTAAGCTTAGCGAGCAACCGTTATTTAGCAGGTCATGCAGCTCCGTGTCGGCATCTTGGGCTTCAGCTAGTGCCTTGTAATCCAGGGGTAGTGTGAGCTCTTCTATGCGAGACAAAGTGTCAGCGATCACATTTTGTTCCCCTTTGATGTACCTCAAATCTGTTGTGAATTGGCTGATGTAGTCCAGGTACCGAAATTGTCGTGGAGAGCAGTTTTCACGATTCGTTGTAAATGCGAAAGTCAAGGGTTTATGATCTGTGACGATAAAAAAATGACGTGCTTCAACCATGAACCTGAAGTATCGTATAGCCTCATAAATTGCTAAAAGTTCTCTGTCGTATGGGCTATATTTCTTCTGTGGCGGGCTAAGTTTCTTGGAAAAGAATGCCAGAGGTTGCCAATCTTGAGCAGTGTACTGCTGCAATACAGCTCCAATCGCTGTATCGGAGGCGTCTGTTTGTATTGAGAGTTCAGCTTTTGGATCCGGATGTATGAGTAATGTAGCCTCTGATAAACTTCGCTTGCAGTTTTCGAATACTTCCAGTAATTCAGGTGTTAGGCTAATGGGATGGCGTCCTTTAGTTTTGGGGCCTGCAAGTAGACTGTTAAGTGGTGCTTGAATAGATGCGGCAGCTGGTATGAAGCGGCGGTAGAAATTCAGCATACCCAGAAATCGTCTGAGTTCTTTCACGGTTTTGGGTGCGGGATAATCTTGGATAGCTTGTACCTTACACTCCAGAGGCTTAACACCAGCAGCGGAAACTTTGAATCCAAGAAATTTTACTTCTGTCTTGCCGAACATGCACTTATTTGTGTTTATTAAGACGCCATATTCGGTCAGTCTTTGAAATAGTTGTTGTAGATGTTCCTGGTGTTGGCTGCTATTGTTGCTGCTAACCAGGATATCATCTAAGTATCCGTAACAGAAGTCCAGGCCACGAAGAACCTCGTCCATGAAGCGCTGGAACGTTTGGGCGGCGTTACGAAGTCCAAACGTCATGAATGGGAATTCGTATAGGCCAAATGGGGTTGTTATTGCGGTCTTTGGTATGTCTTTTTCAGATACTGGTATTTGGTTATAGGCTTTAACTAAATCAATGGTGGAGAAGATGGAGCAGCCAGTTAGTTGTTGAGTGAAGTCTTGTAAGTGCCTGATAGGGTATCGGTCTGGAATTGTACGAGCATTCAACATTCTGTAGTCTCCGCAGGGTCGCCAACCGTCGTCTTTCTTGCGAACTAGGTGGAGTGGTGAAGACCATGGGCTATCAGATCTGCGTGCCGTTCCGTGTTGAAGCATATCTTCGAACTCTGTCTTTGCTATTTTTAACCGTTCGGAATCTAAACGTCGTGGGCGATTCTTTACAGGTGGTCCTGCGGTAGTGCGGATGTGATGAACGGTTTTGTGTTTCATTGGACTACGTTGACCAGCAGGGCGTGTGACGTTTGGGTACTCCCGTAGCAGACGATGGTACAGAGAATCGTCTTTGGTTGTACGGACTGAAGAAATAGCTTCTGTAGAAGTCTGATGTATTGCGGCCACTGTAAGTGCTGTGATGCCATCAATCAGACGTTGGTTACGGCAATCGACGAGGAGGCTATAGTACCCCAGGAAGTCGACTCCGATTATAGGCTTTGTAACATCTGCTACAATGAAGCGCCAATTGAAGCTACGGCGAAGTCCCAAGTCCAGTGTTAGAGGTATGTCCCCATATGTAGAGATGACCGTTCCGTTGGCAGCGAATAATTCATACGGTGTTTTGTTTCTTTGCTCCCTTACAGCGGACCGCGGAAAGACGCACAGGTCTGAACCCGTATCTACCAGATATTGCACCTTTGTTTTGCGGTCCGTGATGAAAAGGCGGCTTGAAATTGCGTAGCAGTCATTTACCGCCGTTATTGACTGCCGGGGAAGTTTTCCTTTTTATAGTAGGAACAAGGCTGGGTACATCTTCGAGCTTTTTCGCCAAATCGATAATGGTAGAAGCAAAAGGGATGATTGTCTGGGCGTGAATTTGGTCGAGGGCTGTATCTTCGGTTTCTATCCTGAGAGCGCGAGCGTGATCGTGAACGACTGCGCAGTTCCATACTCATTGCCTCCAATCTTCTACTGAGTTCTTCTACTTTTCTTGTCAATAGATTGAGGCCACTGTCAGCAACAGCGGTAACATGCGCCGTGCTTGAGCCTTGATTTGTACTGGCTATGGCCATGGTTGCAGGAACGACGTCATTGACACGGTCTGCCAATGCTGCCAGGTCTTCCAGAGTCATCTTGGTTTCTTGAGCTGCAATGCATGTTTGCAAGTGTGTAGGTAGACGACTGGCCCAGATGGTTCTGATGAAATCAGCTGGAACATTGACGCCTGCTAGGAGTTGCAGATGCCGAAGAAATTGTGTCGGCTTCCGGTCTCCCATCTCTTCGTGCATCAAAAGCTGTTTAATCTTCCGTTCTTGAGAAGCTGATAGCCTACGAATAAGCTCAGTCTTGATGGTCGTATATTTATTTACGGCTGGTGGAGTGACTATTAGATCTCTGACTTCTGCTGCATGTTGAGGTTCCAGCTGTGCCAACACATAATAAAATTTCGTGGCATCAGCGCTTATGTTGGACAACACGAATTGTCCCTCCATCTGGGCGAACCATAGCTCTGGGTCATCAGGGTTGAATTTTGGTGTTTTCACTCCAACGCGGTGCGATTCCCCCAATACAACATCTTCTTTAGCTTCGGTTGCCATGCTCGTAGTTTCTTAGGATTCTTCTAAATGTCGAAGGGTTTTTATTCCGAGTGATGAAAACATAATGCAGTTGTAACTATATATTATTACTACCTCTGGTATACTCGCTACACGTATAGATAGCAAGTGGTTTAGGTACAAAAACCTAAATACCTAACCACTTCACTGGTGACCCCGACGTGATTTTACAAGGTTTAAAATATAAGCGGAAGCGATTGTTGTTGTAGCGTATTTGGTCGCTACATGGGTAATGGAGTGCTGAGACGATGTCTCGGGTTCGATCCCAGGTTTTGCCATGGCACACACCAATGACTTCGAAAGGTATTGAAAATACCTTTCGAAGTGCGGCGCCGCGACTCGCGCGCCTCCCCGTTTCCGGGGACGAGTTGGGGACTCTGTAGTTCCCACACCCGAGAAGAGGGCCAGATATGCCTGTCAACCTCACCTTCGGCAACCAAAGCGACCCACAGACAGCGTGTGTTTTAGTCGGTTCGAGTCCGACATAACCTCTCCCACCAGCTCCGGTGGGGGGGAATCCGCGAGGATTTTGCGCACGTAAAAAAAAATGCTTTTCGAAGTTATGTGTGTATTTATCGCAGGTTTATAAGTGCCCGGTTAATGGCAATAGGCTCGCCATTGGCACCTAAACATAAACTGGAGAAATGTGGGTGCTAGCACCTCGGCCTACCCCTTCGGGGATATATGTAGTCGTGAGTTTATGTTATGTTATTAGAGAATCTTTTGAATTGCTATGAGATTAGAAAATTGTATATTTTTTATATCTATGGATTTCATTTTCATTTGCTCATTAATAATTCATCATTAGCAATATAATATATAAGCTGACAGTACCAAAAACGCTAATATGCTGTAAATTACTGAGTGCGTCATTATAATGGCAAATTATTTATTAATATTATTGTATTGGTGTAACATTCGAATAAATAATATAATAAGCAATTAACTTAGGCGTTAGGACACAAGGATTTTCCCATCCTAATTGAGCAGTCCGACTGGGAAAGTACCTCTACCCTACAGAACACCACGAATATAATAACCTAGTGTAATCTTCCCGGCGGTCAGTAGGATAACCAGAGCTCACTGGAGATTTTTGTGCTATCAGTGGGAAGACCAACGGCATGTCTTGTTGTATCTTCTGCACTGACGGCACATAAACTCTCTGTGCTTACAGGGTCGTCAGCACAAGTGTGACTCCCCTGGTGTTGCACACGTTCATAGGTCATGGTAACCACTTTTCATCGGGTGGGACGTGTGCTTGTGTGCCACCTAAGTTGTATAAAAAATAGTAACTGAAAATCGTTTTCATATTAAATTTTAGACATTAAGAGTTATTAGGTATGGATGTTCGCTGCAACCTGAATAACAAAAACTACATCGAAAGTATCATCAAAACAGCCTCACGAAAACTCGGAGTCCTGAACAGAGTGAGACGGTTTTTCACGCCATAGCAGCGGTGTCTTCTATACAAGACACAAATTCGCTCCTGTGTGGAGTACTGCTCGCGTCTCTGGGATGGTTCAGCAAAGTACTTACTAGATGCTCTCGACAGGTTGCAGCGACGTGCGGTCCGCATCATTGGGAATCCCGAGATCACGAACACCCTAGAACCTTTACAGCTGCGTAGAGATGTTGCGTCCATGGCTGTATTTTACCGTTTGTACCATGGGGAGTGTTCTGATGAGCTCTTCCAATTAGTCCCACCCTCTCCTTTCCTACACAGGACAACGCGTGCAGGTCTTAGATGTCATCCGCACACGGTGCAAAACATCCGATCAAGAACCAAGCGGTTCGGAGACTCTTTCCTCTGTCGCACCATTAAGGCCCGGAATTCATTACCAGCTCACGTGTTTCCTTCTTCCTACAGTCCCGGGTCCTTTAAGCGGGGCGTGAAAAAGCATATGATAAGGCCGTCAAGCTGAGTGTCACCATTGTCACACGGTATGTGTAAGTAATGGTGACCCTCTTTTCTGGGACTTTGCCTTCAGCTTACCATCAGGCAAGGCGAAGTCCAATTGACGTGTCCTATATAAAAAAAAATTAATAAAATAAATTAAGGCCTCCTTAGTTACTGTCAGTAGTGTTTGATTTGATAATAATGTTCTACGGTACATGAAAATTTCTTCACTAATTATGTTTGTCCCAACATTGGGAGAGGCCTATGTCATATGACCAGCAGTGGAATGCGATAGGTTAATTGATCGATTAGTTGAAGTATATAGGTAGGTACATACGTGTATAAGACGTAGGTACAATATTATTCCTTTATCAAAAAAGAACAGAAATTCCCATTTCGCTACAAGAATCTTGAAATAATCCATTATTACCTAATATTCCTATAAGATTCCCTTGTTTACTTTCGTTTCATAATAATTTAATTTTATTGCCGATAAATACAATATTTTTTCAATATAATATTGCTAAAAGCGATTAAGTTTACTGTAGCCTATATTTTATGTACTTAATTCTGCCAAAAGGGAATCGATTTGAGAAAATTTACTTATAATCCATACCTACTTACTTTTTATATCATTAACGGTAAATCCCCGTACTTACCGGCTTAACAGAGAGCCATGATTGTCTACTGTTTATTTTGTATTTTGCACGATTACCCCATAATATAAATATAAGAGAATTAGATGACTTTAAAGTAATATTCAATTCAAATTGTCAAACGTTTCAATTGTAAAACTACTGAAAACAGTTATAAAAGCACTAGTCGCTTACATGTACCTCATTAGTATTTATTTAAAAAGCTGAGCTCATCTTCTTATTACACTGATAACCTAGAGGCAATGTGCGACTTTACTCGGTCCGAATGCATGGGTACTTATTTGTCACCTGCACAGCATTAATTCTGGGCCTCTTTTTTGCTTAAGAAACACCAAAAAATCAATTAAATTTTAGACTTTAAGCAATAGACTTAGAGTCCAAAACTAAACGGTAATATTTATATAAAAAACTGAGCTTATCTTCTTACTACACTGATAACGTAGCGGTAATGTGTGACTTTATTCGGTCCGATTGCATAGGTATTTGTCACCTGCACTGCATTTATTCTGGGCTTCGTTTCTGCTAAAGAAAAGCTACTCATACCACGAACTCTGCTAAAAATCAATTTAGACTTTAAATCAACGAGATTAAAGTCCAAAATTAAACAGAACTTTTTGCAGAGTGAATGATAGAGTGTAATGAAATAAATTCTAATTTATTTTATTTTATTTGCAGTATCTGTGGTATGACAGTTGTTTTCCTTTAGTAGAATTGAGGGCCTGTTCGTAATTGATTCGCATAGTGAGACCAAAAGCTTGTCCTGCTTTGTCTTTTACAGTGATGGCACAGAAACTCTTGTTTACAGGGTTGGCAGCGCGAGTGTGACTCTTTTGGCGTAGCACACATTCATAGGATACGGTAACCACTTTCCATTAGGTGGGCCGTGTGCTTGTCTGCCAGCCAAGTGGCATAAAAAAAGTATACTTATCTAAATTATATTTAACATGAAAGATATAATAATAGATATAATAATAATTTAACATTACCTAATCTTGTTATACCCTAAGATGATTTACGGCAACCTTATTGTCAAATTCTCTGGGTTAATTATATGCAAATATACATTTAATATTCATGGTCATATATTGGTACTCACATTAATATGTAATGCGTAACATATATTATGTTGCATTACGCATTGAAACACATCTAGTAAACATAATGACTGTTTGTACCTAAGTAGTGTTGATGTAGAGGTAGAATTATTTATCCATATTTTACTCAACTTATCAGTGTAAAATAAGTCACAAATTACCTAAGATGATCATTGATCGAACAGTCAAAGTACCTATAACCCATAATAATCCGATTGACGGCAATAAGCTTACCACCTATTGCTAGGCCTCTGTGGCGTGACAGGAGCCGCAGGTTCGATCCCCGCTTAGTACAAATATTTATATGCATTTTTTTTTTTTTTTTATATAGGACACGTCAATTGGACTTCGCCTTGCCTGATGGTAAGCTGAAGGCAAAATCCCAGAAAAGAGGGTCACCATTACTTACACATACCGTGTGACAATGGTGACACTCAGCTTGACGGCCTTATCATATGCTTTTTCACGCCCCGCTTAAAGGACCCGGGACTGTAGGAAGAAGGAAACACGTGAGCTGGTAATGAATTCCAGGCCTTAATGGTGCGACAGAGGAAAGAGTCTCCGAACCGCTTGGTTCTTGATCGGATGTTTTGCACCGTGTGCGGATGACATCTAAGACCTGCACGCGTTGTCCTGTGTAGGAAAGGGGAGGGTGGGACTAATTGGAAGAGCTCATCAGAACACTCCCCATGGTACAGACGGTAAAATACAGCCATGGACGCAATATTGATATTTGCGTTGGTCTGTATAATATGTATATATTTTCAAATAAAAAAATATTTAAGTCTGTTTATTAGCGTTCTTGATTCTATAGCACAAGCTAGTTAATAAGTTATGCTTACCGTGGGTCTAGATAGCGTTGTGTAGAATGTTGTGGAATATTTATTTATTTATTTTAAAACGTTAGTACACTCTTCTACTGGAGTTATACGTACTACACTGCTGTGAGTATATATACTTGTAAAGATATTTAGTTACTCAATTTTACTTGTCGGTCAATTATGTGTCAATAAAATGTCCATAAGCGTAGTTATTCAAAAGAGATGACACTTTATAGCGATCTATCAGGGGTACTACCATAAACTGTTCATCCGAAACTTGTCTTATTTAGGGACGATTAAATTACTACAGCGGTTCATAGTTAAGTGGAGGACTCCTTCTCCACTGTAAGCAAAGTTGATGGTTGAATAATACTTACCAGATCAGGTTTTTGCTGGGTTAGCGTTCTTTCCACATTTAGTATCTCTGTGCCTCGAAGAAGACGCATTCGGCCCCAGTTGACCTTTAAACATCTATGGCATTCGTTAGTAAGTTGAGGCTCTGAAAAGTCCAACAGCTAAAATATCACCTTAGTTGCTGCTATATCAAAAGAGTTAGGAAAAGGCTTGGGGGTGATGAAGTAACTTCAGATTGAAATTGAGCGGTATCACACGAAGATTTTCGGGCTAAAAGTGATACAAATCGCCAAAAACTTAGGTCAGCAACTTCGAATGTTCGTATCATGATACACCTACGGGTACACAGAAAAAATAGACAACCTTGAGATCAGGGACAGCACACCCTGATACGCGTTCTACCATGTACCGAACGAAATATCGGTTTATATTACCTTCAAGAATAAATTTATGTTTGAGTGGTTTGGTTCGAAATGCTTATACGCTGTGAAGCGAAGAAATGATGAAATTTAATTAGAATAAATTCAATTTTAGAGGCATATCTCGAGGATATTGGATAAAGTGTATTATAATGAAATACGCAAAAAATTGGAGAAATGGGTTAACTTTACAACCCACTGAATGTCTAAGAACCGTCCCCTGCTTCAGAAATTACAATATTAGTATGGCTAGTTAATATCTCATAATATCATCGGAATAGAAAGAAGATGAAAAATCATTTATTATGGTTGCTAGAAATAAAATTCGTTGGTAACTCAAATAAAGCGTTCCTTTTCCTTTTTGTGTTGCCACCTGCGTGGAATTTTGATCTCGTTCTCGCAACCCTTGGGAACCCATTCCTGGGATATGTACTAATCCAAACTATAACTATTACTGCACCAAATTTCTGCCAGATCCGTTTGGTTGATAGAGCGTTTTCCCATTATCCGACATCCGATAACCGACAGGATGTAAAATGTATGAAATATGTATCTGTCATTCACATTGTCTGGCCCGATACATACAGAGACTTTTTTTTTTTTTTTTTTTTTTTTTTAAGTGCGCAAAATCCCCACGGATACCTCCCCACCGGAGCCGGTGAAGGAGGTTATGTCGGACTCGAACCGACCAAAACGCACGCCGCCTGTGGGTCGCTTTGGTTGCCGAAGGTGAGGTTGACAGGCATATCCCTCGCACCCCGGCCGACCCAGGGCCATCTCTCACGATCTGGCCCTAAGCGACAGCGACTGCAAGTGACTTTCAACCTTAACGATTTTCTCAGTTACGTTCCTTTTTGCGTTTATAGATGTCGCTGATCACGAGTATAAGAAAAAAACTATACGGTACTATGTCATATCAATAAGGTTAAAGATTGCTTGCAGGTTTTCGCTAGGTCTTTTCATGGCTGGCATCTGGCCGTATCGGACCGATTTAATCAGATATATGTGACAACAGCACAATTAGTAGTAGGCTATCGGATATCTAACTGAATAATGTGAAAACGGCTTCAACAAATATCCAAACTTCCAAACATATTCACAACCTTTCTCATTAATGTTAGTAGGAAGTAGGACATCAGCTTGAAACTACAGACTCTGACTTACAGCTGCATCGCCGACCCTATATACAACGATAATCTTAATTTAGTTCTCTAACGTAGTTCTCTGTCGCAACAAATTGCAGCGGTTTTCCAAGCTACTAATGCGGTGAGTAATCTAGTTTATTTTAATTGCCTAATTTCCTCAGAAATTGTCTCATTGTTCTCTTTGTAAACGCGATATAGCTAAATGTAGGTATATACGTACGTACGTACCTGTGAAGGAAAGTATAATCACATTATTTTGTTAGCTTTAACTTTATTAGTCCAAGATTGGAAGTCCCAAAACTTGCCGAAGGCGTCTATGGAGAACGATATTTGATCACTTCCATCGTTTGCAATGTTGTTCATAAAATCTTCTTATAATACTCGTATATTTATGCCGATATCTTGAAAATAATTGAATCGATTTCAACCAGTACATAAATATTTTGTAGGAAGTACTTTTATTTGACTTTTATTTTAAAGAGAAAGATAAAAAAGGTAATTGAAGATTTACAATATTTTTTAAATGTAATCTCTAAAGAAAATTATTTATGGACATCTGAAGTAAAAGTTAAAGATCGATCTTACATAATAGGTAAATAATCAACTAAGGCCACAATACTTAGGTTACTTAGTGCTAAGAGGCGTTTTTGTGTAAAACCAATTTGTATTATAGTATATATACTTACTTGTACAGTAAGTATATATACTTACTTGTACAGTAAGTATATATACTATAATACAAATTGGTCAATTGTAATCTGCTGGGTGTAATGCCGTAGATACATCTCTAAAAAATGTGTTCGTTCCCGTCAGATGCACTTCTTAAAAACTTAAGTATTTGAAAATTAATTAATCATTCAGTAATTCTTATTTGGACTGTACTAGATAATAATGTATCTAACATTAACTAAAGCATACACAATTCAAAGTGTAATTCTGACGAATAAACCTTCTGTTGCATGATTTTGAGGACAATAGGCTGCATTAAATCATTCTGCATTTTTTACATTTACTTGACTGAGGTAATGCATACATTGTATAAAACCCCAGAGTTAATATCAATAGATACTAAAATTAAATGTAAAGCGTTTGTTATTGAGTGTACCTACTCCTGTGTTACTTATAAAGTTTACAGCGAACAACATCCGCTCACAAACAGGCGGGCTGTCTGCTTTCATGTCACCCTAGTCGAATAAAAGAAATCAAGGCAGTTTCAGACATTATTATATTGTAGCGGCTGGGTTCGCTCGATCGTGGAATTGTTGAGGACATTTTATATTTTCATTGTCTTTTAATACGAGTGGCCCATTTTCTCATGATACAGGGAACAATAAATCAGAATAACTTTTTATTATACCTTGTAATTACCCTCCATTTTGCCTTCCTTCGGGTAAAAAGAACCCGAGAATGCTGTAATGCTAGCATGGTATGACCACGTGGATTGACAACCTGAGAAAGGTAGCTGAAATGGCCTGTGGAAGATACTATGCCACATAATGGATGGCATCCAGCAGTAACTGCTAATTGATTGAATGCTGAAATTCCTTCATAAAGTATAGCCATAGGCAGGGAATTCATCCTCATGCATTTCGAAATGGTGCATACTATGCAGTATGATAGAAACTTCAATCCCCGTACTCTCAAGCTGTGGAATGAACTCCCTGCTGTGGTTTTCTCAAGCGACTACAATATGGGAAACCCCATTCAAGAAGGGTATTAGAAGGTTTCTTCTGAGTCGGCAGCACCAGTGTTACGCCTCTGGTGCTGCATACGGCCATAGGCCACGGTAACTACTTCTCATCAGGTGGGCCGTATGCTTGTCAGCTACCTAAGTCGAAACTAAACAATTTCTGTTTCTAAAATGCTACTCGCTACTCCGTCCGCGTGAAATTATGACCCTTATTTCGCAACCCATCTGAACTTATTTCTGGAATAAGAAGCAGCAGCTATTTAGACGTGATTTGGTAACAAATATCCAAACATTAAAACATCTTCACAAACTTTCACATTCATAATATAAATTAATAGGAAAGTAGAAATTACCATGACATTGCAGCTTCGGTTTTAACTACTCTAAAAGATATTAAGCTGTAGGTACTACGTGCACACTGCGGTAGAGAGAACGCTCTCAAAACCGAAGCAAGCGAATTATTGCCGGTCTCTCACTCCTTCCTGAAGTGTGACGTGTGAAATGAAATGACGGGTACGTTGCACTTCATTATCACGTCTGCAGCTACTCAATTTATTACGAAGCTAATTCGTTAAAATTTCCACATAGTGGCACATTATGCAGGTAAGAGACTGTTTAAATATCTTAACTGCATTAGCATTTCATAGGCTTGGCTTTGCAAATTATGATACTTTATTAAGTCGTGAGAATAAGAGCAGGTATTAAAACTTGTTGCAAGATTTTTTAACATATGGAAATGCACAGACAAAACCGATTTCATAAAAAAATATTGACATAAATGTCACATAATATTATAGGCCTCTTTAGAAATCCTTGGGAGAAATATAAACCTTGGAACTAACTTGGACTACAATTGGGACTAACTTGAAAATAATAAAGCTCAGAAGGCTGATCAAGCATCTTCATTCAGAGCAGTTGTAGAACCGATTACTCTTCTTGCTAATTGACAGGTACATTGCAAACTACGGCATCATCCTTATAATAAAGACGTTAAATTCTAATTGTATTCGAGACCTTTTCGGAGCCCAGGGTCCGTCACTGATAGCACAGAAAATTTTTCAAAAAAAAAACATTAGAATTATACGCAAATATAAGCACAAAAATGCTACAGAACTCACGAGACAATCTGTTCTTTTCATTACAGGTAACAACACATAAACGACAGACACTTGTAGGCGATTAGGTGATGATTGAGGAGTTTACCTCGCCTTATATTTTTATCATATCTATTTTCCTGTTATAAGATGGCTGTTACATGGTAATTTAGAACATATATTCCAGCGACACCTATAAAAATAAAATCTAGGCACAAAAGCTACATACATTGTGTGAATTATTGTTAGCATTTACCCATTTTGGGTGTCACTTTATCACTTTGAGCGCGTAAGTTGTATGGGATCTTATGCTCTGAAGACTTGAGACGGCAAGCGGCTTTAGACAGTTTGTGTCCTCGAAAGGGGGTAACTGTGGGAATTTCCATACGAACAAAGTGGCTGATCAGATTGGAGCGGATCTTGATGACGCATCAAGACCTCCGGGGTCCAAGTCAACCTTACCTGTAAGCCGATTTGCTGATGAGGACAGGCAGGAGTTGCTCCCGTAAGGTAAGATATACCAATTCACAAAGAAGCAGCTGACTCCACATTCCATATTAGAAGCTTTGGTGCATCCAGGATTGGATGAAAAATAGACTTAATCTATTTAGGCAATCGATCAACCCGATCGCCATTTCGTAATAAGTACGAAAGTAAACGCTGTAATTACGATCCTTTCAATAAAAACAAGCCATCCTTTTTAAATTATACGTTAATTACGAAGATTCATTGTACGGTTATTTTTTTAAGCGGTATGTTCATTTAACTGTACACATAGCCAGGAGGAATCAACTTTGTGACCACCCATTGACCTCAGTTGAAACTGTGAGACCCGAAACGGCCAAATTGGATGCCGGATTCAATCAGAAGAAAAATAGAGGCATTGCACATAAAGTATTCAATTTTACTTTGCTCTTCTTGTTAATTTTTTTTACGGCGTGCATCGTAGTGTTTCAATTAGTTCTTTTGTTTCAGTTGGGCTATTGTTCTATATTCGATCAACATTGGAAAGATATTGTCACATAGATATATTAAAGGCTATGGCGTTGATCCCCGCTCAGTGAAAATATTTGTATGCATGGGTATTTGCATTGGTCTGTTCGTGACTCGGAGAGCACGTTAAGCCGTCGGTTCCGGTCACCATACGATCATCTATGGCAGTCGTTATGGGTAGTTGGAGCCCTAAAAAGTCCAACAACTGGTTTATCTGCAATGCTTCGATATCAACTTTGGTCGTAATAAAAAAACAATAGATTTAAAAGTCAAATCACGTCAAACTGCGCTATTTCAGGTTTGTCAACGGTTTCTTTTTGTAGTTATGTGACAAAAAAACTAGTTTAATTAATAAAAAACTAGTTTCTTCAGTAGACGGTTTTAATTTGAAAAATTATTTCTTTATTTATATTATTTTGGGGCAAGCAACAGCTTCTTCTTCTTCGTGTAAATGGCAACAATTTTAAATAGCTAAATGCGCCCAGCGCAAAGCTCAGTGACATTGCCCGCACCTTCCGTCGCTTCATTAATAGCAACAGCTAATAATTGACATATATTTCGAATGTGCCAATTTGATACGAATCATTATTTTTTTATCAATGTTTTTTTAACACCGTACTTTATTTTTACCGTACTACGCTTGGTTGCTCAAGTTGTAGTTTCACTATTCTGCCATCCTGGTGGAGCTGAGACGTCACGGCCCAATATTTTCTAGGCAATAGCGACTCCTCAAACGATTTGAAGTCGGGTTAAATTTTGATTTGACGTCTTCATTATTTAAGGCTTAAAACTGTGTATTTCATAATACATATTTTAAATAAAGCCTTTTTATACTACTTAGGTGGGAGATAAGCACACGGCTCACCTGATGGAAAGTGGTTACCGTGGCCTTTGGACGTGTACAACACCAGCGGCGTCACCTTCTAATGCCCTTTTTGTAGAATCCGCAATCGCTTGGGAAAACCACGGCAGGGAGTTCATTCCACAGCTTACGCGTGCGGGGGATGAAGTTCCTATCATACCTAACTGTGCGTACTGCTTCAAGTCGCAATGTGCGGGGTGGATTCTCTGCCTGCGGTGAAAGATGCGATGATAGAATGTAGCCGTGGTCATTATAACAAACAATTCGTCTAAAAACACCCCTGTACAGGTGGTAAAGCACAGACAGCGTTGCAGAGTCTCTCCTGAGGCTAAGCGGTTCCACACAGCTAGGAGCACGGGATTGTTGACAATTGACTTGTACCGAGTCGAAGGGCTCAAGCTGATAATTCGGTACCCCGGCAAAAAGGTGACAGCAGTACTCCATGTGAGGCGTATCTTGTCAATTAATCGGCTGGTTTACCTGCTCACAGGTGAGACTGACTAGAGCCCTGAATATCTTGGTGGGGCTAATTTATGTAGTAAGAGTTACATTCCCTTTTATAATATCTTCCTCTGTACAGAATATGACTTACCATCATACATTAAAAATATACTTTGCTTTTCTAACTTTAATATATTTTTAAAACGTAAAACCAGTCTGATAAACTGTAAAAACTTTAGATGTATTTTCTGAACTCGCAACTTTCTCAGTAATCGATTTTTTGATATTTGCGGCTGCCATTGCCGTCTCGGATCCTATTCGTATCTCATCATTCTCATGTGAAAAAGAAATAGGACTTTCATTTTTCATTTTTATGTAGCCGTAGATCACTCTCTCGACATAAATGAACCTAAGGTTTTATATTTAAGATCCAAGATAAGTACTATCTCAATTTATTTTTCAATGTGCAACGTCAATTTTCTTATAAATCTTCGCGATCTAATAAATTCAACGTTCTATCCCTATATCTATACGTTTTCTGAATGTTAGAATATGTTATAACTTTATTTTTGTTTTTATTCTGTAAGTTTTTTCTATCTTATCAGTAAGGACTAATAAAAAATTATACTGGGTATATACAGCAATTTTTTTGTACTTACGCAGTTGAAGTTGTACTGTCGCAGTTCCAGACAGATAGTAGTTAAAACAACCTTATGTATTATTCCTTTCTTTAGTAGACTCTCCAGAGATCTCTGTTAGCAGGTGTTATCCATAAGAAGTTAAAATAATAATCAGATTACCAGTATGGGTAGAAGATAACGCCAACAATCATCTGTCATTCTATTCACAAATTACACTTAAGCTCCTGATAACAACGCTAGTAAATTCTAAAATAAATGTCTCATATGTAGATCAAACCTACTGCAGTCGACATAATGGTAGCTGGTGAAGTTGACCACTTGAACTGTTCAAGCACTGAAGTCATTCTATTACCACCGTGGAATGAACATTTCCACTGTGCCATTAGGTAACACACCTACAAAGTTTCCCAGATTTATTCACATCTGTTACTGAAACTAGTACCTACCAAACTGTGGCAACCATTTTAAAACTGTTTTCTTTCAGATTGATTTACCGAACTTTTCAAATAAAACGAATTCTATTTCCTCCATAGTTCTAAATCGTGAAAACCCAATTTCCTGAGAGCAGCGACGAATTCTTCGGAATACTTTTACTAATCAAATAGTCATAAGTTACCCTTTGCGAATCTAGCTAAATAAATTACACTGAATCGCAACAAACCTTTTAGAATCGGAGATTTCACTACAAAAATATAGTGGGGGTAAAAATGTGAGTCAAAAAACTGCCTGGGAATGCAAAACTAAATTGGAATGTAAATCAAGTCCGCCCGTTCGATGTTCGTCTCGATTCCCAATACACCTGATTACTAAAACGAACTTCACAGTAAGCAAACAATGCAAAACAAGTATTTTTAGCTCGCAGCAGTATTTACTTTCGGTATTTCAGTAAATCGGTATGTAGAAAAGAGATGCGAATAATATGTAGGACTGTACTTTATAAAAGTAGGGTTATATTGATTTATGTACGGATTATTGGAAAATAAAATGAAGATATTATTTATGTAATATAAATACAAACCTTTGAGAATGCCGTGAGGTGAAACCGGTCAGGTGATAAATTAAATACACAGTGGAAAAGTACAAAGTGTCTTATTCAATTTGTGTAGCAGGTTCCACCAAGTTCCACCAAGTTCCATCAATCAAAAATTTATTTTGATTGATGGCACTTATTTAAGTAAGTTTAAAAATCTGTTTATCACGTTGGCATAATAGTCTCTATAGATATGTGTTAAGTTTCTGAATAATGTCTTAGGAGCAGGAGAGACAATTTCTTCGCTGTGTGTGAATGAGTGGAATAAAAATAAAAAGCATATTCAACAATAATGTGCTTTTAATATTTATTTGAATAAGTGCAGGATATAATATCCCGTCACACAGTCTATAAATTGTTAACGATTTTAATTTATCGAGTGCCGTCGATTGGTAGGCGAAATTAAATTATTCTTGTGTGTTTAGGATTCAATTAGTTGCTTAATTTTTGTTATCGAAAATTGTATTGAAATTCACAATCAACTTCGATAGCCATTAATTTTATAATATAGTTTCATAGTTTAATGAACGATGACAAAATTTAACTAGAGATCGGGAAAGTCAATAAACAAGACAGGACTCGTATTCACGACCAGTCCTTTATTGGAAAAGTTATTATACTAATTGCTTCAAAATTTGACTGAAACATTCTTATCAGCAATAAAATTTTTGTCAGTAATGTTTGTATTTTGTCAAAAAATGTTGGTAGGTACTCAAAATAAATGTTTAATCTGCCACCAAATGTGGCAAAAATATGTTGTCTAATATGGTCCGAGTCTCCTCCCTCGATCAATAAGCAGCTTGCAGGTGATGTTAACTTGGGCTCCAAAGGTCTTGATGAGACCTTATAATATACACCCCACACCCAATTTCGTATGTATAACATAACATAAACTCACGCCTATATCCCCGAAGGGGTAGACAGAGGTGCTAGCATCCACATTTCGTCAGTTTATGTTTAGGTCCCAATGTAATAGGTGGCGAGCCTATTGTCATTAACCGGGCACTTATAAACTTGCGATAAATACACACATAACCTCGAAAAGCATCGAAAAGTCATTGTTATGTGCTATGGTAAATCCTGGGATCGAACCTGAGACCTCGTTTCAGCAGTCCATTACCCATATCCGTATGTATATAAACAATTATAGCACACACACAAAAAAAAGGAGCTCAAGGTCAGAAATGTGTATTCATAAAACGGAAATACAATTCTTTCAAAACAATTCACCGTATTTTCCAATCCCACAGAGCTTTATGAGGATTTCGCAGGAATCCTTCTTTATCCCGTACGATACACGACAAACGGCTTTGTCCTCGAGAATAGAAAAGAGTAGTTAGTGTAATAGATAGTGTCGTGAAATCGTTTGATAACTGACATCTGTGTTTATCTTAAAGCGAGGATTTGTTTCTTTATCTCTTCCGTAGCCTTACATTAGAAATAAAATAACTGCTCTTCTTTCTCGTTAGGAATATGATAGGAACATTATAAATAAATAAGTATTCTACTACAAAGGAGCTTGTGTGATTTGTTCTAAAACGTGGTTAAACGTATTATATAGCCGTTCTACACGTTGGCGAACATAGTGACGAATATGTTGGCCAGCACCTGTTTGCGAACGTGGTTTTGGACGGGTTTGGACCATTCTTGATGTGTGGTGGGGCTTCGTCGGGAGGGTGTATCGGCGCCAACGTGTAGAGCGGACATTAAACATACATAACATAAACTCACGCCTATATCCCCGAAGGGGTAGGCAGAGGTGCTAGCACCAACATTTCGCCATTTTATGTTTAGGTCCTAATGTAATAGGTGGCGAGCCTATTGCCATTAACCGGGGACTTATAAACCTGCGATAAATACACACATAACTTCGAAAAGCATTGAAAAGGTGGTGGCGCACATTGGTGTGTGCCATGGTAAAACCTGGGATCGAACCCGAGACCTCGTCTCAGCAGTCCACTACCCGTACCACTAGGCTACTGCGGTTATACTTAGATGTCTTTTTTTGGAAATACATATTGGGTTGTTTATTTTAGTAACTACATAATGTTGTGTATATTTCGTTGGTCACCTAAGACCAACGAAATATTCATTTGTCTATTCATTCTCACAAGTCTTCGTACTTATATGATAATTAGCAAATTCTGTCCACACTCATCAATCTATATGAGAGAGATCATCATTCAAAACGCATCTGTTTCGCCTATAAGTAATATTTACCCGAACCGCTATTCCTAGTCAAGGTAGCGACCTTGACTAGGAATAGCGGGATCACCGGGAACTGGTGGCCTTTTATTGTGGCGTCTGTTCATTTGGAGGGTTTTAGCCTACTATTGCCACACTGGCCAGACGGGTTTATTCTCGAGTTTTCCTTCTCTCACGACGTTCCAATCTCAGCAGAATCACAGCCAGGAGCCGCAACTCCTCCTCTAAATTTAGGGAGGAGTTGCCGCTTCTGTTGCCCAGGGTGCAAAATATACCTAAATTGGATAATATTACAAGCTTTTACGTAGGTACGTTGTTGTAATACTCCCAGTTTCTAGATACCGTAGCGCCACTTATGTTAGCATGAATATTAAAATGAGCAAAGTGTGTAAAGATAAAAGCAAATGGCGGCTTGTTGTCTCTGCCTACCCCGCAGGGAGAAAGACCTGAGTGTGTGTACGTATGAATATTAAAATCAATCATTCCGGCGTTCAGGCGATAACAAAACCTTGTTTACTTCAAAATTTGCTCTTCGCGTAGTTTATTTTGTATTGTAATCTTCAGCTTGTATTTTCTTGCACATCCGAGTGCCAATCCCGGTTACTTTTAAAGGTTGTACTTTGGAATTAGGGTTTGCTGTCATCGTATACTATTCCTTTCAATATTTCAAATTTCACATTCATTTATTTCTCGAACAATGTCACATTGTAGTGAAAATCTTAATCTAATAACAACAAATCTAATAACAATATAAAATCATCCAAACAATATGTAAATATATATGCAAAGAGCTTCTTGCTTGCTTGGTTTCTAGAGGAGTAACTACTGTCTATAATCTGGCAGTAAAATTCTTTAAAACCCTAGCAGATCGCGGCAAATTAATGAAATATCATTCATAGAAAATGTCCGAATTTTATAAATTGACCAGCATTTGCCCGCGACTTCGTCCGCGTTAAGTTCGGAGTAGATAACGGTATGTTTAATTCTGTAAATGAAACCTGTGTGTTTGTTCGTGTGTTCGTTGTAGCTATTTTAAATTATATATTCTACATAATATATATATTCTACAACATTCTACACAACGCTATCTAGACCCATGATAAGCATAGTTTAACTAGCTTGTGTTATGGAATCTAGAATACGGATAAACATACTTAAATACTTTTTTTTTGTAAATACATACATATTATACATAGAAACACCCAGACTAATGCAAATACCCATATTCATGCATACAAATATTTGCACTGAGCGGGGATCGAACCCGCGCCTCCTGCGTAGCAGTCGCGTTCACTACCACCACGCCACAGAGGCTTGTGAAGAAAGTTTTCACGCCAGAGCAGCAATATCTTTTATCATGATATGCAGGTTAACTTGTGTATACTGTTCTCATCACTGGGAAGGTTTTTATTCAAATTTACATGAACTTCAGCAAAAAGATTTAAGCGTCATCTAATGAGAGTCCTGAAGTTACCAACACAATCATTAGAATCGAATCAAGACGTTACCTCTATGGCTGTACTTTACCACTACTACACTAATACGCTGAGTGTCCCCAATTAATCCCTCCTTCTCCCTTTCCTACCCAGAACAACCTGCCACACTCCTTCCCCTCATACACAATGGGTACGGCCCGTATGGCGACGGCACGCTGTGTGATTTTAGTCAACTACATCATTGCTAGCCCTGGTTATTAAACACAAAAAAAACTGTGGTACAGTCAATTAATTGATTGCCTGAATTTATTAAACAAAAATATATGTTGATCAAAATCATGTACAAAGCCTAATAAGAAGATATAAAGATGAGAAGGTATGACGCAGCCTAGGTGTATTGCCAGTGAATTTACAATGGCGCGGCGACAGCATAGACTACTGTATGTACCCCAAATATCTGAGAGTAACACTGAATGGGTTCCTCACGTTTAAGAAGAACTATGCAAATGTCAAGCAGAAGGTCTCGGCACGCAATGACCTTCTTAAAAAGCTGACCAGCACAAAGGAGAGCTACGAATAACAAACGCTGTGTTTTTCAGAAGGTGAATATACCTGTCCTGTATGATGATGATCCACCCATGCTAGTGGATGTAGTACAAAATAAAACATCATCAAAAGAATAAAATTTAAATCAAAAGCACTCACACATACAAACCGAATTGATATCAGTACGGTTTATGTGTGTGAGTGCTTCGAAGCAGTCATTCAGGACAAAGGATTTTATATAATTAATATTTATATATAGATATGGATTACGAGTATTGTAATTTACATTAAATAATTATTATTGGCCTTTGATATTAAACATAAACATGCCAATTGTCCAATTAACGAATAATTAAATATCGTGTTTCATTTTCGGTTTAATGTTTAATCCCTTTGTAAAATAATACCACCAATTATTCATACAACCAGGCATAGTTTAAGGGATCATTTAAACTTGACTTACAGTCCAACAATATAATTAATATCAACATTAATATTTATGTTGAGTGAGGGGATCGTGGCTAACTGGTATCTGAATACGCTTCAACATATTACAAAGTCAGTCTTAGGACGTTAGGTTATTCTTCATACATTTGCTTTTGGAGAGAAAGTTAAGACTTTGGTCTCAGTTGCCACACGAAAATCTATAAATAGTCGTTGGGAAAAGGCTCAGAGGATCGTAATGGGTCTTTAAGCGGGGCGTGAAAAAGTATATATGATGAGGCCGCCAAGCTGAGTGCCATCATTGCAACATTACTTAATGTCTGTAAGGCTGATTCTATTTTCTGAGACTTTGCCTTTAGCTTACCATCAGGCGAGGTGAAGTCGAATTGACGTGTCCTAGAAAAAAAAATCTATTTATATGTTGCAAATTGAAGTTGTTCAAATGAATTTTTGGTAATAAGCTTTTATACAATAATTCTTAACTTTCTAATGGTATTTATATAGAAAATACTTAGTAAATACCCAAAGTGACTTAATGGATGGCTTTTATATCTGCAGTTGGAAGATAGCTATTTAATTTATTTTAGTCAACAAAATAATAAACAATACTTTTTCACTAACCTCTTACCTTCTTACATAAATATTTGCTTGTGTTAAGAACTTTTATACGTCTGTATTTGAAATTGAAGCCTATTTATAAACTTGACGTATTCAAAATGTAGCTACCGAGAGTGTGTAGCACAAAATTTCACATCTGAAAAGGAGAAATAATGCAACATTCGCATACGGACGCATTATATAAACACAAAGCTAAGCTGCACCACCTACATCTGTTAGACACTGATGTAAAGGGAACTGAAAACATATTATACAATGCATTTCTGATTACGTCTTGTAAAAGAAAACTAAGCGCTTGGTATTATTCACAAAACGTTTGGTACTAGGGCATTCTTTTTTACATTCATTGCTAGATTAATGAAAGGCAGAAATTTGACCCCGGGCTCCGTAATGAAGGCCTTGGATTCAGCCATGTCTCGACACTGGAATGATATTGATGGTGGTCTTTCATCTATTATGTAAATCTAAATTTTCTAAATTTTAAAACATCCACTTATTATTTTTGATTGGTATGTTTTTTTACGATCTCAACCCTGAGAGGAAAGAGAGCCTCGATCATCGTTGTTTAAAAAGTGCACCAATCTGCAGGTGAGCTTGGCTTGGATCTACCCACATCTTTGAGGTTCAAGCCAACTCACTCTCTCACGTATTCTACGTGCTGTGATGGAGGTAGGACACATCTGGGGAAGTGCTTCCGCATTACAGAATACCGCGGTCATAATAACCCCGTGTTGTCTTCCCGGTGGTAAGACCAAAAGCTTGTCCTGTTTTGTTTTTTACACTGACGGCACAGAAACTCTCTGTGCTTACAGAGTCGGCCGTGGTCTACCACGAAAACTACTTTCCATATCAGGCCGTGTGCTTGTCTGTCACCTATGTAGTAACCCTTAGTCAATAGAAAAACTCAGCTTCAAGCATATTGCTACCGCCATCTACTACATTTTTTCGTTCAATATGTTTATTTAACATGGTAGTATCTCGAAGTAATTTAGAAAACAGTTACAACAAAATGCCTCGAGCAGTGAAATCTATTTACCATTAATTTTTATTAACGGAACTTAGATTAGGTGCTTTAATTGCCGGCTCTAAACCTGTGAGTAATTGCCATCATTGGTTCACTGAATTTTTCTTTTATATAGCCCTTTATTGCCTATAAAGTGGAATACGTAAAGCCTGAAGGAGCCAACGGGGACTGACTGTTTACATACATCCGATGTTTTGGTGGAGGCTTCCAATACTAATTCACTGTTTATGACGGTATTCATTTAAGTGCTACGTTATAAACGGTCAATTAATTTTGTTTCGCTAGTTCAAAAAATAGTTTGATAGAGCCATTTGTGAAAGGTTTCTTTAATCTCAGATTAAAGCAGGATGAATAATTGTATTGACATTTTTAAAAGAGTTTACACACTTCATGTCTTAAGTTTGTGTTTAATGAATATCTTCATCAATCATGACATAACACTTAATTATCTGTTTGGTGGTTGAAGTAACAGATTTTTAATAAACTGCATTTGAGTCTATATATTAAGGTGTAACAAAATTAACCCTCGGAACTTTAACGGGTTCATCAGGATCGGCTACTGTGTCCGAAAAAAATAAAAAAACGATATGTTAATTTATCTCTTAATATTTAATATAACGTTCATGTTTGTATGCTAATACTACAATAAAGCCGCAAGTCACACAAAGTTCCGAAAGTTCATTTTGTTACTCTTTATATAGGATGCATGTAATAAAAAAATATCTGTCTCTCTATATGTTGTTTTGCACTTGTTACGCTTTATAAAAGTGAAAAAAATGCAACGCAGATCTAAGCCCATGCAGATGAAGAAAGATCGTTAGATTTTATGTTAATATCGTGATGTTTTACATATTCGCACTAAGCCTTAAACTTCTGAACTCAGCTAGAATTAGCTTTAGAGGAGCCAGTGCTAGTGGCTATTGTAAAAGTTTTAAGCAATTTCCGTGTATACACGAACGTGGATTGTAATATCTATGGGACAGTCACCAGTAACTTTGTGCTATATGTTATGTATTGTATGACTATTAAGGAGGCAGGCAGATACCACACTTTTGAGGATTTAAAATCGTGTTTATATTGCGACAAAATTACGGTGTATTCAGTGAGCTCTTGTAGTTTCACCAGCGATCTTGTCGGCCCACTCCAACCACGCTGACTGGTGGTCTTGGACCCAGATGATCATTGGTGAACCTCATACACCCAATCTGTAATAATGTAATACTCATCTGGGAAGTTGAGCATTATGTAATAAATATGGGATTCAGTCGTAATGGCGTGCACCGCCATTAAAAACATCATCTGCTACACTCTTTTATACACAATTTTCCCTGAATTTTAGTAAGAATAAGAAAATATTGATTGAACATTGTAACGGAGTATTGCGTGTGACAGTGATTGATAGTACTAAGACACCAATAAGGTAACATATTATTTCTTTTGTTGCGAAATTGGGTCGGCAATTCATTGGGGATATCGTCAATTGTACCTTTTAAGGGCCAATCTCTTGATACCTGGTTAACTCGGTTAATGGATAGATTTGACCCATAATAGTTAAAAGGGTGAAATTGTCTATCGTTATTTTAGATGCCATCAAATATATAAATAATTGTGTCACTTGCATTGACTATTTAGTTTATGGTAAACAATATTGGAAGACATAAATAAAAAATAATTCTTGCTCAGAGATAATTTATTTCCAATAATTTTAATTGTAATTATATTTTGTAAAACTCACTCCGTATTGCATGGGACCGAATACAATGATTAGTGAAATGGTGGTGCTAATTCACTTCTGCCTAACCCTCCGAGGATAAAGGCGTGATTATATTATATAATTATATATTTTGTATATACAGTTAAATAAAGACATTAATAAAAAATAATAATTAAATAAAACAAAAGTTAAAATGCGTCGTGGAATTCCTCCGCATCGCATGTATCTTGTGGTAGCGTTCAAATAAATGTATACAAATAACAACAACATGCAATATATAATCACGCATTTATCCCCGGAAAGTTAGGCAGAGGTTTACCTTTTACGTTTGCTTAATCCACTGCTTCGCCACATACCTCTACTCAACTTAACACCCACATTTCACCAATCATTTTATTCGGTCCCACGTACTAGACAAGCATCACAATTTTTTTTTTTTTTGTGTAAGATCTAGGTCGATGACTTCCATGCCTTGCATGCAAACGAGAGCCCGCGCGTCGGTGATTCTCACAGCGAACTAATGGCGTTTGTGTCGATGCTAGAGAGTATTACAAAGATGATAGTTTATTACAAAGATAGATGGATTTCCACACCTAGATAGACGGAAAATCGTGAACGACGCGAGAGTTTAAATTTATATCGAGTACCTTCAACCTTTCAATAGAAATTTCATATTTTTGCGATGTTCAATTAACTACATATTTTAAGCAAATAAATAAATATGAATTATAGGACGGAGCAAATTCCAATGCAAATATACATATGCATATAAATATTTGCATCGAGCGGGCATCAAATTCACGATCTTTGACTTTACCACAAAGGTGTGTGTGTGAGTGGATTTTCTTAGGCTTCAAATATTATAATCACGATTGTTTACTTGTAATGATCCAAATTTGTACTTTATTTCTTTTATCTTAGCGTTAATTCCAGTCGCATCCCAAGCTGTCACCTTGGACTCCTTACCTAACTGCGGATTTGGCCAAACTTTAACATTATTTCTTTTGGGTGTCGTATATTATTAATTTTGCATCCCTGTCAGTCTTAGAACTAAATATAAAAACATATTAACGAAAGAAAGAAAAAGGAAACTGAAATAGAGGGTAAAAGATTTTGGTGGCGCGATTCTCACGCCACGTGAGCTAGTGGACTGTATTCTGCGGGGGATGAAGCCAAACATTTCAGATGACACTTTACACAACAAACAAGATAGGTGATCGGGTTGCCGCGGAGGTGGTTTAGGCAGTGAATGCAACCCAAGAAATTAGGAGAGGATGCACTAACCTTTAACTTTCCGCCACGTGCTGTCGGAGCCGGTGCACCGGTCTTCTCTTCCTGGCTCAGGAGCTGCTGCCCACATCACTAAATCACTCGAGGGACACGAGAGGCACAATCCGATCGGTAAAGGTCTATGAAAGCGGTTAAAATCCAACAAATATTATTAATTTCTGAGAGTCGCGTGCGCCGCCGCCATTGATGATTCTAGTTCAATGCGGAAGTGAAGATGCGGCCATTTCAACAATTGGGCGGGGGGCGAAAACTATTGCTATCTCACTTTAAAGGTAGTGCGGGAGGGAGATGGGTATAGGAAACGTGTGTTCAGTGTCAATCAATTGAGAGACGATTTGAACCACTCGACATACTACTACTATTGAGCGGGAAAACACAAATTTTACTATCGGCGCAACCATTCCCCCCAGCTTGAAGGGTTACCTTCAAAACGAAAAATGCGGAACAAATGTAAAGTCTAATCTAAATCTAGGTTTGGGAAATAACAACTAAAATATAAAACTGGGTTTGAAATCGTGCCTACTGCTGGTTAGGCAGAGGGCAGAGGCGAACAACCGGGCGCAGATACGATCCGGTTGCGGTTTTAACGTATGTGTATATTTGTGCCTATTATCGGAGGTATACACATTTTATACCTTCTTATTTTAATTTTACACTTGTGCACTAGACTTAGCCTCTCGTATTGCAATTCCTCTGTGCATTCCCGGGTTTGCTGGAAGAGAACTCAACTTTCAGTTCAGCTCGCCTTTGTACATTACATCTCATCTTTTTATATTAATGTAATATATGTGTGTACAATAAAGTATAAATAAAAATAAATAAATAAATATTTGCTCCCTGTTCATGTAATGTAAAAACGAAAGTAATTCATTTATATACATTGGTGTTATAATGTATACGAGTCGTTAGTATGAAGATAAGTAATCCTCTTCAGGTAATTAAGAAAAAATACCTGTGCCAAAATTCAATTATATGAGGAACTTACAAGTGCGCGTCGCTTGCCCGGAGCTTAGGTACTGACGACGAGAGGTCGTAAGGCCCCAGATTCTACTTATCTGCTAAAACTTGATTATAATCATCAAGAACTGATCTTCCAAGATTATTTTATATGATGTTTAAGGTAGATTGAACTCCCGAGGAGAGGGCCAGATCGAGAGAGATGGCCCTGGGCCGGCAGGGGTGCGTGGGATATGCCTGTCAAGCTCACCTTCGTCAAACAAAAAGAACCCACAGGCGGCGTGCGTTTTGGTCGGTTCGAGTCCGACATAACCTCTCCCACCGGCTCCGGTGCGGGTAATATCCGTGGAGATTTTGCGCACGTAAAAAAAAGGTAGATTGAACTATTATGACACAAATAGCAATAAAATTAAATCTAGCACAAAGTCACAAGTTTGGTGAATACGCTACAAAGCATATTTGAATTCTTACTCTTTCTTCTTCTTCATTTTTGATTTTACTGATACCTACCATTTTAATGGGAGCGACTATCGTCTGACCTCCTAAACTCGAAAGGAAAGTCTGTCCATAGTAGAAACAGGTCCATGACTTAACAACCTGTGCTACCTACTCCTTTATAGTTACTGAGCATGGACTAATAGTTTTTTTTTATACAACTTAAGTGGCAGACAAGTACACGGCCAGCCTTTGGTCTTCCCACTGACAGCACAAGTGAGCTCTGGCTACCCCACTCACCACCTGGAACATAACACGAGGTTATTATAGCCGTGGTATTCTGTAGGGTGGAGGTACTTCCCCAGTCAGACTGCTCCATTCGGATGGGAATGTTATCTTATGATATATGGTTCTTGTTGTTTGCACACAGACTTCAAGAGTATATCTGAAGGAGGTAAGCGTATCAAAACTTCAACGGTGGTTACCGATCGAATTTTGATACGTTTTCATTAAGTGCCTTAAATTGCCACTTCACACGAGCACGCACTCAATATAGCACTCAAGTCTAACTAACTCACCTGGTATTTAGTTGAGCAGTTAAACACTAAGTCAATTATCATTTGCTCAACCAGCTTAACAAAGTATCATTTAAGAGTCAAATATAAACAAATAACGGAATTGGAAGCAAAAAGGAAAAAAATACAAACAAAAACTTTCATGTTGGTTCAAGTTATAAGAAGAACGGAATAAAATTGAAAAGGGTGAAATAAAAGCAGAATAGAAATTAAAAAAATATACTTCTGTGGTGCAATGTGGGGTAATACGGTATGTTACATAGGATTTTTTTATAAATAGTGTGTGCTTGCTCAGATTATAATACACATATTTTACTACGACAGGGTAAGAGAAAAATCATTTTTATACCAAAGCTCTTTTCATTTTAATTAGCGTGCCTTGTAAGAGTTCTACAATTCTTCGTAGTTTTATGACAATATTATATAAACACAACCGTAATAACCTTTATTATGAAACTAGCGGACACCCGTAGCTTTGCCGGCGTGAAAATGTTTTACACTTCCCGATTTCCGCGGGAAAATATCCAATATATATAAATAACAAATAGCCTATGCTATACATTGTTACATCAGCTATCTGCCAGTGGAAGTCCCGTTATAATCAGTGCAGCCGTTCCAGAGATTAGCCGGCACAATCAGACGGATAGACCGACAAAAATTGTAAAAAATGATATTTTGGTGTATGTTACCTTCCATAGATATTTAGATGCATGTAATTAAAAGCGGTTATTTCAATATTACAAAGAGACATTCCGATTTTATTTACATTTATAGATAAGCTGAATCCAGAAAGAATTTTCAGTAGGTAATATAAAATTTAAAGCATTATTAGCATTATTTTTAGTATTATTATTTGGGTACAAATCTAAACATCTTAAGGTTTAGTTTTTTCAGTACCTTTTTATGTATATTTACATAATTAATTACCAGGATAGCCTGATAGGTGATCAGCTGTTTAGAACACACTAATAAATTCGCCAATTGAACTTGTAGTTACCAAGGTCTTCGGTATTCTCCTGCTAGCTAGTGCAGCTACTAATTGAGGAATGTGAATGTGGTGGAGGCTTCCGTCTGAGGGTTCGGAGGTTCACACAAGTTATAGCCAAAACAAACCAAATAAATGGTGTACGAGATTGAGAAGAAGATTTTGTTTGATTATTTATTAATTATTGGGTTAATAGAGTTGATTTTTTTAATTCTCATATTATTAATGAACTTGATTGATTGACTTTTAATTGTTATTGAATCTAAAATTATGTTATGAAATTTAATTTGTATCATGTACCTATTTTTTTATGTTTGTGATGCATAATATGAGTTACTGATTGTGAATGCAATTTTTTATAGTTAAAGGTTTCATTTAATTTAATAAATAGATTTAATGGATTGAAATTACATACTTGCTCCTGGCCCACCTGATGGAAAGTGATTACCACAGCCCATGGACGCGTCCAAATAAAACTCGCACTGCCAACCCCGTACGCACAGAGAGTTTCTGTGCCGTCGCTGTAAAATACGAAGCAGGACAAGCTTTTGGTCTTCTCATTGGCAGCATAAAAACTCTCTAGTGAACTCTGGTTACCCTACCCACCGCCAGGAACACAACACGATGTTATTATGGCCGCGGTATTTTTTAGGGCGGAGGTACTTCCCCAGTCGGACTGCTCAATCGGACGGAAATACCGTCGTGTTCTACCTCCTCGAAAACAAAATTATGATATTACTTTTAAGTTATAATGCATGTTCTCAATTTCTCAATATTTTAAATAAGACGTGACTCTATGGGGGAGTGGCTAGAGAGGCCACACGGCAGCCTCTCGTACCGTCTGACGCAGATGATCACCGAGCACGGGTGCTTCGGGTAGAATCTGCGTCGGATGGAGAAAGAGCCAACGTCCGAGTGCCATCACTGCGACGCGAGCGAGGATTCGGGGCCGCACACGCTCACCGAGTGTCCGGCGTGGGAGACGCTGAGACGGGAGCTTGTGGCAGCCCTGGGAGTGAGAGTTCTCACGCTCTCCACCTTGTTCGCGGCGATGGTCCGCTGCGCGGATGCGTGGGCGGCCGGCGCCTCCTTCTGCGAGCAAGTAATGCTCGTGAAGGAGGAGGTGGGGCGGGGCGTTTTAGTCGGTTCGAGTATCCGTGGGGATTTTGCGCACGTAAAAAAAAAAAACCAAGACGTGACTCCACTTTTGAGGAAGTAATACGTAAATTTTGTTCTTGTTGTATGTTTTTGTATTCGATTTTTTTATGTTTTTATCTTACACAATGTCAAAATTGTTTGTGATAACAATAATAAATAAAAGGATAGTGGCCCTGAGCATCAAAGTCTAAATTTTGCAACCGGAATTAATACTGGAACGAAGAAGAATCAATTCCTCAAATGGATTCAAAAGTGGTTACCGGTCCCTATGGACCTTTACCCTTTGCTTTACTATCGTTGTTATTATGCAGTAAAGTTTCTAATATAACCCCATGCGTAGGTAAAACACTTCACCTCATATGAAGCAGTTCACCTTTGGGAAGACTCATAAAAAGTAGCGTTTTGCAATATCGCAGTTGAAACCACTTTTATAGTGATCTACCCTTATCTTATTAAGTCAGCATCCGACCCTTTTTCCATAGTAAGCCTTAATATGAAAGTGAAAATGTACTGAATGCACCTCTTTTGAAGCGATTCCATGTCGTGTTTGAGACTGATTGTGACCTTGAAGAAACTTGTATAATAGATTTTAAAGAAAGAAAATGCCCGAAAACAGCTGAAGCGTGACTTAGTGGTTATGAAAATGTCCTTACGATCGAGAAGTCCCGGATTTCCATCCAACACTACCGACACGAACCCACTCCTAACATTATCAATTTAGCTCAACTGTAATAATAATAAATAAATAACGTTTATTGCAAAAATATTACACAGCTGACAATAAAAATAACATACAATTTAAAAGAAACGAGGGCTTCATGATACATAGAAAGCCATGTTCAGGACATTTGAAACTCAGCCTCTTAAACTAGGGAGAACCCTGTATCATAAGAGACAGTTTTCATCACGACAATTATACGCGCCTGTGTGTGTGTGTGTGTGTGTGTGTGTTGTGTGTATATCTAGTGTGTGGGTGTTTAAGTGCAAAGGAAAAATGGTGATGTAGTAGCGAGATGTTATAATCTTACGTGGAGTAGATAAGTAAGGATTCTGTACTGAAGTAATCCAGATTTAATAGCCATTCTGTTACCATAGTCTTCATTGTGTGTCTATTTAGTGCAAGTATATTGAGTTCCTTGTGTATTTTTTTATAGATATACGGGCCTAGTACGTAGAATTGGTGTTCTGCAAAAGTAGTTCTATGGCCAATAGCCGATGGTGTATTTCTTCTTTTGGCATTATTTGGTGGGGGGCTACTGCTATGTTTTCTGAGACTACATTGTAGCACAAAGAGCTGCCGGACCGTAAGTACTTTGGTTTCGGCGTGAAGCTTATCAGTGGGATACCTATATGGCTTCTTCATTATAGTCTTGAGTACCGCTCTTTGCGCTCTCTCAACTTTAAGGAGAAGTGTCTTGTGTGCACCTCCCCAGGCCACAATACAGTATCCTATTATTGATTGGCATAGGGCATAATACACCATCTTTAGAGTATCAAGATTGACTGACTCACGTAGCACCTTGAAGGTACGTATGAGTCGCATAACTCTGGTCGTTACTGCGTGAATTTGTTCATCCCATCTTAAGCCATCTTCCAGTCGCACTCCCAGATATTTTACCATTTCTACTCTGGCTAGTTGGAAACATGAGCATGGTTCAGATGGATTTGAACACGAGTGTGCTGTTAGAGTGAATGTGCTAGGTGGTTTTGTTATGCTTCTTAGTGCGAAAGGAATAAATACTGTTTTGGTTAAGTTAAGGGTCAGCAAGTTGGAATTTAGCCAACTCTATCATGAGTTGACTCTTAGAGTCGATTCAGCTTTTGTTTTAATGTTTTGCCAGTTAGATCCGCGGACAAGAATTGCAGTGTCGTCAGCATAGGCATAGATCTTACCATCCTGGAGGGGTAACTTGCAGAGATCATTAACGTATATTTGGAATAGCGTAGGCCCCAGTATACTGCCCTGTGGTATGCCGCAGGTCATGTACTGCTCATCACTGAGGTGTCTTTCAATTTTGACGCGTTGGGTACGATTAGTCAAGTAGTCCTTGAATAAATCCAACGTTATACCCCGTATACCAAGACGTTCCATCTTATCAATGAGCTTGGGAATAGAAACCGTGTCAAAAGCTTTCGATAGATCCAGAAAAATACCCAGACATTTGTCTCCCTTATCCAAGCTCCTCGCTACATAATCGGTCAAATCCAGAACTGCATTCTCAGTGGAGATACCTGGTCTAAAACCATATTGATTATTGGCTATAATCTGGCACCTATCAAGGAAAGCTCTTAACTGCTTATTTAGGATCCTTTCTAGAATTTTGGATATTGAGGGTAATATAGAGATTGGCCTATAATTATTGACATGGCTTCTATTCCCGCTTTCGTAGATTGGATGTACAATTGCTTTCTTTAGGCCGTCCGGAAAGATTCCAGCCTGCAGACATCGGTTAAAAATATATGTTAAGGGTGGTGTTGGCGCGATTGGCCACGTGAGCTAGTGGACTGTATTATGCGGGGATGAAGTTAACTGTTCCATTGACGCTTTACACACAAACAAGATAGGTGATCGGGTTGCCGCGGATGTGATTAGGCATTGAATGCAACCCGAGAAATTAGGAGAGGATGCACTAACCTTTACTACGCCACGTGCTGTTTTATCATTTGCTGGCTGGGCCGTTGCACCGATCTTCTCTTCCTGGCTCAGGAGCTGCTGTCCACATCACTAAATCACTTGAGGGACACACGAGAGGCACAATCCGATCGGTAAAGGTCTATGAAAGCGGTTAAAATACAACAAATATTATTCATTTCTGAGAGACGCGCGCGCCGCCGCCATTGCGCTGGCTAGTTCAAAGCGGGACTGCATAAGCGTCTATTTTCACAATTGGCGGGCGAAAACTATTGCTATCTTTCACTTAGAGGTAGTGCGGGAGGGGAGATGGGTACAGGAAGCGTGTGTTTCCGCGTCAGAAAATACAGATTCTACCATCGGCGCAACCATTCCCCCCGGCTTGAAGGGTTACCTTCGAAACGAAAAATGCGGGACAAATCTAAAGTCTAATCTAAATCTAGGTTTGGGAAATAACAACTAAAATATAAACCTAGATTTGAACTCGTGCCTACTGCTGGCTAGGCAGAGGGCAGAGGCGAACAAACGGGCGCAGATACGATCCGGTTGCGGTTCTCCAACGATTCCAAAACGATTGGACTAATCTATCTAAAAGAGCGTGACGAGTTAGAAGGTGCATTCTATCGTCATCAACATCTATTGCGGGTAAATATTTTTGCGTACTTAAATCACCGGTCAACTCTATATGACCGCGCGTAGATAAAATTCTCAAAAATCGGCCCACATAAACAACACAACGCAACAGTCTCTACCAAGACGAGACGCGATCAGCCAACAACAAAATAAGGGACTCTTCACGCCGGACCGATACAACAAGCGAGTGCTTCTTCTCCTCGGGTGGTTCGGAAACCGTAGTGGGATTGAATTGACTAACTGGCCACTTATCTAACGCGGCATGAATCCAGGACGGTCCACTAAACCATAACGGGTGATCTAAAATTTGCGAAGGAAGCAATCCACGAGAGAGACAATCGGCTGGGTTGTCGGTGCCAGCAACGTGAAAGAGATTTTGTGGCGCTAATTCAGATTGAATTTTTGCCACTCTATTAGCGACGAATGTGTCCCAACGATGGGGCGAAGAGTGGGCCCAACACAAAGCGACTGTTGAGTCCGAAAAAGCTAAAATTCTACTAATATTAATGCGAAAATTTACAATTATGTCAAATAAATTACCTTAAAGATTTTGACCATAATACAAAATGTCATTAAGCGACACGGAGGTGCTAGTCTTAGCACTGCCATCCAAAACTACGCGGAGTTTAGTAGTAAGATTATCTTCTCTAATAACTCCGTGGTGCGGGATAATGTACGAAGGCTGGGTCCCGCCAGTGTCCGCAGGCGCAGGTGAGATGCAACCTTTATCTAAATATTCGTTAACAACCTCATCACAGGCCCGCTTCAACTTTGGAGACGCCTGCATCTTTCGTTCTAGACAAAGAAAGCGTTTTTCAGCGGATACACGGGAGTCACCGAGCGAAAAAATATCTCCCTTGAAAGGGAGCGCGACAACATAACGACCCTGCTCATCACGAGTAGTCGTGCGACAATAAATCTCCTCAGCCATCTTGTCATCAGGGCTTAGGATAGGTGGGACATTGACCTCTTCAATTTCCCAAAACTTGCGGATGGTAGACTCCAGTGGCGGCTCGACGGTGCAACAGAACGAAGCAGTCGAGTGACTAAAACTATCTATAGAAGCGGGTGCGGAACCAATTATAACAAAACCAAGAACTGTTTCCAGTGCGTGCGGAGCGGGGTACGTTGGTCCCCCTTGAACCTTACGTGATAACTGGAGGTGCGGGAGAATCGAAGCGCCGATCAATATATCGACGACTCCAGGAACAGCGTAAGTCTCATCTGCTAAAGGCAAGTCTTTAAATTTCGTTAATAAAGACGTGTCAACCGGGACGGTAGGCAACTGTTCAGTTATTTTTATCTATAACGAGCGAATCCATGTCAAACCAAATATTATTATTAAAACGAGATCCAAACCTTGTTTTAACGGTGCCATGAACAGCTGACCGTAAACCCCCAAAACCTTTCACCACTGAGTGGGTTGAACGCTTATTAACATTGAAACCAAGACGTTGACAACAATCTTGAGTAATAAAATTACTTTGCGAAGCGCCATCTAATAGCGCTCGAACAATGTGCGGTTTACCTAATGCATCAACAATAACAACGCGAGCGGTCGCGAGACACACAGTAGTGAGTGCAGCACTAGCGGAGAACGAACACAAGGTGACGTCATTCGCAGCGGTCTCCGGGCCGGCCGGAGCGCGCGCGAGCGCGGGCGGCGGCCGTGGCGCAGGCCGCCGTGTGCCACCGCTCGACGAACCAACTGTGCTCACATTGGATGCGGCATTACTATTCTCAAAATGAAGTAAAGTGTGGTGTCTCGCTTGACATTTGCGACAACTATTTCTACTATTACATAAAACAACGCGGTGTTTAGTACCGAGACAATTAAAACAAAAATTATTAGCGCGAACAAATTTATAACGATCACTGGGAGACAATTTTAGGAAACCAGGACACTTGTACAATTGCGAATGATGAGTATTACACAAAGAGCAAACAGGTGATTGTATATGTGCTGGTGCGGTATTAACATAAGTATGAGTTGACCTCAGTGACCTCGATGAGGCATCTATCTTGCGTTCAGAAATAACAACTTTCTTCGCGCCTTCATGTTTCGATGAAGAGCGTTGCAATATTTTTATATGCTCGCGAACAAAACTTTCTAAGTCTTCGAACTTAGGAATTTTATTGCCGCGATGATCCGACTCAAATAAACGAATGGTTTCGGAATCTAATTTCTTTAAACCCATATACAAAAATAAGAAGTCGCAGAGGTCATCGATCTTTAGGTTCTTTACGGCGCGAACAGATGATGCGAAAGTATCTAGAAACTTCTCTAAGTTTTGATCGTTACATGCCGTAATAGATTTCAATTCAAACATCTGATCCAAATATGCGTTAGCTACCGATCTTTTATCCTCATACTTAGCTTTCAAAGTATTTAAAATTAAATTATAATTTTCGGCAGTAAACGTAATTCCAGCGCAAACGGTTATAGCTTTACCAGTCAATTTTTCAACAAGATAATGCAATTTTTCGTGATCTGTCAACGAAACGTTCTTATCTATTGTATTCTCAAAACTATCTATAAATAAACCCCAATTGCGAATGTTACCATCAAATTCGGGTATTTGAATTGGTGGCAACTTAGGTCGGTCGCGAGTGGGATTGGGTCGGTCAGACGGTTTCTCCAAACCCCTAGCGACGCGTTTGATACGACAATACAAATCGTCAAACGACGACAAGGCCTGATAACTCACTGAGTAATCGGGATTTAAATTTAACTCTAAAACGTTGATGTCATGTACTAAAGACTCGAAATCCTCGCGCAGACTATCCAAGTTTTCTATAGAACACAAGAACGAATCTCTAATAGCCAAATCAGAGGTTTTAAGTGCATTATCACAAATCGATTGTACGCGAGAGTAAATCATTTCTCTTTTAGCGTATAAAAGTTTCAATTGAACCCCATTACTGGTCCTATCAACCTTTGGGGACATGTTTACAATTAAATATCAAACTAAAGTGGTAAACAACAAATATGAAATGACTTAATCCTAGCGGTACAGAGCAGCGACGCGGCGCGAGCGATATCCGTAGGTAGGTAGGTACTTATGACCGCGCGTGCAAGCTTGAACAAAACGCGCATAGCAACAGCCAGATCGTACTTACGCGAGCCAGGCCGCTGTCTAGGTTCAACTATTATTTCAGGGATTAAGTATTGCGTAATATCTATTCAAATTAAAATACTTTCGTATGAATTTGAATTAAATGCGAGCGAGGTAGTGCGTTTATTCTCTGTGGAATAAATAACAAAGCGAACTACGACTAAAGATCGATACGATAAGAGAAGTGCGAGCGAGGTATAGCTGTGTACCTACCGTATTAGGTAAATACGATGCGAGCCAGCGGCGAACGGACAACTTAGAAATTGAAACAAATAAAAACAAAGCCAAATGCGTTAGGTATTACACTGTGCCTATGCACTAGGGTGTCTAGGATACCTAAGATCTAAACCTAGCCTGCCTAGATGCGGGGTTTTCTACTAAAATAACTAGGTATTTAGGTGCGGTGCGTTTATTCTCAATAGAATAATAACAAATGCCAAACTACGACCAAGGATTGATACGATAAGAGGAATGCGAGCGAGGTATAGCTGTGTACCTACCGTATTAGGTAAATACGATGCGAGCTAGCGGCGAACGGACAACAAAATTGAAACAAATAAAAACAAAAGCCAAATGCGTTAGGTATTACACTGTGCCTATGCACTAGGGTGTCTAGTATACCTAAGATCTAACCTAAACGCCTAGATGCGGGGTTTTCTACTAAAATAACTAGGTATTTAGGTGCGGTGCGTTTATTCCCAATAGAATAATAACAAAATTGCGAAACTACGACTAAGTGTCGATACGATACCTAACCTATGTATGTATTAGGTAGGTACGATGCGAGCCAGCGGCGAACGGACAACAAAATTCTGAACCTAAATTCCTAGATGCGGGGTTTTCTACTAAAATAACTAGGTCTTTAGGTGCGGTGCGTTTATTCCCAATAGAATAATAACAAACTACGAACTACGGCTAAGGATCCGGTTCGATCAGGACCAAAGAATGTTGGCGCGATTGGCCACGTGAGCTAGTGGACTGTATTATGCGGGGATGAAGTTAACTGTTCCATTGACGCTTTACACACAAACAAGACAGGTGATCGGGTTGCCGCGGATGTGATTAGGCATTGAATGCAACCCGAGAAATTAGGAGAGGATGCACTAACCTTTACTACGCCACGTGCTGTTTTATCATTTGCTGGCTGGGCCGTTGCACCGATCTTCTCTTCCTGGCTCAGGAGCTGCTGTCCACATCACTAAATCACTTGAGGGACACACGAGAGGCACAATCCGATCGGTAAAGGTCTATGAAAGCGGTTAAAATACAACAAATATTATTCATTTCTGAGAGACGCGCGCGCCGCCGCCATTGCGCTGGCTAGTTCAAAGCGGGACTGCATAAGCTATTATATATATATAAGACTGCATATTGCTATCTTTCACTTAGAGGTAGTGCGGGAGGGGAGATGGGTACAGGAAGCGTGTGTTTCCGCGTCAGAAAATACAGATTCTACCATCGGCGCAACCAGGTGGTATGACAGCGGTTCGACACTGCTTCAGTATTGAGGATGTTATTCCATCACAACCAACGGCACAACTGTTGCGTAGTAGTAGAATGTGGGATTCTATTTCCGCTTCGTCCACTGAGAGCAGGACCAACGAATTAACTGGCGTGGGATGAATTTTAGTTGCATCTGAGGGGGTATCTGAGACATTCAGTGGTGTTATCTTTGACGCCAAAGACTTTCCAATATTAGTATAGTATCCAAGTTTTACAAGGAGGTAGGACATGACGGTATCTCCCGTCCAAAATTGAGCAGTCCGTCTGGGTAAGTACCTCCGCCCTACAGAAAACCCCGGCTATAATAACCTTGTGTTGTGTTCCCGGCGGTGAGTAGGGTAGCCAGAGCTCACTGGAGAGGTTTTGTGCTGTCAGTGGGAAGACCAAAGGCTTAAATTGACCCCGCTGACTGGTGGGGGCGTGAAATGTTGGCGCGGTGGTCAGGGAGACCCGGTGAAACGGTTATCCGCTGGCCGCCCGCAGGCTGTACGGTTCCCGAACCTGGGGATTACTTAATCTCCGCCCCAGGAGGCTGAGCCAGCAGCCTGTGTAAAGTTCCCGGTGCTGTAGCCGTGCCGGAGGAGGAAACCGGAGTGGACTCGGCTTCAGTATCTGGGAGGGGCCCGGGGGCCCTTCCGCCCACCGCGCCAGCCAGTCACACAACCCCAACTTGTCTGTGAGGGTGGGACGCCTTGCTTTGTCTTCTACATTGGAGGCACAGAATCTCTTCTTACCTTCTCCCCCCCCCTCCCCCCAACTCAAACATGAAATTTAAAAAAGGCAAGAGTAACGTTACCACAGCGGCTCCATCATCCACAGTTAATGTGGATTTCTGCAACATCAGGGACCTACACTCCAACCTTAACGCGGTCCATCTCCACTTAGAGACCGCGCAGCCTACCTTGCTTTTTCTGACGGAGACGCAAATATCATGCCCGGCCGATACAGCCTACCTAATGTACCCCGGGTACAAACTCGAGCACAACTTTATGAGTCGCGCCGGGGTATGCTTGTACGTCCGGGATGATATTTGCTGCCGCCGTCTCCATGGTCTTGAGGACAGAGACCTGTCAACTATATGGGTACGTATAGATCACGGTGGCCACACCCGTATCTATGCGTGCCTATACAGGTCTCATAGCGGTGACCTGGGCACGGCTCAACTGTTTCAGCATCTGCAACGGTCGGCGGACAGCGTAATTGAGCAGTACCCCACTGCGGATTTAGTATTCTTGGGGGACTTCAACGCTCACCACGTGGAGTGGCTGGGGTCTCCCAGGACTGATTTCGCGGGAAGGGCTGCTCACGACTTTGCCCTGACCTATGGGCTCTCTCAACTGGTACATTCTATCACTAGAACACCAGAAATTGAGACCCACAGAAGCTCTATACTGGACCTTCTTCTGACTACGCGCCCGGATGAATATTCCATAAGGGTGGAAGCACCTCTTGGTAATTCGGACCACAGCCTCGTCCGGGCGCAAGTGACACTCGCGCGGCCTGAACCACCGCGGTCACCTCAGTGGCGACACGTGTGGCACTACAAGTCGGCAGACTGGGACGGACTGCGAGAATTCTTCGCATCGTACCCGTGGAGGCAGCTTTGCTTCACTTCTGATGATCCAAGCTCCTGTGCAACAGCAGTTGCTGACGCGATTCTAGTGGGTATGGAATGCTACATCCCTAACCGCTGGGTCGCGACAGGAGCGAACAAACGCCCGTGGTTTAATAGGCCTTGCAGGGAAGCTAGAGACCGCAAGCAATCTGCATACAAGGCTTGGACCACGGCTCTTGCCAATAAGGATCCGAACATCGCTGAAGTGAAGCGGAAGTTGAATGCTGCTTCGAGGTCCAGTAAAAAGGTAACGTCTAGGGCAAAGTTTGAGTTCATCGGCAGAATTGGCGAACGGCTTGCGCGCTACCCATCTGGCAGTCGCGCATTTTGGTCGCTCGCCAAAGCTGCCGAGGGAAACTTCTGCCAGTCTTGCCTTCCGCCTCTGCAAAAATCCGACGGTAGTCTGGCCCATGGCGCTAAGGAGAAGGCCGATCTTTTGGGTAATCTCTTTGCGTCAAACTCGACTATGAACGACGGGAACGCCGAACCACCCATCATCCCCAGCTGTGGTGCTTCCATGACCGAAGTTAAAATCACGCAACGGGTGGTCCGGCGCGAGCTTAAGTCCCTAGATGTCCGGAAGTCGAGTGGGCCGGACGGTATACTGGCGATGGTGCTTAAGCACTGTGCCCCCGAGCTGTGCCCTGTACTTACACGCCTTTTCGCACTCTCATACTCCGCGCAGCAGGTCCCAGCCTCGTGGAAGACCGCATTCGTGCACCCTGTCCCTAAGAAAGGTGACAGGACAGATCCGACCAATTACAGGCCTATCGCTGTAACCTCCTTACTCTCGAAGGTTATGGAGCGTGTCATTAATACACAGCTCCTGAGATACCTTGAAGGAAACGATCTACTGAGCGACCGACAGTACGGCTTTCGCCACCGTCGCTCAACCGGTGACCTTCTTGTGTATCTCACAAACCGGGGGTCGCAAGCCATCGAGAGTCGGGGTGAGGCACTAGCGGTCAGCCTCGATATAGCGAAGGCCTTCGATCGGGTCTGGCACAAAGGTCTTCTTGCGAAGTTGCCGTACTATGGACTCCCCGAGGGACTTTGCGAATGGATCGCCAGCTTTTTGTCCAACAGAAGCATCCAAGCCGTCGTCGACGGCAGCTGCTCGGACCGCATGAACATAAACGCTGGTGTCCCACAAGGCTCTGTGTTGTCTCCGACGTTGTTTCTGCTGCATATCAATGACATGCTGTCTGATGGCTCCATTCATTGTTATGCGGACGACAGTACCGGGGACACGTGTTACACGGGCCGTGCAAATATCCCTCAGTCCGAGGTGGAGAAGAGTCGCGAACAACTTGTGTCTAAAATCGAGACTACTCTCTCTGGAGTATCCGATTGGGGACGACTAACCTAGTCCAATTCAACCCACTAAGACACAAGTATGTGTATTCACCGCTAAGAAAACCCCATTCGTTGTGGCGCCGCAATTCCTGGGCACACCGCTTACCATCTCCTCGAGTATCGGGATCCTTGGTGTCGATATCTCCAGCGACGTCCAATACCGAAGTCATTTGCAGGACAAGGTTAAGTTGGCATCAAGAAAACTCGGAGTGCTCAACAGGGCGAAGCAGTACTTCACTCCTTCTTTATAAAGCACAGGTCCGGCCTCACATGGAGTACTGCTGTCACCTTTTTGCTGGAGCACCTGCATACCAGCTTGACCCCTTCGACTCGTTGCAAAGACGGGCATTGAGGCTGGTTGATAATCCCATACTCGCAGGTAGAGTGGAACCTCTTAGCCTTAGGAGGGATTTTGCCTCACTGTGTGTGTTCTACCGCCTATACAATGGTTTGTGCTCAGATGAATTGTTTGACATGATGCCCGTAGCTACATTCTATCATCGCACCTCTCGCCATAGGCAGGGAATTCATCCCCACACATTGCGACCTGAGCCGGTGCGCACTGTGCGGTATGAAAGAAACTTCATCCCACGCACACTCAAGCTGTGGAATGACCTCCCTGCTGCGGTTTTCCCAAGCGCCTACAATATGGGGTTCTTCAAGAGGGGCATCAGAAGGTTTCTTCATGGTCGGCAGCACGAGTGTGACACCCCTGGTGTTGCATACGTCCATAGGCCACGGTAACCGCTTCCCATCAGGTGGGCCGTGTGCTTGTCTGCCAACTTAGTGGTATAAAAAAAAAAAATAGTAATTGCAGACTTCATTTATAGAGGACTGAGGGTCATCATCTAGTTTCAGCAATTCACTCGAACTGCTCTGTATTTTCCGCATATGGGTTATATCCTTGATTACATTCCATAGAGCTTTGGGATTCCCCTTTGCTTTTTCTAACTCACTAGTTTCATAAACTGCTTTCAAGTTTAAACTTGAAAGCAGTTTATGAAACTAGTGAGTCGTTACAAAAGTTCCGATAGCGAGTATATGTAATTTTCAGAATTATGTTACCTGGTGCCTCTTTTGTTTTGGTATGCATCTTATCACGGTTTGCGATACATTTTAGCAGGCCAGGAGTGATCCATGGTTTGATTGTACTTTGTTTTTTAGGAATTTTTATTGTTACTTGGTGTCTTGATATTATAGACGAGATTGTTTCACTGAATTTGTTCAGTGCCTCATTAGGATCTGCAATTGTATAAATACATGCAAAATCCGTTTCCGCTAATTCTTTCTTGACAGCTTCGTAATTTAATCGGGTTCCATAGTAATTATCCTTCCGAGATGGGTTACTATTTGCGATACTAAGTATTAGCGGTTTATGATCGGTTATATGGGATTCCAGAAGCACGGTGGTAGCGGGTAAATTAGTTTTTAAGAAAATATGATCAAGGCAGTTTTCGATTCTAGTGGGTAGCAAATGGGTGGGCAACAGACCGTGTGAAGCATTCAAGATTAAGTACTCGAGGCTGAACTGGTTTTTATTATCTTTTTTTATGTCAATATTCATATCTCCTATGAGCGTGATGTTTGGATATGAAGACAGTTCATTGTAAACTCCATTTAGGCCGGTAAAGAATTCTTTATGTTGTTGTTTATGGTTGAAGGATGGTGATCGGTAGATACCTACAATCGCCAATTTCTGGTCGATTTCGCATACAAGACCATCAGCGTGTCTAATAGTAGGTTCCCTCACAGTAAAGCTTAGGCCCTGCCTTATGTACATTACTACACCTCCGTTTTGGTGAGTAGGATGGAGGGGATAATGGGGATACTAGCAGTATCTAATTTCGGATACTAGTATTGTTATTGTCAAGAGTACCTGAAACCAGCGAGCACGTATGAAAATAATTATGAAAGTAGAAGAAGCGAGAGGTGTATGCCAGGATCGTAGCAAGTGGAAAACTATAGTCTTTGCCTACTCCGCTGGGAAGGAGGGGTAACTGTATACATGTACTCTTGTTAAAAACAGAAGTATGAGTAAATCTAGATAGATAAGTAATCCCATATAATTAAATAAACAAGCATCGCTGAAAGTTTAACAACTCGGCGTATTGACGGTTAATTTTTTGCATATTTCTGACCAAGTTATCTCAAATTTGTTCTCACATTGTTCGATGCCGGAGTCTTCTCAGATCGGGGCCGCGATTCGAACTGGTGCGGTGGTCCATTTGCTAAACTAGTCTTCTAAATATTTTTAAGTTTGACATTTTGTACCTACATATATACATACAAATAATCACGTCTTTATCCCCGGAGGGTTAGGCAGAGGTGAATTAACACCCACATTTAACCAGTAATTGTATTCGGTCCCACGTAATAGGAGGTGAGCCTATTGTCGTATTTCGGGCACTATTATTGACTGGAGCCATGCATCTGAGGCTGAGTCTAGGCTGTATATATCTGTTTCAGAACCCTATCCCTTAGTAGCCTCGTACTTCATCGCATGGTAAGAGATGGGGTGGTTCAACTTCTACTCTCCCGGGAACCAGTTGTAAGTGCCGTTTTAATGATCTAATACAGAATAAACGATTTTGGACTTGAACCTCAGTACTATTTGTCATCAAAACATCCACAAACATTTAATTTTGCACAAGTTTTTTTTTATTAACAATTTATTTAATATAAGCTGTGATTGTTAATTTGCCATGCATGCATTTTGTTTGACATTCATATACATATTTCTGTTTTCTTATGTAAGCAGAACAAAAAACAACAACAACAACACAGTAGTACGACTATAATTGTTTTGACTTTATTCGAAATGCTAAAACGGTCTGTGAACACAAAATAATAGGTTAGGTACATATGAAATTGCCGGTTTTTTGAAGAAATTGGAGGAAACCCAATTTTTAGTACTAACATTTTTGCATTGTTTTTAGGAATGACAAATCCAAATTTTATGAATTTTTTTGTTTATGAATGAGATAACATTAAGCTAACAAACACTTTCATTACATTTTTGAAAAGTGACAGCTGTAAAAAAGTAATACGAAATGTATCATCAAAATGGATAGCATTTAGGAAGTACTGTTTTTGAATATCGAATTTAATTTATCAAGCGGCCAATAAAAACAAAAATTTACTACAGAGTTGTAAAATCTTGAAACTCAAACAAAATATAAATAATGGCAATAGCTATTAAATTACAGAAATAACGAACTCATGAATCTGTAAGAAAATTTCGGCAATTTCATAGGTAAAGACCTAATATATATAATATATTACATAACATAGATTGGTCCTGTAATTTGACCTAAAAAGTTACATTGCGTAACGTTTGTGTCAATATTTTTTGCAGAATTATATTATTCAAAGGTTAACGAAGTTCGTAAGCATGATAATTAATAGGTACATAGACAGGACACCCTAAATACTAATTACAGAGAAGCAAACATCTCCTGTTTTTAAAGGTCACCGTGAGCCTGTTTTACAGGCAAACGAATCAGTATGCTTTTTGAGACGCATATGCCGACTTTTTGATCAATAGAAATAACATAACATTTTTGTAAGTGATCAGTGTTCCTCCTCAGGTTTCACCTCACTGGCGGTACATTGTGTATATGCATTTCAAATTAAACACACACGTTAAAGAGGAAGACTTCTTGAGGATGACATATTGTGTTATAAAAATCTTTGCCTTATAAAATGAAGTATGTCAATAACACTATAACGTTCCGTGAGATATTTTTATTAACATTTTACTGCTTTTGGACACTTTCCACAGACATGTAATATTCTTAACAAATTTTTCTTCACCTCCAAAGCTACACAACGTATTAGCATATATTTTGCGCACGCTTGCTCATACATAGCGTCAATTTATGACCATGTAATATCGGGACAATTGCCACGTGACGGAAACGAGACTGAGGGAATGTTACTGCGCGTCTCTCTAATTTATTAGACGTAATATTTGGGCCCGACCGACGTTCCCAGTTTCTAACTTTCACCTGATCTCCCTCAGTACATACAGCTTTAAGAGCATAATCTTTATTACCTCCTGTACTACTTACAAAGAGTTCCTTTATTTTATTCTCGTTGTGGCGTACGTAATAAATTCCGGATTACGTGTTGCTATGAAATATGCAGAGCGTCTGAGCGGGGACGAATGTATGATGTTTCTGTAAGCAGCGTTGCGAGCTTCAAATCACGTTGCGTTTATTTATTTTTTTATTTCACACTGAATATTTAGAATTCTGTATGCCAATGCAGAATATATTACTGTTTGAATTATTGATAGTGACATTCACACACCGCGCGTATGAATTACTAATTTAAATTGTGGTGTCAATCCCAAATACATAGTGTCGTTGCGATTTAGTCACATTATTCCTGCATCGTAAATTGCTGAAAAGTGTCTATTCTTTAGAGTACAATTTAATGTATACTGTGACATGTTCATTAGTTGAATGACTTGCAACAATTCTGCTGGCTCATTGTGGTTTTTGAAATTACACATCACCATTGAAAAATAGGTCAATGCGCCCTCTGAGGACATGCTTTGTTGTAGGATTACCGTTAAGGCGAACTATCTTTGAATTTTATTAGATGTTATTTAAGAAGAAAATGCTACTGTAACGTGTTTTTATTGAAAACGAAACTGAATTTCAGATTCGTAATTTCCATCAAGATTGATTACGTTTTCATTAATTTAAATTCAAATTATCTTTGAATGCAAAGGTTTTAATGATTCCATTTACAAATGAATCAAAACCTGATTAATGGAGGTTCATTATCAGTTAACTTTGCTAAATGAATGCACGAGTAACGTGGATAATGTGCCAACATTAATGAGGCCGACATTTAATAAAGTAGCGTCAATGAAACAGAAACATGGAGTGTGTCAGTTTGTCATGCCGCGGAAGTTGTAAAAGTCAACTGAGGGAAATGGGCTGTACTGTTATATTCAGTGACAAAAATATATATTATGAATGTGCGGAACGAGCACTTCACGCGTGACATAATTTGATATCGCTAGGTTTGCCTGTTGAGAAAAATGAAGCAAACACGTAATACCCTTTAATAATAAAATAACAGATTCTTATAAACTAGGTACTTAAATAGTTTACATAAGAGAAAAAATAATGGTGTGGTGTATAATATGCGAAACGAAGTTTTCCTTAGATTCATGACCGTGCGGGTGGTGGGTTTCCCCCTCTCTGCCACATCATATAGCAAAGAGAGAGAGAAACCCGAGCAGACCCTGAGACTTGTGACTCGGGGTGTATGCTTAAGGGGCCCTTTGTGACGAACATCATTCAGGATAAAATACATAAACCGGTTTATAAGCTCACTGCTCATTACAGATAGGTATTATTGTAGTTGTTGCTCCTAAAACATGCTAAATTGTATGCTTTGTGGTAGTTGTGTTTATGGCCAGTGGAGAGTATTTAAACTTACTAAATTTTTCCGATTAAATTCATATAAATAGTTAACATAATAATTGCTTCATCGGAAAATTTATTAGTTATACCGCCACTAACCTACCGATAATTCAATGTTCAACATTGAATTATCGGTAGGTTAGTGGTTAAAGAGTCGGCCTTACGATCAAGTTTCGGGTTCAAAACCTGAACACTGCCTACACGAACCCACTCCCTACACAAGCAATTTAGCTTAGCTGAAGGGGTTAACGGGAATACTAGTAAAAACTATTACTAGTACCCATATTGATAACTCACTTGTACTTTTCCACGTTACTAATTAAGTAATGTGGAAATGTACAAGTGAGTTATCAATATATGTACAAATTCCACCAAGTGCCATCAATTAACAGTATAAATAGTTACTAGTACCTATACTTGTTATATGAAAGAAGGAAATAAAAGAAATAAAAGAAATATCTAAACTATCATGTACATTAGTATTAAAGTCACGTTAGGTATCCAGATGATTTCAATACTAATATACCTATCTATATATTTTACTCAATAGTTCACTTTACTCCACTTAAATATATGTTATCAATAAATTCTGAGGCTCTGTATTTCAAATTAGGTTGAATACATTTCAGACTATAGTACGTTAGACAAGGCCTTTCCTTCCTGTAATAGTACTTCAATTTGTTTAATCTTCCAAAGACGTTAACAATAGCTCTGTCATCATTATCATATCAAAGGGAGATAATTGAAATCCATAAATGATGGTGAACTCGCAATTGTACTCAAAGGCATTTAGAATTTAAATTGGTGGTCATGCTTGTTGTGTTTCACGGCCGTTACAGCAATTACTAAGCATTGAGTGATTGTGTTGTCTATTTGCGTTTATACAAGCAAGGCAAATTATCTCAAAATTTCATATTGTGTTGTTGTGGTACCACTGGCGTGATAGACATTCCTGTAATCCCGGAAATATATTTTGCTAAGCCAAATGGCAGCTAGTTTTGTTCAGCCGTTTTTGCGTGAAAAGTAACACATCTATACATCCATTTATGTTCTTAGATGTTCACAAATCAATATAATATTAGTAAAATGTACTTCTAGTCATAGTCCACAAAATAATTATGCAGATAAGGGAAGAACAATGATTGGGAAAGCACTTTAATATGTTGAATACGGTTACCGTCGCTTATAGACCTTTAGTAACAATATATCTGAATGTAATTTTTTTATATCACTTGGTTGGCAGAAGCACAAGACCCAACTGATGGAAAGTGGTTACCGTGGCCTATGGACGTGTGCAACACCAAGGGAGTCACAATCGCGCTGCCAACCACAGGGTTGGCAGCGCGATTGTGACTCCCTTAGTGTTGCGCTGACGGCACAAAAACTCTTGTGCTTACAGAAGCACAAGAGTTTTTGTGCCGTCAGCGTAAAAGACAAAGCAGGACAAGCTTTTGGTCTTCCCACTGACAGTACAAGACTCTCCAGTGAGCTCTGACTACCCTACTCACCGCCAGGAACACAACACTTAGTTATTATGGCCGCAGTATTCTGTAGGGTGGAGGTACTGCCCCAGTCAAACTGCTCAATTGGACAGAAATACCGTCGTGTTCTAGACATTGTGTTATAGACATTTACAACTAGTATTTTACGTGTTGTGAATACATACTTTGGCTAACCGACCTACTTATAATTTTATCATCTTTAGTAACAACATTATGTTCACCATCCACGACTCGCCTGCTTTGTCATACCTTACACAGTATAATGTACAAAGATAAATACACTGCTCTGCTGCACTGCTCATTAAAAAAGCCAAATATGTTTTTCAGAACTTAATTGGGCATCGCTACGACAACATGTTACAAAGGAAACCTGGGAATAATGAAAATGAAAAGGCTTAATGTAATGGTATGAGGACTTTATTTGGTAGCTTCAATTGCAATGGCATTGATATATGTATAATGTTTTTTACTAGAGTATTGATATTGAACACGATTTTGATATTGTCATGTTACGTAATGAGCATAAAATCCAGAATATACACCAGAGGATATCCTCGGCTTATAATAATATACACATCAATTGCTTTAATAAATAGAAATAGAAATAATTCAAGTGACTTGACGCATAATGAACACTAATTCCAACGCAATTACCCTATAACATACATACATATAATCACACCTTCATTCCCGGAGGGTTTTTTTTTTTTTTTTTTTTTAATTTATTTGGATAAACAAACAGCGGTAAATTACATTAATGGTGATGAAACACAGCTCAAATAGTATTATCAAATTTACCCCCCACACCGTTTATCACAAATTGAATTTATGGAGAACAGAGCACAACAGTAAATGAAGTAGACACGTTGAATTTGCTATGTGATAAATCATTACATTGTGTTCCTAGCACTTATTATTTTAAACTTAATCGCTACATTGTGTTCACGACACTAATATTTCAAATTGAATTGTTACATTGTGTTCCTGGCACATCATATTCCAAATTGAATCGTTACATTGCATTCCCGGCTGACCATTACTAAATTGAATCGTTACATTGCACTCCTGGAACTTAATATTTCTAAATTGAATCGCTACCTTGCACTCCTGGCACTTAACACTTCTAAATTGAACAGTTACATTGCACTCCCGGCACTTAAAAATTCTAAATTAAATCGTTACATTGCACTCCTGGCACTTAACATTTCTAAATTGAGTCGCTACATATTGTTCCTGGCGCTCAACTGCTCCAACACTTGTCTCCTAAACGTACCAGGACGCGCTGCAGCCACGTCAATAGAATTAAAGTTCTCGTTATAAGACTGTACAATACTTTGCAGAGGCGAGCGTTTACCGGAATTGGTGCGGCATCTGGCAGTAGCAAATAGTTGACACGGGTTACGGCAGTGAGTCCTAGTAGGCACCCTATAACACAGCTTATTGACAATTGGAGGGCAGTCATATCTATTATGACATAAATCGTACAACAACATGGCTTGAAGCTGAGTGCACCGTTGCTTAAGAGTTAAAAGTTTGTATTTGTCCAGTAATTGTTCGTATGTCAAGTAATGGCGACAACATCTGTACTGCATACATTTCAAAAATTTACTTTGAACTCTCTCAAGGGCCTCAACACACTTCTGGTACTATGGATTCCAGATGCATACACCGTATTCAAGTTGTGAACGTACAAGAGACTTATACAGGTAAAGATATGTGGAGGTTTGAGTGAACTTGGCACTTATGCGCATTACATAGCCGTACATTTTGAAAGATTTATTTATTATGTTATCGACATGCAAATTAAGGTCCAATCTACTATCCAAGGTTACACCAAGGTCCCTTATACAGTTCACTATTTTGAGTTGTTTGCCATTCAATCTGTAATCCGAAATCAAATTGTTCCTCCTCTTCGTGAAGGTTATACTGTTGCATTTATTGATACTAAGCTCCAGTTTATTACTGGTGCAATAAGATGAAAAGCGATCTAGATCGGATTGAAATTTAGCTTGATCATCCTGATTTTCAATTATATGGTACATTTTCAAGTCGTCAGCATACAAGAGGTAATTACAAAATTTGAAACAATGACCTACGTCATTTATAAACAGATTAAACAGTAACGGGCCCAGGATGGAGCCCTGAGGCACGCCTGACGTTATGGAAACAATATCGGACTCAAAACCATTCATGGCTACCCTCTGCGTACGATTCATAATATAGGACTTGAACCAGCGCCACAAGCTGCCATGTATACCATTAAAAGCAAGTTTATCCAATAATATTTTGTGATCCACCCCATCGAAAGCCTTTCGAAAGTCCGTGTACACGCTATCGATTTGTTTGTTAGCATCTAGACCTTCAAACAGATAGGTTGTGTAAAGTAGTAAATTTGTGGTAGTAGATCGGCGTTTCACAAATCCATGTTGTTGTGGTATAATGATGTTATGTAACAAGGGATATATTTCGTTATGCACTAGTCTCTCGAAGAGCTTAGAAAGGGTAGGTAGTATCGATATTGGGCGATAGTTTTCGACAGAGGCACGGTCCCCACCCTTATGAACTGGAACAATTCGTGCTGATTTCCAAATACTTGGAAATGCACCCTCCAGCAGACATGAGCTGAACAACCAATGCACGGGTTTATATATTGTATGTGCAGTTGCTTTGAAGAAAGAAGGTGGTATATAATCTACTCCAGAGCCCTTGGATACATCCAGGGACTTTAGTTCACCTAAGACGCTTTTTTCTGAAATATGTATACTATTAATGGTTAAATCAGACAGTGGATTACCCGACATATCAAAAACACAATAATCCTCCGTAACATGCGTTGGTTTAAACACAGATTTGAAAAATGAGGAGAGATATTGACACATTTCGGCTGGATCCTGGGTTTGGAGGTTGTTATATGTTATCCTACTTGGGAAGCTTGCTTTAGGTCGCATACTATTGGCATAAGCCCAAAAGAACTTAATATTTTCCCGAATACTAGATTCAATTAATTTAATATATTTTGTATAACACTTGGTTGATTCGGATTTAAAGCGGGCTCTGTACATCGCAAATATTTCATAATCAGATTGATTTTTATATTTTTTCCATTTGATCCATGCCTGATTTTTATTTTTAAAGATATGTATCAAGGCCGGAGAGAACCATTTTGGAAAACGTGAGGGCTTTATTAATTTTGTAGGGACATATTTCTTAATAATGCTATATATTTTCTCATAAAATAAAGACACCCAATCCTCTGCATTTCCCTCCGCGAACAGATCCAGCCCGTCCGTTTCCCTAATTTCATTATTTATAGCATCATAATCCGCACTATTAAAGTTGAACTGAGTACGGGGCTTACATGCAAAGGAGGATGTATGTTGATGTTGACAGTCAATAGGCACCAGTGCAATAAAGACAGGATGGCTTGTATTGGGCTTTACCAAGGGCAACTGTGTATCGAGTGTTTCTGTGTTAGGTACATTAGTAATTAATAAGTCTAATATATTTTTTTTGGCGTTTTCAAACCTATTGTACTGATAACAATTCATCATATTCAGAAAATAAATCAGTTCCCTATCAGCTATACAGGCATGGCCATCAACTATCGGTTCTAGGTGCGTGCCACAGTTGCGCCATTTAATTGTTCGGTGGTTATAATCCCCCGCGATAATAAACTCATTAATATCTGGCATTTGTAGTATACTGGCGAGGAGATTAAAGTGCCATTTGTAGGTGTCAGCATTTACGTCCGGTGGTATGTATACAGCACTAATAATGCATCGAAACCTACGCGCACGCAATTCGATTGAAACATGATCTACCAGCGAAGTGCGTGCAGCAGGCATATCAGTAGCAGCTCGCTGCAAGTGCGTTGCAGAAAGTAGTACCACACTGAACTCACCCCCCCACCGTCCAGGCGGCCGGCCGCGGCGCGATCGCGATGGCATCGAAACACTTGATATCGGTTATCTATGTATTCATTATCTTGCACATCCCCATGCAGCCATGTTTCGGTCAAGATAATTATATCATAATTGTTAGACAATGTGTTCATGTAAAGTGTATGAAGTTTGGTTCTCAAACCTTGGCAATTCTGGTAATATACGGATAATGTACGGCTACCCATAACCGAGAGGAAGAACAATCAACATCATGGTTACAAAGTAATGGAGCAACCCACTGTATTGTCTGATACGTTTCAAGCTGGTCCCTATTTTAAACTGTAGGTATGAAATAATATAGCTCAGTAGAACGCAAGGGCTGCACCAACAACAACAATCACCCATTCCAACAATCACCCTACCACTCATGCTACATCCGGAATCCACCACAGTCGACCGTTGCCTCACAGTGATCTTACCCCGAAACAATACAATAATGAAAATGTTTCCACCATCACAGTATAAAACAGTAAACAAAAACATTTTCTGCAAACCACACGGCACACTCACACATTTCCCAGCACTAACGAGTATTAAATTTATAAAAAGTAGATTATTGCTTAATTCGTATGTTTTTTATGAGATTCACTTATCCCACTATTGTTCACGTATATTTCACAATATATCCGACTACAGTCAGTTATAGACAAGCGTAACAGGCATATCTTTTCAATTCTCGCCGTCATATAGGTACGAAAACAAGTCACAAAATCTATAAATTAGCCAAGACTTGACATAACACAGTATCACAATAAGAAGCATCAGAAAGCACATACACACAACATTGCTCCCAATCAGCTTTAGGTAAATAGAAATTACATGATATAATACATTTTTTTACACTAATACGCAGTATAAATGTTATGTATTCGATACATGGCACGTAAATGTATTGAGCGGCAACGGCATACATTATACATGGATATTCTGCAGACATATTCTGCAGAATATCCATGTATAATGTATGCCGTGTGGCCCCCAAATCCCGATGGCTCCCACAACAAACCGATAGTTTATCCATTGTTATCTGATAACAAACCACAAAGGTACCGTGACAAAGTTCGCGCCCGTCCGGTAGTCGGTAACGAGCAATTATATGCCATAATACTCATACGCCCACCATACGCAGAGGTCAGTGCCATAAGCATAACACAACATTTACAATATGATACCTTATCGTATAAATTATTTTCGAATAAATATATCATAGGTTTACGTGCCGTTGTTCTAAGTTTCATAAGGATACAGCCACATCCACCACCAGAAACACAAATAACATAAAAATACCTACATATCACACACATAATACTGTAATTATTATCATGATAGATTTTTTGTATTTTAGCCATCGTAGACATAAAGCAAAAGTTGTTTGATTTATATTTGTTATATATTCTTTCGACACAGTAGTACATAATGTTACTTAATTTTGTTGATGTCAAGTTGCGAGCGAATAGCGATGGCGGGTGACGTATTTTGTTTACGTACCAGTATAATTCCATGTTTGACCCACACGTATTTATAATTATATTTCTTAGCAGAATTACGGCAATGGCGAAATAAAATTTTGTAGTTGAGAGTTAAATGTTCATTTACGTAGATAGTGTTAACTTGTGATCCACCTACACCTAGCTGCGCGCTGTCCACTCTTTTTATAGTACGGTATGCAGAAATAATATTATCACGGAGCATTCTAGTTGTGAGTTTTAGTATAATATTCTTCGGGCGCGTGTTGTTATGTTCCGCATGAGGCACACGGTGAACAGCTGCAATGTCCGCTGCTAGAATTGGCTGCTTGATCGCCTTCCCTAGGCATTCTACAATACTGATAAGGTTTTCACCCCGCCGCTCCGGCAGATTGCTTATTTCAATGTTGCATTGCCGTGAATGTTGCTCCATTGACTCAATTTTGTGTTCCAAAGCATTTATCTGAAGTGTGTAGTTACTATTATTCGCGTTAGTACCTTCTAAGGTTTTTAGGCGGTCCTCATAACATTCCTGACGCTCAGATACAAATGTTTGGCTATTTTCAATGGCCGTGATCCGACTAACAGCATTTTCTAAAGAAGTATTGATAGTGTTGTAATCAGAGTTTAGTTTCGTAATGTTCATATTTATCTCAACTAACACTGATGAAATTTTCGCCAACTCTTTAGAGATAGCAGCATTAACCGCCGATGTAACGCAGCTTGTAATAGAATCAGTGACGGCCTTGTTCCATACCGATAATTGCAAGTTAAATTTTTCGTCGAGACGCGCCATAATTAACCCTTCATCCATGGAATCCGGTGACTTACGTTTGCGGCTGCCAGTGACGGATTCATCACCTTCCAATTTATGTTCCTTTCTGACTAATTGAATAGTATCTGTACAAATCTTATTAGGTGGTGTGCGTTGTGTATTCATTGCAATTATAGATGTATCAAAATTATCGTGAGTGCGATGAAAAATATGCAGCTGTCCTTTATCACAGGGGGGGTGAGGCATATACTCCCCGTTGTCGCGGACGCACGATGCGTTGCTAGACAAAGACAGCAACAGTCGCCGTGATCAATCAATCCACACACTAATTTAGCACTAATGGTTGTTATCACTTGAGTGAAATTTCTTTACACAAACTTTAATATTTAGAGAAAAATCTATTACATTTCTGCAACACTACTGTTCTCGACTTGAGCCCAACGATGAATGATGGAGGGTTAGGCAGAAGTGAATTAACACCCACATTTCACCAATCATTGAATACGGTAACATGTAGTAGGAGACCGTATAAGAATCACAATTTAAGTTAGAACTAGTTTTTCCTTATTAAAACTATAATATTCATAAGTACGAAAGTAATTCTATCTATTTGTTAACTTTTCAACTCTTTTTATTGAATGCCTTTGTTAAAATTAATTTCCTAAATGCTTTTGTTAAAACTAGAATTCCCGAATATGTAGGTACTATAAATCCGATTCCTCTCCATTGTGTGTGAATTTAAATATTACGATGTTAATTCTACTTATAACTAGGTTTTTAATATTACATAATATAATTATAGAAAACGATGGTATGATAATCCCAACATATTACGAGCCCGCCATTTTGCAGTTAAGCGATAGTAATAACATAAGTGCACCACTCCAGTATATGTAGGTATAAAGTTTGAATCAGAAAGCCGTATCCCTCAAACTTCTCCTTAACTTTGAGTAATAAAGCCTCCACTGGTGAATAGTTTACAGCTTATAGGGACTAGTTTCCTTAACTGATTCTAAGATTCTAGGTGAATATGGGTATATTAAATGAAGTACGTCCTGAATCTAAATATTTTTTTATTAAATCTTATTAAGGTTTTTCCGGGGACGAGTTGGGGACTCTGTCGTCCCCACACTCGAAGAGGGCCAGATCCAGACAGATCGCCCTGGGTCGGCCGGGGTGTGAGGGATATTCCTGTCAACCTCACCTTCGGCAACCAACAACGACCCAAAGGCGCCGTGCGTTTTAGTCGGTTCAAGTCTGACTTAACCTCTTCCACCGGCGCCGGCGGGAGGTATCCGAGGGGATATGTCCCACGTAAAAAAGGGTATATGTATATAAGAGTGCGTAATAGAATCTCTGTTTGTTTTATTGGAAGGAGCAATATGGAAAATAATGGGTCAAACATTAATTTCATAATATTATTTTCACACAATATATGTTAAGATTTTTTAGGTATAATAATAACTAACCTAAATTAAACTGTCTATGTTTTAGATTAGTTTAGACAACAATTTACACTTGAAAGAGAGATATAATTTCTTAGTTGCAAATAATATAGTAAGATACTGTTTTTATCTACTATCATATTACGTACAAACCTAGTACAAGATATATTATTAACTCCTGAAAGAAATAGTCCTTTTGAAAGAGTTCACCGAATTTATTTCTCCAAATTATGTTAGGTGATCCGTGAAATTGTTAGATTTTTGGCGCGACATTGCTCTGTAAATACGATATAAGTAGAAGAATATGTTCCAAACTCTTTCATAGTTTTTCACATACACATTACGATGCGGAAAAAAAGTCTTATTTGTTCAGTGATCGAAGTATCTTGCGGACATATGGCATTTGGTGACACCTATTTATTTCCGATCACAATCTTCGTAATCGAAAGTCCACGAGACATCTCGATGGATTCCACACTATATTTACCAACTAACTACTACAAAAAGCACTCCAACTGAAACGTGTGTTTACTTTGGAACGTATGTTATATAGTTATATATGATTTTGTGAGTTACGACATCTTCTTTGTTGCTAGGGTTGTAGTTCTTCATTATACACGTTACAAGAAATGTTTTAAGGAAATTTATCTTTGCAAGTTGAGCTACTCATGTTTCCTAGTTACTTTATAATTTATTAGAAGGTGCTTTACCACTCAGTAGGTACTTTATAAAAGGTAAGAACGTAGTGATTTAGGTAGTCGGACCAATTTCAGGCCAACGTCGAGTAATCAAAGCGGGAGCATTGCACTATTTCCTTCCACAGACACAGGTGCTTTTTAGGTGTGATTTCTGTACTTGGATCTCGAAACTTTTGATACATCAAAATGAAAACTAATGGAGCACTACATTATTAGTGGTTTAAGAAATACATAATGTATTTATTTTATCATTAGCAAAGCCGAATTGTGTTTGATTAACAATAATTATAATTATTATTGATCAATAATATATTACAGCATTGATTTGTTGGTAATATCTGTTACATGCAGCAAATAAAAGAAAAATACAACCAGGAATTAAATTATTAAGGTAAATAAATTTAAAACTAAAACCCGACTACTGAAAAGTCACACTTTAAAATGTATTGTATTAAACAAGAAAATATCGAGGATAGCCGTGGCCGTAAGCCACTTTTCCCTAGAATGTGTTGTTTTGTTAGAGTAAGAGGCACACGACCACGTATTTTCGTATCTTTGATATTTTCTTGTTTACTACATTTTAAAGCGTGATTTTTCAGTAGTCGGGTTTTAGTTTTAAACTTATTTTTATTTATATTATTTTAGAGCAAGCAAGGGCTATAATTTATACATATATTCAATGTGCTTGTTAAGCCCTTTTAGATGATACCAAACACGGTACATTTATCACAAGTTTATTTTTTAACACTGTTTTTATGACTGCTAGAGGGCGCTACATTAGATTCAGTGATACGGCATATAACCTATAACAAGCAGACGATCAAGACGCTTCTAATGATACCTCATTTGTCAAGTTACAAATAATTAACCTAAGAGGTACTTTATGTCAAATTATTTACGCCAATGACAGGAATAAAATACAGTACCTCGGCTCAAGGGCCACGGACGTAATTAGCGTTGCTAAGATAAGGTAATTAGTTTTGTACAAAATATTATATACTATACTTGTGTAAATAAACAATGACAAAAATCAAGCTGACTCATACTTTCATCAGAGTCTGTATGTACAGATTAGGGTAATAAGATTACTTATTCAATCCGCTATTCATGCCATTCATATTCATCGAATCGCACAGAGTAGATCAGGGATTACTAAAAGCGAGATATTTATGGAATTACTAAAATGTTTTAATATTACTTTCACAGAGATGATAAAGAAGTTGTCTGAGGATTATTCCTGTGCGAATTATTTAGAATACTATAACTAAGTTTTGAAGCTGAGAAGCTGTTATCGTAAAAGCTTTTAAACATTAAGTTACTGTAACTAACTTAACTAACTTTACTTGAGCGATCCAAGTACAGAGTTAGTGCATCAGATATTCAATTTTGCGTTACCAACGACACCGATGCAGATTTTCTTCAAAAATTCAAACTATTTATTCTACATCAGAACGTTTTAGAAAAGGAGCTATATTTTTTTTTTTCAAATTTGTGTAAGGCACTACACCTTTCCTTATAATGTGCGTACCCCATTGGGAAAGAGGAACGTGACTGTATGTTGTATGTGTAATTCTGTGAAAGTGTTTATACTTTACGTGCGCAAAATCCCCGCGGATACCCCCCACCGGAGCCGGTGGAAGAGGTTATGTCGGACTCGAACCGACTAAAACGCACGCCACCTGTGGGTCGCTTTGGTTGACGAAGGTGAGGTTGACAGGCATATCCCTCGCACCCCGGCTGACCCAGGAAAAGGTTCGTTCATCGACCTCTGACGCCCAAGTTGCCTTCGTACGCGGGCAGCTTGGTTTGCGATCCTTCGTCGCTCCCGTGAAAGTGTTTATACTTAGGTGCAGATTAAATTCAATTAAATCTAATATTCTGTATAGACAATATTCAGTTTTCATTTGAACTTATCAGGTGAATAGGAATAAGAAAATGAAAAAAAGAAATTGCTATCAACTTAAAGCGTTCTCCTTTTACTGATGAAAATTTATTCAAATTTGATCAATGTTTTGTTGTTCCAAAAATGTTGTGAGATGGGTAATGATGATATCATTCTTGTATTTTTAATAAATAGTTAATTGAAAATCAAAAGTATCTTCTGAAAGTAATCCCTTCTTACTTTTTTCTTCGTCTTTATTCCGTTAGTAAGTATTAAGTTTTATTCGAGTTAATGTTTTATTTAGGTGGCAGACAAGCACACGGCATGGTCCACCTGATGGGAAATGGTTACCATGGAATATGAATTCTGGCTTTGATTTAGGTTAATTGTTGGATATTGTATTGATTATTAGATTATTTAGATAGTTCTTTAGTACAATATAGAATAAAAGTTACCACACAAGTCACGGCCACCGAACAGGGCCTCGATCCTGTTAAAGCAAAACGACAGTCATACCACAGACTGCTAAAAAATTCATTTAGTATTAGACTTTAAAGCAATGCTGTTAAAGTTCAATATTAAAAAAATTTTTGCAGAGTAAATGAAAACGTGTAATGAAACTCTATTCATTTAATTTTGATCTTTAAAAGCATATGCATAAAGTCTAACATTTAATATCATTTTTGCAGTGTAAAGTATGACAGTGGATTTGCTTTAGAAGAATCGAAGGCCAGATATAGTACTAGCCAAGATGATGAAACAACCTCTGTAACGTGGCGGTAGTAAACGTAGCCGCCAGGTTCAATTCCCGCTCAGTGTCTGGTCGTGCCTCGGAGAGCACGTTAAACCCTCGGCTCCGTTTGCCATAGGAATATCTATGGCAGTCGTTACTTGTAATTAGGGCCCTAAAAATTCCAACAATAGGTTTAACTGCAATACTTCGATATCACGGTTGTGCAGGTCAGATGACAGTCACTTCACGGAAAATATTGAAGTTTAGCCAAGTCTGGGACTAACGCTAGGATGACAAAGAAGAAGAAGGTGATGAAACACCGTGCAGTTTTAGACCATTCGAGTGCGATATATTCAGTCCATTGCTGACTTAAACCTTGGAGTGTTTTCAAGCCTAATAAAGCTTCTCAGAATTCTAAAAATCATATATGTATTTAAACTATCATGGTCACCCACATAAGTATGTGAGTAACAATGATAGATAATCTAATAAACTATCATGGTCACTATGAACACGAAGTGCTTGCAACAGTGCCGAAATATCCAAAACTCCAAACAATGTAACATGGTAAATATTCCGATTATTTTGATTCTAAAAACCAGCTTGGCTTCCAAGATTCCTCATCATACATCATAAAGAATACTTGTAGTATATATTTGATACAAGAACCAATTCACTATATGTGGGAGAAGGCTTATAAAGGATGATGGACCTATAAATAATAAATACCTTGGCACGTCCGCTTTAATAACCTCTAACACACAAAAGCTTAGACATTCTGGGTTCCTTAGACGTCCTTCCTGGTTTTAGTCATGAATATTAATATCTCAGTATCGTTAGGGGACATGGCGTCTATGGGAACAAGGGAATAATTCATAAACCCAATTCTACTCATAGCCAATGGTTTCGTTTACAAAGCCGATCATTTGTAAGACAAAACGAAGCGTTTATTATTGGATTTTGAACAAACAATAATAGCATTATGATTTAATTAGAATGGTTATTCGATACCGGGTGATTTTTCCTTCAATTTTCGTTTTCTTATTATTTTGTTTTGATGTTATTGTACGATTGTTTTTATTGAAATGTACGAGTTTTTATGGTAATTGGATGAGGAAGTAATTGTATCCATATCGGGAAATAAATTGGGAATTACAAAAGTCGATTATGCTAGGGTTACAGTGATATATCAATAATTACCGCCATAATTTCAACAACGCCTAGTTGTAGCAACGATTTGTGGCCAGAATTTTATAATGGCAATTATTTTTCTTACATATTAATTATTGAAATGACATTGACAGTTCACAATGCCATAATTATGGCAGTATCAGCCCGGTAGACGGTAATTTAGTATAAGAGAATACAAGTATAATATTTTGAAATGAAGGTGGGTTTTTGGGGGCCTGTCAAAATCTCCATGTGCCAATACAACCTCATCTGCAAGCAGATAAACATACTGGCCCTCAACTCTCCTAAAGCAAAACCATTGTCATACCACGCACACTGCTACAAAACCAATCAATTTTAGGCTTTAAAGCAATGACGTTAGAGTCTGAAATTAAAAGTTTTTTTGCAGAGTGAATAAAAAAGTATAATGAAAGTCTTTTCACACTGTTAATACTGTTGATTGATGGCGCTTGGTGGATCCCTTCTACACCTATTGAATAAGATACTTTGTATTTTTCCACTATATTTTATTTTTCACCTGACCGGTTTCGCCTCACGGCATTCTCAAAGGTTGCTATGATATTGTCACTTTTCACTTTACTTTCCATTTAATTTTGAACTTTACGCATATAGAAATAAAGTTTAAAGTTTTGCTTTTTTCGCAGTGACTGTGGTATGAAAGTAGTTTTGCTTTAATAGAATCAAGGGCCTGATTGATGGATGAGACTCTGGCGCAAACTTACCTCTAAGGGTTGGAATGTCAGTAGCGGTTATTCCCATACAAGCTTTAGTCAAACCAAAAGACGAAGAAGGACTAAGTGGAACACGGGTTCTGAGAAGAAGGCCTCGGATACATCCGGGTACTACCAAAATACCATCATTTTGTATACGTAAAATTATTTGAGTAATCATCTCACAAAGTCCCCACAGATACCTCTCCACCGGAGCCGGTGAGAGAGATTATGTCGGACTCGAACCGACCAAAACGCACGCCGCCTGTGGGTCGTTTTGGTTGCCGAAGGTGAGGTTGACAGGTATATCCCTCGCACCCCGGCCGACCCAGGGCCATCTCTCACGATCTGGCCCTCTTCTCGGGTGTGGGGACTACAGAGTCCCCGGAAACGGGGAGGCGTGTCAGGCGCGCCACAGTCGCGGCCTGTTTCTGCCAGGGTGACAGGCGGCTCCACCTGTCTCCCCCAGGCCGGCGCTCATGGGGGCGGAGGTCGTTCATCGACCTCTGACGCCCGAGTTGCCTTCGTACGCGGGCAGCTTGGCTTGCAATACTTTGTCGCGCCCGCTGCCGCTCCCGCTGCCGCTCCCGCTGCCGCTCCCGCTACCGCTCCCGCTGCCGCTCCCGCTGCCGCTCCCGCCCCGCCTCCTCCTTCACGAGCATTACTTGCTCGCAGAAGGAGGCGCCGGCCGCCCACGCATCCGCGTAGCAGACCATCACTGCGAGCAAGGTGGAGAGCGTGAGAAATCATCTCACGTACTAAGCACCTTGCGTCTTTCAGTTCATTAATTGTATTTATTATGTGTTAACAAACGCGTACGTAATATTTATTTTATGCTGGAGTCAAGTTTAAAAGTAGAAAAAAATAAAAGAGGAGTGAAAATGAAAATCTGGTGTAAATGGTAGATTTTCACCAAATTTATATCCAAAACTTTAAATATTAATTTAAAACAGCAGTTGAAATGTAACCAGCCGTCTCTCATAAAACATCAAAATAAAATAAAAAATTATTAATGAAATCAGGTGGATAAGCAAATTGCGCTCAAGTAAGTTATTTTAAAAATTTTAAATACCTTTTCGTGTATCGTCTTTGTAAATAACGATGTTTTACAATATTTGTAACAGAACTACACAGATGAAGATATAACGCCTGCTTAGTAGGTATCGTACCTATACAATCACCACTGACGTCCTTTAGAAGCCAGGCACTCTCATAACTGGTTTGAACGAGTTAGCAAATTGGACGAGCACTAAAAGCTCCCATATATCCCAGTCATAGACTTTAGGAGTACTAGCACGTTTATTATGCTATGAACATGAGTATCTTGACCGTTTATAATATATCTTTGATCATCTAGCACGTCTTTGATCATAAGAATAAATCTGTTCATTGACTGATTATTTTTCTAGCTAAAAATATACATTACTTGATATAATGGGAACAAAAATAAAGCTATAACGTTCCACAAAGGAAGTGACACTTGAACCACTCTGATGCTGTCCCAAAAATCGTAAGTATAAAATGGAATTATTCCATTAGGTAAAAAATGGGGCACATTTTATTTCAGTAATTTAATTAAAAAGATTGGTTACATTTTCGCAAGAGTGCGAACAACAGAGAATGTTCGGTTATTGTAAGAAAATTCCTTGTAATTCGTTGGTGAAACGCGGACGGGAAGGGTCCCGGAAAATCTGTGTTGGAACAAATTCGTCCGTACGACGAACATTTTGCAGTCTCACGACCAATTGCGCCGGTTTTTTATGGCCCGCTCTATTGTTCGGCGTATATTTTAAAAAATATTTCCACGCTGTTGTGGGATGCAAAGAAAAATATGATCAGCTCTTTATGGTACTGCGCAAAATGAGAATCGAAGAAAACGTCTCATGATGGTAATATTACGAGAAACGAGGTAAAAAAGGACAAGAAAAAGTGCAAGCAGTGTTTGTCTTACGTAAAATATGAAATATTTTTTTCCAATGTTAAAAAGTTAGGTTATGACTAAATATTGAGTGCATTATGAAAATGTCCGACGCTAACAATATACTGTACGGTCAAGTGCTCGTAATTTATAGAAGAATATTTTTACAAAATCACCCAAAATATAAACAGAAATGGCATCACTAATAAATTCTTTATAAAATTTATTCATAAGTAGATACTTGTATTAAAGGCTTTTTGTATTTTAATCCATAAAACTGCATTCTGTGTATGTTTGTAACTTACGTACTAAGTGACTTCCCTCAACGGATTCCGAAAGAAAATTGCTACTTGGAATTTTTTCTAGGTTTGCTCCTTAATTCAGCTAATTTTCTCCTTAAAGTTTCATTACTTTTTGGACTTCACCAAAGCGATCATTCTAGGTGTTTTACCTAAAATTATGATTACCTTCACACCCACAATGAAATGTTTTTTAACAATCTACTTATTTTCATGTTTCTTCCAATATTTTATTTACAAAATTTAAAATGCAGTACCGACCTTTGTTTCTAAACTGCCATGTTGACCAATTGATGCACTGCAGAGAAAGAAAAATGTAAATATTGAGAAAGCTTCGGTGAAATTTTAGAGTTGGACAACATATAAAATATTATTGATTCAGCGCTCCAAGAAAATTTAGTTTTAACTCCTATCAAACTGGAGCACGACTTTGGTCGAGAATATTTTCACAAGTGTGTTATATAAATTTTTATGGTACAAAATCAATTCATAACCATTTTAGATACCTATTAAGTAGGTTTAATCATCACTCTTTGAGCCTTTTCTCAACTAATATGGGGTCGTCTATCTAGTCCAACTAAGATGCGGTTGAACTTCGATATTTTCCGAGAAGCGACTGTCATCTGACCTCCACAACCAATTGGCGATATCGTAGTTCTGTAGTTAGACTAGTCGGACTTCTGAGGTTTATAACTATCCGTAACGACTGCCATAGATGTTCGTATGGCAACCGAGACCGACGGTTTAACGTACTCTCCGAGGCACGAAAGGCATTCAAATATTTGCATTAAGAGGGGATCGTACCCTTCTGCGTAGCGGCCGCATTCACTACCGCCTTGCCACATAGGCTTCATATCAGTACCAAATTGATCTCAATTCTCTAGAGATCTACGGCTTTGGAAGCGTACCGTGAAACATCCTACGATAGATCGGAGAGGCGAGATCGGATGGATACATTAAATGGTAATGGACAACGTAAGATCATTTAATTTCATTCCTACAGGTGGAGAGAGCGCAACGAGCTGTCCTGAAGGTCATGACTTTCAAACACTTTCGCTATAGGACTAAACAATTATATTGTGACTGTGGAGTCTTGACTGTAGAGTCTTGACTGTGAGGCAGCTTTTTGTGCTCAAAACTGTGCTGCGTAGACACAGTACCTTAGGGTATGACAGGGGACATCTGGCAAAACGCAGGTCAACAAGTATCTGTCCTGTAGAAATCCATCGCACCGGCCTTACAGGGAGACACTTTAGGATCCTGGGAAACCGACTATATACAAATATTAACAAACAATGTTGTGTTTATGATTTAAATAGGTATAACTGCAAAGAGGCGGTAACTAAATACATTATGACACTAAATTATGAGGAGGTCGAAAAATTACTTAAACCAATGCTGTAAAATACAAACACACACATCCCGAGATCACGAACACCCTAGAACCTTTACAGCTGCGTAGAGATGTTGCGTCCTTGGCTGTATTTTACCGTTTGTACCATGGGGAGTGTTCTGATGAGCTCTTCCAATTAGTCCCACCCTCCCCTTTCCTACACAGGACAACGCGTGCAGGTCTTAGATGTCATCCGCACACGGTGCAAAACATCCGATCAAGAACCAAGCGGTTCGGAGACTCTTTCCTCTGTCGCACCATTAAGGCCTGGAATTCATTACCAGCTCACGTGTTTCCTTCTTTCTACAGTCCCGGGTCCTTTAAGCGGGGCGTAAAAAAGCATATGATGAGGCCGTCAAGCTGAGTGTCACCATTGTCACACGGTATGTGTAAGTAATGGTGACCCTCTTTTCTGGGACCTTGCTTTCTGCTTACCATCAGGCAAGGCGAAGTCCAATTGACGTGTCCTATATAAAAAAAAAAAAAAAACACACACACACACACACAAACACTCACACACACACACACAAACTCACACGCACACACACACATACACACACACACACACACGCGCACACACACACACACACACACTCACACACACACACAACACTATACGTATAATGATAAAAAAATTGATCCAATTAATCATGGTGTGAATTTATTTTCTTTTCTTTTCTTTGTTATTACTCAAAAAGTCAAAATTAACGTGCGTAATTTGTAATTAACTTGTGCTATTAAGAGGAGCGTCCTGTCATCCATAACACAAGTTAAATTTTAGCTTGGATGGCAGAGATTCAACTAATAAATCACTTAAAACAATTTTTACATTTGCACTTTAAGATATTTATTATGTGTACACTGTAACTGTAATGCAAAATTTGTTAATGGTAATAAAGATATTATTATTATTATTAATATAAGCCTAAGGTTCAGTCGTATGCTAGACTAATATATTATTAAGGATGAAATCCGTTCAATTTTATAGCAAAATCTAAAAATTAATGGTCATCTATTGATAAAATATTATGAACTATTTTTAATACCACTTAAGTGGCAGACAAGCACACGGCCCACTTGATAGGAAGTGTAAGCTGTAACAGTAAGCAAGGCGGCGAGCGAGAGAACTCTCACTCCCATGGTCACCACTAGCTCACGCCGGACACTCCTCGCTCGCGTCACAGTGATGGCACTCGGCGATATTATTACACTTGCAGACACTTTATATCTACCTGTTTATAGACGCTAATGCTGAAACATCTATTTGTTTCCATATAAAACAATATGAATATTGTAAACAAAGAATGTATTTTGGGTACTTAAAATTTTCGAGGATACTTCACTTGTAAGTTGGTGCATCTCCAACGAAGAGGACGAACGAACAATTTCATTTCATTTCATCAATGGACGAAACTCTGGTAAAGGCTTATTTATTAGGTTCAGATGATAGGCTTGCTCGTAAAAGACAATAAAAGAATGGTTATGCTTAGCTTTGTACGGAATTAGAATTGTCACCTAGGTGAAGAAGAAGAGAAACAGTGTTCCATTTTTAAATTCAACTAGTTATTTTGCGAATTCCATTTGTGATTTTTCTTATCATCAAGCAAAATTACGAATTCATTTTTCATACACGCTGAACTAACATTAGCCTAAATCCTATAATTCATATAAAATGATAGATAGCTAAGATAATCTACGTTCTAGTTGCCACTGTGACGCAAAAAAGTTGATAAATGTAGGGTTAACAGCTTAATTTAATAAGCACTTGTCACATTAAATCGTAGTTTGTAAATTCTGGCATAAATAAAATAAGTTGCCAGCTATTTGTTACAACTGGTGTAAAAAGTATAATGTTGAATCCACAGTTGATACTTGTCGTTCAAATACGTACTGTGGATTTACTTAATAAATGATTTTCGCGACGATCGAATTGGTTGATATAGAAAGAAAGAATGAAAGAAAAAAAATGCACGCCGTCTACGACGTCATAACATCATTCGTTCAACGTGAAAAAAAACAAATTTATTGAGTAATAATAGATCAAATATACAATGTTTTCGAACCACAGAGTGAGAAAAGAAAAATTTAATTGTAAACTATGAACACATAATGAAGATAGCTCTTACGTCACTAGGTATTATATATTGTGCAATTAACTTGGTTTAAACATTTTATTATAATTTTACCATGTACCTAATTAATATGCACGTATCTCGTATTTACAATTTTAAGACGCAATTATTTCATCCTCATAGCGCTTTCCTAGTCCAAAGTTGGCAGCACAGAGACGTCGTCAGAGTATCGTAGCTTTTAGTAGGTGCACCGATTTACAGATGAGGTTGACTTTGGCCTCAAATATATTAGAAGAGCGTACATCCTATTGAGAAACGCCACAGTGAACTTCTTACGCAGCATTGTGTAGAATTACACAGTATATAAAATACTGCGATTGTAATATGAAAATATATACATTGCAAACGTCAATAACTCTATATATTAAAATAACTCAATATACTGAATATACCTATTAAATTAAAAAGGCACGTTAAAATCAGTAAGTAAATCAACATTAACAATTTTACATTTTAAAGGTAGTTTAAATAAAAACGGCATCAGTATTCATGTTTGATGCCGATATCGTTATAAATGATACCCTCGTGATTTCTAATGCACTGTAATTACGTTAAAAGCTGCACTTAATCGTAACGATTATACCGTACTTCGGCAACCACAGTAAGTCATAAACACATTGTTAAAAGCCTATAATCATCCCATAACCGACAGAAAGGCTCTCTGTTTGATAATTAACAGCACCACAGGTAACAGGAATACATACAGAGTTTGGTAGTCAATTTGCTTTCCGATGTTTGTGAAACATTTAAAGTGATGAGCTGATAAAAGGTGAGTGAACTGTTTGACTCTTTTGCACGTATGGAAATATATCTAAAGAATGAGTTGATATACTCTTAATTCTTTTATATTGTCGAGTGTACTAATATATTAGTAGTCTAACAAAATGAAGTCGGTTAGAATAGATAAAACGGTAAGGTTGAAATTCGCGCGCTCTTACAAAATCCACACTAACCGGTTGCCGAACAAGTGAAGCAATTTTAACATCAATAAAAAAACACTATCGTAATCTAATCTTATTTTACTTTATAATGTCAACGTCTCATTTAAAAATCATATTGTCAAATGTCAGATTGATTCACCAATCCTACTCGTAATCAAACTATTTACTTCGTAACCTGGGACCCTCTTTCCACATTTGATTCGGTTATAGGCCAGTCATTAAAGCCTCAAACCCGGAAGAAATTAGTAACACAGTGAAATTTTGAGGGGTTTTCAATAAATATGAAATAACTTACCGAGTGATTTCGCAGCGCTCTGGGGTGTACGGAAAGGGTTGAAAAGGGGTGAAAAGTGTTTTTTGTTAATAACAGTGTCAAAAAAACTACTAACACGCTGCAAATTTAGAATAAGGTTGTTCCTACCGTTTTGTAACGTGTATTAAATTTGCAGCGATTTGCAATGTACGGAACATTGTTTATTATTAAAAAAATTTTTTTTAGTGTCACTAACTAAAATATTTGTTTATATTATATTGAACAATCTTCCATTTGTTGCCAAACGCTGCAAATTTGATAGAAGTATTAAAACTGTAAAAACAACGTAATTCAAAATTTGCAGCGTGTTAATAATATTTTTCACCCTTGTTAATAGAAAATTTCATTGATTTTCAATAATAAACAATGTTAAATTTGTTGCACAACCCTGAAAATTAAATGTACGGTATAAAACGGTAAGAACAACTTAAATATAAATTTGCAGCGTGTTAATACTTTTTTTACCTATGTTATTAACAAATTTTAATGTTTTTTAATAATAAACAATGTTCCGTACATTGCAAATCGCTGCAAATTTAATACACGTTACAAAACGGTAGGAACAACCTTATTCTAAATTTGCAGCGTGTTAGTAGTTTTTTTGACACTGTTATTAACAAAAAACACTTTTCACCCCTTTTCAACCCTTTCCGTACACCCCAGAGCGCTGCGAAATCACTCGGTAAGTTATTTCATATTTATTGAAAACCCCTCAAAATTTCACTGTGTTACTAATTTCTTCCGGGTTTGAGGCTTTAATGACTGGCCTATACTAGACATCGCTCGTCTGCCATTCCCATGAAAAGCAAGATAGGCTTTTGAGGGAGCGGCAACCTATCGTTTAGTCGCTGTATCGGTTTGCCAAAAACCTTGGCTATCTTACACGTTTTCAACCTTTAGATTGACCTGCCATACTGTATAAATATATATATAAACCTATATACATATTATAAATACAGCGAATACATAATACTCGCTGTATTTATAATACGTAATGTTACATATCACAATATATGTAAAAGCTGAAAGCAAAAGTATGTGAAGCCCGGCGGCGCCAGTATGTTTTGTCTTCTAGTTTCTAGCTTGCAATTTAGTCGAGTAATATTTCTTTGAAGAAACTTTCCACCTTTTTGAGTGTAAACATATTCGTTCTAAGAAAACAATATAAAGCGAACAAGAGCTCGTAACAAAGAGCTTCTACTTTATATTTGTGTTTTATACTAGCGTTTGCCTGCATCACCGCCAACGGTTATGTAAAATTGACAGCCTCCATTTTTTTTTGCAGCCATTTTGCAGCTCCCATTATTGTTGGTTACCGTTTACACCATTTTTGTTCTACACAGCTTGTCGAGTAGTACATAGAATTGACCGTCAGGTTGGCTGGACCAAACGAGATAAGCATGTGGGACACATACTTATTTGCTATTTGATACAATCTCAAATTTTTGTAAGCTAAATATAACATGTATATTTTTGTAAAAGGGGGGCTATTGTAGGGACTTGTAATACAATATAATGAGATATGTACCGAATTATAACCGCCGGCTGCGCCCTGGCTCCTCACTGAGTAAATCAGAGGCAATTGTCTGTACAAGTACATCGTCGTTTCTTTTTCCCTAACCTGGTCTTAAGCAACCACTGATAACCTTAATAGGTAAGGCTAATATAATAGCAGATAAACAGTATTTTAGTATCGCTATAAGAATTATATTATATTATCTGTGTTATCGCGGTAAAAGTACCTACATGAGACTATGTGTACTGCTGCAATTTACTACCTGTAATGAAGTATTTGCTGATTTTTATTCCCGGCATTGTGAAGTCAGTTTGTCTGATCATTTCCTTGTTGTCATAGTTACTGCATTGTACCTACGTGAGTATATCTGCAGAAAAACTCAACTACCCTAGTATTTTCTTATAAATAAAGCATTTCATATAAATATAATATGTAGGTATTGCATTGATATAAAGTAACAATTTGCTATTTTTTTTATAATCTATAACATTGTCAACGGCCATTATCGTGTTTTCCTTAGGCCTTAGGCTTTCCTCCTTCTTCCTCTCAGCATATATGGGAATATTTGATGAATTAAACAATAGTTTGATGTTCAATTGCAATTTAGTGAAAGTTTACCTCCCGTTGCGCCTTATCGCCTTATGTCAAATATTGACACTGCCCAACGGTGACTGCGTAATGCCTGATATACGAATCAGGCAACGCGATGTCCGTCAGTTTTGCAATGACTCGATGTCCCTAAAGCCAGTGGTCCGGATGGTATTCCAGCGGTGGTTCTACAAAAATGTGCAGTGAAGTTATCTTTTTTTATACCACTTAGTTGGCAGACAAGCGCACGGCTCTCCTGATGGAAAGTGGTTACCGTGGCCTATGGACGTGTGTAACACTAGAGAAGCCACACTCGCGCTGCCGACCTTGTAAGCCCAGAGTTTTTGTGCCGTCAGGGTAAAGGACAAAGCAGGACAAGCCTTTAGTCATCCCACTGACAGCACAAATTGACCACTGACAACATGAAGTTATTACAACCGCGCGCGGTTAAAATAACTTCATGTTGTGTAGAAACTAAACTTCACGCGAGGACGGAGGTACTTCCCCAGTTGGACTGCTCAATTGGGCGGAAATACCGCCGTGTTGGACACGGCGGTATTACAACTCGGGTACCGTACAGTGCCTTCAACTTGGAAAGAGGCGCATTCACCTCATTACAAGTTGAACACCTGCGGCCCAACAGTCTGATATCGCGCAAAAAAGGCAGCTTCTTGTCACTGAGTTTGACCGAATCCTGAACACACACCCTTGAGCCTTTGCAGATAGGAAGAGATGTTGCTTCCTTGATTATATTTTACTGTCTGTACCATGATGAGTAGTGTGATAAGCTCTTCCAATCAACCCCACCCGCTCCTTTCTTACATAGGACATCACGTGTAGGGCTTGGATGTCACCTGCACACGGTGCAGAGCATACGATCAAGAATCAAGCGCTTCGGAGACCCTTTCCTTTGTCGCAAGTTTCCTTCTTCCTACAGTCCCTTTACTTTAATCGGGGCGTGAAAAAGCATCTGATGAGGCCGCCAAGCTGAGTACCACCATATGTAACATACTACGTGTCTATATTGGTGACCCTCTTACCTGAGACTTTGCCTTTAGTTTACCATCAGGGGAAGTCAATTTGGCGCGTCCGATATAAAAAAAAAATTATAATAAAAAATAATAGTTTAAAAAACTAAAAACCACGCTTTTAGCACGCACTTAAAATTACAAAATAAATCGGACATTTAGTTTGATGAAGAGTTTTCCCTTTGTTAACTCTTCATTAGATCGCAGGTAAACTATTTCAGTTTGTGATGAACGACAAATAATTACCTATGCGAAATGGTTATAATTAGGTAATCGTCTTTATTGAATATTTACTATAATTTATTATGAAAGAAAGCGTGGAGCGTTTATGTGATCTTTACTCTTTTTGGACAAAACGCTCCACGCTTTGAAGCTAATAAAAGCGTGTTAAAAAGCATATATTTTTAAGTTTCAGATTTTTGAAGTACCTAGGTTTAGGTATTTAAACTATCATGGTCACTCACATCAGTTTCAAAATAAACGGGATATTTACCATGTTTCATTGTTTTGAGTTCCCGTTTATTTTGATACCTAGGTTTAATTTTGAGGGAGGACTCGTGAACCAAAGATAGCTCACAAGTTCAACTCACAACAGTTACATTAATATGACAAGACCTCAGATCTATATCATTAAAATCGAAAATCATTAAGTAAAGCGATCATTCCATTTATGCTTTTGAAAGAATCAGTCAAGGAGTAATATTTTTTTTAAGAAGAAGGTTTTTATCCGATTGCTCTAGAGATTAATCATTCTACAAAAGGTAGACGATCTTATAAATAATGTATGTCGATTACACTAATGTAGAGCTGTGCAAGCAACCTTTGATGGGATTTAAAAAGAGAAAATATGAAACAGTCATGGCAATGAATTCCATCTATGACCAAAAGGTTAGGCATTGCATTTCTCTACCGCCCTGGAATACTTGGAATTCTAGACCGTCGTGCTAAGGACCTTAACTTGTAATTATTGTAAGGTACACCAACTTTAGACTTCACCTACAGACAGCTTCTTTCCATCTGCTGTTACTTAGCTTCTTACCATAGGCTGATAAGCTGATGGGCCGATGGGTTGATGTGTTCCAATGAAGAAATACAAAATATTTCGAAATTTAATCATAATAGTTCTATTTTTCGTGACAATAACATGGTTCAAATTTTTTTTCTAGTATATTTGTACAATTTATTGTATTCAATACTTAAAAATCAAAAACATACTACTGATTTAATTAATTATCCTGTGAACCACTTTCTTTAGCACCCAATACGTACAAATAAATACCTTTCAAAAACCAAACTTCCTCATTGTAATCACAAATCATGTAATTAAAATCGGATTTTAGTATTCCAAATGCCACTGAAGGTCATGGGTACATGATGAACATTCGTTTAAATTAACAGAGAGAAAGCAAAAATACGATGCGCCCCTTGGGAAAAACCGTCTTCATTTTTCAAAGCTTGATAGGTACATTAGCAAGATACTGCAAATGTTCTGGAAGGCGCGGTACAATAGACTGTCTTTTTGTGATCGCCCACTTCTCTTTGTAGAAATTCCGGCGTAAATTTTAATGATAAAAACAAACTTATTTGAGCAGTTTGATGCTTGGGTGATTTAAGTTACTGACACCTTATTGTCGAGATATTATAGGAGTTTGAAGGAAGTGAGTGCTAAGTAGTAAAACAGGGGACGAAATTAATCCACGGAAATGCTGTGTGATTTATGATTGCAAATTTATTATTAATGACTATATTTTTTACGGAATTCGTAATTAGGAAGTTCAATTATGTACTTTAACTAAAGCCAAACCGTTCATTGAAATTTGTTTGAATTAATTCTTTTTTGAAATTCATTAAAAAAAACTTTAAATGTGCAATACAGCGTAGGTACTAATAAATACAGCTTTGTTTTTTAATTGGGCTACTGTCCTATGACCTGATTAAAGTATCAATATTTCATGAAATCTTTTGTCCTTAAAGCTCAAAGCTCATGAAACATTACATTTTCAAGAATATATTGACAGAAGAAGAAGAAATAATTGTCCTTTCAATTGTTTTTATTTTTCCTAAATACAGTCAAAGTCAAAGTCGAAATTCAGTGATACACTGACAGCCAATCAACGATTACTTTGACTTAGAAAAGGGTTAGACAGATTCCTTTTACAACACTTATTAAATTGGTTAATAAAGTAGAAAACTCTTAACTTGTTTTAACTTGTTACCCGCAATGGATTTCGGGTTTAAATTACTTTACAAATTTGAGTTATTATTTTCATCTTGATTTCTGTGTGATTCTGGTTCCGAACATAATAAAAGTTCTGCTGTTGGGCTCTGATAAATTCACAAAAAAAAGAATTGTTTTGTGACGCTAAAGGCCGTTTGTAGAGTTTAAAGGTTAGGTAGGCAAAGGTGCTAGCACCCACATTTCGCCAGTTTATGTTTAGGTCCCAATGTAATAGGTGGCGAGCCTATTGCCTTTAACCAGGCACTTATAAACCTGCGAATATGATACCGATAATAATAAACCATAGATACTTATTTGTAAAATTTTATGTTATTACAAGCAGATTTACACTCTTTAGTGTTATTGTTTAGGACAGCAAAACACAGTGTAAAATGGATGAAATGTTGAGATGACTGCAACTAAAGATGAATAAAAAATGTTGCGCGGACCCCGAATTAAATATGAGATAAGAAGGGCAGGAGGATAATGAAAAAATTGTGTAATTATTATTAGCAAAAGTACCTCTCAAGATAAAAACTTTATCTCACCTGTGAGATCATAGTTTTACTACATCACCTAGAAACTTCCACCACAGAGCACGTTTCGATTCTGTGGTGTAAGAGTACCAGCACTTAAGTTATTACTTTCAAAAGAGCATACAAGGTATTCATTTAAAGGTATAATATCGGGCGTAAAATAACTTAAGCATATGTCTGTGTCTCGGGTATTTAAAAATTTTAATGGTGCTTTACCATTTGTAGGTTGTACTAAAACAGATGCTAAAAATACACCTTCGCTCAACTGCTTAGGCATAACAACGCATTCGTTTTTAAAGTTTGTCTCTACTAAGTAAGTAACCTCACATCTAGCCGGTATAGTCATATAAGTATTTTTGCCGAGCTTCCCCATTTGTAGTGGGATATCAATGAGCACGTCATGGTTAATAGTTAATACATTTCGCTCAAAATCTAATATGCAATTGTATTTGCTCAAGAAATCTTGTCCTAATATACCATCCGTTCTACAAGTAAAATCCTTAAATACATAAAATTTGTGCTCGAACTCATAACCTTTATAATTTAAGTTAAGATAAACAAAGCCATCACAATACACATGACCACCTATTCCGTTTATTTTAATGCGCTCTATATGGAAAGGAATGCATAAACTCTCTAATGCCTCCTGTCTAACTATGGACACTGACGCGCCGGTATCAAGTAACCAACTACGCGACACTTCGAATACATTTAAGTTAATAGAGTTAATATTTTGACAGTAAAAATGTTCATGCACGAAAAAACAAGTTATTATTTTGATTTTCAGTCTGTACTTCACGATTTTCATGTCTACGCTCACTACTATCCTTCGGACGCTCATTCAACTCAGCTAGCCTAATTTGGTGTTGCCGTGCCGGGCGACGATACGTTGTGTGGCCACGAAAATCACCACGACCGCGATAATTGGATGACTTATTATAGTTTCGTCCACGACCGGAATTGTAATAATAACCACGACCGGACTTATTAAAATTTTGGCCATGAGAAAATCCTCTAGACGCACCTCTGTTAAAATTATTGTTATAATTGTGACGACCGCGGTTTGACCTACCTCGGTTATGGTGAAAACTCATCACCCGCTCCTCACTTCCATTCGAGGGTTTCTCGTCCAGCGCACCCTGGATCGCGTCCTTCAATGTGCTATAATTTCTTGCTGCAATTATTGTGCTAAGGCGGCTATTACGCAGACCATCAGAAAATCGCTTTATAGCAGCTCGTTTATTGGCTTCAATGTTTGGTAAATAACATTGTTTCCGTTGGCCTGAGTAATAGTCAGATCGACGAATAACTGTTCTAATTTCTTACCGTAACTCTCGATACTCTTGTCGTTTTGCTTCATATGCTGCAGCTTACTGTGGATCGCAGTATCGGACTTTTTTGGCAGTAATGTACTACGCATGTCTAGAATCAAATCTGCAACAGACGAATAAGTATTACGCATGCGCTTTCAGATAAACGTGACTTTAAAACAAACTGGATGAGTTGTTGTTTACCAGCACTTTCTATCATGGAATCATACATCTCAATGTTTGAAATTAATTGTTTGGTGATATCTTCATCACCCGTCATTATTGGAAACAAAGCAATCGCAGTTTTCAACTCAAACTTTTCCATGGTGCTACTCGTATCCTCTGTACTCTCAGAACAAAGTTGAATTATTTTCGAATACAAATTATTAATATTATTAAATAACTCTGTAGCAATCAGAATTTCACTATCTTCAATTTCTGCATTTTTAATTTTAATTTGAATAGCTAACTCTAAGGAACGAAATTGTTTATATAAAATAATAGTTTCAGAAAGTCTTGCTTGTTTTATAGTACTTGACCTTCTACTTGGACCTAACTTTATAAGGTAATCCTTAATATATTTCAATTTGTCAAATATCTCTTTAGCCTCTGCAGTCATAGCACAGTTACATAATGTTTTACATAATCATTAATACGTTACGAGACATTCAATATCATAATAATAAACATAAAAATTAAGAATAATATGAGTAAAGCATATAACATGACTCACTAGTATTACAATTATTACCACATCAATTACCCAGTTAAATACGAGTAAATACAGATATAAGTATATAAGTTTTTTTTTTTTTGCATTCTTCTCACTTTAATCGCACTTTATTAATTACTACGAACTCACACGGGTGAAGTTCCTGTAGAGGTTGCAAAATTAGCCTCCCGCTGCTGACGATGGAACAAGCTCATCGACCTTCGCAGATCAAAATCATGGACACCTCTTTCAATCCACTTTCCATGGCATTTTCTATAGTAACGCAATAGCCATATAGCGCCTCCAACTATCAGCATGATCGCGATAGTGATCAACATATAAGCTATCGTGCTTGTATGTTCCAAAACCTGGTCGGTGCTAGCCGAATTTCCTGCACCATTCTGTGCAATAATGACTTCCTGGGGCTTAGATTGTTGTTTGCCCATTTTGACTTAATTGATGAACACAGAAAAAATCACAATTTAAGTTCACAGTACACCAGTCACTTCGTAACACAAGGAATAATATTAGTGCCATCGTAATCAGTCATTAAAACTGTCCAACACTCAATGTTTACATTAATGTTGCCTTTTATGGGACATTCCACACTACTGGCAGGGGTCGCCATGTAAAGGTTCGATTGGGAGAGAAATACAACACGACTTGCAAGCAAGAGATATTATTTATTACTCTCAATAATTGATACAAACACATCTAATATACTCTTAGAATCTAGGTACATCATGACATCATTAAATAGGTACTCTTACACCACAATTCAAAACCATGAAAACTTCAGTTAACTTCAGGCAGCTATGCTCATAAGCTATTATCTCAATATTAGGTAACACTGCGTTGCTAATTTCAGTTATATCAAGATTTAAAAGTTATAATTTTACTAATAAAGAAAAAGTAACTTACGTTTCTTCAAAAGTACCTAATGTAAAATAAAGAGTAGTTTTAACCTAGTTTTATTACTCGCGTGTTGTGGTACCTTATCAGTACTTTCAAAATTATGTTTGTAGCCCTTAGGTATTACAAATAAGTTCGAAACAACATATTATATTTTCTAATCTATGATATTAGAAACAGTGGATAATGATTTATAACATAACCTGTGCATGACTTTATGATGCTAAAGGGAATTCGTGAAATATGACGAGGGTAGGCAATGGGTTTTTGTATAGGTACTAGAAATGTTAATGGAATAGTATGTTTCATGTTGATCAAAAGTTTTTGCGACTGTATGGTAATATGTGACTCAATAACTTATGTAATCTCTTCTCATGCGGTGTCTAAGGCGACTAAGGAATAGAACTTTTTAACATCAGACAGATATATACAGCCCAGACTCAGCCACATATGCATGGCTTGAGTCAACAAATAGTGCCCAGAAGACGGCAATAGGCTCGCCCCCTATTACGTGGGACCGAATTTAATAATTCATCCAATGTGGGTGTTAATTCAACTCTGCCTAACCCTCTGGGAATAAAGGCGTTATTGTAAGTATGTATGTAATAAATATAGGTACCATTATTCATTCTAGTGGCTGAAACTAAAAACTTTAACCAACCTTCTTAAAGTAGGCATGAGTAACAACCTTTGAAAATGACATGAGGCGAAACCGATCAGTTTTAATGAATAAATATAGTCTAGAGTCTAGAGCAGTACTAGCGACTTTATTCGGTATTTTTTTTTAGGTGCGCAAAATCTCCACGGATGCCTCCCCACCGGAGCCGGAGGAAGAGGTTATGTCGGACTCGAACCGAATAAAACGCACGCCGCCTGTGGGTCGTTTTGGTTGCCGAAGGTGAGGTGGACAGGCATATTCTGCGCCAGGCGCGCTGCCACCGTGGCCTGCTTCTGCCAGGGTGACAGGCGGCTCCACAAATCACCCCCAGGCCTACACTCATGCAGGCAATTGCCTTCGTACGCGGGCAGCTTGGCTTACGATCCTTCCTCGCTCCCGATGCCGCTCCCGCCCCGCCTCCTCCTTCACGAGCATTACTTGCTCGCAGAAGGACTTTATTCAGTATGTGTAGCAAGTTCTATCAACTGCCATCCCATTTTTTTGTTACCTATCTATTCATTCATTCATCATCATCACAGCTATTTTTACTGAAAATTTAAAGCAAATGATATGGCAACCTTTCCTATTAATAAATAAAATTGTAGCTAAGGACCTGAGCAGTTCTAAAGTCCTAAAAAACCTGTCAGTTTACATTAATTTCTACCATTTAATTTCTGAAAAACAAATAACTTAACAACTTGACCTCTGACCTATTTAAATTGCAAAACTGTGAGTTGGGCATGTTCCAGGAAACTGTTATTCGAGTCAAGTATGAACGTTCAATTCGAACAGACATTTTGAAATACAATAATCTACATAAAATCAACCTAATTTACATAAATAAAAACATGAAGCCGCCAACAAAAGCCATATTCGTAACAAATATCTGCTTTGTCTCATAACAACCAACGATGTTCAAAGGGACAATACAAAAATAAAATTCGCTGGGAACCTGTGATGCACAATACAATGTGTTGAGTAATGGTCCCGGAGTGAGTGTTTCCCGGACCATGTCGGGGCCGTGCCGACATGGGCAGAACAGAATTGATTGCCTGGACGTTACACCTGGACTGTAATGCAATTTTATGGCTTGTTTTATTGTAGTTTTGTTTATTCGTCTCTTCGTGTATTTTAGAAGAATGATTACTAATCTTGTAGAGGTGTAGTTGTAGTGTAGGCTTACGAACATCCTTGAGACCTAAGCTAACTTCACCATCTAGTCGATACACTTGTTCAATAACGGATGAGACCCAGGCGCTGTCTTTCCTCTCAGGTTTGGGCGGTCAGATGGCAGACATCTCCGTAAAGTCAGATGAAAGACCATCGAGCAAAATACTAAGATAATGATGATGCTATTGAGAACTGTTGTGCTTTTGATCTTCATTCAGGAAGTGCATTAGGAATCCTCAACGCCATGAAATCTAGAAATATAGCTGTATGAAATATTTAGCCTACCCTATGCCAATGTGAGTATAGTACTCGTAAAAAAAGATTATTCCACATATTGAGAACTCACTAGTATTTTTCCACCTGTATTTGTTATTAGACTTGACCGGTTTCGCCTTACAGTATCCTCAAAGGTTTTCAATGACATTTAAGAACAATCCTTCATAAACATTGCGACAATCAATCATATTTCTCATGTGGGTAGTTGTAAAATTATGTATACCGGTATAAATGACCACTATTTTTTTACATACATATAATCACGCCCTTATCCACAGAAGGTTAGGCAGAGGTGAATTAACACCTACATTTTACCAATCATTGAATTCGGTCCCACGTAATAGAGGGTGAGTCTATTGCCGTCTTTCGGGCACTATTGTTGACTCAAGCCATGCATCTGAGGCTGAGTCTGAGCTGTCTGATGTAAACAGCCCTATCCCGTAGTTGCCTTGTAGGACACCGCATGGGAAAAGATGGGGTGGTACAAATTCTGCTCTGCCGGTAACCACGCGGCTATTTTTTTCTCGAAAGATTATTCCCATTTCCATTTCTGTAACCACACGCGTATAAACATTTGCTTTAACATTGTAATGTAACCGCTTAATACAACTAAAATGCTCTCTATCAGTTAACATTATCGACAGTTCATTTTACTACTAATATTATGAACGTGAAAGTTTATGAAGATATTTGTATGTTAGAATGTTTATTTCTCAATTACGCTCCAACGGCTGAACGAATCTGGTTGAAATTTGTCATAGAGATAGATTAAAGTCTGAAATACATATTAGTATGAAAGCTATTGGAATATTTACCATGTTGTATTGTTTTGAGTTGCTGATATTTCTGCGCTGTTGCAAGCACCCTGATAACAGAGGAACTGGAGTATAGGTAGTAAATAGTGAAAAAGTTTTTAGGAGTAAATATATCGATCTACCCTCTTTCGAGTTTTTTAACTACGTGTATCAGCACTACTACTGGTTCCACTCTCACTACAAACTCGAACTCGATCTCTATCTTGATAATATAGGACGGCCACTGTGGCGTAGCGGTAGAATATTCGACTGCGACGCAGGAGGCGCGGGTTCGTTTCCCGCTCAGTGCAAATATTTGTATGCATGAATAAGTATGATTGTGAATGTATTTACAAAAAAAATATGTATATAAGTATGTTTCTAATTCTAGATTCCATAACACGAGCTAGTTAAGCTATGCTTACCATGGATCTAGATAGCGTTGTGTGGAATGTTGTGGAATATTTATTTATTATTTAAACAATATTATAAATAACGGCCGTGTGGTTCCCGGCAGAGTAGAATTTGGGCCACCCCATCTCTTCCCATACGGTGTCGTACATGACGACTAAGGGCTGTTTAACATCAGACAGATATATACATCCCAGACTCAGCCTCAGAGGCGTGACTTGAGTCAACAGTGCCAGGAAGACGGTATTAGGCTCACCCCCTATTACGTGGGACCGAATCTATTGACTGTGTTAATTCACTTCTGCCTAACCCTCCGGGCATAAGGAAGTGACTATATGTATGTAAATATCCCAATAGCTTTATATTAATGTGAGTGACCATGATAGTTTAAATACCTGAAATAAATAAATAAATAAATAAATAAATAAATAAATAAATATTCCACGACATTCTACACAACGCTATCTAGACCCATGGTAAGCATAGCTTAACTAGCTTGTGTTATGGGATCTAGAATGCGGATAAACATACTTAGATACTTTTTTTTTTGTAAATACATACATATTATACATAGAAACACCCAGACCAATGCAAATATACATATTCATGCATACAAATATTTGCACTGAGCGGGAATCGAACCCGCGCCCCCTGCATAGCAGTCGAATGCTCTACCGCTACGCCACAGAGGAGGTCAAATAGATACTCTACTTTTAATAAAGTAACCATACTATGAGCGAAAACAGGTCAATAATTGAAATGCTGTCATACTACAAACTGCAAACGAGTATATGAGATGACATGGTTATTTATGCATTTAGTAAATTTTTGACCTGTTTTAAGACTTGGGTTGGACCTGTGGGTTTACCCTTAGGTTTCCATAGGTTGTGGAAAGCTTTTATAGGAGGTAGGACACTTCGGTATTTCCGCCCAATTGAGCAGTCCGATTGGGGAAGTACCTCCGCCCTACAGAATACCGCGGTTATAATAACTTCGTGTTGTGTTCCCAGCGGTGAGTAGGGTAGACAGAGCTCACTGGAGGATTTGTGCTGTCAGTGGGATGACTAAAGGCTTGTCCTGCTTTGTCCTCTACACTGACGGCACAGAGAATATGTGCTTACAGGGTTGGCAGCGCGAGTGTGCCTTCTCTGGTGTAACACACGTCCATAGGCCACGGTAACCACTTTCCATCAGGTGGGCCGTGCGCTTGTCTGCTACCTAAGTGGTATAAAAAAGCACCAGCTAGTAATATGCATAACATACCTAGGTACGAGTATAAGTACATTTTACATTTAATAGCACTAGTTTATATGTACAGTCCATAACAAAACATTGCTGATCATCAAAATAATACAAACAATTTGATATTTATACATAAATACATCAATGCAAAAATTGATATTCTCTTAAGACAAAGTTAATACTTTTGTTTATTATACTATGAAAGTTTTAAGAGTTAAGGTGATACTGTCGCTAACTGTACTTACGTACGACAGTAGCATAAAATACTGCTACGTGTTACGACTCCGCAAAAGCCAGACTTTACAATAAGGACATGTGATCATACAAAATTATACGGCTTTAGAATGATATATGTTCCTTGTGATGCTCACCATAAAACCTCAATGTTCGTGTCTGAGCTGAGCGCGATGATGTACGTTAATTTCTTGTAACTGGATATAAAAGATCCAACTTCATGATACTCGTGTTGAATTTCAGAATCTTTTGAGACTGAATAAGTTTGTGTTAAAGACTAGCTACTGCACGAAACTCCTTCTGCGAGGAATTTTGATCCTGTTCTAGTAACCTATGGGAACCTGTATGTTATTCCAGACTGTGAGATCTATCTCTGTTTCAGCTTGATACTTCCAGTTGTTAGAGCGTGATTAAATTACAAACATCCGAACACAACGAGAAATATTAGAGGAATGACCCGATATGTTCCTCCATCATAAAGTAAGGAGGCTACGTTTTCAAAAGAATGTGATAAGAACTATGGATTTAGTCCCATTAATGAACATAAGAATAGATACCTCTGATAATATTGAGTTCCTAATGGGTTAATCAACACGAACTATTTTTCAAGTTTTGGTGGCGTATTTTTACAGATTTTATAATTACTAATTAAAATTAAAATTATTATATCTAAACTATTTTCGAAGTTTTTCATGACATATGTACGTAAAAAAACTAGCATAACTTTAATTTTCAATTATTTTTGTTTACTAATAATTAATCAACTAAACTAATCAAAAATAATACAACAATACAGCCCAAATTAGTAAAATTATATAGAAAAAGTAATAGTGTAATATTTGCTATCAAAACCATCAAACTAAGCCACCAACAATAAATAAATCTAATAATAGTCATGTGGGTAAGCAACAAAAAATATAGCTTTTTAATGATGCATTAGGCCAGTTCACGAAGAACTATTTCCTTTGTCGAAGCATTAAGGCCTGGAACCATTACCAGCTCACGTGTTACCTTCTTCTTGAAGCCTCCTCCTTTAAGCGGGGCGTGAAAAAGCATATGATGAGGCCGTCAATCTGAGTATTGTATACCATCTGAGGCAGCTCGAGTTTCGGAGGTCAATGAATGATCTCCGCCCCCCATGAGCGCAAGCCTGGGAGTGATGGGTGGAGCCGCCAATCACCCTAGCAGAAGCATACGCCAAAAAATTATAACAAAATATTATCGTTTACTACGTTTCTCATCCTGAACACTCAAAAAATGCTTAAAACATTATTAATTTGTACTAAACATTATTAATTGTTTGAACAAAAAAATCTATTATTTTAGGTAAAAGTTACCACAACTAACTATTGTTTACATTATTTATACTTATTATCGTAAAAGTACAGAAGAAACATTATTAGAATTAGTAGAGATCGCCCACAGAACATAAAAGTAATTTATAAAGTAGTAAATTTAAGAAGTTCACTCTTTAACTTCCTTGGAAAACTTAGAACAATAGAAAAGCGCCTTACTTAATTGTGCCTATTCATTATGACCCTTACAGAGGCGCTATTATTGATGTAAAGATTTGAAGCTTTGTTATTTATTTTATGCTTGTAAATCCCTGAAGTAGATGTATACTAACCCGCATACTTAGCCAACTATGATTTCCGATCCTATGTAATAGAGGGCCTATTGCCGTCAAATGGGCACTCTCCCGTTATTATTAGCATCAATATATAAGGGGGAGGGGTTCAATATATCCATCATCATCATTCTCTGAGTCTTTTCAGTTGGGGTCGGCTTTCCAGTAACTGTGATGCGGCTGAACGGCTCCAAATTCCATGGTTACACTAGTCGGACTTTTGAGGGTTCTCAGGTACCCGTAACGACTTATATAGATGTTCAAATGGTAATCAGGACCGAGACGGCTTAACGTACTCTTTGAAGAATGATACCAATAAGCCCATTACTGTTATATACTAGAATATACATTTTATGTTCACGTGACCACATTGTAATAATAAAAACCACATTTTAACGTTCCAACTTTTGTCTCCCTTTACACAAACAAATAGTTAATACGTTAGTTAGTTATTATGTTAATAACAAAACGACAATACCCCATTTTTAGCCTGAAAACATTTTAGAACGAAAATATTATTTGAGTTTCGTGCAAAAATGGCTGTTTTCGTTGTCCAAGACTTGCTTCAGGGAAAATTGTAGCGAACACAACGGTAGTTTGAGTGCAACAACTATGTTCTAGCTCGCGCAATCCTATGACACCATTCCCTTATTGCCTCTGTGACTGCGACTTACTCTCAGTGAGAACCATCTTATGTTCTAAAGTGCCGGCCATATATGCTTTGATGAGATTCTATGCTATGCTTATTCATAGACCTGTATAACGAGCCTTATCAAATTAAATAGGTATTTCTGTGAAATTCTTTTTTTGCATTTGACAGGCTATATTCATATTTATATTCAATCTGAAGCTTGTTCCTTTGTAATAAGAAAGGTAATGAAAAAATATGTATAATACTGGAAAGTGGCTGCCCTTTTTTCGTTTTATAACACTTATATGGCAGACAAGCGCACGGCCCACCTGATGGGACATGGTTACCGTGGCCTACAGACGTGTACAACACCAGGGGCATCACACTTGCGCTGCCGACCCTGAAGAAACCTCCTAATGCCCTTTTGACGAACCCGATATTGTAGGCGCATAGGAAAACCGCAGCAGGGAGTTCATTCCACAGCTAACGCAATGGGACATAATAATGTGTTTTATCTTGTTAAAATAGGTGTTGTGAAACTGAGTAGGAATAATATCACTTTTAGTGATAATGCCCGCCCATTGTGCATTTAACTGTAACTTTAATTATGTCTGTAAATCTTTTATAATATTGGTGTGCAATAAAGAATTATTTATCTATCTAATATCGAAAAATAAATCGAGATACAAAATTATTATGAAAATTATAAGATCTGGTGCAACTCAAAAGCTGAGACAGTAAATCTTCTCTATACGAATAATAAATACAGATAAAAGAAGATAACAACCTATGTTTTTGAAGTGAACATTTTTAGGCGCATTGGACAGTTAATAAATGAAAAGTTATAGGTGAACTGTAATCATGGAACTCACGTCATCGTTACGTCCCGCACGTCACATCCGATATACGTCATGACGATACAACCATATTTGACAAATTGTAAACAATTCACATGTGACACCACTTTGACGTGAAAACTTTTTAAGCGTGTTGAACATTTTTTTGTACAGTAAATACTTTTTTTCTATTTACAGACACTGTTTTCACTGCTGTCGCCACACCATGAGTCCCAAATATATTTTAATTGTCTTATAAAAGCAGTAATTTTATTAGACCCTTTAACACAATTATATTAATAGAATCCAATAACCTTCCAGGCACTGTAACTTAGTTTCGACAAGGTTTCTCGTACACTAATTTAATCTTGTCATTTACAAACACATCCGTCGCGTTGATTACATTTTAGTTGAAGGAATTTCACTCAAAGTGAGCATTACTAAGTTGACAACAGCAATATTATGAAGATGTCTGAGATCTAAATTTCAAGATTCTAATCCTTAATAATATCATACATCTTGTCTGTCTGCTTGGTACTTATTCTTGCCTAAACCATTAAACTGGTAGAATGAATCCCATTATGTTATAATTAGGACCCATAAAGCGCTTTGAGGTCAAACCAACTTCATTTGCAAGCCGATACACCTGCTAATTTACAGACAAGTCTCTGATACAGGCTTTCTTTTTAGGTGATAGGTCAGACAGCAGTCACCTCCATAAATACCAAATAGTACACTGTACCATGGTGAGTGTTCTGATGAGCTCTTCCAATTAGTCCCACCCTTTCCTACACAGGAGAACACGTGCAGGTTTTAGATGTCACCCGCGCACGGTGCAGAACATCCGATCAAGAACCAAGCGGTTCGGTGACTCTTTCCTCTGTCGCACCATTACGGCCTGGAATTCATTACCAGCTCACGTGTTTCCTTCTTCCTATATTATATATATTATTAGTATATATATATATATATTTTATTGGAGCTACTTATTTAGGCTGTATGTATTTTGAGACGTCTATGTATAATGTATTTAGGTTATCCCGTTTGTTGTCTCGTATCGACATTTAATAATAAGAAGCTACTTTCATAGCTTAGGTTGTACCATCAAGTTTTCTAATTCCACAATCAGTGTTACCGCGTAAAAGTATTACTGCCGTTTTCTTTAGACAAAATTGGATATAAGTTCCTCTACATAACTGCCTATTATTAGTATTATTGTTATTTAGGCTGAGGGTAAAAATACAGATTTATTACTTTAATTACTCTTGTGTGTGGTGAGGTGACGCTTTCCTCTGTCGCACCATTAAGGCCTGGAATTCATTACCAGCTCAAGTGTTTCCTAGTATAGTCCCGGGTCCTTTAAGCGGGGCGTGAAAAAGCATATGATGAGGCCGTCAAGCTGAGTGTCACCATTGTCACATGGTATGTGTAAGTAATGGGACCTTCTTTTCTGATACTTTGCCTGCAGCTTACCATCAGTCAAGGTTGAAGTCTAATTGACGTGTTCTATATAAAGAAAACAGTTTCGCGTGATTGAGAATCACACAAATATATCAACAGGTTAGCCTCTGTGGCGTGGCGGTAAAGAACGCGGCCGTTACGCGAGCGACGCGAGTTCATCCCCACTTTTTTTTTTTTTTTACGTGCGCAAAATCCCCACGAATACCTCCCCACCGGAGCCGGTGGAGGAGGTTATGTCGGACTCGAACCGACTAAAACGCACGCCGCCTGTGGGTCGTTTTGGTTGCCGAAGGTGAGGTTGACAGGCATATCCCTCGCACCCCGGCCGACACAGGGCCATCTCTCGCGATCTGGCCCTCGTCTCGGGTGTGGGGACTACAGAGTCCCCAACTCGACCCCGGAGTTCATCCCCACTTAAATGTGTAGTGTAGTGTAAATATTTGTATGCATGAATATGGGCATTTGCATTGGTCTGGTCGTGCCTCAGAGAGTACGTTCAGCTGTCGGTCCCGGTTGCCATGCAAACATTTATGACATTCGTTACGGGTATTTGGAGCCCTAAAAAAAGTCCAACAACTGGTCTAATTGCAATGCTTCGATATCACCTTTGTGTTGTGGAGGTCTTTTTTTATACCACTTAGGTGGCAGACAAGCACACGGCCCACCTGATGGAAAGTGGTTACCGTGGCCTATGGACGTGTGCAAAGCCAAGGGAGTCACACTCGCGCTGCCAACTCTGTGAACAGAGTTTCTGTGCTGTCAGTGTAAAAGACAAAGCAGGACAAGCTTTTGGTGTTCTCACTGACAACATCAAAACTCTCCAGTGAGCTCTGCCTAACCTACTCACCGCCGGGAACACAACACGAGGTTATTTTGGCCGCGGTATTGTATACTTCTCCAGCCGGACTGCTCAATTGCACGGAAATACCGACGTGTCCTACCTCGTTCATAGTCTATTAATACTGTAGATTGATGGCACTTGGTGGAATTTGTTGTTACACATATTGATAACTATATAAGGTTAATAACTATATAACCATATAAAGGTTTATAATGACATTTGAGGATGCCGTAAGGCGAAACCGGTCAGGTGTAATAAGCAATAAAGTAATGTGGAAAAGTACAAGTGAGTTATCAATATGTGTCGTTCATAGTCATTGAAAATATTGAAGTTCAGCCAAATCTGCAGTAAGACTGGTAAAGTGGACTCCAGACTCCGAGGTAAAAGCTTTGGATGCAACTGGGATTAATGCGAAGATGAAGAGTTAACTTACGAGGATATTGATTTACTGATGGAATCGATCAGGAAATAGTAGATTCGTTTAGAATCTGCCATTATTAATCCAGGTTAGGATTATATATCTTCTCTGGCATGTCATTGTTAATCCTAACCTGGATTAACAATGCCATGCCAGAGAAGATTACATAATATTCAAATATATATATATATCAAAGTATCAATCCCAGTATACTCGCTACTAATTAATTATCATAATTAATAATATAGTTATCAGATCACGGTACATTACTGAACTCCCTTGGGAAATTGTAAGGGCGGCATTGCGGTAAACATTCAATATGCAAGCATATAATATGCAGATTGCCGCGTGGTTCCCGGCAGAGTAGAATTTGGGCTACCCCATCTCCTCCCATGCGGTGTCGTACAAGGCAACTAAGGGATAGGGCTGTTTAACATCAGACAGATATTATATAGCTCAGACTCAGGTACAGATACAAGGCTTGAGTCAACAAAAGTGCCCGGAAGACGGCAATAGGCTCACCCCCTATTACGTGGGACCGATTCAATGATTGGTGAAAAGTGGGTGTTTGTTTTTTACGTGCGCACGATACGTGCCACGGATACCTCCCCACCGGAGCCGGTAGAGGAGGTTATGTCGGACTCGAACCGACTAAAACGCACGCCGCCTGTGGGTCACTTTGGTTACCGAAGGTGAGGTTGACAGGCATATCCCTCGCACCCCAGCCAACCCAGGGACCATCTCTAACGATCTGGCCCTCTCCTCGGGTGTGTGGGGACTACAGAGTCCCCAACTCGTTCCCGGAAAACGGGGAGGCGCGCCAGGCCTGCTTCTGCTAGGGTGACAGGCCGCTCCACCTGTCACCCCCAGGCCGGCGCTCAAGGGGGGCGGAGGTCGTTCATCGAGCTCCAACGCCCGAGTTGCCTTCGTACGCGGGCAGCTTGGCTTGCGATCCTTCGTCGCTCCCGCTGCCGCTCCCGCCCCGCCTCCTCCTTCACGAGCATTACTTGCTCGCAGAAGGAGGCGCCGGCCGCCCAAGCATCCGCGGAGCGGACCATCACCGCGAGCAAGGTGGAGAGCGTGAGAACTCTCACTCCCAGGGCCGCCACAAGCTCCCGTCTCGGCGTCTCCCACGCCGGACACTCGGTGAGCGTGTGCGGCCCTGAGTCCTCGCTCACGTCGCAGTGATGGCACTCGGACGTTGGCTCTTTCTCCATCCGACGCAGATACTTCCCGAAGCACCCGTGCTCGGTGATCATCTGCGTCAGACGGTACGAGAGGCTGCCGTGTGGCCTCTCTAGCCACTCCCCCATGATGGGTCTTACCGCCGCTACTACGGCGCACCATTTCCCTGTGGAGCCGGGATCTCACGGCCCAAATTTCTTCGGGCTCGGGATCGTGACCCCGCTCCCGCGCCGCCTTTCCGAACCGGTATAGCGCCGAAAGTAATCTCGCTTTCAGGATCCATGGTGGCGATCCGGCGAGGAGACTCGCTGCGTTGAATGATATCGTGCGGTACCCCTTATGATGCGGCATGCCAACTTCTGCTGCGGACGCTGCAGCAGGGGCATGTGCCGATCATTCAGGGTGTCCGCCCACACGGGACACCCGTACAGGGCCATGGACCGCACGACACCCGCGTAGAGTCTCCTGTAGGAGTCCTCCGGGCCCCTCAGGTTGGGCAGTAGCCGCGGCAGAGCGTTGGCTGTGCCCACCAATTTGGGGCCCAGATTTCGGAAGTGCTTCCCGAAGTCCCACCGGCCGTCGAGCACGAGCCCCAGATATTTCACCTGGGGCTTGATGCCGATGAGAGTGCCTCCCACTGTGAGACTGGAACCAGGTGGTGGCGTGCGCCGAGGTCCATGAAAGAACATGGCCTCGGATTTTATGCAAAGCCACCTTTTTATTTGAGATTTGGGACTGTCAACATCGTCTCTGTGAAACTTTTTACCATAAATATAAAAGAAACGCCGATCTAAAGTGCAATTCACCAATAAGTTAGTTAAGTGCATAATAACCAAGGACAAAGTGAAGTTCAGAAGAATAATAAACACATACCGCGAAAATCAACGAAAATATCTTTTTGTACGTGCAGTGTTTTTTACCAATTAGACAAGCCAGAAACGGCAAGTGACTATAAATCGTGTTATTTAGTTTAGTTTGGTGGTTACTGGAAGACATAAAGTTTAAACATACAACAAGAACAACTTATGTACAAATAATAGTGATAAATAACCTCAAAGATTAACATCGATCAAAAACTCAATGTCATTGTCCACCACAATATTTATTAAAGCGCCATCTATCGATGAGCAGTTATACTAGCTCATAATCGTTAGAGCGATCCTTCAACTACAATCATCCATTGCATAGCGTTCCGAGTAACGCCACGAGAGGTCACCACTAGGATAGTAAACAAAGAATCTATTTACAACTTGTTAATTCACTAAATTACAACGCAAAGAGTACCAAACAGACATCATGGAGGAAATTATGAAAGCTTTACAAAATATCCAGAAGGAGCTGAACGTACAAAAAATAGAAATCCAAAAAAGCTGTGAAAAGGTGACTGAACAGGTAACACTCAACATAACTAACAAATTAGAAGAGAAATTTACAATATTGGAGGCAAAACACGAAACCTTGAAAGAAAAAGTTGAACAACAAGAAAAAAGAATTCAATTTATGGAAAAACAAGCAAGACAGAGAAATATAATTTTCTTCGGTATCGAGGAGAATGAGTCATCCTACCATAACTTGGAGAATAATTTATTGCAATTCATAAGTGAAAAACTGTCCTTAAAATTGAACTGTAGAGATATTCAAGATATAAAGAGAGTGGGGAAAAAAAGCGTTAAACCGCGACCAATAATTATAACTCTTTCAACCCTCGGTTTAAAGATTAGCATTCTCAAGCAAAAAAGGTTACTGAAAGAAACCCAATATTATTTAAGCGAAGATTACCCTAAATATATATTAGAAAAAAGAAAAGAACTGCAAGAAGAAGCAAATAAAGAGCGCGAGAAAGGAAATAAAGTCACGATAAGATACGACAAGCTTATTATACTAAAATCAAATAGCAAAAGGACACTGATGACTTCACCGGAGCCAGACCCAACACTAAATAGTAATAGTACAACAAGACCCCTCAAGAAAAACAAGGTAAAACGCTCAAATCCATCTATAACCAGATCAAACAGCGTCTTAGAAGGAGTCCTAAAGCCAAGCATTTTAAGCTACTTGACAAACAAAAATGTCAACACACCACAAAACCAAACGTACGACGGTGCAACCAACGACAATATAACCAATGACAATACAACCAACAACTTACATTTATAGCAACCAACAACCCCCTCCCTTAACGATTCAACACATAACCAGTCTCAACTAAGCAACAAAAACTATCTTCCAACCCGGCTGGTCACCGTGGAAGATCAAGACCAAAACCCTCTAAAGAAGATATCCCAAACTTCCTCAATACCAAGAAAAGAAAAACTAATCCAAGAAATACCTACCCCAACTAAAAAGAAGAGAGACCTGCTCTATATATTAAGCTACAACGTCAAAACATTAGCTACTTACGAACGTTTAATCGAACTTAGCGAAGCACTCATTACAATCAAATACGACATAATTGGACTGTGCGAGGTAAGGAGGTCAGGGAACCGGATAGAAGAATATAATAATTTCATACTTTGTTACACGGGAAACACACCTGGACAATATGGAGTCGGTTTCATAATAAATAAAACCCGCAAGAATTGGATTGAAAGTTATAAGGGCATAAATGATAGAGTAGCATTATTGAACTTAAACATACAGGGATTTTCCTTGTCAATTATACAAGCATACGCACCAACTGCAAACGCGTGTGAAGACGATATTAACACCTTCTACTCGAACGTCAATAGGGCTCTAGTCCAAGCTCACAAGAACCGTATTCTACTGGGTGATTTCAACGCAAAAATCGGGCAACCAAGAAAAGATGAATACCTAATAATGAAACCAAACGGGTATGGTGAAAGAAACGAGAGAGGTCAGAGGCTAATTGATTTCGCCCTCGAACACAAACTAGCGATTTTAAATACTTTCTTTCATAAAAAACCCACCCAACGATGGACTTGGCGATCTCCGGATGCAAAATACAAAAATGAAATAGATTTCGTACTGTCAAACCAGCCAAACATCTTCCAAAATATAGAAGTCCTAAATCTGAACTACCCGTCTGACCACAGAGCAATTAGAGCAACAATGTCTATCACAAAACAGAAGAAAAAACGCACAGCGTACAAAACCAATCGATATTCATCACTGAAAACCGAAGAAGAAATAATATCGTATAAACAAAACATTTCCTCTCAGTTACAGGATCTACATAAATACCAAGAGGAATTACCACTGCAGGCTTTCTATAACACATTAACCAAGGCCATATCTCAGAGTTTACAGGACGCTCAAAACACTAAAATATCAAAACGAGACCATAAAGTTTTAAAAGAACGTACACTAGAACTCATCAAGAGAGGACAAGAGTTACAGCAGGCTAAGATAAAAACTCGAACCTCAAAAAATGAACTATCAGCTCTATATAAACTTATAAGTAAACTCATTAAAAATTACTACAAAAGCTACAGATCGATGAACATTGAAAAGCACTTGGAGAAAGCGGGAAGCTCAAAAAAGGCACTTAAAGAACTAAGAACAAACAAATATTGGATAGATGGCCTAAACTGTAATAACAAAACCATAAATAACCGCAAAGATATCATAGCTGTAGCATCCAATTTCTATAAAACACTATATAAAGAACAAGAAAACGAAGATACCAGCCTTAGCAATCCAAATAATACTATCCCTACAAAATCCACAAACACTTCAAACTCTACGATCATAACAGCAATAACAGAAAAAGAAATCACACAAGAAATAGAAAAGTTAAAGCTAGATAAAAGCCCAGGACCAGACGGCATTACAAATGAAGCTATAAAGACCGCCGGGCCGCTACTGGCTCCCTTATTAACACATTTATTTAACCTTATATTAAGAACTGCTGAAATACCATCGCAATGGGTAGAATCGGAAATCATTTTAATTTACAAAAAAGGTGACTCAAAAGATATCACAAACTACAGGCCCATAAGCTTACTCTCAGTTATCTACAAACTATTTTCAGCCATAATTAACAAAAGAATAAGTGCCACCATAGAAGCAAACCAACCAATAGAACAAGCAGGTTTTCGTAAAGGCTTCTCAACAATCGATCACATACATACCCTAGAACAAATAATGGAAAAATACCAAGAGAAGCAAAGAGCGCTCTACATCGCATATGTAGATTATAAGAAAGCTTTTGATACCGTATCATATTCAAGTATATGGACTGCCCTGCAAGCTCAAAAAGTGGAACATGAGTATATAGAAGTAATCAGAAATATTTACAAAGACAGTACAGCAAAAATAAGATTGGAATTAAGTGGACCTCTGTTCTCCGTCGGAAGAGGCGTGAAACAAGGCGACCCGCTGTCTCCAAAATTATTTATTGCTGTTCTAGAGTCAATAATAAAAAGCCTCAACTGGGAAAAGTCAGGAATAAACATCAATGGCAAATATTTATCCCACCTACGCTTCGCAGATGACTTAGTTCTGCTATCAGAATCTGGCACACAATTACAAAACATGATTGATTCACTAAACACATCTAGTAAAAGGGTTGGGCTAGAAATGAACCTTTCAAAAACTATGGTCATGACAAATAGTATACAGAGAAAAATATCATTGGACAATGAAACTCTGAAATATACCGAAAAATACATTTACCTGGGAAAACAAATTGGTTTCAACAGAAAACAACACGAACTAGAAGTAGAGCGCAGAGTACAAAACACTTGGAACAAGTACTGGTCCTTAAAAGAGATATTCAAAAGCAACATGCCAATAAATATCAAAACAAAAGTCATGACGTCATGCCTTCTACCTTGCCTAACCTACGCATGTCAAACTTGGAAATACACATCCAAAATAAAAAGCAGAATCACTACTTGCCAGCGCGGAATAGAACGAAGCATGCTCAACATTAAAAAGACGCAAAAAATACGTCACACAAAAATTAGAGAAACCACCAAAGCCATAGATGCTCTAACATACGCTAAAAAACTAAAATGGAAGTGGGCTGGGCACGTAGCGAGGCTACAGGACGAGAGATGGACCAATAGGGTAACAACGTGGAAGGGTCCAATCGGCAAACGTCTCCAAGGCAGACCTTACACGAGATGGGCAGACGAGTTGGAAAAAATAGCTGGTCCCTGCTGGCCGCAAATAGCCCAAGAGAGAGAATTATGGTTTTCTTTAGAGGAGGCCTTCACCTTCACTTGAAGAAGGGTTCATGCAATCAAACGTATTTTTTATTTTATTTTTATACCATTACTCACATAGTCTAGGAACATTATCATTATCTAAGTAATTTATGTGTAAAAACAACATTAATATGTATGTAGTAGTACTTTTGCATGAAATAAAAGGTTTATTATTTATTATATTATTATACCTCAAGGCCCAGCCGCCGGATCCGTTCCACGACTTGAGCAACCGCAGTCGTGGCCCTCTGGGTCGCTTCGCGGTATGTAGCCCCACTCGCCGTCACTAGCGTGTCGTCCGCATAGCACGTGACGGCGGCGCCGTCCGCGAGCTCACCGCGAAGCACCCAGTCGTATCCGATGTTCCACAGGAGCGGCCCAAGAACCGATCCCTGTGGAATACCGCACGACATCTCACGCCGACTGACGCCGGTTGCACTTGGGTAGATGACGGCTCTCTCCGTCAGGTACGCCCCGACTATGCGGCGGAGGTAGAGAGGCACACTGTGGTACACGAGTGCCTCCCTGATAAAACTCCAGGGCAAGGTGTTGAACGCGTTGGAGATGTCCAAGGACACCGCCAACGTCACCTCACCCCGGGCGACTGCCTCCTCCGCCAAAGTCCTCACGCGCATGAAATGTGGGTGTTAATTCACATCTGCCTTACCCTCCGGGGATAAAGGCGTAATTATATGTATGTATATATGTATAATATGCAGACGTATTTGCATAGCATGGTAGTCATTACGAGCGCTTTATAACATGGTAAAAGATGTACAGTGTACAGTCAGTATCAGATGTGTATATGTATGAAGGTAGTAAAATCATTTTGAGACTTTGTAGTCAAACAAAGTCTCAAAATGATTTTACTACCTTCTAAACGATGTTAATATCAATTTTTTATTTATTTAAATTGTATCATCGTCCGAAGTAAAGGCGTGTATCAAATATCAAAATAATCAGTTACCAGGAAAGGAGGAATACGAAGGTATTAAGATAATTTTGAGTACTTTTCTCGACTAGATTGATTTGATGCTGACTGTACCGTATTGCTCAGCTTATGCGTGACAACATTGTTGGGAGTAAATCGTGGCTTTTATGTTCAGATGTCGTTCGTCGGGAAATTGAATGTGTTTTCGTTCTGATTATTGTGATTGAAAAATGAAAATTATATAACATATTTTTGAATTTTCAATACACGTAGATTCAAAAGAGGTGGCTATTATATAACCCGACTACTGTTTGTCTTCTTTCGAAATATGATTGGCAATTGGCTACCGTCTGTTATCAAATATATTTTGATCTGTTCAACAGCAGTCAGGTTTTATATTTTTTTATAATAACAATAATTTTTAATTTTTTTAGTTACGTAATAAATATAATAAATATATATTTGAAACCTTCTTACCCCCTTCATTTTGATATCCTATTCTATAAATTTGAAGTCTAAGAAATATGTTCTCAACAACGCGATTTTTAGCATTTAAAATGTAAAAATATAGTGTTTGTTGACATTTTATGTACTTTATAACCTTCGTGACATAAATACCTGTCATTTGAGATCCCATTCAATGAAATCTGTCCAGCCCTTAGCCTAATGGAAGGGAACAAAGAGAATATGCATAGATACATAGCTACGCGCGTAACACATTACCCTCGCAGGCGCAGTCGGGTAAATATGCGTTTTTTTTTGAAAAATACTTGAATCCAATTTATATAAACATCACATTTGAATAATGTATTTTGCTTAGCAAAATGCTGTGTTACATTGCTTTTATGAAATTGAAATAATAAGAAATCATAATTCTCATACTATTTTATTTTATAACAAGCTTCTGTGTCTTTGATGAAGAGCAAAGTTTACCGTTTCATTACTTTTAAACGTTTAAACAGATGTTTACAGCGTTCAAAAACATATACTTAGTGTTTATATTATACATGGTTATGAGAACATTCATAAAATTTAAATTTAGAAGCGCAGTGCCTGCTCTATGTGCTTACATCAATGCGACTTTATTGGGTACTCTCTTTTAAAGTAGGAACTCTCATATATTTTTATTTAGAGTTAGTTTATGAGGGTAATATATCAGTATATTATACAATAAGAAGTTTGTTGGAGTGAGGTTGGCGAACCAAGTAATACACGTGATAAAGGAGCGTTTTGGCATGATAGAGGATACAATGAATTAGGTACAACGGGATGCTTAGATGATTTGAATCCTTGGAGAAGATGGTCAGAAGTAGTTTTGTGCAACAGATTTATGAAGCGAGGGTATTTGAATTACCTTGTAAGGGTCGATCTAGGCACACATAATATGTCAATCAAATCAAGGACGTTTTAAAGAGAAACCAGGTGTAGAGTATCCACAATCAGCGTGCATGTATAACAAATTATGAAAGTAGTGGCACCGAGTGGTCAGGATCGTAGCAAGTGGAAATATGACGGCCTCTGTGGCGTGGCGATAGAACGTTCGACTGAAACGCAGGAGGCGCGGGTTCGATTCCCGCTCAGTGCAAATATTTGTATGCATGAATATGTATATTTGTATTGGTCTGGGTGTTTTTATGTATGATGTGTATGTATTACAAAAAAGTTTCTAGATTCCATAACACCAGCTAGTTAAGCTATGCTTATTATGGGTCTAGATAGCATTGTGTGGAATGTTGTGGAATATTTATTTATATGTTTTCTTTATCTAACCTAATGGAAAAGAAGCGTGATTATTTTTTACTTTTTTTAATGTATTATACAATAGTATACAAATACCTTGTTTTAAATATATTAGCTATCAGTGTTCTTCTACAAGTGGCTTAAAACACATGTCATCTTTTCTATTATATTTAATAAACATGTATGTAATCTCTGCCCTCATTATCCTTTGTTATCTGTGTGAAAATATAAAGGCGACAAAGGACTATTATTACCGCCTCTCTCTACTTAGTTATGAAAGGCGGTAACCTAATTTTTAATATTATATGGCTTTTCATTTTTAATGTGTGTGTGTTTTATTTATTGATATTGTTATCATTCAAAAAATAAGTTTAAAACGAAAACCCGACTACTGAAAAAATATTAAACAAGAAAATATCTGTGATAGCCGTATGCCAATTTTTCCTAGAATGTATTATTTTGTTAGACTGAATGGCATACAACCACGGGTACCCTTAATATTTTCTTGTTTAATTATTTTAGATCGTGATTTTTCAGTAGTCGGGTTTTAGTTTTAAAATTATTTTTTTAGTTATATTATTTTGGGGGTTTTTTTACGTGCGCAAAATCCCTACGGATACCTCCCCGCCGGAGCCGGTGGAGGAGGTTATGTCGGACTCGAACCGACTAAAACGCTCGCCGCCTATGAGTCATTTTGGTTGCCGAAGGTGAGGTTGACAGGCATCATATCATTTGGGGTAAGCAATTGGTATCATTTATACATATTTGAAATGTACTAATTACACCCTTTCAGTTGCTATCAAACACGACATATTTACCTCAAATTTATTTTTAACACAGTGCTTTATAACTGTTAGAGGGCGCCATATTAAGTTCAGTGACAAGTTATATAGCCTATAACTAGTGGACAACTAAGATACTTCTAACGATACCTTATTTGACCAGTTATAATAAGTGGTTGAGGAGCTACGAGGGAACAAATGAACCTACATTCATACATAGTCTGTCAAAATCATAACCCACCTTCTGCTCCGCCGTAGTCGGGTAAAAATAGAGTTATATCTATTGAAGGATTTAGTGGGTAGTGTACCACAGTTCATTCAAGATCATACTAGTCAGGTAGCAAGATGGCTCTGTATCATAACATAAAGTAGTTTATTATTTACTACAATATATTCAAATTAAGTTTTAACTGATAAAGGGGTGTATTTCTATAGTCCCGGTTCTTTAAGCGAGGCTTGATAAAGCATCTGATGAGGCCACCAAACTGAGTGCCACTATTGTAACATTACTTAGTGTTTGTAATGGTGACCCACTTTCCTGAGACTTTACTTTTAGCTTATCATCAGGCAAGGTGAAGTCAAGTTGGCGTGTCTTAGATAAAAACGTATAAAGGCCCCACCAAAATATTTGGGGCACAAGCCTACTTCATCTGCAGGGCTTCACCTGCCCTTCCTTTACGTTTCTTATCAGTCAAACGGCAGTCACTCGCAAACAATCTAGAATAAAGCAAATCAAAGGGACGTGAAATAGTAACTGAACTGCTACGTGATGGCGTGCTACGTAACTGGCTGCGACGTGAACACCTTGAATAGAACTAAAATGTTGAAGTCTTATTGTATTTCGAGGTAGGTTGTATTTCGAGGTAGGTTTTTAGAACTGATATTGCACATGCCTTTGATCTTTTTGCGAGCTGATCGGCTAGTTTCATATAAATGTAAAACAAATTAGTAATGCAGCGAGAGAAATTAAACTTTACTCACGTGTAACTTTCAAATAAACTGTTTTGAACGAACGGTTAAACTATACGACAGTTATGACATAGGATAGGATATTATTTCAGAATTTTGTACAAACTACAAATGTAATTTCAAATATTTGAAATTATGTTTTCATACCTTCTATTCCAAAAGTGTCACTATGTTCTCCTTTGTTCATTCCTCTGTAAGCGGGAGTAAAGTAGCTTTTCGAGGAGGTAGGACATGACGGTATTTTCGTCTAATTGAGCAGCCCGACTGGGGAAGTACCTCCGCCCTATAGAATACCGCGGCCATCATAACCTTGTGTTGTGTTCCCGGCGGTGATAAGGGTAGCCAGAGCTTACTAAAGAGTTTTTGTGCTGTCAGTAGGAAGACCAAAAGCTTGTCCTGCTTCGTCTTTTACACTGACGGCACAGAAACTCTCTGTTGACAGCGCAAATGTTTGGTTTTGCACAGGCCACGGTAACCACTTCCCATAAGGTGGGGCGTGTGCTTGTCTGCCACCTAAGTGGTATAAAAAATATATTTTTATTACTTACGCGGAATTGATACAATCGTCATTATCACTTCAAGTTCCTGCCACAACTTTAACCATGTTGTTTTTATCCTGACTTAAATTATCTCATGAAATGAATAGATATTATTTATTATGTTTAATTTGTAGACCGATAAATGGTAAACAAAACTAAAAATTGACTTCGTTTCATATTTAATGGTCTGACAAAAAAGGCAGCTAATTTTATTTCATGGATGGTAGGGTAATTAATTATTTGAATGAAAATTGAACAAAACAGTGCCGCACTGCAATTGTCCATTTGAAAATAAAAAACAACACATTAAACAGAAAGGCATTCAAACGAGATTATTGTTTTATAAAGTTTCATATTTTAGTAATAATATTTTATTCAAATATTTCATGCTTTGAACTTTCTGAACACATAATATATAGTTCTGAATGAAAAGATTTTAGAACATTCATTTGAAATGGTTGTATGAGACATTTACTTGAAGTTATTCTTCAGCAACTCATTATACCTGTTATATTATAAATAAATTAGAAATCAGGTAGAAAGAAATAATAAATTAGAAATAATAAATGGTATTAACATATTGATTTTTGTCCAAAGAATGTTTAAGCTGGAGATTGACAGCGCTTGGTGGAACATGTTACAAATATTTATGTAAAACTTGTAGAAAAGCTTTTTAATTTGATCTACTTTATTTTTGAAATAAGAAAACTGGAAACATACAAGTGGCTTTTTCAATAATTATGTCTATTCTTGTAAATAATCAGTAAATATCTATTTTCTCATAAAAAGTAGAGTATATGACTCGAAGCAAATTATTTTTCCCTCAGCCGATGTACTTTCAATCCTTCGTTGTGCTTAAGATTCTAAGTTATTATGTTTATATCCTCGCCGTAAAAATACTACTTCGATCCTTCAACAATCCACTATTGTTGTGTATGTGATAATAGCATGTTATTTGTTTCTGGCGCATGTGCTGTTTAATGTTTTTAATCCCAAATGAAGTTCTTCTCGGACTGAAATTGAATTTGCACAGAACAAAATCTTATGTTGTACATGTAATACAAACTTGTAGTGGTCTACTTCAAAATTGAAGTAAACCACTATATTTTATTTCAAGACTGCGATTGCTGCAGAAATTGTGAATACTGTCGGGCGGCTAATTGGACACAACCAAAGTATAAAATTTTATGGTATTCCGGGACTCCTGGGATCGAACCTATAAAAATTTACATCGGCATCTAAACGTTATCAAACTTTACTCTCACTGAATTCGTCATAAACTCAAAATAGAAACGGAATTGTTTTGGTCACTTTCGCGTTCTATTTATTAAATATTTTCCATACATGAACAATTGCGGATACTAAATGTATGTAATATTTCATTACGTATTAAAATTATATTAAAGTTTTAAAAACTAACCTAAAGTCTAAACTTGGTCAACCGTGGGACGCAATTCCTTTTGAATTTCAAATTACATGACATGTAAGTTTTTAAAGATACATATACTTCTCAAGATGCATCGCCTTTACAGAATGCGTTCAATGCGATAATGTTTTGCATGTTCAAACTTACAATTTCATAATTAATAGGTAGCACAGAATAAGTAATTTCTAGTTAATAAAAATCTTCTAACTCTCACAAAACAAAACACAAAGCCGCTAAAGTATATCTACCCTCTTATAATTTCAAATTAAGAACATTCATTTAGTCATGCATGCTCGCACTGTAAATTTTACAGAACATTAAGCTCTTTAAGTTAAACAGCTTCTGTATTAACCGCCTTCATTCGGTATATTAACCACGTACTATTCGTGCAAGCACTTTGAGAAGAAAGTTGTTCTTGGAATACAGCAGAAGATTCAGTTGATTTATATTTCAAGATTCGGTTATTCCTTATTTGCTCACAGAATGAGTGTGGTGGGTAGGTATGTGACGAAAAAAATTACAACAATATCGAGAATGTGCGGGTTGATGAAAAAATTTCAATCTCACGGACTCGAAGACGGCGGGCGTACATCACTGAGCCAGCTGCCTGGTGTAACCTGACCGAATCGTCGGGCAATTTAAAGGTATGTGTATACCTATACGCGAGAGTTTAAAAGTTAGTATTCCTTATTATTTAATAACGTTATAATTGTTAGTTATGCTTGGGGGTTGAACTTTATTATTTTATTTATGCAATTTTAAACTTTATGCACAGTTTATTATATAAAAGCGAACTTAATGCCCAAGGCATTATCTGATAGTCTATCTTAGGATGATGCAGAGATGCATTAAGGTAGGAGCAGGCAGAATAATTAACTTTTAACCATAAGGATAATACTCAAATTTACGTACAATATTATACTTACACAACTATGATACATACACATGCACATACAGTACTTATATACTAATATTATACATACCTACATAATTATATACTTCCATAAATTTTCATAATATCATAAATAGGAAGTAGGACACGGCGGTATTTCCGCCCAATTGAGCAGTCCGACTGGGGAAGTACCTCCGCCCTACAGAATGCCGCGGCTATAATAACTTCGTGTTGTGTTCCCAGCGGTGAGTAGGGTAGCTAGAGCTCACTGGAGAATTTGTGCTGTTAGTGGGAAGACTAAAGGCTTGTCCTGCTTTGTCTTCTACTCTGACGGCACAGAAACTCTGTACTTACAGGGTTGGCAGCGCGACTGTGACTCCTCATGTGTTACAAACGTCCATAGGCCACGGTAACCACTTTCCATCAGGTGGGCCGTGTGCTTGTCTGCCACCTAAGTGGTATAAAAAAAACACCATCAGAAAATATACTCGTAATATTCTTAAATATTTTTATCTTATCTTAAATATTTAAATAAAAGATAAACAGGACAACACGTGCAGGTCTTAGATGTCATCCGCACACGGTGCAGAACATACGATCAAGAACCAAGCGGTTCGGAGACTCTTTCCTCTGTCGCACCATTAAGGCCTGGAATTCATTACCAGCTCACGTGTTTCCTTCTTCCTACAGTCCCGGGTCCTTTAAGCGGGGCGTGAAAAACCATATGATGAGACCGTCAAGCTGAGTGTCACCATTGTCACATGGTATGTGTAAGTAATGGTGACCTTCTTTTCTGAGACTTTGCCTTCAGCTTACCATCAGGCAAGGCATAGACTTCGCCTTGCCGTTGACTTGTTCTATATAAAGAAAACAGTTTCGCGTGATTGAGAATCACATAAATATACCAACTGGTTAGCCTCTGTGGCGTGGCGGTAAAGAAAGCGGCCGTTACACGAGAAACGCGAGTTCGTCCCCACTTAAATGTGTAGTGTAGTGTAAATATTTTTATGCATGAATATGGGCATTTGCATTGGTTTGGTCGTGCGTTGTCACACGGTATGTGTAAGTAATGGTGACCCTCTTTTCTGGGACTTTGCCTTCAGTTTACCACTAGGCAAGGCGAAGTCCAATTGACGTGTCCTATATAAAAAAAAAAATATAAATCTATATAAGTATAAATTCCAGTCTCAGTGTTGACTTATTTTTAGAAGCACCACCCTAAAGATACGAAAAAAATGGTATTTAATCTTCCTGGAACATAAATCCTGACATCAGGAAGTGCCCGTACTCACAGGCCAGCAAGGCTTTCAAATGAATCAACACATTCATTTCGCCCACCAAGCTCAAATGTGAAGGTATCATTCCCTTTATCTTGCGTCATTAACCATACTCAATAGTCCGGCAGTTAAGATACTACGGTGAACATCTATATACCTATGTATAATGAGCATACTAATATGTATAATACGTCAAATTTATGACCATAGATATAGGTTAGGCAGGGTAGATGTGATGAAGCAAACGATGCGTAATTTCTTAGGTCGCCTGATCACTTTCATTAATATATTTCTATAGTAGGTTTATGTTCCGAGTAGTTAGTAGTAGTTAGTATATGTGAAAATGAAAGGCTTTGTAATAAATAATAAGCCCATTGATTTTTTAAGTGAATATTTGGACTCGCTGCTGCTATAGTATGACGGCGAGCTATTACGGAGACTGTAGTAGGAAATCAAATTCGAATTGTCGAAAACGTTTAATACGTATAAAAGTGTGAATCGAACTAAGTAACAAAATGTAAAATAAGTGATGGAAAGAACATAATGTGATGAATCTGTGGCGTAGCGGTAGTGAACGTGACTGCTATGCAGGAGGCGCGGGTTCGATCCCCGCTCAGTGCAAATATTTATATGCATGAATATGGGTATTTGCATTGGTCTGGGTGTTTCTATGTATAATATGTATGTATTTACAAAAAAAAAAGTATTTAAGTATGTTTATCCGTATTCTAGATTCCATAACACAAGCTAGTTAAACTATGCTTACCATGGATCTAGATAGCGTTGTGTAGAATGTTGTAGAATATTTATTTATTTGTAGAATATTTATATGTTTTTTTTATTTATTTATCATTTAAACAATTACATATAGTAAAAAGATTCATAAGCATTTACAAAACAAAACCTACGCGGAGTGTAATCAATGCCTCAGCGGTTAAAAAAAAAGTTAATCAAGTGATTTCAGGAAATGCAATTTGAGTCTTATTTTGACACTGCAACTGCGTAATTCCGGAGGTAATGAGTTAATTAGTCGAGGAACCAGGTAAACAGTCATTCGTTCGCCTTAGGTATTTTTTGCACCACACGGCTCACACAACATTCTTCGAGCCATCGCCCGATTGCATACATGATTGTAAGGTGAATACATTATAACGAGTATGCATTCGTAGATAAATTTTCAATAAATGTTCAAAAACGAAACAAGGGTTAGAATCCATTATCAGTTCGAGAGAGATAGAGATGTAAATGTACTCTGAACTTCCTTTATTTTTGAAAAGTATTCTTATTTTTTTCTTTGTCATACCAAAATGATTTGAAATTTTTTACCATCACACACGTTTCCTCACTCCTACAATCTCGAGCTCTTAAAACAGTACGCGACAAAATGTCTATAAGCACTTAAATGACTGAACATTATTTTACTGTTGTTAGCATCTATAATGTTGACCGTGCAGGCGGTGTGAAATGACTTGAAATAAAATATCGTTCCATTACAGAATAAGCGTGCCTCATCACGACTAAATAGGTTATATCCCACGCTGCATTAGTTTGATTGATTTGGAGGTCTCGCTTCGTAACAGTTTTAGTGCTATTTCAAACAATGTAGGTTAGTTTTTCTAGCAACTTTTTGTTGTAATTTCTATATTATTTTCAATAAGGATTAAATAACATCAATCTAGGAATTATATTATGCTTTTCTATAATTGGTTTTAACGAATGATTATTTAATACTTATTCGTCGCGTGGTTCCCGGCAGAGTAGAATTTGGACCACCCTATCTCTTTCCATGTGGTGTCGTACAAGGCGATTAAGGGATAGGGCTGTTTAACATCGGACAGATATATACAGCCCATACTCAGCCTCAGATGCATGGCTCGAGTCAACAATAGTGCCCGAAATACGACAATAGGCTCACTTCACAAATATTGGTGAAATGTGGGTGATAATTCACCTCTGCCTAACCCTCCGGGGATAAAGGCGTGATTATACGTATGTTTGTATGTAAAACCAATTAATAGTGCCATAATACATAATAGTGCTATTTTAGTATATTGTGCCTTCAATTGTCGGTCATTCGTTTGAATAAACTTTTTTTGAAATTCTAGTAAAATTTGACACTGAGTAAAAATAAACAATGTCTCTATACAATTTCTTAAATAATATGTAATAAACTAATAGTTAGAGATTATTACTTGATAATAAGATACGATTGTACGTATCATAAAACTCACTACTAAAATGAATTTCCCGATCGCACGAAACGTCCGGTAACTCATACACTGTGACAAAAAAAGACACAACGAAAAGAAAAAGACTTTATAAACTCTGTGTTTCAAATACGCATAGCCATTTATGATCCAAAAAAAGATTCTCGGCTCGAATCCACTGCTTTACTAACACAACTAGGCACACATACTAGCTTAGATTTGAGTGGATATAGAGTGGGGACGGGACGGTATAGGACGTCCATTCGGTGCTATACTGTCTACCTAAGCTGCCTAACATAGTGTAGTGAGTAAGGCAACCTTTCGGTATCCGTTAGAGCCGATTGCTTTTTTAGGTTTAGACTAAAACAGAAACCTTCGCCACAAACCCAAGGCACCCTTTTATAGTATTTGTTAGTTATCGGATGAAGAACAGCCTTATTTGCATTGGTCTGTGAGTATTTTATGTATAATATGTAAGTATGTACGAAAAAACGTATCTAAGTATGTTTATTCCTCATAACAGCTCATAAGCTAGTTAAGCTATGTTTATCATGGGTCTAGATAGCGTTTTGTAGAATGTTGTAGAATATTTATTTATATATTTAATTTTTTAATTGGCTATTTAGATGTTCTTTTTTTATACCACTTAGGTGGCAGACAAGCACACGGCCCAACTGATGGAAAGTGGTTACCGTGGCCTTTGGACGTCTGTAACACCAGAGGAGTCACAGTCGTGTTGTTGTAAGTACAGAGTTTCTGTGCCGTCAGTAGAAGATAAAGCAGGATAAGCCTTTAGTCTTCCCACTGACAGCACAAATTCTCCAGTGATCTCTGGCTACCCTACTCGCCGCTGGGAACACAACACGAAGTTATTATAGCCGCGGTATTCTGTAGGGCGGAGGTACTTCCCCAGTCGGACTGCTCAATTGGGCGGAAATACCGCCGTGTCCTACCTCCTACATTGCTCTTAGTATAGAAAAATAAAGAGTGCTGTATGCATTAATGTTGTAGGTATTACTTAGAAAATATTAGAATTGTTTGAACGGTAGGCATGAACAGACATGAGAATACATTTAATAATTTTGTTTTTAGTTTGTTTTTGTTTTGTTGTTAGAATAAGACTTTTCAACGGCCATTGAATCACGTGTGTCTTTCTACTTACCGTGGTAATCTCAATGATCTCAAAAAATACAAATCGGTTAAGTGCGAGTTGGGCTCGTGCACTGAGGGTTCCGTACAATATTGAATTGAGTGACGAACTTATGCTACATAAACGACAATATTTTTTTATTGCGTTGATTTTTTCACAATTTCAAGACGATATAGACTTGAGTATGTGGTATTAATTTAAACTTGATAGCGCCACACATTTCTAAAGTAAAGGTATTAATACGGACAAACGGACAACAAAGTGATCCTATAAGGGTTTTGCTTTTACCTTTTGAGGTACGGGATTCTAAAAAGAGTGCCGTTCGCTCACCATCTAGCCCATTTATGCAAAACCGAATTCCCAAAACCTATAAATTCTTCTTTCCAACCTTTATCAATTACACAATAGCATAAACTAACCACTACTTAATCGATGAAATAAAACGAATTTATATTATGTTAGAAAAAATATAGTGAAATAGAAATGTAAGTGTAAAACTGTACCTACCTACTATATCTTCCACTTGGTTATTTGCTAAAGCACTTTAATGAGATTGCCATCTAAAACTTAATTGTGCACCTGCAGTCCTGCACCTTCAGGTTGTTTGTGGTTAAGTTTGCGCTAGTCTCGTTGTGGACAGTCGGAATTCTCGACTACATACGTCCTGTAGGTGTTGCTCTGATGTTCGTTGAATATTTACTCTAAAAAGGGACTACCGTGGGTTCAAATCACATCTTGGATCAAATTTGATTATTTTTATTTTCACCGAATTTGCGAGTCTAGCGGTATGGGTAACGGACTGCTGAGACGAGGTCTTGGGTTCGATCCCAGGTTTTACCATGGCACACACCAATGACTTTACGATGCTTTTCGAAGTTATGTGTGTATTGATCGCAGGTTTATAAGTGCCCTGTTAATGGCAATAGACTCGCCACCTATTATATTGGGACCTAAACATAAACCGGCGAAATGTGGGTGCTAGCACCTCTGCCTACCCCTTCGGCACTGTAGATAAGGAATATGTGAAACACCAGGATATTATGCGCCTGATATTGACGGCTGAGACCGCGTAAAATTTGAACGTGTGTATTGTTCCCGCTACCCATAGGAACCTACTACCAGGACATATTTTTATTTCAAATTGTGACTAATGTATAACTACCTGTAGTAAATTTCAGTCAGATCTGTTCAGCCGTTAGAGCGCGATTAAGTAACAAACATACGAACATCTTCACAAACTTTCACATTTATCATACTAGTATGAAATATACCGTTTCTTAATTTAGAAAGAATTAAGAAACGTTAAGATAATATATAATTATACTATCTTAACGTTTCATGGAACTTACTATTTCTGCCGACGTTTCGTGCATGTTCCAAGTATGTTCCATGATTTAATTGGGAGAAGTACCGAACCGTTTTATAATACTTTTTTTTTACGTGCGCAAAATCCCCGCAGATACCTCCCCACCGGAGCCGGTGGAGGAGGTTATGTCGGACTTGAACCGACTAAAACGCACGCTGCCTGTGTGTCGCTTTGGTTGCCGAAGGTGAGGTTGGCAGGCATATCCGTCGCACCGTTGTATAATACTTATGAATTCACACGGCGATAGTTTAAAGATAATATATATAAAGTACATCTACAAGTAATGATCACTGTACAAGTTGACTATAACTCATAGGTACTACCTACCTTTTCATGAATTAAGAAATTTTTGCATGCCGATGGGGTAGGCTGAAGAGAACTTATTTCCTATTTAAATGTACTACCTAACATCTTTATATACCTTTGGTCGGCAAATAAATGTTTTATTATTATTAAGCGTCCAATAAAAAAATCAAAAGTGCTAAAAAATAAACGTTACTATTTAAAAAAATATTGTTATTATTATATAAACAATTGAAAATTAAAACTAAAACTATTATTAGATAGCTACTAAAATACACTAAAATAAAATAAACATAAAAATTACATACATAATGCGTCATGAAATTCCTCCGCATCCTCACCGACCGGTAACGTACCCAGAAGGCTGGCAGCATTGCCACGTTGAATGGCAATGCTTATCCTCTGTGCAAGATAATAACCAGCCTTCTGGTCACGCGTAGCGTCGATCAGCTGCTTTGCCAAGTCTTTATATAGAGACCGAGCACTTGGACCCCATGTCCCTAACGTTTCAACCCCAAACGGCTCAAAAACATAATCACCTGTCAGGTTACAGTATTTGCGCCGTTTGAGGTTTTCCGCAGATGCAGCAGTAGCACCGGCACACCCTGCTGTGCTTGAAAGATGTGAAGGCGCAAGAGTGTCGACGCACGTAGCGTCCCACACCAAAGGTCTACCCATCTTCCAAGGTAGCAACGACATACCATCCGGTCTCTTGCCATCGCTACGCACCAGCCCTTTAGGTTCACGAATGGCTGGCACGCCAGCGGTAACTAGAGCACGGCGGATAATGTCGTTGATGCAGGCGTGTCGCGGTATACGCCCAGCGCTTCTGCTGCATGAAAGGCCATGGTGCCCAAGACTGTCGACAGCTTCACCGCAGTGGCAATGATGCGGAGAAATGCACGGCGCTCCTAAGCGAAGGCAAGTGGCAAGGCGGAAAGTAGTATCGTCCAACATAGTACCTATGTTGGGCGATGGAAGTGCCTGAATCCAGAGGCCTGACTCCCATTCCCATTAAAAAAATATATATCAAGAGAAACACCATAATCTACCAAATATCCTTTTCTTTTATTTGGACGTCCTTGGGCTATTGTATTATTTTCAAATGTTATGGAATAAACAGGATGGTTTTGTATTTTAATTAGCTGTACATTTTGCGAAATAAAAGATGTATATGCGCTTATCACCATATTCGGAAATGTTTCCTTTCGGTGGCTAAAAACCCCGGCTTGTCCTTGGTTAAACGATGTTATGACAATGTACGAATAGGGCAAAAATTTAAGCAACTTGTGTATTTGAGGTCGTATTTCAATTTAAATGCCACTTTTTAGGTGGAGCCCAGAACATTAGTAAAGTCGACATAATTTCGCCAAATATAATTTTAGACTGGCATTTGTTTAAGCTGGGTTTTACCCGGCCTACTTATGGTTCTTATTCTCATTGACCGGCAACGTGCCCGTCATATTAATACCGTTGACACTAGCTAGGATACCTAAAGTTAGGTTGTTTTGTACAATACTATAAACAATTTGTATACTTGGAGGAGACGTGTGTAGGACGTACGATCTGATGTCTTAATGACACTCTGTAAATGATCTTACTACCAATGATTACAGTGCAAAGTGGAGTAGTAAAGCGGTTAAATTAACTCTGGATTCAGAGTGTCAACAACAATGGCTGCTTTTTCTTGTAACTGGGAAGTTTTTGTCCAATTTGATCACTTCCAAATCCCTGTAAATACATTCAAACTTTGAATAAAACTCCAAGTATAGTTAAAAGTAATTATATATTATTTACACAAAGTCCTATCTGTTATGACTTACGGTGCCGAAACGTGGACACTAACAGTGAGCTTAAAAGTAGCGCAGCGGGCTATGGAGCGAGCTATGCTTGGAATTTTTCTGAAGGATAGATTTCGGAATGAGGTTATTTGACAGAGAACTAAACTTACCTTAACTACCTTACATAGGTCGCAGAATAAGCGAGCTGAAGTGGCAGTGGGCTGGCCACGTTTGTCGAAGGACCGATGGCCGTTGGAGCAAACGAGTCCTAGAGTGGAAACCTCTTAGGACACCTCTTAGCCAGATGGACGGACGACGTAGAAAAGGTGACTGGGACAAACTGGATGAGGAAGGCAGAGGATTGGATAAAATGGCGTACATTGGAAGAGGCCTATGTCCAGCAGTGGACTGCGGTGGGGTAATTGATTGATTGATTGCACAAAGGATATAAAAGTACGAAGAAATAATTGGTTTTGTTTAGACTATTGACTTAAGTATCAAATGATGAAATTTATAAGATAAATTATTAATCAATAACTAAACTGAGATTGAAGAAATAATGTTTCATACGCACGTAGTCCACTTACGTATATAATGAACGAGTTTGAATCACAGGGGTGTTGAACAACAAGTAAGTTCTACTGCACAGTACCGCAAATTAAACTCGATGGCCGATAAATTGATACAGTCAAGTAATTTACATTTATCACTTCATTAAAGAGGGAATCAGGCAAAGCAGTTGGTATATAGATCTAATGTAAGAATCTTAATCTTCTATTATAAAGTTTCAAACTAGTTTAAGATATTTAAAAAAATATTGTTGTTGCGCTTGTGTTATGTTAATTTAATTTTAATTTTAACATACCACTAACACGATTACGATGATGTAACGATTCTAAAAACAATAATTTTTGTTTGTTTGCGAGGGGTACCAAAATCTTTTCAATGCGTTTTTTTAATGAGAAAGATCATACTGAAAATATTACGTATATTATATCGCAATTGGTTGAGTATAATCTGAGATATGCTCAAAAGAGCAAGTAAAAATATTTATATCCTGATTTCTTTAGTCTCTGTTTTCATAAAATGACCCAATCAACGAATGAATAAATGCACTATAACATAAAAGTAACACGATTGATAGGCATTGGAGTTTTTATTCTGATATAGTTCCATTAAATTGCAAGATAGTACACCTGCTGCTCGTCGAATGAAGTACTTGAATGCAACCCAGAATGAATGAATTAGGTCGATTAAGTATAAATTGAATTATTTATTTATCCAATGCAACCCCAATCATTTTCAAAGCAAACAGAATTATCCGAATCAAATTATGCGACTTTATGCCAGCCACGTTGGTATCACTGCTTATCGTTTAGCGCGGGTTGAGCTTTGCTAACTGTGTGGTACGTTACACGTGCAGAAATTATGGGCAGTTAGTGTAGCAAACACTCGACTCTTGCCATTTCGTGTGTGTAAACTGTAGTCACAAAGCGCTCGAAAATGTATTGCGGATGAACCCTCTGCGTAATATATTGTACATTTTACGTGTAAAGTCATTAGCGAATAACTGGTTTTCTGGTGCAAAATGCCTGTGATGTCTTTATATCAACATTGCATGCTGAATCTCAGTTTGCGTACTTCAATGTAGAAAATTATGAAGTTTTGTGATATTGCCTACTTTCTACAAAGTCTGTTGTAGTGGCACGGTGACATAAGCAGCTAAACTATGGGTTTAGGATTATAAATGAAAAATCGAGGATATACACCCTAGCCGACATGAACCCAACCCTAAGAAGAAATTTAGCTTTAATGAAGAATTTCTATTGTTGCTGGAATAAAGTCATAATATCGAGCAATATAAATATTAATAATATACACGATAGATTACTATTAGAATTTTTTTTTTTAAGATAAACTACTTCGAAACAGGATCAATATATAAGCTAATATACTTTCTTAAATGCAAATTAATTTATTGAAATTTGGGTGTTAATTCACCTCTACCTAACCCGCCGGGGATAAAGGCGTGATTATATGTATGCTGAATGTAAACTCGACATCCAATACGAGCTTGGCAGCCTGCTTTTAGGGAAATATTTTACTACAAACTAAGCTACCTAAATCCGTTTTAGGTAGTTGAAATTCTCGTAGGACGGGTTCAGCTTAGCGGTTTTGCTAAAAAAGAACTGCTGTGCAATTTCATTTTAGAAAAAAATAAAGCTACTAATATTTTTTTAAAAGATTTCCAAACGAAATTTCTTCTTTGCACCTATACCCATAGCCTGAAATATTATTAAAATACCCATTGAAATTTTAGAACTTTGTACATAAAGGTAAGTATTTACATTCGAACTTCTCCATTTTGTATAAATACACACATCAACAAAGTCTAGGGAACAAGGACATTTCTAGTTTTTATTTAAAAACCCTTTCTTGTAATAGTGAGTGTTTTATATCAATAGAAGGGTATTTTTATACAGTTTTTAATTTTAATTTTAATAAAAACATTTTCATACCAAATTTTTTTTTTTTTAAGAAAGAATTGAATAGTGCCAATATTGAGTATTACAACCTTCTATGATTAGGCACAAAAATAACGAGGTAGTAAGAAATACAGTAATTAGCCGTACTATAAACGTTTTTAATAATCTGTAGGACCTCCTAAAACATTAGCAAGAGCTCGACAACGGCGTGGCATACTTAGTATGAGATTGTCAATCATCGTCTGTGGAATATGGCTCCATACACTGCGAAGGTGTAAAAAAAGTTGTTCTTCAGTGTTCAGATTTTCCAAAGAATCACTGAAAGCTCTTCTCCCAAGCAAATCCCAGGCATGCTCTATGGGATTGAGGTCGGCAGACTGAGCAGGCCATTCCAACGTCGTCATATTGTACTCGCTTAACGCATTGACCACTACCCTCGCGGTGTGTGACCGTGCATTATCTTGCATGAACATAAAATCTTGACCGAACTGCTGTCGATGAGGGATTACCATGGGGTGTATAACCTCCTGAATGTATTGGTTTGCATTCAAATTGCCCCGTATCCAAACGAGGTCGGTCCTTCCACCAAGGCGAATTCCAGCCCATACCATGATTGTTCCACCTTGGTAAGGATGAAGTTCTTGCGGATTCTGGAGACGACTCCGACGTCCAGGAACTCGCCATATACGCACTCTTCTCGAATCAGGATGAAAACCGAAGCAAGATTCGTCGGAAAACAGAACCCATGCCCATTGATGGTCGGTCCACTGTAAATGTGCATTAGCCCACAATAAGCGACGACCTCGATTTCCACGTCGAAGAGCTGGAACCCTAAGCGGTCTGCGAGCATAAAGATTGGCTTCGTGTAATCTTGTTCTGACAGTTTGATCGCTAATAACCACTTGATGCTGAGACTGGAGGCCTGCGACCAACTGACGAGCAGTAATCGTGGGTTGCCGCCTTGCGGAATTTTGCAAGAAACGATCTTGTCGCGGGGTAGTAACCCTATTTCGTCCCCTGTGACGTTCGGCAACATCCCCTGTAGACCTGTAGCGTGCCCATAATCTGCAAATTACGCTTGGTTGGGTGTTGACAGCATCCGCTACGTCGCGTTGAGTTCGTCCAGCTTGCAGCATACCAACAGCCCTTAACATCTCTTCGCGACTTAAATGACGACGTGACATGATGACTACAGTCACAAAAATGCACAAACCATACGTAAAAGACGTATTATTGATAATAAACGTTATTTACAATCAAAAAAAATAATTTTTATTTTGCCTCAGAGAAACTGCACAATCAAACACTTTTAAAAGTTTTCCCTCCATATTCGAAAATCATTACTTATTTAAATTTATTTTTAAATTTCGAACAACTCTGTAATCTACTTTATTCTATTTTTATTTATTTGCTGCCAGTTATTTGCAAAACAAGATTTACACGAAAAAAAATAATTGGGGTCATCTTGTTCCCTAGACTTTGTTGAGGTGTTTACCATTATTTATAGGATCGTACCAATTAGTTGTTTCTTATATAAAAAATATTGTTATTTCTCACAAATGTACAGCAGTTAGTCAGATGTGGCTTTATAAGCAAATATTACAGAGCCGCAGTAATTTATATTTAAGCTTTCGAGACTTGCTCACGTTTTATAAATGATGCAACGTGTCAGCCGCAGGAGTATTTTAAGATTGTATTTTGCACAACAGAATTGTAAAAAAGAGCCTTCTAATTTTGAATAGTAACATTACAAGAACGTCATGCTAAAAAACGTTTATATATTTATGTTTCGATAACGTGCGTTAACAAAACGCACAAAGGAAAATGAAATGAAGAAGCGAATAAGAAAGAGGATAAATAGAGACATGAAATCTATCTAAATATATATAACTCAAAGGTGACTAACTGATTGACTGACTGACATAGTGATCTATCAACGCACAGCCCAAACCACTGGACGGATCGGGCTGAAATTTGGCATGCAGGTAGATGTTATGACGTAGGCACCTTTCTTAGCGGATCGCTAAGAAAGGATTTTGATTAATTCTACCTCCAAGGGGATAAAATAGGGGATGAAAGTTTGTATGAAATTTAGTCTGAGACTTTGCACACATAAAGCTACTATGACGTAGGCAACTCCTAAGAAAAGATTTTGAGATGCAAGTTATATAAGACTAGCTGTTGCCCGCGACTCGGCGCGTGTGGATGATGGTTATCGCTTTATGTTGAGTCAACGCTATTGAGCATAAATTTTTTCTAAAATAAAAGTAGCCTACGTTACTCCTTATTACATCAGCTACCTGCCAATAAATGTCCCGTCAAAATCAATTCAACTATTTCAGAGATTAGCCGGAACACACAGACAGACAGTCTTTATTGGCAGGTAGCTGATGTAATTAAGAGTAACGTAGGCTACTTTTATTTTAGACTTTTTTATGCTCAATAGTGTTGACTCAACACTAAGCGATAACCGACATCCACGCGGGCGGAGCCGCGGGCAACAACTAGTCACGGATAAAATTGAAAATTTTTAAATTTATCCTTCAAAGATTTCATAAGTAATCGTATGTGAGTTTATTAATGTTAAGAAATTTCTGAAGGGAGACGGTACCTGCACTGACCTATATTTATCAGGCTATTTGGATTTTATTTCTTCACTTTACTCCCTGAAATATGATAAAGTGTATGATGCATAGCTCTTGAGACGAGTGAATTCGCAAAGTTGTGCTTACGGTGCAATGTTTTCACATTATAAAATTTCCGATCTCATAAAATATTTTCCTTGTAGTTTTTAACGCACTGTTTTACTTTTCTTAGTTGAACTGAAACTTCTTTATGAATATCTGCTATCGAATGCGAAAATGTTAAAATTATATATGATGATATTATATACTATTAGACTCGCTGTTGCTCACGCTGTTGTGCAACACCTTTTCTGAACTAATTTCTTTCCGTAATATGAACTTTCCAGAAAATTCAAAAGTTCATTGATCTTCTTTTTAATAAAAATATCAAAAAGAAGATCATTGAACTATAGTTGAAATAATTCAATAGGTCAGTAGGTTAACACTTTTTTTACATGCAAGAAATCCCCTCCGTCATGAGCATAACTTGCTCTCCTTCTGCGAGTAAGTAATGCTCGTGAAGGAGGAGGCGGGGTGGGAGCGGCAGCGGGAGAGCGACGAAGGATCGCAAGACAAGCTGCCCGCGTAAGAAGGCAACTCGGGCGTCGGAGGTCGATGAACGACCTCCGCCCCTCATGAGCGCCGGCCTGGGGGTGACAGGTGGAGCCGCCTGTCACCCTGACAGAAGCAGGCCGTGTCGGTGGCGCGCCTGGCCCGCCTCCCCGTTTACCGGGGACGAGTTGGGGACTCTGTAGTCCCCACACCCGAGAAGAGGGCCAGATCGTTAGAGATGGCCCTGGGTCGGCCGGGGTGCGAGGGATATGCCTGTCAACCTCACCTTCGGCAACCAAAACGACCCACAGGCGGCGTGCGTTTTAGTCGGTTCGAGTCCGACATAACCTCCTCCACCGGTTCCGGTGGGGAGGTATCCGTGGGGATTTTGCGCACGTAAAAAGAAAAAAAGCAAAACTTGCTCGCAGAAGGACAACACGAGATATTATTTTAATCTAAGTTAAATAATTTGTAAATATGTAATATTTTATGATAGTAAGTTAAAAAATATATATCAATAATAATAGTTACATATTTGAGATTAAATATTAAGCAATTAAAAATGTAATATAATTCTCATCATCAAGACCTGCGTTTTATGGTTTCATTTTTTAATTTAGTGTTGTAGCTGTATTATTTTTGATTGTTATATTTGAATTGTATGGAGATTATCTCGTTACGGTTTTGGTCAGCGATGACGGAATGCAACTTTTGTAACATTTTGTGTTACATTTTTATGCTACTCAATTTAAAATGTTCCTTAGATGTTACTTTTATCATATCGCATATTAGAGGCAACGAATTTTTTTTGTTTTTTATTTATGATAGTGAAAGCGAAAGTAGCACAAAAAGTGAGTAAATAATAGTAATATATTTTTTTTATACCACTTAGGTAGCAGACAAACGCAAGGCCCACCTGATGGAAAGTGGTTATCGTGGCCCATGGACGTGTGTAACACCAGAGAAGCCACACTCGCGCTGCCGACCCTGTAAGCACAGAGTTTCTGTGCCGTCAGTGTAGAGGACAAAGCAGGACAAGCCTTTAGTCTTGCCGCTGACAGCACAAATTCTCCAGTGAGCTCTGGCTACCCTACTCACCGCTGGGAACACCGCGGTATTCTGTAGGGCGGAGGTACTTCCCCAGTCGGACTGCTCAATTGGGCGGAAATACCGACGTGTCCTACCTCCTACAACCCTTTCAGGTTTTTAATAAGCCTGACACACATGCTAATCCTAATATCAATTTAAGAAAAGTTAAAACGATTAATAGTATGTTACTTGAATCGATTATAGTCACAATCGATTTGTGTCACTACAACCCTAAACTACAACTATCATAGCGGGCCTTTTATTTTCTGATTACTATAAGTATAAAGTATTTATTATACTTTTAGAAAGTTCTTCTTTTTTCTTATTTAATAACAACTGTATACTTAGTTCAATCATCTTCTTTTTACATACTTGTATTATGTTAAAAAAGTCACAAGTTATAACATATGGCGTAATCAAGGGAACTATTAATTTATTTTTCTCTCGAAATCAGACCAGTTGTTAAAAAACCTAAATACTCGTAACTCAAATCATTTTAACTTAAATGCTGATAAGAGACTATAATCGTTATTTACTACAGTTTTCATAACCCTGTTTTGCCAATTTCCTTTCGTCCATTCTCACTAAACATCCCTTTCTCCATCTTGGTTACTACATTATATTGTGCCATACCACAACATTCCCTTATCTCATCGACCCTCACTCGGTCCATCAACATAATTTATAAAATTTTCTAAATGATTACTTTTATAGGTTAATAACCGACAGTTCTGCGTAGCAATATTTTCACGGTGCTACGATTTCTCGTAGCAACATAAAAATGATTGCTACGCTTGATTATGGCTATTTATATTGTGCTTACTTTAACCTCAACCGTTGTAAGACGTAGACGGAAGAGATTCATCATCCCGAGACTGACGTCTACGATTACCACCACCTACTAAATGAAACGTGAAGCAGGATTATGATAAAAAAATGTTTTGTGTGAAATACTCTAAGTTGAAGCATAAAAAATATTTGTAACCGTGAGTGAAATGGAGTAGAGATAGATGTCATATACATTGAATCTGTCAGAACATATGATACAATTAGCACAGATATGATTAAAGGTGAATGACGAAACTTTTCTTTTAATAAATAGAAAAAATAATCATCAAGATATTTCTGGGGCATATTTTTTTCTAGAAATGGGGCTAATCCGATGGAATCAGATAAATCTGAAACTATGAATCTGAAGTTGGTTTATTGTTTTAATTTTCCCTTTGACATTAAAGGTTAGAATTATAACATTACTTTTTTAATTCACTTTAATACAAACCCGTCGGTTACGAGTACTTCTGACCTACCTGTTTTCAATAGGTAAGTCATTTATTTTGTCAATGTATGTTTTGGGTTTGGGAAGTAACTGCTCAAAAATCATAACTCCTTAATTACTTCAGTCAATTTGAGTAGTATTACTTCTGTAGTATCTAACATGTTATAAAATATAGGTCAATATACAACATATTATGTTATTTGACAATAACTTTGCACTTATAAAAATAATAACCAATACATTGTGAAGTGGTTTTCTATGTTATGTTATAAAACGTCATATAAAGGTGACGTCAGGAAACTCAATAGAGAGTTCCTTTTAACTTTCAGAGAATAATAGCATTTCAGAAGATTGATCAGATTTCAAGCAACGTATAAAATGCTTGATCCACGACCAAAATAAAAGAATATATTAAACTTTATTGTTGCACTGAATTACTTACAAATTGCACAATTACAGGGAAATGGAGGCGTACCACCGAGATTTTTGGGGTCTAAGTAAATTTACCCTTTTTTATACCACGTAGGTTGCAGACTACACGGTCCATCTGATGGAAGGTGGTAACCGTGACCTATGGTTGTGTGCAACACTTATGCTGCTGACCATACAAGAACCTTCTGATGCCTTTCTTCATCTGCTAATCAGTATACCTACCGAGTAACAAATAGACGAGACTCTGACCCAGGTTTTACTATGTATATACAACTAGTAGAATATTAAAAATAATACCTAGGAGAGGCCTGTATCTAGCAACGGACTGCGATGGACTAATTGATTGATTGATAAAAATATTGCTCTGGAATATGTAGTTCTTATAACCTAATTTCATCTAGACGAATACAAAGTAGGTTTATATGATTCCAAAATACAATAAAAATAATAAATCATTTCGATTTACATCAGATTTACTACTTAAATGTTAATGTGATAATAATATCGCATAACGACAATCACAAAGAAGATTAAAAAAGAACAGCCTCAATTTTGAAATAAAGTTTAATATAATCCAGAGGTGAAACCACATTTTCTCAAAGTTGTTTGTTATTTATATTTTTTTTTTCGTCTTTTTCTCGTTAGCCGAGATAAGGATGGCGTGGAACGCTAAAAAGGGGTCACGATCACAAAGGCCGACAAAATAATGACGTAAATTTTTGGCGTAATTTTAATTAAAAGCTAATTTGCGACATTCACCAACCGGAAAATTACAATTTCTTTGTAAGCTTTCAGCTTGAAAAGAAACACGTGAAATTGTGTGGTGGTACAGTCGGCAAAAGCGATTTAGTAATTAAAAGTTAAAGAAAAAGGTTTGTATTTATCGCCTTTGTCGACTGTATACTGTACATAGGTTCGTAATTCTGATTTACACAATAACACGTCTGTATCTGACGCGGCAGGGCGCACGTCTTTATTAAAAAAACGCGAAACTACTAGAGTTGCCCAAAATACACACGTGAGGTCAACCGTATATCCTAAGTAAACATTTTTTCTCGCTCGAAATAGTCTTGATCAAATAATGTGTGAGTAGCATAGAGTTTGCTCGTCTAGTTTCGTGAAATATTTTTTACTCTTTTGTTGTTATATTATTATGTAGCGCGTAGGTGTCTTTTATTAACCTTGAAGAGTTCCTAAAACCGCTCAACAGATCGGAATGCATTTTGGTGCATCATCAGAATAGTTTGGCACACAGGCAATTTTCTATGCTAAGAATCAGACCTACGGGCAATATCGAGTTTCACCACATACTTATGTTATACGTAATGAAAACTTACATGAGTACCCGGGATTTATTACGCTTGTCTTTTTCCTAGACTGTTTAATTTCCGCGAAAAGCTTTGAACGTTTGAAATCATTTCATAAACCACTTAACAACATTGGATTACTAAAGAATATCAGATTAGGTAAATGAGGAAAAAAAGATCTTAAAGTACTTACTTCTACAACGTATTTTTCTTTTGTTCATTTACTTATGAAGATGATTAGGTAGGTACAGGGTAAAGAATATCCTTGGAAGCAGTTTGAGGGGATTTTGTCGTGTCCCACTAAGGATCTCCGCAAAGATAGGCGTATTTGTTTGATCCAAGTTTATCCTGTTAATCGGCAAAAGGGTCAACTTGAAAACAACTCAATTTATTGAGTCGAGCGTTTTAGGCGGTTTCGGTTTGTTAAAATGGAAGAGTGAATTAAAATTTCAAAGTGAAGCAGGTTATTTTAGGGACATGGAGTGATTTCGACAGGTGTTTAGTGAATTTGCGAAATGCTTTGTGTTCTCGATACTTGAGTCACTACTTAAGATTAACACATAACAACAGAGTACCCCAATGGATTTAGAGAGTATTTAGGCTTAATTATTTTCTATTATACGAGAATTGTGTGCGTGTTTAGAGGTGAACTTTTAGTGTGGATACGATTTATTGATATCCAGCACGGCATGACGACATTTCCTACGTTTTTATGGTTTGAGGAAGTTAAAAGTCACTCGCCATTATATTCATTGTTGAGTAGAACTTGTATAACTTTATGCAGTGTATATTATTTTTGCCGTGGTAGGTATATGGGGCTCAACCAAGATCATCGGGGCCCAAGCCAACATCACGGGCAAAGCTCTGGTGTGGGCTGTTATTTTGACGTTGAAGGTCTGACGGTAGTTGCTTCCATAATGTCAAAACATTCAATAAACGGCGAGATAGGAGAGTGGACTGGGTTCTCAAGTGCAAGCTGCAGATGTAACTGAGATTAAAGAAGAGTGTATATTATTTATTAATTAAACGAGAGACTATTCTATACTTACCTACATAATGTATTATATGTAATACATACAATGTGGTGTGCCGGAGTATTGATATTGATTTATTTAGCACGAATGTACCTAACGATTACTTCTTTTAATATTTAGCAATATCGTGACGTGAAAACTGCAATTGGCCATCAGATGATCTTACAAATTTGTATCTACTCCAAATACTAGCTGTCAGTTTTTCTAAAATGTAAAAAATAAATAAAAATAAGTATACTCCCTGTTTCTGCTAATGAGGTAGACAGAAAGCAGGAGTCATCATCTTGAAGCGTTTGTCTGGGGTAAGTATACAACTATCTGTTTCCTACAGCGGTTCTTAGATTAGTAGATATAATGTACACCACGTTCATTGTTAAAAATCAAGTAATATAAATACCAAGGATATTTTCTTGTTTAATACTTTTTTTAGCATGATTTTTCAGTAGTCGTGTTTTATAACACTATAGAGTTTCGTTTGTTATACATAAAAGAGAAACATTATACAACTTCGCTTTCCAATATCTCGCACGTCTCATTTAAGCCTATGTCGGCTTGATTCAAGTGAATGATTTGCTGGCATACAGGGAACGTAAATTCGTTAACGGAATGAAACGGAATAAGCCAGTCAGTAGTGCGAACAGTATCGAACGCCGCTTTCCAGTATGTCAGCGTTTAACATACGTATATTATGTCGTTTGTCGGTGCTTTTGATCGCCATTTCGTTCCATACTATTGCCGGAAAGTTAGAGCTTCACTGAACACCGAACTTGTTACTGATCTTTTATACCTTATATTCAGTTTGGTGACACTTCCCTTTGCCGCACCAGTAATACCTGGAATGCATTACTAGCTCACGGGTTTTCTTCTTTCTACAGTCCTGGGTTCTTTAGGCAGGGTGTGAAACAGCATATGATGAGGCAGTTTTTATTAAATGTTTTTATACAAAAATGTGTTATTATATTCAATCAGTTTTTCAAACTTACTTCTAGGAAATACAGCGCTCCGTCAGAAATTATTTATATTTTATATACACAAGAGAGAAAACCACAAGGAAAATTTTAACTAAAGTCCGTATTATTTTTGTCTCCTTCACATAAAATCACTGTTTGTGTATAAAAGTAACCACAACAAACCCGAAAGTCACTTTAAATGGTTTCAGTCACGAGAACTGCGGTTAATTATGTATGACAGCTAACAACACCGTGAGAAGTGAATTATGTAGGTACACATACAAAGTTTGTATTTAAAATATACTCTAAGAACTTAAATTGGGGTGTAAAGATTGTCCAGTGTTACTGAAAATAACATACATACATACATATAATTACGCGTTTATCCCCGGAGGGTTAGGCCGAGGTGAATTATCACCCACATTTCATCAATCATTGTATGCGGTCCCACCTAATTGTGGGTGAGCCTATTGCTTTATTCTGGGCACTATTGTTGACCATGCAGATATATATAGCTTCAGATATCTGTATATATCTGTCTGATGTTAATCAGCCCTATCCCTTAGTCGCCTTATGCGACACCGCATGGCAAGAGATCGGGGCGTCAACATTCTACTCTGCCGGAAACCATGCAGCTACTGCAAATAAATTCAAAATAATAGACGATAAATAACACGTAAATCGTATTTATTTGCAAACTGTATTTACAATTTTCTAATATTTTTTTCAGACTTATTTCACTAAAACTTGCACTTAATTTAATTACATGTAATTTCCGTTTATTTCAGTTATATTAATGATTGAAACAATTACATGAATAGCTTGAAGGAATACAACATACTGTTCAGTTACCTTTATATTGAAGAAAATTTTAGAAATGGCGACATTATTTACAACATTAAATTTACCGGGGTATGCCATTTAGCGTTCCAATTATGAATCACACCAAAATTATTCTATACAGTTATGGATAATTTTGGTGCGATTTGAATGAATTTGAATTCTATTCAAATTTGTGCGCTCTATGGCAAGCCCAAATTTCAATTTCTCGATTCGTGGCAAATTTATTAATTTAATACTCGACAGTATTTTTCCACCATATTTTTGTGACGTGTATGCAAAAGTCGTTAACTATGGTCTTGTTTTACATTTATTTAAATAGGTACAGCTACGACCCTTTGCTAATTATTAAATGTATTTTTACAATAATTACAGCTTAAATTAACGAGAGACGACGCGATTTAAATTTTACTTTAAATTAGCAATAAATATGATTATCTATTTAAAATAAAAATATAGAAATATTAAGTAAATAATAATAATAATCGATATATTATGGAACAAATTTGTTCCTAATGACTAGATTAAAACAAACTGGTTAATATTATTAACTTTATCGTATAATAATGATATTATTTAAGTACAATTTTATTAAAAACATTAAAACAAAGTAGATAACAAAATTATAAGACCTAAATATTGTCTTATGTCTTAACTAATATCTTTTTACAAGTACATACACGTAAAATGATTCCGTTGAACGTTTTTACATTTGAAGAAGGTTGAAATTAACACTATTAGTTGTGGTAAGATATACTTATTGCAATAATTCGTTTCTTTATATGTCAGTATGACTTAAACTAATTTTAAAAACTTAGATGTATATCGATGCTATGCATTCAAGCAATAATATCAACATTACTCCACTGGTCATCTCGTGACGAATCTTCTGATATAATAATTGTTCCATAAAGGGTAGAATTTTGCTAAAATATATAAAAATACATCCTGTAGTAATACCAAAATATTTAATGCCGTGTTAAGAAACGTTTTCTTATGACATGATCTAAATGAGAGTAGAACCAATAGCGGTATCGGTGATATCTTGTGACTGTTGCTCTGCATGGCAGCTGGACGCTCTCCGTTCACAACATGGACCACCACTGATGCCGAATCTATTGCAAAAAAAGAATCGTCGTGATATAACTTTAAGAGAGGAAATGAAAATGCAATGAAAATGTCCCATAGCGGAAATTAAATCATACATCAAAGATATATTTGTACGAAAGGTAAAAAAGCTATAGCTTGATATTCTATTTGCATGCTACCCGCGTAACGAAACAAGATCAGGTTTTTATAAAGAATTGTATAAAATATATAAATGGGGTGTAAGGAATACAAATGGATGATAAGAGCGCTGAGTGTACAGTGAATTTGAACACGTTGATTCAGTACTTGAGGGGCAAAGGCGTGGAAAAAGACAAATGGTTTAAACACGGCTATAGACGGAGATAAGTAGAGTGTGTAAAGTGAAAAATGTAGGTATACCATAATTGACTGTAAGGAAGACTACGTTAGTAGGTACACTTTTTATGTAGCCCATTGGGTAAAATAATAGTACTTTGTGCAGATTTTTAGTAAGGCTTAAGATAGAGAGGCTTCGAGTAAGCATCAAAAGGCGAGGGATTAGCCTCATTACTTACTCAATAACTTAACTAAGAACTTTCACAGTCTACCTAATTAAACAGAGTTGTAAGCTTTGTGTGGTTAGTAGTTCTGTTTTTAACAGTATAGAAAGGGTTTGTGTGACATTTTATAATATTACTATACCCACTTTATAAGTAGGTACTTGGGGAAACGCTCACGTTGCGCATAAATAAAGTGGTGTAATTTCATGTTATGTAATTTTTCACCTTGCTTTACGACCAATTCACTGTCTACACATGATACGGTTATTGAGTTACGAGGTGAGAGTCTAGTTGGTGATTCATTAATGCCTAAAGCTGGTAATCATAGACATTTAAGAAACGATCAATCACTATGTAATGAAATGTAATAAATTCAAGCAAACATCATGTTATGATTTTTATTAATTAAAATTCAAATGTTAACCACTAAGCAGTAAATCGTCATTATAAACCTTTAAGAATTCTGTGATTAAAATAATTTGGAAAATATAAGTGTCCATTTAATTTATTATGTAGTCATTTGGACAAAATAACGCATTATTATAATATTAATTTAATGATTGAAAACTACCCGCTTTGGAGTCCTTTTATCAATGCCATTAATATTCTGTTCAATTTTAAAACGTATGATAAGTTAGACAATTCTAATGATAGTTTACCTGAACTACTCGGTGCGCAGGTATAATTGCCAGAATCTCGGGGTGAAGCTCGGGCTATGAGCAAGCGACTGGTACGGGTGCGCTGTTCCGTTTCAACGCTTATGCCACCTCGTTGGGCATAGTTCACCACATTGGACCCTCGGTACCAATAGATGAAACTGTTGACAAAATATGAGATATAACCTCTATGCCATATCTTGAGTTAATGTTATGAGGAAATCATGCTTTTTTCCTCAATAAATTATGAGATAAACTCTTATGAGAAATACTTCCATTTCCTTATACAATGTTGTCTCGTGTTGGCGTTTATTTGCTGTTTAAGTAGCGCTATTATAATTAACAATTCTTAAACAGGCAAAATAATATTATTTAATATTTTAGTTGTCTGCTTATTGTAGGTAAGTAATTCGGACACAAAAATGACGTCAGTGTGTGAAATTTAAAAATGACTTATTAAGCGAGACTTATGTAATATTATGACCATTTATTATAGATGTAGATTAGTATATATCTAGTTGGTCAAGTATTATTAGGAAAGTAATTATGAATTAACTAAATAATTTATTGTATTTGAATAAAATAGTAAAAAATACTGATAAAAAGTAAAAGTAACGAAAGTCGGCAAAAGATTATATTTAGTTAAGCGTAAATTACATGAACTTTTCAAATAATATTAAAGAAATTAAATGTTAAAGCTACAACGCTTCCTTTTATGACCAAGCAATATTTTAGAACACAGACCTGGGAGGATCTGGCGCGTGTCTGGCGATGCAGGTAAGATTGATATCAGAGCCCGCTCTCACGAACAATTCTGGCCCCGAGAGGATTTCCGCTTTTGACACTGTAAGAATATAAGTAACTTTAAAAATTACTTTTCATATAAATGTAAATTGGAAGAAGTCGACCTCCAGAATGAGTCTTGAACCCATGAACAGTCAACACGTCCTGAAAAATCTGCTATACATTAGTCTTTTTTATCGTGTGACAAATCCACATGAATACCCCTCACACCAGAGCTGGTGGGGAAGGATACGTCGGACTTGAACGGACTAAAGAGTACTCAGACTGAGGGTTTGAAGTTACCGGAGATGAAATTGCCGGAGGCAAATCCTTCGTACCCTGGCCGGCTCAGAGCCATCTCTTTCGAGCTAGCCCTCTTCGGGTGTGGAGACCACGAAGTCCTCATCTAAGCCCTGGGTATAGAGAGGCAAGCAACACGCGCCGTGTTGGGGCCGTCTTCTGCTAGGGGCTTATACAAACGTCCTGTGACGACGCTAGATTCATTACATAGTATTTGTATTTTTTTACCTCTTAAGCAAATAAGAGCTACCTTCTAAAGTTGAACTTCTCATGCATAGTACCGTGAATACATGTAACGTAAGTGAAGTACATAACATTCTTGATATAAAATTTACCTAAGTTGGCACACTTTGTACTAGTCTATCTAACTTTGTAAAAGCAACACACAACACAAGACCGTTCTGAGTGCTTGCTAATGTTTGTACTTGTAGTGGTCTTTCTGACCCAGTTTAGTGCATTTTGGATAAAACATTTTACCTTTTATATGTAAAGCGATTTCGAAATTTCAGTCCAAGTTTTTTATTATATAAATATATTTATATGTATATATGTATGTGTGTATATATATACACAACTTCACGACTATCATATCAGTTTACAAAAGGAATTTGTAAACGTGAAAAGTTGTTGAATATTTCAGCCAGTTTTTTAATTCGTACACATTTATGTATACATTTTTGAAACAATGAATTTATTTACTAATATTGTTAATTAATGACTTACCAACAACAGTAAGTCTGAAAGACAAACTGATTTTTGGCTCGGTAGACACTTGGCACTCGTAAGAGCCTGAGTCTCGTGGTTGTGCAGGTGCCACTCGCAGCGTCCATTCATTGGATCCGTCGGTATGTAGTGCTGCAAAGCGTGCATCGCTGCTGTATGTGTGCACACCGACTGTGAGGATGTGTAGGTCCCGTTTTCGGATCCATGATACCTGGATAAATAAATAAAAAACACTCTGTATTCTTATTGACGTCAAAGATTTTACACACACATCGATAAAAAATGAATTTGGAGTCAGCACTTTTTCATTCATCTCTGTTTTTTCAATGTTCTTGCCCATCCCAGTTTCAATGAGTTCATCCATCTCTTCTTATGTTTTACTATCTCTTGTAACCTAGCATATCCATATGTATATAAGTAGACTACGGGATTTAGGGTACAAACTTTGGACGCCACTAGGAAATCGTTATTATGATGGTAGAACGGAACTTTGAAACTAGCGCCAATCACAGAGAAGTTATGAGGAAATGGCTTGTCCTAGTTCAGATTATGTAATACATAGGGGTGAAAATAATATCGTAAGGAAGCTAATAGTTTTTTCTTGATTGGTATGAATATCGGCTTTACTGGCAGCAACAACTGTCTGACTTCACAACCCTAAGAGGAAAGCCTGCATTAGAGTTTCGTCTGTTGTCTGTCTGCGCACCACTAGCTGGTTAGGTTGGCTTGGGTTTCAAGGATATTAACTTGAAGCTTGGAGCTGTACGGTCTTTCAAATTACCATACCATCTCTGGTTGCGCCGAGGTAGAAGCTGTATTTCTTGACGTGGAAACACACTCTTTCTATACCCGTCTCCTCTCCCGCACTAAAAACCATAGAATAGGACTAGATAGCTTCCGTCCGCCATTTGTGATATAGACACTCAGTGCCGCTTTGAACTAGCCAGCGTAAAGGCGATCGCGCGCGCGCGTCTCTCAGAAATGAATAATATTTGTTGTATTTTAACCGCTTCATAGACCTTTACCGATCGGATGGTGCCTCTCGTGTGTTCCTCAAGGGATCTAGTGACGCTGACGGCAGCTCCTGAGCAAGGAAGAGAAGATCCGTGTACCGGCTGCGATGAAAAACACGTGGGTCGTGAAGGTTAGTGCATCCTCTCCTAATTTCTCGGGCTGCATTCACTGCCTGGATCGAATCCGCGGCAGCCCGGCCACCTGTCTTGTTTTGTGTGTAAAGTGTCAATAGAACAGTTATCTGCTTCCCCGCAATACAGTCCACTCGCACACGTTGGCCCACGCGCCAACATTTTTTGGTCCGGATCGAGCCGGATTCTTAGCCGTAGTTCGTATTTTGTTATTATTCTAATGGGAATGAGCGCACCGCACCTAAGTGCCTGGTTATTTTAGTAGAAAACCCCGCATCCAGACACTTAGGCTTAGAATTTGTTGTCCGTTCGCCGCTGGCTCGCATTGTACCTACCTAATACATAAATAGGTTAGGTATCATATCAACACTTAATCGTAGTTCACAATTTTCGCATCGCACCTAAGTGCCTGGTTATTTTAGTAGAAAACCCCGCATCCAGACATTTAGGCTTAGATCTTAGGTATACTCAGACACCCTAGTGCATAGGCACAGTGTAATACCTAACGCATTTGGCTTTGTTTTGTTTTTTTCAATTACGTTGTTCTCGGCTCACGTCGTATTTGCCTAGTACCTGCGTGGGTAGACACGTGGCTGTGCCTACCTCGCTCGCATCTCATCCCAATTCATACGAAAGTATTTTAATTTGAATAGATATTACGCAATACTTAATCTCGGAAATAATAGTTGAATCTAGACAGCGACCATCGTGTAGGTACCTACCTATCTGCCGAGTGTCGCTCGCGCCGCCTCGCTGCTCTGTACCGCTAAGATTAAGTCATTTCATATTTGTTGTTTACCTCACTTTAGTTTGAGATTTAATTATAAACATGTCCCCAAAGGTTGATAGGACCGGTAAGGTTCAATTGAAACTTTTAAACGCTAAAAAAGAAATGATTTACTCTCGCGTACAATCGATTTATGATAATGCACTTAAAACCTCTGATTTGGTCATCAGAGATTCGTTCTTGTGTTCTATAGAAAACTTAGATAGTCTACGCGCGGATTTCGAAACCTTAGTACATGACATCAACGTTTTAGAGTTGAATTTGAATCCCGATTACTCAGTGAGTTATCAGGCCTTGTCGTCGTTTGACGATTTGTATTGTCGTATCAAACGCGTCGCTAGGAGTTTGGAGAAACCGGCTGACCTACCCAACCCCACTCGCGACCGACCTAAGTTGCCACCAATTCAAATACCCGAATTTGATGGTAACATTCGCAATTGGTGTCTATTTATAGATAGTTTGAGAATACAATAGATAAGAACGATTCGTTGACAGATCACGAAAAATTGCATTATCTCGTTGAAAAATTGACTGGTAAAGCTATAACCGTTTGCGCTGGAATTACGTTTAGTGCCGAGAATTATAATTTAATTTTAAATACTTTGAAAGCTAGGTATGAGGATAAAAGATCGGTAGCTAACGCCTATTTAGATCAGATGTTTGATTTGAAATCTATTACGGCATGTAACGATCAAAACTTAGAGAAATTTCTAGATACTTTCGCGTCAGCTGTTCGCGCCGTAAAGAACCTAAAGGTCGATGACCTCTGCGACTTCGTATTTTTGTATATGGGTTTAAGGAAATTAGATTCCGAAACCATTCGTTTGTTTGAGTCGGATCATCGCGGCAATAGGATTCCTAAGTTCGAAGACTTAGAAAGTTTTGTTCGCGAGCATATAAAGGTATTGCAACGCTCTTCATCGAAACATGAAGGCGCGAAGACAGTTGTTGATTCTGCACGCAAAGTAGATGCGTCATCGAAGTCACTGAGGTCAACTCATACTTATGTTAGTACCGCACCAGCACGTGTACAGTCACCTGTTTGCTCTTTGTGTAGCACTCATCATTCGCAACTGTACAGGTGTCCTGGTTTTCTAAAATTGTCGCCTAGTGATCGTTATAAATTTGTTCGCGCTAATAATTTTTGTTTTAATTGTCTCGGTACTAAACACCGCGTTGTTTTATGTAATAGTAGAAATAGTTGTCGCAAATGTCAAGCGAGACACCACACTTTGCTTCATTTTGAGAATAGTAATGCCGCATCCAATGTGAGCACGGTTGGCTCGTCGAGCGGTGACACACGGCAGCCTGCGCCGCAGCCGCAGCCCGCGCTCGCGCGCGCTCCAGCCCGCCCGGTGACCGCCGCGGATGACGTCACCTTGTGTTCGTTCTCCGCTAGTGCTGCACTCACTACTGTGTGTCTTGCGACCGCTCGCGTTGTTATTGTTGATGCATTAGGTAAGCCGCGCATTGTTCGAGCGCTGTTAGATGGCGCTTCGCAAAGTAATTTTATTACTCAAGATTGTTGTCGGCGTCTTGGTTTCAATGTTGATAAGCGTTCAACCCGCTCAGTGGTGAAGGGTTTTGGAAGCTTACGGTCAGCTGTTCGTGGCACCGTTAAAACAAGGTTTAGATCTCGTTTTAATAATAATATTTGGTTTGACATGGATTCGCTCGTTATAGATAGAATAGCTGACCAGTTGCCTACCGTCCCGGTTGACACGTCTTTATTAACGAAATTTAAAGACTTGCCTTTAGCAGATGAGACTTACGCTGTTCCTGGAGTCGTCGATATATTGATCGGCGCTTCGATTCTCCCGCACCTCCAGTTATCACGTAAGGTTCAAGGGGGACCGACGTACCCCGCTCCGCACGCACTGGAAACAGTTCTTGGTTTTGTTATAATTGGTTCCGCACCCGCTTCTATAGATAGTTTTAGTCACTCGACTGCTTCGTTCTGTTGCACCGTCGAGCCGCCACTGGAGTCTACCATCCGCAAGTTTTCGCTCGGTGGCTCCCGTGTATCCGCTGAAAAACGCTTTCTTTGTTTGGAACGAAAGATGCAGGCGTCCCCAAAGTCGAAGCGGGCCTATGATGAGGTTGTTAACGAATATTTAGATAAAGGTTACATCTCACCTGCGCCTGCGGACACTGGCGGGACCCAGCCTTCGTACATTATCCCGCACCGCGGAGTTATTAGAGAAGATAAGCTTACTACTAAAACTCCGTGTAGTTTTGGATGGCAGTGCTAAGACTAGCACCTCCGTGTCGCTTAATGACATAATTGTAAATTTTCGCATTAATATTAGTAATTTTTAGCTTTTAGGACTCAACAGTCGCTTTGTGTTGGGCCCACTCTTCGCCCCATCGTTGGGACACATTCGTCGCTAATAGAGTGGCAAAATTCAATCTGAATTGGCGCCACATAATCTCTTTCACGTTGCTGGCACCGACAACCCAGCCGATTGTCTCTCTCGTGGATTGCTTCCTTCGCAAATTTTAGATCACCCGTTATGGTTTAGTGGACCGTCCTGGATTCATGCCGCGTTAGATAAGTGGCCAGTTAGTCAATTCAATCCCACTACGGTTTCCGAACCACCCGAGGAGAAGAAGCACTCGCTTGTTGTATCGGTCCCACGTGAAGAGACCCTTATTTTGTTGTTGGCTAATCGCGTCTCGTCTTGGTCGAGACTGTTGCGTTGTGTTGTTTGTTCGCCTCTGCCCTCTGCCTAGCCAGCAGTAGGCACGAGCTCCAATCTAGGTTTATATTTTAGTTGTTATTTCCCAAACCTAGATTTAGATTAGACTTTATATTTGTTTCGCATTTGTCGTTTCGAAGGTAACCCTTCAAGCCGGGGGGAATGGTTGCGCCGAGGTAGAAGCTGTATTTCTTGACGTGGAAACACACTCTTTCTATACCCGTCTCCTCTCCCGCACTAAAAACCATAGAATAGGACTAGATAGCTTCCGTCCGCCATTTGTGATATAGACACTCAGTGCCGCTTTGAACTAGCCAGCGTAAAGGCGATCGCGCGCGCGCGTCTCTCAGAAATGAATAATATTTGTTGTATTTTAACCGCTTCATAGACCTTTACCGATCGGATGGTGCCTCTCGTGTGTTCCTCAAGGGATCTAGTGACGCTGACGGCAGCTCCTGAGCAAGGAAGAGAAGATCCGTGTACCGGCTGCGATGAAAAACACGTGGGTCGTGAAGGTTAGTGCATCCTCTCCTAATTTCTCGGGCTGCATTCACTGCCTGGATCGAATCCGCGGCAGCCCGGCCACCTGTCTTGTTTTGTGTGTAAAGTGTCAATAGAACAGTTATCTGCTTCCCCGCAATACAGTCCACTCGCACACGTTGGCCCACGCGCCAACAATCTCAGTATACCACATCAGTCTTCTTAAAAATAATTGTACGATACTCTATCATTTATTATGTTTCTATCCATGCAAAGGTTACCTGGAAGAAATCGCTGTTAGCGATAAGGCCGCTCATTGGGCATTATAATTATTGTTTTATTGTCATCCTTAAATAATTTCATGGCGTACAGTAAATAATACCTTATCTTATCTTATATAATTACATTTTCTTACAACCTACAATAAAAATATCCAGGAAACTAGTAGCAGTGCTATCCAATTTCTTTTTCCAACTCTTTGCTGGTGTCATGACGCTGGCATAGTGAACTGGATGCGACGCGCGGTTAATTAAAAATAAATTGGATTTATTCTCAAGAAAAATACCTTCTTGGTTTCCCTATTATTATATTCGTAGACGATGACAACTTCTCATTGCGAAGCGACCTCAGATTTAACTATGAAAAGAGATATTTGTATATTCATGGATACTACAACACAGCATCAGAATTTACAGTAAAACAGTTCAAAATGAACAGTTTTTAACTGATAATAATACAATAAATAAATAAAAAGCGATTTATTTGGTGTTATGTATGGATGTTAATTAACGCAACTTTTATTTGCTTTTCTTACAAAGTCATTCAAAATCGTTCTTTATTTATCGGTAAATTATTTACTTTAAATTATCGACTTATTTTACGTCTTAATAAAATTATTTTGATTATAACATCGACAGTAAAAAATATTATACATGCAAATGGTTCTCCCTTTATTACATGTGACCGAAAATCATGGTAGTTGTTAAAATGTGCATGTCAATCTTTTAGAGATTTATAGGCGTGAATATATATTTATATACATATACATATGTAAAAAAGTCGCTATTGTTAAAATTTCATAAAAACTATCTAAGCCCAGATCCTAGTTGAGCTTGTAATCATGACTTAATTATAAAGTTGATCATCATCCTACTGTGAAAAATGTTGTATAACACCTAACAGCATTAATTAAAATGTCGCAAACCGCTGCTTTGACAAGAACACTTAATCAAAGCACGCTGGTACTGTTACTAAGCTGCCTAGTGGAGAGGCGGTTGTTTTAAACAATGTTGGTCAGTCTGAGCCATGAGCCTTCAATTAAGTGCAACGCTTGCAAAGAGCCTCCTGGGGCGGAGTCTGTGGCACTTTACCATAGTAATTTACGGTTATGCTAACTTTGCGTTTTTGAAAAGTCAACAAAGGATAGCACACACTTAGCAAACTGTGTTGAACATCTCAACATATTATTTTGAAGGTTTAATCGGCGTCCTGTGAGGCGTTTTTTCACACCGGAACAGCGGTGTCTTCTCTATAAGACAAAAAGTCGCTCCCGCGTGGAATACTGCTCGCATCTAAGGGCTGGCTCTACAAAGTACTTACTATATTCTACGTACTTATTATTGGGGATCCTGAGGTCACGACTACCCTAGAGTCATTACATATGTGTAGAGATGTTGCATACTTCGCAATATTATACCGTCTGTAACATGGTGAATGTTCTGATGAGCTCTTCCATTAGTCCCACCCTCTCCTTTGCTACACAGGACAACACACGTGCAGGGTTTAGATGTCACCAGCATACGGTGCGGAGTATTCAATTAGGAACCAAGTGGTTCGGAGACTCTTTCCTTTGTCGCACAATTAATACCTGGAATTCATTACCAGCTCACCTGTTTTCTTTTTCCTACAGTCCCGGGTCCTTTAAGCGGGGCGTGAAAAAGCATATGATGAGGCCGTCAAGGTGAGATTGTAACTTGGTATATGTATGTTATGGTGAGCCTCTTTTGTAAGACGTTGCTTTTAGCTTACCATCGGGCAAAGTGTAATTGATGATTGACGATTATAAAGGGTTGGTAACATACGAGCGATACGTGCTGTTATAGCACGTATCGCTAGTATCACTAGGAATATCACGTAGACTCACACTAAACTACAAATAATGGTGGTAGTACGGAAAAGAAAATTAATAGAAATTTCTTAATTTTATTCCAGATGCGAATGAACTAATAAATCTTCTTTTAGAATCAACAATCGTGGTGGAGGCTTAAGTGAAATCGTCGGATCAGAATTTAATTAATGCTTTAAACCTATGATCCACCCTCTTCCTCAATGTCTTTGTTCGTAGCAAATTTGAAATACAAAATACTTTCTAATTATCACAATTTGTAAATGCTTTTGAATTGTTAAATATGGAAAGTACTCGTTGACACAAATACATAAATTTGAATCATCTGAATTAATGTCACTTAAGTAAATATAACAGATAAAAGCTTGTCTGATTTCAAAAATATTTTTGTCCAACACACCGAAGTACCTACCTAGAGTTACCGTCAAGGTTTTTCAACAGTAAGCCGGAGTATATAAGCTATAAATTCCGGTAGAATCCGCGTTGAATTTTTAAGTGACAGCCGTAACAACTGAAAATATTGCTTTCAAATTACCTTTCAGTGAAAATGTAATAATGTTTCACTTTGGAAATTAAGTTAAATGGATATAAAGAATACAAAATATTTTCATTACTCGATGCGTGAAATACAAATCATAATAATATCTTATATCACTTTGAGAAGCTGGGCCTCACTTTCAGCGACGACGAAGATCAAAACAGAGAAGCAAAAACCAGAAAGAGAACCCTGGGCTCTGAAGTGAAATCCTAAGTTAGAAACCTGATGGAATGATGATGATATAGAAAATAGCAAAATTAATTCTAGTCATTGAATTGAAACAGAGTATGTATTGTTTTATATTTGTTTCGTGATAGTATTATGGGGTCGGATCTGTCTAAAGTCAGATCCACTAGTTTTCAATGCTATACGTGAGAATGCTAGTACTGGAATTGTTACGCGGGAATAATAAAAGAATTTCAGTTCCGTTACAATTTCAGATATATTTTGAATGAATATTTGTTATTTCAGTTCTTACTCTAGGGATGCATGTAACTTTATCTTTATTCTTTCTATCCACCAAGATTACGATTTAAAGTATAGTTGCCGATGAACATTATATATGGTGTATTTTAGAAACAGGCAGGAAGGGCAAGTACTTGAACCCAGATTTAGGCAAAATCGTACAGTCAGCAAGAAAATGCTAAAAGTCTGAACAATTTTTTTTGATTCGATTGATCCTATTTCATGTCGGGATCAAATGATTCTACGGTAGCATTTTTACTTTGAGTACTAGGAAAGCCAGAAATCGCCAAAAATGTTTCCCGTACATTTGTGCAAGAGAATCAAGTTTCTACAATGGTCAAACTTTTTGTTTTGGGTGGGAAGTAGGTAGGATAGACTGTAAAGTAAATAAAAAAAAAATTTGAGCGAGCGTTAACAACATGTTATTAGTACATGCTGCAATGGATACTTGTTGCGAAACCACACTAACGCAGCTCCCGCGTTACAATTATTGACAAAATATGCTTCTATTAAGTCCAATTTCTAACGATTATTGTATTATTCTTAGTAAATAACATGAATTTTGTCAACTCTAACTAAGAATGACAAGATCAACATAGCAAGAGCATGAAATTTAAAATTTGTAGGTAAAAATACTTTTATTTACTTTTCAGTCAATCCTACCCACTTCCTACACAAAACAAAAAGTTTGTCTATTGTAAAACTTGATTCTCTGGCTGAAAAGCATGGGAAACGTTTTTGTCGATTTCTGTATTTCCTAATACTGAAAGCTAAAAAGGTCCCATCGAGTATTTTGATCCCCACATAAAATAGGATCGATTGGAACAAAAACCATTTTTTTTCGGACTATTAGCATTTTTCTAGCTAACTGTACTATTTTGTCAAAATCTGTGGATAGAGTTCAAAATATCTGAAAAAGTTAGGAAAGGTCTCCAAAGAACATTTTGCGGTAACTACAACAGTTAAGGTATCTGCGCTTACTGTCCCGTTTCAAAAAAACATTCTGTACAGAATATATTTTCCGAAGGGTTGCAAAGTGAGTTACGTCGATTGCCTTAGCTGAGCTAGGTATGTACTTAGCTAAGGCAATAGACGTAACTCACTCGATAGATTAAGAAAACTAGCTTTAGTAATGTATAAAAATAATAATCTAATTGAGAATACATTACATAAATGGATTTTGATTTGGCGCCTACTTCCCAAAACAGTTTAAAAGAAATTAAGAAAAAATCGCTAATTGTGATTACATAATGTTCACTTCAAATAAATTGCTCTACACTTTCTATATGGATTCATAATACACGTATTCTTAGCAGATAAATACCTACCTCAGAAAATCTTTATTAAATTTATGTAATTTTGAACCGGTTCACAGTCACGTCCGTAAGCCAATAATATTGGGTAATTCGTCTTCATCCTTTTCCAAGGGACATAATATCAGCCCTTTTTAACAGGCTATATACATAAATTCAGTTTTATCCCACATTCCGGCACAATCACGTTCTCGTTTTTATAGTTCACATTGAAATACGTGACGAGGTCGGTCCTTCAGAACCTTTTATAACACTATTGGTCTTTGCTATTATTATTGGACAACTTTGAAACATGATCCAGGTTGAAAACCCATGTCCTATTTACGACGATTATATAAATTATTCTTACTTATCTGATATTTATAGACATGCTGCTTCCGATGTACTTCTTCATGCAATCATATTAAATAGATTTTCTTATTCATCAGGTAACGAGGTTATACACCCCGCAGATATAATAGTGCACAATTGCGACGTGCAGAATGCACAACTTGAAAGAAAATTTTATGGGTAGGTATATATCGTATAACATATGATTACATTTGACGTTGGAATCCTTTTTTTTTATGTGCGCCAAATCCCCACGGATACCCTCCCACCGGAGCCGGTGGAGGAGGTTATATCGGACTCGAACCGACTAAAACGCAAGCCGCCTGGTCGTTTTTGGTTGCTGAAGGTGAGGTTGACAGGCATATCCCTCGCACCCCGGCTGACCCAAGGTCATCTCTCATGGTCTGGCCCTCTCCTCGGTTGTGGGAACTACAGAGCCCCCAACTCGTCCCCGGAAAGGGGACCAGTCACCCCGACGCCCGAGTTGCCTTCGTACGCGGGCAGCTTGGCTTGCGATCCTTCGTCGCTCCCTATCACTTGACTACTTGTCAAACATCTTCAGTCTCAATTCTCTTTAAGTAAAAAAAATGCAGAAAAATCTGTCAGATCGTGAGTTACCAAGCTTCAAACTAATAACAAAAAAATATTTGGTCTTGTTGATGCGGTTTTCTGCAAAGTCGATGTACACACAACCAAGTACGGCCGTGTGCCAAGGAGATAAGTAACTTATCTCTTTGGCCGTGTGTACTTCTCCAGCCTATCTAGCAACCTACCTTTCTTTTATCGTGCGAAAAATCCCCCTGGCAGAACCGATGTGGGAGGTTGTATCAGACTTAAACCGACTAAAATATACACCGTCTGAGGGTCGTAGGTTTCCAGAGGTGAAGTTGCCGGACGCATATCCCACGCAACCAGACTGACCCAAGGCTATCTCTTTCGAGATGGTCGTCTTCAGGTATAGGAACCACGGAGTCCCCATTTAGTACGCGGCCTGCATCTGCTAGGGTGACGATTGGGTCTACCCGTCACCCCCAGGCCCCCACCCGTGTCCATAGGGGACGGATGTAATTCTGCGACCTCCGGACGCCCGAGTAAAGGTTGGCGTGTCTCCTACGTGCTCATTCCGCCACCTCATTACTTGCTCGTAAAGGAGACGATCTAGCAAACTACCTAGCTTCCAATTGGAATGGGAAAGCCCTTACCTCTTATTTACTTTTTACAACTTAACATTACAGTAGCTAAATATATATATACATACATACATATAATCACATTTTTATCCCCGGAGGGTTAGGCAGAGGTGAATTATCACCCACATTTCACCAATAATTGTATTCGGTCCCACGTAATAGGGGGTGAGCCTATTGCCGCATTTCGGGTACTGTTGACTCGAGCCATGCATCTGAGGCTGAGTCTGGGCTATATATATCTGTCCGATGTTAAATAGCCCTATCCCTTAGTCGCCTTGTACGACACCACATGGGAAGATATGGGGTGGTTCAAATTCTACTCTGCCGGGAACCACGCGGCAAATAATTATATGTGTATATATACATAGGTTACACTAAAAGTTTCCGGAACTGGCCACTTACATAAACAATATTTAAAAATTTATTACAACATTTGAAAATAGAACTCTTTGGCTGTAGAATACAGTTTGTTTCATCTGACTGTCTTTTGTTTTTACCTTGTGGCGCCATTTAAAAAATTGTGTGTCTGCATCAACATGGATTTAACTCGGGAAAATTTTCGTAGTATGATTTTCTACGATTTTAAGTGTAATTTGACGGCTCAACAGAGCATCGCTCGGCTTGAAACAGCTTTTGGCGATGAAGCTCCATGCAAGACGACTGTTTATAGCTGGTTTGCAGAATTCAAGCGTGGTCGTATCAATCTCAGTGACGAATTTTCGCGATGGTCGGCCGTCCACCGCTGTGACCAATAAAAACATCGATGCTGTGCGCCGTATGATTGAAACAGACAGGCATGTGACCTACCATGAAATTCGCGCATCCTTAGAAATAGGCATGAGTCAAATACAATCAATCCTACACAAACATTTGGGTGTGAGAAAGCTGTGCTCGCGGTGGATCCCACATAACTTGACCGAGGATCAAAAAACGGACCGCGTCACTTGGTGCAGTGCCATGCTTACCAGATTCAACGAAGGTGCGTCAAATTTGGTGTGGAACATAGTAACAGGTGACGAAACATGGATTTATTGCTACGATCCCAAAACAAAGCAGCAATCGAGCGTATGGGTCTTTCAAGATGAGCCGAAACCAACCAAAGTGGCGCGCGTGAAAAGTGCATCTAAGCGGATGATTGCTTCTTTTTTTAATAAAACTGGACACGTGGCTACTGTTGCTTTAGAAAATCGTCGTACTGTGAATAGTGACTGGCACACGACCATTTGTTTGCCGGAAGTTATTGACGAACTCCGTAAAAATAACCGTAAACGCCGTATCATCCTGCACCACGACAATGCTAGTTCTCACACGGCCAGACAGACAAACGACTTTTTGAAGGCGAAAAATGTAGAACTCATGAGTCATCCTGCATACAGTCCCGACCTGGCACCTTGTGACTTTTATCTGTTCCCAAAAATTAAGAACCAATTACGCGGCCAACGATTTTCATCACCAGAAGAGGCTGTCGAGGAGTATGAAAAACACGTTTCAGAGGTTTTCAAAGTTTTCAAAACTGGTTTGATCGAATGAAAAAGTGCATAGACGCCAAGGGAGATTATTTTGAAAAACAATAAATTAATGTTGTACCTTTAATAGTATTTTTTCATATTCATTCCGGAAACTTATAGTGCGCCCCACGTATAAACATAAATTGGTCGAAATGTTGGTCTAATATTTTATGATGTCGTTAGGGAATAGAATTATTTACGTTCAACACTTCCGAAATCCCGTTTGTTACTCTGTCTGTAATAAGGTGTCATCAATATTTATACTAGGGACTTACAACTATGTTTACACACATATACTTAACGTTAAGTCTGTACCATACCATAATTTGTCACATAAGTCTTCAATTAAAGTATTAATCAACATGATTGGCAGCCTTCGCCAGTGTTAATCTCCCCATTTTCTGTTGACTACGGTAATTTATCGAATGAACATGCAGAAAAATTACCTTGGTTATTTTATAAGTTATTTAAAATTTTGTCATAAATATACCAGTCACTAACAAGACAACAGGCAGGCAGCAGTTAGTAATGCTCTACCGATATGGACGGTACTGTAAATACACTCGAGAGCAATGAATCCGGGTCACTTAAAGAATGTTAAAAATCTCGGAAACTAAAAATGATAGGTTAATGCAATAAATTGTATTTAATAGACAATGTAATACTCCTTAAATGAAAGTAAAAAAAATATGAGTCACCATACATTTTATTAACACAAAATTACATAAAGAAAAAAACTGCTGATCTCTCCTTAAAACAAAAATAGGAAACATGAAATTTTTGAACTTTATTACGATTTTCTTGAATTTTAATACTTCGTATTGCCTCCTCGTGCTTCCATTACTGCGTTTACGCGGTTTGGCATGCTGTACACCAAGTTCCTTATACGATTTTGGGGAATATTCTCCCATTCCTCTGTGAGAGCAATTTTGAGCTCACGAAGCGTGATTGGGGGAGGGTTTCGTTGTTTTACGCATCTGCCTAGCTCGTCCCAAGCATGCTCGATCGGGTTGATATCCGGGCTGCGCGCTGGCCACTCCATACGAGTAATGTTCATCTCTTGAAGGTAGTCATTCACAATCCTAGCTGTATGAGGTCTGGCATTGTCATGCATAAATATAGCATCCTCACCTAAATTGACCATAAATGGACCAACGTGATCATTGAGGATTTCTTCCACATATCTTACGCTAGTTAAAGAGCCGTTTTCTATGATCACCAGCTCTGTGCGACTTTCAGAAGAAATTCCGGCCCACACAAGTACAGACCCACCACCGTAGGCTACTTTTTCTTCGATGCATGCTTGCTTGAATCTTTCCCCTGGTCTTCGATACACTCTGTGTCTTCCATCGTGCTTGTAGAGCATAAATTTTGATTCGTCGGAGAACATAACTTTTGACCAATCTTCAATACTCCAATTTACGTGGCTCTGGGCATAACTTAGTCTCGAAATACGATGCCCACGCTCCAGTTTAGGGCTGTTTGCAGGTCTAAGGGGTTTTAAGTTAGATTCAGCAAGCCGACGTCTTACTGTCCATGCACTTGGGTTACTTCCTCCGAGGCGTCGAAACTGATTGGTGAGTTCAGTTCCTGTGAGAAAGCGATTTCGAAGCATGGTGTTCACCAAGTATCGGTCTTCTCGTGCTGTGGTACACCTGGTTCTGCCCGTTCCTGGTCTGCGTAGGTTAGAACCAGTTTCTTCGTAACGTCGGAGAACTCTTTGTACTGTTGACAGCGACACACCGACAGTCCTGGCTGTATCGCGCTGACTCCGGCCGGTTTCCAGCATTGTAAGTATTCTGGTGCATTCTTCAGGCGTAAGCGACATAATTTCAGCTTGATTAATGAATATAGAGCACTATCAACATGGTTTATGTACCCACATAAATGACAGATTACAAACAAAAGCAACACCAAATGCTGTAATTTCGTAGTTCCATCTTCGAAAGTGGCCCTTTTTCAAATTTGATTTTTTTATGATATAACTTTAGAATAACTAAGAAGTTTTAATACCTTCATTTAAGGAGTATTACATTGTCTATTAAATACAATTTATTGCATTAACCTAGCATTTTTAGTTTCCGAGATTTTTAGGATTCTTTAAGTGACCCGGATTCATTGCTCTCGAGTGTATATATATAGAACTTTAGAGGTAGTTTGGTTCATATATTTTCCAAAATAAACATGCAAATCTTAATCATTCGGGTACGTTATATTACAAGATGATGGTGTATTTTATTTTTCTGATCGAATGTCATGCTGCGCTCTGAATTCCAAAAATACAAATGGAATTTCAATTAACTCTCATATGATTTACGTGGGAAGTACTTGTAATATGAAAACAATATATTTAGTTTGCGTTCCGCTATAATCATATGCTTCACTCATCAGCATAATATGTACATAAACGCATTGCGATGTTTTGTTACATAAATAAGTAATGTAATAATTAAATTGCCGCATATGTTATATAACTTGTCTCACATTAGAATTTAAACAATGCATATATATGTGTATTTGTAAATGAAGATACATACTGTATCTTCATTTACAAATACAAATATAATATCAGCAATAAAGAACCCATAATACAAGCTTGTTAAGTTATGCTATCATTGGTTCTGGATAGTGTGTTCTAGAATATTGATTTATACATATATTATTTAAACTGTCAGATACGTATAGGCTTTAATTATTTAATTAAATTATTTGGTCTATATACTTTAAGTTTTTGACGTAACGGGTAAATGATAACTAACCATTCATTTTCTTATGAAATTGACAAGTAAAACGAGTATTACAGTATTAGAAAACATTCAAACATACTTCCAAGCACTAAATGCTCATCTATATTACTGATTAATATGCTAAATTTCATACCTACCGGCTTGTAAAGCCATCGACTTAAGCTGTGTATTGTTTATCAGTGTTAGAGTTTCCTGTAATACTTAGTAAACAATTCAAACTTCCTTACTGTCTGACCTGTAGCAGGTAAAAAATATATTATAGGCAGTTATGTGAACGTTCCCAATTCTAAATCCCAAACCCGGGCGGCTCCAACCTCTGTAATCTGTTTATTAACCTTAAAAATCCAATGAATAATCCACACAGAACGCCCAATAACCGCTGTTCCATTGTGACATACAGTCATAAATGGCAAACGCCATTATTAACCGGGACTAAATCGTTATACAGTATTTTATTTTTTGTAAAATAAAACAAAATCGCCTCTACTGCGGCTGGCCAAGTTCCAAAATGTGTGGCTTCGCGGGCCTCGACCCAATTCTCTTTACTTTATTCGACAGCAACGCTCACGCGACATTTCCTATTGCACTTACTAGGGCTTGTACGGAAAATCAAATCCCACATACGAACTGTTAAGTCGCATTGCCAATATACGCCCGAAGCGAAGACTTCGGTAAAGATGTCTAATAGAATTCCTTTGCCGTTTTATTACTTGCGCGCTTTGTTGAATTTCAGTTGTTTTTTAGCTCCACATTTTTTTCTGAACTGTACAAAATGTCTTTTCTGCGTTGGCTTTTTCCGATTTGCTTGCTTAAGCGTTATAAAAATACTTCGTACGAAAATCCACTGTGGGCTAGTTCGGTAATTACAATATTAAACACCGGAATCATCGTCGTAGAAACTAGTTATTTCTTATAATGTTCAACGCAAGAGAACAAAAGAAATGTAGCACAAAACATTCGTTTCGTTTAATACTACGAACTGCCCCTGGTAAAGCGTTTCCGGGTAATAAACTCATAATTGAAAAGTGTTTAAGGTCTCTCGTAACCCTAATTTCAGTCATTACGGATGTCAAAAGGATAAAGAGTGCTCCATCCTTTTTCACTTTTATTTAAAGTACCTTGTTTGTTAGCGTTTCATGTTTAATTCAGAAAACAATATTGTTGTTGGAATACGCCGCTTTCATTTTGACTTTGTACACATAAAATAACATAATGAAGATAACAGAAAAATTACAGAATTTACAGATTTATGAGATTTATTATTTCAATTGATTGTATCATAACAGTACAGGCACAACAGACAAAGTAGACACCGGTTTCTAACATATCAATAAATCTGTAAATTCAGTAATTTTCCTCTTATCTTGATTATGTTATTTTAAAGTTTATTTTACAGTGCTTGCAACCTATTAAGGTTGCGTGTAAATTTTATTAATTTTTAGAGGTCTAATCCAGTCTAGCAAGTCGATCATAATTTTTAAATAAGAAATTCTGTTATCTGCCTCTATAGTTCGAAGACTTGGTAATTCTAGCATGCCCTTGACCATCGTAATATCGCCTACCATGTTACACGATTGTCATGAAACTAGCAAAAAAGTAATAATTTCCGATTTCCTATTTGATTTCAAGGAGTTCTTTGGTGTATCTCCGGAGTCCAAGGTCCAGTACCCATAAAACTTATATGGAACTATACGGTTAAAATATACATGTCAAAACACGCGTAAATGTTTATAAAATTAAAACTACTGATCAAACCTGTCAATTTTTTATGGAACCAAATGGCAATTATATATTATTTTGCATCGAACTAAAAAGTATCATGTAAATCGAATTATAATTATCAAAGTAATCGGTGTATATACATAAAAAATATCAATCGAATTGAGAACCGCCTCTGTTTTGGAAGTCGGTTAAAAAGGTAAAATTCTATTAAAATGTTTCCGTGTCTTTAGAGCCTGCTAACGTCGCATCCCTTGAACGTCGCTTAACGTCGTGTGCTGCCACCAAAAAAAGACTTAGCCGCGTTTACTTAATTTTTATGGTAAATACCAAACTTGTGACTGCGTGGTTGCGACCAAGTTTTATCAAAATTGTTTCACGTTGATATTACAACGATATTTATCGTGAAATTATTACAAACAACCATCAACATGTCGGCACAGCATATTTATAAAAAATATATTTTTGAATTCGTAAGGTAAGCCCAAAACTTGGTATTTTATATAGCGTAGCTGTTGGGTAACAAGATATTCGTATCACGAACGTGGAATATACAAAACTTGAGGTTATTTAACAATACACTGCGTAGTTCAAATATAACCGTTCATGTAATATTAAGAGAAGATATAATATTAAAGTTAAACGTGAAAGTCGCAACTAAAGCGAACAATAGAGCTACGAACAGGAAGGGATATAAAACTAAGGGTGGCTGGTTTTATTAGAGCTGTTCTAATGTAATAAAATCATTGAGGATGTTCTAAATTTAAGCGTACTTTGCCAAAATAACGGAAAATAGTGATTTCGGGAAATCGCGTTTATATTTAAACTTATTTTTTAACAATTACACTCTAGATTGGAAGTACTGGTAGAATTAATATGTTTGCTAACTTTTTTTTTAATAATATTAATAAATGCATCGCTTTAAAATGATGTTTGTCAATCAATTACACCTCTACAATTTTACGGAACTGACTTCGAAATTTGGTGTCGCCAGAATAGACAGTTAAAAAAATAAAAATAATTCGTATAGGCCTGATACAATCTATGGACTGACCTCAATTTTAAAACAATTGACTTCAAATAGACCGCAGTAATCAAAAACCGCTCATAACTATTAATAAAATGCAATGAACTGAAAACACTAATCAATCACACACAGAAACAACAAAACCCATTTCAGTTAAGTATATTTAAGCATAAACAAGAAACACTATATGTTAAAACTAATTAGTAGCTCGTAATTGGTTCCATTGAAATTACCAGAGCGTTTTGATAACTTGTAAAGCATAAACAAACTATAAATCAAATTTACGGACCTTAATAGCCTTTGTAGCACGCCAGAAATAGCTTCAGACAACTAATAAACTAAGGTATTTGTATGCGACTAACTACACAAAATTGTTGTTTGGCTAAAAAAAAGTTGTTATATCTTTATCTTAGTCTTTAATATCCAACTAGCTGTACGCACTGGTTTTGAGCTGATTAGCTTACACATGAACTTTCCAAAATATGAAGGAATTCATAAAAATCTTGCCCTAATATTAACAAACCCAAAAAAAAAAAATATCCAATTTGGTTCAGTCGTTCTAAAATTATGCGTGTCCACACATGAGTTTTACATCATGTCAGGTAATGATTAAATTGTTGTACTTAACATATTATTATGTTTATTGTGCATAATCTTCTCTACCATTAATGATCTTCACCATAGTTTTGTGGATACATTCTTCGATTAGTTAGTTATATTCCTGGTGATCCCAATGACATGTGCTGACAGTCTGTGTACTTCTTGATATCGCTGAATTACAAGTAAAAGATTCAGCTCCTCATTACAGAGCAAACATAGCAAAAACAAACAGTCAAGGCACCTGAGACTCGCCAATCTCTCTTTTATTAGTATTTCATCAAAGAAAGCAAGTAATATAATTTCATTTTTAATCGTATAAAAAAGGAACAATAGACATATATTTTAATATTTAGTTTCTGTATTTTAGAAATAAAACAAGTTCAAAAATCTAAAAAATCCACTTTAAAATCCACAACAATTGTGAGAACTAAAGCAATAAATTCTTTCCTAACTTGTAAACGGAATGGCAATCGTTGGAACATTCAAGAATCATAACTTTTTATTAAATTCTTTGATATGAAACTAGCTACTAGTACGGAATATTTATGAAAACAGATACTTGTTGATTTTTAATATCACACGGCGTATCATGTTTTGTGAAGTATTTTACCTATGTACATGTATAAAGTTCTTTGTCAGCGATTTTATGCTTTTATTGCTTTCGACGAAGTCCCACGGCGACGTCTTGGTTCAGAGGGAGAAAATCTTCTAGCCAGCGTCAACAACCGGCCTTAGCACATGATCAGAATATAGTGAGATTGATTTTTCTACTTCCAAAAAAGTACTGCTTCTGTCTAAACATGATCTATGTTTTTATACGTCTCACTAATTCTGAAGTAAAATAATGTAATTCCCTATCACTTGAAGTTTTTTTATTTTTGCTCGTTTCCTTTTCGAACCGATTTGAAAGACGATAAACAAATTACAGAGCAACTAAATTCTAGATTTACGCAACTTACTAATACCACCTTTTCAATGTTACCTAAGGTTTGGCTAAACTGCTTAAAAAAATCGGTAAAAAGGGTTCCTGCGTAGTTACGTGTACTATGTACCTACAATATGAGTGTGAACAAAAGGCTCGTTCCTAGGTAGGTATATACCGTGAAGAGGTGCGTTATTCTGCTGTAAATACAACTACTGAAATTAAGATAATTCAGTTGTTTAGACTGTGTCACCGACGTTGATTGAATTTAACTAAGATTTTTTTAGAAGTACTTTTCGGAGTTCGAAGTTAAAAATACGTAAAAGGTAAAATGCTTTTTTAAACCCCTTTGTGTTTGCTCCGAAGGTCGATCAAATATTTGTCCCTCATTATTTTAGGGCCAATCCACTTTACTATAATAATATGGTAAAGTGGGTAAAGTGAAATCGAACTGTGACTAAAAAACAAATTCTTGGAAAACCCAGTAGAGCTTATTAATCTGACATACAGAAGGCGCTCTCATTAAATTAAATATATATATATTTTATATTCTACCTATGTACCCCTGAACCAATTATTCTTATTTATTCTTTTCTTATATCCTTTTTACAGAATGTCTAGAACTTAATAATGTGCATGTTTAACATTATGTTGCGTTATTATGTGTTGGATTAAAAGATTTTTTAAAATATTTTTATATATAAGTAATATAAAAAATTTAAACATTTTAGCCACGTACAGACTGTAAAATTAACATAAAACGCTGCTTAACATAACTTTTAAAATATCGCATTCCATGGAATGCGATATTTTAAAAGTTATGAAATATGTTATGAAATATTTAATATTATTGTATAATATCATGATATACAATAACATTAACGGGAATTAACTAACAAAATTGAAGTTAAAAACCGTTAGTTAACAAATCAAAGGTATGTATGTACCTAAATCATGATCGCATCAATTCCTGTTAACATTATTGTATGCTTTTCTTTTTTTTTAAATCTTTATTTATTTACAGGACTTTTATCGTAAGACATGTCAGTCCCATTGTAACAAATTATATTATTTACATTTACCAAACATTTCTACACATCTCATAAACACACCTTGCAGCATCAGAATGAGGTGCCGATAAAATACTGTGGAATGAACCTACATTTTCTATTCTTATATTAAAATCTAAAACCAGTTGTTCCCTAGCACTACGATTTCGTTCACACTCCAAGAGCAAATGTTGGACATCGCTTTATATTCATAAAATATATGGAATTGTTCAATCCCCTGCAAATTTTTGTTTGCGTGAATATGGTCTGGTCATGCCTGGGAGAGTACGTTAAGCCGTTGGTCCCGGTTGCCATACCAACATCTATAGCAGTCGTTATGGGTAGTTGGAGTCCAAAAAATCCAACAACTGGTTTAGCTCCAATGCTTTGATATCGCCTTTAAGTTGTGGAGGTCATATGGCAGTCGCTACACGAAAACTATCAAATTTTAGCCAAATCTGCAGTTAGACTGGTAAACTGAACCCTAGACTAAGCGTTGAAAGCTTCGGATGCTACTGGGATTAACGCTAAGATAAAAAAGAAGTATATATGGAATTGTTTATAGTACTAAGTCGGTAAACAAAGACATGGTCTGCCTGATTAGATGACACACAAACCATTACTGATACAAACAGTCGCTAGAGGCTTTACTTACGTTTTATTGAACTTACACATACAATGTTCGCTTCACCAAGGATTTCTTTAATTAAAATCTAATGTATAGAGGTAATTATGAAAAGTGTAATAAATTCCCTGCTTAAAGTGGGAATAGTGAAATTGTAAAATAATGCAATATAAATCGTGATAGAATGCATTAAAATTTAGATAGATAGGTAATTCTATATTGTACACCAACATATTAACAGTAGGACTAGTACGTAGCATGTATACAGTTCAATGAACAATGGGCGGCCTTATCGCTGAAGCGATTTCTTCCAGGCAACCTTGGGATGGACAGTAATGTTATAAAATAAAAAATATGGTTAAGTTGTCGGTTAAACTAAAATAGATACGAGTACTCCAATAAGACTCCAATAATAAGTAATAAGACAATAGACTTTTTTTTAAATAAAAATATATATATCAGTAAGTATTTTTCTTGATAAATTATTGATTAAATTTGTATTTTCATTAAAACAGATAAGCATAGTAATCTTACAGCCGGATCTTAGCCTCTTATCAATATAGAATCTTGAATGATTTATTTTGGAGCAAGGAATTAATTACTTAGCCGATAAAACAATTTGCAATAGCTTCGTAAATTCTCTACAAATATCTTATAGGTAATAATTTAAAGCCAACTTTGCTCAAGTACAAAATGAAACAGGTCTTTATACAACATTTCTCTTCTTGTGACCTCGATAAAAGTTCGCCACGTGGCTTGGGTGTAAAACTATCTGTATAAATATAAGCAACAATTCAATTACGACTGAAAGGCCTTAAGACAGATGTGACTTTGTGTGTATATATACCATATACCATAAATAATACCATTTCTCTCTTATTCCTTATTCGAGCTCTATAAGAAAACGAGATCTCCAGGGAAAGTTGTGTTATGAAGAGGGTAATGAAGTGTGGGAAACTAAACGGGGCCCGTCCTATAGTTAACGTTACAATATTATATTCACATAATCACAGTACGTGTTCTGGTCTTTTTTGCGTTTGGAAGCTTAATCGGAATGGGATTCTTTTAACCATCTTTCATGAAATTAACTATCTGACTTTGAATTCCATTTGTACCTACCACAGAGTAGTGTTATATTAGTGTACAATACAGTCGTATAATCAATTGCTTAACATAGCTTCAAAACGTTTTTAATTGTGAGTTGTCTCATTTTTGAGCATTAATCCAAATGCGATTAAAAAATTCAAGTAAATAATAAATAGAAAAGGTTTTAAATATTTTTTACCTGACTTAAAACCTTACGTAAGACGCGATAACTGACATCCATGCGGGTGGATATTCACGGACATTTAGACATGCTAGCTGCCTATGTGTCTATTACTCTACGGCTAACCTGATACTGATTGTAAAAATTAAACTATGTTAAGACAAGTTCAGGAGCACATGGGTATCAATCAAAGATTATTCTCACAATTCTCTCATAACTCATGTTATAATATCATATAAATATTACAAAACTAAGAAACTTTAAGTATTAACGTTCGTCTAAGAATCTAAGAACTATACATTTCTATTTAGGTATATGCTGGAATAACAAGATTATCTACTCTTCCTTAATGGATTCATGTATTAATGGTAAAAGAACTCGTAATTCAACGGTACTGCTTTACAAGATTAGCACGAATATTGAGTTAAATTGGACATAAGCCGAAATTCATGAATTCGCTTTGTGCATTATCATTGTGTATTCAATCGGCATACTTGTTGTGTTACCCGATTTGCACTAACTGCTACAATTGGGCTGAATGATTAAACAATGTCTGTAAGTTTGGCTGCCACATTAAGCACATATAGTATGTAAATTTTACACAGATGGACCTAGTATATTAGAATACACATATTATTAACGGCTGTATTGAGAATTACATCAACATTACTGTGACATTGGGTATTATCAGGTTTACCGTTTTTATTTTGCAATACCTCAATCAGATACATACCTCATCCTGAAGTGAGAAAAGAGTTAATACTTCTTGATGAAGAGAAATCGTATGTGTTGTGTGTAATTTAAGTTTATTGTTTATCAATATTATTACAGATTATTGTACGTGTATACAGTTACAGTTAAATGCACAATGGGTGGCCTTATCACTGAAAGTGATTTCTTCCAGGTAACCTTAGGATGGTTAGAAATGAAAAGTATGTAATATAAGTGAGTATTCATGAAGTTTCATAAATATATAAACACACTCTGTGTTACAGTAAAAAATACATAGTGTATCTTATAATACACCAATACATAACTATATATACAAATAAATTAATAAAATTTGAATATGAGAAGTAAAACTCCTACTCTATACAGAGATAGCTGTTTAGATGTTTGTTATTCAATAAATACCTAATGGCTAAACAGTTCTGGCTGAAATTTGGTACAAGGAAAGATTTTAGATTTTGGAATGGCTACTTTGGAATGGGTTACTTTTTATCCCGAGAATAGGTTCTCGAGTGTTGTGGTAATGAAATCATACTTCCATGCGGGTGGAGGTATGCTTATTAGAATTGCTACTAAAGCTGCGAGATAGGGGAGCCTCACCATCCCACACAAATGAGTGCTCAGAATAACTGAATCAGCGATGCAACCTAGGAGCAGTTATTGAGGTTGTTAGTCGTGAGACTAACTGGAGTCTATGATTCACAATACGATATTAAACTAGATTCTAGGAATATGTCCTATGTCTGTATCAGTTTCCTAATACCTATTACATTTTAAATAAAAAGTTGATATAGTTTGGTTAAGTTTTGGGTTTATGGAGGCCCTACCATAGTCTTCAAGCCCAAGCCAAACTCACCCGCTAGCCATTGTACACATTGTGTTGTATTAAAGCAAAATAAAGTGCAGGAGAGAGAACCCTGAGAGTATGCTTTCAATGCGCTCGGATAAAGAAAAATAAGAAACATAAAAGTCACAAACAAGCCTTATAACAAATTATTACTTTCAGCAATAGCTCGTGCATGCGCTATGCAGTTTTCACTACAGATGAAATTTTTGAATACAAGATTTATTGCATCATATCGCAGCTTCCTGCAGCAAATAGCTATTGCTTTTAAGTTATGGCATTATGATTATATATCGGCTTTGAGTTCTGGATACTAAAACATTAAATTAATGCTAATATACTTTTTACTTATTCTTTTATTGTTATATATATTAATTGAAGCATTCGTGAAAAGACGTCTGTTGATTCACGTATATATGAAATAAAAATCTGTTATTCAGCAAATAATAATATTTTCTATTATAACATAACATTTGACCACTTACTGAACTAATTTCAATCCAACTTAGTTTTTATGTCTAACCAAAATCTTTACATTGTATCAAAACCCGTTCAAGAGTTTTGTAATAATATTTTTGCGGGTAGAGTCGTTAATTTAAGATAACTCAAGCTCTTTTAGATAGATATAAATCCATTAGTCTGCCGTAGTCCACTGCTAACTACTACGACTAAAATAATATATTAATCATAGTATAGAAAATATAGTATTATTGTGTAAAAATAATATCGTTAAACGGTCAAGTAAACGATCCGGAAGTAATCGATACGCCGGACAAGCCGATGCTTGAGCAGGCATTGTTGCACAATCGCCGGCTATAATACGCAATGTAGCGTTGGGGTGTTCTAACCGTACCCGAGACTAGATGGCGTTGCAATTTATCGGTCATTGTTAAAGACAAAGAGCGACTGAGTGCCGTACCATTAAATTTGTCGACACAAAGCAGAAACAATGATAGGATTTATAATTGTTACCGTTTATTAATTCGGTTGTCGTTTCATAATATTAGGATTGGTCGTTTATTTCAATTTTGACAAAATGAGAGTTGTCTTAAATGTTTGTGTTCTATTTATTTTATCTTCTTCCGTCAAAATAAGGAGTTCATACAAACATTTGCACAATGATCATAATATTGAATTAAAAGGTCCTAGGAATGTAAAAGGACTTAGGATATTTGCAAAATAATAAACGATACTTTTATTAAATGCAATGCTTATTATAAAGAAGTAGCTTAATGGTCAATAAGTTGACTTTACGATTAAAAGGTACCGGGTATATTACTGATGTGAAACTACTTCTAACACAAGCAATTTAGCTTACCTGGAGAGGCTAGAGGTAATTATAAGTTTAGTCACTAATATTCTTTAAAAAAAAAACTGTTTATAAAAACTCACTTAAGTAAAGTGTCTAAAGATATTAAAAATAGCTTGCATCTCAATTTCTTGCCAAATTTTAATCTCTTCAATCATTACATGACGTCTTGTGCACCTAATCCATGACAGCGGCGCACAAGTTAAGCTTAAATGGCCAGTATTATATTGCAATTACTATCGAGCGCGTCATGCGTACGACCACACGCGTTACTATTTTACTTATACACACACATCTAAATCGTCATAGCAGATTTCCAGTTGCGCTCAAAGCCCGGGGTACGCTTATTGTACCTATGTGATCGGTATGTTTATTTTCCAGAAGCGATTGCTGTCTGACCTTTTAATCCAAAGAGGAAAGTCTCGTCTGTTAATTAGCAGGAGCACCGACTAGCATGTGAGATTAGCCTGGTCTCTAAAAAATTTGGTATTTTGCCATGTATTTTACTTATTTACGAAACCCGATCGCTCAAAATGAAACATGAAAATTATTGTGAAACCAGGTGCACTTCAACAAAGTGTTTCACATAACATACGATAGATAAAAGCATATTCGTTTGACGTAAAAAAGGTCGTCATTTTTCATTAAAATAAATGGCTTCTCTTATCTAAACATTTCCTGAAAAGTTTTCCTTCACACAGAACGCGGAAGGCTACGTTTTCAATAAAGTAGGTAATTACTTACGTACACAATGTCACTTTCACAAAAGCGGCCTCACTTTATTTAGGAGGGTGTACGGACCTAATTTTGAAACTGTTTCATCACTTGTTTCACTTTGACTTCTTCGAAGGTAACTCACAATTGTCCAGTTTGTATAAGTATGGAATACTGGACATTTGGATTTTTTGAAGCAGTCACAACGTTACCTTCTCAAAACTGTGAAAAAAGGGTGCATAGTTGATTTTATTATAATAAAAATCAATAAGTTTATTATAAGACGTATGATATATATTGCAAAATAATTAAAAAAGTTTAAATTGATATGAAGAACTAGAATTTATATCTTTAGGAAATCTAGAGTTCACATTCATACAATACTTACTATTACTTTTGATTTTTATAAAATAACGTTATATAAAATAACGTTGTTGTAAATGAAGGGGACCCGACTGAAAATAAGTCGATGCGATGGTGTGTGAAGAGGAGCAGTCCCTTATCGTAATAGTTTTGTCCCCCGTCAATAGAACATAGCCGCCAATCAACAAAGAGGTAGTTTTATGCTTGGGCACATCGAATCGAATATCACAACCACGATAAATCGATTTCCAGGGATGTCAGTCAACTAGTGATTACAGCCGATATCATTCAGGCTTAGTGTAGGCAAATAAGTTTAGAAAAAAAAGTTTTTGTAGATACCTAGTAGGTAGGTACTGTATATATGTTTTACACAGTCATCATCATTTTACAATTGTTACCGGTTGCATCGGAAGCTTTTACCTCAGAGCGTCATCCGATCACTTTTGGATAAAAAGATGAAAATATTATGTAAACATGGCCATTTAATAATTATATTTATGTACCACTCGTCACTGAGAAACACCAGAGAACTTTTAAATAACCTAAATGGATTGTAAAGATAATATTTTCTGTTCCCAGAAAATAAAACTGAATGTACATTTTTTCATTAAAAGGACGTCATAACGCTCCTCCATTGACCGCCCCTAGAAAGGTTTACCACAGAATGTCACGACCACCAACCGCGAAATCCATCGAGCTGACTTGGTTCATGACTTTTTAGTTTTTAGTAACTAAAATCATAATTTGGTTCTGGTCAAGGAATTTAAACAAAACATGTCAATAAATATTCTAAATACTTTATGATTTTTCATTAGTACTAATGGTTCCTGTAGCACCCCGAAAGAAGTGTTTAAATATATATCAGTTTGGTAACAACTACTTTTACTAAGTTTTACCTTAGATGAGTTATTTCAAGCTTTCAAGTGTAATTACCCGTTTAAAAAAATAAAATGAATGACCATATTAATCTAAAATCATAATAATATGATATATCAGTATAGTTCAAAGCAGGCTGTTTTATTGCAGACAGGCCAGTTGCTTACTTACGTATAAAAATATTATTGATACATTTTGTTATTTGAAACTAACTTTTGTGCTTGCTTTGTTTTTAACTCAAAACAAGTAAAGAAACCAATTTTACAACATAAACAACGTAAGCACACTTTAAGAACTTTTAGCCAAGTGTTTCGAGTGTTAAACTTTCGACAGTACATATCTTCTTTTTTATCGTGCAAAAAATTCCCACGGGGAACCCCCGCCAGTGTTGGTGAGAGAAGCTATGCCGGACTTGAACCGACTAACGCGCATGCCGTCTTAGGCCTGCTTCTGCTAGGGTAACGAGCGGCTCCACCCGTCACCCCACTTTCGACAGTACCTACACAATTCACGAGACAAGTTGTGAATATTCGTTACGACGCGACGGGTCCGGGGAAACAGCTTCATCCTTTTTTCTACGTAAACTAACGTAAATGAATGAATAAGATCAAACTCGTGAAAGTGAAAGTGAACCTTTAGAATGTAAAACCGATACACGAATTGGGGTTAACGGGGCGAACCAGGAAAAAACAAAGGGAGACGATAACCCTATATAAAGTCTTGGCTTGTCTTGTGATATCTTGTGGATATTCACCTGGTTGAAATGCAAATATAATAATGATGAAACCGCCTTTGAAGCAAATATCTATAAAATGCTTTTATATAGTAGAGTTATGCTAACTCTGTAGCGGTACAATGAGTGGTCCTCAAATTATGACAGCTGAAGAACTATGCAAAAGAGTACAAGAAGAGGAAGAACTTGGTTTTTTTTTATACCACTTAGATGGCAGACAAGCGCACGGCCCACCTGATGGAAAGTGGTTACCGAGGCCTATGTACGTTTGTAACACCAGAGAAGCCGCACTCGTGCTGCCGACCCTGTAAGCACAGAGTTTCTGTGCCGTCAGTGTAGACGATAAAGCAGGACAAGCCTTTAGTCATCCCACTGACAGCAAAAATTCTCCAGTGAGCTCTGGCTACCCTACTCACCGCTGGGAACACAACATGAAGTTATTATAACCGCAGTATTCTGTAGGGCGGAGGTACTTCCCCAGTCGGACTGCTCAATTGGGCGGAAATACCACCGTGTCCTACCTCCTCTAGTTAGTAAATAAGTGTAAAGAACTGATCAAAGGTTAAGATCAATTATTACGGCATTTCCGTCCAATTGAGCAGTCCGACTGGGGAAGTATATATACAGAATACCGCGGCCATAATACCCTCGTGTTATTTTCCCGGCGGTGAGTAGGGTAGCCAGAGCTCACTGGAGGGTTTTTGTGCTGTCAGTTGAAAGACCGAAAGCTTGCCTTGCTTTGTCTTTTACACTGACGGTACAGAAACTCTCAATGCTTGCAGGGTTGGCAGCGCGAGTGTGATTCTCTTGATTTTGCACGCGTCCATAAGTCACGGTAACCACTTGCCATCAGAAGAAAGAAAGATAGAAAGAAAACGCGTCTATTAGATACACACACTCACAAAATACGACATAAAATCAATAACATTAAATACTAAACAAGCATAATAAAATACATAATTATTAAGTAAAACAAACAAAAAAGGTAGGCCGTGTGCTTGTCTGCCACCTAATTATGAAGAAAAAGGTATTTTTTCTTCATATTTGTCCAATATTTCTAACAGTCCAATAACCTGGTAACAATAACCTGGTACTTATAAGTAGTGCCGCAGACTCTTCTGTAATATGTGCAAAAAGGAACTGCCCTATCTGCGAAGTTCATCACCCAACAATGCAGGTGAACCGTGTGATATCTATCTAATGGACTATTCCGCACGCTTGCGATATACTTGACCATAATTGTTTGTACCTTGGTGTCAAATTATTATTTATGTCTGTTTTAAAGGCCGACGAATAAATCTTTCTTTCTTCTATTTCAAACCATATTATCTAATTTAGGAGCAAATGTCTACATAAGTGTACTGTGTAAAATGTACCATATATAAGAACTAACCGCTCTATCAGCCAAGTTCTTCACTCGGCAGTGCAGGTAAGCAGGTTGTCCCACAGCCGCTGTGTAGTCTCGTTTAGTAGCGTTGTCGAAGTACGGCTGACCGACGCTCTCGGTCGTCAGTGTAGAATTTACATCATAGGTCAGCGTGGTAGTACTGATATCGGTAGTCTCACTACCACCACCTGCCGATAAACCTGTAAGAGAAAGTACGTTTATATAATTATGTTTACAGGATTTGTAGCGATCATAATCATCATCATTTTCTGAGCTCTTTCCCAACTCAGTTGAGATGCAGTTGAACTTTGATATTTTCCGTGCAGCGACTGCCACTGACCTCCACAATCAATCGGCGATACCGAAGTACAAATTCAATTAATTAAATATAAAACCAATAGTAGAATACTGAAATAGTGTATAAATAATGCCCAACAAATTAATAATCATTTAATAACTTATTATTAAGACTACATTTTTTAGTAAATCCCATGAGTCGAGCAAGGCCGCTATCTTATTTAAAATAACTTTTTCAAAAATTTTAGATATGGCGGGTATTAATGTTATGCCTATGTTATAGGCCGGTAGTTATTCAGGTCTGTCTAGTCGCCCTTTTTGACGATAGATTTTTCGCCTATCAGGGAATTTTTCTGGGAGAGGTTTATTAGATATATGTGTTAGTGGTCTTGCCAAGCAAGCTATATATATTATTGATTTTGCATTATTGATTATATATTCAATTTATTATTTGTACGCTCTATGGAGCAGAATATGCTGTACCTACTAGTTTTAAGATACAATCTTTTTAACCATACACGAAGCAAATACGAGATTGAGTTCAATTGAATTACTTTGTTGAATTATATTATCGCTGGAACTTGTAATGATAATATCGTTTCAGTAGTTCGCTTTTCTACACTCGCTTTATCTCTTAATTTAAGAGCTCGATGGAACAATCGCCGCTCTACTCTTTTCTTCGCTAATCTTACCCTCCTGATATGGTCCAACTATTCCATGAACGTTTATCTTAGTCTGCCTTTTCATTTCTCGAATCTTCCCTACTGTGATATTTTTCAAAAACAAATCGTGAGAAAAGTGAACCCCTGAGTCAATATTATATGAATGTTATTGTTCGTGTACAGACGAAATTTATAAGAGTGCACTAAGGGTTGAACTAAAATATACAAATTTTGTCGTGAGTTCACTTGAAGCAGTTGTAGTTACCAGAGGACGTATTCCTACGATTTTTCATTCTGTTATTCACGTATAGTTGCAATAATTTAATAGGTGCATTATATTATGACAGTTGCCATGAGTCATAGAAGGTAACGTGGTACGATTGGAACGAAACATATAACTATTATAATTTAAATTAATTAATTGGTAAATACGAAATAAAATACTACAGTCAATTTAAACTGTGATGTGATTTATATTTTGCCCTGACGATATTTTTATTTCTGCGAGACTTCGTAAGACAGCTACGTTTTATCACGTTTGTTTTTTAATTCTAGTGTTGTGGCTGTATTATCTATGTTTGTTACATTTTAATCGTATGGACTCGTTACGTTTATGGTCCGCGTGGCCAGAATGTAACTTCTGTAATATTTTGCATATTACACAACTCACAACACATAACAAATTTCCGTATTACACAACTCAAAATTTTACTTCAATGTTACTTTTGCCGTATCACATACTGGAGACGACGATTTTTTTTGTTTTTGATAATAAAAGAGGAAGTAGATAAAGAGAAAGTGATTTTGCTTATACCACTTAGGTGTCAGACAAGCACACGGCCCACCTGATGGAAAGTGGTTACCGTGGCCTATGGACATGTGTAACATCAGAGAAGCCACACTCGCGCTGCCGACCCTGTTAGCACAGAGTTTCTGTGCCGTCAGTGTAGAGGACAAAGCAGGACAAGCCTTTGGTCTTCCCACTGACAGCACAAATTCTCCAGTGAGCTCTGGCTACCCTACTCACCGCTGGGAACACAACACGAAGTTATTATAGCCGCGGTATTCTGTATATAAAGAATAATTATTAGACAGCGAAATTATACAGGGATGTTTGATTGATGGTGCTTGGTGGAACTTGCTACACATATTGAATAAGTCACTTGTACAATATTTTTAATTTTGAACGATCAGGATTCATGTCCCGGCATTGTCAAATGTTACCACTGCAATCAACCACCTTTTGGGATACGGGTCGAAAGTAACATGAAATGTTACAAAAGTTATATTCTGACAACGTTGCGATTAATTATTTGTAGTCTGAATCGATTATTCTGATAGTCGAATGAGACAGTCCAACCCTAGACTACTACTGTCATAATGCACCCATCAAATTATTTCAACTATAGTGGATATATTACAGTATTATTTTCTCGTTACTAAAAATGATTTAAAATATGATGGAAAATGTTACTATCAATTGACTAGAGTAGTAATAGACGTGATAGACACAGAGAGTGTGGGTACTTTAGTGACTGCATGAATGCAACACAAAAGCCAAAATTATGTGAGAAACTAATGATACATTTAGATAAATATAAAATACTAAATCAAAATTACACTCTGTAAGTAATTAAAGTAAGTTAGTATAAGAAATTTAATTTGAGAGAGTGTACTACATTTAAACATTGTCTATCTTCGTTAATAAAATCAGCGACAATACTAGTTTAAGACAAACCAAATAACAAAGTCTTACTTGTAAATATGTTAAATTACTCATAAAAACAACATAATCTATCCAAAAATGATTCTACTAAACAATGTCATCCAAACAAAATGCCCGAAGTAACATCTGCTATTTCGACGTGGCACTGTAAGATAGTTAATTTCACTTTATCGTCGGAAAGATCCATGGGGTGCAATTCAACGAGCACTTCATTTACATAAAACGTCGTTTTTGTACTAAAAGACGTCACTATCTGTACGCTTACAAAATTTCAGGGTCCTTTACGAGACATTGGATTAAAAATGTTTGCGGTCGCTGTTTGAATAATACATTTTAATTTACTTTATTTAGAACTCTTATGACAAAGATGGATTATTGCAATAACAACGGCATAATATTCTAAGTAGTTTCAGACTTCTCAGGACAATAAGAATGAGAGCTCACCTGAATGAGATAGCAATATACATGAGAGATAATGGTTAGGATCATCTTATTGACTCAAGTTTATCTCGACTTGGGTCGGCAAGGGTAAGACGGTGTTGTACTAAGTTTTATCGCCCACTTAGTAGACAGAACCCGCACGTCATACCACGTTTTATGATGAGTGGGTCCTTGATATCATATAAAAGTAGCTCCGCGGTCCATTCATTTGAAGCGCAGGGTATGGCATATATGGCGCCAGGGCGGCGCGAGTAGCGGAATGTTCTGACTACAAGAAATGAGTTGGCATACAGTGAGTTATTTAGGACAATTCAACGTATGCCAGTCCATGGCAGTTATATGACCAAGTATAGATAGTATTTTTGCTTCCCCAGGCTGCCTAATATACGTAATTTTGTTTGTTTTACTTGTTCAAAAAATGATTTCGCTCTTCCGTCATTCATCTTCCATTTGTAACAAATTAGTTAAATATCAATTTTACTGAAATGATTAATGAATTCAGGATTATTTTTATCCTTCAGTAATATAGACCATTATTATTACTGCGCCCCTCATTATATTCTTAATTGTTTTTATAGATGCAAAATGACAAAATTGCACAAATAAATATTATTATTACATTAGTTATGTGTGTATTTATTGCAGGTTTATAAGTGCCCAGTTAATGGCAATAGGCTCGCCATCTATTACATTGTGACCTAAACATAAACTGGCGAAATGTGGGTGCTAGTACCTCTGCCTACACCTTCGGGGATATAGGCGTGAGTTTATGTTATGAGCTTATGTTATGTTATGAGTTCAGAGAACGGAAGTATTACAACCCGTTATTGCTCATAGGCCACCAGCGTTATCCACATAGGGTGGACCACTGACTGTTATTTCTTCCCATGGTTCACTTGGGTGGACAACAACATAAATTACGTAATGAGTCACATTTAAATTTAATCTTCTAGTATAATATTTTTTTTATTTTTTGTACGTGCGCAAAATCCCCACGGATACCTCCCCTCCGGAGCCGGCGAAGGAGGTTATGTCGGACTCGAACCGACTAAAACGCACGCCGCCTGTGGGTCGCTTTGGTTGCCGAAGGTGAGGTTGATAGACATATCCCTCGCACCCCGGCCGACCCAGGGCCATCTCTCACGATCTGGCCCTCTTCTCGGGGTAGTATAATATATTATTATCGTGTACACATTAGCTGAATGAAAAAACAAATTTTCACATGATATTTGATTAATACATCTTTTAGCTTTTGTGGGATGGCGGTAGTGAATGCGACCGCTGCACAGGATCCCTCAGTGCAAATATTAGTATGCATGATGTATATAAATATTGTATGTATTTGCATTGGTCTGGTTGTGCTACAGACAGCGCGTTAGGCCGTTGGTCCCGTTTGCCATATGAATATCTATGAAAGTCGTTACACGTTAAATAGAACCCTTAAACAGTCAGGCTACAGCAGCTGAGTTGGGAAAAGGCTCAGATAATGATGATGATTTGATTAATAGCTCTCATCGTTTAGCATGGTTTCCGGCAGAGTAGAATTAGGACCATCCCATTTCTTCCCATGCGGTGTCGTACAAGGTGACTAAGGGATAGGGCTGTTTAACATCAGATAAATATATACGGCCCAGACTCAGCCTCAAATGCATGGCTCGAGTTAACAATAGTGCCCGGAATACGGCAATAGGCTCACCCTCTATTACGTGGGACCGAATATAATTATTGGTGAAATGTGGGTGTTAATACACTTCTGCCTAACCCTCCAGGGATAAAGGCGTGATTATATGTATGTATCGTTTAGTAAAGTTAGCAAACTAATTTTTGTTAGTCAACAGAAAGTATAAATGTTAATATTAGGTAATTTCAAAAGCGTCTCTAAAGTACATTATTAAACGGAAATCTACTAAAGACATGATACGGGAACATCACAAAATGTTTGCAGTTTCAAATTCAGCTAAATGTTTATGGAAATTACATGCTTAAAGGGACTAATATGTTTACTAGAGAGATTCTCCTAATCCGCAGTCACAGCACTGTGAAGTTTATTCAAGGTTGTTTATTTAAAGGGCTCGAATTTTGTAAGTGCCCAAATATTATTAACGAAACTAGCTCGTGCCTAGAATTTATTGGTCAAGTTACCTTTTCTATTTAGACCTATTTAACCTTTCCTTTAGAAGATTATAACCAAATTAGTTATGCGCTGAGTATATGGTGTTAAGATTACCCGACATTTTTGTGAGGTGATTTGATCAGCATTGAATATCTACTGCAGTATAGTAGATGCTCAATGCTGATCAATGCTGATGTGGTGAGGTGACCCTATTTTTTACGTCTTTTAAAATATTTTAACGATTTAATAATGTGTGTGCAATAACGGCAATGTTGTTAGTCTAAGAGACATAGAGTAACAGAAGATACATAAAAAGAAAGCATACAATGGTTTTCTGTAAATCCATTTACCTCAGAAACCAAAATAATAAACTAACTTTACTAGTGGGATAAGCCAAGCCAAAGTCGGTCAACTAACAAAAAAAATGACGTGAAATTTGTATTTTCATTTGATTATTTATCATTTGTTTTTTATTTATCATTAAATTTTATATTGAACTAACCTTAAACTTCGTTAAATATTACCAAAAAACAAGATAGAAGAATAACGGTTCCCATTTCTAGCGGTGACAGAATACATTTTTTAAGTGCGTCCTCCAATTCGGTGTATTGTTTGTTGTTGTGAGATTTTCATTAATATTATAACACAGCGCGTTTTTCCCTGCGAAAAAATTTTTGGAAGTGTGTCCATACACTCATATTTGTGTATAGTATACTCCAATGAATCTCAGTATGGGGCGAACCTAGAGCTACCTGCTAGCCGGTATACTCACTGACTAGACTTTAATTTATTGCAGGGTTGGAGAGATGGAAGTCGCTCTCGACTTTCTAATGATTTAAAATTAAGCCCAAGAAAAGTTTAATCATACTATCAACCTGTGGCCGATCATTGCAGGTAGGTTCATAGGAGGTAGGACACGGCGATATTTCCGCCCAATGGAGCAGTCCGACTGGGGCTTTAAAGCTTATCAAATATAAGATTATTAAGATTATAACTTTTGGTAATCAAGAGTTGATTAATACCGATTAAACACTTGTACATTATGTATTATTTATAACTATCTGACATTAAATATATAGCAACAAAATGTGTAAAACTAAATGTCGATGAAAGGTCGTATCCAATATTTATGTTTACAGAGGATTCACAAAAGGCTTTCTTGTTATGTAAATAGCCATATAATAAATTTTCAGAGTAATAAAGACTGCTATTAAAACTAGTGGGCTGCTAGATTTAATGTACTGGTTCAAATTATATGTTTTGTTCAAAATCTCTACCAAATTTAATAGTAGTATGAAAAATAATATGGTTGTAGATAGCGAGTAACATAATAAAATGGTATTTTAAGGTACCTATAATTGTTATAGAATATCTTAGAGACGAAAACAAGACTGATTTGACCTTTGATGAATAATATTTATGAAAGTACCCTCCAAGACCTTAAAATTACATAAGTGTATACTTAGGCCACATTAATATGCTTTTGCAAAGTACTCATTGCGGTAACACTACACCCAGACAAGGCGTACGACATAGCAAACATTGGTTCTTGAACAAAATAAACTCACAAGTAATTCCCGACGCTTCGCTTAAGTCGATTTTGTGCAGGCAAACAGATGATCTCGTCTTACTATCAAGTCTAAAAGCCTCTAGACACGACTTGTCTGGGATTGCGGACAACTTTGTTGGCATAATAAAGAGAGAGCGACTCACACCTATTGCATGATAAATCGATTAGAAGAGATAGGTTTAAGTTCTTTCCGTTATTTGTGATACCTATTCTGACTAAATTTTAGGCAGCAATTTAATTCGCTAAAAATTTGTATTGCATTCTGACTTGGCAAATTTTAAGAAATGAAACCACTTAAACCGCTGCGCCATCGTGACGGTTACGCAGCGGAGACGTCGCGAATTTGTAGTGAGCTTTGATAATGCAAAGATGCCGGAGACGGAAATTAAAGCATTGACGAATTTGGGAAGATCCATTATCAATTAATCGAATGGAAGAGAGCGATTATTCTTTGTATTTTTCAAACGAATAAACGAATTTATTTCGTTACTGAGTGTCAGTATATCGTAAACTCACTACAAATCCGCATTGTCTCCGCTGCGGCTGCGTAGCGGAGGCGCAGCGCAACTGCGGCGGAAGTTCCGCGCAATCGTGTAGTCTCCGCTCCGCCCCGAAACCGCTAGTATGATAAGGTTATTAAAGTAGCGACTATAGAAGTAATATAAATTATTTCTGGTTGAGTATTTTATACCGCCATTTTCAAAGGTTTAGCCATATTTGACTTGTAACAAGAGTTGAATGTAATGGTTATATAAATAGTAAGTACTACGATAAATCATGAAATAAAAATAGGACATAGCGAAAGCAACTAAAATAATTATGTAAACTATATCCGGCTTTACTGATATATATCTATTTGTGTTATTTATATATCTATTTGTGTTTATGTATATGTTGCTAATACTTTGTGTAAAGCCGTATATTAATTTTATTTTACTTATACTTTTCTCTTTTTCTTTTGTTGATACTATGATTTTGTTTTTCTTTTTTATTAGTACGCATAAAAACTAGCCTACATGCTATATACTAATGACATGTTTTGTCGGCATATTTTAAATCTTTAAAATTACAAATAGACGCTGATTCTGTGAATAAAGCTGTGCAATTGGGTGCAAACATTACCCCGGCTCCGTGATATTATTAGTAGTAGCTACGAATCAGTGGAAAAGGAAGAGGAAGAAGGTCGGCCAGTCTGGTGCTGAAAGGTACATAATTCCAATTTCTGAGCTTCAAACACTAACTTTTCACACAAATTCGCAGAAGATAACGTGTTCCTAACACAGAGATATTATTGTATCCGACCTAACAATATTAACACACGAGATCTTATATCTGAACTGACGTTGAGAAAAAAATATTTTTAAAAAACAGACTACTGGCGTCCCGCAGTGTTAAGTAGCAGAACTAAAATTTCAGCATTGATACCATAAATAAAACAAAATTGTTGACAACTGCCGAGTGCAGTCGGGTATCATTAGCCGCTTCACTAGCGCCATCTAACAGGCAATAGACACACTATCCCTACTTAATGATACCAGTGTGGAAAATAAAATTTGTATGAAGGGAAAAAATTCAGAGAGGAGAAGAACACTACCAATAAATAAATTATTTTTCAATATTGTCTCTTTTTCATAACCGACGAATATTTTATTTTGAGGATTTTTTAAAGAAGCAGTTACTTCATTCCAACCACCAATATGCCCAACACGCAACGCACACCACCTCCTACAGGTGAAAAGGAAAATCTGGAGGCCTTTTGTACACCGGAGCTATACACCCGTACTAGACAAGAGCTCGGAAACGCAACAACGGCAACGTCTAGGAACAAGCGTCATCGTCCGGATTTCTCACCCATCGAGCTAAAAACTTTTGAACAGTCGATTAGAGACATGCTCACTTCCTGGAAGGCGGACCAAGATCGTGCTCTAAATAAAATCACAGCCGACATGGCCGAAGTAAAGACGCAAAACAGAAATATCCAGAAATCAAGCAGCGAAATTGAAAAATCTATTGAATTCATGAATGCGGCATATGAGGACCTGAAGAAAACTATTATGAATCTGGAGAAGGAGAAACTGGAGCAGCGAAATTATATACTCGAGCTGGAGAAAAAAATCAATGACCTGCAACGTAGTTCACGCTCATCTGCCATTGAAATAAGAAACGTACCTCAGAATGTAAATGAAACTACAAGTGACCTGACCTCCATTGTCATCAAGACCTACAGGTTACAACGCTGTAGAGACTCAGGTAAAATCTAGTGAGCTTCGTGACATCTATCGGCTTCCGGGTAAACAAGGCTCTAGTAGGCCAATTATTGCTGAATTTCTGAGCGTCCCCCTGAAAACCCAAGTACTTAAAACTATACGGACATTCAATAAAGGGTTGCCGTCCACGGAAAAGCTCAATACAGGACATATCGGGCTCAGCGGACCGCTCAATCCAATATTCGTCACCGATCACCTTCCTGGTAGCTTGCGTCAGCTATTCTATCAGGCCCGGAATTTTGGAAAGTTAAATAATTTCAAGTTCTGTTGGTGTCAAAGTAATAAAATATTTCTCAGGGAGCGTGAAGGAATGGACCCAATCACTATCAATCTTGTCTTAAGAAGTTATCTAAAAATTATGAAACTATGTAATAAGTTAATTCTATCAGCAATTCTATGTATACACTATACTACCGCTTATATTACCTTGGCATCTATCGCCACTGTTGCGACAACCACTCAGTACTCTTCTCTCATAACTGTTTTGGGCACTGATTGGAATCCCGGGGTGATAATAGCCTATTGTTATTTCTTATATACTACTAGGATAACTCTTTACCATCTAACAATAATTATACTGCAACCCCTAATATTCCCTACCAACAACACAAGTAATAAACACAGATCTATACATCTCAAATATTCTAATCAATTACTACACTACAAAATAAACTCAATCCTAAACGGTTTTGTTGTGATCACACTTATATCACTTCATAACTCAAGTTTAAATGAAAGAATGGAATTAGTTGATGGGACATATTACTATTTGGCAAGTTTTAAAGATCATGAATTTACGGTTCCTTCCGTTGTCAACAATATATTCTATATTCCCGAGTATATTGGCATTGTACGACGGACCTTACTGTCAACAAAACCCTTACACACAACTTCAACTAAATCTCTTTCTACAAACTCGCATACTCATATAAACATACATAAATGCTCGCAAATACACACCATATCTAAGCAACTTTCAATAAAAACCTTCATTGTACCTAACATATTGTGTTACATTCCTACTGTCACAGCCATGATCACACATTATACCAAATGTACGAGTACGAAACACACTGCTCCTCGTGGGGTTGTCAATTGTGATGTTTCATCATTACCTGTGTCGATTTTGGCCACTCTCAGTTATAAATACCATTATTCCTTACATTCGCGGCCATAAATGATATTATTTCCGATCTCGACACCGTATCCATCTGTGAGTCGTATTTGTGTGGTCCTGAGCAATGTGCTGCACTTATTCAGCCAATGAGCCCCCATCCAACAATTTTATCCCTAAATATTCGGAGTATTGGTGCATATTTCTCAGGCCTCTTGTCACTATTACAAAGAATTAGAATCAAATGTGAAATATTGGTGCTGACAGAATGTCGGCTGTCTCAAAATCCGATTATTCCACTTCTGGACGGCTTTAATTCATATAGAACATTGATAAACCATAACCAAAATGACGTGGTCGTGGTTTATGCAAAATCTACTTTGACTGATGTACGCGTAAGAGAGCCAGATCTAGCTGAAGCGAGCTGTCTTATATTGTCAATTGGATCAGATCTAGCATTAATCGGTATCTACCGGCCTAGTCAATTCAAGAGTTGGCGGCGCCACTGTGCCACTGTTTACATCGAGTCCACAAAAAATTGTGCTTTAAAAATAGTAGAAGTGTTCAAATTAAACCAAACTGTGCTAAAAAATATAATATGAGAAGTAATTGTGACACATGATATGAAGAACAGAGATATTAGTGCGTAATATTCAAATTATGATAAACAATAAAAAATAACGACATTCGCTCATACAAAATTGTTCTTGTAAAAACAAGTGAAATAGTGATATAAACGAAATAAACTAATAAACTACAATGAATTGGTGATAATAAGTGACATTAAACGGAATAGACTGTGAATGTAATGTATATAAACAATGAAGTAGTAATGAAAAATGCCAATCATTGCTATTAAGTTCTGTAGAATACCGCCATCTATGCAAACCCAAGTGGACTAACGTGAATACTAAAAGCTATGAAGACAATTCCTTTAACAAAGTATAGACGTCGTCGCTTCTATCAATAATTATTTATGGTTTGTCTGTCCACTTTTCAAACTGCGTGCACTTTATAGTAGTTCACAAATTTGCAATATATCTTAGATGTTATTGTGGTCAAGCTGGTAAACAGAGGACTTGTACTCGAGGGGCACGAGATCGAATCCGATCGTTGCCTCTGAACACTTTTTGTGTTGTGTGAATGTTCGGGACTTGTAGCACTGTATGACTGCATTGTTTGCGAATAAAATACTATCGAACTTGAGGATTATTTAAGTAAGTACAACAGATTGAAAAAACCTAAGCCAATAAAAAAAAAAATATGGATCAAGTAAATAATGTCACTGTGAGAAGGCGACGAACAAAGTCATCCGAGAGTAGACGTGACTCTTTGGATAGCACTGTGTCGGGTGAATTGCTATCAAAAAGCTTGGATTTGTCGACTTATGTATCAACGAATGTAGAAGAGTTGAAACACGAAATTGATACAGTAAAATCAAATCTCGTAACAACACAAAATGAGCTGGAAAATGTAATAATTGAAAATAATGATTTAAAGAAACTTATCTCACAATTAAATCAAGAAATTAATATTTTGAAACAGTTATGCAACAGTCCAGTAACCTCAGCGAAAAAAAGCACACGAAAGAATCGCCTAAGAAAACGTCGTTTGGCTGACAGCTTCAGAGATAGTCCACTGATATGTTCAGATAATACACATATATCACACTGTAATAACCCATCACCTGAGACAAACAATAACTTGCAATTTGAAAACAACAATCATCCTAAAAAGGATAGCCAGCAAGAAAAAACAGGTGATCAAAAAAAAGGCAAACGAAGGGTGTTCATCTTTGGAGGACAGCAATGTATAGGTCTAGCAAGGCAATTGATAAAATAAAGATATAAAAATCCCTACGAACAGTACAATGTTATATCTTTTATAAAGCCATACGCATCGACCGCGGATGTGTTACTAAGTGCTAAGTTGTACGATATAACAACAGACGATCGTATTATTTTGTCGGTTGGCGAGCATGATTCGAACCCGCATGCCACTATGTGTAGTTTGAATGTATTTGTAGGTCAGATAAAGTGTCCTGTTCTCATTCTTAGAGTATTTAGAAACATTTATTTGAATGAATTCAAGTTGAATAATATGTTGAAATTCACATGTACTCAATTCAAAAATGCTCGGTTTATTCAATGTAGATATTATGATGACCGCTATAGGAGAAATCTATGTAACGAAATTAATTATGTACTAGATCAAATTTATTATAATAATACCTTTTTATTGTTCAAGAAATCAGGGCAATGTAAGCATTTAGGGGCAAACGCAACTTCTGCATGCCAGAAAGTTGTTGAATCTTGCAACACTGGTACTGAATATACACAGCACACTGTAGCTACGCGCGACACAGCAACACAAACAACACCTACCTCAATACAAAAAAATGATCAAAACGACACCTTTTTTCGTGACTAATGCTATTGAAAACAATTATTTTAGAATACTACATCAAAATGTCGCCGGACTTTTTAACAAAATACACTATCTGGAAATAAACCTTTTTGAACTTAAAAAGGACAAAAGGGACCCGGAAATTATTTGTTTGTCTGAAACATTTGTTGGGCTGGGTTGTGATGATCTCATTAATGTTGATGGTTATGTATTGGCCGCCTCTTACTGCAGACAAAATCACAAAAAAAGGGGAGGAGTATGTGTGCTGGCTAAACGTGGCCTTAAATACACGGAAATTCAACTAACAAAGAGCCTAGCAATAGACAGCAGTTTTGAATGTTGCGGCATTGATGTCACTGAACGGAATATGATGATTATCTGTATGTATAGAACTCCTGACTCCGATATAAATATTTACTTTACACAACTCAATAGCTTACTACAGAAACTCCTGTACAAATGTGACAAAAAAATTATTTTGGCAGGGGATTTAAATATTAACACACTCAAATTCGAAAAAACCACATTAGAGTTTTTGGATCTGGTAAAGAACTATGACTTGACATTACACATCAAAGACCCAACCAGAAAAAACAACTGTATTGACCATATAATCAGTAACTTCAAAACAGCAACTGGTGAACTTTTGCATTGGGGGTTGTCGGATCACAATACTGCGCAGGTGCTTAACATACCTTTAAAGAGCAAAAATACACCTGGACTGGCATATTACATCACCGTTAGGGACTACAGTAAACCCAATATCTTCAAGTTCCGTGAATGCTTAACAAATCTGTCTTTTCAGGAAATTTACATTGAATCCGATATGAATTCTGCATATAAATACTTTCACGACTTAATCAGATTGTTCTATAACCTATGTTTTCCTAGCATACGAATTAAGAGATGTAATAAGGGCCAATACACACGGTGGATAACTAAAGGGCTACGGAAAAGTTGTAAACAGAAAAGAAAACTACGTTTTGCATATTACAGTAACACCTCTGTGGAGAACAAAATAATATACAAAAAATACACAAAACTATTAAGACGTTGTATAAATAAATCTATTCAAATGCACAATGACAAACTAATTAGTAACAGTAAGAATATTTGCAAATCTTCATGGAATTTAATAAAAGCAGAATCTGGAAAAAACAGTAAAACTGAACCTATAAAAAACATAATAAATAACGGTGAAATAATATGTAAGTCAAAAGAAATAGCCGACCTTTTTAACGATTATTACATAAACTGTAATATAAACAAGAACAGTTGTGGGACTAAGGTGGAAACAAATTGCAATAGCCTATTCCTAAAGCCGTACGACTGTTATGACATTAATAAAATAGTAATGACCCTAAAGAACACAAAATCGACGGGCTATGATAACATTACGACTGAAATTTTAAAGGCTAGTACGAATGAATTTGTTCCTGTACTAACTCATTTGGTAAATCTATCTTTTACCACAGGCTGTTTCCCAGATCTGTTGAAAATATCCATTGTTAAACCACTATATAAAAAAGGAGACAAATCATCAATTTCAAATTACAGACCTATTACTCTTGTGTCTGTTCTCTCTAAAATATTTGAAACAGCCATGTATAAACGTATCATGGAATTTCTAGCTAAACATAATATTCTTAGGAAGGAACAGTTTGGATTCCAAAAAGGGAAGTCAACTACTGCGGCATGTTTCAACCTCATGGCTCAAGTCATTGATAGTGTAGATGATGGTAACGCTACAACTGTCATATTTTTTGATATGACGAAAGCATTTGATTTTGTTTCACATAAAATATTATTAAATAAGCTGGAAAAATACGGTATTCGCGGAAATGCGCTGTCATGGTTAGAAACATATCTAACAAATAGAAAACAATGTGTTCAAATTAGCTCCCTAAATGACAAAAAAGAATTAGAAGCAACTAATTCGAGTTACAGAGTTAACGGCTCTGGCATACCGCAGGGCAGTGTGCTAGGCCCTCTATTATTTCTATTATACATAAATGACCTTCCCGGGGTCACGGAACATCCATGTACACTATTTGCAGATGACATTTCAATAATAATTAAATCCAAATTAACTGACAATTACTTAAATGACACTGACCTTAATAAATATGACATTACTAATTGTGACATTAATAAGCATGACATAAATAAATATAACTATGACATCAATAAATCAATAGAATGCGTTATAAAATGGCTGGATGAAAATAGTCTTAATGTTAACCTAACAAAAACTAAATATATACAATTTAGCACATATGGACGTAAACACTTAAACCTTAATATTATGTACAAAGCTATTAAAATCGAGGAAGTAGACCACACTAAATTTTTAGGTATTATTCTGGATAAACATATTAATTGGAAAGCCCACATAAATAACATATGTAGCAAAATAAACAAGTTTGTATATGTCTTGGCGAAGTTAAGTAGAATAACGTCGCAAATGACGGTTCTTAGCGCGTACCATGGTTATGTGGCCGCAGTTCTAAATTATGGCTTGATTCTTTGGGGGAACTCAACTGACATAAATAAGGCATTCATTGTTCAAAAAAAATGTATCAGAGCGATTTGCGGTGTGGCCCCCTGGATATCTTGCAGACCTCTATTTCAATCACTTAAACTGTTAACCTTGCCCAGTATGTTTATATTTGAATGTGCAAAATTTGTCAGACTGAATAAGCACATCTTTACAACAGCAAAGGAGATGTACCCCAGAAACACACGCGACCCAGACAGAATAGTTTTATCTAAGGTACCAAAAACAGTTGTATATAAAAAGAATTGCCTGTCTATGTGTGGATATATTTATAATTGTGTACCTAGTGAAATCAAAGCTTTACCGTACAATAAATTTATAAAAACGTTAAAAGACTGGTTGCTAAACAAATGTTTTTATTCTGTTACAGAGTTTTTATCCATAACCAGTAAAGAGTATAGATAAAAATGTGATTAGGTGGTTTAAAATGTATAAGCTTCCTTTTGACTTCGTATCATTTTGTACGCCAAAGTGTATAGATAATAAGGAAAATTTGCATGCCCAATTTAGGCAGAACATGATGTACCTAGTCATAAGACACAATTTGTAACATCCTTATCACAATGTTCTAGCAAATAAAGATCTATTCTATTCTATTCTATTCTAAAAGAGTCCTTCCAATTTCATTCACTCTTTAGACACGGTCCTTAACGAGTTGAAGTCGTATAAGAACGTTGTACTGACGGGGGACATTAACATTGACATCTGCGAAGATTGCCAAGAGTCTAGTACCCTGGATTACCTAGACCTTCTTGCACATCATGGCCTTAGCCCAGGTCATACTCTCAAGACACATGACATGTTGACATGCCTTGATCACGCTAACCTAAGGACTGTATTCCCTACCAAGGTTTTAGTCTTGGACTCCACTGTCACTGACCATTTTGCAATCATTATAGCAATCTCAATGCAGAAAACCAAAACAAGTCGCTCGTTTATATCTAAAATAAATGAAGAAAAGTTGGCTAGTGACTTGTCTGCAATTAGTTTTGACCCTGTATATTCTGCAAGAGATCCCAATATGGCAACCCACTTCCTTATAGAAACTGTGCGTCTAGCAATAAAGAATAATACAACTGCTGTCCCTCTATCTCGACGACGGAGACCTATCAAACCCTGGATCACCCCCGGGTTGATCAGGTGTATGCGCCATAGGGATAATCTTTATAAACAACTTATGAAAGATTCATCCAGTGTAGTCTTGCAAATTTCTTATAAAAGGTATCGCAATTACTGCACTGCACTTCTTAAGAGAAGTAAAAGAGCTTATGAAAGGATGGAACTTGAAAAGGCCGGTAAGAATTCAAAGCAAGTTTGGAAGGTGATAAAATCCATCACAAACACTACAAAAACGTCGAGTCCTGCTCTTGATCTCATAAATACAAATATTAACAGTCAGTGTGCCGTCGATAATATCAACTCCTATTTCATTAACATTGGTAAATCACTAGTTGATAAACAGCAAGCAAAACAGCACTCACACACCCTGACACTCAGTACTACGGCCGCCTTTGGAAAATCGTTTGTACTCCTTGAAACAGACGAGGATGAGGTGGAACGTTTGATAATGTCACTTAAAAATAATTCTGCAACGGGATGGGACGGTATATCTTCCACATTTCTAAAATGTCACAAAACAGTACTTATCCCTCCACTCACTTCCATTTGCAATCTCTGTTTAACTACCGGCGTATTCCCCGACCTTTTCAAGAAGGCGTTGCTGCACCTTATTTATAAATCTGGAGATAGAAACCTAGTTGAGAATTATAGGCCTATCTCGGTATTGCCTGCCATGTCTAAAGTGCTAGAGAAAATTCTGAATTCTAGGCTTGTGTCATACTTAGAAAAACAAAATATTTTGTCTGAAAATCAATTTGGGTTTAGAGCTAATCTCTCCACTGCGGATGCTGTATACAGTCTTACAGATCACATAGCCACAAGTCTGGACAGAAAACAAAAATGCGCTGCACTTTTTCTTGATCTTGCTAAGGCTTTTGACACGGTTTCGACCTCCATATTATTATCAAAGCTGGAGGCTTTGGGCATAAGGGGAACCCAGCTTTCCCTGTTCCGAAGCTATCTAACAAATAGAAAGCAGTGTGTTAAGTTGGGACCACACATGAGCACTGATATGCCGATAGAGTGCGGTGTACCCCAGGGCAGCATCTTGGGGCCAAGTCTATTCTTGATTTTTGTAAATGATTTGTGCAGCATCAACCTCAACAATGGAAAACTATTCGCGTATGCAGATGACACGGCCCTTGTGTTCACTTCAAGCACGTGGGCAGATACATTTCGCTTTGCCCAAAAAGGTTTTGACAAAGTCAGAAATTGGCTTCAGGATAATCTACTGACTCTAAATATCAGTAAAACCAAAATGGTCGCTTTTAGTATGCGCAATCGCCCCGCGCTTATGGACAACACCTTACAAGTAACTGTGGAAGAATGCCCTGACCTAACCCACCACGGCTCGCCATCAAGTAACCCCGTGTATATTGAGAAGGTATCATCAATAAAATACCTTGGTGTTGTGATCGACAGTAATCTCACCTTCAAGGAACACGTCGTCCAACTATCCAAGAGAGTTCGTAAACTCATTTACATCTTCAAGCAATTACGCTATTCGGCTGACGCGGAGGTTATGAAGATGGCGTTTCTAGCACTCTGCCAATCCATATTGGCATATTGTATTGACTCGTGGGGAGGGGCCGCGCAAAGTCATCTTATGTTAGCCGAGCGTGCGCAAAGGGCCATATTCAAGGTTTCCTATTTCAAACCCCGTCTCTTTCCAACCACACAACTCTATGAACTCTGTCAAGTACTCACGGTAAGACAACTATTTGTTCTTTCCGTGATAGTCAGACAACACTCCCAAACACCGTGCAATAGAGAATCCTCCCGTCGTAATCACCTGGTTGCTAAATCTATGCCCATACGCACGTCGTTTATTCGTAGCTTTTTTGCTTTTCTTGGACCTTATCTCTATAACAGATTACACCATATCCTGACACTAAATGACCTCAATCTCTATAACTGTAAGCAGAGGGTTCGAGCATGGCTACTTCAGCAAAACTATCGAACAACAGAAGAACTGCTTGAAGTGCCTTCATAGTGCAGTTATTTATTACACCCTACCCCCCCCCCCCCCCCCCCCCCACTCACATACACATACGTCACACACACACATACACACACATACACACACACACACAAACACACTCTCACACATCCTTTTTAACTTTATTCGCGGAGTTTATGTTTCTCCTATGGATTTATTGGCATAACAAGCAATGTATAAGTGTCTGTATATAAGTTTTTGAATTGTATCAGTTCGTGGGTACCTGGTGACCTGTAATTCAGGTTTTTATTACCTACCACAGGCACCAGCGATCCACAACCCAATGTGCATACAGTAATCCTTTTGTGTCATATTTTGAATTTATTGGTTTGTGGTGAGAAATAAACAATTTTTATTTATCTATTATTTATTTTTGTTTTTAATACACTATCTATTTAAGTTTAGCCGATAACTTCACCATATCTTTTGTTTTTATAACATTACTGTCCTTCCCAAGGTTGCCTGGAAAAAATCGCTTCAGCGATAAGATCGCCCATTGTACATTGAACTGTATACATGCTACCTACTTGTCCTACTGTAAATCTGTTGGTGTATAATAAAAAATTATCTATCTGTCTATTTTTTTTTTTTTTTTTATACCACTAAGTTGGCAGACAAGCACACGGCCCACCTGATGGGAAGCGGTTACCGTGGCCTATGGACGTATGCAACACCAGGGGTGTCACACTCATGCTGCCGACCATGAAGAAACCTTCTGATGCCCCTCTTGAAGAACCCCATATTGTAGGCGCTTGGGAAAACCGCAGCAGGGAGGTCATTCCACAGCTTGAGTGTGCGTGAGATGAAGTTTCTTTCATACCGCACAGTGCGCACCGGCTCAGGTCGCAATGTGTGGGGATGAATTCCCTGCCTATGGCGAGAGGTGCGATGATAGAATGTAGCTACGGGCATCATGTCAAACAATTCATCTGAGCACAAACCATTGTATAGGCGGTAGAACACACACAGTGAGGCAAAATCCCTCCTAAGGCTAAGAGGTTCCACTCTACCTGCGAGTATGGGATTGTCAACCAGCCTCAATGCCCGTCTTTGCAACGAGTCGAAGGGGTCAAGCTGGTATGCAGGTGCTCCAGCAAAAAGGTGACAGCAGTACTCCATGTGAGGCCGGACCTGTGCTTTATAAAGAAGGAGTTGCTGCCCCGCAGTGAAGTACTGCTTCGCCCTGTTGAGCACTCCGAGTTTTCTTGATGCCAACTTAACCTTGTCCTGCAAATGACTTCGGTATTGGACGTCGCTGGAAATATCGACACCAAGGATCCCGATACTCGAGGAGATGGTAAGCGGTGTGCCCAGGAATTGCGGCGCCACAACGAATGGGGTTTTCTTAGCGGTGAATACACATACTTGTGTCTTAGTGGGGTTGAATTGGACTAGGTTTAGTCGTCCCCAATCGGATACTCCAGAGAGAGTAGCCTCGATTTTAGACACAAGTTGTTCGCGACTCTTTTCCACCTCGGACTGAGGGATATTTGCACGGCCCGTGTAACACGTGTCCCCGGTACTGTCGTCCGCATAACAATGAATGGAGCCATCAGACAGCATGTCATTGATATGCAGCAGAAACAGCGTCGGAGACAACACGGAGCCTTGTGGGACACCAGCGTTTATGTTCATGCGGTCCGAGCAGCTGCCGTCGACGACGGCTTGGATACTTCTGTTGGACAAAAAGCTGGCGATCCATTCGCAAAGTCCCTCGGGGAGTCCATAGTACGGCAACTTCGCAAGAAGACCTTTGTGCCAGACCCGATCGAAGGCCTTCGCTATATCGAGGCTGACCGCTAGTGCCTCACCCCGACTCTCGATGGCTTGCGACCACCGGTTTGTGAGATACACAAGAAGGTCACCGGTTGAGCGACGGTGGCGAAAGCCGTACTGTCGGTCGCTCAGTAGATCGTTTCCTTCAAGGTATCTCAGGAGCTGTGTATTATTGACACGCTCCATAACCTTCGAGAGTAGGGAGGTTATAGCGATAGGCCTGTAATTGGTCGGATTTGTCCTGTCACCTTTCTTAGGTACAGGGTGCACGAATGCGGTCTTCCACGAGGCTGGGACCTGCGCGCGGAGTATGAGAGTGCGAAAAGGCGTGTAAGTACAGGGCACAGCTCGGGGCACAGTGCTTAAGCACCATCGCCGGTATACCGTCCGGCCCACTCGACTTCCGGACATCTAGGGACTGAAGCTCGCGCCGGACCACCCGTTGCGTGATTTTAACTTCGGTCATGGAAGCACCACAGCTGGGGAGGTTCCCGTCGTTCATAGTCGAGTTTGACGCAAAGAGATTACCCAAAAGATCGGCCTTCTCCTTAGTGCCATGGGCCAGACTACCGTCGGATTTTTGCAGCGGCGGAAGGCAAGACTGGCAGAAGTTTCCCTCGGCAGCTTTGGCGAGCGACCAAAATGCGCGACTGCCAGATGGGTAGCGCGCAAGCCGTTCGCCAATTCTGCCGATGAACTCAAACTTTGCCCTAGACGTTGCCTTTTTACTGGACCTCGAAGCAGCATTCAACTTCCGCTTCACTTCAGCGATGTTCGGATCCTTATTGGCAAGAGCCGTGGTCCAAGCCTTGTATGCAGATTGCTTGCGGTCTCTAGCTTCCCTGCAAGGCCTATTAAACCACGGGCGTTTGTTCGCTCCTGTCGCGACCCAGCGGTTAGGGATGTAGCATTCCATACCCACTAGAATCGCGTCAGCGACTGCTGTTGCACAGGAGCTTGGATCATCAGAAGTGAAGCAAAGCTGCCTCCACGGGTACGATGCGAAGAATTCTCGCAGTCCGTACCAGTCTGCCGACTTGTAGTGCCACACGTGTCGCCACTGAGGTGACCGCGGTGGTTCAGGCCGCGCGAGTGTCACTTGCGCCCGGACGAGGCTGTGGTCCGAATTACCAAGAGGTGCTTCCACCCTTATGGAATATTCATCCGGGCGCGTAGTCAGCAGAAGGTCCAGTATAGAGCTTCTGTGGGTCTCAATTTCTGGTGTTCTAGTGATAGAATGCACCAGTTGAGAGAGCCCATAGGTCAGGGCAAAGTCGTGAGCAGCCCTTCCCGCGAAATCAGTCCTGGGAGACCCCAGCCACTCCACGTGGTGAGCGTTGAAGTCCCCCAAGAATACCAAATCCGCAGTGGGGTATTGCTCAATTACGCTGTCCGTCGACCGTTGCAGTTTGACCGTCAAACAGTTGAGCCGTGCCCAGGTTACCGCTATGAGACCTGTATAGGCACGCATAGATACGGGTGTGGCCACCGTGATCTATACGTACCCATATAGTTGACAGGTCTCTGTCCTCAAGACCATGGAGACGGCGGCAGCAAATATCATCCCGGACGTACAAGCATACCCCGGCGCGACTCATAAAGTTGTGCTCGAGTTTGTACCCGGGGTACATTAGGTAGGCTGTATCGGCCGGGCATGATATTTGCGTCTCCATCAGAAAAAGCAAGGTAGGCTGCGCGGTCTCTAAGTGGAGATGGACCGCGTTAAGGTTGGAGTGTAGGCCCCTGATGTTGCAGAAATCCACATTAACTGTGGATGATGGAGCCGCTGTGGTAACGTTACTCTTGCCTTTTTAAATTTCATGTTTGAGTTGGGGGGGGGGGGAGAAGGTAAGAAGAGATTCTGTGTCTCCAGTGTAGAAGACAAAGCAAGGCGTCCCACCCTCACAGACTTGTTGGGGTTGTGTGACTGGCTCCCAGATACTGAAGCCGAGTCCACTCCGGTTTCCTCCTCCGGCACGGCTACAGCACCGGGAACTTTACACAGGCTGCTGGTTCAGCCTCCTGGGGCGGAGATTAAGTAATCTCCAGGTTCGGGAACCGTACAGCCTGCGGGCGGCCAGCGGATAACCGTTTCACCGGGTCTCCCTGACCACCGCGCCAACATTTCACGCCCCCACCAGTCAGCGAGGTCAATTTAAGCCTTTGGTCTTCCCACTGACAGCACAAAACCTCTCCAGTGAGCTCTGGCTACCCTACTCACCGCCGGGAACACAACACAAGGTTATTATAGCCGGGGTATTCTGTAGGGCGGAGGTACTTACCCAGACGGACTGCTCAGTTTTGGACGGGAGATACCGTCATGTCCTACCTCCTACAAAATATGTCTATAGTGGACAAATGGTCAGACAGCCAACGTCCTGGTGGGTCTGTTACCCAGCATATGGGGCCGGATGACTTCATGCGAAGATTTTGCGATCCATGATCCTATATGGGTGCCCTATATGAGAAATCGAGGACGAAAAGTCTTAGCTCCATGAGTACATGATGGTGGAGTAGATGCAATGACATCGGCGACCACGCAGGGGACGTCGTGTTAGCGCCGATAAGACCCATCATGTAGGATTTACTAGAGAGGCCACATGGAAGCCTGGTACCATACCGTGCCGGCTGACACAGGTGATCATTGAGAATGGGTGTTACGAGGAATATTTATTTTGTATCGTATCACAAACGAGCCTACATCCGAGTGCCTTCACTGTGATACAAGCGAGGACTGGGGGCTATACATGTTGAGTGCCCGACATGGAAAACGCCAAGCTGAGTTTTCGTGGTGGAGGAGGGCGCTCAATACCGAAATGCCAATGGCTACCTTACCTCCGGCAGCTAATGAGCCAAGACTACGTCCGGTTTTAGTCGATTCGTGTCCAACATAACCAACTCCCGTGGGGAGTGGGGGTCCGAGAGGAAAAAGTTTAAGGGAAGCCATGACTTATCTGCCACACCCTTAAGGGAAGCTGGGTACGCCAATGTGCATAGTGTTAACATTAAACCTTCTATCAAATGTAAACTTAGCACGATGAACCACTTAAATGATATAATTTCGAAAAAAAATGTGGATTGTAAATCTTCTTTGAGAATTAATGCAACCGAACACAATAACGATAGTCAGCAGTGAAGATACATAAAATAAGTAGAAAAGTGGATTTTAAAAGTAAATCGGTTTTAAAACAATAGGCGTATTATTTATTTTAATGTAAATTAGATACTTGAGAGTTTTTAAGACGTTTAAATTTTTAATTTACAAAAATTTTAGCTACATAGAAAATAAGGAAGTAAAAGAAAATAGACATTGATGATTTAAATTTTAAAGGAGGAAACTTTTGAACAAAAATTCGTTTAAGTAATTTTTTAAAAGTATATTGAATTAATAAAATAAAATAAATAGTTTTCCGTTGAAATTTGCTCTTCATAAAATTGTTACATATTCTGTACATTATTTTAACCTTTCCAGTTTTTGCTTATGTTCGCTTGCTGCCCATCTGAGTTACGACTTACCTGGATGGAGATGCGAATTCGACTATTCATCTCTCCTGTAGTACATAGCTTCCGCTAATCAGATAACCACGTGGAGGAACCAATAGCCTCACCTTACCTGAACAACCCTCGTTGTGGAACGAAATCATTTTTCTGTACAATTATGCACTACGATAAACAGTCATTCGCATTATGTTCAGACAAAGCAACAATTGTGAAACAATTGTGCAATGCAATTTACTTACATGTTAAATGTTTACCTATTTTTATATTCTAATTTTCAGATATATGAATTTGTGCGATCCAGACTCCAATTATTATTGCATTCTCTAATAATTATGTTCGTAATAATAATTTCATTACAATATTCGTATGAGTTAATTGAAATAGAAAATAAGCATGAGCTTAATATATGTATGTAGTATAGTTTGGAACAGTTAAATTATGATATTTATGGAACTGGCTACTATGTCAACTTGCTGTAAATTTTTCCAGGCCTGACTTTTTTCACGATTAGATTTTTTGACAATTTAGACAGCAAAATCGTCTGGAAGTACATATGTGATTTGGTGAAAAAAGATTTTTTTAAATATAACTAATAACTAATGATAATTTGTTATTTTAGCGCTGTACTAGCTGATGCTCGCTGCATGGAATGCCGCCTGCATGGAATTCTCATACCATTCGGCAATACGTAGAAACCTATTCCATAGGTGAAAAGAATATTATAATCTATCCCTGTACTAAATTTCAGTCAAATCTAGTCATTTGAGCGTGATTAAAAAACTAACATTTTCACAAACTTACACATTTATGATATAAGTATGACTACTATTTTATAATAAATCCTATACTACAAATGAAAAAGGAACATGACGGTAAACAAGACTTTTATTCTGCGTAATAAATTCTACAGCTGTTGCTACCACACATAGCGTGGGTTATACAATTTATTGTTATTATTAAGTGCCTGTCCTCTATTATTGTGTACATACACGGAGTTAATATTGTTTATATCATTTATACGGCACAAACAGACGAAACCGAATGACGACGCATAAATGCAATCTTTTCAGCTATAATCCTGTGCACAAAATTGGCGTAGCAATTTACATGAATGGTGTAATTATATATCAAATCAATTTGCGTCGAGTTTTTGAATGGTAAATTGACTTTGTGTTTAATTAAACAGTATTTTAATAGTAATTTAAGAGTTGTTAACATACTTCTATGGCGACGCTCTACCCCACAACCACTTGCCCCACGGCTATTGTGCTTCCCACAATCGAGAGGGTCATCTCATGGCCTAGGGTCAGTCAAGGTGAAAGGGGTTTATTGGGCTACCTTAAAGCCTGGGAAATGAGACTTGAGGTAGCATCCGATTTTAGTCGGTTCGATTCCGAGACACCAGGCAAAGTCAAGCACAGGAGATGGAGATACTTGACCATTTAGCCGTTTTCCATCGTAGCTTGAACTTTTGCTCCAATTTATGTGTATATATACTGAGTGTAAGATTTTTACCTTACCTGGAGGGGAAGTACTCTACATACTGGAAATAACGAATTTCACTCACGGAATACATTCCTTTATTTTTAAAAAGTAACAAAACTGCTTTCTAAGATTTTCAAAAATTCACTAGTACACCTGATAATCGAACCTAGATACTAACATCCACAAAAAATACGTCTTGTATTTTTATGGCATCAGTCAACACACACGGCCCACCAATTTTATGGACTTCCTTGCATTTAATTTACCATGTTTGTTAGACAAATTTGATCCTTATATTTGACACTGTAGATTGGTGCCATAATACAGGATACTACTTTTTTGGATTTTAGTCAGTTCGATTACCGGAAGCGGCAAGCGAGATATCGAAAATCAATGAATGCAGTTTTTTTTCTTTTTGAAAATAAAGGAATGTTTTCTTGGAGTAAAATTTGCTATCTTCAGTATTTAGAGTACTTCCTCTCCAGGTAAGGTCAAATTCTTATCTCTGTATACTGTAATCAAGTAGGTACCTAAAGAAACTTAGAATTTGATCTGACTTATATTCAATTTTTTACCTTTTAGTTAGAGTCTTGTCTCAGAATTTTTAGCTAATTTGTCTTAGGACTCACTTCTATCATGACCAGAATTCAGACCTCTCGATCAAGAGAGTAAGACCAACTCCTTAAACATTAAGCTTCTAAAGCTTTTATTTTTGTCAGCTCTGAATAAACCCAAGAACAGATAATCCAACTGAAGTTAAAACTCCATTGTGATTTTTGCTAACCAGAATACACACGACAGAACGTAGAGTAAATAAATGTAAGGCATTCCGGCTTCGTTCGAACCAGAGGCGTAAGCAACAATGTCCCCTTTGAGCTTTAGCTCGGATTTAGTACACGTATGACTAGCGTGCACAATAAAATTGACATATGTATTTGTAAAATCTATACTAATACTACGAAGTTGAAGAGTTTATTTATTTGTTGGTTTATTTAGTTGAACGCGGTAATCTTAGGAACTGCTTAACTAATGTGAAAAATCTTTTTGCATTAGATTTACTTTCTGAAAAATATTATAGGGTGTTGTAAGAGGCGACTCACGGAAAAATACACAGACGATAACACTGCGAGAGGAAGAAAACTCGAAATAAAACCCTGTAATAACTCGCTTGGCCTGCGTGGAAACAGTAGGCCAAAACTACTCAACACTGGGAGACGCATATTATGTCAAGTAGCGGACTGCGATAAGTTAGTTGATAATAGGTTATACAATCAATACGTTATCCAAGGGAGCGGAGCAGTAAACATAAATGTGAACAAATATGGCAGAAACCCTATACATTATTTGAAAACTAATAAATTTACGAGCGCATATGGGTTAAAAGGGTGCAACCAGGGTTTTAAGTAGGTATGTCACAGGCGAAGCTGGTGAGGATCAGCTGCAACTAATTGAAATATCTCTCTACATGATAGAAAACATGGTCTGATTTTGATTGGCATTTCTGTCAGCCACGCTTGAATTTTTTATTATTTTTTTTGGTTTCGCGTATCCAAAACATGGTAAATATCCCGGTAAGTGCTAGTTTAATGTTGCAACGTCGACCACATCGTTTCTTACCAACAGATAATATAGTGCTCAAACGTGAGCTCATAAACCTTAAAAAATATTGTTTTTTTTTTTAATCTTTAAGTATGGAGCTACAACATCATTATATTGCTCAGTGATTGAATTATAGTTTAAATAATTAGTACCTAAAAAGTGTGTTTTTATACAACTTAGGCGGCTGACTACCACACGGCCCACCTGAAGGAAAGTGGTTACCATGACCTATGTGTGTGTGTGTGTATGTGTGTGTATGTGTGTGTGTGACTCCCCTGTAAGAGCAGAGTTTCTGTGCCATCAGTGCAGAAGATACAATCAAGACAAACCTTTGATCTTCCCACTGACAGCACGAAAACTATTTAAATATAAATATAAAGTTTTCACTTTATACAAACGTGTTCAAGCTACTGCAATAAACCCCAATGTGTGAGCAACGTAAGCGGACATTAAAAAAGATAGTATTAACATTGTTAAGGAATAAAATCTGCTATATGGAACACCCATGTCATAACAATGGAATGTCTCCAATATTCTCCTTTGTGATGAAAATTGTCCTTTGATTAAAATTGACAAGGGTTTTATCGAAATATATAAAACTCGTTAAACTCATAATGCTGGTATACACTAACTGATTGAAAGTGAACAAATGCTAAAGAGTTGGTTTCGTCGATCATTGCGAACGATATCCCGCACGTTGGCCACACAGATTCATTCGGTTCCGTTCATTAATGAAGGTTAGCTTTTAAATGTGGATCATGTTTCCATTACCCACAGGAATGGGTTCAGGGCAGAAAGACCAGACTAAGATCTTGTACTGTGTGAAATCTCATACAGATATATATAACCCTTGTGCCGTGATTGAGTAACATACATTCGTACACCCATCCATATTTTTGCATTTTTATTATTAGTGAAGTATGTGAGGATAGAGTCAAATGGCCAGCTGTTATCTCTGCCTACCCCGGAGGGAAATAGGCTTGAGCGTATTTGTGTATGCTTGTAATTTTAGTTAAGAGGAACAACCTTCTCAATATGTTCTCCAAATTTGGTATTTAAAATTTTGTGAATTAATTTCTGCTTTTCACGGTACGAAACCTATTTATTTAATCCAATAATTGAACTACTTAGTACCAATGAAGATCTATTTTTATCGGACTACGGCGTAGCCCAAGGAGGGTTTTGATTTTAACAGTGTATGCACGTGGGTTCATCTGTACCCTCATAGCTCATCAACTAATTATTAGAACTGGACAAATGAAGTATCAATAAAAGGTCTTGGTTGTCTGCTGGTTATAGGCTATATAACGTGTCACTGAATCTAATGTGGCACCCTCTAGTGTTCATAAAGTACTGTGGTAAAAAATAAATTGGAGAAAAATATACCATGTTTGGTATCAAGGGCTTATTAAAAATGTATAATAATTATAATAAATAAATATTTCACGACATTCTACACAACGCTATCTAGACCCATGGTAAGCAAAGCTTAACTAGCTTGTGTTATGGAATCTAGAATGCGGATAAACATACTTAAATACTTTTTTTTATAAATTCATACATATTATACATCAAACATCCAGACCAATGCAATAAATTATAGCTGAAAATAATATAAATGAAAAAATAGGCAAAAATCTAAAACCGGACAACTAATTTTTTTTTTGTTTTGTTGATGTAAGTGGCATACAAACACGGCTGTCTTTGATATTTTCTTGTTTTAATACTATTTAGAACGTGAGTTCTCAGTCGTCGGGCTTTAGATTTTATACTTATTTTTTTAATAAGAAAACCATGATAATGACTTAATTGAAAATATAGTGTATACTGATTACATGAAAACAGCTTTAGTTGAAGTGTAAAGGTCAAATAGAAATAATCTCCTTTCATCGTTTTCCATGTCAAGCCATATAGAAGGGTAGTTCTATTTTTATCTTAAATCCCGTTTTTACAAGGGCTCTCAAAGAGAAGTGTAACATTTATTATAGTTATAAAACGATATTGTATCTACAGAGCATTAGAGGATTTGGATCCCGTTATAACTGTTCTAGTAATAACAATTAGTCTATGTGTTATTACAGACTATAATTTACCTATACACCAAATTTCCTCTATCCTTTTTTTATTCCATAAGACCGCAGCAGGGAGTTCATTCCACAACCTGAGTGTGCGTGGGATGAAGTTTCTTTCATACCGCACAGTGCGTACCGTCTCAGGTTGCAATGTTTATAGTCTATTCAGTCAAATCTGTTCAGCTGTTTGTCTGTGATTAACATACATCTAAACATCTTCGCAAATCACAATTATAATATTAGTAATTTATGGAATAGAGACCACGAGAAGGTAAACGGAAGGTAGAACACTCCTAGCCAGATGGACTGACGACCTTAAAAGGGTGGATGGGACGGACTGGAAGCGGAAGGCAGAGGACCAGACGAAATAGCGCACATTGGGAGAGGCCTATGTCCAGCAGTGGACTGAAGTCAGCTAATTAATTGATTACTATGGAATAATATACGTTTTAAGTAGATTATCGTGTGTATTATATAACTAATTGTCTTCTAGATTGAGAAACAAACTGCCTTTGATGCAAGAAGGTCCATTTGTTACATTCACAAGACGTGTTTATCGAACTGCGTGACATTGACCTCTAACGACTAGTTCGTGGATTGAATAGATTGTGGGTGGAGTCACGTTTCACTTTCAGAGTTAGGCGTCCATCATCCCGACAGCTGCCAATATCACCGACCTTCTTGATTTTCACGGCGAAAATTATAATACGATGACACGGTACCAATTTATCTCGCAATATAAAAACTTTATCAATCTATCACGCTTTATTAAATTGAAAGAATTGCTGTAACTAAATTCGAAGAATATAGCTTTGAATTGGTACTAAAGAACTTGAAATATGAATTTTGTGCCAAAAGTCAAATGTGTGTGTTTTCAAATACCTAAACGTGAGTGAGGCTGAAGATAGTTATTATCAGATTGAAAATCACTTATCAACCCCAAAAGTTTACTTAAATAAAGTAATGAAAAAAAGCACCGAACTTATAAACTTATTTCGAAGAGCACTTGTGAAGAAGCAGATTAAAAGTAAAAAAACTGAGGCTAGTTTATATTAGGGATTTGGAAATTTATTTTTTATGAAAGTTTAATAAATTATTCTCAAAGGACCAATAAGAATTGAAAACAATCAGCGTCTCAAAGTAGTGTATTTAAAAATAACAATTTACTAAAGAATTGCCTAACTTCATACATATTTTACATAACAGTAATTTTATAATTTAGGTTTCGATTTTAAAAATAACAAAAAAAACTGACAAACTTTTTGTCCACATAGATAAACAATTAAAAAATTATAACTTATGACATAATATAATGGGTTTAAGCACAAAATAATAAGAGTGTGCAGTCTGCAAATTGTTTTAAGATCTTTTTCTAGTCCTTGCTTCCTGGTTCCATATTGTAACAAAACACGATTGTTATAAGTGAGGACATCACACACGCCTATTTTGGACAAAGAGTAGGGATGAAAGAAATAAGGATATAAGATAAGGAATATCAGAGCACTCATATTCTTAAAACACAGCATTATGATGACATGACAGTTCTACCGAAGGAAAACCCCTTCGGTAGAACTGTCTTATTCGTACTGGAAATCCTGAACTGTACCGCCTATGAAAGCCCATGATAGAGACCGAATGGTATCATTTTATGACCCAGACGGCCATTACCCGCAGCGGGCGTCACACAATCGCGATATTGCGGGATATTAGATTCACGGTCCAAACTGACACTAGAAGGCCATGGCTCGTATCGTCCTGCAATTAGATTGCTTATATAGAGAAGCTGGTTACCGATATGTGCAAGCCGTAAGCGATCGGCGCTTGTTTAAACTTAGTAAAGTGTGTGTAACTGAGTTTAAATGGTGGACAGTCTTGTTTATTTGTTTTCTTTTTGAAATTTACACCTACTATATATGCATATATTAAAAGTATGAAGCTTAAGAGTTTGTTTGTTTGATTGAACGCGTTATATATGTATATATATATACGCACTCTTGAAAGAACTAACGGCCTTAATTAAACTTATGTTGTTCGGCAATGTAGGCGAGGGCACCATTGATTTACTGTATGGCGCTAATAATGCGCCTTGCGTAAAATAGATGGTGGCATTCGTCCCATTGCTGTAGGCTGCACCAATACAGGCGAATAGCAGCCAAGTTGTTCCATTTATTTACTCTTTGATCTCACTTCTAATTATATAATCTTAGAATGAATGCGTTGATTCAAAATAAACTTTAGGTCCGGATTTTTTCGTGAGATTCGCATCAGTATTATTGAAATGGAACATAATCGTATATTTAGAATATAGATTATTTTATCATTTTAAAACTCATATTTGAAGCATAAATACACAACACGAAACCATGGCATATTTTTTTCTTTCTCTTAACTAAAATGCGTATTATTCTAAAGAGAGGTCGGTCATAAACTATATTTTTTTGTTAGAGCGTCCACTTCAACGCCATGGGAACGATGGCTAAATCGAATTCGTGGGATATTCTATTTTTAAACACATAAATAAATAAATAAATAAATATTCCACGACATTCTACACAACGCAAGCTAGACCCATGGTAAGCATAGCTTAACTAGCTTGTGTTATGGGATCTAGAATGCGGATAAACATACTTAGATACTTTTTTTTTTGTAAATACATACATATTATACATAGAAACACCCAGACCAATGCAAATATACATATTCATGCATACAAATATTTGCACTGAGCGGGAATCGAACCCGCGCCCCCTGCATAGCAGTCGAATGCTCTACCGCTACGCCACGGAGGTCGTCACATGTATGCAAAAGACTGTTATGATGCTAATATCATTTACGTGAACGAGTGCAATATTACATATAACAATATATTGAGAATGTAATCATATTTGATATGGAATAGTATCATGATAAAGATGGTGGATTTTGATTATAATTAAGGCGTCGTGTTACGCCACACACGTTTGTAGGTTCATGCGAGTTTGACTCCATGGAATGATTAATCTTCGGATTAATCTAATAATTGGCACAAAGCATTACAAAATTACGACAAAATAGAATTCTATAAAAAAGTAAATAAGAGCTCATCTTCACGACGAAAGCGCAAATACAGTATGTTGATACATACGTGCATGACCAGCTGGTTTACTATTGGTTTATTACTGGTTTACTATTGGTTTATTATTGGATTACTATTTAGTTACTGTATATTTGGTTTACTGTATTTTATATACTATTGTTTTGCATGATTGATATTCTGTAGAATATAATCATAATTGATTATATTGCATGAAGGCATGTTATATCTGAATGTAAACATGAGCTTAAAATTAACTTGCACTGAATCCCTTTGTTGACATTGTAAAAAATCCTATGATAAAAAAAGGACGCAAGCGTCCCCGCTCCCGCGCGGAGTTCACACTGGTATAAAAGGAAATCGGCTGATTTGCGGGGGAGAGAGTTTGGTTCGATTAGTAGAAGCGCACAGACCATGCAACGGTTTCATTAAATTATTCTAGCCGTATTACGCCAGTGTAATTTGTGAGAAAGTGGCAAAAGTTCGGTGTGCGGAAACTGTGTCGGAACAACGCGCTTTCTGAATTATTTCAGAAGGTTCCTAATTATTTATATACCTATTCCAATACACACAAATACCAAACATCCTTGAGACGTAGTGTTGATAAGTTCTTGTAGGTAAAGATTGCTTTAAATTTCGGGGCTGAGACTGGCCTTCGAAAGCGTCTCAATACCTTATCCTGGTCACCTAGGTTTCCGTGGTTTCGTTGTAGGAGAGTCTAAACGAAATCACTTCCCATTACCTTAGCTAGTTCACACTGTTGATTTACACAATTCACAACACACACATACACATAACTTCTAACTCACCTATTAAGGTTGGTAAGTCTTAATAGACCTAAGGTAAACAAATGGTCTACTGCAATCTAACCCTGATGTCGATGTATTCTCCGACAATATACATCAAATGATGAGAAACGTCTTAACGTACCTGAATGCACCCTCATGAGATGTGCATCATAAATGGCAAATCAGTAGTGGCTTAGCAATTGTATTATTATTCATATTTTATTACTTGCATGTACCTAGTAGCTTAAGTTAGTTAGTAAGTAGTATAACATTATAAGCGCTTTGGTGTTACACTGTTAGCTTGTATTGTTTGTAAATAATAAATAAATAAATAAATAGGGCTCCTAGCTAGGTCTAGTTAGTTTTCTGTTGCTACAGACATAGATTGTAGGAATTCTATAAGAATTATAGGTGTGCACTGTACATTAAGTTTGAAGTGAATCTGTTACGTTATCATTGTGTTGATATAATAACTGTTGGGGACAATGGTATTCGTAAATTATATCTTGGTTAGGTATAATACACAACTTGTATAGAGATTGAGTTGGGGTTTGTTATTTCCACATTTGACTGTAGCTGGAAAGAATTTGCAGTTGAATTATTAATGCGAAAGGCTTTATTTAGTGAGATCTTATTTAACAGCATATGTGCAAAAGTGAAATATTTATGTCCTATTAGAATTACATTAGTAATTCATATATTATACTAGATCTCATCATTTATACCATACTGAGGCCTAAAATAGTAAAGTCATACATTTATTTCCAACTGTTAGGATTCAATTTTGTGGCTCCTGGATCATTTTGATACAGTATTAGAGCAACTCTGATTGAAGATACCACATTATTACCAATCAGAGCAGTTTGTAAAGTGTAGCGGTCCATAAACCTGCCAAAACCTATCAAATTAATTATATATTAATAAGTAAATGACAGCGATTACAGCCATGAAGGCATAATAAATTATTGTTGAAATAATATTATATCACATTCAATCATTATTCTAATTGTTTTGTTTTGGCACCGTTCATGAGATTCGTGAGGCGTTAAAGGGCTACTACATTTTATACTGGAGCCCGAAGCTGAAAACTGAAGGATTACAGTATACAGTGGAGTTTAGTGGAGGTTTTACAAACTGAATTAAATTAATTGTGACGAAGTGGAGGAGAGCTTGATCTTTTGATCAACGCTATAAGTTCTTCGGAATTGATCATAATCTCGCTCTTCGGGGCTTGAGATTCATAATCTCGCTCTTCGGGGCTTGAGATTTATATTCTCGCTCTTCGGGGCTTGAGACATTTAATTGATCCGGATCACATATCACAAATCATATATGATATCTTCGACATTAAAGGCCTATTTAAAATATACAGCTGAAAAGATGCCACAAAGTTCAAACTATCAAAGACCTATATTGAATCTGATATATATCTCATTTGAATGAAATATAAATCCACAGTCTTATTATCACACTATTCCGAACAGTTAAAAACTAAGTTAGAATAACGATTTAAACTGTAGTGTCAGAATTATTAAAGTGATGACGATCACAGCTATAAGTATCGTGGGATTACCCCGGTAGTTCCCGTTACATTATATTATTCAAAAACCGACAAAAAAAATGTGATGATCCTTTTGCAATTAGTTATATTAACTTTACTCAAGTATAGCAATCGAAATCTGTATAGTTATGTAGACTAAGTAAGTTATAATTATAGGCCAAATAGGCTCGATGCCACACGTAAAAATTGTCAAAAGACCAGTTACCATAACATTCAAAGTGATATTATATATTTGTTTAACTCATCGGTTTATGTGTAATTGTTGTGTTATTGGTACTGTTACCATAAAGTTATTATTTCGAAAGATAATTGGATATGAAGCCAGTGGATTATTATTTTTAAATTGAATGGACAAATATAAAACACCCACATCATGTTTGCTGCGTATCTTCAACAATTTATACGCTGCGGTTACAAAAAACTTATACGTAACGTTTACTCGGCCAAACATTATATTTTTGATATTAATAATGTTTATTTTAATACACGTGATCCAATATCTCCAAACGGGTAACGGAGTACCTACTTTCAGAGGAGTATCTTTTTTTATACAACTTAGGTAGCAGATAAACACACGGCCCACCTGATGGAAAGTGGTTACCGTGACCTATGAACGTGTGTAACACCAGTGGAGTCACATCCGTGCTGCCAACTCTGTAAGAACAGAGATTTTATGTGCTTTCAGTGCAGAACACAAAATCTAAACCTAATAATTGTGCTTTCCTATTTGGTAGATAGTAGTTTTATTTGCTTATAATTAAAATAGGTTTCACCCTCATAGATTTTATTTCACAACTAAATAAACTATTATTTTATTTGAACTAAACAAATATAACATAGCGTAAGTAACTAACTAATTGTGATATATCATGGTTAATTAAATCAATGATAATATTACATTAATATAAAATAATAATAATTAAATAAAACAAAAGTTTAAATGCGTCGTGGTATTCTTCAGCATCGCATGCCTCTTGTGCTACACTATAAAAAAAACTATGTTAAACATTGTCTAAGAACTCTTGTGAGTAAATTCTTTTTGAACTCATAATACCTCGGTACTTTTTCAGGTCGTCAGTTTATCTGGATGAGAAACGTGACGTCTCACGACTCGTTTACCAATTCGCGATCTTTCGTTTGCGGGCATCGCCCTTCGGCAGATGTGGCTAGGCCATTGTCTGCGAGTTATATTGGTAACTCTCTCTAAAAGCAACTTTAAGTTTGTCCCTATTCCAACTATGTACGGAAGCCTCCCTGAGTCTGACTCACACTTTCTTCCAGCAAGCCTTTGGGGTATTAAACGTGCAAAAAATGGTAAAAAAACAAAAAAAGGGGACAACAGCAGAGAAAATACATATAATACAGAAATACTAAGAATAAAATATCCTACATATACGAGTACAATACATACGATAGACAAAGACATATTACATATACTTATACTGATTTATATATAATATAAATATATAATATATAATACTGTAACCTGTCAGGTGATTATGTTTTTGAGCCGTTTGGGGTTGAAACGCTAGGGACATGGGGTCCAAGTGCTCGGTCTCTATATAAAGACTTGGCAAAGCAGCTGATCGACGCTACGCGTGACCAGAAGGCTGGTTATTATCTTGCACAGAGGATAAGCATTGCCATTCAACGTGGCAATGCTGCCAGCCTTCTGGGTACGTTACCGGTCGGTGAGGATGCGGAGGAATTTCATGACGCATTATGTATGTAATTTTTATGTTTATTTTATTTTAGTGTATTTTAGTAGCTATCTAATAATAGTTTTAGTTTTAATTTTTATTATAAATATAATTTATAATGAATAGAATATATAATATATAATATATAATATATAACATATAATATATAATATATAATATATAATATATAATATATAATATATAATATATAATATATAATATATAATATATAATATATAATATATAATATATAATATATAATATATAATATATAATATATAATATATAATATATAATATATAATATATAATATATAATATATAATATATAATATATAATATATAATATATAATATATAATATATAATATATAATATATAATATATAATATATAATATATAATATATAATATATAATATATAATATATAATATATAATATATAATATATAATATATAATATATAATATATAATATATAATATATAATATATAATATATAATATATAATATATAATATATAATATATAATATATAATATATAATATATAATATCTATACTAATATTATAAATATGCAGAGTTTGTTTGTTTGTTTGTTTGAACGCGCTAATCTCTGGAACTACTGGTCCGATTTGAATCATTCTTTCAGTGTTGGGTAGTCCGTTTATCGAGGCAGGTTATAGGCTATATATCATCACGCTACTATTTAAGGGAGCGGAGCATTGATAATAAATGTTAACAAATCCGGCAATTTTTCATACATATTTTGAAGACTAAAACATACGGGCTCAAAGGGATATGAAGCTTCAAAATATACCCCGGGCGAAGCTGGGGTGGGTCAGCTAGTATAATATATAATAATATTATAAAGCGGCAGAGTTTGTTTGTTTGTTTGTTTGAACGCGCTAATCTCTGGAACTACTGGTCCGATTTGAATGATTCTTTCAGTGTTGGGTAGTCCATTTATCGAGGAAGGTTTTAGGCTATATATCACCACGCTACTACTTAAGGAAGCGGAGCGTTGATAATAAATGTTAACAAATCCGGCAATTTTTCATACAAATTTTGAAGACTAAAACATACGGGCTCAAAGGGATATGAAGCTTCAAAATATACCCCGGGCGAAGCTGGGGTGGGTCAGCTAGTATAATATATAATATATAATAATATTTTAACCTGCAGAGTTTGTTTGTTTGTTTGTTTGAACGCGCTAATCTCTGGAACTACTGGTCCGATTTGAATGATTCTTTCAGTGTTGGGTAGTCCATTTATCGAGGAAGGTTTTAGGCTATATATCACCACGCTACTACTTAAGGAAGCGGAGCGTTGATAATAAATGTTAACAAATTCGGCAATTTTTCATACATATTTTGAAGACTAAAACATACGGGCTCAAAGGGATATGAAGCTTCAAAATATACCCCGGGCGAAGCTAGGGTGGGTCAGCTAGTAAATAATACATCTACTAATATGGATATATCTATCAATCAAGGAAATCATTAGTCTGCCCAAAAAGACATCTGAAATTTTAACATAATTTTGTTGTTCTCACTACTTAAACATTAAAGATTATGAAATAATTCGAGTCGACGGTGATGCACTCGCTACTGTTAAATATAAAATAAAACTATCACAATAACAAAATAAACAAAAAAGCATTATCGCTATTTCTTTAGCGTAGAGTGATACAAAATAAAATCAACACTATAAGAAGCTAGACAATGAGCTTTATGGAACGGCTTAAAGCCCGTTAAAACCCTGTTAACGGCGATACGTGAACACTTGAGCTTAAACAAGGACTTTCAAAGCTCCATCTAATTCGCTTAAGCGCTCTCTTGTTCAGAGATATCTCAATTAAAAGGCACAGTAAATACGAAAACAACGCGTTTATGTACACTGAATGTCACTTGACAAGTGAATAGTTGTTATTATCCTTTCAATTCTAGAACATATGAAATGTGTATAATTATATTCTAGGGAAGATTACAGACTGTTTGATAACATCAGCACTATTATCCTTTCTGTGATATTACATGGCCTTGAATACAATATTATAAAAAGAAGCAATGTACTTTGAAGCCTACCTTAGACTCCTAAACAATGATCCCACTAGAATTATATTTAGTTGTTACTATAACAAAATTACTCAGCAGCATGCAGCTCTATGCAGTCACTTTTGAGCAGTACAGGCATGTACAGGAGAGAATTGAATCAGGGATAAGATCGCGACCCTTGACTTTTTACCATATGTCTTATCCTTTCTGAGAGTACACATACATATACCAATGTTGGTCACTACTACACTCTTCAAGAAAAAAAAACAATATTTGTAAACAGGAAACTTTTGAGTAGGTTTACGACCGTGAACGCTGTACCGCTTGCATGGTACGCGAAGTGGGCGGGAGACGAGATAAAAAAGAGAATACGGAGAGTAACCACACAGTATTTACTATGGGAGCGGTACAACACTCTCTTTCTGTCGCGGTCAGTTCTGCTAGGCACGGCGCGCATAGTGAGCAAGTTTCTCTCCCTGGAGCCCTAACCACCGGTAACTTGGTCCCTGTACCTGATGCCGGTGGGCACAGTTTTTTATATTTTTAAATATATATTTTTTAATGTATTTAAAAATGAAATTTATATGCAACTTAATTATTAATAAAGGGAATAATAATAATACCTTGGTAGCTACTTATAAAATAGAAAACACATTTATTTTGAAACTTTAAATAATAGCAATTCACTAATTTGAGCGCATGACTGACTAATTTGTCTAAGTGCTATAGTGGAAAGTTTTGTAAGTACATACTTGAGTTTACAGGTGATTATTAATGATCTTGTTTTGAGAGAGTTTTAGGCGAGGAAGATTTATTTCTTATGCAAACCAGTCAAGTGCGAGTCGGACTTAAGTTCTGAGGGTTCCTACACACGTTAAATCAATCTCACCTGCTAGTTAGATTGAGCGTAGGCTTTTCTCTTGATAGTAGAAGATCAGACGACAGTCGCTTTTAAAAAGCCAATAATCCAATCAAAAATGTAAACTGAGTGCAAACGGGAAATCGGTAGGAGGAAACTGACTGCACTTTTGGCGTACATTCAATTTCATCACTCTAATTACTTCATTCTAAGTTGCTTCGTGTCAAAGAGAATCGTTCTAGACGTTACGTAAAGAGTTCACAGCAATACTCATAATGTTTTCATAGCGAAGCCTTTAAGTTAGCAAACTTCTGAAGTGTATTAATAGTTGTTGAACTGAAGTAAAATGTCTACAAGTTGAAGCAAGCTTAACTCATAGTCGTTATGCCGACCAGCTTTTAAACTTTTCTGGAACGGCGATGCTGTAATCTTTAAATTTAGAATTTTGCTGAATTGAAACAAGAGATTTGGCGTATTGGTTAAATTGAGACTTGAGATTTGGCATATCTTTTGGTACCAGCATCAAAGAAAATTAAACTTTTGGCTTAAGTGTCATATCTACTTCATACCTAATGGTAAATGAGGGTGCTATCAATTTAATTTTGTCTGTTTTGGAAATCCCGACATCGTAATTTAGTGACTTGAAAACTTTTTTCTCATAATATACTTACTGAATAGGTACAATACTTTATTTATATTACAATCTAGTCTTGTTGACTAATAAGCTCCTTAAATAACTGACCTAAAGGTATCCATTTTCATTTCTTTATACGAAAATAAAATTATCATTCGCCATCTTCGAAATCCATTCCATATTCATACTAATAATATAAATGTGAAAGTTATGCTTTCATGTCTAAACCACTGAACCAATTTTGATGAAACTTGGTATAGAGGTAGATAAGACCTTGAGAAAGAACATAGGCTATGTTCAGTCGCGATTACGAACATCGACGCGGGTGGAGCCGAGGACATCAACTAGTTGATTTTATTTATTAAAACTTCTGAAACATGTGTCGAGTTCCTGTAAAGTGAGACTCGATAGCAATGATAACAGCTGTAACTTATAACTTTATATTTATAATTGAGTATCAAGACATGAATATTAATATAACAAGAAACAATACCTAAGCTTTACTTCTTGTTATTTTGCAAATTTTCTCTCTAGACTTTACTTATTGCTTACTGAGGCGGTACGGACAAAATATAGTAATACGGTCTTCTATTTTGAGGTTAAATATTTTAAAAAAATATTTAGAAGTAATTTGAAATTATTTCTATGTTTACAATCATCGATATCTTCAAGCTGATTAGGAATCCTTTTAAAAAGGTTTCATCTGAATTTCATTATGTTTGGTTGTATTTTTTGTTGAGCTTCTTTCCTGATAGCAATCGTAAAAGATGGAATCAGTATTTATTTTGGTTCACTTAGACCATTGCTTAGGGTTTTTGGCTAGATTCTCTAGCAATTTCAAATGATTTTCTACTATTGGTTCTTACGACTAAGTGTATAAACATTGTATTTAAAGCAAAATATGTTAGTTTTTAAATATTTTATCCACAAAAGTTGTTTTAATAATGCTGTAACAGTAAAAAAAAAAGGATGTAACGGCAATTTTTTTTTTAAATAAATGTAATTTTGTAGAGTAAAGTTTGATATTGTTCTTAAAGAGGCCGCCATTGGTGATTTTACCTTAGCTATATTTTATATTTTAAGAAACTATTAATAAATACCGTTATGAAGATAAATTTACTATCAATTCTCTCTAATCTCGGCATCTCCCTAGGTTAGACTGGTATATAGTCCCTTTTCCCTTTGGCATTAAATCCGCCACTGTGCATTTATCTCTGCATGAAGTGTTTGAAAAAAGAAATGCAGCTATGTTTCATTGTCCGTGGCCCACAGTAGCTACAATTCCGTGAAGTAAAGGATGGCACCACCGTCCCTTCAATCTTGTCAAATCGTGCTAATTGATTGTTATGACAGTATGCATTTGACAATGACAACAGTAAATTTTAGCAAAATTTTGGCACAGCTAATCGTTGGTACATATATTCTAAATGAAATTCGGACTTTAATTGAAAAATTAAGCATTATTATATGTCTTTCTTTTCTTTGAAATCCCAAGAAGGTATAAAAAATATCAGAATGATGTTTCTACTCGTCTAGTACAGGCAGGCAATATTTAAGGCACAGCATATTTAATTCATTGTATTTTGCAACGTAGGCATTATTGCTCTAAAAGGCCTGACTGAAGATATCTTTCAGCGAGCCTACATTTATGAATAAACTCTGTTTTAGGCTGCCATAAAGTTGTTTGCTAACTTTAATATCCAGTTACCCTACGTTTTGTCTGTGTTCACAGAAACAAAGTTTAATTAAATTCATTTTTCTGTTTGAAAAACGTTTTCATTTTGTTTTGATAATAAAGATATTTAACTGTTTGTACAACGGTATAAAAATTGGATATTAATCCGACAGTAAACGGTAATGGGGTACCCGGCATATTTCATGGAAGCGAGAAGTATACTGCCGAGATAATACACAGGCAAAAATATATGAATCGTTTTCTCGACATTTATGGTTATGAAATTTTTTAAGTTTACTTTCGTACGTAGTGGTAAGTAGCAATAATTTTACAACAAACTAACCTTCCACCTACGTGGATCTCTTATCTCCTACTATATCATTCTATCTATGTGATATTGTTCTACTCAACCGATTGCAATCAAACAAACGTTTGATTTTTAGTCAGACCAAGAACTTTCTAATAAAAACCGCATCAAAATGTTTAGTATTTTTTGCGTCCATCGCGAACAAACGTTTCCAATTTCTAATTATATAATAGTAATAGACAGATGAAGCATATAATGGTAAGATTTTAAGAAAACAATTCATATCAATATTATAAATGCGAAAGTAACTCTATCTGTATGTTACGTTTTCACGCCTAAACTTCTGAACCGATTTTGATGAAATTTGGTATGAGGGTAGATTAGACCTTGAGAAAGGACATAAACTAACTAATTAATTGCTCGAAATGGGCTCCATTTTCTTGGATACACAAATTTATTCTTCTACCGAATTCATTTCTAGTAACCTAAAATAACGTGTTTTGGTGAATGTTATAAATCGTTTTCTGAACTTCAACTCTCAACTCGTTTATAATCTCATAAGATTTAATGTAAATTTGATTTTTTACATATCCCCACAAAAAAATAATTAAAAATCAGTGAATGCAGTTTCCTTCTTTTCAAAAATAAAGGAATGTTTTCTTTGAGTAAAATTTTCTATATACAGTATTAGGAGTACTTCACTTCGCCTTCAGGTGGCATTACAAAATTCCACCCTGTATATATGCTACCTACTTGTCTCTGCTGTAAATGTATTGGTGTTCAATAAAGTATTATCTGTCTATCTATCTATCTAAAACCATAATATGTACATATCGAATTTTCGGGCACACATTTTTTTATACCACTTACCCACCTGATGGAAAGTGGTTACCGTGGCCTATGGACGTGTGTAACACCAGAGAAGCCACACTCGCGCTGCCGACCCTGTAAGCATAGAGTTTCTGTGCCATCAGTGTAGAGGACAAAGCAGGACAAGCCTTTAGTCATCCCAATGACAGCACAAATTCTCCAGTGAGCTCTGGCTACCCTACTCACCGCTGGGAACACAACACGAAGTTATTATAACCGTGGTATTCTGAAGGGCCGAGGTACTTCCCCAGTCGGACTGCTCAATTGGGCGGAAATACCGCCGTGTCCTACTTACTAGAATAAACTAAATATTCAAAACGCGATTAAACCTTTTAAACGAGATTAAACCTAACCAAAAGAAAACTGAAGTGACTTTAAGGAAACTACTTGTACGTCATAGCCAAATCTTATTTCTTTCGTTCATGTTTGGTGCGGGGCCGAAATCTTTACCGTGAAAACTCTGAATACCGTGAAAACCGTATATAGGTAATAGCAGTGGTACCTAATATATATATTATTAATATTTATCATGAACTTGTACTGAACTTGAAGTACATATGTTTACTAACAGTATAACATACTTTATAATTACACACATACATAAACTATTACGTAATTTCTGAAATCATTTACTAATTAATTTAATTAGGGTACGGTTACGTGTAAAATTGTTTCTTAACGTAAATTATTCATGTGTATACCTTATTAATAATGTACCATTCATGGGTAAAACAGTGAAGCACTGGTTACAATAATTACCGACCGAATTAGGTGCCAAAAGATATTATGGTATAAATCCTGTCCCATTCTGTCATATCAAGGATGTTTATTATGTTTCGAAGCTATTGAATTTGATAAAAAACGTCACTGTTAAATTTACCTAGATTTTTTTATATACAACTTAGGTGGCAGACAAGCACACGGCCCACCTGATGGAAAGTTGTTACCGTGACCTTTGAATGTGTGCAACACTAGAGGAGTCACACCCGTGCTACCGACCCTGTAGGAATGGAGAGTTTCTGTGTCGTCAGTGCAGAAGACACGATCAGGACAAGCCTTTATCTTTCCTCTGACAGCACAAAAACTCTGGCTACCCTACTCACCGCCGGGAACTCAACTGGAGGTTATTATAGCCGGGAAATTCCGTAGAGTGAAGGTACTTCCCTAGTCGGACTGCTCAATTAGGACGGGAATACCGTCGTGTCGTGACTCAATGTCATATACGAATAATTAAAAGACAGCAAGTTTACAGTGAATACGGGATTATAGCAGGAGTATAATGAATTAATGTGGTAAATAGTATGAAATTTAGGATTTTCTTGCACAAATAGTACTATATGTTCAAACATATACTAAGAGTAACTATCGTCTATATTAGCTTTAACATATCTATGCTCTGATTGATCGACTGTGACATTCGCCGTACGTGCTCGTAGACTAAGATCTATATTATGTTAAATACACTTTTCATTATCTTAGAGACAATCTCTTCCACCGGCTCGGGCGGGATGGGTATCCGTGGGGATATTTCGCACGTAAAAAAAGGCGGATACCACGATAACTATCAGATTGATTGAAAATATCAGATTTACCACCTTTTTGGGTGGTAGGTGCTCATATGCGGTCTTAAACGTAGATGGAACTTGCCTCGGGAAGAAAAAATGCTATAACTTGCCTCGGGAATATAAAACGCGATAACATGCCTCGAGACGATGAAACGCGATAACTTAATGAACGTGGTAACGTGGCAGATACATTATAGTACTACCGCTGATATACTGTCTGGTTTTTCAAAATACAATAATTTCAAGATTATAGCTTCAGTCGAATTTCCTAATGATTAATGTGAAATTACCACTCTATGGTATTATGGTATAGTCACTAGTCCTAATATTGTATGTTTATGAAGTCATCTACCACACAAATCTATAACCTTTATAAAATCTCATAACATAACATAAACTCACGCCTATATCCCCGAAGGGGTAGGCAGAGGTGCTAGCACCCACTTTTCGCTAGTGTATGTTTAGGTCCCAATGTAATAGGTGGCAAGCCTATTGCCATTAACCGGACACTTATAAACCTGAGATAAATACACACATGACTTCGAAAACTGTCGAAAAGTCATTGGTGTGTGCCATGGTAAAACTTGGGATCGAACCCGAGAGCTCATCTCAGCAGTCCATTACCCATACCACTAGGCTACCGCAGTTCTACAATATATAATAAAATACATTAAAATAAACTAATCGCTGGATCAGTTCATTAAAGTACTGCATTGTTTGTGTTAAACTTTATCAGAGCTTAAATAGTAATACGAATTTCGAAATTTCCTTGATAACAATCAATGCACCAAATTTTGTTAAAGCCCTATTCAACATAACTTAATACTGACTGACATAATCCTTTGAGCACAATAGAACAGTATGAACTAATTTCAAACACTGTCCGAATTAATACATGGAAGGCTGCTGCATGAATTCGCTATATTATGCAAGTAACTTTACTGCCAATTAGGTTAGATAGTCCCTCTGCAAAAGTAATTAAAACACTGAGAGTATTCATTATAGAATTTTAAGTTCCGTATGTAAGTAGGTTAACATTTAATATTACCTACACATATTGTTGTTCATTTTTAGCCAACTACGGTGAAGCAAAAGGAGGCTTATGATTATGACAGGCTATGTATGTATGTATGTGTGTACCTACATCTCTTCCCTCATAGCTTCTCAACCATTTATTAGAAATGGACAAATGACTCAAATGAGGTATCGTTGTTGTCGGCTAGTTATAGACTATACATCATGTCACTGCATCTAATGTGGCGCCATCTAGCGGTCATAAAGTACTGGGTTAAAAAGAAATTTCAAATATGTATATAAATTATACTCATTGCTTCCTCAAAAATAATATAAACTTTTCCCTTTTGTTAGACTAAATGGCATACGAACACGGCTTTCCTTGATATTCTTCTTGTTAGAGCGTGATTTTTAGTAGACATTTTTATACTTTCTATTGTTGGGGCTACAGTAATGGGGAATGATGTTAATTTATTGCAATAGTTATCGCTTTTCGTTGGATAGACATTTATTTATAATGGACCTTGTGTATACTTAGTCTGGCCATAAATACTGTTACAATTAAAATAAGAAAGATATTACATTTGAATTTGGAATCTGTCATTTTTATACGATTGTTCATTGTGTTTTCTAATTTTGGCGCCAATACATTGTACAATATTTTGCTATATTAAAATGGAGTGGAGCGATAAAGAAAACCGAATCGCTGTGATTGCATTACACAAAGTTGGTATGGAGCCGAATGTAATTTTTAAAACTCTCCATACGCTTGGTATTAGTCAAATGTTTGTGTATCGGGCTATTAATAGGTACAATGAGACCTCCTCTGTTTGTGACAGAAAAAGATCTGGCCGTCCACGTAGTGTTCGTACGGAAAAGGTGGTCAAAGCAGTAAGGGAAATAATTCGAAGAAATCCTGTCCGAAAGCAAAAGATTTTATCTCGGGAGATGAAGGTAGCACCCAGAACCATGTCGCGCATTTTAAAAGATGATTTAGGACTTGCAGCCTATAAGAGACGCACTGGTCATTTTTTAACTGATAATTTAAAAAAGAATAGGGTGGTAAAATCGAAACAACTACTGAAGCGGTACGCGGGAGCGGTGCGAGGGAGGTCACAGAAAATTTTTGTTTACGGATGAGAAAATCTTTACAATTGAGCAACATTTTAACAAACAAAATGACCGTATTTATGCTCAATGCTCTAAGGAAGCTTCCCAATTAGTCGATAGAGTACAACGTGGGCATTATCCGACTTCAGTGATGGTTTGGTAGGGTGTTAACTATGAAGGAGTGACTGAACCATATTTTTGTGAAAAAGGTATCAAATACATCGGCACAAGTGTATCAAGATACCATTCTTGAGAAGGTAGTTAAACCCCTCTGTATAGCGACTGCCAACCTTTGCCTCAGGTACGAGGCGGAGCGAGAGTCACCCGTCTTATCCCTCAATCTGCGCCCCAACTCACTGACCAAATTTTTGGCGTCCGCGCCCCAACAACCCATCGTCTCAACCGCAAATGGTGCGAAGATGTATCGATCACACAGACCCGCGTACTTCAGACGCTTTCTCTCCGCTGCGTCTTCGGCGGCTGCTGCAGGAGACAAGACGGTACGGCTCAGGTGGCTGGGAGCAACCGTGCTGACGCACGTGGCATCCCACAAGAGGCATCTGCCATTTCTCCACGGCACCAGAGTCATACCATCCGGTCTTTTGCCGTCAGACCTGCTGAGGCCGGGTGGTTCCAGCAGGCACGGGATATCAGCCGATACGAAGGCTCTCCGGAGTATATCGTTGAGAGCATGGTGACGCGGAAACCTACCCGCGCTCCTACGACAACTCAATGCATGCTGGCCATCGTCCCCCACCATGGAACCGCAGGTGCATATATGGGATTCGCACACCTTGCAGCCCAGGCGGAGGGCAAGAGGTACGATGAGGACCGGGTTAATTTAATATTATTTATTTTTTGTAAAAAAAATATATTAATATAATAAAAAAAAAAAACAAAAATAAAAAAACAAAAAAAGAAACGTTAAACCCCTTAACAACACCATGTTCAATAACCAAGTATGGTCCTTCCAACAAGACTCAGCGCCGGGTCATAAAGCTCGATTTGCAATAAAAAAAAATGTTTTTTCTTCGTAACAATATTTATGGCTAGACTAGGTATAAAGTATATGTCTACTTCATAGACATTGTGTCTTTTCAGGAGGTAGGACACGGCGGTATATCCGCCCGATTGAGCAGTCCGACTGGGGAAGTACCTCCGCCCTACAGAATACCGCGGTTATAATAACTTCGTGTTGTGTTCCCAGCGGTGAGTAGGGTAGCCAGAGCTCATTGGAGAATTTGTGCCGTCAGTGGGAAGACTAAAGGCTTGTCCTGATTTGTCTTCTACTGACGGCACAGAAACTCTGTACTTACAGGGTTGGCAGCGCGATTGTGACTCCACTGGTGTTACAGACGGCCACGGGCCACGGTAACTACTTTCCATCAGGTGGGCCGTGTGCTTGTCTGCCAACTAAGTGGTATAAAAAAAAAAAAACATTAGATTCATTATAAATTTTAATGGGTAGGTACGTACATCGGTATATCTGGCAAACCAAAGTCAAAATTGACTTGATTATTACGGTTGCCGCGATAGCCTAGTGGAATGGGTAATGGACGGCTCAGACGAGGTCTCGGGTTCGATCCCAGGTTTTACCATGGCACACACCAATGACTTTTCGATGCTTTTCGAAGTTTTGTGTGTATTTATCGCAGGTTATAAGTGCCCGGTTAATGGCAATAGGCTCACCACCTATTACATTCGGATCTAAACATAAACTCGCGAAATGTGGGTGCTAGCACCTCTGTCTACCCCTTTGGGGATATAAGTGTGAGTTTATGTTATGTTATGTAATATTCTAGTGAGTTACATCATTTTGGTTAGCAATCTCCTACGCATAGTTAATTTGTGTTATAATTAATGGAAACTGCATAGTGCCACTCAAACGTGTCATGTCTGAAAATGATGTTACTGAAACAGAATTGTGTCACTAAGGTAAAATAGTAAAAGCAACTACTGGAGGAGGTGCGACTTCGTGTATCCTTCAATATTTAGCATAATAAGTAGCACTCATAAGCATAAAATGAGAACGAATGATTAATTTAATAATAAATATTAAGAAAAAAACGACATCTAATCAGCATCAGATCGGTTTTTACCAGTAAATACTCAAATTAAGTTAAGTTAAATAATAAATAAATAAATATTCTACAACATTCCACACAACGCTATGAAGACCTATGGTAAGCATAGCTTAACTAGCTTGCATTATGGAATCTAGAATGTGAATTGAATTGTTTCGAGGATTGAATTAGAAAAAATAATTAAAGAATTTTCGAGGAGGTAGGATACGACGGTATTTCCGTCCAATTGAGCGGTCTGACATACCCTACTCACCACTGGGAACACAACATGAAGTTATTATAACCGCGGTATTCTGTAGGGCGGAGGTACTTCCTCAGTCGGACTGCTCAATTGGGCGGAAATACCGCCGTGTCCTACCACTTTCCATCAGGTGGGCCGTGTGCTTGTCTGTCAACCAATGGTATAAAAAAATGCGAATACTTAGATACTTTTTTTGTAAATATTTACATATTATATACCCAGACCAATGCAAATATACCTACATATTCGTGCATACACACACTGTGCAGGAATCAAACCCGCGCCTCCCGCGTAGCAGTTAGACGTTCTACCGCTACGCCACAAAGGCCATCAAAGTTGCTTGAGGCGACTGTACCTACTAATTTTGTATCATTATACTAGTAATAGTACACATATACATTAGACAGATATCCGTACCAAAGAAATTTATTTATGACATTAGTTTTTTTTTCTTATTTTTGCTAATAATATTGAGACAGTGTAGCGTAGGGTTAGTCTTTGCTAATTACAATGTAAGGAGGTAAGAAGGTAGGACACGGCGGTATTTCCATACAATTGAGCAGTCCGATTGGGGAAATACCTCCACCGTACAGAAAACAACGGCTATAATAACCTCGTGTTGTGTTCCCGGCGGTGAGTAAGGTAGCCAGAGCTCACTAGAGAGTTTTTGTGCTGTCAGTGGGAAGACTAAAGGCTTGCCCTACATATACACTGACGGCACCGAAACTCTGTGCTCACAGGGTCGGCAGCGCGAGTCTGACTCCTCTGGTGTTCCACACGTCCATAGGCGACGGTAACCACTTTCCATCAGGTGGGCCGTGTGTTTGTCTAACACCTATGTGGTATAAAAAAAATGTTTAATGTCATACTAAACCAGTGGTTTTTTATTATGTACGACTGTAATCAGTAAATTTTTATTCTGAATAACGTTACCATTTCAGACAACAACCAAACAAAGTTTTGATGTACACCTCACATCACTTTTATTAAATCACGTGGTACCAGCAGTTATTAATTCCACAGTGTGTTCCCAACTCTTCACATAAATAAGGTTGGCTCACACCTAATTTCGGCAAAGTACGTGTACTAAGTCGACATTATTATTGGGTAAACAAAATTGCAATTTCCAGCAATTTTCTCTTATCATACGCCTAAGTTACTTACGCGCGCACAAGTTAATTTTGAAGAAGTGAAGGCGAATGTGATAAGGCAAAGCTGTGGAAGGTTGCCGTACTTATACATAAAAATCTTTTCATCTCGGTGTAGTTAACGCTTATTTTTGACTATTCACCGAAAAGTAAATAAAACGTTTAATTGTTATAATTTATGTGAAATTGAATGCTTATTAATCGTCATAGTACATTTTGAAGTAATCAAAGTTTTATGTGACGTTTGTGAAGTTTTATGTTGACGGCCTCTGTGGCGTAGCGGTAGATCGTTCGACTGCTACGAAGGAGGCGCGGGTTCGATTCCTGCTCAGTGCAAATATTTGTATGCTCGATTATGTATATTTGCAAAAAAAAGGTATTTAAGCATGTTTATCCGCATTCTAGATTCCATAACACAACACGTAGTTCCCGGCAGAGTAGAATTTAGGCCACCCCATCTCTTTATATGCGGTGTCGTACAAGGCGATTAAGGGATAGGGTTGTTTAACATCAGACAGATATATACATCCCAGACTCAGCCTCAGATGCGGGGCTCGAGTCAACTACAGTGTCCGATATACGGCAATAGACTCACCACCTATTACGTGGGACCGAATACAGTTATTGGTGAAATGTGGGTGTTAATTCACCTCTGCCTAACCCAACGGGGATAAAGGCGTGATCGCAAGTAATGCTCGTGAAGGAGGAGGCGGGGCGGGAGCGGCAGCGGAAGCGACGAAGGATCGCAAGACAAGCTGCCCGCGTACGAAGGCAACTCGGGCGTCGGAGGTCGATGAACGACCTCCGCCCCCCATGAGCGCCGGCCTGGGGGTGACAGGTGAAGCCGCCTGTCACCCTGGCAGAAGCAGGCCGCGGTGGTGGCGCGCGTGGCGCGCCACCCCGTTTCCGGGGACGAGTTGGGGACTCTGTAGTCCCCACACCCGAGAAGAGGGCCAGATCGTGAGAGATGGCCCTGGGTCGGCCGGGGTGCGAGGGATATGCCTGTCAACCTCACCTTCGGCAACCAAAACGACCCACAGGCGGCGTGCGTTTTAGTCGGTTCGAGTCCGACATAACCTCCTCCACCAGCTCCGGTGGGGAGGTATCCGTGGAGATTTTGCGCACGTAAAAAAAAAAAAGGCGTGTATTTATGTATGTATGTACACAACCAGTTAAGCTATGCTTACTATGGGCCTAGATAACGTTGTGTAGAATGTTGTTGTAGAATGTGAGTTGTTTTATTTTTATTTAAGAAAAGACTTGTGACATCCGCAGGAACCAACATTATCGGAAGTTTTCTAAGTTATTATATGGTTCAACCGAATAAAAGATTAGATTAGATTAGATTTAGATTGCTATGGATCAGTATCTATCCATTATTAGTTTAGACAGTAAGTTTTATGCAAATTGTTTTAAAATCTATAATTTCAACAGCAATAACAATCCGTTACAACAAGAATATAAATCAAAAATCAAATATTTCCAACAAAAAAATCTTTAAATCGCGTAAAGAGTTCAGAGAGAATCAGGTAATCACATATTATAGTATTTTATTAACATTACAAATAGCTTTTGCATAGAATATAAAAATATTTAATCATCTTATTTTAACACATTCAAGATCGCACATTCAAGATCGCTCACTCATCATACCATATACTAATATTTACAACTATTTTTATACCACTTAGGTGGCAGACAAGCGCATGGCCCACCTGATGGAAAGTGGTTACCGTGGAACATGGACGTCTGTAACAACTTCGATATCGCCAATTGGTTGTGGGGGACAGATGGGAGTCATCTCACAGAAAATATCGAAGTTCAGCCTCATCTTAGTAAGACTAGAAAGCCGAGCCAAAACTGAGTTGAAAAAGGCTCAGAGATTGACGATGTAGATCTTGTATAAGCTATTGTGTATTTAAGCCAAATATTATTTTTACCAAACAGATACAAGTACAGTGCAATATAACTCACATAATTCCGTGGTGCGTTCTGTGTTCTTTTCAGGGCATTTACCTCTTTTTTCTCTCATTTCCCAAGGAGAATAATAGAATTGTAACAGTTTCAACTCTTTCAATTTACTTTAAATTCGTTGCTAGTTCCAATACGGTTAACTTTCCCTGGAACTCGGCGAGTTTCATACTCGGTAATACTATTGATCCTGGTGTGCAGAGGTCACAGTGGGAGTGTGGGCGGGAGTAATACTAATAAAAAAGGTAGAAAGTATTTTTTCCTCTAAATTTATAACACTGATTAGTACATGTGCGTTTGAAATAGTTTTTTGTACCTAAATGGGGATTCTGATATTAAATGTAGTGGTGCTATTGGTAAGCTAGCACCGAGTTACCACAAATCTACTAACGTTAGATTTCATGCAGAGCTATTAAATATAAAACATTAAATTATTTGATAATTATACAAGGTACTCGCGGAACTTCTCGCGAATTATATCTTGGAACTTACTATTTCTGCCGACATTTCGGATGCGTTGCAGCACTCGTAGTCACGACTTTGACTTTGAGTCAGAAGTCCCGATATCTTGTATAATTATGAACTCACACCGCGAAAGTTTAAAAAAAAAATTGAAGCTTTATATTTAGCTTGTCCTGCTTTGTCTTTTACACTGACGGCACAGAAACTCTTACAGTGTTGGCAGCGCGAGTGAGACTCCTTTGGTGTTGCACACGTCCATAGGTCACAGTAACAACTTTCCATCAGGTGGGCCGTGTGCATGTCTGTCAACTAAGTGATATAAAAAAATGTACGAGCACTATAAGTAAACCATATTTCACAAAATTCTTGTGTCCGAACCACCTAAGTAATTTCAAAATAAGATACTAGCTATTTTAATTAATTCTAAGGGTATATATTTGGCATTTAAACTATCATGGTCACTGACATCAGTATCAGAATAAGGATAAGCTCAAAATAGTGAAACATGGTAAATATCCCGTTTATTCTGATACTGATATATATTTGGCGTTTGGAGCCTACTCGTACCGTACCTATGTGCTATTCCAAACTTTATAATCTATCTCTATGTTAAAATTTATTGAAATTCCCTTCAATAGTTGTAAATATACGTTTGTAAGAGAAATGTGAATGACCATGTCAATCCATATCAAGTATGTATTAACAAACACGCGGTGGCCCCAACTGTTGTGTAAGTGCTTATCGCGAAAGGTGTCATTGATGGAGGCTTGAATTTACTTCAAGTAGATAAGCAATTAGTAGTAATATCTGAATATTAATAGAACACAAACATAACATAAACTCACGCCTATATCCCCGAAGGGGTAGGCAGAGGTGCTAGTACCCACATTTCGCCAGTTTATGTTTAGGTCCCAATATAATAGGTGGCGAAACCTATTGCTATTAACCGGACACTTATAAACCTGCGATAAATACAGACATAACTTCGAAAAGCATTGAAAAGTCATTAGTGTGTGCCATGGTAAAACCTGGGATCAAACCCGAGACCTCGTCTCAGCAGTCCATTACCCATACCACTAGGCTACCGCGGTAATAGAACACAATTCATAAAGAAAATCAAATTGATCACATGGTAACCACAACGCTTCACTGGACATTCATAAGACATTATAATTCTATATAATATATTGTTATAGAACATGTGTTATTTTGTAAATGTTATAAAATACGCCTTCAATAGACGTTCAATAGTGTGCCGAGAATACCACATGAATACGCAATAACTGTCACACGATTTAAGTTTCCTGAAGTTAAGCGTCGGCAGTCGACCTTACGATCGAGGGATACTGGGTTCGAAACTTGGCCAGTACAGTACCAACGTGAATACACTTCTAGCAAAATAGCTTAGCTGAAGGAATTGGAGAGGTAATATATGCTATATTTATGATATTGAAGGATTGTTGCATAAATGATAATTGTGTTTCCATTTTTTTTTATATATATAGAACACGTAAATTAGACTTCGCCTTGCCTGATGGTAAGCTGAAGGCAAAGTCTCAGAAAAGAGAGTCTCCGTTACTTACACATACCATGTGACAATGAAGACACTCAGCTAAGTGCTACCTAAGTGGTATAAAAAAACCATAATAGTTTCTCACTTTTTACTGATATTACAATGACTTGATTGAGCTACAAAAGCATGGTCAGTTAATAGTAAGTTCCTAAGTTTAAAACAAAAATGAGGAAGTTATCACTGTTTTGAATTACCAACATAAGTGGTGATGTAATCAGATGAACCATTAAGGCCTGGAATTCATTACCAGCTCACGTGTTTCCTTCTTCCTACAGTCCCCGGTCATTTAAGCGGGGCGTGAAAAAGCATATGATGAGGCCGTCAAGCTGAGTCACCATTGTCACATGGTATGTGTAAGTAATGGTGACCCTCTTTTCTGAGACTTTGCCTTCAGGCAAGGCGAAGTCTAACTGACGTGTTCTATATAAAAAAAATACATAGGTTCATCTGTTCACTCATAGCTCCTCAATCACTTATTAGAACTGGACAAATGAGGTATCGTCAGAAGCGTCTTAGTCGTCCGCTGGTCATTGGCCATATAATATGTCACTAAAACTAATGTGGCGCCCTCTAGCGGTAAAGTACTGTGTTAAGAAATAGAATTGAAATAAATATGTCGTGTTTGGTATCAACTAAAAGGGCTTCATTAGCACATTTCAAATATGTAAAAGTATACCTATAGCTTGACCCAAAATAATATAAATAAAAAACTATTTGAAAACTAAAACCCAACTACTGAAAACTCACGCTCTAAAAAAAGAGTAAAACAAGAAAATATCAAGCATGGCCGTAGTCGTATGCCACTTTTCTCTAGAATGTATTGTTCTGATAGACTAAGTGAGTTATCAGTAGTTGATTTTACTTTTATTTTACTTTTTGATTTCTAGTAAATATTTTTTGTAACCTGTGTAACTCCATTTCCATCATATATAATTTTATTGTTGTATAGTGTACCTACTTCGTGTCTTATTTAAAAATAACGTGTTGCATTTACTACAAATCTCAGTGGTTTCTAAATGCACTGTAAATGATTATTTTATTTTTTTTCATTTGGGGAGCTTACAGCTACATTCACATATACACAACATTTAGGCTAGTACACGCCAATTACAAGCTTCCACAATTATATCAACCAGTTATATAAAACAAAAATTGTTAACAGCTGAGAGCAATAAGACAGGAATAAGATTGAGTCAATAGAAATATAAACATCTATAAACTTTCAACAAAACACTTCGTTAGACAAGATCTGGCAGAATGTTTACCGGTATTAAAGAGATCCAGGTTACTGTCAACATTCAATTGGTTAAATTCACTAATAATTCTAGGCAGAAAGCTATTCACTCTAAAATTGGTGCGACACGGAGGCTTGCGTAATAAGAAATTCTTGCGTAATCTTTTGACTGGCACTCTTAGCTTAATTTCAGAGAGAAGCCCAGGACAGTCAATGCCACTCTGAGCAACACTGAGAAGAAGAGTTACATCAGAGATTCTTCTTCTTTCGTACAACGGTAGGATATGTAGATTAACACAACGCTGCTCATAGGTGAGGTCGGCCAGGTGGGACAGTTTGAATTTAAACCCTAAATATCTGATGAATTTCCTTTGAATCATCTCAATCTCATTAGAATAGCAAGCGTAGAATGGGTTCCAAACCTGTGAAGCGTATTCCAGGTGACTTCGTACATATGCGCAATAGAGTACTTTTACGGTTTTCATTTTTCTGAAGTCCCTGGAGCAACGGATCAAGAAATTCTGGTGGTAGAAACTTGGTGGCATAAATTTGTCTCAAGTTTCGACCGGGTGGGTACCACCGTGCACTATTGCGAAAAACCCTCCATAGCAATTCAATCTCGGTTGGATTGTGTTCAGGGGTCAGCAAGTGCATAGCCGGGCAGAGGTGGTGGTTGTCGCAGCACTAGTGGGACCAGTGGGTCTTGGCGTAGTCTAGTGGGGATGGCGCGGGGCGATGCGCCGAACAGGGAGACCTGTAGATACGGTGGTGCCGCTGGCCGCCCGCGGTATAGTACAGGGGCCCAACTGGGGTTAACCACCTTGGGAGGCTGCCTCACCAGGCCGCGCATAATCCCGATATGGTTCGTCGTGCCGGTTGGTGACCGGATTTGGGAGCCCGGCGACCATACTCGGGGGGGTACGGGGCCCTTCCGTTCGGCGCGTCGGCTCTCGCCATGCCTCACATTCATAGATAAAACCAATATCCCGCGCTTTGTCACACGGTGCTGCGGCGGCAATCACCTCTTTTTTCACGCCTTCTCCCACCCAAACTCATGGCAGCGCAATTTAGAGAAATAGGCAACACAGCGGCTCGTCACACTCCCAAAAGCTTGCTAAACACATCAACAAAGTCTAGGGAACAAGATGACCCCAATTATTTTTTTTCGTGTAAATCTTGTTTTGCAAATAACTGGCAGCAAATAAATAAAAATAGAATAAAGTAGATTACAGAGTTGTTTGAAATTTGTAAATAAATTTAAATAAGTAATGATTTTCGAATATGGAGGGAAAACTTTTAAAAGTGTTTGATTGTGCAGTTTCTCTGAGGCAAAATAAAAATTATTTTTTTTGATTGTAAATAACGTTTATTATCAATAATACGTCTTTTACGTATGGTTTGTGCATTTTTGTGACTGTAGTCATCATGTCACGTCGTCATTTAAGTCGCGAAGAGATGTTAAGGGCTGTTGGTATGCTGCAAGCTGGACGAACTCAACGCGACGTAGCGGATGCTGTCAACACCCAACCAAGCGTAATTTGCAGATTATGGGCACGCTACAGGTCTACAGGGGATGGTGCCGAACGTCACAGGGGACGAAATAGGGTTACTACCCCGCGACAAGATCGTTTCTTGCAAAATTCCGCAAGGCGGCAACCCACGATTACTGCTCGTCAGTTGGTCGCAGGCCTCCAGTCTCAGCATCAAGTGGTTATTAGCGATCAAACTGTCAGAACAAGACTACACGAAGCCAATCTTTATGCTCGCAGACCGCTTAGGGTTCCAGCTCTTCGACGTGGAAATCGAGGTCGTCGCTTATTGTGGGCTAACGCACATTTACAGTGGACCGACCATCAATGGGCACGGGTTCTGTTTTCCGACGAATCTTGCTTCGGTTTTCATCCTGATTCGAGAAGAGTGCGTATATGGCGAGTTCCTGGACGTCGGAGTCGTCTCCAGAATCCGCAAGAACTTCATCCTTACCAAGGTGGAACAATCATGGTGTGGGCTGGAATTCGCCTTGGTGGAAGGACCGACCTCGTTTGGATACGGGGCAATTTGAATGCAAACCAATACATTTAGGAGGTTATACACCCCATGGTAATCCCTCATCGACAGCAGTTTGGTCAAGATTTTATGTTCATGCAAGATAATGCACGGTCACACACCGCGAGGGTAGTGGTCAATGCGTTAAGCGAGCACAATATGACGACGTTGGAATGGCCTGCTCAGTCTGCCGACCTCAATCCCATAGAGCATGCCTGGGATTTGCTTGGGAGAAGAGCTTTCAGTGATTCTTTGGAAAATCTGAACACTGAAGAACAACTTTTTTTACACCTTCGCAGTGTATGGAGCCATATTCCACAGACGATGATTGACAATCTCATACTAAGTATGCCACGCCGTTGTCGAGCTCTTGCTAATGTTTTAGGAGGTCCTACAGATTATTAAAAACGTTTAAAGTACGTTTAATTACTGTATTTCTTACTACCTCGTTATTTTTGTGCCTAATCATAGAAGGCTGTAATACTCAATATTGGCACTATTCAATTCTTTCTAAAAAAAAAAAAAATTGGTATGAAAATGTTTTTATTAAAATTAAAATTAAAAACGGTATAAAGATACCCTTCTATTGATATAAAACACTCACTATTACAAGAAAGGGTTTTTAAATAAAAACTAGAAATGTCCTTGTTCCCTAGACTTTGTTGATGTGTGTATTTGAGGTGGAGTCCACTAACATCTGTGGGCTCCATGCAAACCTCAACGCCGTCCACCAACACCTAGAGACGGCGAAACCTGCCATGTTTTTTCTAACGGAGACGCAAACACACCGCCCAGACGACACGACCTACTTGCTCTACCCTGGCTATGTTCTTGAGGAAAGTTTTCGTGCAAAAGCCGGTGTGTGCGTGTTTGTTAGAGCGGATGTTTGCTGTCACCGTTTGCGCTGCCTAGAGGACCCATCCTTCTCCATCCTTTGGGTACACGTAGACCATGGCCCTACGAGTCAGATCTATGTGTACCTCTACCGTTCCCATACAGGAGATGCTGAGACAACTCGACTCTTTGAATATCTGAGTCAGGCGGCAGATGATGCGCAGGAGCGATTTCCGAATGCCGAAATGGTATTTTTGGGGGATTTTAACGCCCACCACGAGATCTGGTTGGGCTCCTCCAAAACAGACCATGCGGGAAGAGCCGCCCACGCCTTTGCTCTGGCGCACAGCCTGACCCAATTGGTGCACGAGGTCACTAGGATACCAAGAAGGTCGGGCCTAGCACCTTCTCTGCTAGACCTTCTGCTGACGAGTGATCCGGACCGGTACAGTGTATCGGTGCGAGCCGCTTTAGGCAACTCCGACCACTGCCTGGTCTGTTCCACGGTGCCTATTATAGCGCCCCCAAGACCCGTGCAGGGGAAGAGGCGTCTCTGGCACTACTCGTCAGCGGACTGGGATGGACTTCGTTACTATTTTGCGTCCATCGCGTGGGTTGAGCGCTGCTTTGAAGGTAAGAACCCATCGGATTGTGCTACTGCTGTCGCCGGTGAGATTGGTCTGGGTATGGAATACTATATCTCATACACCGATATCACCGGTGGCCGCGGTGCGCCCTTGGTTTGGGCGCGAGTGCGCGGAAGCTGTTGAACAAAAACAGTCTGCGTACCGCGCTTGGGTAAGGGCGCGCGCCACGCGCCATCCCAATCTGGGCCACTTCAAGGCGGCGTACAACAGAGCCACAAAGGTCTGTAGAAGGGCCTACGTCAGAGCGGATGCCCTGCGCATAGCGCGGCTTGGTCAAGAGCTAGTGATGCATCCCACGGGAAGCCGTGGCTACTGGCGACTGGCGAAAGCCGTGCAAGGTTCCGTCTTATCACCCACTCTCTTTCTTCTGCATATCAACGACATGCTGTCTACCGGCAATGTTCATTGTTATGCAGATGATAGCACTTTACATGGGAGTTATCATGGACATCCTGCGGCCAAGCAGTCAGATATCGCAGAGAAAAGGCAGCTTCTTGTCACTAAGCTTGACGGGATCCTGAATCACATTTCTCAATGGGGCTCTGAGAACCTGGTTGAGTTCAATGCCAAGAAGACGCAGGCATGTGCGTTTACAGCAAAAGTATCTTCTTTCCTTCCCCTCCCCACTCTTCAGAGCACGCCACTGCCACTGCAGGACAATCTCAATATCCTAGGTATGGATGTTCGCTGCAACCTGAATAACAAAAATTACATCGAAAGTATCATCAAAACAGCCTCACGAAAACTCGGAGTCCTGAACAGAGTGAGACGATTTTTCACGCCGGAGCAGCGGTGTCTTCTATACAAGACACAAATTCGCTCCTGTGTGGAATACTGCTCGCATCTCTGGGATGGTTCTGCAAAGTACTTACTGGATGCTCTCGACAGGTTGCAGCGACGTGCGGTCCGCATCATTGGGAATCCCGAGATCAGGAACACCCTAGAACCTTTACAGCTGCGTAGAGATGTTGCGTCCATGGCTGTATTTTACCTTCTGTACCATGGGGAGTGTTCTGATGAGCTCTTCCAATTAGTCCCACCCTCCCCTTTCCTACACAGGACAACACGTGCAGGTCTTAGATGTCATCCGCACACGGTGCAAAACATCCGATCAAGAACCAAGCGGTTCGGAGACTCTTTCCTCTGTCGCACCATTAAGGCCTGGAACTCATTACCAGCTCACGTGTTTCCTTCTTCCTACAGTCCCGGGTCCTTTAAGCGGGGCGTGAAAAAGCATATGATGAGGCCGTCAAGCTGAGTGTCACCATTGTCACACGGTATGTGTGAGTAATGGTGACCCTCTTTTCTGGGACTTTGCCTTCAGCTTACCATCAGGCAAGGCGAAGTCCAATTGACGTGTCCTATATAAAAAAAAAAAAAAAAAACTTAAAGCCCTAAAGGCTTTATTAACCAATTGGCTAACGTGCTGATTAAATAAAAGCTTGCCATCATGTCACCCAAGTCCCCAGAGACAGTCCTTCTCTCCAAGTTATGGTTCCTAACTGCGTAGTCGTAATCACTTAGCCTTCAGCCTTCAGTCTACCATCACGCGTGTATAAAATAAAAATATAATTCGTTTTAATTTCCATTTGTTTGTATCTATATTATAATTACAATTTAAAATAATCAGCCTAAATCATCTTTTCATATTCATCATATTTAATTCATACCCTCAAGATGAATAAATGTGATAAGTGCAATAAAAATATCACGGCCAAAAGCCCTGGACTAGAATGTGCTGGATGTGAGAAGATTGTTCATAGCACCAAGCTCTGCTCCGGTCTCTCGAAAAAGCAGATAAGTGCACTTCGTGCTGCAGAGACTCTAGAATGGACGTGTCAGGAATGTCTAGAGTTCTCGGGCAGAAAGTCATCATTTATAATCCCGAATGAAGATGAAGAAGGGAATGAGGAATCGTTTACAGAACCTAGTACATTAGTTAATATTGATGCAAATAAACTCCTAAAAAATATAACCTCAGAAGTACAAAAGGCTATAAACAAGGAGATGAAAGATCTGAGACAGTCCATGCAATTCCATAGTGACAAGATGGATGAAGTGCTTGAAAGCGTTCACGCACTTAAGCAAACAATTATTGATGTAAAACGGAAACTTGTGGAAGTCACTAACAAAAATAATAATTTAGAAATTCGTATAGGCGCTCTCGAACAACATATCCAACAGATGGAACAAAAACAACTGTCTAATCACATCGATATAAATAACTTGCCACAACAAGACCAAGAAAATGTAACGGATATAGCGGAAACACTGGCCAAAAAACTATCGATGCCTAAAGCAGACATCATAAGTGTGAAACGAATGAGTGGTAGAAAAGACCACCCTGGCCCCGTTCGAGTCATAGTGAAGGACGACAGTACGCAGGAGAAATGGCTAGTTGCAGCTAAAAGCATCCCACTGCATGCAAAGAATTTCATTTCCAATGTAGCAAATGGGGTCGGTGAGCAAAAAATATATGTAAACGAAGCTCTCACACCACATAACAAAAAACTACTATGGAACGCGAAGCAAGAATTAAAGAATACCTACAAGTTCATCTGGTGCAAAAAAGGAACAATATTAGCTCGAAAATCTGAAAATGAAAAACCGTTAATAGTAAGATCTTTGAGTGACGTAAAAATAGCAACTAGTGAAAAACAGGTAGGTATCTGGCAGGCTTTTTTTATGTTTTTTTTGATTTAGATATATATTATCATTATGTAACTTTTCCACATCCAAAATGACTTCTTTCGAAGAAGATAATGTGTTTGAATTAAAAAATTGCTCAAATATTCAAAATTACTTAAAATCTATACCAAAGGGACCAATGAAGTTACTATGTCTTCATATAAATATTCGGTCAATAATTAAAAATTTCTCAACATTAGAACAATGCATTAGTTCATGCCCACAAAAAATAGATGTTGTCATATTAACTGAGGCTAATATTTCTGAAAATCTTAGTTGCTTATACAATATCGACGGCTATAACATGATAACAGAGTTACGAAATGCTCGAAAGGGTGGGGGTATAATAGTATATATACATAACACGCATAAAATATCAAAACTTAAAATTAAAACAGAACACTTTGAATGCCTCACTTTTAAAATACATACACAACTTCACTATTCCGCGACTGTGTGTGCAGTGTATCGGCCACCGAAATATAGTAAACACTTGTTTATAAATGAATTGCAGCATACTCTGTCTAGTATTGATACGGGTTGTGATCTATACTTGCTGGGAGACATTAACATTGACCTAAAGGTTGACTGTCCTGTGAAACATAAATACAAAACTTCTTTGTATGGCTGTGGTCTTGTGAGTGGGATATCCGATTACACACGAATTGAAACAAAGGACGGTAAGGTAAGCAAAACATGTATCGATCATATTTTCGTGAGATCTCACTCACAAGAACTGTTTACGGCCGCACTCGGAACTGTACTAGCCGATCACCGGGCGATAGCGGTAGCTTGCATTGGACCGATGATACAGGATGTTTCATGTACTTCTTTTAAAACAATAACAGATTCTAAAAAATTAACAAAACTATTACATCACATTGACTGGCAATCAACTAATAACATGTCGTGTCCTACACAGATATACACATTTATAAATGATAGTATAAATAAAAGCTATAGTCAAGCAGAAATCAATATTAAATGTAATACCAGATCGTCTCGGCAAAACAATACGTGGGTTAGTAAAAAAATAAATAAAGCATGTGAATATAAGGACAAATTATTTATCGAGTGGAAAAATGATTCAAATAATAACATATTGCGTTTGAAATATAATAAGGCTAGAAACTTTGCTAATAATTTAATCAAGAAAACAAAAAATAAACACATAAAACAAGAAATATATGAAAGCAAAAATAATATAAGACGACTCTGGCAATTACTGAATAGATTAACTGGAAGAATTAAAACATCCATTGACAAGTCTATCGTTGCAGCATTTGAAAAAAGCACAAGTGGGCCGAGTGATATAGCGAATAAATTTGCACAGACATTTGAGAGAAGTGTGAAGTCCATCTCACCAAATTGTGATATCCCATTGCTAGATAAATCAACATACAGTATGCCTAAAAATGTTACAATGTACTTCACTAAAGCCCGATCAGACCTGGTGCTACCCCTTATAAAAAATCTGAACAATCAAAAAGCACCAGGTTCTGATGGCATACGGGCAAGTGATATAAAGCGCATAATTGACAAAATAACAGCAACTATTGTCAATCTAATTAATACGAGCATAATCACCGGTAGATATCCTGACCAGCTGAAAACCGGAATAGTTAGGCCAATATACAAAAAAGGCAGTCATACAGATTATGAAAACTATAGACCTATCACTATTCTCCCCACAATTGATAAAGTTGTCGAAAAATTTATAGGAAATCAAATGTATTCATACTATAAAAAGAATGACATCATTTCATCAAAACAGTATGGCTTTCAACCAGGTAGGAACACTACACAGCTACTTTCGGATTTTACGGATTCTGTCAATAAACATTTAGATGGCAAACAACATGTAATTGCAGCTTTCATTGATTATAGTAAAGCGTTTGATACACTCCGCCACTGTAAAATAATAGATAGTCTGGAAGAAAGTGGGATTCGTGGTCCGTTATTGGAATGGTGCAAAAATTATTTACAGGACCGCACTTACCAGGTGAAAGTTGATAGCGCTTTCAGTGATAAGGTACACGTTAGCGAAGGGACAGCACAAGGCTCAGTACTCGGACCTTTACACTACATAACTTACGTTAATAATTTAGGAAACGTCATAAAAAACTGCGAAGTCTATCAATTTGCTGACGATACTTGTTTACTCTCGGCCGACTCGGATATTGACATGGCTCTTGGTAAATTACAAAGCGATTTTACTCTTCTGTCTAAATGGTCCCATGATAACGGACTCGTCTTAAATAGTAGTAAAACAAAAGTTATGTATATAAGTACAAATCAAAATAGGAAAACATCTCCTATTACAATAATATCGCACAGTCATAATTGTTTACATAAAAATATAAATTGTGAATGTGAGGCCCTAGAAGTAGTGGATACACAGACTTACCTAGGTGTGATTATTGACGACAGATTAACTTGGTCTAATCACATTCAACATGTATGTGATAAATTGCGCGCAATACTGGCCAAATTCTCTATACTAAGGCATAAAATTCCATATCCAATTTTGTTATCATTATATAAAGCATTGGGCGAATCAGTGATATCTTACGGACTGAGTAGTTACGGGCGCACTTTTAAATCAAAAATAGACAGAATCTATGAACTACAGTTACGTATTCTGAAAACCATTGTTCCCCGGAAGGTAAGGGAAGAGTATAAAAATAATCAACACGAATTGTTCTCATACTGCTCTTTGATGCCAGTTCAGGATAAAATAAAATATAATATCTTAACAGAACAATACTTTAATGAGGACCTACAAATAGTTAATTCTCACAATAAATTAACCAGAAGCGTGACCAATAAAAAGTTGATAATACCAAGATTCAATAACCTACATGGAAAAAGAACATTGAACTATATAGTCCCTGACTTATTAAACAAATTACCTAAACATTTAAAAAGTAAAATAAATTGTAGAAATCTAAAAGCTACATTAAAAACCTACCTTATTAATACACTAAAATAATTAAGTAGCTAGAAAATAAAACTAAAAATCAAAAAACAAGAAAAAATCGAAAATTAATGAAACATCCTGTAAGCAGATCGGTAAGTCGCAGCGGCAACTTATTCATAATGTGAGCCATTGTGCGCTGTAAATTTACCAATCTACCCGCACATTATTTTACTATACACTTAAAAATATTATATTACGAACACAGAACGAAAGTAAAATTATATTGTTGCACTAAACATATATGTACCCACAATGTAACATATTTTTGTTGTGCAGATTTAATTCTGATATTGTTATACCTAGATTTAGTGCTTGCCTACCTGATGTACAGAATTAATATTATATAGACTCGACGACGAACGTAGTGTACAGACAAACCTTTCTGGTTTTTGTTACAGTACTAAGGCATTAGACCCAATGTATTTTATCTGGTTAAATAAATAAATAAAAAAAAATAAAAAAAAAAAAATCATAAGCTTGACGCTTACGCGTAAAACTCGTAGAAAAACATTTAGAGACGCTTAAATCTAATTTGTTTAAATAGCATATATATATTATGATTTTAAGGTGATAAATAAATAAATAAAATTAAATCAATATTGTTTATTTGTTATTATTTTATTATTATTATTTTATTATATTTTATTTAATTATTTACTCCTATCATTTCTTTATAGTCTATTCGTCCAAAAACAAACATCTAGTATAAGTTATATCACAATATCTCATCAAATGAATACTTTATATACTGTTTAACAAAGATTTTTTTATATTTTCAACTAATCTTTTTTTCTCAATAGTAAGCGTTCTTTTGTAGACGATTTAGCAATAGATTTGGTCTAAGCGTGAGTAAGAAAATAACAGTATAAGTTAATATTTTTAGAACTCTAGCTTAAATGTTAAGAAATAAAGTTATTTTAAGTGAATTTAGATTACATTAAAAGAACACGCCTGAAATCCCCCAATCTGTTTTAATCCAGATAAGAGTGTTAAATTTTTCCTGTTACTGTATTCTTCCAGGAGGTTTCATAAACAAAGATGTTTTGAGATAAAATACAGCTTGTATTTTTATGACAAAAAACAAACTTGAGACCCGTTTGTGGATTTAAATTTAATGAAGATCTTCATTTGAATATTCCGGTGTTGAAACAGAATCTGTACATTAGTTTACAATGTCTATTTTCGTCTACTAATAAAATAATTTTGAGTGCTTGAACTAAATATTGAATACTAAATTTGGTAATCCTGCGGTACTCAACGCTTCGATTCTCGGATCAAGCAAACTTAATCATATTTGCAAAAATTTGGGTAGCAGAAGAGAGTCAACTAAAAAAATATCTGCTTGACGGCATTAGGCTCGCCTTTTTTTTCTTTTTTTACGTGCGCAAAATCCCCACGGATACCTCCCCACCGGAGCCGGTGGGAGAGGTTATGTCGGACTCGAACCAACTAAAACATTATCTGATGTTGATACCAATTAAAGAAATGCAAGTGTTAAGTCGTGTATAAGGCCTAAAACCTGAATATACACATGTAACGAAATAACAATGTCGAAAATCCAAAAAATTACCAGAAATAGAATCAGACGATACTGTCACTAACTACTGTTAATATTGGATTATTGAAATTCAACCGTTTTTTATTAAATAATTAAGTTTCGTTATCGAGGTTCTTTTGTCAAATATTATACCTCTATAGTCTTACATTAATCACAGTTTTGCAACTTTTTCAAGTGGCTCCGAATTAGACTTCTGTGAATGCTTATATTTATTCCACAGTTCACATATTCTCAGTACAGTATTCTCTTCAACTTTCGCACTCCTAGTTACTAAAAAGAACGCTTTGTGTTCTTCAATGACATACGTTCACGTGGTACTGATAAGGTATGTACTCTTTGTGTGTACACCCATAAGTTATTATTATTTTTAAGATAATTGGATATATTCCACATATATAAATCACTGGTATATATTTTTTGTGCCTTCCGTACATGTACTAAACATTTATTAGTGTACAATAAAGATTTTTCTAATGTACATAATCTAAAGCTCTTCATTACCTAATTATTCGACAAAAAGTTTGATCAAAGCCTGTAAGCTCAATAAATAGGTGATATCCCATCACCCTTGTAATTCTACAAAGGTAGTTGATTAAGGCGTAGGTATTGTTACATACCCGCATTACGTCACATCAGACCCATTGTTCTCTTTGATGTGTTGAAGTAACTTATTTTGAACGAGTTATCAGATGTATTGATCTCTTTAACCGACTGCGCCAGCGAGGGTAATGTGTTACTAGATTATGTATGTAGTTTTCTTTGTTCCCATCTATAGGCCTAACGGCGGGACAGATTTCGATGAATGAGGTCTCAAATTAAAGGTATTCATCTCCTAAGTGTAATAGGGTATATACAATGTGAGCTAAAACTATGCGGTGATTTTGGTGCTAAAATGCGTGTTGTTCAAATCATTCAAATTCATCGAATAGGGTATCAAAATAAGGGAATTAAAAGTAGATTACATATATACATACTACTAATACATACCAACAAGGAATTTTAATACAAAATAAATTATGAAATAATAAAAAACCTGACTGCTCTCTAAAAGATCGAAAAAGTTTGATAGCAGGCGGTACCCATTCATTTTGTTTCGGCATATGATTGGATAATATTTATCACTTTTGACTAAACTTAATGCTAATATTTTTTTTTTTTCATAAAGGTATTCAATTCGTCATTGACTGCACTCCGTTGTACAGTAAAAAGCTTTCCTTTTTACATAGGACGCGCCAATTTGACTTCACCTTACCTGATGCAAAGCTAAAACAAAGTCTCAGGAAAGAGGGTCACCATTATAGACACGTAACATGTTACAATGGTGGCCTTTAGCTTGCCCTCAGACGAGGAGAATATATATAAAAAAAGAAAAAGCTATGGTAGGAATTCACCTACGTAGTAGATACGGGACAGCTCTCCAGATTTTAACGATCCTAAATTAGAGGTCACTACACTGCTGCACTGATATCTTGACAGTTTGCTTTTCACGTTTTATTTTGAAGCTTCCAACGATTCCTGCGTTCCGTAGTATTGCGTTACTGTAGTAGCAAACTAAATAAAATATTGCTTTTATTTTATATCTATATTAGACTCAAGCGTTGTCGTATCCAGAAATATACCAAAGAGCTCACAAGTTCCTCACATATCCAATTACAGTTTGAACCATACGTACAGTTAGCAAAACAAAATCACACTTGACTGGTCATTGGTCATGGAAGTTGCGTTACAGTTAGTACGAACAGGAAAATATTGAGTGAAGTCCGTTCACAAATCGCTCCCCTAGCCCGTATAATTCAGGAAACTGGCTCAGTCAATTTCCGAACGTATGAAGACGTAATCGATAGCCATGATCAGACTAGTAGCGTGAAAAAGGCGAATGCGCGTTTAATTATAGTTATACCACAGATTCAATTACATGATAACCCAAATGTATCCTAACAAACCTCTCATTCAAAAATATACTTAAACAGACTGGTATTTATTTAATTTTTTACCTTTGACGCAAAAACGACTGGGTGTTATAAGTTTGATGTGTTTGTTGAATCGATTTGGATGTAGTCTTTTTTGTTTGAATTCGTCGGGAGTGTTCTTAGCTATGTTTGAAAAAAATCGGTTCAAGATGGCCGCCGCCACAAAATCCACGCCACAACTTCCACAATGTAGGTATTAAATGAAAAGGCTTAACTAGTACATCAAATTAAAAAGTGTAAAATAAAAATGTAACTAAAAAATTAAAAAACCCCGTTACGAAAATACAGCCCATATAATAAGCGATATCCCTTAGTCGCCTTGTACTACACCGCATGGGATAAGTTGGAGTGACCCGGATTCTACACTGCCGGGAACCACGCGACTTCCAAGTTTACTAAAAACATAAATTAAACACTAAGTTAGCACTTTCAATCAAAGAGCTAAAATGAAAGTTTAATAACTTTTTATTGTACCTTTTATCGAAATAATGAATGTGAGAACGCTATTACCGGTCCGATCCACGGCCATCAAACTGCTGAGTGTAGCTGAGGTGGAATTTGTTCCCCACTCCTCAGTATATTATATGTGTTTAAAAACATTTTTTTTTTGAGAGGGCAGAAAAACGTATGTTTACCTACTTTATTTTCAGAAATTCATACACACTAGTTATTTGGAGATGCGAACTAGATTGCAATATATCATAATTTTAATAATATTATTTGAATAACTTACATTTGAGACACCCACATAAACTGCTACAAATACGTTAACGTGAAATTGCAAATAGTTCTTTCTAAGTTGGCAAACACAACACTGCAAACTAAACACATGTAGGTAATTACGTATATTACCATATTTGTGACTCGAAAGGTTTAACGCCTGTGTGTAATTCACCTCTGTCCTAATAGTTGACGATCATTCTGCTTACTCAGTACCTGCCTACGCAAACAACAACAGGGTGTGTTGGCTTTACTTTGAACATGTATACTAACGTTATCGGTCTTAACGATCGCGATAGAGCACAGGGAGTCGACAGTTTGCTAGTCCAACGCCGTTGAACATCATTAATTTGCCTTTCCCTGTAAGTTGACTTCCCCAACTAGGGTGGAGAGATATACTTGTAAGACTGATAGCGGTTGTTCTTCTTCTAAAGAAAGTTTATGTAGCAAATTTGATGTCTAGATTTAGGTATACGGGTGTATGAACTTAAATTGTGGTGTAATTATAAGAAAACAGGCCTGCGGCTTCATTTGCTTTAATATAGGTCGGTATCTGTCCTATCTAAAATTTATTTTTTATTACAAACTGCTTTCAGTTAAACTTATTATTATCTTGTTAACTGCTGTTTTCTCTCCTCCATACCTCAGCAAAGTACTTACTAGATTCACCCGACAGGTTGCAGCGACGTGCGATCCGCATTATTGGAAATCCTGAGGTCACGAACTTCCTAGAGCCTTTGCAGATGCGTAGAGATATTGCGGCCATGGTAGTATTTTACAAATACCTGTACCATGGTGAATGTTCTGTTGAGCTCTTTCAATTAGTTCCACCCTACCCTTTCCTACACAGGAACACAAGAACCGAGCGGTTAAAAGACTCTTTTCTTTATCACACCATTAAGGCCTGGATTAAGGCCAGCTCACGTATATCTTTCTTCCTACAGTGCCGAGTCCTTTATGTGGGGCGTGAAAAAGCATATGATGAGTCACGTCAAAACGAGTGTGACCATTGTATTATGGTATATGTAAGTAATGGTGACTCTCTTTTCTGAGACTTTGACTTCAACTTACAATCAGGCAAGGCGAAGTCTAATTGACGTTTTCTATAAAAATAAAAACTAGGTAAAGTGAACTGAAAGTACTTTAATGGTTAAGCAGTATTATCATTGAGCCGTCCACTACAATTTGAAGGCATTTTAGGCGAGGCAAAGTCTAATTGACGTGTCCTATATAAAATATCTACTTGTGACAACGTCTATGAAAGAATCATAATGCATAGATACTTCACAGCTAAGCCGTGAAAGAGTAAGGAATAAAAAAAAAACTCATAAACCTAGTTTCCAACACTATTTTGTTGCAGACAACGTCTATTCTTATTTCTCATTTCAAAATTAGCTTGCAAAACTGTCTGAATACGGTAAAGTCGAATCCGTCCGAGTTTGCAGGTTCTCTTTTCTATTTTTGTATCATGTAGGTAAGTTAGTTGCTCGTTGGCCACGACCTAAAGCGATTTTATTTTGTGCAGAGGGTCAAGTGGGAGTACAAGGGTGCGAGGTCGCGTATAAAAGGGGTTGCGTTAGTGGGCAATAAGTAATTTCCTTCCTTCTTTCCTTCAGAAGTTGGTTCACAAAGAGTTGTGATTAATATTTTATCAACTATAACACTCCAAGAACTTAGTAAGTTGTAAGTACTTTTTGATTTACTGCCTCCCGAATTTTAATGTTTGCGATTATCTTTAAGAGTAATAATAGCTGTTATTGAAAATTTTACTACTTACTACTGTAATTCTTTGATGATACAGACAAAGACTATGCACGTTATCACAGGCGGCTGGGACCATGGCCCGTTCCCACCGGGTTGGCCTACTGGTATGTCCTCAGTCCGGTAGGTTAGTGGTCAAAGAGTCGGCCTTACGCCGCCATACACATTTCGCCGGTTTATGTTTAGGTCCCAATGTAATAGGTGGCGAGCCTATTGCCATTAACCGGGCGATTTTACTAAACCAATCGTTAACTAATAGAATTTTAGGAATGCTTTTATAATAATATTAATAATATTCGGGTGCAAATGCGATATTAATTAAAACTATAGCTTACCTTATAAAAAATATGATGCGATGTAAGGTAATCGTGCAAAGTAAAGTGTTCAAATATTTCAGTAATAATAATAAATTAATTTCATTTCTTTCTTAATAATAAACTTTTTTAGTAAACTGTACTTGCCCTGAATAATAAATGATTTTATATTAAACATATAAAATCATTTATTATTAGTATTATGCTGCACCAACAAATCAAAATTTAAATCAAATATAAGAAGTACATTTTGAGCATATTTTGATCACTTAAATTTGACATATTGAGGGGCTTAAACTGATCTTTTTTATTTTCTGTAAGAGAGACTGCTAAGCGGGCCTGTCATAAGTGTTGGCTGGTATTGATGGGGTGAATATCGCCCCCTCTGTGTTTCGGTGATTTGTTTGGAACGATGTCTCCATTATTCCTGAGTGGTTTCACGTGATAAAGCTGTTAGGTGCAGTAACGTAGGGGATTGAGTTAACTAGTATTTGTTTTACATACTTTGAGGACATATTTCGAGACCCCTCAAGCCAAATATGTCCACAAATTATTATTTTTAAATAAAGTATGGGAATCTGCCGGATTTGTTGACATTTATGTTTACTACTCCGCTCCCTTCAGTAGTAACGTGATGATTTATAGTTTATTACCTGCTTCGATAAAGGCGCTATTCAGTAGACAATATTTTTTATTCTAACTAGTAGTTTCTGAGATTAGCGCGTTCAAACAAACAAACTCTTCAGCTTTATAATACACTCGAGAGCAATGAATCCGGGTCACTTAAAGAATGTTAAAAATCTCGGAAACTAAAAATGATAGGTTAATGCAATAAATTGTATTTAATAGACAATGTAATACTCCTTAAATGAAAGTAAAAAAAATATGAGTCACCATACATTTTATTAACACAAAATTACATAAAGAAAAAAACTGCTGATCTCTCCTTAAAACAAAAATAGGAAACATGAAATTTTTGAACTTTATTACGATTTTCTTGAATTTTAATACTTCGTATTGCCTCCTCGTGCTTCCATTACTGCGTTTACGCGGTTTGGCATGCTGTACACCAAGTTCCTTATACGATTTTGGGGAATATTCTCCCATTCCTCTGTGAGAGCAATTTTGAGCTCACGAAGCGTGATTGGGGGAGGGTTTCGTTGTTTTACGCATCTGCCTAGCTCGTCCCAAGCATGCTCGATCGGGTTGATATCCGGGCTGCGCGCTGGCCACTCCATACGAGTAATGTTCATCTCTTGAAGGTAGTCATTCACAATCCTACCTGTATGAGGTCTGGCATTGTCATGCATAAATATAGCATCCTCACCTAAATTGACCATAAATGGACCAACGTGATCATTGAGGATTTCTTCCACATATCTTACGCTAGTTAAAGAGCCGTTTTCTATGATCACCAGCTCTGTGCGACTTTCAGAAGAAATTCCGGCCCACACAAGTACAGACCCACCACCGTAGGCTACTTTTTCTTCGATGCATGCTTGCTTGAATCTTTCCCCTGGTCTTCGATACACTCTGTGTCTTCCATCGTGCTTGTAGAGCATAAATTTTGATTCGTCGGAGAACATAACTTTTGACCAATCTTCAATACTCCAATTTACGTGGCTCTGGGCATAACTTAGTCTCGAAATACGATGCCCACGCTCCAGTTTAGGGCCGTTTGCAGGTCTAAGGGGTTTTAAGTTAGATTCAGCAAGCCGACGTCTTACTGTCCATGCACTTGGGTTACTTCCTCCGAGGCGTCGAAACTGATTGGTGAGTTCAGTTCCTGTGAGAAAGCGATTTCGAAGCATGGTGTTCACCAAGTATCGGTCTTCTCGTGCTGTGGTACACCTGGTTCTGCCCGTTCCTGGTCTGCGTAGGTTAGAACCAGTTTCTTCGTAACGTCGGAGAACTCTTTGTACTGTTGACAGCGACACACCGACAGTCCTGGCTGTATCGCGCTGACTCCGGCCGGTTTCCAGCATTGTAAGTATTCTGGTGCATTCTTCAGGCGTAAGCGACATAATTTCAGCTTGATTAATGAATATAGAGCACTATCAACATGGTTTATGTACCCACATAAATGACAGATTACAAACAAAAGCAACACCAAATGCTGTAATTTCGTAGTTCCATCTTCGAAAGTGGCCCTTTTTCAAATTTGATTTTTTTATGATATAACTTTACAATAACTAAGAAGTTTTAATACCTTCATTTAAGGAGTATTACATTGTCTATTAAATACAATTTATTGCATTAACCTAGCATTTTTAGTTTCCGAGATTTTTAGGATTCTTTAAGTGACCCGGATTCATTGCTCTCGAGTGTATTATAGTAAAGATTTAGGATGTCATTTTAATCATCGTATTTAGATCAAAATACCTACACAACTAGAAATGCAAATGTTTAGAATGCCAATGTGCGATTATACTTTGAATAATAATAACAAAGATCAATTAAATTATATAATAAATTTACGTCTAAACAATGATGACGATGACAATAGATTTGAAAAATACCTAGCCTATCTAACAGAACAGAATAAATGATATTAAGATACGGAATACTGAATTTAAAATCAGGTAAATACAATAGATAATAAACGAACGACCTATACCAGTACAAAAAAAACATGAACTTATGTATAATCAAATATAGGATTATAATATTATTCAACTTGAAATAAGTATTACTACATAATATATCTGTGAGAACCTTATATAGAAGTAAGCGTACAGTCGACACAGATTCCGTTCAGAGATGAGATCGATCATGAAGACGGTAATAGGAAATTGTCCATATCGTACGCTCCTCTCTTGATATGTATCAGAGTAATATCGCATATCAAGGACTCATTTACTTTCTACATATAATATACTCATATTTGCTTCAACGGAGAGAGGCTTGGGAGACTTACATCTGTAATTACGTACCTTGAATTTATTATAGCCAAGGGTTTTGAAGGTAACATATAGATGTATTAGAATCGTTTAGTTCGTGTTTGAAGAAACGTGTTAGAAGTTCAGTTATCATTCTCTGAGACTTTTTCCAACTCTGTTGGGGTCGGCTTTGTAGTCTAAGATGCAGCTGAACTTCGGTATTTTCTATGAAGTGACTACCATCTGACCTCCACAAACAACTGACGATATCGAAGTTCTGTAGACTAGTCGGACTTTTGAGAGCTCCAACTAACCGTAATAACTGCCATAGATATTCGTATGGCAACCGGGGCTGACGGCTTGTCGTACTCTCCGAGAATATCAGTTTTCGAATAAACTGAGTTTCTAAAGAAGTGCAATATTTTTACACTAACTAAATATAAGAAATAAACTATGGTAGTAAAACCAAAATATGTAACTTTACAGGACGTCTCATGTCAAGGATTATTAGGTTGTCTCCTAATTAAAATTCGTAGATACAACGTGCAAATATTATAATGGCGAAATCTGGGTCTAAATATATACTTCTGTTATTTCTTCTTATAGCAATATTAGTTTCTGTGTGAACTTTGCGAAGATTTATATATTATTATTCCATTATAACTTTGCCTAAATCATAAAACGTGCCTCTGTAAAGATCTTCAAAATTTTAGCTTGTTATCATCATTTAAGCGGGACGTAGTTAAATTGGTGAGCCAGGGTTTTTTATAAATACTCAAAGGGAATGGTGTTATGTTGAATTACTCCATCCTAAAACCATTATTTTTATTTGGGTTGTAAAAATAGAGTTTAAAATTTATTGATCATTGTTTTTACTATTCACGATGCTGCACGATGATCGAAAATATATTTTGCCAACCATGATAATAATATCTAACACTAAGAAAAGTTACAACTTTTCTATAATATTCAATTGTATTGCTGTCATGGCAGAAAATCTAGATATTTTTCCGATAGATAAAGCACATAATTCTACTGTGAGACAAACAATGTCAATCGCCAGATTTATTTGAAAGTTTCGCAGTAAACAAACGTATATAAAACATTGATATAAAACGATGCTATTTTAGCTCAAAAGGGAATTTATAAGCTTTAGAAGTTAGAAGCAACTACCTACTCATTATGGCTTATACTGTATGTATACTATGTGGATAAAAATGTATATAATTTCTTTGTTTCGTACATAGTGATTTATAGGCAAGTCTATATTGATAATAGGGACTACCAATTTGTTGGTTGCTGATTTTTTATGAATAAAACAAAATGAACATCTTTACAGAACATTTTATTTTGTCGAATTAATAAATTGATGAAAGTTGAGGTGAGCCATTTATGTTTTGCGCACGTAGAAGATGTAAAAGAAAATATTGAAAAAAAAATATTTACAAATGTGAGTATAATAATTTTTTCTTCAATAATTTCTTGTACATCATCTCATCTCTTTTATAAGTTTTATTATATTTGATAAGTTGTCACTGTTGTACGTGTTTTTATTTGATGATCAAAATAAATAACAAGCTATACCTACATAAAATTTGATTATGTAGTAGATAACAATAGAATTGTCAAGAACGGAAATCTAAATATTTGGTCTGACCGCAACCCAAAAGAATTGATAGATTGGATCGTACTTTTACGATATTTCAGCGTGTGTGCAAACGTACTCTTGGGGACCTTTTAGTAAATTAAACATTGCCCTTTAGCCTGTTACATACTCAGAGATTGTTTGACTAGTTTCTTTGATACATTGTCAAGAATTTAATTGTTGTGCGCTATAAGTACTCAGCGATCTTCTATAATTCTGATTTTCACACTATATTTTATTTATTTATAAAATTTTTCTCAAAATCAACCTTTTCGCAACTTTTCTGATTAACATTAGATTCTAGAAAGTTGACCTTGTCGTTGTTTACCCTGTCCTTTGTCTTTTTTGATTCATTTAACTATTTAATGAAGTGTTGAGAGAAAGATTTACCATTCCTATTAAACGGAATGAGTGTTGTTTTATTACTAGCATTAATTTAGCAAACTTACGGCTACCTAGGTTTATCAACTCTTACGTCATAGATGTCAGTTAAACGTTGTTCATTATTCTCCTTTTTGAAGAAAGGTTCACGAGACTATTATCATCATAGTAGTATATGACTATTCGTCAATGTTCGAGGAAAGAAAAACGTCACGTTCTTATTCTTGAAATTTTCCTCTCATACTGTATAGTCTAAGCTAAAATAGATTACCAAATTAAATATGCTTACTTGACAAGAAGAAAGTACAACTTTTCCTTCCAATATTAATGACTTCATTAAAGGTAATTTATTTATTCAGCAAAATTGTCATTTAGCTTAATTACATGCGCACTGCGCAGAGGCTCATATATTCCAATTTTGCTTATCAGGGGTGCTCATTCTGTATCTCAGTGATATTGATATCACGAATTATTCATATAATTAAATATTTTTTCAGCATTAGTACATCGTTAACGTACCTACATGGCAGTATAAACGTAGGCTATTGCCAGGCGCATGCTTATGCAAGAATCAAATGAAAGATTTTTATCTAAGGATAATAAAGAGTAGTACAACAATGTAGCATTACTATTGTGTAACTTGTTATTACAATGGCTCGACAAATGCCCGAACGTTTAATAACCGCGATGCAGTAAACGCCTATCAGAAAGTTATTTGGGTGATAGCAATTTTGACTTGAATTATAATAAATATGTAGGTTTAGTTTATAGGGTTTTACCTAATGAATTGAAATTTGTTTCCTTTAGATTTTATGTAATCATTCACAGCGGACAGATATATTGAATCAACTGTTCACGAGTTTACGTTTAATTACATGAAACGGGCTCAGTTTCCACAAATTAGTAGATTCATCTACAGTGTCCTGCGATTTTTTTTTACTTTACATGCATTACATGCCAAGGATATATGAGTAGATATTGTGTAGATAGATAGAGAGAGAAGAGATAGAGGATATGCTAAAACAATTACTGTCAAAAGTTAAATCGGATATACTCGGAGTCCTGAACAGAGTGAGACGATTTTTCACGCCGGAGCAGCGGTGTCTTCTATACAAGACACAAATTCGCTCCTGTGTGGAGTACTGCTCGCATCTCTGGGATGGTTCAGCAAAGTTCTTACTAGATGCTCTCGACAGGTTGCAGTGACGTGCGGTCCGCATCATTGGGAATCCCGAGATCACGAACACCCTAGAACCTTTACAGCTGCGTAGAGATGTTGCGTCCATGGCTGTATTTTACCGTCTGTATTTATTTATTTATTTATTTATTATAATCATTGCAAATATGGGTTACATATAGTTGTTATAGGTAGCAGGTAGGTTTCACCATATTTTACCATAGTAGGCATGCAATTTTACAAGCTAAATTGGGAAGTGAATTAATTAATATGTTATATTCATGCTTAGAAAATTCAAATTATTAGATTATCATAACATTATTTTGTCATTTTTATAGATTCTAGGATATAAATCAAAATGTCATATTAGTATTTTAGTATACATACTTAAAAATTTAAAATTAACAATGTCATAGTGCAATATCTTCTTAATTATTATATATAGATCAGTTTATAATGTCAGTTCAGTAATATAACAATAGTAAATGTCATAAATAATTAACTTAACTTTGTTACAATAAACATTTTATACCATTCTCATCAAGAGTGTATACTGAACACATCACTACTATGGGACTTTGTACTGAAGTAATGAGGTATCTGACAGGAAGTCATTTAACGAATAGTAGCATTTCTTCACTAATAATACACGGAGTTGCTTTTTGAATATTTTTAATTCTGGAATAAGTCTAATACACTCTGGTACATTATTAAATATCCGCGGGGCCAAGCAAAATATACTTTCATGCATTAGTTGTGTTTTGCTAGCGACTACGTGTAATTTATTCTGATGCCGTGCACGTGTACGATAATCAAATAGTTCAGAGTTACTCTTCACAAATACTGCGGCCTCAAGTATATACACACATCAACAAAGTCTAGGGAACAAGGACATTTCTAGTTTTTATTTAAAAACCCTTTCTTGTAATAGTGAGTGTTTTATATCAATAGAAGGGTATTTTTATACCGTTTTTAATTGTAATTTTAAAAAAACATTTTCATACCAAATTTTTTTTTTTTTAAGAAAGAATTGAATAGTGCCAATATTGAGTATTACAACCTTCTATGATTAGGCACAAAAATAACGAGGTAGTAAGAAATACAGTAATTAACCGTACTTTAAACGTTTTTAATAATCTGTAGGACCTCCTAAAGCATTAGCAACAGCTCGACAACGGCGTGGCATACTTAGTATGAGATTGTCAATCATCGTCTGTGGAATATGGCTCCATACACTGCGAAGGTGTAAAAAAAGTTGTTCTTCAATGTTCAGATTTTCCAAAGAATCACTGAAAGCTCTTCTCCCAAGCAAATCCCAGGCATGCTCTATGGGATTGAGGTCGGCAGACTGAGCTGGTCATTCCAACGTCGTCATATTGTGCTCGCTTAACGCATTGACCACTACCCTCGCGGTGTGTGACCGTGCATTATCTTGCATGAACATAAAATCTTGACCGAACTGCTGTCGATGAGGGATTACCATGGGGTGTATAACCTCCTGAATGTATTGGTTTGCATTCAAATTGCCCCGTATCCAAACGAGGTCGGTCCTTCCACCAAGGCGAATTCCAGCCCATACCATGATTGTTCCACCTTGGTAAGGATGAACTTCTTGCGGATTCTGGAGACGACTCCGACGTCCAGGAACTCGCCATATACGCACTCTTCTCGAATCAGGATGAAAACCGAAGCAAGATTCGTCGGAAAACAGAACCCGTGCCCATTGATGGTCGGTCCACTGTAAATGTACGATAGCCCGCAATAAGCGACGACCTCGATTTCCACGTCAAAGAGCTGGAACCCTAAGCGGTCTGCGAGCGTGAAGATTGGCTTCATGTAGTCTTCTCCTGACAGTTTGATCGCTAATAACCACTTGATGCTGAGACTGGAGGCCTGCGACCAACTGACGAGCAGTAATCGTGGGTTGCCGCCTTGCGGAATTTTGCAAGAAACGATCTTGTCACGGGGTAGTAACCCTATTTCGTCCCCTGTGTCGTTCGACAACATCCCCTGTAGACCTGTAGCGTGCCCATAATCTGCAAATTACGCTTGGTTGGGTGTTGACAGCATCCGCTACGTCGCGTTGAGTTCGTCCAGTTTGCAGCATACCAACAGCCCTTAACATCTCTTCGCGACTTAAATGACGACGTGACATGATGACTACAGTCACAAAAATGCACAAACCATACGTAAAAGACGTATTATTGATAATAAACGTTATTTACAATCAAAAAAAATAATTTTTATTTTGCCTCAGAGAAACTGCACAATCAAACACTTTTAAAAGTTTTCCCTCCATATTCGAAAATCATTACTTATTTAAATTTATTTTTAAATTTCGAACAACTCTGTAATCTACTTTATTCTATTTTTATTTATTTGTTGCCAGTTATTTGCAAAACAAGATTTACACGAAAAAAAATAATTGGGGTCATCTTGTTCCCTAGACTTTGTTGAGGTGTTTATATACATGGAAATGTTAATAAATTCATGTTTCTGAAGTATGGTTCGCAAGAGTTTGGTGAGTGAAAATTAAACATGACTCTGATACAGCGCTTTTGAGCAATGAACGCACGTTCGTGGTCTGTACTGTTACCCCAGAATATTACCCCGTATCTGAGTGTTGAGCTAACGTAGCCGTGATAGGCTATGTAGCTATGTAGGATAGTAGATGTATTTGCAACCTTTCTTAATTTCTGGAGTGCGTATGAGAACTGTGTTAGTTGTTTACACACATACTCCACATGTATTTTCCAGTTGATTTTGTTATCAATATGTAACCCCAGAAATTTAGTGACCTCCACTTCTTCAACGTCGCTATTTAAGTAACGAATTGTTAAAGGTGTTGTGGGACCAACTCGTATTCTAAAATTCATTATTTTTGTTTTGTCAAGGTTAATCGTTAAGTTATTAATTTTAAGCCAGTCTATAATTCGTGCTAAAGATTAATTAATGTCCGATTCTAAATCTATTGTATTGTCATTAGTAAAGAGTACAGTGCTATCATCAGCGAACAGCGTAATGTCGTGTTGTGTTGCCGAAGGCATGTCATTAATATATACAAGGAAAAGTAAAGGACCCAGAATACTCCCTTGTGGAACACCAAATTTTGCAATTCCAGTTTCAGAAGTACAGACTTCTTCAGTTTTTGTTTTAGGGTTGACCCATCCTATTTCTGTAAATTGCTGTCTGTCAGAAAGGTAAGATTTGATTAGATTGTACACATTACCTCTAACACCATATGCATACATTTTACTTAATAAAATATTATGGTCAACACAGTCAAAAGCCTTCGACATATCCATATATAGTGCCACAGCTGGTAGTCCATTATCCAGTTTAGTCATCACTTTACTTAAGAAGTTATAAATTGCTACATTTATTGATTTACAATTTCTGTACCCATGGTGTAAAAATGTTTAATTTTTCAAAAAAGGTATATAGGCATTTGTGTATCACCTTTTCGAATATTTTAGCGAAAATCGGTATTAACGCTATGGGCCTATAGTTACTCATATTTGTTTTGTCACCTTTTTTAAATATTGGCTTTATAACTGATATTTTTAGTTTGTCTGGAAAATTTCCTTGTTCTATGCATTGATTAATAATATGGCTTAAGGGTCCGGATATAATGTGAGCGACATCTTTAATAATGTTTGTCAAAATGCCATCGCAGCCGGTACTGTTCGTGTTCTTCAAATTTACTATTATTTTATAAATATCGTCTGTAATAGTAGGTAGGCCATAAAGACTGAATTAGAGATGAATTAGGATTATCAATTATTACGTCATTACTCATTATTTGTTTTATACTTTCCTTCGGATGTCTATATTTCGTTTCGTTTATAACCTTCCATGTTGCTTTACTTTTGTTGGGTGCAGTCTTGATGTAGTAATCGTTTTGTGATTTTTTTGTCATCCTAATTATAGATTTGTACCTCTTTGCATATGTTTTAAATGTTTTTTTATTAGTTTCATTTCTATTATTTCTGTATTGCCACAGAAGATTGGTCTTACGTTTGCTGCATATTTTTATACCACGCGAGATCCATTTTGGTTTTGATATGTTATGAATGCGATTTTTTACTAAAGGAAAGCAAAGTTGGTACAGCATAATAAAGTTGTCATGGAATTGGTTATATGCACTATTTGCATCCATACAATTATAAACATCATTGTTGGTAAGCTGTTTTAGGTATTTCATAAATATCATTCTGTTACCCATAGAGTAATCTCGTTTTAAAATATACCAATACTTCAAAACACAAGTTTTTTTGACTGGAACCTTGATAATTTGTGCATTATGATCTGATAGTGCTAGTTCCTCAACAGTGCCCTTGCATGCTTTGACATTGTGCCATGGGGAGTGTTCTGATGAGCTCTTCCTATTAGTCCCACCCTCCCCTTTCCTACACAGGACATCGCGTGCAGGTCTTAGATGTCATCCGCACACGGTGCAAAACATCCGATCAAGAACCAAGCGGTTCGGAGACTCTTTCCTCTGTCGCACCATTAAGGCCTGGAATTCATTACCAGCTCACGTGTTTCCTTCTTCCTACAGTCCCGGGTCCTTTAAGCGGGGCGTGAAAAAGCATATGATGAGGCCGTCAAGCTGAGGGTCACCATTGTCATACGGTATGTGTAAGTAATGGTGACCCTCTTTTCTGGGACTTTGCCTTCAGCTTACCATCAGGCAAGGCGAAGTCCAATTGAAGTGTCCTATATAAAAAAAATAATAATAATTCGTTGGAAACAGATATTTTTCAAACAATGTAACTTAATAAACATTATACCAAAAAGTAAGAAGAAGTTGTCAAACGAAATCTGAATCAACTTGCGAGACAATGATAAGTAAAACATATAATAAGAAGACTCCAACTTCATACAAAATTCAGTAGATTAACAGTGAAGAACACCTGAAGAGATTACTTCAGAACAAACTAGACTTACTCGATGAATAAAACATTCAAAATACAAGATTATACATAAAAAATGCTTCAACTAAACTGAACTAAGTAATTAAGTCTACAAAGACATTTTCCTTAACACTGGAGATTCATTACACAACAAAACGAGGAAAGTGGAGATATAGAATCAAACGGAGTTGACTATATTTACCGCATACCTAAGCTCAGGCTTGAGTAAACAACGCAAAAAATGCTACAGCTTTGTGGAATGAACTAAGGAATTAGTTCACACATTTTTGGATCGGAATGTATTTATTTATTTATACTTCGTGAATCGTAAACAAAGGTACACTGTAATGGTATGTACACCTGTACCAAATTTATTTATTTTTCTTCGGTGTTTTTAGTTTTATTTATTTTTGAATATAAGAAAACTGTAAAATTGCAAGTGCCTTTTTTTTTACCTGCGCTAAATCCCCATGGATACCTCCCCACCGGAGCCAGTGGAGGAGATTATGTCGGACTCGAACCGACTAAAACGCACGCCGCCTGTGGGTCGCTTTGGTTGCCGAAGGTGAGGTTGACAGGCATATCCTTCGCACCCCGGCCGACCCAAGGCCATCTCTCCCGATCTGGCCCTCTTCTCGGGTGTGGGGACTACAGAGTCCCCAACTCGTCCCCGGAAACGGGAAGGCGCGCCAGGCGCGCCACCGCCGAGCAGTGCAAGTGCCTCGTATTATGTCTTTGTTCTTGTAAGTCATCAGTGCATGACAAACCTATTTTTTCAAAGCAAGGGGATGAAAAGAAGAGTGTATGACTAGAGAGCAAATTATTTATCCCTCGAGCGATGTACTTTGAATCCCTCGCTGTGCTCAGGATTCCACGTTAGAATTCCTAGCGTACGATAGAATCCTAAGCTCCTTTGCTTCACTCGTAATTCAAAGTAGCACCCTCGCTGTAAAAATACTACTTTACTCCCTTGTCATACAATCTACTATAAAACATGAGTAAGCAATGTTTTCTTAAGTTTTATTTTGCATATTTGTTACAGATTTACTATTGGTATTCGATATTTTTAAATATTGCTGCTATTATTGGTGCTGGGAAAAGTGTTATCATACAGCAATGCAAAGCAAAGCAAAGCATTAATATACTTTCTACGAGTATATTATGTAACTTATAAGTAAAACTAAACTTGTGCCTTACGGTACGGACCATGTAGAAAAAATCTGTTCTCCGGACGCTGGTAATGTTGAGGTCATAATAATATGGTTAATAATGTATTAAAAGGATTGTCGAAATTTCATTAACAGACGCAGTGTAACCTATCACTCTACAAATGGCGAATATATTATCGGTTTAAATAAATTTATCTCATACAAATTAGTCATGATTGAATGATTTTTTCAGTTGCATTTTCTTAAAATAACTAGAACGTAATGCGAACGTGCTCGTATAATGCCAATAAGCTTGCTATCTAATACGTGGGACTAAGTATAAAGCTAGTGAAAACCCTTTCAGAGACAACCAGGCTGGTACATGCAGTGTATGTTATATATAAAACTTTGAATTTCAAAGTTTGCCATTGGCACATATTCAAGTTCAGCAATGTTTCACGGTAGTATATAATAGGATGAGAGTCATTCGGACATATGGGAGCACATTCGGTTGCACATAAAACACGCACAGGACAATACGACATCGTATAAATTTATTCCATCATACTCTATCTCATATCTCGTTCTATTTGTACGAGTAAAAATATGGCAGAAACATTATTTTGTCCTTCGTATTTATTCGCAGTTACTGATATTTACAATGCAATAAAGCTAACCACAATAAAAATATGTTGCTCGTTCATAATGACCGCTATAAAAATACATTGGTTCTTGATGAACGTGTTCGCTAGTACTTGGAGGCCTACTAATTATGATTTATTTTATTTACTCTGTGAATAAGTATTAGGTTCTCATCACAGCTAATACAGGGCGAGCTTGCGATAAATATTGCCTATTATGAGCTAATGTGAGCTTATTAATGTTATGGCTGTTGCCGATTATATGGTAGTGTTAACGTTTAGTTATAAACCAATAATTGCGTATCGGCAATATTTTTCCTCTTGGAAGTTGGACGGAAGAAAATGCTTTAACTACCTCCTAGTACTTTAGGTCAGTATTATGCTCTATTATTTTAATATCGCACAAATGACGCATCATACAATAAATTAAGGAATTGATAGGTATCTACTTCTAAGGAACATAAGAGCCAAACTAATCCAAATTACCTTCCAGAATCTTGAGGTCGTAGTGTTTTCCATTTGATAAAATATTATATAAATATAAATAAAATAAATAATAAATATTCCACGACATTCTACACAACGCTATCTAGACCCATGGTAAGCATAGCTTAACTAGCTTGTGTTATGGAATCTAGAATGCGGATAAACATACTTAGATACTTTTTTTTTTGTAAATACATACATATTATACATAGAAACACCCAGACCAATGCAAATATACATATTCATGCATACAAATATTTGCACTGAGCGGGAATCGAACCCGCACCCCCTGCATAGCAGTCGAATGCTCTACCGCTACGCCACGGAGGTCGTCAATATTAGTGCTCAAGGGAAAAATAACATAACGTGATAGGATAAATGGGACGTAAATACGTTAAAACATATGTTATCCTAATAGTAAATAAAATATACTAGGACCCTAGGGGATTTCAGGCACGGGATCCAAGTAGCTGGAGGGCTGATAGTTCTCAATGATCGAGAAGGTCTGTATTTTCATTTAGTTGATGTAATGATATCATACAATTATCATAAAATTATGACGGTTTCTGAGGCGTAGCGGTTGATCGTTCAGGTGCTAAGCAGAGGACACGGGTTCGATTCCCGCTTAGTGCAAATACATGATTATGTCTATTTGAATTGGTCTGGGTGTTTCCCGGTTATCGATTCCATACTGTCAGTACGGTTTATAGAGACATGACCCTGAATCTTTTGTCTCAAGTCCTTCCATGTAATCATGCGTACGTCTTACAAGGCGTAATATACTGCGTAATATATTCTCAATTTATTCACATTTATCGACCAAGTTCACGATAACAGATGGTAATAGGTTCGCTCTCTATTTCCTACATGGCACCAAAAAAAAACAGTTAACAAAATGTATATTTTATACAAACTGCTAATACACGTATTTGACTTGTACTTTGCGTAGATTAATAATTTATTGTGATATGGTCTCCTATGATAATCATAACACCTGTATTTCTCTCAAGAAAAGACGTTAGTTTTACTAAAAAAGGAAACTTTATAATCAAAGATATGTAACGCTTAAGTGTATATAAAACTCTAGCTTTACATAATTACATTATATTACTAGTCAAACGCGTAGGCTGAAAGCTCAACGCATTGCATGTAATGTTATGGGCCAAGCTTTCAGCTTATGTCATGATTGATCTTAGAATAAATTCATTGGTAGGGTACATATGTTTTATAGTGAGAACTTTTTATCCCAAGAAACACAATGGCGTAGCGGTAGTGAAAGCAACTGCTACGAAGGAGGCAAATATTTGTATGTAAGAATATGTACATCTGTATTGGTCTGTGTGCTTATAAAAAAAAATTTGTAAGTATGTTTAACCGCATTCTAGATTCCATAACCCAAGCTAGTTAAGCTACGCTTACCATGAGTCTAGATAGCGTTGTGTAGAATGTTGTAGATTTATTAATTATTTATTTCTAAGGACATCGTCCGCTGTACATCTTGCGAGAACTTCAAAAATATTAATGGACGTGAATGATATCTACAGTCCAAACGCTCAAATACTACCCTCGTATAACAGGCATTATCATTCAGAGTTTTCTCGGTACAGTTATTTCCATTATTGTGTTAACTCATCCATTCTTCTGTCTTTTAACTCAATTGTCAATAAAATACACTAGACCTCTAAAATATCTATCCTCTTGTCATATTTTCATCGGACGCCAACAAAAGCTGTAATGAGATGTTCTTTGCCATAGTATTGATCCACTTTACTGAAATACGACTGGTATACAATGCGTATGATCGGAGTACACAATAGCTTTCAAATATATTATACAAGTGTTTTATTGTCGTAAATTGCTTATAAGCCGAAAATGTTTTTTTTTTGTGTTTCGTTGCTAAATTGTTGTGAAGAGACAGTCAATTGTTGAATTAGTATCTATTTTTTGGTCTCGAACGAGTTTCGTATTATATTATTGTTAATAAAAAACTTTGATGACAATTATTTTTAAAAAAGAAAATAATTCAATTGTTTGTATAGATGGAGAGCACCTTTTTTTTAACGCGCGGAATATCTCGGATTCCACCCCGCTGGACCCAGTCCAGCAGGGGAGGTTATGTCGAACTTGGACCGACTAAATACGCACTGCCGCCTAAGGCCACCACGGAGACGGAGAGCACCTTACGTCAAATATTGATACTGGATTGAAAATTATTATTATAAACCTAAAATTGAAATAAGTGACAACAAAACAGGTATTATGATGAACGCTCAGTGAGCAAATATCTGTTCTCTAATCGTAGCTGAATTGATTGATGTTTGTGCATTTAAAGCTTTTCTTCTAGGCAAGCGTGCTCCACCGTCGATCACATCGTCACTTACCAATAGTTGAAATAGTGGTCGAACGAGAGCCTTTCAATCAGAAAAAAAACTATAACACCTAATTAATGATTAAGATTTCACATTTCTGTTTAGATTTTGGCTGGTCCATAGCTTAAAAGTCGCGCAACGGGCTATGGAGCGAGCTATGCTTGGGGTTTCTCTGAAGGATAGAATTCGGAACGAGGTTATCCGACAGAGAACTAAAGTTACCGACATAGGTCACAGAATAAGCAAGTTGAAGTGGCAGTGGGCTGACCACATTTGTCGAAGGACCGATGGCCGTTGGAGCAAACGAGTCCTACAGTGGAGACCGCGAGAAGGTAAACGAATGGTAGGACGCCCCCTAGCCAGATGGACGGACGACCTGAAAAAGGTAGCTGGGACAGACTGTATGCGGAAGGCGGAGGATCGTAGAACATGCCGCACATTGGGAGAGGCCTATGTCCAGCAGTGGACTGCAGTGGGCTAATTGATTGATTGATTGATCAAGAACTTTTAGATTGACTAAGAGACGGTCAGCTGAAATTTTTATTAGACACTGTGAAATTGAAGACCGTGTGATTTCAGAACCAAAGTAATATTTTCACTTTATATGTCATCACATAGGAGGTATACGTACATAATAAGAAGGAAAAATGTATCAAACAATCGATGTAACATGAAAACTTCTAATGAATTTTGCTAATGGGTATCAGTCTCGCTTACCTTCAAACGTAAACCTAAATATGATCACGGTTGGGCATTTTGTATCAAAAGTAATGGAAGCTGGATAGTGCTACTTAACACGCCATGTACGAAATTAACGTTAGTGGGTGTGGATGTGCGTGTGTCACAACAATATCAAAATTTGATATTGTTAAACAGTGCTTAACACAAAATTTATTTAATATATAATTATCATAAATCACATTGTAATTCAGTAATTCTAATGTATGAATTGATTTTTCTCTTGATCATCAGAAGTGGTTACTCAATTTCTAAGATCTGGCTAACCCATTTCTCAGTAAGCAATGTCGCTGAAATTTATGCTTTTGTAAAGATGAATGAACTTCTAACATAAAAAGGATCGGTGGCGTAATTGCTTTGACGTAAATTCGTAATTAAGTGGTCGTTGGTTCAAACCCCCTTTTTATACCACTGACATGGAAGACAAGCAATTTGCCTTAATTAGTCAAAAAGTACTACTAATGTATGGCCCCACGTTACGCGTAATCTTTAATTACGAAATAAAATTATTACAAAGGAATTTAGGTACATAAGAAGTAACCAGAGAAATATGCCTCCCTTCAAAACTTTTAAACTACTAATACCTCACCTGATGTAGATATGCTATTAGTACTTGGAGCGTTTTCCCGCTATCCGATCCGATATCGGTGTTGCCTCCGATATCCGACATCCGATAGCCGACAGGATGTAAAATGTATGAAATGTGTATCTGTCTTTCACATTGTCCGGCCCGACATCGGATATCGGAGCTGACACCGCTGTGTTCACCAGATTTCGGATATCAATGTCAATCAGTCACCACAACAGCAAAATAATAATAAAAAACAACAATCATGTCATAATATTTAATAGTAGAGATTCCTAAGGAGTCTGTGGTTGAGCTTATGGTTAGTTTTTTTTAGTCTATGCTATTGAGCAAATAGACGTATCCTAGACATTTTGAACAGACTTTATTTAATATATATATGAAAACAGCACATGGTGTCGGCTATCGGATATCGGGTATCGTCGTCCGACACCGATATTGCACCGGATAATGTGAAAACGGCCTTACTCTGCAATCTCAAATTTAATCACCAACTGTCAAATTCAGTAATATAACAACATTTAGTAATAACAAGTTTATCGAGAAACTAGACTGTGTTTTACCTATTTGCATTCAACTTACGAAAGTCTAGGAGTCCTTGAATGTTATAACATTGTACAGTTGCTCAAGTCGCTAGTAATTGAACTAAGGAAATAATAATGTTGATAGTATTTTGTGTTTTGTTTATGTTGGCGAACAGCATCTTGAAAGATAAACTTCACTTTAAATAACAATTAGTCGTATGAACGATCAATAAAAGTAATACAACAATTTTCTCTCTTCAATATCACACTAAGAAGTAAAAAATTTATTAATAGATTGTGTAAATTTTAGGTTATAGCGTAGAGTGATCATAATTCGTAAATCGAAATTTTGTGAACCCTAAGGCAAACATTAGCATTATCATAATAAACTATACCTACTATCCACAATCAATTATGACTCGCCGCCACAAATATATTTGATGCCCATCTTAACAGAGTATATATTTTTTCACAACTCCGTCAATATGGGTATCAAATGAAAGGACTTGACTAGTAGATCAATTTAATAAACTTGGCACTATTTATTTTCAACGTTTTGTAGAATGTTTTTGTGACGGGGGATTTTTACATTTTTAATTTAATTTTCTTTGTTTTAGAAATTTCTTTATAACTACCTATCATTCCTGTCAAAGTATTCGTTTTAGACGGAAACGAGAACAATGATAAGGATACGACAGACTAACTGACAAAAACATATCAGATTCAAGATATTTCACAATTTATGTCAAGTTTTAATCAGAATGCAATCAAACATTTTGGTAAACTGAGGCTTTTATTACCTATTTTATTATTTAAACGCCGTCATTCGACTGTCGTAGGATAGCCCGACATATCAGCACTTGAATCAAAATATTACTAGATATATCTAAGTTAAATGGCTAACAAATATAATTTATTTTTAACTTTTGAAAGTTATTTTTTTATGACGGGGGCTTTTCAAATTACACTTTCTTTTTTTTTTATACCACTTAGGCGGCAGACAAGCGCACGGCCCACTTGATGGAAAGTGGTTACCGGGGCCTATGAACGTGTGTAACACCAGAGGAGACACACTCGCGCTGCCGACCCTGTAAGCACAGAATTTCTGTGCCGTCAGTGTAGAGGACAAAGCAGGACAAGCCATTAGTCATCCCACTGACAGCACAAATTCTCCATTGAGCTCTGGCTACCCTACTCACCGCTGGGAACACAACACGAAGTTATTATAACCGAGGTATTCTGTAGGGCGGAGGTACTTACCCAGTCGGACTGCTCAATCGGGCGGATATACCGCCGTGTCCTACCTAAATTAATCTACTTGTGAAACTCTTTGATTTGATACACATTAAGGTAGTTGAGGTCACGGCCATTTTGGATTTGAAATTTGTCATAGTGTATGGTATTTTACTAGTCAAGCCTTTTCATTTGAAACCCATATTGAGGGATATGTGAAAAATCACGTACGCCGTCATTTTGTGGCGATGGCAAACTTGGACAGATTTTTTCAGAATCTAAATCGGTTCATCCGTTCAGGAACTACGATGCCCTGACAGTACATACATACACACACACACACACACTCACACACACGCACACACACTCACACACACACACACACACACACAGAGACAGACACGTCAAATTTATAACATCCCGTCGTTCTTGGGTGTTAATAAACATATCCAGAGATAATTATAGGTATTCTAGCCTCCTAAATGTCAAATATAATTTTTAATGTGCTAGTTTGTATAAGATATTTATTTGCATAATACATAAGTACTTATAATACCTGCACCCTTTAAGTATGCAAATGAAGCGAACAACTGAACAAAGACTTCAAATATAAATGCTCTAAATAGGCCGAAGACAATTATGAAATAATTGAGCTCTTTAGGCTATAGTCACACTTATGAGGGAATTTTTCATCTGTTTCAGAGGGAGTTGACACTAATATTAGATTTTAATGAAGAACTTAAATCGTATATTCAAAATTTATCTGCGTTTTGACACATCGTCATGTGGTGAATTATTATGTTTAAATAGTATATTTATCACAATATCGAATACAATAAAGCAGATAACGCTGAAGGGCTTTTTGTGTAAAAAAACCAAGTTAATCTATTTGACAAGAAGTGAGAGATGAATACTTACTTGTTTTTTTTAAAACTAGGTAGCACTAGACTAGTTTCTTTGTTGCGATTAATTAAAGAAACAAAGCAGTTTCATTGACATTTGTAATAAATAAAGGTTCTAGGACCGTCTATGTACCTGAGGGGCCCGGAGGACTCCTGCAGGAGACTCTACGCGGGTGTCGTGCGGTCCATGGCCCTGTACGGGTGTCCCGTGTGGGCGGACACTCTGAATGATCGGCACATGCCCCTGCTGCAGCGTCCGCAGCAGAAGTTGGCGTGCCGCATCATAAGGGGGTACCGCACGATATCCTTCAACGCGGCGAGTCTCCTCGCCGGATCGCCACCATGAATCCTGGAAGCGAGATCCCTTTCGGCGCTATACCGGTTCCGAAAGGCGGCGCGGGAGCGGGGTCACGATCCCGAGCCCGAAGAAATTCGGGCCGTGAGATCCCGGCTCCACAGGGAAATGGTGGCGGAATGGGAGCTACGACTTGGGCGACCAGGCGCAGGGCGCGCCGTAGTAGCGGCGGTAAGACCCATCATGGGGGAGTGGCTAGAGAGGCCACACGGCAGCCTCTCGTACCGTCTGACGCAGATGATCACCGAGCACGGATGCTTCGGCAAGTATCTGCGTCGGATGGAGAAAGAGCCAACGTCCGAGTGCCATCACTGCGACGCGAGCGAGGACTCAGGTCCGCACACGCTCACCGAGTGTCCGGCCTGGGAGACGCCGAGGCGGGAGCTTGTGGCGGCCCTAGGAGTGAGGGTTCTCACGCTCTCCACCTTGCTCGCGGCGATGGTCCGCTGCGCGGATGCGTGGGCGGCCGGCGCCTCCTTCTGCGAGCAAGTAATGCTCGTGAAGGAGGAGGCGGGGCGGGAGCGGCAGCGGGAGCGACGACGGATCGCAAGCCAAGCTGCCCGCGTACGAAGGCAACTCGGACGTCAGAGGTCGATGAACGACCTCCACCCCCCATGAGCGCCGGCCTGGGGGTGACAAGTGGAGCCGCCTGTCACCCTAGCAGAAGCAGGCCGCGGCGGCGGCGCGCCTGGCGCGCCTCCCCGTTTGCCGGGAACGAGTTAGGGACTCTGTAGTCCCCGCACACCCGAGAAGAGGGCCAGATCGTCAGAGATGGCCCTGGGTCGGCCGGGGTGCGAGGGATATGCCTGTCAACCTCACCTTCGGCAACCGAAGCGACCCGCAGGCGGCGTGCGTTTTAGTCGGATCGAGTCCGACATAACCTCTCCCTCCGGCTCCGGTGGGGAGGTATCCGTGGGGATTTTGCGAACGTAAAAAAAAAAAAACAAAAAAAAAAGGGCCGTCTATGTAAAACTATCTTGACACAAAGTGAGTTTAGCTTAATTAGCTTTTTTTTATATAGAACACGTCAATTAGGCTTCGCCTTGCCTGATGGTAAACTGAAGGCAAAGTCTCAGAAAAGAAGGCCACCATTACTTACACATACCATGTGGCAATGGTGACACTCAGCTTGACGGCCTCATCATATGCTTTTTCACGCCCCGCTTAAAGGACCCGGGACTGTAGGAAGAAGGAAACACGTGAGCTGGTAATGAATTCCAGGCCTTAATGGTGCGACAGAGGAAAGAGTCACCGAACCGCTTGGTTCTTGATCGGATGTTCTGCACCGTGTGCGGGTGACATCTAAGACCTGCACGTGTTGTCCTGTGTAGAGAGGGTGGGAACTAATATTTTTAAATTCTGTGTTATGGGTTCAATAGAAAGCTTATAATTAAACATATGGCAAGTGAACCTAAGAACAAAGGTCAAGATGATACCCTAGCCAGAAACAATATTAGCCTTACAAAAGTATGGTGTGCGATTTCACGGCCACGAGAAATACCTTTCATCTCTCCACTTAAAGAACTCAAAATTTAGGAGAACACCTCTTACAATTTATGGATACCTTTTTTTTTTTACGTGCGCAAAATCCCCACGGGTACCTCCCCACCGGAGCTGGTGGAGGAGGTTATGTTGGACTCGAACCGACTAAAACGCACGCCGCCTGTGGGTCGTTTTGGTTGCCGAAGGTGAGGTTGACAGGCATATCCCTCGCACCCCGGCCGACCCAGGGCCATCTCTCACGATCTGGCCCTCTTCTCGGGTGTGGGGACTACAGAGTCCCCAACTCGACCCCGGAAACGGGGAGGCGCGCCAGGCGCGCCACCGCCGCGGCCTGCTTCTGCCAGGGTGACAGGCGGCTCCACCTGTCACCCCCAGGCCGGCGCTCATGGGGGGCGGAGGTCGTTCATCGACCTCCGATTTATGGATACCTAACACTTACAGTAAACTTTTGTACAAAAATTAATTAGGTTGCATTACTTCTTAATTTCATACAATTTGCTCATAACTTACCATTTTTAACGTTAGGAACTTAGTGAACTCAATTCCACCCAATGTTTTTTTTTCTGCTCAAACAAATAACTATGTCTAGATATAGTAGACATCAGTAAACATGTTTGTTAATAGACCAATAAAACGTTCGTACGATGGGAAAGAGAAAGGTAGGTAAAGTTTCATTTCAACTAACTATGTGAAACGGAAACCCTGCTAAGCTCACTCATGTTGAGAAAATCAAAAACAATTACTTCCCATAATATATTAAACTATATTTTTGGCAACCCTGAATTTCTTTGTTAAGATCTAATTACAATACCCAAAATCAGACCAAAAGCTTTCCCATTTACAATTTCATTAAATTCCAAGCTGACACATTTAAAAATAAAGTAAAAATAAATATCTTATAAAATACGGGACTCGAAAGCCTGGAGCAATTGTTACCTCGTGGCCAGCCAAGCTGACTTCAACGCTGGGGTATTGTGTCCCAAGCCTAAGAGTCGCAAACGGAATTCTAATTGAGAAACGAAACCCGCTGAACGCTACGGCATCACAATTAGAACCATTTGAAGCAGAAGGGTTATGTCTATATTAAACTTTATGCATTATTCATTGCGTATTGGGTTTCAGTGTCGCCCTACCGATTAAGATATATTCAAATAGAGCTAATGTGAGCCTGAGATTGGCAGCAGTAACTTCTAACTGAGAGTGATAACTTAGTTGAATAAATTATTATGTGCCTACATATCAGCAAAGTTAGATTGATTTACAGTATTATTCCTGTTTGAATTTTCGTTAATACGTGTTTCGTTCCGTTTTCTGATCAAGTAAATAAGTGTGTTCTTGCATTTTCTTATCTGAAAATTCTCGGCAGCAACACAGCGTTAAATTGCGGAGTTGGCACAATGATATGGGCAGACATATATTATGTTTATGGAGCTGACCCCCTAAATTAACGAAATTTTATTTAAATTTTTCTTATACAACTTCGGTGGCAGACAAAGCATGCGGCTCACCTGATGGAAAATTATTACTGTGGCCTATGGACGCTACACACCAGGGGCGCTTCACTCGTGCTGGGTTTCAGTATACTCTTGCTTACCACTTCGCTTATATGGATTTAGTATAATAAATATTCATAATTAAGATGGACACTTGACCTGAAAAAGGTGGTATGGATAGATTGGATAGATCTAGTGCTGTAGCGTGCATAAGATAAGGCCTGTGTCCAGCAGTGGACTGCAATTAGGTTTGTTGATCGATTGATGTTTCTTCACAGGTATGGTCTATTTGTATCTATTATAACTAAACTGAGCGGTATATATTGGTATTATTATTTTTGTACAACATAGGTGGCAGACAAGCGCACGGCCCACCTGATGGAAAGTGGTTACCGTGGCCTATTGACGTGTGTAACACCAGAGGAGCCACACTCGCGCTGCTGACCCTGTACGCACAGAGTTTCTGAGTCGTCAGTACAAAGCAGGACAAGCCATTAGTCATCCCACTAACAGCACAAATTCTCCAGTAAGCTCTGGCTACCCTACTCACCGCTGGGAACACAACACGAAGTTATTATAACCACGATATTCTGTAGGGCGGAGGTACTTACCCAGTCGGACTGCTCAATTGGGCGGAAATACCGCCGAGTCCTACCTCCTATAACACCATGTTACCGTGGCCTTTGAACATATGCAACACCAGGGTAGTCCCACTCAGTAAAAACGAAAATACCGATTGATTTTTATAAATGTATATCCACGGAACGTGGTCACTTATCCGTCTCACAGATCATCAATGAACACGACCGATGTGAGTTGATCGGAACGTGTCGGTCGAGACCCATTGACCGGGCGATTACTTGATTTATTCGTTTACTTCCCGCTTTTGGATTTCCGTTCTTATTATGACATCCGAATCAGAAAATACCTTTAATTTCTGATTCGCAGTAAGTTTAGTTTAGCTTGCATAGTAATTGTTTTTACTTATAAAAACCATGACAATTTAAGTTAAAAACTGTTTTATTTTATTTTTCATATGAATATGTATATCGGTGGAAGTACTCAAGAGTAATATAACTTAGAAAAGAATAAATAATGACTAATTATGTAATGATATTTGTAACCCAAAATACCGTTACTATCAGGAAATCACGCACCCAGTAATGACCCGTTTAGATAAATCCAAAAGTTGGTCGTGTCGTGAGCCTCGGTTGTGGCAGATAAGTCAGCCTAATTACGCCATTATTATTGCTAGGTTGTATGCTAATGACTTGTCGACAGTTCATGATCTTGGTTCAGTATTATACTATACTATGTTGTTATTTCATTTATCATTATATTTTATAATACAGCTCAGTCTAAGGACAATGTAAATAATACAAACCAACCCCGAACTAACTTATAAGCCGCTCTAGATAAGTGGCAATGAATTGATTGGTGTATTGTTGAAAAGAATGACAAATGTATGGGATTTGAGGTATAATATGATTATTTGAACTTCTCTCATATCATTCTTTCTTTTTGTTTTTTTTTTAATACACCTTGTTTCTAGTTTATTTGCTAACTACACTAAATCTTTTGCTTTATTACACTACTGTCCATCCCAAGGTTGCCTGGCAGAAATCGCTTCCAGCAATAAGGCCGCCCATTGTACATCAAACTGTATGCTTGCTAACTACAAGTTTTTCTGTAATCTATTGGTGTACAATAAAGAATTATCTATCTATCTATCTATGACAGTCGTCAACGTTTGTCATAAATGTCAAATCCCATACATTTATCATTATATTTTACAATAAGTACATCGGTCTACGAATTGAAACCTGTCCGAGGGGCTGAAAAGTATTTGGATTAAATTATTAAAATACTAACATCATTCGATGGCCAACTACAAAAACTAGAATATGGAGCCAACAACTAGAAAGCTAAAAAAACTCTCAACAAGAACTTAAGATAGTTCTAAATATCGAAAAAGTTGACATAATATCTGGTATCAAAAACTTACTTCACCCGACAAAAAGGAAGCATTTTTTCCGTTTTGTGACACTAGTGACACATCCAGTGGCATAAACCGGCATATATCAATAAAATACACTGCTAACAGGTATATTTTGAAATAACGAAAAGTATTTCAGCTATAGCAGTGTATACTCTGAGACTTTGTGTTTGAATGCTATACATACATTGCTCCTTGAAAGTCTAAGAGTGTACACATCGTAAAGTCGTGATAAGGAATGTCGAACACAGGCAGTACCTTCCTAGTCAAGTATTTTTTACGGGACGTGCAATGGAGGGAACTTATCTGCGAACGTTCGAAGCATCACAAATACATGCCTTGAAGTTGGAATTAGCTTGCAGCTTAAAAGGAGATACTTGATATACAATAATGTTAACGCGATCATGGTATAGGTGCCTACATATATATACCTTTGATTTGCCTGGCGTTTCGACCAGGTTACACCGGCCGTGGTCACAGGCTGACTGGCTCAGTGATCAGTATCAGAATAAACGGGATATTTACCATGTTTCATTGTTTTGAGTTTCCGATATTTCGGCGCTGTTGCAAGCACCTTGATCACGGAGGAACTGGAGTAGTGGCGGTGAACAGAGAAAAAGTTTTTTCCTAGGAGTAATTATATCGATCTACCCTCTTTCGAGTTCTTTTACTACGCGTATCTGCACTACTATTGGTTTCACTCTCACTACAAACTCGAACCCGATCTCGATCACGTTCACGACATACGATGCTCACTGTATCCACTCGCAATTTTGTTTTAGCTTAGTGAGAGTGTTATTTTTAGATATTATTGTTATTCATTATTAGATAATTGATTACACTTTTATGAAAAGAGATTTTAGGGTCGGAAGCGCGAATGTAACGCCACTGGTGTTGCATATGTCCATAGGTCACGGTAACCGCTTCCCATCAGGTGGGCCGTGTGCTTGTCTGCTATGTAAATGGTATAAAAAAGAGACAAGTATAACTTCCAGGTAAGTACCGTGGTCTATAAACGCGGCTACGTTCGCTTGGATGTCGGCTATTGGGACTTTTGGTCATATCTCGGGTTCTACTCAACCAATTATGACCAAACAAACGTAATATTTTAAATCTGTTAGACTAATAAATCTGTATCATTATTCGTTCAGTTGTTTCAAGTCCATGGCGAACAAACAGATATTTTTTTAAAGTTGGAATTTAATATATTTCAATTCTTTTTTTTTTTTTTTTACGTGCGCAAAATTCCCACGGATACCTCCCCACCGGAGCCGGTGGAGGAGGTTATGTCGGACTCGAACCGACTAAAACGCCGCCTGTGGGTCGCTTTTGTTGCCGAAGGTGAGGTTGACAGGCATATCCCTCACCACATTGTATGTAATTGTATAACATGTATCATTCGCATCATTGGGAATCCCGAGATCACGAACACCCTAGAACCTTTACAGCTGCGTAGAGATGTTGCGTCCATGGCTGTATTTTACCGTCTGTACCATGGGGAGTGTTCTGATGAGCTCTTCCAATTAGTCCCACCCTCCCCTTTCCTACACAGGACAACGCGTGCAGGTCTTAGATGTCATCCGCACACGGTGCAAAACATCCGATCAAGAACCAAGCGGTTCGGAGACTCTTTCCTCTGTCGCACCATTAAGGCCTGGAATTCATTACCAGCTCACGTGTTTCCTTCTTCCTACAGTCCCGGGTCCTTTAAGCGGGGCGTGAAAAAGCATATGATAAGGCCGTCAAGCTGAGTGTCACCATTGTCACACGGTATGTGTAAGTAATGGTGACCCTCTTTTCTGGGATTTTGCCTTCAGCTTACCATCAGGCAAGGCGAAGTCCAATTGACGTGTCCTATATAAAAAAAAAAAAAAAAAAAAAAAACACAACTAAATTATAATTTTATAACAATACTTGCTGATACCCGTGGCTCTCATGAAACTGGTTGCAACCCGAAACACCTTGAAAATGATGCCCATTTTGATTTTATTAAAAAATTCGAGTCCGCCATCTTTGATCGCTAAATTAATATCATGTTCGTAATCAGCAATACGGAAAACCTCGAAAACGATACCCATATTGATTATTTGAAAACATTGAGTTCGCCATCTTTGATCGCTAAATTAATAGCATATTCGTAATTAGCAACCTAAGCTGAAGTGTAAATTGTATGGCTAGTTGGTACGCCCCACCCCCCACCATTCTGCCTACCCCGTATCTCTGTCTTGACGACTTAATCGTCGATAGAATGTATGAAGTATGAGTCGTTAGACTGTGAATCTGTTGTTCCCATACCATGTAAATGTATTCTTTCTTTATATTGCTGCCAATCTGTACCCGTTCAGTGTTCGTGGATGGCATTTCACTTCTACATTTTATTTCGCAATATGCTGTCTCAAAAACGATAAATATAGATATTACACGGAATGTATAATTATAAGTCAATAATTCAATTACAAACAATACGTTTCTAAAGTTCAATAGAAACATATTTATGAAATGTATTTAACGTTTAATTAAAACGCTTATAACATCAAATACAAGCAAATAATCAACTCTTGAGATAGCTCCTGAAAACCCTCAGGAGGGTGATATATGAAATTGACTCTTATTCGGTAATCCAGGTACAAAACTAAATTAGGTTTCTCAAAAAGAAATTTTTGAGTAGAACCGCATATCGGAAGTATTCTCATTGTAAATGTTTGCAATTATCTGAGGGTACTCTGCAAGCATCTCTATTTGTACGTACAGTTCCATGAATGTGAATTTGAAGCCCATTTACAGCCGCAGTGCTTGCAGTTGGTTTTGTGCAGCTATTTGAATGTCGACTTAGTGTCTGATATTTAGAACACAGTTTGAATATGCAGACTAACTAAACTTCAACTTTCTGATATCCTATATTTTATCTCTAGTATATATACTACTTGTCACATTAAATTATACTATTGTAATATCAATTTCTTAAAGATCAAGTTAATAGCGACTTTTTTATAAAGTTTGCAATATAATATATCCTATTCAATAACTGTTTTCTGTAGTGTGTAGGTATTTTTGACGTAAACAGAAATGCTACTTCTTGGTGTGTAAAGCTGAAATAAAGTAAAATAATTTTCAGCTTAACCAAGAACACAGAAGTGATATTGCTCATATGGCTCCCCAGTGCCAGCTGCCGTTGACCCAATTAAGTTGTCGCTTCCAACTTGTGTCATTAGAAAGCGTTATTTACGTTTGATTCTCTTGCATACAAATAGTGTTGCAGTCCCAGTTTTATTTTGTATTAAATAATGCATATATTATATATACGTATTATACCTATGCTTAGGGTGCAAATTTTTCAAGTTTAAATTTGAGATACATTTTACTAAACTAAATTAAACTTATATGAGCAATCTTCACATTAGAGAGAGGAGGTTGCTCATATGGAGCAACCTGCTCCTTTGTCTAATTTGAATTAATGTGTAACAACACCCTACACTTTGTAAAACTAAAGATAATAGAGCTAAGCTACTGGTGAATGGACAAATGTACAACCCGAAACTAGTAGGTTACTAGTAGGTACCTACGAATGCCTACGATACTTTGTACACTATAATATAAAATAAAATGTGCCTTAGAATAATATCCTAGAAGACTTTCAATAATATATTCTAGTGCACACCTACATATATTGATGATAAGGTACGTACCTAAGTTGTCCCTTACGTGATAAGTTATTTAAAAATGCATAAAAGATTTCCTATTCGCATTCCTCGGTACATAAAAGTAGTCTACAAAGGTTTCTTTTTTACTAAAAAATTTAAAAAGGTTTCCTTTTTAACAGAACCTACAAAGATAAAGTAAAATATTGGTACTAATTAAATAATTATAAGATCAAATTATTAATTCAACCAAAAAGTAACCTTTGACCTTAATATAAAGCTGATATCAGACAGTTCACTTTCTATTTAATGTCGTCTTTCATTTTTCAGCTATCACTCAAAGTAACAAAAGGAATCCATTGATGCCGATTGATTTCACTAATGCAAAGATCTAACAACATTATTTTGATGGGTTCACTTTTGGCATCTAGTGTCCTTCACTTCAATTGAAAGAGAAGGTCTGAACACTGATTGAACATTTTCGGATTTGTCACTTTGTCTCGAGTGCAGACATGCAGACTATGGATGTTATATGTAACTTTGTTTTTTTTCTGTGTAGCGTTTAAACTAATTTCACGACAACGCACGACTTCCGTCACACGATTTTTTCGTGACGTAGCCCAAAATGCCAAGGATGATGATGAGCGCCCGCAACAAGTCTCGTCCTACGCCGCGGACGACCTCAACGGGCTTAAGCATTTACAAAATTGTAAAGAAAGATACCTGAAAGTAATTATCTAGCATAAAGTATATCCACCAATGCACTGAACTGCGTAGTGCGGAATTAATTTAATAACTTCTGCAAAGAACAAAGGGTTGAAAACATATCAAAACATAGGGGATATTTTAACCACCCTAATATTCTAACAAAAGTATGTGGAAGTCAGTTAAATTTTACAAAGCTATAGAAAATAAATCACAAACGAGAACAAACAAAACAACTTACCCAAGTGACAGACAAAATACACCAACGCCGTCAGCCGCATCGTGGATGTCTTCTTACATCATTAGCAGGACTTACATCAAGTCACTTGTCATTCGTAAAAGTCACTTCCATGTATCATTAGCAATAGTTCACTGCCCACAGTGCGATATTAATCACACAATAAACCTGAAACAAGAAAAATGACATTAATATTTTATTACGCACCGTGAGCCAGCCAGTACTGTAAGGCCCGTATTCTAAAATAACACTCAGTAGAATCTCAATTTATCTGAGGACAGATTATATAGACAAATTGACAGATTGTGTGTACAATCTATCCCCAGATAAATTGAGATTCAGGACGGAGTACCTTTCTAGAATACGGGCCTAAGGCCGCGTCATTTTGAATACAATCTGTACTCAGATATAGTGTTATCAATCGAGATTTCAAACTGAGTATTGCTCTGGAATACGGACCTTAGTGTTTATATATCAAAAATTTCTGTATAATACTAAACTTGCTGGGTGGAATCAAAAATCTCCACGAATCAATCTAATAAATTGCATATTACTCATCAAATATGTACGCTATATTGAATTATTAAAATTTCAAATTCTTTATTTCTCAAAATAGTGCAATGTAATTACAACTTTTTGACGTCAAATTCTGCCGCTTTCTAGGATGTCAAATTCTGCTTAGTTTTAAGCCGAATTTTACCGCTTTCTAGGCGCTAATGGAAAAGGAACGGTGCAACCAACTCCACTACGGCATTTTCGAGACGTCAGCTTATAAATAGTTATTTCTTAAGACTAGATATAACGAATGTACATTTTTTTCTTGTGTCAAGATAATGAAAGGTATATAAAACCTTCTAATAAAAATGTAACCTCAGTTAAACGTTAAAGTAATCGAAAAAAACAAAAATACGGTAAAAAAGGTCGCGTGACTACGGCAATATTATGCTGTAGTTCTAGTATTTTAGAAGGGGCCTGCACTATGCTCAAGCCAGATATTTTTTTCTTCAAGGTACTCATCTGTCCTATAGTATGATTTTTAACAATAAGTGGCCTTACCAAAGGTTTTAAATTAGTTGTCAAGCACACCAAGGACTGATTCTGGCAATTTATTATAAAAGTCACTAACCTTCCCCTTTAAAAGAATCACTAACTTTGCTAAGCCGATAGCATGAAATAGAGCAGGTTATTTTTATTGCGCAGGTTTCTGTCCGTAATGTCACTTACAGTATGTAATGTAAAAATGTACAATATACATGGAGAAGTTACAGTTAAAATATTATTATTATGGAATCACTTGCATACCAACTTGAGCCACAATAAATCAAGCGGAAAGTCTGTACTTATGTAATGCATAACAATAGTAGCACACGTATGTAAAGCTTGTAGTTCCGAAAATAAAATACCTGTAACCTAACAGATAATTATTTTTCTGAGCCTTTATTAAAAATTAATTTAGATTAATGGGTTTAGAACTAAATAACAATAAAATTGGGAGATTTTTTTTAAACGACGAGAAATTTCGGTTCGAAAAAATTATATTATTTCTAAATTTAATTCAATAAGCTCCTACCATCAAAATTATAGAAAAAACTGTTTACGCTTCCTCAGGTCCCCACTCCTAAAAGATGCCTACACCTAAAAGAAAAAATCTAAATTTTAGTGACATTTCGAATCACCTACTCAAAACTAATATCCACACAGCTTTCACTATTGTTTGGTATTGCCTATTCGTTCCAAAATTCACCCATGCCCTCTAATCAATACCATTTTGGAAACATTTAACAGTTTTGAAAAATATATATAGAAAATATCCATACCAAAATTTTAAATGTGGCCTTGGATGACCCAGCTTCACTACAAGCGACTCTGCTGATTCGCTTGGGTGGACTTGATATTCGCAAAAATTCAGATGTCAGCTTACCAGCGTTTCTATGTTCATTTTACAGTACGGAAGAGTTAACTAGGAAAGTCCTTGCACCTACACTAGTTAATTCTGAAATATTGTGAAAGGCTGATGCAGTGAACGTTTGGAAAATTGCATGTCCAAACATCGATTTTTCTAGCAACCTTTTCTCACAGTGTCAGTGGGACAGGTCGCTCAGCAGCTTTGTTAGAAAATAAAACTAAATATATGTTCCAATGCTGCTGAGCGTGCCCATTTACTGGTGGTTGGAATGTGTGAATCGGGTTTTTGGCTACAGGTTCTTCCTTTGTCTAACCTAGGGGCTATGTTAGATGACACTAACTTGCGCATCGCAACTTGCCTTCGTTTAGGTGCACCGTGTGTTTCTCGGCATCAATGCCGTTGTGGAGAAGCCGTTGAAACACCATGGCCTGTTGTGCTGCAGGAGCTCTGGGTGAATTACACGGCACACCAGCATCAACGGTATAATCCACAGTGCTCTTGTCACTGCCAGTTTGCCAGATGTACTTGAACCAAACCACGATGGAAAGAGACGTAATGGCATGTCGTTAATGCCACGGAAAATGGGTAATGCCATGCAATGTGGGACTTAACATTCATTGATACCATTGCTACCTGGCACGGCTGGTTGTGCTGGTGCTGCTACTGCTTCTGTAGAGGCTCTTAAGCATCGCAAATACTCCAATCTCATCGGAGATTATGAATTTATGTCATTTGGAGCTGAACCTTTGGTGTCATGGTGTCCAAGCACCCACGGGAGATTGCTTGATTGATTCTCTTCAGGGAGATTGCGAAACGTATGGTCGGTCGACACTTCTTGTGACCAGTAAGTTGGCCGCTTTAAGTCAGAGAATAAGTTGCAATACAATGTAGTAATGCCAGTCCTCTGGGAACACTATGCGGAGAAAATCCACAACGCATTTTAATTATTTTTTTAGCTATAACTTGTATAATAGTTCTTTTAGTTTTATTTAAATGGAAATTAAATAAATTGTTTACAATTAAAAAAAGTCTTCAGTCAAACTGAAACTTTCTTCCATTTTTTTAATTTTGTCAAAATGAACTGACTACACCGGAGGGAAAATGAAAAATCTATAATTTTTATCTATGTTGCTTTCCATACGAATTTGGAAGAAAATACATCAATAATTTTGATTTCCATAAAAGTAAAGCTGCCGGCAAAAAATGACCTGTATGGGTATACTTTGCGGAATCTCTTTTCGTGTATGTTTTTCCTCATTGTATTTATTGCTTCTTTCATGTTGTTACCACACATGTCCGCGGGCTACACATGACAGAACACAAAGTACATTATACTTTAATAATAAATCATATGAAGACATAAATATTATTAAGACGGAACAAATGTTATTTAAATTTAAAATATGTGATTATTTTTATTTTTTCCATACTGTGGTACTACCAATGGAGAGCTTCTTGCCATATCCAACGGTGGACCAAGTAGACTATTTGATTAAATATATTAACTGGGTGTTTCTGTAGTTAAAATAAATTATTTAACTGAGCTTATTAAATTAGGAATGGTAAAAGAGCGGTAAAAGTTGCATCGGTTCTTATTTTATAGTTTTTATTTATTTTTAATCATCCACCCGAACTCTAACAGTTAATTACGCACCCCCAGTGGAAAATAGGCATAAGTGATTTTATTTTGATTCATCGATTTTATCAAATTTGAAAGGTATGTTTAAAGATACATATGCTAAATTTTTTCCATATTTTTCTTGTTAAATTTGACGAGTTAAAACAAAAAATTCGTTTTGAGAATTTTTGTTCCATTACATTTTTTCTTACGGATTAGTAGATTATGTGATATAACGCAAAGAATAAATTGAGAAATATGACGTATTACTTATTATTACGTTTATCCCTAATATTTTATGTAGAAAATTAATAGTAACAATTATTATGATTTAATTGCGTTTGTTTTTTTACATCGCTAGTCTTGTATACACGATTATCTTTTTATTCGTTATAATAACTAGCTGAGGAAATTATCTTAAATGCGCTTACTTAGCCAAAAAGATAAACTTAGAAAATAATAACAGCTGTATGACTGTTTACTTTTTATGAACTTAAAATAAATCAGAATAAGAATAACTAACGCTTTCTTCCACTCAAACCTTTTCTATACGTCGAAACATAAGACTACATACTGCGGCGTGGCTGTAAAATAAGAACGATTACTTCTTTCTTTCACTAGAATATTTTCATTTCACCGAGACGTAAGATTAGATACTGCGGCGCGGGAGTAGACAGCGGGAACATAAGTGTGAATACATCAATAGAGGGGACAGGGCGGGTGAGTATCCACGAGCTTGACAGTCAGTGCCCGTATCTAGGTCAAGGTAATAGCTGCGTTAACGCATTTGCGTAAACAAAACAACAACAATTGAGTGGATTTTCTTCTTGTTTTAAAGTAAAGTGACCTGAAAATGTATAACCGGACGTAGCACAGCAGGGCGAGAAGAATTTTGTCCACCATGTCATGTTACTTAGATTTGTATTGAGAAATAATAATATTTTGTTTTAAATCCTTCATTACCAAACATTCTAGGCTAGGAATTCTTAGAACGAATATAACGTAGAAGAAAAACAGGAAATTTTTGATCTCATTATTGTTTAAAGAAGACATTTTATTTGTATTTTTATTCGTTGATTATTTTAATACCAAAAGGTACTGGCAATGTGTGAAGAAGTACCTTGATTTGTTATTAATTTTTGCTTTTAACAAATTATCTACTGATTATTTAAGAATTTATAAAAAAAACAATAGTGGTAGTAATTTTTATTTTATTTTGTTTTTATACCACGTAGTTGGTAGACAAGCACACGGCCCACCTGATGGGAAGCGGTTACCGTGACCTATGGATGTACACACTCGCGCTGCCGACCATGAAAAAACCTTCTTAGGCCCCTCTTGAAGAACTCCATATTGTAGGCGCTTGGGAAAACCGCAGCAGGGAGGTCATTCCACAGCTTGAGTGTGCGTGGGATGAAGTTTCTTTCATACCGCACAGTGCGTACCGTCTCGAGTCGCAATGTGTGAGGATGGATTCCCTGCCTATGGCGAGAAGTGCGATAATAGAATGTAGCTACGGGCATCATGTCAAACAATTCATCTGAGCACAAACCATTGTATAGGCGGTAGAACACACACAGTGAGGCAAAATCCCTCATAAGACTAAGAGGTTCCACACTACCTGTGAGTATGGGATTGTCAACCAGCCTCAATGCCCGTCTTTGCACTGAGTCGAAGGGGTCAAGCTGGTATGCAGGTGCTCCTGCAAAAAGGTGACAGCAGTACTCCATGTGAGACCGGACCTGTGCTTTATAAAGAAGGAGTTGCTGCCCCGCAGCGAAGTACTGCTTCGCCCTGTTGAGCATTCCGAGATTTCTTGATGCCAACTTAACCTTGTCCTGCAAATGACTAAGGTATTGGACGTCGCTGGAGATATCGACACCAAGGATACTCGAGGAGATGGTATGCGGTGTGCCCAGGAATTGCGGCGCTACAATGAATGTGGTTTTCTTAGCGGTGAATACATATACTTGTGTCTTAGTGGGGTTGAATTGGACTAGGTTAAGTCGTCCCCAATCGGATACTCCAGAGACAGTAGTCTCGATTTCAGACACAAGAAGTTGTTCGCGACTCTTCTCCACCTCGGACTGAGGGACATTTGCACGGCCCGTGTAATACATGTCTCCGGTACTGTCGTCCGCATAACAATGAATGGAGCCATCAGACAGCATGTCATTGATATGCAGCAGAAACAGCGTTGGAGACAACACGGAGCCTTGTGGGACACTAGCGTTTATGTTCATGCGGTCCGAGCAGCTGCCGTCGACGACGGCTTGGATGCTTCTGTGGGACAAAAAGCTGGAGATCCATTCGCACAGTCCCTTGGGGAGTCCATAATATGGCAACTTCGCAAGAAGACCTTTGTGCCAGACCCAATCGAAGGCCTTCGCTATATCGAGACTGACCGCTAGTGCCTCACCCGTTGCGTGATTTTAACTTCAGTCATGGAAGCACCACAGCCGGGGATTATGTGTGATTCGGCGTTCCCGTCGTTCATAGTCGAGTTTGAAGCAAAGAGATTACCCAACAGATGGTATACGCCATGGGCCAGACTACCATCGGATTTTTGCAGCGGTGGAAGGCAAGACTGGCAGAAGTTTCCCTCGGCAGCTTTGGCGAGCTACCAAAATGCACGACTGCCAGATGGGTAGCGCGCAAGCCGCTCGCCAATTCTGCCGATGAACTCAAACTTAGCCCTGGCCGTAGCTTTTTTACTAGACCTCGAGGCGGCATTCAACTTTCGCTTCACTTCAGCGACATTTGGATCTTTATGGCAAGAGCCGTGGTCCAAGCCCTCTATGCCGATTGCTTGTGGTCTCTTGCTTCTCTGCAGGGCCTATAAAACCAAGAGTGTTTGCTCTCTCCTGTTGCGATCCAGCGGTTCGGAATATAGCATTCCATACCCGCTAGGATCGCATCAGCTACTGCTGTTGCACAGGAGCTGGGATCATTTGAAGTGAAGCAAAGCCGCCTCCACGGGTACGACGCGAAGAATTCTCACAGTCCCTTCCAGTCTGCCGATTTGTAGTGCCAGATATGCCGCCATTGAGGTGGCCGCGGTGGTTCAGGCCGCGTGAGAGTCACTTGCGCCTGAACGAGGCTGTAGTCCGAAGTACCAAGTGGTGCTTCCACAGTTACTGAGTGTTCGTCCAGGCGCGAAGTCAGCAGGAGGTCCAGTATAGGGCTTCTGTGGGTCTCTATTTCTGGTGTTCTAGTAATAGAATACACCAGTTGAGATAATCCGTAGGTCAGTGCAAAGTCATGAGCAGCCCTTCCTGCAAAATCAGTTCTAGGACACCCCAGTCACTACCTGGTGAGCGTTGAAGTTCCCCAAGAATACTAGCTCCGCGGTAGGGTATTGCTCAATTACCTTGTCCGCAGACCGCTGCAGATGCTCAAACAATTGAGCTGTACCCAGGTCACCGCTATGAGACCTGTAGAGGCACGCAAAGATACGGGTGTGGCCACCGTGATCCGTACATACCCAAAGAGTTGACAGGCCCCTGGCGGCAGCAAATATCATCCCGGACGTACAAGCATAGAGTTTGTACCCGGGGTACATTAAGTAGGCTGTATCGGCCGGGCATGATATTTGCGTCTCCGTCAGAAAAAACAAGGTGGGCTGCGCGGTCTCTAAATGTAAATAAACCGCGTTGAGGTTGGTGTGTAGGCCCCTGATGTTACAGAAATCCACATGTACTGTGGACGATGGTGCCGCTGTGGTAACGTTCATCTTATTTTTTTTTTTTTTCATGACCTATGCGAGGGGTGGGGGGGGAGGACGTATAGAGAGTTTCTGTGCTCCCAGTGCAGAAGACAAAGATAGGCTTCGTACCAACATAGACAAGCTGGGGTTGTATGACTGGCTGGCGTGGCGGGCGGAATGGCCCCCAGTCTCCTCCCAAATACTGTAGCCGAATCCACTCCGGTTTCCTCCTCCGATACGACTACAGCATGGGCACTTTATACAGGCTGCTGGTTCAGCCTCCTGAAGCGGTAAGTAATCCCCAGGTTCGATAACCTGCGGGCGGCCAGCGGATAACCGTTTCACCGGGTCTCCCTGACCGCCGCGCTAACATTTCACGCCCCTACAAGTCAGTGGTGTCAATTTAAGCCTACGGTCTTTTCACTGACAGCACAAAACCTCTCCAGTGAGCTTTGGCTACCCTACTCTATTCTGTAGGGCGGAGGTACTTCCCAGACGGACTGCTCAATTTGAGACGGGAGATACCGTCGTGTCCTCTATATTTCTGAATATTATTGTACAATTTTATTGTTGATAGTACGAACTTTAATTGTTACCAAACTGTAAGTAGTATTTTGCTTGAAATAAAAAATAGTGAATAAAAAAGAAGCATTTGCTTTTTTTCCCTGTAGTCATAAATAATAACTCTAAGTAATATGTGTTAATATGCAGCTAACTTTTCTATAACATTTAATGGAATAAGTAATTATTATTGTTTACTTAAGTTATCTTAACAAGCCCCTAATTTGAAAAAAGGGGTAAATATTGCTTGTGCATTCCAAACATAATTTTTATAAAGGAAATAATGCAGTAATCTTACTTATACTACCATAAATGTTCATATTCACTAATTCATTACTGCTTTAATATAACATACTTTTGAAATATATTTTACTTTTCTGGCAAAGTCTGGCATAAATTTTGATACTCAGAATCCTTTATTTTATTGTATTCTGAAAAATAGCATAATAATTTATTTTTACAATTCCTAATAAACTATAAACATTAGCACTAACTTAAATACAACACGAAGTGCAATATTTTTTTCTCTTTTTTTTGATATAAGACTAATTCTTCTACGTTTGGAAATAAAGTAAATATGCCCATAAATTCAGTTTTTTCACCATACTGAAAAATCAGCATTTTCGTCTTATGCCTTTTTTCCCCTGAGGGTACGATTATTTGACCAATGAATATTATGACGTCACAATAATTTATTATATACCTTATAGTTTCCTTATTAGCTTACTTATAAAATGTATACAAAACTATACTAACTATGAGATTTAAAAATACATTATTTTGTATTAATTCATAATTGAATAAATAATTGTAAAGTATTTACATTCCATGTAAGTAATTCTTGGTTAAAATAATACATGGAAATTGTTTTGCGTAGTAAAGAATCTCAAAGAATATTAATTGAGTCAATATTTACAATGTGGCATTATCTTTTAATTTCTCAGTCACAATCGAGAATAAAAACGTCAGACCACTAGTTTGAATAAGAAAGGGAGCACGAGCAAACAGCCTTCAATACGAAAACAAATAACAATTACGGGAGTGTGCAAATATCACTCGAGTTATTATAACAACAAATAAATAAATAAATATAAATAATAATAGGAAGAGTAAGAAATTCTGCAGAGAGAAAACTTGTAAGTTCTTTTATTCATACTTAAACAAAACTTTAGCTAACTTATTTCCATTTGCTTACTAAGGCGACAGAAGAAAAGTTACGGACTGACAATTACATTCATCTTAGTTAGTGCTGACTGCAAAACTAGACGATAGTCGGTTATCGTTTAGTAGCTCAGATTAAAAACACCTATATTATATCAAATTATGTACACATAGAAACGACGAAAAGGGCCGTGACTGTATGTGTTCGCAATTTTTACCAAGTATTTGGAACTGAACTGAAATACTGTAGAAAACACATTTTTAGGAGATATGCCACAAAATAACAATTTAAACGTATTTCTATGTACAAGAGGAACTACTGAAATTATTTGACTTAGGGTATTCACGTTGAAGACGAAATTACTCAACACTTTATAGACAAGGTTGGTCAATAGCATCAACAGTCATATAAAAACACTTGTGTGACTGAGAATCATGACCCTCTGGAGGAAATTGAGTAGGATATAACGATAAAGCCAAAAGTTTGAGGACTTACCTGCTGCCATAAAACTCTGTGTAACTTTATTGCAGACAATAAAATAAAAAAGATGACACGAAAAATAACTCCCTTATTCATCCATTAATGTAAGAATAGTAAAAGCCTACGCTTGAATTATAAATTCCTAACTGAGCGTGTAATACCTAGGACTTCGCAGGTAATACAATCTATCTTATCGAGCTCAAAATTACGTAATATACAGATTACTCGAATTCAATAGCACGTCCCAGCTTTCGGCATTTAAGTGAATAATTTGATTATGCGAGTAGGTATCTGCTAATATTACAAAGAAAAGGGTCATTTGTTTATTCGATACTAAGTAGAATAAATACCTCTTTTAAAGGTCGTTTTATGTTATCACCTCGGCTGTGTGAAAGGATGAACTAATTTATTCAAAAGACCTGCTATTATTATTTGATCAGTTTACCGTTTACAGATAGAATACCACGGCCATAATAACCTTGTATTGTGTTCGCGGCGGTAAGTAGGGTAGCCAGAGCTCACTAGAGAGTTTTTGTGCTGTCAGTAGGAAGACCAAAAGCTTCTCCTGCTTCGTCTTTTACGCTGACGGCAAAAACTATCTGTGCTTATAGGGTTGGCAACGCGAGTGTGACTCTTTTGGTTTTGCACACGTCCATAGGCTATGGTATCCACTTTCCATTCCAGGTGGGCCGTGTGCTTGTCGGCCACCTAAGTGGTATAAAAAATTTAAAAAGTTTTTCTATTTTGCTTTTAGTGTTAAAATAATCAATGTTAGTAAAAATTATATTGTAGGCCGGTACAAAGTTATAATATATTATTATACTTATATAATTACAATATTTCCATAGTTTAACACTATAACGCAACAAGATTAACGAATGTATCTCGCCTTTTTTAATATGACCTCTCGTTACTTATGGTACATCGGAAACCGGCTGATTTAAGGTTTTGTTATACTGAAGCTTTACTTAGAAATATGTGATTTATGTCATTGTATTTGAGAGATCGAAAAGATTTATGGACAGCAGGTAAACTTAGCAAAAATGGTGTCAATAAATAAAATCATTCCCCTAAACCTATCCTGCATAGTTATTTTAAATTATAACGAGAATATTACATCGTCGAATGTCTTTTACTCTAACACTATTTCCCCGAAAGAAAATATTTCCCAAAAATATACTGGAAGTCAAGAGTACTTTCATTATTAAATTTGTCAAAGGGTTAACATCACACTCGAAAGTATTATGCTGATGGCCAATATGATAAAATGTTAGTGTTTTTATTAAGAAGGGAGTTTTTTAAACCATCATAGTTATTTTTGAAACAATTTCTGTACGCGACGAGAAGTTTGTGAAAATAAAACTCCTATTTTAATTAATTTTAGTATGTAATATAAACTCATTTTGTCTTTTTTCATTACTTCTCAAGAAATGGGAAGAAATCTGTTGTAGGCATCAAAATTATCGAACTCACGTTGGTCCTGAAAATTGTAAAGCAAACTTTAGCTTTGACTCGGAAGCCATCAGACACAACGTCAGCGTCATCGTCAACGTCATCATCATCATATCAGTATGATGATGATGATAAATGTGAAAGTGTGTCAAATACTCATCATAATATCTAATAACATGACACGTTCATTTAAATCACGGCAACTGAGTTAAATAAACATACCATGTGATCCAAATAAATTGAACTCCGTGCGACACGACGCAAACGAGCTGTATGTCAATCGGTTCTAATCAACTCAAGCCTTGCCAAACGATGCTTCTGATTTTTCACCGGTTACACGCACAACAAAATCAACAAAGGATATAAGAATTCAAATGCAAATGTAATAGGCAAAGTTGTTAGAGTTTGACTTGACACTTTGATTTTAACTTTGATTTAGAAACTTGACGGTTATTATGGGAACAGACATTGGATAACAGGAACTATTAAATCAAAACTAAGTAAAATTAAAATGATATCTACAGTTTAGTTGTAGTAACTTTGAAATCTGTTAGTAACTGAAGACCAAATGCATTATTTTAAAGTTAAAAAGTAGACAAATCACTTTTAAAGAAAAGCCACACGTATTGAAAAATTAAAATTTGTTATTTTAAAACCCTGATATAATTTCCGTGGTTGTAAAATAATAAGATAGTGACAGATTAAGGGCCATAATATATAATCAAGAAAATACACAGAACAGTATAAAGTTAATTGAATAGGGAAATTAATTACAGCAAATTAAACAGAATTAAAATACGCAAACAAGTCAACATTAATCTAGAAGCAAATTACTTTAATTCCGCAAAGCCTGCTGATTCTTAATCAATTTGAGGGGCATAAACATCAAAATAAAGTTCCCGCTCGGCTGTTCGTATAAAGGCTTTGATCAGAATGACTGACTGTACTGTAGTATTTGAATATCTTTGCGCTGGAAATATATATTTGTGTTCAAGCAATCATGACATGGCCTTAGGTTGTTACGTAACATTATTAAATAACTCTTCAGACGAACTCTTGTCAGTATAGACAGTTACAATAATTTCTCAAGTTTCAATCTCCAGAAACACTCTGAAATAAAATTATATTCAAGTGGGAGCAGAAAATGTGAAGTACTAATTCATATCATTTCTAATAATTTGACTTTATGAGGTTATGATATTTCCAGCTGCTATCGGAAACAATCGTTCTTTAAGAATGATATTTATAATAATATTTGATAAAAAAAATACCAATAAAATAAAAGTAAAAGAAAAATACTCATAGACCGTATACTAGTTAAATCCTAGTATATAATATATTATTAATAACTTTTAAATTATCGCATTCCATGATATACAATAATGTTAACGGTATGTATCCGAATTAAAATTCAAGTTAACATTATTGTAGACCTATTATTAAGTTTATAGTTTAATATCTCTGTATTCCATTTTAAAGTAGTCGATAATTAATTTAAAAGTTATGTCATAGAGTAGAGAAGTAAATATATATACCACAGTTTATTCAGTTCACGTCGACGTTTATTAAAGCTCACCAAACGGCAGGAATGCGACGCCGACCTCAAAAAAAAGAACATTAAAATTTTCGCCGAGCTTTGCGTACCTTTTGATCACGGTATAGAGTTTTAAAGCCATTCCATACGCGTTTGTGCAATCATCATGGAGAGAAAATCTGTATCAGCTCCTTGGAGGTTTTAATTTCGAATTCTTCCTTTATTGTTTTAAAATTTTGCCCCATGGAAAAATATTAGAGAAGTTGGTATCTACGTACGTATAGGAATTCCATTCGTAACTTCTTGTTAGATTAAATAAGGAACTTCGAACGCTATAGTCGTAAAAACACGAGGGCGACTTAATTTAGTAGGATAAGATAAACGACGTGGAATGTTATATTGAAATTATGGTCGTCGGTCATTAGTATTTATGAAAACTGAGTTCAAGACTACAGGAGCGATTCGTGGTTTTTTTTCACTTTATAGCCTTTGATTGTTATAATAATATAACGATAGGCACAAATAATAAAGAATGAGATGCCTTGTTATTGACTTAGGAAAGATGCCACATGCTCACTAATCACTACATAGTTCGATGGAGTTAGGTTACTAATAGTTTTGTTTGTTCTCGTTAGTAATAATATCGTTGGAATCTTTGAAATGTTATTGCTAGCCGCGGAATGGTAAAGCGGTCCTTTCACCATAACAAAAGCTTCTGGTTTATTCAAATGGTTACTAAATTTTATTTCTTATATAATTTGATTTTACAAATACCAGAATTTCGAAATGTATTAAGATAGATCCTCAATACTTATTAATTTATTACCCTCTAGGCTTGTTATTCTCACCTGGTAATCAATACCTATACCTAAGTACGACGACGTACTTGATAAGAAGAACAGAATCCCTCTACAAATATTGTTTATCCTTAGTATGTAAGCACTTGTTATTTAGTATAGACATTGCGTTATTGAATCAGAAAATATACGCAGGTACAACCTGTACCAACCAGTGTTGTCTCTGAATATATCTGCAATACTACAAAAAATACACATATAGAGGTCTGTCAGTCTTTTGCAAAAAACATACAGCATTCATCCTCGTTTACTGATCGCGAGTGTGCGGCAGTAAAAAATTTACGCTCTACGAAAAGCGTTTGTGCAATCAGACCGGATTGTGTCGAAAAACTAAGCTAAGTCGCTAGAACCGGAGGCACAGGGAAAATATTGTGGCTCGCTTGAATCCCATTACAGTAGACAGTTAACTTATGAATTTCAATTCTTACTATATTTTTGAGTGTCCTTAGGATTAGAAAATTATCTAGCGGGAAAATTGCAGTGAGCTAAGAGTTCGTATTCTTCAGATTTTTTTTGTATACCCCTTAAGTAGCAGATAAACATATGTCCCACCTGATTGGAGAGGAAGTTGTTGCCTTAGCCAATTGGTACGTGTTAGTCATATTTGTTAAGTACAAATGTACAGGTGTTAGCCAGAAGGGTATGTGGCGATGCCACATGTACCCAGCGCCGCGTACGTACGTAACTACGAATCCTACATCGCGCAAGTAAAGTTCTCGCGCTGGGAGAACATATATACTTCAACCCAACGACAATCGTTGGGCCGCGGCCCGCCAGGCGCAATCACCTTGCCTGGTCGGAGGATCCTCCCTTTGTGTTGGAGGAACATCACACCTCGTTCCTCCACAGTGGTGACCCCGACGTGATCTGATCACGTAACCTTCGCTGAACATATCATCAGCATTCTCATCGCCACAGGTATAACCATCTCTTTTTCAAACTCTTGTATTATATTTCGAATGGTTTACTATTACTACGAAATAGTAGAAGATGAGGCGGAAAATCATCCACGTCCCGCGTAGATCATCTATTCAAGCTGCAGACCTGAAATCAATTAGTGGTTGCATAACTTTTCCTTCGACTTCACCACTTCATTGTAACTTGAATGGTTTAATAGTACTTATATATTATCGTATAAGTGTGTAAAGTTATGATACACATGTATATCATACAACGTTTTTCAACAGTTTTGTGAATGAAATAATACTTAAAAATCATATTATCTACTCTCAAACTGAAATGTACACATGAAAAATTTAAAAACTGAACTGTGGCGGTCTTTACTTTTTTTGTTTCTTTGTCCGGCACCAAAAATGGTGGCGCTTGGCAGCGTGCGGTAATGGACTGTATTGCGGGAAGTAGCTAACTGTTCTATTGACGCTTTACACACAAAACAAGACAGGTGGCCGGGCTGCCGCGGATTCGATCCAGGCAGTGAATGCAGCCCGAGAAATTAGGAGAGGATGCACTAACCTTCACGACACACGTGTTTTCATCGCAGCCGGTACACGGATCTTCTCTTCCTTGCTCAGGAGCTGCCGTCAGCATCACTAGATCGCTTGAGGAACACACGAGAGGCACAATCCGATCGGTAAAGGTCTATGAAGCGGTAAAAATGTAACAAATATTATACATTTCTGAGAGACGCGAGCGCGGTCCGTCCGTCTTTACGCTGGCTAGTTCAAAGCGAGACTGAGTGTCTATATTTCACAAATGGCGGACGGAAGCTACATCTATGGTTAGTGCGGAAGAGGAGACGGGTATAAAAGGAGTGTGTTTCCGTGTCAAAAATACAGTTTCTACTTCGGCGCAACCATTCCCCCCGGCTTGAAGGGTTACCTTCGAAACGAAAAATGCGAAACAAATCTAAAGTCTAATCTAAATCTAGGTTTGGGAAATAACAACTAAAATATAAACCTAGATTGGAGCTCGTGCCTACCGCTGGCTAGGCAGAGGGCAGAGGCGAACAAACAACACAACGCAACAGTCTCGACCAAGACGAGACGCGATTAGCCAACAACAAAATAAGGGTCTCTTCACGTGGGACCGATACAACAAGCGAGTGCTTCTTCTCCTCGGGTGGTTCGGAAACCGTAGTGGGATTGAATTGACTAACTGGCCACTTATCTAACGCGGCATGAATCCAGGACGGTCCACTAAACCATAACGGGTGATCTAAAATTTGCGAAGGAAGCAATCCACGAGAGAGACACTCGGCTGGGTTGTCGGTGCCAGCAACGTGAAAGAGATTATGTGGCGCCAATTCAGATTGAATTTTTGCCACTCTATTAGCGACGAATGTGTCCCAACGATGGGGCGAAGAGTGGGCCCAACACAAAGCGACTGTTGAGTCCTAAAAGCTAAAAATTACTAATATTAATGCGAAAATTTACAATTATGCCATTAAGCGACACGGAAGTGCTAGTCTTAGCACTGCCATCCAAAACTACACGGAGTTTTAGTAGTAAGCTTATCTTCTCTAATAACTCCGCGGTGCGGGATAATGTACGAAGGCTGGGTCCCGCCAGTGTCCGCAGGCGCAGGTGAGATGTAACTTTTATCTAAATATTCGTTAACAACCTCATCATAGGCCCGCTTCGACTTTGGGGACGCCTGCATCTTTCGTTCCAAACAAAGAAAGCGTTTTTCAGCGGATACACGGGAGCCACCGAGCGAAAACTTGCGGATGGTAGACTCCAGTGGCGGCTCGACGGTGCAACAGAACGAAGCAGTCGAGTGACTAAAACTATCCATAGAAGCGGGTGCGGAACCAATTATAACAAAACCAAGAACTGTTTCCAGTGCGTGCGGAGCGGGGTACGTCGGTCCCCCTTGAACCTTACGTGATAACTGGAGGTGCGGGAGAATCGAAGCGCCGATCAATATATCGACGACTCCAGGAACAGCGTAAGTCTCATCTGCTAAAGGCAAGTCTTTAAATTTCGTTAATAAAGACGTGTCAACCGGGACGGTAGGCAACTGTTCAGCTATTCTATCTATAACGAGCGAATCCATGTCAAACCAAATATTATTATTAAAACGAGATCTAAACCTTGTTTTAACGGTGCCACGAACAGCTGACTGTAAGCTTCCAAAACCCTTCACCACTGAGCGGGTTGAACGCTTATCAACATTGAAACCAAGACGCCGACAACAATCTTGAGTAATAAAATTACTTTGCGAAGCGCCATCTAACAGCGCTCGAACAATGCGCGGCTTACCTAATGCATCGACAATAACAACGCGAGCGGTCGCAAGACACACAGTAGTGAGTGCAGCACTAGCGGAGAACGAACACAAGGTGACGTCATCCGCGGCGGTCACCGGGCGGGCCGGAGCGTGCGCGAGCGCGGGCTGCGGCTGCGGCGCAGGCCGCCGTGTGTCACCGCTCGACGAGCCAACCGTGCTCACATTGGATGCGGCATTACTATTCTCAAAATGAAGCAAAGTGTGGTGTCTCGCTTGACATTTGCGACAACTATTTCTACTATTACATAAAAGGCTCAAAAATATGGCCGCTTCATAGACCTTTACCGATCGGATTGTGCCTCTCGTGTGTTCCTCAAGTGATCTAGTGATGCTGACGGCAGCTCCTGAGCAAGGAAGAGAAGATCCGTGTACCGGCTGCGATGAAAACACGTGTGTCGTGAAGGTTAGTGCATCCTCTCCTAATTTCTCGGGTTGCATTCATTGCTTGGATCACTCCCGCGGCAACCCGACCACCTGTCTTTTGTGTGTAAAGCGTCAATAGAACAGTTAGCTACTTCCCGCAATACAGTCCATTACCGCACGCTGCCAAGCGCCACCATTTTTGGTCCGGATCGAGCCGGATTCTTAGCCGTAGTTCGTATTTTGTTATTATTCTAATGGGAATGAGCGCACCGCACCTAAGTGCCTGGTTATTTTAGTAGAAAACCCCGCATCCAGACACTTAGGATTAGATTTGTTGTCCGTTCGCCGCTGGCTCGCATTGTACCTACCTAATACATAAATAGGTTAGGTATCATATCAACACTTAATCGTAGTTCGCAATTTTCGCATCGCACCTAAGTGCCTGGTTATTTTAGTAGAAAACCCCGCATCCAGACATTTAGGCTTAGATCTTAGGTATACTCAGACACCCTAGTGCATAGGCACAGTGTAATACCTAACGCATTTGGCTTTGTTTTGTTTTTTTTCAATTACGTTGTTCTCGGCTCGCGTCGTATTTGCCTAGTACCTGCGTGGGTGGACACGTGGCTGTACCTACCTCGCTCGCATCTCATCCCAATTCATACGAAAGTATTTTAATTTGAATAGATATTACGCAATACTTAATCTCTGAAATAATAGTTGAACCTAGACAGCGACCATCGCGTAGGTACGACCTTGTTGCTATGCGCGTTAGTTCAAGCTTGCACTGGCAGTCATAAGTACCTACCTACCTACGGTTATCGCTCGCGCCGCCTCGCTGCTCTGTACCGCTAAGATTAAGTCATTTCATATTTGTTATTTACCGCACTTTAGTTTGAGATTTAATTGTAAACATGTCCCCAAAGGTTGATAGGACCGGTAAGGTTCAATTGAAACTTTTAAACGCTAAAAAAGAAATGATTTACTCTCGCGTACAATCGATTTATGATAATGCACTTAAAACCTCTGATTTGGTCATCAGAGATTCGTTCTTGTGTTCTATAGAAAACTTAGATAGTCTACGCGCGGATTTCGAAACCTTAGTACATGACATCAACGTTTTAGAGTTGAATTTGAATCCCGATTACTCAGTGAGTTATCAGGCCTTGTCGTCGTTTGACGATTTGTATTGTCGTATCAAACGCGTCGCTAGGAGTTTGGAGAAACCGGCTGACCTACCCAACCCCACTCGCGACCGACCTAAGTTGCCACCAATTCAAATACCCGAATTTGATGGTAACATTCGCAATTGGTGTCTATTTATAGATAGTTTTGAGAATACGATAGATAAGAACGATTCGTTGACAGATCACGAAAAATTGCATTATCTCGTTGAAAAATTGACTGGTAAAGCTATAACCGCTTGCGCTGGAATTACGTTTAGTGCCGGGAATTATAATTTAATTTTAAATACTTTGAAAGCTAAGTATGAGGATAAAAGATCGGTAGCTAACGCCTATTTAGATCAGATGTCTGATTTGAAATCTATTACGGCATGTAACGATCAAAACTTAGAGAAATTTCTAGATACTTTCGCGTCAGCTGTTCGCGCCGTAAAGAACTTGAAGATCGATGACCTCTGCGACTTCGTATTTTTGTATATGGGTTTAAAGAAATTAGATTCCGAAACCATTCGTTTGTTTGAGTCGGATCATCGCGGCAGTAGGATTCCTAAGTTCGAAGACTTAGAAAGTTTTGTTCGCGAGCATATAAAGGTATTGCAACGCTCTTCATCGAAACATGAAGGCGCGAAGATAGTTGCTGATTCTGCACGCAAAGTAGATGCGTCATCGAAGTCACTGAGGTCAACTCATACTTATGTTAGTACCGCACCAGCACGTGTACAGTCACCTGTTTGCTCTTTCCAAGACGTTTTGAAACCAAGACGCCGACAACAATCTTGAGTAATAAAATTACTTTGCGTAATGTAATACATGTAACACGTATGGTTGCGCCGAGTAGAAACTGTATTTTTGACACGGAAACACACTCCTTTTATACCCGTTTCCCCTTCCGCACTAACCATAGATGTAGCTTCCGTCCGCCATTTGTGAAATATAGACACTCAGTCTCGCTTTGAACTAGCCAGCGTGATGACGGACCGCGCTCGCGTCTCTCAAAAATGATTAATATTTGTTACATTTTACCGCTTCATAGACCTTTACCGATCGGATTGTGCCTCTCGTGTGTTCCTCAAGTGATCTAGTGATGCTGACGGCAGCTCCTGAGCAAGGAAGAGAAGATCCGTGTACCGGCTGCGATGAAAACACGTGTGTCGTGAAGGTTAGTGCATCCTCTCCTAATTTCTCGGGTTGCATTCATTGCTTGGATCACTCCCGCGGCAACCCGACCACCTGTCTTTTGTGTGTAAAGCGTCAATAGAACAGTTAGCTACTTCCCGCAATACAGTCCATTACCGCACGCTGCCAAGCGCCACCATTTTTGGTCCGGATCGAGCCGGATTCTTAGCCGTAGTTCGTATTTTGTTATTATTCTAATGGGAATGAGCGCACCGCACCTAAGTGCCTGGTTATTTTAGTAGAAAACCCCGCATCCAGACACTTAGGATTAGATTTGTTGTCCGTTCGCCGCTGGCTCGCATTGTACCTACCTAATACATAAATAGGTTAGGTATCATATCAACACTTAATCGTAGTTCGCAATTTTCGCATCGCACCTAAGTGCCTGGTTATTTTAGTAGAAAACCCCGCATCCAGACATTTAGGCTTAGATCTTAGGTATACTCAGACACCCTAGTGCATAGGCACAGTGTAATACCTAACGCATTTGGCTTTGTTTTGTTTTTTTTCAATTACGTTGTTCTCGGCTCGCGTCGTATTTGCCTAGTACCTGCGTGGGTGGACACGTGGCTGTACCTACCTCGCTCGCATCTCATCCCAATTCATACGAAAGTATTTTAATTTGAATAGATATTACGCAATACTTAATCTCTGAAATAATAGTTGAACCTAGACAGCGACCATCGCGTAGGTACGACCTTGTTGCTATGCGCGTTAGTTCAAGCTTGCACTGGCAGTCATAAGTACCTACCTACCTACGGTTATCGCTCGCGCCGCCTCGCTGCTCTGTACCGCTAAGATTAAGTCATTTCATATTTGTTATTTACCGCACTTTAGTTTGAGATTTAATTGTAAACATGTCCCCAAAGGTTGATAGGACCGGTAAGGTTCAATTGAAACTTTTAAACGCTAAAAAAGAAATGATTTACTCTCGCGTACAATCGATTTATGATAATGCACTTAAAACCTCTGATTTGGTCATCAGAGATTCGTTCTTGTGTTCTATAGAAAACTTAGATAGTCTACGCGCGGATTTCGAAACCTTAGTACATGACATCAACGTTTTAGAGTTGAATTTGAATCCCGATTACTCAGTGAGTTATCAGGCCTTGTCGTCGTTTGACGATTTGTATTGTCGTATCAAACGCGTCGCTAGGAGTTTGGAGAAACCGGCTGACCTACCCAACCCCACTCGCGACCGACCTAAGTTGCCACCAATTCAAATACCCGAATTTGATGGTAACATTCGCAATTGGTGTCTATTTATAGATAGTTTTGAGAATACGATAGATAAGAACGATTCGTTGACAGATCACGAAAAATTGCATTATCTCGTTGAAAAATTGACTGGTAAAGCTATAACCGCTTGCGCTGGAATTACGTTTAGTGCCGGGAATTATAATTTAATTTTAAATACTTTGAAAGCTAAGTATGAGGATAAAAGATCGGTAGCTAACGCCTATTTAGATCAGATGTCTGATTTGAAATCTATTACGGCATGTAACGATCAAAACTTAGAGAAATTTCTAGATACTTTCGCGTCAGCTGTTCGCGCCGTAAAGAACTTGAAGATCGATGACCTCTGCGACTTCGTATTTTTGTATATGGGTTTAAAGAAATTAGATTCCGAAACCATTCGTTTGTTTGAGTCGGATCATCGCGGCAGTAGGATTCCTAAGTTCGAAGACTTAGAAAGTTTTGTTCGCGAGCATATAAAGGTATTGCAACGCTCTTCATCGAAACATGAAGGCGCGAAGATAGTTGCTGATTCTGCACGCAAAGTAGATGCGTCATCGAAGTCACTGAGGTCAACTCATACTTATGTTAGTACCGCACCAGCACGTGTACAGTCACCTGTTTGCTCTTTGTGTAGCACTCATCATTCGCAACTGTACAGGTGTCCTGGTTTTCTAAAATTGTCGCCTAGTGATCGTTATAAATTTGTTCGCGCTAATAATTTTTGTTTTAATTGTCTCGGTACTAAACACCGCGTTGTTTTATGTAATAGTAGAAATAGTTGTCGCAAATGTCAAGCGAGACACCACATTTTGCTTCATTTTGAGAATAGTAATGCCGCATCCAATGTGAGCACGGTTGGCTCGTCGAGCGGTGACACACGGCAGCCTGCGCCGCAGCCGCAGCCCGCGCTCGCGCGCGCTCCGGCCCGCCCGGTGACCGCCGCGGATGACGTCACCTTGTGTTCGTTCTCCGCTAGTGCTGCACTCACTACTGTGTGTCTTGCGACCGCTCGCGTTGTTATTGTTGATGCATTAGGTAAGCCGCGCATTGTTCGAGCGCTGTTAGATGGCGCTTCGCAAAGTAATTTCATTACTCAAGATTGTTGTCGGCGTCTTGGTTTCAATGTTGATAAGCGTTCAACCCGCTCAGTGGTGAGGGGTTTTGGAAGCTTACAGTCAGCTGTTCGTGGCACCGTTAAAACAAGGTTTAGATCTCGTTTTAATAATAATATTTGGTTTGACATGGATTCGCTCGTTATAGATAGAATAGCTGAACAGTTGCCTACCGTCCCGGTTGACACGTCTTTATTAACGAAATTTAAAGACTTGCCTTTAGCAGATGAGACTTACGCTGTTCCTGGAGTCGTCGATATATTGATCGGCGCTTCGATTCTCCCGCACCTCCAGTTATCACGTAAGGTTCAAGGGGGACCGACGTACCCCGCTCCGCACGCACTGGAAACAGTTCTTGGTTTTGTTATAATTGGTTCCGCACCCGCTTCTATGGATAGTTTTAGTCACTCGACTGCTTCGTTCTGTTGCACCGTCGAGCCGCCACTGGAGTCTACCATCCGCAAGTTTTCGCTCGGTGGCTCCCGTGTATCCGCTGAAAAACGCTTTCTTTGTTTGGAACGAAAGATGCAGGCGTCCCCAAAGTCGAAGCGGGCCTATGATGAGGTTGTTAACGAATATTTAGATAAAGGTTACATCTCACCTGCGCCTGCGGACACTGGCGGGACCCAGCCTTCGTACATTATCCCGCACCGCGGAGTTATTAGAGAAGATAAGCTTACTACTAAAACTCCGTGTAGTTTTGGATGGCAGTGCTAAGACTAGCACTTCCGTGTCGCTTAATGGCATAATTGTAAATTTTCGCATTAATATTAGTAATTTTTAGCTTTTAGGACTCAACAGTCGCTTTGTGTTGGGCCCACTCTTCGCCCCATCGTTGGGACACATTCGTCGCTAATAGAGTGGCAAAAATTCAATCTGAATTGGCGCCACATAATCTCTTTCACGTTGCTGGCACCGACAACCCAGCCGATTGTCTCTCTCGTGGATTGCTTCCTTCGCAAATTTTAGATCACCCGTTATGGTTTAGTGGACCGTCCTGGATTCATGCCGCGTTAGATGGGTGGCCAGTTAGTCAATTCAATCCCACTACGGTTTCCGAACCACCCGAGGAGAAGAAGCACTCGCTTGTTGTATCGGTCCCACGTGAAGAGACCCTTATTTTGTTGTTGGCTAATCGCGTCTCGTCTTGGTCGAGACTGTTGCGTTGTGTTGTTTGTTCGCCTCTGCCTTCTGCCTAGCCAGCAGTAGGCACGAGCTCCAATCTAGGTTTATATTTTAGTTGTTATTTCCCAAACCTAGATTTAGATTAGACTTTAGATTTTTTCGCATTTGTCGTTTCGAAGGTAACCCTTCAAGCCGGGGGGAATGGTTGCGCCGAGTAGAAACTGTATTTTTGACACGGAAACACACTCCTTTTATACCCGTTTCCCCTTCCGCACTAACCATAGATGTAGCTTCCGTCCGCCATTTGTGAAATATAGACACTCAGTCTCGCTTTGAACTAGCCAGCGTGATGACGGACCGCGCTCGCGTCTCTCAAAAATGATTAATATTTGTTACATTTTACCGCTTCATAGACCTTTACCGATCGGATTGTGCCTCTCGTGTGTTCCTCAAGTGATCTAGTGATGCTGACGGCAGCTCCTGAGCAAGGAAGAGAAGATCCGTGTACCGGCTGCGATGAAAACACGTGTGTCGTGAAGGTTAGTGCATCCTCTCCTAATTTCTCGGGTTGCATTCATTGCTTGGATCACTCCCGCGGCAACCCGACCACCTGTCTTTTGTGTGTAAAGCGTCAATAGAACAGTTAGCTACTTCCCGCAATACAGTCCATTACCGCACGCTGCCAAGCGCCACCAACGTACGTTCAAATTATTTACGAAGTTGCATGAAATGAACAAGGATTGTGTAGATTAATTTATTTGTACTATTGAACACGATCTTATTATTTTATCTAAACTTATTAAAGAACTTATAAATATATAAGTTCTTTAATAAGTTTCAATACAATAATCGAAATTTTTTTAAGAACAAAATAACTCGACCAATAGCATTAAAAAGTCACAGTTTGATTACGGGTATCATTATGTGCCTAATTTCGGTGAAATTAGAGCCACCTTATGAGCAAGTGTTATGAAAAAATAATACTAGTAGAGGTATCTACTTATTTCCTCACAGAAATTAAATTTCATCTAATTATATATAGTCGTTGTACTACGTTGTACTTGAATAGTTTTATTGTTTATATAGGCACATAAGTCTCGCCTCTACGTCTAGTTTATTAGGTTCATTATAATGATTTGGTGAGAATGGACTTTGTATCCGTTATAAAACGAAACTGACTTAGCAATAAAAAGTGGCGTCGACCCGAAATGCTACCCGTACAAAAAATATAATTACCCAAACAATGCCATTCCAACATGTAAATTAATTAACTTCAAACAATTGTTATTTTCTACTAAGCGTGAGCGAGCGTTTTCCTTAGAATTGATTACTTGTTTTATGAACTGCACTTAAAGTGTAATTTTGCATTAATAAGCTTAAATCTCTTTAGTAGTCATAATAAAGTAGGTATTTATACTACGTACCACTACTAGATACGTCTTTCAAGACGTTACTAGTTTCAGAAAAGGACAGGCCAGAAGCACCAGATCCCGGTGTGCTTGTACTTGTAACAAAGGTTTAATGACGACAGAGAAAATTCATGAGGTGAGTCTGCCAAACTTCATGCTCATGAGGTGAGGAGAGGTGTGACTCACTTTAAACTAAAATTAACGACAAACCAAACCAACACCTGCAAGTCGAGGCATCTGCTGCCTGTGCCTCTGGCAAATGCTTTCTTTTCAGGGAAACCAACCATACCAATCAGAAGGAATAAGGGAACCCTGGACACTACAGTACAAACTTTAGTCACAACAACTCAGACTCTGTGGCGTGGCAGTAGTGAACGTAGCAGCTACGCGGGAGGCGCAGGTTCGACACCGCTCAGTATAAAAATAATAGGTTATGGTTGCCTGTAAGAAATTGCCGCAGAGCGATAAGGCCGCCATCTGTACGTACCACGGAACTTGTATCACTTATTCTAGTGTAATGTGTAATTGGTGTACAATAAAGACGTCATTATTATTATTATTATTATATGCATTGCTCTGGTCGAGTATCAGAGAGCACGTTAAGACGTCGGACCCGATTGCCATACGAACATTCATGGCAGTGGTTACAGGTAGTTAAAGCCCTAAAAAAGTTCAACAACTTATGTAGCTGCAATACCTCGATATCGCCTTTGGCTTGTGGAGGTCACATGGCAGTTGCTTTGCGGAAAATATCAAAATTCTGTCAAATCCGCAGTTTGAATTGAAAAGTGGACCCCAGACACTGAGGTTAAAGCTACGGATGCGACTGGGATTAACGCTAGGATGAAAAAGAAGTCACAACTTAGAAATTGTTACAACCATGATGATAACTTAAGCTTAAAAGTGTAGAAAATATGTGTATATGGGTATAATCAAAAATTGGAAGAGAAAGGTCACTAACGATCCAATTTAAGACCGGAATAAGCCGAGAAGAACGAACTCATTATATTTTATAATGAGTTACGGCAAATGTTACGGATGAGAGGTATCGCGTGTAATAAGGAGCTTATGACGTGAATTTTGTGACATGCGAGTACAAAAGAATTTTTCATAAATTTTATCATTACTGCTAGCTGATGCATGTGGCTCCGGTGGCGTGGATATTGGTCGTATCTCTAGTTCTTCTCATTACTGGAACAGAGAATTTAATTACTAATTTATTAGAAAATTTAAGATCAACTATACGGCCCCCTTTCAGTTTCAGATGCATAGCACGAGTCAACACAAGTGCCCGAAATACGGCAATAGGCTCACTCTCATTACGTGGGACCGAATACGATTATTGGTGAAATGTGGGTGTTAATTCAGTTCTGCCTAAACCTCCCGGGATGAAGCCATGAAGGTCTCATCTTGAATATTACAAATGAAATATAATTCATTACAACAACGGTCTAATAAATCAGTACCTACTAAGATAATTTAGTAAAGTGTTTTAGCATAATAGTGGGCCATTTCCAGTGTATTAAAATACAGAACTACTTCTGAATTTGACTGAATTAGCGATAAATATACCTAGCCTCTTATTCGAGTTTCTTTTATACTATAATAGATGTCTATTTCTATTTACAGCCCTCTAGTTTCAAATATAACGAGACAGTCGTTATAGATCTGAATTTCAGACACGTTTCATTGAAGCTTGAAAGCTTCTTTGAAAATTAAAATCCACTTATTACTTTCCGATCGCAAGTGAGCCCTGAAATTTTGCAAATTAGATCGTTAAGAACTAGGTCATAACTGAAAAACTCTTTAAGATCAAATAAAAATAAAAATTCATGCTAACGATCAATCAAGAGCTTATCAGGGAACCGTGAAACCAATTTTGTGGATATATTTTGTTTCGTCTCACTTTAGCTTTTAATTCAAAAATCTAAAGAATATTTGCAAACATTATTCTTTTACAAACCTTATTCTCTTACTAATATTTAGAAACATTATTATTTTACTAATATAAACGTAGTATCTTGTCACGAACTGAACTTATTCAGATACAAACCCTAAAATTATTTAGGTACATAAAGGTTATGTTTAATTAAATGTTCAAAAAGCAAAGTAACATTGTTTAAATACTCAGTTCATTAATTGATTAACCCTCTGCATAGAAAAAGCTGGGGTGAAATTCAAAAGTTGGTAGGTAGTAGGTAGGTAGGTTACAGGTAGGTAGGTACCTAGTAGACAAATTTATCGACAGTTCTTAAAAGAATCGGGTCATTACCTAGTAGGCAAATTCATCAACAGATATTAAAAAATTAAGGACAATGTGAGTCAAGGTGAGGAAAGAGATTTATTTTCAATAGAAGGTTTTTAAATAGTGTATATAGAGGAGATATAAACACCTCAACAAAGTCTAGGGAACAAGATGACCCCAATTATTTTTTTTCGTGTAAATCTTGTTTTGCAAATAACTGACAGCAAATAAATAAAAATAGAATAAAGTAGATTACAGAGTTGTTCGAAATTTAAAAATAAATTTAAATAAGTAATGATTTTCGAATATGGAGGGAAAACTTTTAAAAGTGTTTGATTGTGCAGTTTCTCTGAGGCAAAATAAAAATTTTTTTTTTGATTGTAAATAACGTTTATTATCAATAATACGTCTTTTACGTATGGTTTGTGCATTTTTGTGACTGTAGTCATCATGTCACGTCGTCATTTAAGTCGCAAAGAGATGTTAAGGGCTGTTGGTATGCTACAAGCTGGACGAACTCAACGCGACGTAGCGGATGCTGTCAACACCCAACCAAGCGTAATTTGCAGATTATGGGCACGCTACAGGTCTACAGGGGATGTTGCCGAACGTCACAGGGGACGAAATAGGGTTACTACCCCGCGACAAGATCGTTTCTTGCAAAATTCCGCAAGGCGGCAACCCACGATTACTGCTCGTCAATTGGTCGCAGGCCTCCAGTCTCAGCATCAAGTGGTTATTAGCGATCAAACTGTCAGAACAAGACTACACGAAGCCAATCTTTATGCTCGCAGACCGCTTAGGGTTCCAGCTCTTCGACGTGGAAATCGAGGTCGTCGCTTATTGTGGGCTAACGCACATTTACAGTGGACCGACCATCAATGGGCACGGGTTCTGTTTTCCGACGAATCTTGCTTCGGTTTTCATCCTGATTCGAGAAGAGTGCGTATATGGCGAGTTCCTGGACGTCGGAGTCGTCTCCAGAATCCGCAAGAAGTTCATCCTTACCAAGGTGGAACAATCATGGTATGGGCTGGAATTCACCTTGGTGGAAGGACCGACCTCGTTTGGATACGGGGCAATTTGAATGCAAACCAATACATTCAGGAGGTTATACACCCCATGGTAATCCCTCATCGACAGCAGTTCGGTCAAGATTTTATGTTCATGCAAGATAATGCACGGTCACACACCGCGAGGGTAGTGGTCAATGCGTTAAGCGAGCACAATATGACGACGTTGGAATGGCCTGCTCAGTCTGCCGACCTCAATCCCATAGAGCATGCCTGGGATTTGCTTGGGAGAAGAGCTTTCAGTGATTCTTTGGAAAATCTGAACACTGAAGAACAACTTTTTTTACACCTTCGCAGTGTATGGAGCCATATTCCACAGACGATGATTGACAATCTCATACTAAGTATGCCACGCCATTGTCGAGCTGTTGCTAATGCTTTAGGAGGTCCTACAGATTATTAAAAACGTTTAAAGTACGGTTAATTACTGTATTTCTTACTACCTCGTTATTTTTGTGCCTAATCATAGAAGGTTGTAATACTCAATATTGGCACTATTCAATTCTTACTTAAAAAAAAAAAAAATTTGGTATGAAAATGTTTTTATTAAAATTAAAATTAAAAACAGTATAAAAATACCCTTCTATTGATATAAAACACTCACTATTACAAGAAAGGGTTTTTAAATAAAAACTAGAAATGTCCTTGTTCCCTAGACTTTGTTGATGTGTGTATGTTTCTAAAGTTCGCTACACCAATTCTATCATAAAATTATGTAATAAGTCCTATATATTTCACTCCATGGTACCTAGAACGAAAGCATTTCGTTTATTATTCGGATAAAACACATTTCTGGAACCAGAAACTTCCAGTCATATAAATTTCGTAGGGACATAAATTTAAATTGACTTTGAACATAGTAGTAAGATGTCATAAATTTATTCATTTTACAGTAATGCAATTTGCGAAATAATAGTTGCAGAAAAGTACCCAATGACAGGATTTATATCTTCCCGGAGTAATAACACATTTTGGTGATCCATATTAAGTTTGTAATACATACTTCAAGATCTAGTAACGTCAACAGTATTATAAAGTAAATTCTAAATTGTACTTTATGCAGTACACCTTACGTTCTAAAATAATATTAGATTTTCGAGTCTTAGGCCGTTTTCTTGTAAAAGTTAGGTATGATCCCTTCCGTTTCGATGACTAAGGCAATAGAATATGTAATAATGGCAGGATTTTGGTGCCATAATTTCCTTGTAGCCTAATTTCTTTTAGGCAATATTTAATAAGGGCAATAAGCATATGGTTATCCTAATGGTAAGAGGTTACCATGGACAGTCTGTACAATCAGAGTGCTTCTTGCGCATTGCCATCTGCAGGAGGCAAGAGGTATCATCTTCTTTTATGTTATGTATAAATAAATAAATAAATATTCCACGACATTCTACACAACGCTATCTAGACCCATGGTATGCATAGCTTAACTAGATTGTGTTATGGAATCTAGAATGCGGATAAACATACTTAGATACTTTTTTTTTAGTAAATACATACATATTATACATAGAAACACCCAGACCAATGCAAATATACATATTCATGCATACAAATATTTCCACTGAGCGGGAATCGAACCCGCACCCCCTGCATAGCAGTCGAATGCTCTACCGTTACGCCACAGAGGTCGTCATTCCGTACTTAATAGAAGAATAGAAGGGTTAGAGAAAGCACTCGCAAGAAAGATTTTCAGAGCAAAATTGTACCTAGCCTGGATGTCGTAAAGCATAGTACGCTCTACAAGTCCATCACAATCTTCAAGAACGTGCCTCTAGACTTAAAAACTATTATTTATAAAAGAGAGCTCCAAGACAAATTGAAAGCTTTTCTGTTACAAGGGTGTTATTATTCAGTCGATGAGATATTAAATAAATAGATTCTAAACTGACAGCAGATGTATAATGTAATTACATTGTTAATTTTTACGTTTCATGATATTTTCTACTGCTTTTGGTTGTTATTTTTCTTAAGTTTTTTTTTGTATATGTACAAACACAATGTAAAAATTATTAATGAATAAATACTGAATAGTGCTGAAATGTAAGTATACAATATAATACATTCATAAATATACAATAATGTTAACGGGAATTAAGCGTATAGGTACATACATACCTTTGGTTTGCCTGGCGTACTCATATAGTATGTACCTATACCATGATCGCATTATTTCCCGTTAACATTATTGTATATCATGGAACGCGACAGCTTAAAAGAATCTTGTTAATGCAAGAAGATAATAATTAAACAAATGTCAAATGTATTATTATGTATATATAAAATGTATGAAAAATGGCCAAATACGAAACTATGGTACATATTGGGAACATACTTAACCCCCCGTCTCCCCTCCCCGACGGAGTCTATGGGAGAGGTTACATCGGACTTGAACCGGCTAAAAACGCACGGCATCTGTGGGTCGTTTTAGGTTGCCGAAGGTGAGGTTGACAGAAATATCCCTCGCGCCCCGGCCGAATCAGGACCATCTCTCTAGATCTGGCCCTCCTCAGGTGTGGGAATCACAGAGTCCCCCGCTTTCTCCTTACATGCTCAAAGGTTTAAAATAACAGTTAAAAATATTTTTTTCAAACACTAACAGTAGCTTCCACCAAGTGCCATCAATTAACAGTATGAATAGTACATAACTATGAGGTATAGCGAAATATTCTCAAAAAAGTTTCGACTCGGTTTTAAAAACCTCTAAGACTGCATTATTGAATTTCATAAAAAAACATATTTCTAGCCGTAAAACAAAACCACTGATTTTGATAATAAAATAACACACTGTATATAACTCTGGGGAGTAATAATTTCAGCATAAATACTCTCGATTGGTGTCAAACAATAGTGTTTAAATATTTGATAAAATATTTTTTTTACCAAACATTACGTTGAAACTCTTCAAGTTGCTCATCGAGACACTCATTTAAAGTCAACCGTCTAAAACGAAAGGGTTTTCCGTAATGGGAACCTATTGCAGGGGACTCTGGGTTTTCCCCAGGAAAGAAAGCCTCAGGAGCCCTAGCAGCCATGGGCTGCACAACATACAGGCAACCACACCATGGCATGCAGGGAGCCTTCCCCTACAAGGGTCTACTTTTTATTAGATTTAATTATTTTTAAGCGATTTCTCCTCGGACTTCACGTCAACGGATATGTCAGACTCGAGCTCTACTAGTACCATTATTTAGTGTGTGCCCGAGCTGACTAAAACCGCAAATTGAAATCGAGCCAGAGAGAATATTCCGCACACCCAGAACGGTCTTGGTCATCAATATTAGTGACCCCAAAGTGATGTTGGGGATCATAGTCTTCCTTTCCCTATAGAGACGCGCCACCACACTGGGCCTGCTTCTGCTAAGGCAACGAATAGCCCCAACAGTCACCCTCAGTCTTGCGCTCATGGCGGACGGAGAAGCTATAGAAACTTACGAAACTAAATGAAATTACAATATGAATTTAGTCTAGTTCCCTTGAACATGTTGCGTATCTTGAATAAAATCCTTTTTCTTTCTTCTTCTTTCTCCATTTAACTCTTAAGCTTACCAGTGTTCTTTTTTATTGAACTAATACTCGTAACTACTACAACGACCACCGTCCGAGTCACCGGAGTGTTCATTTCAAATCAATTAATTTTATTAGCATATTACAAAAATGCTAATAAAATTGATTGATTTCATTGGTGGACATTAGGTCTCTCCCAATGTGTTCCATAATAACTAGTTTACGTTCTGATTCACCTAGCTACAAATTAACCAAATACACTTACATTTATGAAGTTACACTCATTAAAATACTAGGATTAAAATTATTTAACTGTTACTAGTACTAATACTTATATAATATACTTATATTATTAGCGCTAGGGTAATAACTCGTATTTTTTACGTGTGTCATTGCTTAAGGAGCTTTAACAATCCTTTAATAAGATATAACAACTACAATATGTAGAAATTATTTAATTGTTCTTGCTGCGGAGGCCTACAGGATATTTCTTTCAATGCGTAACTTCAAACTTCAACAATATCCCGTTATGTCACACTTCATACAAAAAGCAATATCAATAACACCATATATTATTTGTTCAATCGTTCGAAAAGAAATCAGAGCATCATCCAGGAAAGGAAATAGTTACAAATATTTGTGTGACACTTCTATGTAATGCAATACCCGTAAAACCCACCTACGCAACTAGTTAAGCGAATTTAGTTTTGTTCTTTTATTTTAATTCTATTATTAAATTGCCCCATATACGTTTTTTTGAAGTAACTGAAACCATTTATGCATCTTAATTTTTTTTAACTTTTTAACTTAACTTAAAAATGTATGAAACTTTTTAACTATTCGATAATATGGTAATAATTTAAAATTTCATAATCAAATTAAAGATAGAGTTTAACATTATTTTCTTACCAATTATGATGCCACAATAAATGATCCAGAAATAATTCATCACCACACAATTACGAAAAACGTTCACAAAATTCGTCCGCAACTATGGCAATCAAAAGTTTTCTTTCGAATTTTTACTGTTCACATCCACAGGGTACACACGGTTCGAAAAAAAAATCTACAAATAATAAAAAAGTTTTGTTATTATGCAGTTACTGGCAAAGGTCTATATCTTTTATAGTTTCATTTGCGAGTCATTCGAGTTTCGTATTTCAAATTGGAACACAGCGCAGGCCCGTTCGGAAAGATCACGAGCGTCGAGCAGACTGGAGGCCGCGGCCGGCGGGGACCACCGCGCATGTGCACGCAACCACTTATAATTTGATATCTCACATCACCGCCCCGGTGACATTCTGTGGTAAAACTTACTCGTAAATTATTCAATTTTATTTACTTATGCGCTCGCTTGTGTAGAATATTATGACATGGGTTCTTTGATTTTCTATCGATATCGGTATCGTCTTGTAGTTTACTTTATCTCAAGCAAAATCTCTTCGCGGCTTACTAAATAAAAAAAAATAAAAAAATACTCTGTGGTACAGACTAGTTTAATTTAGGTATTTTCTGGTTTCTTTAATGTTTTTGTTAAATCTGTATTACTTAACAGATTACGCATAAGTACTAACTTAATATTAGTAGATAGTATTCCACGCGGATGAAGTGACAGCTATGTACTTATTATTATTATCAGTCTGTCGATACATCTTTTATAAACTTATGAACGGTATACAAATTGCTTCTGTTATTTAGAAAAAATTGATTGCTTTGAAGACCTTACGAATAGAATGATGTAAGGCGTCTTTCACATTTGAATTTTCGAGTACTTATGTTTTCCCCTAGACGGGTGATTGAATTGGCAGAAAATAAATGCACATAAGTGTTGCTTTGATGTAAAATATGTCAAATTTCTAAAGTTATTTTCACTTCTGTCACTGGAGGAGTAGGCAAAGTTTGCCATTCACCGAAAACTTAACCGAACCGAAAATAATTGAATATATTATCTATTTTGAAATATAGGCATGTGGCTATTTATTTTCGCAAAACTAACTTTAAAACATATAAAATTCAAAATTTGACAGTTTTGACGTGAAATCTTTTCATAAAGGTCTTTGAAGTGAGTGACTAAAGGGTTGCGGTTTGAGGGTCGGAATGTAAGGCGATTTATTTACGATGGAGAGAAATCTCAGCTCGTGTTAATGCTTTGAAGTAATCAACAAGGGGAGACCCTTTAGTTAGATCTTGTGATGGCTTGTTTGTGTTTATTAATATTTGCGGTCATTTATTTGAGCATAGGTTGTTCTACATATATATCGTGTTTAATTGAAGTGTTGAGTTCGTTTGCTTTGATCGTTAGTACTCATTGAATAGAATACGTCTGTATTAAAAGTGTTAAAGAGGAGTTTAAACTTTTTTTTCTAATAAATTAATTGGTAAAAGAAACAACAAGATATCGGGACTTCTCGCGAATTATATCTTGGAACTTACTATTTCTGCCAACGTTTCGGATGCGTTGCAGCACCCGTGGTTACGAATTGACTAGTCTTCGAGCGTCGAGAGGTATGCGGGGAACATGTTTTGAGCGCCTACCCACCATTACACTTATTATGAACGGTTTGGCTGGCGACACACCACACTCACTATGTCAGTTTTTAACGGCACTGTGTTTTTTAGTTTTGGTATCTTAATCACTGGATTCCACGTTCCGGATAGTTTGAATCCATCTTGCCTATTGAAATTTTGATATTTTTTGATTTGAATGGCTTCACGCACAATCCGTGAATAGTAGTGGCGATCAGTGGAGAGGACTTTGGGTTTATGAAGCTCGATCCAGTGATTGGTACCCGACTCAAGATGTTCTGCTACTGCCGATTTGTTGAACTGACGGTTTTTCGCGAGAAGTCCCGATATCTTGTATAATTATGAAAAGAAATTCAGTCTTCAATGAGCATAGCATTTGACGTAGATTTAACCTTCAACCTTACTTTTAGGTTTTGACTTTTATGAAATTTACTTTCGCAGTAGTGATTCAGAGAAAACAAATCTGCTCTTCCCAGTCAATATATAATTCTGACCAGTGACCTAAAATTTAAATACCGCTTATAAAAGAAATCGTTTTAGCATAGCTTTCATTGTTAGTGAACTATTTGTCATTTGGCGCTAGCAAAAGCATAGTAATAATGTCACAAACGTAACTTTTGCTATATAACCTCTTATAATTTTGAGACATGTAAATAATAAGAAATATCTAATAATAAGAATAATAAGTGTAATTTTAGTTAATTAAATTTTATTAGATGTTTAATTTAATAAAGAGGAAAATTAATTTTACTATTTTTTATATTTTCCAATATTTTTTTATAATATGTATTTTTAAAACATAAAGCATAAGTTATTTTAAATTAATATAAAGGAAGAATAATATATATAAATAATAATAAGAAAATTGCTAATACCCGAGAGAGCCAATGTTAAGGTTGTAGCTAGACTCAATAACGTAGATACGTCATGCGGATCATGGTGGCTTTCAAAAATGGTACAAGCACTAATAAAAAAAAAGGTATTTGGAAGATTTATTCAGTTTAGGTACATAAAATATGCTAATATAATATACAATTACTTACAAATTTATATAAAACTATGCTAACTATACAATATATACAAAAATGGGATAGAGAAAAAGAGGGAGACTAAAAAAAGTAACAATCAATCAATAATCCTATCACAGTCCCCTGCTGGACATAGGCCTCTCCCAATGTTGGGAGGCTTTGGCCTGCTGTTTCCACACTGGCGTCCGGCCATCGGTTGGTACAGGGTTTTATTTCGAGGTTTCCTTCTCTCGCAGTGATATCAGCAGTCATCCTTTTTTTTTCGTTAGTCGCCTCTTACCTTACCTTACCTTTGGATAAGACGGAGTAGTTATTCTTGTATTCTCAAAATTGTAATTAATAATCTTATCACGAAATTATTATTCAAGACGTTCTTTTGCGTTATACTGTCGTATCTCTGATTGATCTCAATTGTCGCCATTTTCGAGTACGGACAAATATCTACAGTTTATAATATATCATTGGCTAGACTATTATTAATTCAAATAAAAAATCTCAATTTTTTTTATGTATCTATTATTTTCATTATTTGTGAAATATTGACACTGGCATAATAGAATACAATTCTGTGTAGAGGTCCTGTGGTTTTTGCTCCACATGATTTGATTTGAGGGTAAAACAAAATTAATTGTTAAGATTAATAAAATGATTGTAAACGATTTTAACTGTTTTAACTGGTGTCACTGTTTTTAATGTTATCAAATTCCTTTTTATTCTTTCTTATCTAATTTTTCAAGGCCTGATTTTATTAGCTGATCCTATAGTAGACTGCTAGATAATTTAGCCTATTGCATTAAATCATCCAATGTACATGGATCAGATGTACGAAAATGGCAATAGGCTAACCTCCTATTCAAAGAATCAATTTCATTTATTCAGTCTAGGCACATAAAGAGCACATATGAACGTCAAAATTTTACAATTATTTCAAAAAATAATATAAAAGATTAAATAATGTAAAAATAAACCATTGGAAAAAGATTCTTTCGCTGGTTCGGTAGGTTAGTTCTACTGATAAGATACCAGAAAGAAGCTCAGAGTAGGTACTATATTATTTGCTTTAGTTTATAATTTATTTTGTGCGAGCAAGCAACCAGTTGACTACGCATTTACATCATCATACTCATCTACTTTATAGTAACATTTATTCATTACAGTTTTATTACGTAGGACGGAATACAATGATTAGTGAAATCTGGGTTTTAGTTCACTTCTGCTTAACCCTTCGGGGATGAAGGTATGCATGTGTATATATATGTTTGTATGTATAAATGTATGTACTTAGTATGGCCATAAATACTGTTACAATTAAAATAAGAAAGATATTACGTTTGAATTTGGAATCTGTCATTTTTATACGATTGTTCATTGTGTTTTCTAATTTTGGCGCCAATACATTGTACAATATTTTACTATATTAAAATGGAGTGGGGTGATAAAGAAAACCGAATCGCTGTGATTGCATTACACAAAGTTGGTATGGAGCCGAATGTAATTTTTAAAACTCTCCATACGCTTAGTATTAGTCAAATGTTTGTGTACCGGGCTATTAATAGGTACAATGAGACCTCCTCTGTTTGTGACAGAAAAAGATCTGGCCGTCCACGTAGTGTTCGTACGAAAAAGGTGGTCAAAGCAGTAAGGGAAAGAATTTGAAGAAATCCTGTCCGAAAGCAAAAGATTTTATCTCGGGAGATGAAGATAGCACCCAGAACCATGTCGCGCATTTTAAAAGATGACTTAGGACTTGCAGCCTATAAGAGACGCACTGGTCATGTTTTAACTGATAATTTAAAAAAGAATAGGGTGGTAAAATCGAAGCAACTACTGAAGCGGTACGCAAAGGGAGGTCACAGAAAAATTTTGTTTACGGATGAGAAAATCTTTACAATTGAGCAACATTTTAACAAACAAAATGACTGTATTTATGCTCCAAGCTCTAAGGAAGCTTCCCAATTAGTAGACAGAGTGCAACGTGGGCATTATACGACTTCAGTGATGGTTTGGTGGGATGTTAGCTATGAAGGAGTGACTGAGCCATATTTTTGTGAAAAAGGTATCAAAACATCGGCACAAGTGTATCAAGATACCATTCTTGAGAAGGTAGTTAAACCCCTTAACAACACCATGTTCAATAACCAAGTATGGTCCTTCCAACAAGACTCAGCGCCGGGTCAGAAAGCTCGGTCCACGCAGTCTTGGTTGGAAGTGAACGTTTCGGACTTCATCAGAGCTGAAGACTGGCCGTCGTCTAGTCCCGATCTTAATCCGCTGGATTATGATTTATGGTCAGTTTTAGAGAGTATGTCTTGCTCTAAACGCCATGATAATTTGGAGTCCCTAAAACAATCCATACGATTGGCAATGAAGAATTTTCCCATGGAAAGAGTGCGTGCTTCTATTGATAACTGGCCTCAACGTATATAGGACTGTGTTGCAGCCAATGGAGACCACTTCGAATAAGCTTTTTATATTTTAAATTGTTTTATATTTATGTATTAAACTAACACACTGTAAAAGTAATAAATATTATTTGCAATAAAAAAAAATGTTTTTTCTTCGTAACAATATTTATGGCTAGACTAGGTATATTGTACGTTAAAGAATAAATGAATAAATTCTACAAACCCAAACTCTGCAGATCCTATATCTTAAACAAAAACACACAAACAAACTGCGAAATAAATGATTAAAAAAAAAAAAAACTATGACTGGGTCGTTTCAAAGCTGTCACACAGACGACACTCCCGCCGGCCTGGGGGTGACAGGCCGGCCTGGGGGTGACAGGTGAAGCCGCCTGTCACCCTTGCAGAAGCAGGCCGCGGCGACGGCGCGCGTGGCGCGCCTCCCCGTTTCCGGGGACGAGTTGGGGACTCTGTAGTCCCCACACCCGAGAAGAGGGCCAGATCGTGAGAGATGGCCTTGGGTCGGCCGGGGTGCGAGGGATATGCCTGTCAACCTCACCTTCGGCAACCGAAACGACCCACAGGCGGCGTGCGTTTTAGTCGGTTCGAGTCCGACATAACCTCCTCCACCGGATCCGGTGGGGAGGTATCCGTGGGGATTTTGCGCACGTAAAAAAAAAAAAAAAAAAAAAAAAAAAAAAAAAAAAAAAAAAGACGACACTCCCATTGACTTATATTAAGAAATTAAGTCAATGGTCTGGCATACAGCCAAACCATACAACTAGCTTGTTCAATATATAAGGTTGAGGGTTAGGGCTGAGTTAGGCCATGTAAAGTTATGACCGTGTAGGACTTTGCTCTAAATAGGAAGATATTTTTAAACTGTGACAGCCTTATAGGGTAACTAGTGTTGCAATCAATATTAGATTATATGCTTTAGGTGGGATAAAATTGATAAAAAGTAATGAACTGTGAAAAGGTCTTTATCGAGGTCAAACTGGGGCTCTTTAGTAATCATCATGGCTGACCTCTATATTATTGGCATTATTATGTAGATTTCACTCAATAGTTTTTACTATAATATAGTGATTTGACGAGTCCTATATAAAACAGCACTAAGAATCAGTATTAATAATAAAATATATAAATACACATATTTATGAAATTAAGAATGAATGCAAAACAAAATATTATATGCTGATTTAAATGTCTCCAAACCGCTTGGTTCTTGATCGGAAATTCTGCACTGTGAGCGGGTGACATCTAAGCCCTGCACGTGTTGTCCTGTGTAGGAAAGAGCAGGGTGAGACTAATTGGAGGAGCTCATCTGAACATTCATCATGGTACAGACGGTAAAATACTGCCAAGGACGCACATCGCTACGCATCTGCAAAGGCTCTAGGGTGCGTGACCTCAGGATTCCCAATAATGCGGACCGCACGTCGCTGCAACCTGTCGAGAGCATCTAATAAGACTTTAGAAGAACTTTGCTGTGCCATCCCAGATATGCAAGCAGTATGATGACACCGCTGTTCTGGCGTGAAAAAATGTCTCACTGTTCAGGACTCCGAGTTCACGCAAGGCTGTTTTGATGATACTCTCGATGTAGTTTTTGTTATTCAGGTTGCAGCGAACATCCATACCCAGGATATAGAGATTGTCCTGCAGTAGCAATGGCGAGCTCTGAAGAGTGGGAAGGCGGAAGAAAGAAGATACCTTTGCTGAGAACGCACATGCCTGCGTTTTTTTGGTATTGAACTCGACCAGGTTCTCAGAGCTCCATTGGGAAATGTCATTAAGGCTCAGTGACAAGAAGCTGCCATTTTTCCGCGACATTTAACGGCTTGGCCGCAATATGTCCATGATAACTCCCGTGTAAGGTGCTATTAAGATTGTGTCGGTTATTTTATTGTTTTCATTTATTTTTAATTATCCACTCTACATATAATAGTAAATGATTTGACTATTGACGTCACAATAATTTATTTCATACAAGTTTCCTTATAACTTACCGTTTTGACGTATAGTAAAAAGTAATTAATTCGACTAGTCAGTCAAATTCACATTTAGAATAGATCCATAGAAGTCCGTTAAAAATAGCAAAATGATATTGACGTTCAAACATATCAAGTCATTGTATGTTTTAATTTAACTCCGTTTGTTTTCTAATGGTGCCACTATTACAAGTAAATTACTACTCCGCAGCTATTAATTCAACAGTGAAATATTAACTCAAATCGATTTTAATTTACTTAGGTATACGTTATCAAATCAAACATGAATTGCTGGCATCAGTATCAAATTATATCAATCATTCACGTTATTGATTAACCTAGATACACATTTAAATGATATTCGGGGTTTATTACGTAATTTGTCAGGACTAATCATTATGTAATTAATAGTGTTGGATATTCTTTTATGTTCGTTCGAACTTTGATTTGGGTTATTACAATCTAATAGTACACTTGAGTATCTACGGTAGCACCTACAAAAAAAACATGTATTTCGAATTCTAGCTTGACGTAGTGAGTTATTAAAAAGACAAAAAGAAAGTTATATATGACTAAACTAGTGATTAGCATGCGGCTTCCATAATAGTGAATCAATCGATGAACTTCTTATGTTTATTACACGTTATTGAAGTAAATTGAGGTAAGTTTAAATTATTCGTAAAATGTATAATATGATTTTTTTTTCATCGTTGTCGAAATGTATAATTATGTAACGTAACGAGGTATACCGCTTGTATTAAATTTTACGTTTTGAGAAGTTGGTCAGGATGCAGCAGCTACATTTTACTTCGAAACTAAAATCTTCTACACGGGACGACTCAAATTTTCTTCCAATTTCTATACAAAAAGTCACGTGTATTTTGTTTTTGTTTTGTACAAATTAAAAACATCTGATGAGTACCTATGTTAAACTGAGTGACACCATTGTAACATGTTACGTGTCTGTAATGGTCTTCCCTGAGATTTTGACTTTAGACTACCATCAGGGAAGTGAAGTCAAATTGACTTGTCATATATAGGTAACAATAAAAACAAAGTTCTGAGTTTACTAAATTGGAGTACTTCAAAAAGGGCATGATAAGTTAAGCTTCACACTTCAAGTGGTGCAAGTCTCCACATCACGATGATTGCTTTCCATCAGTTAGGCACCCCTTAGTAGTCGGAATGGCGACGTGTTTGCAACTTCTAGGACAAGATGAGAACGCCGTGGTTCCAACACTCAAGGATCAGCCTTGATGCGAGGGGAATTCCTTGTGGGACTCCTTACAACCTGGAAGAGACCTGAGACAGTGTCTGGTTTTAGTCGATTTGAGTTCAAGTCTGTCTAGGTTAATAAACTTCTCGTCCGGCCGGCGAGAAATGCATGCAGAAATCCCATAAGAAAAAAGGTACCCCATAACCTGTTGGCTACGTTTTATCGTTATACACAAAACACTTCTCAATGATTATGCAGGTTAACATTTTGTCGAACCATTGATCAACATAATTATGCTTAACAAAAGAAATCACAAAGAGTTTAAATGTTTGTCTATAGGTTACTTTGCAAAAGTAATCACCTTACTAAGAATGCTTTCATTTTTTTATTTTTTTTACGTGCGCAAAATCCCCACGGATACCTCCCCACCGGAGGCGGTGGAGGAGGTTATGTCTGACTCGAACCGACTAAAACGCACGTCGCCTGTGGGTCGTTTTGGTTGCCGACGGTGAGGTTGACAGGCATATCCCTCGCACCCTGGCCGACCCAGGGCCATCTCTCACGATCTGGCCCTCTTCTCGAGTGTGGGGACTACAGAGTCCCCAACTCGTCCCCGGAAACGGGGAGGCGCGCCAGGCATGCCACCGCTGCGGCCTGCTTCTGCCAGGGTGACAGGTGGCTCCACCTGTCACCCCCAGGCCGGCGCTCATGGGGGGCGGAGGTCGTTCATCGACCTCCGACGCCCGAGTTGCCTTCTTACGCGGGCAGCTTGTCTTGCGATCCTTCGTCGCTCCCGCTGCCACTCCCGCCCCGCCTACTAAGAATGCTCTTAGCTAGTGTTTAATTAGTTAGTGCTCAGATTAATTAATTTACTCAGAGTGTAAAGGTTGTTTACATGTTGAGAGTTCGATACATGAATCGTATCACAGAAAATAATACGAAATTCGATTAGTGTTGTAAGTTATACCTACAAATTAAAATTATGCCACATTTGATTATTAGGAAATTTAATTTATTTTATTAATCGAGCCAAGTATTTATATTTTGCAATACAAAAATAACTAATAATAGTCAGATTGGATCTTTGTAATAAGTTTAGTAGTTAAGTAAGTAAATTTGTGCCGTTTGCAGTAGAAACGTTTGCGCCGTGGGGTCCGAGCGCCCGCAATCTCTCCAGGGAGATTGCGAAGCGTATGGTCGACGCTTCTCGAGACCAGAGGGCTGGCTTCTTCTTAGGTCAGAGAATAAGCATTGCCTTACAACGTGACAATGCTGCCAGTCTTCTGGGAATGCTACCACAAGAGGCATGCGATGCGGAGGAATTCCACGACGCATTTTAACTATTGTTTTATTTAATTATTATTTTTTATTAATGTAAATATTAGCATAGATTTAAAATACATTAAGTGTAAATAGGTAAATTATTATAACATAAAATTATAATGTAATAAAACATGCTTTGATGACACTAAAAAAAATCGAAATATAAAATCGCAATAAAGTTGCACGAGTATTAAAAATCCCTGCCTTGGTGTTACACACGTCCATAGGCCACGGTAACCGCTTTCCATCAGGTGCGCCGTGTGCTTGTCTGCCACCTAAGTGGTATAAAAATAGATCGAACTACGAAGGCGAATGCACCTGAAAGGTTACACGTTGCAATGATTCTATCACTATAAGTAATCATTACAATAAAAAACACGCGCAAATACTCATCTATGAGAAAAATAAAGTTATTACCTTTACTTTTTTAGACAAATTGACTGACCGCGGCAAATTTATTAGCAACTGTAAAACTTTATGTTTCTGAGCAATCTAAATAAAAAAATAAAACGTATTTTCCTCCAATAGCGGTGCCACTTAAATTAAAATTAATGTCTACATAAGATTGTTGATACCTATGTATATTACCTAGTTTCCACAGTTCGATTTCAATTTATTCCTTTACACTGGGGGGGTTAGTTGGCAAGAATACTAGTTGTATCGGTTAAATTACTAGTAGTTATTACTACGAATCCTTCCAGCCTACCTTAAATTACTTGTGTTTAGAGTGAATTCACAGCGGTAGTGTAATTGCCAATATTCAGGCTGACCAGGCTGACTCTATAACCAATAAATTACTGGCGCTCCATGTATTATTAAAACAATTCATAATTATTAATTTATTCTTTTATATGTACAGAATACCGCGGCCATAATGACCTCGTGTTGTGTTCCCGGCGGTGAGTTTTTGTGCTGTCAGTGAGAAGACCTAAACTTGCCCTGCTTTGTCTTTTACACTGACGGCATAGAAATTCTGTGCTTACAGGGTTGGCAGCGCGAGTCAGACTCCCTTGGTGTTGCACACGTCCAAAGGCCATGCTAACCACTTTCCATCAGGTGGGCCGTGTGCTTGTCTGTCAACCAAGAGGTATAAAATTAAATGTCGCAGTCAACTAACTTAAATATCACCTAGCCGTTCAACTAACCACCTTTTAGCTAAACTAAAAGGTGTCGTTCAATACAAGGCCTGAATGATGCGGCGCTGGCTGAGCAGCGGAGGTGGCAGGTGACGCAGGAGGAGCGCACCCGGAGGTTCATGGAGGCGGACATGGACTCCAGCCGCCGCCCGCCCTTGGCGCCGCCGACGGGGTACTCCGGAGCGGTGAGAAGCGATCCCTCCAGTCCGGCGGTGGCAAGGGCCCCGCAGGAGTCGGCCTGCAGCCCATCCGCTGTGCCTGCCACTCCTGCCGCTCCGGTCGCTCGAGCCGCTGTCGCTCTCGAAGTGGGAGCTGGGAGCTCCCAGGGTGCCCGTGCCAAGGGCAAGGGGAAGGGGAAAGGCAAGGGGAAGAAATCCGCGGCCCTAGCCTCAGCCCCAGCGCCGGCCCGGACCCCGGTGGGGATTGCCTCCACAAGTTCCCCGCCGGAGGGAGGCTGGGAGGTGGCCGGAGCCTCCAAGAAGCGGCGCAAGGCCAAGAGGAAGGCAGCCAAAAATGCCAAGAAGGCTGAGGCTGCTGCGAGGGGAGTGCCGGGGAGGCTGCGTGTCCCCCGCTCAACCGCCGTCGTTCTAACGATGACGGCGGAGGCGGCGGAGAGGGGCGTGCAGTACGCCCCGATTGTCACGCAGGCTAGAGCCTGCGTCGGCATGAGGACTCTCGACATGCCGGGCCCCATCCGGGTGAAACCCACTCGGACGGGTGCTCGGTTACTCGAGATCCCCGGCGCATCAAGCGGTCTCCAGGCCGATGCCCTAGCGGCTAGGCTTCGGGACACGCTAGACGCAGCCGACGTCCGGGTGTCCAGGCCCAACAAATGCGCAGAAATGCGCATTTCGGACTTGGACGACTCCATCACGGTGGAGTAAATCCGCCTCACCGTGGCGGAGGCCGGGGGCTGCCCCCTAGAGGCGGTGAAGGTCGGAGCAATCCGCTTCGGCCGCCGTGGACTGGGGGCGGCAGTTGTCGGCTGCCCCATCGCAGCAGCCAAAAAGGCTGCCGACCGGGGGTGGTGCGGGTGCAGGTCAGGCTCCTGCAGGCTCGACCTACCAGGTGCTTTAGGTGCCTGTCGGTCGGCCACGTGGGGGTGCAGTGCACGGCGGCGGTGACGGTCGGTGACCGCTGCTTCCGCTGTGGCCAACCCGGCCATACGGCCGGTGGATGCGAAGCTCCGCTGCACTGTTTCAGGTGTGCAGCGGGGGGCAAACCGGCCGACCATAGGGTTGGCAGCAAGGCCTGCACCGGGGGGGAGCTGAAGCCGCAAGGCGGAGGCTCCACCCAAAGTTCGCGGCGGGATGCGGAGATGGTTCCATAATGGATCCCCAGCTCCGCATCCTGCAGGTGAACGTGGGCCACGGTGCCGATGCTCAGGGTCTTCTGCTCCAGAGCATGGCACAGTGGTCCATACACGTCGCCGCTGTCGCCAATCCGTACACTCACTGGCCCCTTGGGCCTGCCTGGGTGGTCGTCCTGGACGGGTCGGCGGCACAGGTGTGCAGCGCCGCTCTGGGTGCCTCCCCCATTGCTGTCATAGCAAGGGAGCATGGCATCGTAGCGGCGCGTGTGGGAGAGATTGCGGTCGTGGCCGTCTATTTCACGCCGAGCCTACACCGACGCATAGGGGAGTACCGGCGGTCGCTGGAGCGACTGACCGACGTCGTCAACGCCTGCCACCCTCATTCGGTTCTTGTGCTCGGGGACTTCAACGCCTGATCAGTGACCCACGAGGTAGGGCTCTGGAGAGCTGGCCCGCTAATCAGGGTCTAGTTCTCCAGAATCGCGGGGCCGAAGCCACGTTCGTGGCCGCGGAGCGCAGTTCGATTATCGACCTATCGTTCGCAGGCGCTTCGCTGTCGCACCGTGTGCGGGACTGGCGTGTTGTTGTGGGGGTGGAGACACTGGCGGATCACCGAGACGTTCGGTTTGATGTCTCCCCTCCCGCGGGTGATGCGCCGGTCATACCGGCCCCATGCGAGCCACGCTGGGTGCTTGGGAGACTGAATCGGGAGGTCCTCCTGGAGGCCGCCATCGTACAGGCCTGGGCCATTGCGCTGGACAGGCCTGTCGATTTCGACGATGAGGCGGTGTGGTTCCGGGAGGCCATGACTCGTGTCTGCGATGCGGGTATGCCTAGGGCTCCACCCTATAGTCCGAGGCGTCGGGTCTACTGGTGGTCTGCGGACATCGCGAGGCTACGGCAAGCCTGCGTGATCGCGCACCGCCTGTGGACCAGACTCCGTAGGAGGCGTAGCCGAACCGCAGATACGGAGCCCCGAGTGACGGAGCTTCATGTGGGATACAGGGAGGCCAGAGATGCCCTCCGAGCGGAGATAAAGCGGGCGAAAACCGCGGCTTATAAGGAGCTCATAGAGACGCTGGAGCCTTACCTTACCTTATGGTAAGAGGAAAGCTGCGCCCCCGGGCCCCGCCGTTGACCCAGGTTCTCCAGCCAGCTCTGCTCGGTGGAGTGGTCGAGTCCCTGTTCCCGGCGCGAGCGGAACACATTCCGCAGCAGATGACTCCGCCACCTCGGTCGCCTGTGGCGCCCAGTGTGGTAGTTGACGACGAAGTCCCCGAGGTCACTTGGGTAGAACTGGAGCTGGCGGTGCGAAGGCTTAGAGCCAAGAAGAGCACCGCCCCGGGACCCGACGGCATTCCAGGCCGCGCGTGGGTCCTAGCTCTGGGAGAAGACGGTCTCGAACCCCGACTGAGAGGGTTCCTCAGCGCATGCTTGGAGCAGGGCCAGTTTCCGAAGATGTGGAAGACGGGGAAACTGGTCCTCATCCGAAAGGAGGGTCGCCCGGCGGACGAACCGTCCGGCTACCGGCCCATTGTGTTGCTCGACGAGGTGGGTAAGGCGCTTTGCAATAACTCTTTTAAAGAGTGAAAGAGTTATTGCGAAGCGCCTCGTCGAGCACCTCTCTGGTAGGGGGCCGGACCTGGCGGATGCCCAATATGGCTTCCGCCGGTGGCGGTCCACCGTGGATGCCATCATGCGCGTGAGGACTTTGGCGGAGGAGGCAGTCGCCCGGGGCGAGGTGACGTTGGCGGTGTCCTTGGACATCTCCAACGCGTTCAACACCTTGCCCTGGAGTTGCATCAGGGAGGCACTCTTGTACCACGGTGTGCCTCTCTACCTCCGTCGCATAGTCGGGGCGTACCTGACGGAGAGAGCCGTCATCTACCCAAGTGCGACCGGCGTCGGTCGGCGTGAGATGTCGTGCGGTGTTCCACAGGGATCGGTGCTTGGACCGCACCTGTGGAACATCGGATACGACTGGGTGCTTCGAGGTGAGCTCGCGGACGGCGCCGCCGTCACGTGCTATGCGGACGACACGCTAGTGACGGCGAGCGGGGCTACATACCGCGAAGCGACCCTGAGGGCCACGACCGCGGTTGCTCAAGTCGTGGAACGAATCCGGCGGCTGGGCCTTGAGGTGGCTCTGCATAAATCCGAGGCCATGTTCTTTCATGGACCTCGGCGCACGCCACCACCTGGTTCCAGTCTCACAGTGGGAGGCACTCTCATCGGCATCAAGCCCCAGATGAAATATCTGGGGCTCGTGCTCGACGGCCGGTGGGACTTCGGGAAGCACTTCCGAAGTCTGGACCCCAAATTGGTGGGCACAGCCAACGCTCTGGCGCGCCTACTGCCTAACCTGAGGGGCCCGGAAGACTCCTGCAGGAGACTCTACGCGGGTGTCGTGCGGTCCATGGCCCTGTACGGGTGTACCCTGTGGGCGGACACCCTGAATGATCGGCACATGCTCCTGCTGCAGCGTCCGCAGCAGAAGTTGGCGTGCCGCATCATATGGGGGTATCGCACGATATCCTTCAACGCGGCGAGTCTCCTCGCCTGGAAGCGAGATCCCTTTCAGCGCTATACCGGTTCCGAAAGGCGGCGCGGGAGCGGGGTCACGATCCCGAGCCCGAAGAAATTCGGGCCGTGAGATCCCGGCTCCACAGGGAAATGGTGGCGGAATGGGAGCTACGACTTGGGCGACCAGGCGCAGGGCGCGCCGTAGTAGCGGCGGTAAGACCCATCATGGGGGAGTGGCTAGAGAGGCCACACGGCAGCCTCTCGTACCGTCTGACGCAGATGATCACCGAGCACGGGTGCTTCGGAAAGTATCTGCGTCGGATGGAGAAAGAGCCAACGTCCGAGTGCCATCACTGCGACGCGAGCGAGGACTCAGGTCCGCACACGCTCACCGAGTGTCCGGCGTAGGAGACGCCGAGGCGGGAGCTTGTGGCGGCCCTGGGAGTGAGAGTTCTCACGCTCTCCACCTTGCTCGCGGCGATGGTCCGCTGCGTGGATGCGTGGGCGGCCGGCGCCTCCTTCTGCGAGCAAGTAATGCTCGTGAAGGAGGAGGCGGGGCGGGAGCGGCAGCGGGAGTGACGAAGGATCGCAAGCCAAGCTGCCCGCGTACGAAGGCAACTCGGGCGTCGGAGGTCGATGAACGACCTCCGCCCCCCATGAGTGCCGGCCTGGGGGTGACAGGTGGAGCCACCTGTCACCCTGGCAGAAGCAGGCTGCGGCGGTGGCGCGCCCAGCGCGCCTTCCCGTTTCCAGGGTCGAGTTGGGGACTCTTTAGTCCCCACACCCGAGACGAGGGCCAGCTCGTGAGAGATGGCCCTGGGTCGGCCGGGGTGCGAGGGATATGCCTGTCAACCTCACCTTCGGCAACCAAAACGACCCACAGGCGGCGTGCGTTTTAGTCGGTTCGAGTCCGACATAACCTCCTCCACCGACTCCGGTGGGGATCCCGTATCCGTGGGGATTATGCGCACGTAAAAAAAAAAAAGGCCTGAATGATATTCAGCCGTAAAGTTTATTATTATTAATAAACTGTCTGGCTAATACTTAGGCCGTACGAATGATAGGGAACCACTCTGAAATAAGACAGAAAACTAGTACGAGGCTTATTGAGCAACCTGCGCAATCCGACTTGGATAGATTAGGTTAGAAGGCAGAGTGAAGCAGAGGTCCCGCATTAGCATTTGCCTAGATGTTTGGCAGGCAAGTAATTAAACGTCGAAGGTCCAAGCTATTTGCCTAGCAGCTCAATCAAATGACTAAATACCATTCCAGTCGTTATTTGAACCGCGCCGTTTAGTAGAGAGCCTCGGCAGTGAGTTGAACGGATGATGAACCTAGTTGACTGCGACATGTACACAACATTAAACATGGTAGCATACAGTACTGCTATATTTAAATATGTGCATTATTTTTATGTTATACGTGTTGTGGTCAAACTTTCTTTACCGATTAGATCCTATTTTTGCGAATAATTATTCAGTTTTGTATGGGGTGGAGCAGCGTGAAAAGAAAAATGCAAGCAAAACAGTGTGTGAAAAGCTGAAGTCCGTTTTCCAAGCGCAATTTACTTCAATTAATACAAATTGTGAGTTAGTGGAAGTAGGTATTATTTATTACCTTTGTAATGTTTTAACCGGTAATGTGTGAGTGGTAAATCTTGATAACTCGAAGCATATTTAATGTGTTATTTAATAGTAATAAATAATAAATAAATCGTTTACTTCAGGCAATAATAGAAAAATTACAAGATGTTAAAAATTTATTCTACGGCCCATAAATATATACCTTAAAACTAAAAATATATATAAAATCTTAACCCAAAGCACGCGTAATGTATGTGGCATGTGCTTGTCTGCCACTTAAGTTTTTTGGTAAATGTTAGGTTCGTTAGACGAAATGTAAATATACCAAAAATTACATACGTTTAAAATAATTGCTCTGTGTGCTAATTTTGAATTTTGATATATATCTTCATAGATTATATTATGGTATTTTTTAAATAGACATAAATCATTTTATATACAAGCAAGTTGAAAATAAACGCTCACGTGATAATTATTCACACGAAATAATTTTCTATAATTTAGACGTTATTATGTTATTAGACATAAATTACTATAATTATATCTGATAATGAGTATGGCAAGTATTTAGGGTTCCATCATAATATTATAGACATCTTACAATATTGATTTATGTGCACAAAAAATAACAATCCGAGGCATTCCCTCCGGAGTCCAGAATGAATAGGCATTATATTAATTTTAAAGCATGCTGTACCTTTTTTTTTTTTTACGTGCGCAATATCGTATTGACAGGCGTATCCCTCGCACCCCGGCCGACCCAGGGCCATCTCTCACGATCTGGCCCTCTTCTCGGGCAAGCATGCTGTACCTGTAAAAAGATGTTTCTAAACTGTTGACAGCCTCTGTGGAGTAGCGGTAGTGCTTTAATTGTTTTAAAATATTTTTTTTTTTACATTTAGGACACGTCAATTGGACTTCGCCTTGCCTGATGGTAAGCTGAAGGCAAAGTCCCAGAAAAGAGGGTTATTATTCATACAATTTATAACACTTGCGGCTGCTCTTGGTTCACAAATCTGTTTTAAGCAGTTTCTCTGTGAACTTAACTGAGTCTCTATAACATAAATGGTCTATTCACTTATATTTTGGTATATACTGATAATTATTTACATATTACCATTTCGGCAAACACTTCTTTCAAACAAACAAATCCGTTCACAAATGACGGAGCTATGCGCAAAAACATAAAAAAATATGAACATCCGAATTGAGAATCGAGTTGAGAATTCGGTTAAAAACACGTACAAATTTAGTCAATATATCAGGTTTATCTCAACGACTAGGTTGCCGGTTGTCTATCCGTTACGAATGTGAATAGCTGTGCATTGGCAAAAATAGGTCATGAATATTGCCATAGAAACTACTGTAACGATTCAGATAGTGCCTTTTTGCCTACTATTTTAGTACCTGCAAGAGAAGAAAATATCGTGAAAATGTGTAATAGTAATTTGGATGCAAGCACGTTTCATCGGAAAAAGTTTTGAGAAAACTTTCAGAAGTGTTCCAAGAGAAAAGTAGTTGTGTTTTGAATGTTAAGTATTGGTAGAGCAATGTTTCTTCGATGTTGTATCAAAATTGTTGAAGATGATTAATTAAGTTGCTGTGCACTGAGGCTTTTTAATTGTAGACCCTACGTACTGCTACACTTTTTTTTTTTTTTTTTTTTTTTCATATTATTACATTAGTTCATCTCATAGAAGCACCCATAAAACCCGCATAGGTTTATCTTGGGTGTGAGTGTACATTACATTCAATTTATATAATCAACAAAAAATACAATTATAAATACATATCAAACAAAAATATAAATAAGTTTCGCCGGTGACGAGGAATAGTAAGTGCAGAGTAGGTAGGTGTAGTCTTTTGAGTGTAAACCGGCTGTTGTTTACGGTAGATGCAACGCTGCTATTTGCACCTACTTGCACGCGGTCGCCTAATAGACGCACTCTGGATACAGGATGATTGGTTTGCAACAATTTACGTATAGTATAGTTTTAATAAAAAAAATTTTTTTTTTTTCATTTTGGTTATTTTATTGGTATGAACCATTTTATATTTTATTTATAGATTAAATATTTGGTCTTGGTTCATGTTCAAATATTATTTACTTTTGATGGGTAGGTAGGTATATGTTTTTGACTATTTATTTATATATATGGTTTTTAAAATGGCGGTGTACATATCCCTATAATACAAGTATCCATAAGTTAAGGTATTCACCAACCACAAAGTACATCATGTAGGTACTTGAAATAAAGTGATGACTATGTACATGGTGTAATTTGTTATCAAAAATGTTAGCGTTATTTATTATTTTAATTCAAACAATAACTATGATAAGAATTTAGTGACAAATATCGATGTATATTGCCGTAAATACCATTACAAGAAGCTCATCATTAGACTCATCCGTACATATTGTTTTCCTTAAGAATTCCAACTCAGTCATACATTAATTAATTAGTGTAGGATGTATTGAAAGATACACAGTAATATCACAGTCTTATATAGATAGCAATACTGTGGTAATAGTAAATTTCGGCTTCCGTACCTTTATGAAAATCAACAAGGAAACAGTAGTAGAAGATGGCCGAAGGCAATAAGTTGTGTCTTTATAACATTGTTTTAGCATTCAGAGAATATTATTTTGAAGTTTCGCTATTTACTGGAGACAGACAGACCGTAAAACGTTATTTACATTACAAAAGGTTCCCGTGGGTAGCGAAAATGCTATTAGAATTAATATTAGTTTCAAATAAATATGTTTCCAAATGTTTTCCACTCTCCTTCTATTGTTTCATCGGAAATAAATAGCATCGGTGATTAATATCATTTCCATATAATTATTTTTGATGTCATTCGTTTTATATGAATAGAAAGAGATTATAATCATAAAAGTTGGCATTTAGTATATTTAAATCGTGCAGTGGTTGGCGGGAGGTGTAACCACATTACACCTGCTACCAACAGCTTTCAACGGTCTGATGAACGTGTGGGCTTCAGCAACACTAAAAATGAACAAGAGCGTACGGTAGTTTTAACTTTAAAGATATTTTTACTGACTTACACGAACATAATAATATCACTATTGACTAGGGCGTATAGGGGTCTCATTAAGTTCTACAAGATCCAAACCAACCTCTCATGATAGCTAGTATACCTACTATATATATACATAAACGAACCTGGGCTTCACAGTGCAAATTTTGGACAAAACTCCAAAATTGCTATGAAAATGAAGAAATGTCATCAAAATAATATCCATACTGAACGTAATGTTCGAAAAGAAACTTTCCACTTGGCTCTTTAAAAAGAATTAAAAACAGCCGTCTCGTTAATAGGTGTCATTACATTTACAATTCTCCTAAAATGAAGTCGATTGACGTCGATTTGTTCCAGTACTTCTCCTTGCAATTTGCTACTTTAAATTTTTTCGGCATATGGTTCTATATACCTCATTCGTATAAAAGCGTTTGGTTTTGGTTAAATATTTTGACCAGAATATTCTTAGGAACAACAGTGTTCATAATACCTACTGCGGGTCAATTAATATATGTGATACAATTGTTTATACAAGGTAATGCAGGAATTCAAGAGGTTACTGGAATGTGAGTTAACAATGTTGCATTTATTTCTATATAAATACTAGTACAATACATTAATCCCAATTGTACTTTCGAGTCTAAGGTCCAGGACCATTTGATAAAGTTTTTAAGAAACATTATTTTTAATCATTTTAAATAGGATGCTAACTCAGTTATCAACCCTAACCATATCAAAAAAGTGTCCTTTTGATTTGAAAAGCACATCTTTTCTCGCAGAATGATATTATGTATATCAAATTATATTTATTTAGGCAAATAACCAGCATAAAATCACTAATATATTTTTCTTAGATGTTAAAGCCTTGTCCTACTTTCCCACATAATTCTCTTTTAAGATAAAAGAGAATTGAATATTCGTCCACAGGCCCAAAATGATCCATAATAGATATCTTTGGGCTTACAAAATCAATACCTCTTATAAATACTTCACACTTTACTTACGTGTTAGAAATGTTTTATTTATTGAATTTTATATATTTTTTTAGATAATATTATAAGTAATATTTGAAGGTTTTGTGTAAACTGAAAGACATTATAATTATACTAACAAAAAGTTGAAATTTACACAGATATTGCTCAGGTTGTGGGATAGTGAAAACATGTAACTGCCTATTTTTTATTTGACGTTAATACCAAAGTCAAAGTCAAAAATCACTTATTCTGTATAGACCATTATATCGGCACTTACAAAACGTCAACAAAAAAGGAACATGAAATGGAACATGTTTAGTAAATGGACCACCGGTTCGAAACGCGGCCCCGACTTGAGAAGACTTCGGCAAGAAACTCAGCGGGCATTTCTTTTTTTGGTCTATTTAAAAACATACACTTAGTCTACTTAATCTAAATACAAAAATACTTAGTACCTAATAATTACTTACGGTTTTAAATATAAATAAAATTTTAAAATCGAAGTTCAGCTAAATCAGCAATTAGACTGAAAAAAGCGGACCCCAGACATCGAAGTGAAAGTGAAAGATGCGACTGGAATTAACGGTAGGATGAAAAAGAAGAATACTTTGTTACTTTATCAACCAATTCCAACGTTGCAAGACTAATATTTGTTAGTTTTAGATACATATTCCCAACACTATGAAAATTCAAAACTACAATAACAGTAGCCAAAAGGAGTCCAAAAGTGGCTGTCACAAAGAAAACATAGTTAAAAACAGGTTCAAAAGTTTCGTCAACACCTTTGCGCTCACAGTCCGTTAAGCCTTGTACAACAATGTCGACACAAGGCTTTTCGCAGCATCTTCCATTGTACAGCGTCGAGCGGCCATATAGCCTCATACAGATGCAAATTTTATTAACGGCAATGCCATAATATGTACTTAAATATGTGTTTAGGTTCTATGGAAATGAGGACGAAATAAATACTTGTAAAAGTGGAAAGACCCCTTTCGTGTCTATAAATTACAATGTAACGACACAATAAATCTACAGTGGAACAGAAATTGCGTGCACCATACATGACAAACGTAAATTAAGCACCCGTTTTGAAGCTTTCGCTTTACTTGTTAAGGTCAAATCTTATCAGATTGGAATATTGGTTGAAAGAAAAAAGTTCCTAAGCGACATTATGATACATCGGCTTCAAAGAAGCGGGGTTGAAAGCGTACAACTTCGAACGCAAAATTTATTCAAATGATAAATCCTTATTATATCCGACATGATAAGGTTTAGTATATTTCTTATATTGCCCTTCCTTTGCTTCATAACATACATACATATAATCATGCTCTTTTTTAAAGAATATTAGAACCAACGTTACTAATATTCCCTCTAAGTCCTGTAGCTAAGTTCTTAAGGAGGTAGGACTCGGCGGTATTTCCGCCCGATTGAGCAGTCCGACTGGGGTAGTACCTCCGCCCTACAGAATACCACGGCTATAATAACTTCGTGTCGTGTTCCCAGCGGTGAGTAGGGTAGCCCGAGCTCACTGGAGAATTTGTGCTGTCAGTGGGAAGACTAAAGGCTTGTCCTGCTTTGTCTTTTACTGACGGCACAGAAACTCTGTACTTACAGGGTTGGCAGCGCGACTGTGACTCCTCTGGTATTACAGACGTCCATAGGTCACGGTAACCACTTTCCATTTTTTTTATTTTTTTTATACCACTTAGTTAGCAGACAAGCACACGGCCCACCTGATGGAAAGTGGTTACCGTGACCTATGGACGTCTGTAACACCAGAGGAGTCACAGTCGCGCTGCCAACCCTGTAAGTACAGAGTTTCTGTGCCGTCAGTAGAAGACAAAGCAGGACAAGCCTTTAGTCTTCCCACTGACAGCACAAATTCTCCAGTCAGGTGGGCCGTGTTCTTGTCTGCCAACTAAGTGGTATAAAAAAAAAAGCTAAGCTTGTGTTAGGAATGGGTTCACGTCGGTAGTGTAAAGGTCAGAATTCATACCCGAGACCTCTCGATCATAAGGTCGACTCGTTAACCACTAAGCTACCAACGCTTCATCCCCGGAGGGTTAGGCAGAGGTGAACTAACACCCACATTACACCAATAGTTGTATTCGGTCCCACGTAATAGAGAGTGAGTCTGTTGTCGTATTCCAGGCACTATTGTTGACTCGAGCCACGCATCTGAGGCTGTGTCTAGCCTGTATATATCTGTCTGATGCTACATAACTGCATGAACTTATGTACCTTATGTATAAACTAAAGTGCAAATACATTTCTATTTGAAATTTATTGTGGATTGTAGTAATGATGCAGTAGGTAGCAGGGCAGACATGGGTTTTTCCAGTATAACCGAATGCCACCGAATACCAAAACAACCACTTTTCATTGCACTAACATTGTACTTAGAATATTTTTGATTGAGAACTAAATTCTTCATTCTGATGATAGGAAATGTCTCGCGTTAAAATGTTATTTCGCAACAATCTACCTTTCGCGTGTGGCTGCGAAAATATAAGAGTGATAAACTGATGAATAATGTTAATGGTAGTTAAGATGACAAATTGTGTTAAAAATCACGTTTACCATTTCAGATTGTAGGTTAAGACCTCAGTGACCTTGACCCAATTATATTACTAGCCAACATTATTCACCTTCGTTTAAAGATCCTGATCGATATTTATAGTACTATTAAATGGCGTAATGTGGGGGGTGGTTATATCGGACCGACTAAAACCGCACGTTGTCTCGGGTCTTAATTACTAGGATGTAAGGTCACCCAACAAAGTATTTTCCTCACACTCTTATTGACCCTAGACCATTTACGGGTTGGGAAGGGCTTAGAATTGGGAAGTATGGTATCTGGTGATGAAATGTAGGTGGTATGTACCGGACCCTAGTAAAAATGCACAAGTCTAATTGATGAGGACTTTAGAAATTTCTTTTATTATTGTATTTCAGACCCCTACCAATTTTCAGGTCTATGTGAATTTATGCAAGCGAATTATTTTGATTCGTTTATGTTGACTGTATTAACTGAGTTAAATAAATTTATTTCAATACCCAATTGTTAAACATCGAACGAGGATTTGATACAGGCTTTCTCTTCGGAGTTGGGACGTCAGATGGCTGTTGTTAGTTCCAGAAAAGCCAACCAATCAAAACAATAAGCGGATCCCGGGCTCTAAAGGGCTTTGCAAGCAACTGGGAAACCGCTGGGTGGATTATGATGTAGTAATAAATGCACTATAATGGTTTCTTAATAGAATACTAATTTCTTTTTGAATACTATGAAAACCCCGGCAGAGTAGAATTAGGGCCACTCATCTCTTCCCATGCGGTGTTGTACAACGCGAATAAGAGATAGATAGAGAGTTGTTTAATAACAGACAGATATATACAGCCCAGAGTCAGCCTCAGATGCATGGCTCGAGTCAACAATAGTGTCCGAAATACGGCAATAGGCTCACCTAGGGGGTTACGTGGTACCGAATACAATTAATGTTGAAATGAGGGTGTTATTTCACCTCTGCCTAACCCTCCAGGGATAAAGGCGTGATTATATGTATGTATGTATTAACCATTTATTTTACAGCATAAATTTAATAATGACAGAATTGTTAACATCAATCAAGCTTTTAGACATGTTCCTGCGCCGACACATTTTAATGCAATTGACGGATCAGTTAAAGTGCCAAGAGTTTCAATTTCATCTAAAACCACAGCAAGCAATATTACACAAAGCAATCTTATCTATTAGGAAAATTTTCTGGGTACTCATGGTGATTTGTTCGATGGATATAATCGGTAAGTGAAGTAACATTTTTTTATACCACTTGGCACGTGGCAGACAAGCATAGGACCCTCCTGATGGAAAGTGGTTACCGCGACCGATATACGTGCGCAACACAAGGGGAGTTTACGCGCGTTGCCGACCTTGTAAGCACAGAGAGTGCAGAAGACAAAGCACGACAAGACTTTGGCCTCTTCTCACTGACAGCCAAAAACTCTCCAGTGAGACTGACTGACTGACTACCCTACTCACCGCCGGGAACACAACACAACTTCGACGTACTTCCTCAGTCGGACTGCTCAGTTGGACGGAAATACCGAAATATCACTATTTTATTTCTCTTTAAGGATAACTTGGATGAGAGGTCGTACATGTAATGGAATGGAATGGAAAGGGACTCCCTTGTCTGCACTTAGCCTCCCTTTTGGGCCATTGTGCGTGCAGAGAGTACTGGCTAGAGTAGCCAGCCTAGCTCCGCCCAGAAGCGCAGAAGCTTACTGGGGGCTTCACAGGCTTCGCGGAGCGACCTCACTGTACCGAGGATTTGTGATCGTTGATAGGCTACTGCCTCGCATTCCAGTGTTACGTGGGCGGCCGCGCTGATGGCATAACCACTTTTGACTGCCTGCAGTCGGTGGCTTGTGTCCATCTTTGGTTATGTAGTTCCGCGGATCTCTCGCGTGTCCAAGTGCGGAGTTGCGAGAAAGGGATTGGTAGCAATGGTAGCGGGCCATCAACGCTCATACCAGAGCCTCTCTTCGCAAGCTCATCCGCGGCATCATTGCCGTAGGACCCGCTATGCCCCTTTATCCACTGCAGCGTTACTGCATTTAGGGTGGATAGCCTGTTCAGGGCAGTTTGGCACTCCGCTACTAGTGTGCTGTTGGTTATTTACTGCTCCAGCGCTTGTAAAACTGCTGTGCTGTCGGTTAGGAATCTTATATTTAAGCCCTTCACCTTCAGTTCGCTTATTGCTGTCGCAGCAGTTGTTATGGCAACACATTCGCATTGAAAAATCGAGCTGTGCTTGCCTAGTGGTAGGTGGATGTTCAAGCCAAGGTCTAGGGAGTGTACGCCGGCTCCTGAGCCATTTTTTGTTTTGGAGCCGTCAGTGTATACGCGTACCTCTTCAATACCGGAGTAGTCTTTTTCCTCGGCCTGTTTTGTTATTTGGTATTTTTTGTTCCAGGAATATTGTTTAAAAGTTCTATCGCAGGGGGCGGCCATCAGTGGCCGATGTTTTAGGGCTCGTCCAAGGATTGTGGTATGGGGACTGTCGTAATAGTTGCCCCAGAGTCCCAGGTGCCACAACCTAATAGCGGTGATGGTGGCCTCCTGTTGGATGAACAGGTCAAGCGGTACTATGTTGAGGGCTATCTCCATAGCAGCGGTAGGAGTGGTTTTCATGCATCCACAGGTTGATGAGCAGGCCAGCCTCTGGAAGGATTTTAGCCTGGCAATCACGGTAGACAGCTCTGTTCGAGTCCACCATACTAAAGCCCCATAGGCTAGCATGGGTCTGATCACTGCTGTGTATAACCACAGAGTTATTTTGGGTGAGAGTCCCCATGTAGTGCCCATCATTCTTTTGCATTGGTAAAAGGCAACTGTGCACCTGTTCAGTTTGTGTTCAAGGTGTTTGTTCCAGAGCAATTTGCTGTCGAGAATAACCCCTAGGTATTTGACTTCTTCCCTAAGTGTTAGTTCGGTTGCAAAGAGTTTTGGGAGCTTGTATGGGCCCAGTACTCTTCGGTTTGTGAACATTATTAGTTCTGTTTTCTGGGGGTTGACCGATAGGTCGTGCTTTTCGCACCAGTTTTGGATTATTTTGAAAGCCTGTCTCATGCGGTTGCATCTGGCACTTTCGAACAATCCCGATACTAGGATCGTAATATCGTCCGCATAGCCTACAGTGAAGAGGTTATTTGCGTTTAGATCCGTTACAAGCTCGTCCACCACCAGGTTCCATAACAGGGGAGAGAGTACTCCTCCTTGTGGACATCCTCTGCTTACGATACCTCGCGTGGTGGAGTTGACTGTAAGTTGCACCGCCCTCTGTTTATTATTTTATTTTTTATTTTTATATAGGACACGTCAATTGGACTTCGCCTTGCCTGATGGTAAGCTGAAGGCAAAGTTCCAGAAAAGAGGGTCACCATTACTTACACATACCGTGTGACAATGGCGACACTCAGCTTGACGGCCTCATCATATGCTTTTTCACGCCCCGCTTAAAGGACCCGGGACTGTAGGAAGAAGGAAACACGTGAGCTGGTAATGAATTCCAGGCCTTAATGGTACGACAGAGGAAAGAGTCTCCGAACCGCTTGGTTCTTGATCGGATGTTTTGCACCGTGTGCGGATGACATCTAAGACCTGCACGCGTTGTCCTGTGTAGGAAAGGGGAGGGTGGGACTAATTGGAAGAGCTCATCAGAACACTCCCCATGGTACAAACGGTAAAATACAGCCATGGACGCAACATCTCTACGCAGCTGTAAAGGTTCTAGGGTGTTCGTGATCTCGGGATTCCCAATGATGCGGACCGCACGTCGCTGCAACCTGTCGAGAGCATCTAGTAAGTACTTTGCTGAACCATCCCAGAGATGCGAGCAGTACTCCACACAGGAGCGAATTTGTGTCTTGTATAGAAGACACCGCTGCTCCGGCGTGAAAAACCGTCTCACTCTGTTCAGGACTCCGAGTTTTCGTGAGGCTGTTTTGATGATACTTTCGATGTAGTTTTTGTTATTCAGGTAGCAGCGAACATCCATACCTAGGATATTGAGATTGTCCTGCAGTGGCAGTGGCGTGCTCTGAAGAGTGGGGAGGGGAAGGAAAGAAGATACTTTTGCTGTAAACGCACATGCCTGCGTCTTCTTGGCATTGAACTCAACCAGGTTCTCAGAGCCCCATTGAGAAATTTTTTTGAGCCTTTTCTCTGCGATATCCGACTGCTTGGCCGCAGGATGTCCATGATAACTCCAATGCAAAGTGCTATCGTCTGCATAACAATGAACATTGCCGGTAGACAGCATGTCGTTGATATGCAGAAGAAAGAGAGTTTAAGCATATTGTCGATCCATTCGACATGCGTTGAAGGCACGTCATGGTCGAGAAGTGATCTGTTGATGCTGTTAATATTGGTTTTGTCAAAAGCACCTTCAATGTCAATAAATGCGCCAAGAGTAGGTTGTTTTGATTTTAGTGCTCCACCGATTCGGGATACCACATGGTGAAGTGCCAATTCTGTGGATTTGCCTTCGCTGTAGGCATGTTGATTAGGGTCGCACATGTAGTCGCTAATTGTTTTCATTACTGATTCATAGTATATGTAATATACTATAATAAACAATCAATACTAGAATACAATATAATACCTATCAAGAACACAAAATGCTATATTTTACATTACTTAAGTAAAAAATGTGACTTCATTTGTTTGTGGAGTTCAGATGGCAGTCGCTTCACGGAAAGTATTGAACTAATTTGGGAAAAGTCTCGGAAGATCATGAAATGACTTTAATAAAAAAAACTTAGGATATGGTATAATGATGAAGGTACTTGCTTTTCAGTAAATGCGGCAGTAGGCATCCTTACTCTGTAAGCCTAAATTATGAAACTTAATGCCCCGACTTTCTCTACAACTGAGGAGGTAGGACACGGCGGTATTTCCTTGAGGAGTTAGGACACGGCGGTATTTCCTTGAGGAGGTAGGACACGGCGGTATTTTTTGAGGAGGTAGGACACGGTGGTATTTCCGCCCAATTGAGCAGTCCGACTGGGGAAGTACCTCCGCCCTACAGAGTACTGCGGTTATAATAACTTCGTGTTATGTTCCCGGCGGTGGGTATGGTAGCCAGAGCTCACTAGAGAGTTTTTGTGCTGTTAGTGGGATGACCAAACGCTTGTCCTGATTTGTCCTCTACACTGACAGCACAAAATCTCTGTTCATACAGGGTCGGCAGCACGGATGTGACTCCACTGGTGTTACACACGTTCATAGGTCATGGTAACCACTTTCCATCAGGTGGGCCGCGTGCTTGCCTGCCACCTCCGTTGTAAAAAAAAAACAACTGAATAATAGAGAAATGTTTCTAAAACACTATACACAATGATGATAGTGTAAATTAAGTATATTCGTTGTTGCAGTTCACGTTATTGTGGTACCAAGTATGAGTAAATTTGAAATTTTACCATTGAAAATGGATCTGATATGGCTTGATGTCAGCAAAGAATCGTATTTCAACTACGTTTTTGCTTACCAGGTGAGTTTTAGATAATTGGAAAACTGAACTTTATGTCCAATAATTCTATTCAATTTATAAATAATATATAATGAATGATGTTGCAATCATAAATCATTTTTAAACATGGATTTTTGATTGAATTGAAATAAAACCATACGTATCTTCTTATTTTAAGCAGGCCTGGATATTTTACCAAAAAATACTGACGATCCGTTCGTAAAAATAACGCTACAGCAAACGTCCCCTTCTTTTCGCATCTATTTTTATCGAAGTTCACTTTTACAAAGCATATTTTTTTCCACAATTACCTATAAGGCATCATGTGCTTGATTGATGTTTCAGCCAAAAATCCTCGAAATCCGTTCATAAATTTCGTGACAGCAATCTTCTCCCCTTTTCTCCCCTATTTTCTCTCCTATCAAAAAAGTTCAATACTTCAGTTTTATTTTAAATCAAAGAACATGTGTGGCTAGTTTGGTGAATATCGGTTAAGAATTTTTTATGCCACTTAGGTGGTAGACTAGTGACAATTATCCCTCAAGACTGGAACTAACAAACAAACAGACGGACAAAAGCAAAATCGGTCACCTTGTCGAAACAGAGACATTGCTCGCTCGCTCAATTAATAGTATTTAGCTGAAAATAAAATAATGGAATCATAATGATATGACTTCACAGGGAACAATGTGCATAGAATAAGATAACTTTTTAATATATCTATTGCGTGCAGGTTTCATACAAACCTATGATGTTGGCTACTTACATCGCACTGCAGACTTTACCGTGGGCTGCGATGTCATGTGCAAGTAAAAATATTTTGCTCTCCTAGCTCATGCACCAATTCACTAAGCAAAGATGCTACGCACAACAAAACAAACTCACGTCACCTTTTATATATTTATACCCTACACAAAAGACGAAGCCGTTGTACTTACTTACAAAATAAGATTACTTAAAACATTGTGTTTCACCTTACCAAAGAAATATATAAAAATGTTTGCACGAAGAGCACGACAGTTTTCCTTATGTTTCGAATATATAAAACAACATAAACTATATTCAAAGGGCGTTGATTGTTTAAAGGAACCTCGCACATTTTATATAAAATATTCTACATACCTTCCATTATTTAATTTGCAGCCAGTCAATTGGACGTTCTAATTTATAATTTCGAAAATATGAAAGGACTCGTTAATTCTACTATGACTGAAAAGCAGTGCGATGCAAATACAGCGTTCAAAGAAGTTTTCAAAGGGTGCGTTCTTCATCATTGCTGCATTATAAGGTACCTACCTACCGACTACTTTTAAAATAATATTGAAGAATTCCATTTCAACATTATTGTACATAATTGAAACGTTTCGCTACCATTAAAATTATGCAAATGAAATTCAAATTTAATACAGCAAGCATCGTTCTCTTTGCAGATTTGTAAACAGACTTCAAAATACCTTCGGGGGTCAGTTTTCAACAACGTTAGCGCTGAATGGTTGCATAGTTGGCACTACTGCAGTTCAAATATTTTCAGTAACGGTCACGCAGTCATTATGTATTTATTTTAAATAAATTCATTTGGACGCTTAATGTTATGGTTGTTTACAGATTGACTCACCTTTGAAGAATATTACTGACGTGGTGTGGATACTGACGTATCTCGCTATATTTATTTGTATTCTCTTCATTGACTGTTATTTTGGCAATACTATCACTTATAAAGTAAGCGCGTTGTTTGTTCTTTTGTATATTAAGACTAAACATAAGACTAAACAGTAAATGTAAATCACTTGTGAGAAACAACAAATTTGGGAATTGATCTCAAAAGAGTTTTGAATGAAGTTATCGAGCTCATGGTACAAATTCCACTCCTCAAACGCTTTGCCAAAATATAAAATATCGTCAAATTTTATACGTCAGCTAAGACTCGAATAATGTATTAAACTTTGTGAGCATTAATCTCTTACTAACTTGGAAGTTTACGTCATTTCTACTAACGGAAATAAATAAAAGCGATTTATTTCAGAGCTTACATATATCAACACTGGTTTTTTCTTGCCCGTGGATAGAACTACCAACGTCACTGAAGAAAGATTTGATAATATTTATAGCAAAAACCCAGCAACCTGTTGTGATAACCGCAGCAAAATACGTTCCAGTATCTCTGGAGACCTTTACTAAAGTAATCTAATTTTTCCTTTTGTCTCATGTAATGTGTGCGCTGACTTTCTATTAACGCTTTTAATCGTATTTAACAGTTATGTTCTGGGTATGTTGTGTGTTATTACTTAGAATAGTTTCAATTTTGTTTAATGTCTTAGTTTATTGAACAATAGTTTTATGGCGATTTTTAGATTTAATTTGCAATCATTAATATTTTTTTTTTTTATATAGGACACGTCAATTGGACTTCGCCTTGCCTGATGGTAAGCTGAAGGCAAAGTCCCAGAAAAGAGGGTCACCATTACTTACACATACCGTGTGACAATGGTGACACTCAGCTTGACGGCCTTATCATATGCTTTTTCACGCCCCGCTTAAAGGACCCGGGACTGTAGGAAGAAGGAAACACGTGAGCTGGTAATGAATTCCAGGCCTTAATGGTGCGACAGAGGAAAGAGTCTCCAAACCGCTTGGTTCTTGATCGGATGTTTTGCACCGAGTGCGGATGACATCTAAGACCTGCACGCGTTGTCCTGTGTAGGAAAGGGGAGGGTGGGACTAATTGGAAGAGCTCATCAGAACACTCCCCATGGTACAGACGGTAAAATACAGCCATGGACGCAACATCTCTACGCAGCTGTAAAGGTTCTAGGGTGTTCGTGATCTCGGGATTCCCAATGATGCGGACCGCACGTCGCTGCAACCTGTCGAGAGCATCTAGTAAGTACTTTGCTGAACCATCCCAGAGATGCGAGCAGTACTCCACACAGGAGCGAATTTGTGTCTTGTATAGAAGACACCGCTGCTCCGGCGTGAAAAATCGTCTCACTCTGTTCAGGACTCCGAGTTTTCGTGAGGCTGTTTTGATGATGCTTTCGATGTAGTTTTTGTTATTCAGGTTGCAGCGAACATCCATACCTAGGATATTGAGATTGTCCTGCAGTGGCAGTGGCGTGCTCTGAAGAGTGGGGAGGGGAAGGAAAGAAGATACTTTTGCTGTAAACGCACATGCCTGCGTCTTCTTGGCATTGAACTCAACCAGGTTCTCAGAGCCCCATTGAGAAATGTAATTCAGGATCCCGTCAAGCTCAGTGACAAGAAGCTGCCTTTTCTCTGCGATATCTGACTGCTTGGCCGCAGGATGTCCATGAAAACTCCCATGTAAAGTGCTATCGTCTGCATAACAATGAACATTGCCGGTAGACAGCATGTCGTTGATATGCAGAAGAAAGAGAGTGGGTGATAAGACGGACCCCTGGGGCACGCCAGCATTAACCTGCAGAAACTCCGAAGCTCGTCCGTCACAAAGGAAGCGAATACGGCGCCCCTGCAGGAAGCTAGCAACCCAGTTGCACAGCCTAGAAGGCAGACCAAAGGAAGGTAGCTTGGAAAGAAGCGATTTGTGCCAGACTCTATCGAAAGCTTTGGCGATGTCAAGACTAATTGCCAGTGACTCGCCGTGCTTGTCCATAGCCTCACCCCAAAGATGGGTAACGTATGCTAGAAGATCACCCGTTGACCGTTTCGGTCTGAAGCCATATTGCCGGTCATTAATTAAGGAGTGATCATCTAGGTGCCGCATGAGCTGTTTGTTAATTATGTGCTCGAACACTTTGCACAGCACTGAGGTGACGGCTATGGGTCGATAGTTGGCTGGCTCCGAGCGATCCCCCTTTTTGGGAATCGGCTGAACATTCGCCTCTTTCCAAGGCAAAGGCACTATACCCGAACTGTAGGATAGCCGGTACAGGCGCGTAAGCATTGGAGACAACTCCGCTGCACATTTTTTCAAAACTACCGCTGGAATACCATCCGGACCACTGGCTTTCCGGACATCGAGTGATTGCAGCACTGCACGAACATCGCGTTGCCTGATATGGATATCAGGCATCGCGTGGTCACTGTCGGGTAGTGTTGGTGGCTGCGTACCACAATCATCGATTCGGGAGTTGGCCGCAAAGAGATTAGCCAGCAGATTTGCCTTCTCTTGCGGCTCATGGGCCAGGGATCCATCAGGGTTACGCAGCGGAGGCAGCGAAGGCTGACAGAAGTTGGCTTGCACGGCTTTAGCCAGTCGCCAGTAGCCACGGCTTCCCGTGGGATGCATCACTAGCTCTTGACCAAGCCGCGCTATGCGCAGGGCATCTGCTCTGACGTAGGCCCTTCTACAGACCTTTGTGGCTCTGTTGTACGCCGCCTTGAAGTGGCCCAGATTGGGATGGCGCGTGGCGCGCGCCCCTACCCAAGCGCGGTACGCAGACTGTTTTTGTTCAACAGCTTCCGCGCACTCGCGCCCGAACCAAGGGCGCACCCCGCGGTCACCGGTGACATCGGTGTATGAGATATAGTATTCCATACCCAGACCGATCTCACCGGCGACAGCAGTAGCACAATCCGATGGGTTCTTACCTTCAAAGCAGCGCTCAACCCACGGGATGGACGCAAAATAGTCACGAAGTCCATCCCAGTCCGCTGACGAGTAGTGCCAGAGACGCCGCTTCCCCTGCACGGGGCGTGGGGGCGCTATAATAGGCACCGTGGAACAGACCAGGCAGTGGTCGGAGTTGCCTAAAGCGGCTCGCACCGATACACTGTACCGGTCCGGATCACTCGTCAGCAGAAGGTCTAGCAGAGAAGGTGCTAGGCCCGACCTTCTTGGTATCCTAGTGACCTCGTGCACCAATTGGGTCAGGCCGTGCGCCAGAGCAAATGCTTGGGCGGCTCTTCCTGCATGGTCTGTTTTGGAGGAGCCCAACCAGATCTCGTGGTTAAAATCCCCCAAAAATACCATTTCGGCATTCGGAAATCGCTCCTGCGCATCATCTGCCGCCTGACTCAGATTTTTTTTTTTTTTTTTTTTTTATACCACTAAGTTGGCAGACAAGCACACGGCCCACCTGATGGGAAGAGGTTACCGTGGCCTATGGACGTATGCAACACCAGGGGTGTCACACTCGTGCTGCCGACCATGAAGAAACCTTCTGATGCCCCTCTTGAAGAACCCCATATTGTAGGCGCTTGGGAAAACCGCAGCAGGGAGGTCATTCCACAGCTTGAGTGTGCGTGGGATGAAGTTTCTTTCATACCGCACAGTGCGCACCGTCTCAGGTCGCAATGTGTGGGGATGAATTCCCTGCCTATGGCGAGAGGTGCGATGATAGAATGAAGCTACGGGCATCATGTCAAACAATTCATCTGAGCACAAACCATTGTATAGGCGGTAGAACACACACAGTGAGGCAAAATCCCTCCTAAGGCTAAGAGGTTCCACTCTACCTGTGAGTATGGGATTGTCAACCAGCCTCAATGCCCGTCTTTGCAACGAGTCGAAGGGGTCAAGCTGGTATGCAGGTGCTCCAGCAAAAAGGTGACAGCAGTACTCCATGTGAGGCCGGACCTGTGCCTTATAAAGAAGGAGTTGCTGCCCCGCAGTGAAGTACTGCTTCGCCCTGTTGAGCACTCCGAGTTTTTTTGATGCCAACTTAACCTTGTCCTGCAAATGACTTCGGTATTGGACGTCGCTGGAGATATCGACACCAAGGATCCCGATACTCGAGGAGATGGTAAGCGGTGTGCCCAGGAATTGCGGCGCTACAATGAATGGGGTTTTCTTAGCGGTGAATACACATACTTGTGTCTTAGTGGGGTTGAATTGGACTAGGTTTAGTCGTCCCCAATCGGATACTCCAGAGAGAGTAGTCTCGATTTTAGACACAAGTTGTTCGCGACTCTTCTCCACCTCGGACTGAGGGATATTTGCACGGCCCGTGTAACACGTGTCCCCGGTACTGTCGTCCGCATAACAATGAATGGAGCCATCAGACAGCATGTCATTGATATGCAGCAGAAACAGCGTCGGAGACAACACGGAGCCTTGTGGGACACCAGCGTTTATGTTCATGCGGTCCGAGCAGCTGCCGTCGACGACAGCTTGGATGCTTCTGTTGGACAAAAAGCTGGCGATCCATTCGCATAGTCCCTCGGGGAGTCCATAGTATGGCAACTTCGCAAGAAGACCTTTGTGCCAGACCCGATCGAAGGCCTTTGCTATATCGAGGCTGACCGCTAGTGCCTCACCCCGACTCTCGATGGCTTGCGACCACCGGTTTGTGAGATACACAAGAAGATCACCGGTTGAGCGACGGTGGCGAAAGCCGTACTGTCGGTCGCTCAGTAGATCGTTTCCTTCAAGGTATCTCAGGAGCTGTGTGTTAATGACACGCTCCATAACCTTCGAGAGTAGGGAGGTTATAGCGATAGGCCTGTAATTGGTCGGATCTGTCCTGTCGCCTTTCTTAGGTACAGGGTGCACGAATGCGGTCTTCCACGAGGCTGGGACCTGCCGCGCGGAGTAGGAGAGTGCAAAAAGGCGTGTAAGTACAGGGCACAGCTCGGGGGCGCAGTGTTTAAGCACCATCGCCGGTATCCCATCCGGCCCACTCGAACTTCCGAACATCTAGGGACTTAAGCTCACGCCGGACCGCCCGTTGCGTGATTTTAACTTCAGACATGGAAGCACCACAGCTGGGGATTATGGGTGGTTCGGCGTCCCCGTCGTTCATAGTCGAGTTTGACGCAAAGAGATTACCCAACAGATCGGCTTTCTCCTTAGCGCCATGGGCCAGACTACCATCGGATTTTTGCAGCGGTGGAAGGCAAGACTGGCAGAAGTTTCCCTCGGCAGCTTTGGCGAGCGACCAAAATGCACGACTGCCAGATGGGTAGCGCGCAAGCCGCTCGCCAATTCTGCCGATGAACTCAAACTTAGCCCTGGCCGTAGCTTTTTTACTAGACCTCGAGGCGGCATTCAACTTTCGCTTCACTTCAGTGATATTAGGATCTTTATTGGCTAAAGCCGTGGTCCAAGCCCTGTATGCAGATTGCTTGTGGTCTCTTGCTTCTCTGCAGGGCCTATTAAACCAAGGGCGTTTGCTCTCTCCTGTTGCGATCCAGCGGTTCGGAATATAGCATTCCATACCCGCTAGGATCGCATCAGCTACTGCTGTTGCACAGGAGCTGGGATCATTTGAAGTGAAGCAAAGCCGCCTCCACGGGTACGACGCGAAGAATTCTCGCAGTCCATCCCAGTCTGCCGACTTGTAGTGCCAGACATGCCGCCATTGAGGTGGCCGCGGTGGTTCAGGCCGCGTGAGAGTCACTTGCGCCCGAACGAGGCTGTGGTCCGAAGTACCAAGTGGTGCTTCCACAGTTACTGAGTATTCGTCCGGGCGTGAAGTCAGCAGAAGGTCCAGTATAGAGCTTCTATGGGTCTCTATTTCTGGTGTTCTAGTAATAGAATGCACCAGTTGAGAGAATCCGTAGCTCAGTGCAAAGTCATGAGCAGCCCTTCCCGCAAAATCAGTTCTAGGAGACCCCAGCCACTCTACGTGGTGAGCGTTGAAGTCCCCCAAGAATACTAAATCTGCGGTAGGGTATTGCTCAATTACCTTGTCCGCAGACCGCTGCAGATGCTCAAACAATTGAGCTGTACTGTTGATATTCAAAGAGTCGAGTTGTCTCAGCATCTCCTGTATGGGAACGGTAGAGACACACATAGATCTGACTCGTAGGGCCATGGTCTACGTGTACCCAAAGGACGGAGAAGGATGGATCCTCTAGGCAGCGCAAACGGCGACAGCAAACATCCGCCCTAACAAACACGCACACCCCGGCTTTTGCACGAAAACTTTCCTCAAGAACATAGCCAGGGTAGAGCAAGTAGGTCGTGTCGTCAGGGCGGTGTATTTGCGTCTCCGTTAGAAAAAACATGGCAGGTTTCGCCGTCTCTAGGTGTTGGTGGACGGCGTTGAGGTTTGCATGGAGCCCACAGATGTTAGTGGTCTCCACCTCAAATAGCAAGCTTTTGGGAGTGTGACGAGCCGCTGTGTTGCCTATTTCTCTGAATTGCGCTGCCATGAGTTTGGGTGGGAGAAGGCGTGAAAAAAGAGGTGATTGCCGCCGCAGCACCGTGTGACAAAGCGCGGGATATTGGTTTTATCTGTGAATGTGAGGCATGGCGAGAGCCGACGCGCCGAACGGAAGGGCCCCCGTACCCCCCCGAGTATGGTCGCCGGGCTCCCAAATCCGGTCACCAACCGGCACGACGAACCATATCGGGATTATGCGCGGCCTGGTGAGGCAGCCTCCCAAGGTGGTTAACCCCAGTTGGGCCCCTGTACTATACCGCGGGCGGCCAGCGGCACCACCGTTTCTACAGGTCTCCCTGTTCGGCGCATCGCCCCGCGCCATCCCCACTAGACTACGCCAAGACCCACTGGTCCCACTAGTGCTGCGACAACCACCACCTCTGCCCGGCTATGCACTTGCTGACCCCTGAACACAATCCAACCGAGATTGAATTGCTATGGAGGGTTTTTCGCAATAGTGCACGGTGGTACCTACCCGGTCGAAACTTGAGACAAATTTGTGCCACCAAGTTTCTACCACCAGTAACTAATTAAAGTAACCATTAATGTTTACTACATTACTTAACTACATCTCAGTTGCCATCAAGTGAATTATACGTGTATAAATTGTATGCCAAATGTGTGTTATTACCTATTCTGCATTGTAACATTGGGTTTAATCTGTCAAAGCTCTCAGCTCTCCTACTAATTTAATAGTCCATAAATTGTGCTAATTTAGTTACTTTAGTAACAATATAAATCAATAGAGCCCCTAATAAGGCAAATAGTAAATCTCCTTCTGTGTAATGTGTAAGACAGAGCCACATATAAAACTAAACGGCTTCCTTGTAATAATCTTCTTGCACGATAACGGTCATAATTATTAACGTATAATTCCCTAGATATTAATAGAAAGAAGGAATACGATTCCGGTTTCTAGGTAAGTGTAGTTTCATTGGTTTATAGGTATGAATTATATTTATTTATTAGTTTCACAACTGCCACCGTCATGATTATGACGATTATGAAAAATATTTAGTTTTAAATTTCATACGTCACGTACACATACATAAAGTAGGAAAATTTATGAGATGTGTGCACATTTATTTTCTTTAGTCGCACGTATCAACGATCATAATACTCTTGCAAAACTTCAGTCGTCATATTATAATCAAGCTGCCTATGCAAATATTATTCAAATCACATCCATTTTAGGGATTAAATAAGCTCGTCGGTAGCAGTTGTAATCCGGAATATCTGATATGTCATATGGATAAGAGTTACGAGCTTTAGGAAAGTTGAAACATTTTTTGACAATGCAACCCTACGTTCTTAGACTAAACCATGATACGTATTGAAGTGATTGTATTGATTGGAAAAACTTAATTTGATATTAAAAGACTTGACGACTTTGAGCACCATATTAGATTCAGTTGGAGGACCGAGTGAGAAACATCGCGATAAGGGAACGTTGTGGTGTATTTGAAGATGTACTTACTAAGATAGAGAAAGGGATGCTTAAATGGTTCGGACATGTGGAGAGGATGGACGAAAGAAGACTGATGAAAATTTATGTAGCGAGGGTGAATGGACAACCCGGTGGGGGTCGATTTAGACATACGTATGTCAATAAGATCGAAGGCATTTTAAAAAAAAGGACATGTCAAGAGTACCCGAAACCGGCGAGCATGTTAAAGGCGAGTATTAATTTTTTTTTGCGGTGTGTATACTGAACGCTCAAACGTAAGAAAAGAACAGTGTGTCGACTGTCGAATTCGGTCCCCAGTTACACAGTTTGCTTTGATGTGTACGTCCAAAACTGATTACCATTAGGTTCAATAGTGAAGGTTAGATGCCTGTGTATGCCTGTGATTTCTTTATAAGCCTAGGCACAGTCTAAAGAATAGTAGCCGCCATTACAAAAGCTGTCCCTAGAATAATGGTACCTTGACGATCTTGATAGATGGGTTTTCACGTTTTTTAGCATTCACTGTATTAGGAAGTAAGTTTTAAATTAATATCGTCTATGAAGACAGATTTAGGAAATATTTTCTATTACAGGTGATGAATTGGACGTATAAGGGATTTGCTGTAATGAATCAAATGAAGAAATAACTTCAAAAGTACGGAAGAGAGTGAATTAAAAAATATTAAAAATAGAATGATTCAAAACTAATTGAGTAACATTTTATTTGGTTCTAAAATAGTTGGGACTGAAGAAGATTTTATTGTATTCATTAATGCACATGTAACTGTTCTTAACTCTATAATTTATGCCTATAAACTTATATTCATAAGATATGTATTTTCATTTAAACAATAATGTTTTATGTCAAATTAAGGTTTTGTGAACAACAAGATGCGTACATAATTTGTGTCTAACATGGCAAGAGTGTAGCCATAGGCGACAGGCTCACGTCTGTTCGTGGTTTTGAAATAATTACGTCTGACATGAAGATTACAATCAGCTTTATTTATCAAGTTCAAAAAGACATAATGTGGTTATAGTTACGAATATTTTGTTTTTGTATTTTGTGTAGACTTTACACAGTGTTATTTACGTAGTATTAACCAACTTTTTAAGATATTTTTTATTTTTATTTTTTTATTTTATTTATTAGGAACAAAAAACGGTTACATATTAAAATATTACAATAATTAGTTATAAATTAATAAATTAGTAAATATATAACCCACACTATTGTTCACAGATTAACAATATAAAATTTTGAGAAATGGTCAGATTGTTATCGTTACTCGTGTAATTCATATATTTTTATAATAATTATAGTATGAAGTAACTAGTACTATTATGGTAGCAATATTTTCACGGTGTATCTAAGTAGAATCGAATGAGATTTTATCAGTTTTATTTGCATCCTCGTACTGCATGTCTTTCTTTTACACTTACTTAAAATGTAAACCTACTGAAATTACCTTAAAGAATAATTAATGGGACAGGGTGGAGGAGCCTATTACGTAATCGGACAGGTTCGTCTGAGCCTCGCGATCTCCGGCGACCACCAGTAAACCTGATGCATTGGATTAAAAAATGGAGTCATATACATCGCTGAGTCGTAGACACGGTTCACGACCTCCTGGAACTACACTGCCTCATCATCTCATCAACAGGCCTGTCCAGCGCAGGGCTTAACACCCGCGCGATGGCGGTTTCCAGGAGGTGCTGCCAATCTAGTCGCTTAAGCGCTTAGCGTGGTTCGGGTGGAGCCGGTGTTACCGTTGTGTCGCTCGTGCACTCGATGCACTGGTGATCCCTGACTCCTTGCCGATAACGACGCTTCAGTACTCCACACGCTGCGACGAAATGCATGCGAACGCAGTAACGATTAAATGGGCCCCTGAAGTCAGAAACGTGGCCACCGCCTTCCCATTTAGGAAAACTAAGCCGAATCTTTCGGGCAGCCCATTTCTCCAGTACCCACCCCTCCCGTTCGTGAGTCGGGAACCCGGGGATCTATCGTTGAATTCCCTGCGCACAAGAACCAGATGGGGTTGTAAACTTTGACAACGACGGCCATGTGACAAATTTAAAGGTTTTAACAAGCTTATTACTTGTGAATAGAAAGTATTAGGTTGGTATACTTTTTTCACAAATATTTGACGCTGACGTCAAATATTTGTGAAAAAAGAATACCAACCTAATACTTATATATTTACTTATATATTATATACTTTGACAACGACGGCCATGTGACAAATTTAAAGGTTTTAACAAGCTTATTACTTGTGAATAGAAAGTATTAGGTTGGTATACTTTTTTCACAAATATTTGACGCTGACGTCAAATATTTGTGAAAAAAGAATACCAACCTAATACTTATATATTTACTTATATATTATATATATAAGTAAATAATTTAAATTAATAAAATATATAAGTAAATATATAAGTATTAGGTTGGTATTCTTTTTCACAAATATTTGACGTCAGCGTCAAATATTTGTGAAAAAAGTATACCAACCTAATACTTTCTATTCACAAGTAATAAGCTTGTTAAAACATTTAAATTTGTCACATGGCCGTCGTTGTCAATTTATATTTCAAGTCAATAAAAAAGTATTATATATAATAACCATTTTTGCTTTATTTGCAGACTGTTACTTGATACGCGCACGGCTTGCGCTAGGTACTCGTCGCCGGACTGCTTGTCAGCTAAATCCGCGTAATCGAGTATCGTGGGACAGCTTATCGTTTCGATTCTCGAAAGTGCATCCGCTACTGAATTATCGCTACCTTTAATATGCCGTATGTTAGTGCAAAATTCGCTGATATAAGAAAGTTGACGGATTCGTCTTGGGCTTTCTTTATCACTATTTAACTTAGTAAATGCAAACTGTAAGGGTTTATGATCCGTAAAAATAGTTAATGCTCGGCCTTCTATTAAATATTTGAAATGTTTGACGGCCATAAATACTGCCAACAACTCACGATCGTATGTGGAATAGTTCCTTTCCGTTTTACTTAATTTTTTTGAAAAATAGCCAAGTGGTTGCCAATGACCTGCAACTTCTTGCTGTAAAACTGCGCCAACGCTAGTATTCGAAGCGTCAGTCATAAGGGCTAGGTTAGTGTCTGGCAAAGGGTAAGAAAGTGTAGCGGCGCTTTGTAAGCTTTCCTTACACTTCTTGAATGCCTCGCTCGCCTTTTCTGTCCACTGTATCGGAGTCTTATCGCGTTTCTTAGAATTACACAGGTACTTATTTAACTCGGCTTGGTAATCTACTGCGTTGGGAATATGCGAACGGTAAAAATTGACCATACCTAAAAAGCGACGTAGTTGTTCTACGTTCTCTGGTTTCGGAAAATTTACAATAGCTTCTACTTTGGTTTCCAACGGCCGAACGCCTTCGGTCGAAACCTCGAAACCAAGAAATTCGAGTTTAGACACACCGAAAACACATTTAGACAAGTTAATAGTTATACCATATTCATTAAACCTTTGGAAAACTGCGTTTAAGTGTTCTTTATGTAGGGTCTCGTTTTCGCTACTAATAATTACGTCATCAATATAATTAAATAGGAAATCGAATCCTTATAGTACTACCGTGTCCATAAACCTCTGGAACGACTGACCAGCTGACCTCAAACCGAAAATCATCCTGGGGAATTCCCATAATCCGAAGGGCGTGATGATTGCAGTCTTCTCGATGTCCTTCGGGGCCACAGGTATAAAATGATAGGCGCGATTTAAGTCCAACCGGGTAAAAATAGTCTTTTTTCCCGCCAAAACATATTTAAAATCTTGCAATCGTGGGATGGGGTAACGGTCTGGCTTAGTAACTGCATTTAACCGTCTATAATCCCCACACGGTCTGATCCCCCCGTCCTTTTTGGGTACCACGTGTAACGGGCTTGCCCAAGGGGACTTGGATGGGCGGCAGATGCCTAGCTCGGCCATGATGCGGAATTCCTCCCTGACCTTCTTATAACGATCTGGGGGTAAAGGTCTAGCCTTCGTATATACCGGTGGACCCGAAATTTCGATGTAATGACATACAGAATGTTTAGGAACTTCTTTGTATGAAACAGGCTTGCATATATCCGGGTAATTTTCCAATAATTTATGCCACTCACTATTACAATTTAAAGACTTGATTGACGAATCACATGTGCCATCTTTAACGAGAGATGCAATGACATTTAAGTTAGTAAGTTGATCTCGTAAAGTCCGCGCGCTTAAATCTACTAACAACCCATAATGGCTTAGGAAATCGGCACCTAGTATAGGTTGTTTTACATCTGCGATTATAAATGACCATCTAAAAGCTCGACGTAAATTGAGGTCTAAAATTAGATTGCACATACCATACGTTCGTATCTCCGTCCCGTTGGCTGCGTACAGTTTGTAGTCCTGACCCGCGGGGTATTTTGACGCGTTTTTCTGTGTCACTGGAATCACCGAAACGTTTGCACCTGTGTCAATTAAAAATTTTAGTCTGCTTTTTTTGTCTGTTACGCATAGGCGGTTATTTGTTAGACCCGCACAAACTTCCGCCTCCACTAGTTTTTTTCCTCGGTGGATGCTGCTTTTCAGTTGCATGGCTTGACGCATTTGGTGGCCTTGTGCTTGAAACGGTAATGGTAAAAACAAAGCCATTTCGGACCTTTGCGACTCTCGCTCCTCTTCCGCGACTGCGATCTCGCATCGTTTCTCGTGGTACTCCTTCCGCGAGTTTGCTGACACTTTAATTCAGCGACCTCTAAGCTGATTTTTTTCACGAGCGTCGCTATATCTGAAGTGTCTGCGTCCGATTTGGAGCTGCGAACTGCTGCTATCTCCGTTGGTCTGGTCGCCTCTATGACCTTGTCAGCTATCAGGGCTAAACTTTCCAATTCCTTCGCCTCCGTGACTGCGAGAACTGCTTGTACTGATGTGGGCAGGTGACTGTTCCACATGATCTTCAAAGTATCATCAGGGATCTTCCCCCGTGCTAGCTCTCTCATCCTACGAAGTAGCTGCGACGGCTTCTGGCTACCCAGATCCATTTCGCTGAGTAGCTTCTGGAACTGACGCGTCTCAGACTCTTCGAATACTTGGAGTAGTCTGCTCTTCAACGATAGGTATTTGTGCGTATCAGGCGGTGATAATAATAAGTCACTAACCTGTTCGATCGCACTTTTCGTCAACTTCGTGACAACCAAGTTTTGCTTCGCTGCGTCTGCTAATTTTTGACTATCCGTGGCGGCCTCGAATTGCACGAACCAGAGCCGCGGCTGATCCGCCCAAAATTCGGGTATCCTCGATGTCACCGTAATGCTGGCCAACGCTGTCTCGCCTTCGACCTTCACGGGCCCGGGTGCTGGGGCCGGAACTGGTAACGATGGCGGCGCTTGTAGCCTCGCGGTTCCTTCATCAGGCATAATTACAATCTATACTATACACTGACTCTACTTCCAAAAAAATAATGTACACTGCTATTTATTGTTCGTTCGGGGTCACCACTGTAAGGTCTGATGGGCCTTATCTCAGAAGGGCAGTGGGTGCATTAAATAAAAGAGTACGTGTATACTGATCGGAGTGTATTTTACGACTGATGGTAAAGGTGAAAACTTAACTGCGGCGCAGCCGCTACTAGTACATGCATACAATTCTCGGTACAGAGCGATAACCGACAGTGTGGCGTGATGTTAGAATCGCTGACTAGCCGCGTTCCTTGTTACTTACTTAGTTGCTACGACATACAATACAATGTGTCCCTACAACATATATATAATACATATAAATATATATATGTATAGAAAACCAACCATTTGTCTAGCCTAGAGTAGAACTTGAATTAATATTATTATAATAATGATATATCAGTTTTGAATGAACGAAAGTTGAAATAAACCAACGCGTGAAATTCATTCGAAGTAATTTTCTACAATTCAAATGCAATTATGTTATTAGATACTAATTACTATGAATGTATGGCTGATAATTAGTATGGTAAATTTTTGGGGTTCCATGACAATATTTAAAAAATCTAATAATGTCGGTTATACAAGAAATCAATATGTTTTTAGCAATAATTCGGATTCGGTCGGTGACAGTATAAGCGAGTGGACGCGTGTCGATCGCCTTTACAAATTGTCGTTATAAATTCTGTGATTGGTTGTAATTAGTGAAACACGATTCCTTGTCACTCTAATGACATTTTTACCTAGTTACTACGCCCACTAGGCGGTCCTAGAGCGGGATACAAATAATCTCGGTACTAACACTTTAAGTGAAACACGAAAAGTGATCCTGTGTGCGGCTGGGATTTGAACGCGAGGTCGGTGGTGGTGGTGGTAATAGACGTGACGCGGGTGCGTAACCAACGCGCCACCGCGCACATTGCAATTCGCTTCAAAACAACTATCTGCTACGCTACGCATGGTAAATACGTATACGTCACGACTGCTGCAGTGCTACGGCGGGTTAACTGGGGGCTACGGTAACGACGACTGGTATTTGCTACGACACTATTTATTCTGTGCAATCTATTTATAGAACGGTATGCACCGCTGCACTAGCTAACTACGACCTCTCGGATATAATAACAAATAAATACAACACTGCCGCACAACTTCTTTTGTTTGCATCAATTTATTCTTGACGCTGGAACATGTCTAACGTTCAGCGAACACCACCTAAGAAACAAAGTACTCCAAGAAGCACTACACAACAAACCCAAATCCAACCAATGTCCGAGACTAATGCCGCCTCGCTAAAGAGCGATAATGCCAATAATAAAAGGACTAAGCGCCGCCAAGATACCTCACCGCGGAGCGAACAATGCTTCGATATGCAAGAGCTACAGGACACCTTGGCGAACTTAGTCTCTGAAGTCAAGGAAATCAAGACGCAGAACACTCAAATTAAAAAAGCTAATGCAGAGATATGCAAATCAAATACCGAAATTGTGCAGTCTATATCCTTTATCAATAGCAACTTTGAAGACCTGCGAAGGGAAATAGAGGAGCTGAAGAGGGAACGCCAACGGCAAGGGAGGTATATTGAAAGTCTGGAAAGGAAAATAAATGACCTACAACTTAAATCACGTTCGTCGTCCATCGAGGTGAGAAATGTACCCTACGAGGAAGCCGAGACCAGCTCAAGTCTGCAACAGATAGTCCACAAAATTGGCGAGGTCGTGGGACTTAATATTTCTGCATCAGATCTTAGAGACGTATACCGCCTGCCGGGTAAGACTGCTGATTCAGCCGCACCGCGGCCAGTGATAGCAGAACTTTCATCTGTACAAGTAAAACAAAATCTAGTCTCTGCTGTTCAATCCTTCAACAAAAGTAAAACAGCAAACAACGATAAAATAAATACTGAAACTATTGGAATAGCTGGGCAACGACGGCCAATCTATATTAGTGAACAACTACCACCTAGTACTAAAAAGTTATTTTTCACATCGCGCGACTATGCAAAGAAAAATGATTTTCGATTTTGCTGGATTGCTCATGGCAATATCTTTATCCGAAGGAGGGAAGGCGAGAAGCAAATTCTTATAAGAGATGAGGCGTGTCTACTAGATCTCAAAACAAACTTGTGACTAGTCATGGATCTCCATATAATCTTGGCTGACTGCATCTTTTCAACTACCAATGCTGTGTTAAATATAGGTTATAATTATATAGTTTTTGTTAAATCTACACACAAACAACAACCACGGAATCACCTAACCATACACGTACCACATATACATTATTTCACAATACATAAACACACTATCTTACATTGCACCATAATTACTACTATATACTGCAACAGATACTATGTTCTTAGGTTGGAATACTCCCTTTTAATAATATCAATCAGCAACCTAATAATAATAATAAAAAAAAAAAAAAAAAAAAAACCAATACACCGACAACAATACAAGTTGGCAAGCTTCTATTTTTATCTAAATGGCGGCCATAAATAATATAAATTACGAACTTGACGAAAACAACGCAGATAGGGCTATACTCTGCATCCCGGAAGAATGTCAAAATCATATTGCCTTAAATGCTAATAACATCAATATTTTCCATATAAATATTCGAAGCGTAAATAGGAATTTTAATAACTTGCAAACACTAATACATAGGACAAAAATTGAGTTTGACGTCATAGTGCTAACTGAGTGCTGGATGTCTAAAGTTCATAATATTCCCACTCTGGAAGGTTACCAATCACAGGCCACTGAGCGTAATTCAAACCAAAACGATGGAATCATAATATTTTATAAGATAGGGACACGAGTCACTATAAGAGAGCCGGACTTCACCGATGGGAGTTGTCTCATATGTGAGATGGAAAATAAGCTGGCGGTGGTATCGGTGTACCGATCCCCGTCATACAAAACGAAACAAAATTATGATAACTTTTTATCGAGCCTAAATAACATATATATAGAACTAACTGCTTTTCCAAATATAGTTCTTGTGGGCGATCTAAATATCAACCTAATACCGTCCAATAGGGATGAATATGGCCTAAAGTACCTTATTTTAAATGCATCACATGGACTAATGCCAACACACTTTTTGCCAACCAGGGGGGAAAAATGCTACGATCACACCCTGTTAAAGACAGTTCAAGCAAATACTACAATGGTTCTGGATGTGTCCATCACAGATCATAAAGCAGTAATATTAGCGATTTCCAAACTTAAAACTACACAGATAACTAAAAATACGATCTCGAAACTAAACTATGAAGCGATTAAACTAGAATTGGAAAAAACTGATTTTAGCGATATCTTTACAATCTCGGATGCCAACAAATCCACAAATCTATTTACACAAAAAATTTCCACAATAATAGCTGATAACACCAAAAACAAATATATTGCAAATAGACGTAGAACAATTAAGCCGTGGATGACCCCAGGACTCTTAAGGTGTGTCAGGAATAGGGACAAAATGCACATCAAAGCCAGAAAGTCGCCTGATAATATCATACTAAAGATTACCTATACCCGCTACCGCAATTTCTGTAACAGCTTGCTACGGAGGCTTAAACGTGCTCATGAAAAGAGTCAACTAGAAAAGGCAAAACGCAATCCTAACGCACTTTGGAAAGTTATCAAAGAAATTATCAACACTAAAAAAAACAATCACTAGTCCATCTGACTTATTAAGCATAGATGGAAATTACAAGACGTCCATAAATAGGGTATGCCACTATTTCAGTAATATAGGCCAAAATATGGCAGCACAAATAATATCTAAAACCGACACTCGTGCCATCAACAATACCACAGCAACTAACACTGTGCAGTCATCCCTCAACTCCCTAGTTTTATTGGCAGTTGACGAAGCAGAAGTGGAATCCTGCATTCTGCAATTGCGATCAAACTGTGCAATAGGTTGGGATGGAATACCCGCCTTAGTTCTAAAGCAAAACTGTAGCACACTAGTTCCACCACTTTGTCACATATTCAACAACTGCTTAGAAACTGGCGTATTTCCGGACAACTTTAAAAGGGCCATAGTCCATCCAATCTATAAGGGAGGGAGCAGAGATTGTGTCGGTAATTACAGACCTATATCAGTGCTACCCTGTCTTTCCAAACTCCTGGAAACTATACTAAACAGACGCCTGAGGTCATACTTAAATAATTTTAATATCATAGCTGACAACCAATATGGATTCAAGTCAGGTGTTTCCACAGAAGATGCCGTCTTGGAGCTGACACAATTTGTTGCACAAAATCTGGACCGCAATATTAAATGTATAGGAATATTTCTGGACCTCTCCAAGGCATTTGACACAGTTTCTGTTCCCTTACTAATAGATAAACTGGAGCGATTAGGTGTGCGGGGAGTGGCACTAAACATTTTCAAGGACTATCTTAAAAATCGCAAACAACTTGTAAAGATTGATACCTATCTCAGCGATGAAAATACAATATCGTGCGGCGTCCCACAAGGGGGCATACTATCTCCCACCCTATTTCAAATCTACATGAACGACCTTTGCAAACTGGTACTTGACAAATCAAAGCTATATGCATACGCTGACGATACTGCAATAGTGGTCCATGGCCCAACCTGGGAAGCCGTAAAAGCCAATGCTGAATCTGCCCTCACTAAAGTAATGGAATGGCTAACACGAAATCTGTTATCATTAAATATAAAGAAAACTGCATACATACCATTCTCAATACGACACATAAGTCAGCCTCCAAAAACATTCAACATTACAGCTCACTCATGCATCACAGCACCATCTTGTACATGTACCAAACTAACAAGAGTTGATACTGTGAAATATTTGGGTGTTCAGATTGATGATGGGCTAAGATGGAACAAACATATAGATACCCTTACGAACAGAATCATGCGACTGACACATATTTTCAAATCCCTTAGGGGATCAGCAAACCTGGACACAATGAAAATGACCTACTTTGCGCTCTGTCAGTCAATTATAGGGTATTGCATAACCGTCTGGGGTGGTGCAAAGAAAACCGGTTTTCTTGGGGCTGAGAGGGCGCAAAGAGCAGTGCTCAAGGTAATGATGAAGAGACCATATAGATACCCAACCACACAACTATATGCCGACTGTAAGGTCCTCACAATCCGCCAACTCTATGTGCTCCGCACGTCATTAAGGAAACATATTAGTCTTGACACATCAAACCCTAATAAACGCACAAACTTGCCGGCAAGTGTTACACATAGAACGACATTCGTAAAACATCAATTCTATGTTCTGGGTACGTACATATACAAAAATCTCCATAAAAACCTTAACATAAGGGATCTAAACAAATACACAGTGAAACAAAAAGTAAATGATTGGCTTCTAAAACAGGACTACGATAACACAGAGCTATTGCTGACATTCATCAACTAACACACACAAACAACATACACATACACACACACACACACACACACACACACACACACACACACACACACACACACGCACCTAAACATACAAACACTTACACAACACTAACATATACACAACACACACAAGTGCACACACTCACCTTCACAATCATTACAGATAATCTTACTAGCACATACATGATTACAAGCACGCATCAAGTATCATACATAACGACTGATCACTGCTACCTATGTAACAGGTTCATCCTAGTGTAGGTAGCAGAGCCCATCATATTATAATTGTGAATATGACTAAATATACTGTGCTTAAATTGTATCACTATATAGCAATTATGTCAAAGATTTGTTTTGTTTGTGAAATAAATAAATAAATAAGAACGTGGAAACAAGGCTGTTAAGGGAGCAACTGCCGTTCGACCTACCTACGCCACAAGCTATCAGGTTGAATGGCAGGCGCCTACAATTCTAATAATTTTATAGCGTATGGCAACTGAAAAAATATAGATCTAAACCAACCAATATATGAAGAGCTGTTCAGACGTTTCATGACCGTCCGGGATTTTAAATGTATCTTTTTAAATTTAATTTGCCACCACTGTGTAAAAATTTATATTTTTTAAATAGTTTCTACTTATAATTAAATAGAATATAAAATATTGAACATGAGATTCAGTTGTGGATTTACTCAATATATCAAGTTTATCTCAACCGGTTGTCTATCCGTTATGATTGTGAATGACTGTGCATTGGCAAAATAGGTCATCAGTATTGGCATAAAAACTGCTGTAACGATTCAGATAGCAAATTTTTGCCTACAGTTTTACATAGTTTCTGCAAGAAAAGAAATTATCGTTCAATGGGTAGAAGTAATTTGGATTCAAGCACGTTGAATCATGGAGGACAGAGTAGAGAGGCCACACGTAGGCCCCTCGTATCGTTAACGTAGATGCTCATGAGTATTTAGAGGATTACCAGTATCGACTCACGAAGTAGGCAACGCCCGAATGCTCTCACTACGATGTGAGCAAGGACTTAGGACGGCGTGGTAAACACTGAGGCGACTCCTCGTAGAGGCCCTAGGGGTGAGAGTACTGTCGCTCAGCGTCTTCCTTACAGTGAGGGTGCTGTGCATGAATACGTAGACTGCCGCCACCCCCATCTGCAAGCAAGTAATGCTCGAGGAGGTGGCACAACAAACAACCTCCATCATTTTTTTTTTACAATTAGACGAATCACCAATTAGAATAGAAATGTAGCTTTGTTTAGTATAGGTAGAGTAACATTTCGCCCATCATATATAAAAATAAATATTGATGAGGATTAAATGATGCACTGAGACTTTGTTTGTTTTACATTTTCTTAATTTAAACCATAATACGATATGAATTTGGTAACAATTATTGATGTATATTTTCGTAAATACCATTATAAGACGCTTATTAATTAGACTTACACGCACATATTGTTTTCCTAAAGGATTTCAACTCGGTCATACACTAATTAATTAGCGTAATATGTAATGGAAGATACACAATAATAGTTAATTTCGGCTTCCGTCTACGAAAATCAAAAAGGGAACATTGGCCGAAGATGGCCGAAGGCGATAAGTTGTATCTTTGTTCCATTGTCTTAGCTTTCACAGAATATTATTTTGACGTATTGTTCTGTTCTTTGATCATATCATATAGTCCGAGATTCAGTAATTTTTGTAGATAGATAATGAACTATTAATCGGGCATATGAGCATTCTACTAAACAGACATGCGTTATAAGAATATAAAATACATTTGGTAATTTTATTCATAAAAAAATTAAAGAACGTATCCTGCTTCCTACAAAATATTAGAAATATGAAATGATTATTGTTTGGATGTTCTCAAACGGTGTAAGTAATTTGACCTGGAATATCACATACTTTACTTTTCATCCCTGGAATAGGTTTGCGCAAGTTGTAGAAATGAAATACAAAAGCCATGAGACTAGAGCTGCGGGCAACAGCAGATCTTAACAAATGTTTTTAACTCACTTTCATCGAAAAAACATAACAAACATAACATAAACTCACGCCTATATCCCCGAATGGGTAGGCAGAGGTGCTAGCACCCACATTTCTCCAGTTTATGTTTAGGTCCCAATGGTGGCGAGCCTATTGCCATTTACCGAGCACTTATAAACCTTGATTAATAAAACTAATATAATTCATATTCTTATAGGTAATGCTAGTCAATGCAGTTTTATATGGAAATTCATATTCATTATAAAAGTAGACTATTCAAAAGCCATAAGCGAAATCTTATGGCTCGTTGCTAAAGTACAAACTAACCATTGGGTAACTTTGTACTTTGGAGGATGCTCCAAAGTACAAACTTTGAGTAAACGAGACGTTGGAACTGTTATGCAGATGAGAAAAAAACAAAATACCTAATAAGCATACTGAACTTAATATTTACAAAGAAGTCACCACTTGCCTCTTTAAAAAGAATTAAAAGCAGCCGTATTTTTAATAGACATGTCTCATATTTATAAATTTTCAAGAATGAAGTCGACTGACATAGATTTGTCCCAATATTTTTCCTTACAATTTGCTACTTTGAAATTATTTGGCATATGGTTCTATATACCTCATTCTTATAAAAGTGTTTGGTTTTGGTTTAATATTTTGACCAGAATATTCTTAGGAACAGCAGTGTTCATAATACCTACTGCGGGTCAATTGATATATGTCATACAATTGTTCATACAAGGTAATGCAGGAATTCAAGAAGTTACTGGAATGTGAGTTATCAATGTTGCATTTATTTTTATATAAATACTTGTAAATATTTTAATTCCAGTTGATTTTTTTTTAAGTTTTCATATTTAGTTTATTTTTAATGGCATAGTTTTTTTACTAAGTTAATTTTTTACATTCAAACCGTTCAATAAACTATTAAAATAAAACTGAGATAAAACTAAGGCTTTAATTTTCACCCGTTTCCACTCTCTTATGCTTTTTACTTTTGATAAGGCTTCTGACAAATATATTTTTATTTCATTTGTCCATTTTTTTCGCAAATCTATTTGGCTAGTGTCTAGGGTATAGTGAGAAATTGCCTGATATATTTTGTCTAATAGACTTTGACGACAAATACACACACACACATATATATATATGTATATATATTTATATATATATATATATATAAAATAGAAATTATTTATGTGATCGATCACTACAAGTCACTAGTATATTTTAAGATGTTAAAACCTTGTCCTAATTTCCCACATAATTCTCTTTAAAGGTAAAATAGAATCAAATATTCATCGATAGTTCCAAAATGATAAATAATAGATATCTAGGCTTACAAAACACTTCACACTGAACGTGTTAGATATGTTTTATTAAATGAATTATATTTATAGAATTTACTTTAATAAAATTTTATCCGAACATAAGTATGATATAATATTATTTGAAAAATTTGAAGGTTTTTGTGAACAACAACATATTAACCTTTTTTTACGTGCGCAAAATCCCCACGGATACCTTCCCACCGAAGCCGGTGGAGGAGGTTATGTCGGACTCGAACCGACTAAAACGCACGCCGCCTGTGGGTCGTTTTGGTTGCCGAAGGTGATGTTGACAGGCATATCCCTCGCACCCCGGCAGACCCAGGGCCATCTCTCGCGATCTGGCCCTATTCTCGGGTGTGGGGACTACAGAGTCCCCAACTCGTCCACGGAAACAACATATTAACCTATGCTTTCAGGTTATATCAACTATAAATAATCATAGGCAATATATTTTTCAACACACTTGCTCATAAAGTGGCTCTAGTTTCACCGCAATTAGGCACACAATGGCACCTATAGTCAAACTGAGACTTTCTCCATGCTATATTTCACAAGTGAGTTATAGGTTTTTTATTTTATTTGTTAAGCTGCTTTGTTCCTAAAAAAGATTCGATACGAAAAAATCGTAGTACAAATAAAGTGATAGTTCATTTCATGCTATTTACTATTTAAAAAGATAATTTCATCTTGTTTGTTTATTAAACCAGTTTAATAAACAAAACTTTCACTCAAATATAATTCATGATTCCTCTGTAAGAACTTTTAATTCCCCATTTTTTACGTTCCGAAAAAAAGACCCTCATTCTTTTAGTCTATGGTCTGTACTAGATGCGCGCGCGTAGGAAAGCTAATAATTTTTTATTGCCATTGCGAAAATAATTCTCATTTTGTTTTCACTACTGAAATTATAGTTAATTATTATTTGAATTGTCTACAAGTACTAGTTATGAAGAAAATGATTTATGCGGTTCACTGCCTGATATAAAATGTGAAACCCTTAACGTTATGGAAAAATACTATTAGGTATTACCTGAAAACTAAAACAGTGTGTTGAAAAATGTCTAATGATATACGTAGGTATTGATAATTACCGTCTTCTGCTCTCTTAAGACTCTCGCCTGCCGGCTCGAGTCTCAATGGCGCCTCAGCGATAATCACCAACTTTACACACTCGTACCATAATATGCTATTAATTATATTACATATATAAATATAAGAGTAGTAATAGTTGATAAATAGTTGTATTTACACAGACACTTTAGTATGACAAACTGCGTTAGGCATCACGTTACTATTTTTGATTAGAGGTTTTAGGTGGATGTAGGCTAGGTAACCAGCCCCTCTTGACTAGTAGAATTTTGCTGGCTGGTGTATTGAAAAATAGAATGACGACGTATGGGATTTGACGTTTACGACATACGTTGACTACTGTCATACTCGTATATATGCCCATACGCCTGCCATCGACTTTTCATTTGTCTAGGGGGAGCTTGACCCAATTAGATAACTGGCCATCATTATTTACTAGCGTTTTATGATTCTTTTTAAACGTCCTAGCAAAACCATTTGGGCTCAAGTCAACCTCAAATTTTAGTCGAGGTTTTTCTCTAGGAGTTATGATATTAGACGGCTGTCATCGATGCGCAAGATGCTCGTGGAGTAATAAACGCATTATAACGGCCTCTTCAGACTAGTTTAAAATAATAATATCTACTAATACTTAACCATTCATTTTACAGCATAAATTTGGTGCTGACCGAATTATTAGCATCCGTGAAGCTTTTAGATATGTTTCTACGTCGACACATATTAATGCAATTCATTGATCAGCTCATGTGTAAAGAGTTTCAATTTTGTCTGAAACCGCAGCAAATAATATTACAAAAAGGAATCTTATCTATAAGGAAAATCTTCTGGGTGTTTATAACAATTGGCTCGATGGATATAATTGGTAAGTAAAGTGAGCATGCAATCGAAATATAGTCGGCCTACATAATAATATTATATCCGTCTGAAGTTAGGGATATGCCTCAACTTCGGCAACCAAACGACCCACAGGCGTCGTGCGTTTTAGTGGGTTTGTGTCCGACATAACCTCTCCCACTGGCTCCGGTGATGGGGATATCCGTGGGGATTTTCTGCACGTAAAATAAAAGCGCAGTAATGAGAAGGGAATTGCCCTGTAAGCCTACATTATTAAATTGTTTGTCCTTACTTTCTCAAAAACCAAAATAGAATGAAATTTCATAATAATGATAGTGAATGTCACTGCTTGATTGCAAAACTGTAATATAGTCGACTTTAAAAGTTTCTTGGCTCATTATTTGTTCCGAGACCATTTCCAAATATTAATGACATTGCCGAATATTCGCGAATCATTTACAATATAGCAAAAACCTTTTGTAACTATAACAAAATAAAGTTTTGAGATATCCTATACACAGTGGCGTTGAACACAATGATTGTACTTTCAGACTACTATTTTCATTACTTGTTTTAGTATTGTGCTTTATACTATATATATATCTATACGTAGATGTAGGGGTAAATGTGATTATCTTTCGAACAAGATTATAAATTATTAATGAATTATATTATGCTGAGAAAAGCAACGAATAATCAGTTCATATGAAGATTCTAAAGGAAACTAAATATCTATGTTCATCGTTACAGTTCACGTAATTGTGGTACCAGGTATGAGCAAATTTGAAATATTACCATTGAAAATGGATCTGATATGGCTTGATGTCAGCAAAGAATCGTATTTCAACTATGTATTTGCTTACCAGGTAAGTTTTTAATTACTGGAATACAGAACTTAATGCATAAAAAAAAATCAATTTAATTCAAGAAACAGTACAGTTGAAAATAAAATATTGAAATAAATATGACGTGATATTCAACAATGTAGTGTGAGCTATCTGCTCATGCTCATGCGGTTTAGTTGTAAGTAATATCTCAGTCTAACGAACTGTTCTACTGTGATAATACATTAATTGCGTGCAGGTATTATACAAGCCCATGATGTTCGCTACTTTCATCGCACTGCAAACTTTACCGTGGGCTGCGATGTCATGTGCAAGTAAAAATATTTTTCTCTTTTAATTAAGCTTCTCGTTACTAAGCAAAGATACTAAGTACTAAGCACCTTTCATTATACTATACACAAAAAAACGAAGTCAAAGACTCATATTAGAATACAAAATAGGATTATCCGCTCAAACGAGTGTTTCCATTCTCTACCCATGATCATAGCGTTTCGCCTTTCTATAAAACATTACATATTTTACTCATATAAAATATTCTACTTACCTTCTATTTATGTAACTTGCAGTCAGTCAATTGGACGTTCTAATTTATAATTTTGAGAATATGAAAGGACTTGTTAAATCTACTATGACTAAAAAGCAGTGCGATGCAAATACAGCGTTCGAAGAAGTTTTCAAGGGGTGCGTTCTTCATCACTGCTGCATTATAAGGTACCTTCCGAACAATTTTACAATGTTTCATATTGAAGAAGTTCATGTTATTGCAACATTATTCTACATAATTGAAAGGTCCCGCTACCCCTAAAAGTATGTAAATGATATTCAAATTTAACACAGCAAGCGTCGTTTTCTTTGCAGATTTGTAAACAGACTTCAAAATACCTTCGGGGGCCAGTTATTGACAACCTTAGCGCTGAATGGTTGCATAGTTGGCACCACTGCCGTTCAAATATTTTCAGTAACGGTCACGCATTCATTATGTATTATATTTTAAGTATGTTTATCCTAATGCTAATATGTAGTGCTTGTTTACAGATTGACTCACCTTTGAAGAATATTACTGACGTGGTGTGGACACTGACGTTTCTCATTACACTTACTTGTATGCTCTTCATTGACTGTTATTTTGGCAATACTGTTACTTATAAAGTAAGTGCAATATTTGTTCTGCAACTGTGTTTATTAAGGCTAAATATTATTACATTGCATTGGCCTAGGAAAAGTATTAAATAATTCATCGAGCCAGTACAAAATCTATTCCAAAATGCTGTCCCAAAATAATCAAATCAAATCAACTAGCCCATCGCAGTCCACTGCTGGACTAGGTCTCTCCCAATGTTGGGAGGCTTCGGCCTACTGTTTCCACGCTGGCCACACGGGTTGGTACAGGGTTTTATTTCGAGTTTTCCTTCTCTCGCAGTGATATGGTTTGCGTATGTTTCCATTAGTCGCCTCTTACGACACCCTTCGGATGAGATGGGGTGGTGATACTTGTATTCTTTCTCCGTCACCACACGGAAATAATAAATGTTGTTAAATACGTAAGTTAACATTCGAATGTCATTTTTAGACTTGAGCATTAATATCTTAGTTACTTGAAATATTGCATTATTTCTACCAAAGGAAATAAATAAAAGTGATTTATTTCAGGGCTTACATATATCAACACTGGTGTTTTCTTGCCCGTGGATAGAGCTCCCAACATTACTGAAGAAAGATCTGATAATATTTATAGCAAGAACCCAGCAACCTGTTGTGATAACCGCCGTAAAATATATTCCGGTATCTCTGGAGACCTTTACTAAGGTAATCTAATTTATTTTTTTCTGCTTCATGTAGTGTATGGCACTGGCTTTTTAACGCATTAAAAGAAATTTACCAGTTATATTCTGCGTTTGTTTTATAACTTAGAATAATTTTAATTTTATTTATTAGAATAGTTTTATGTCGATTATTAGATTCAATATATCAATGCATACAAGTGAACTACATGAGTTTAATCTCTTAGTTTTATGTCAATAGGTTATTATTACCTACTTCATTGCATTGTAACAGTTGACTCAATCTGTCAAAACGTTAGATTTTACCAACAATTTACGAGTCTATAAGTTGTGAAGTATATATATACCGTTAATACTGTTGATTGATAGCGCTTGGTGGAACCTGCTATACATACTTATGAATAAGACAGTTTGTACTTTTCCATTTTATTTCATCACGGCATTCATATACAGGCTTGCCTAGTGAGGAAACCACAGATAGATCTAGGTTAAGTTAAGTTGGTTTTCTGCAGAATGTTTCTCATTAGATCATAACATGCTTATTACACAAAACTTGGTCAGAGTTACCCAAAATGACTATACTTGTTGTGTTAAGAAATTGTGTACCTATGTAACATTTTGCATCAATAAATATTTTTTCATTTTTCATTTTCATTCACAAAGGTTTGTTTGTATTGGAGCCAAGTCATTGTTACACATCAAATATCACACTTATAGTGTAGTAGCGTACTTTAATCACTTGGCTTCCAACTTCGTCCGACATATAATAAGTACAGACAGTAACGAGTAAGCGAACTAGTGAGCGTTATGTAACTGTAAGGCAATACATGTTTGGATACCACAGTACGACCAACAATTTCACAAATTATTGGTGTAAACTAGTTCTGATTAGTTTGTAGTTGAGGGTTCAGAGTTTTGAGACTTTGAGAATATTGATAATAAGACAATAGAACCCTAAAATATTATAGTACTTAGCAACTTGTCTTAATTTAAAGAAGAGATTGGTAATAAATTATCACATATGACTTCATTTCCATTTCACCAACAAAGCTTATTTAAAAAAATATCCACACTACCGATGTTATTTGATTTTAAAATATCATATTATATAACATAACATAACATAAACTCACGCCTATATCTCGGAAGGGGTAGGCAGAGGTGCTAGCGCCCACATTTCGCCAGTTTATGTTTAGGTCCCAATGTAATAGGTGGCGAGCCTATTGCCATTAACCGAACACTTATAAACCTACGATAAATATACACATAACTTCGAAACGCATCGAAAAGTCATTGGTGTGTGCCATGGTAAAACATGGGATCGAACCCGAGACCTCGTCTCATCAGTCCATTACCCATACCACTAGGCTACCGCGGTTATATTATATTAAAGAGTAAAATTCAAGTTGTGATTGTTAAAATGTAAAGTGGCCCGCTCCATCATCGAATTGTACGTAGCACCATTATTCATGGTCATTCATCATAGTTTTTGACTTTCTTATTTGGGATCACTTCCAAGAAGTCTCCATTGTCACTGAGTACAATCGTAAAGAAAAGCTCTAAATTAGCTAACATTTTTTTATCATTAAATTGAGCTAATTGTATTATAACGAACTTTAGATAGTATTTAAACGAGGAATTAGACCTCGTGGGACTTTTTAAAGGCAGAAATCGAAATATAAAATAAGTTATGAATAATGCTCAAACTTATTTGCGGGAACGCTTTGAGTATCTTGTACCCAGGGGTAAACCCTAACGTCTTTCTTCCTCTCTCCTGCTTTGCACACCTGCACACATTTCTTGCTGCTATGATGGATCGTTCACGGTGCAAGCTGTAGGTCTTTGGAATGCAATACCTCACGACATTCGCGGTAGTAATACTCAGGACATCTTTAGAAGAAGAACAAAGGAACAATTTCTGTCACAATAATGCAGTCTGAATGTAGGTACCTGTTTAGGTACCCTTCTATTTATCTGAAATGTAATGTACTCTTCACATCCCTCTATTACTTTAACTGCATCTCTGCTACTCAAAGGTTTGCTGGGAGAGAACTCATATTGAGTTAAGCTCGCCTTTGTACATATTTTTGATATATTTATTTTTATGTATATACCTCTGTTAGTACTGATCGTGTGCAATAAAGAATTAAAAAAATATCAAACACCCCGACTGCTGTCTAAAAGATCAAAATAAGCGAGTGTGACGCCCCTGGTGTTGAACACGTCCGTAGGTCACGGTAACCACTTCCCATCCGGTGGGCCGTGTGCTTGTCTGCCACCTAAGTGCTTTAAAAAAAAAACCAGTTTGAAAGTAGGCGGTACGCATTTTGCAATCATGAACCGTAGGAAACTTAAAGTCGGAAAAAACTTGTTTTGATCTTTTAGACAGTAGTTGGGTTTTTCACTATTTTATTTTAAGCTTTTGAGTTATGATATGACATATATATTTTTGTAATCACCATCTAATTCCCTTCATTTTAATGACCTATTTCATATATTTGAATGATATTTTTTGACAAAACGCATTTTAGCACCAAAATATCCACCGTATACAATACAATTTACACAAAAATTAAATAAAGAGGGGACTGCAACTTTAGACATCGAAAAAGTCCTTCCCATTGATCTCTACTGGTATCGTTCTCAAAAGACTGGCGGCATTACCCCGCTGAATAGCGATGCCGATTCTTTGAGCGAGTTATAGGCTAAACCTATGGTCACAGGAAGCGTTGATTAGTGGTTTCACTATTTCTTTGAAAAGTACGTGAGCTTGGACCCATGGGCCCAACGTTTCAACTTTAAACGGCTCAAAAATATAACCACCAGTTAAATTGGTGCATTTGTGAGCTCAACTTCCCTTTTAGAAGTCGGTTTCGTAAAATCAAGTGGCTCCATGATTCGCCCCAATCTCTAAGAACTACAATTTTCCAAGAACCTTTGGGGTTCCAGTTACAATCTTCTTAGAAAGTCGTGTTTGTCAGGAATATAAGTGATTCTTTCTACGAATAAAGACTACGGTTGGATTATTAAAACTTGTCGCTTACGTCTCAAAATTAGTTCTAATGTTTTGGGTTTTTTCCCACCTAGATTATAAAAGCCCAAGCTCACTCTACACACGTACCCTTAGGACACGGCGGTATTTCCGCCCGATTGAGCAGTCCGACTGGGGAAGTACCTCCGCCCTACAGAATACCGTGGTTATAATAACTTCGTGTTGTGTTCCCAGCGGTGAGTAGGGTAGCCAGAGCTCACTGGAGAATTTGTGCTGTCAGTGGCAAGACTAAAGGCTTGTCCTGCTTTGTCTTCTACTGACGGCACAGAAACTCTGTACTTACAGGGTAGGCAGCGCGACTGTGACTCCTCTGGTGTTACAGACGTCCATAGGCCACGGTAACTACTTTCCATCAGGTGGGCCGTGTGCTTGTCTGCCAACTAAGTGGTATAAAAAAAAAATGGTACAAATGCAGATTTACCGACAAGGCTCTAGCCCGATCAATCGCCCTGAGTCAATCGGGGTACGAGAGATATACTAGTGGTAATCTCACCTCAAAAACAAATGGCCAACATGGTATGTGGTTTTAGCCGGTTCTGGTCCGACAAACCCACCCCTGTAGCGGGCGGGGGGTATCCGTATCGCACTTCCAAGGAAAGCCTCTGGTGTAGACTTCAGGTCTGACTGTACTCACTCTCATAAAAGTCAAGATAATACTTCCTACATTTTAACGATACTTATACAAAACAAATTACAATATGGTTATTAAAGCATTTTCACGCACATCACGGATTTAACAAACTTTGTTAAAAGGCCGCCACAATAAATCAAAATAACTTTATTTTGATAAATAATTGGATCCATTATTATATTTAGAAAAACTTTGGTTCTAAACTTATTACTTAGTTGAATATTCACGAAAACCGGCGATAGCAATCAGAATATTTTATACAAGTATTTTAAATAGCTTTGGGAACAGCAACTTGGCGGAATAATCTTGTTTTCCATAATTTGAACTGTAATTTAATTTCAGTTTACGATTACATTTGAGCACTTTGTCATTTTATTTCAGTCTATACTTTATTGTACATAAAGCAAATTTATGGTTGAACATTTTTTTTTTTTTTTTTTTTTTTTTTTTTTTTTATATAGGACACGCCAACTTGACCTCACCTCGCCTGATGGTAAGCTAAAGGCAAAGTCTCAGGAAAGAGGGTCACCATTACAGACACTAAGTGCTACAATGGTGGCACTCAGCTTGGCGGCCTCATCAGATGCTTTTTCACGCCCCGCTTAAAGGCCCCGGGACTGTAGGAAGAAGGAAACACGTGTGCTGGTAATGAATTCCAGGTCTTGGTGGTGCGGCAAAGAAAAGAGTCTCCGAACCGCTTGGTTCTTGCTCGTATATTCTGCACAGTGTGAGGGTGATATCTAAGGCCTGCACGTGTTGTCCTATGTAGGAAAGGAGATGGTGGGATTAGTTGGAAGAGCTCGTCAGAACACTCACCGTGTTTAGAAACAGTTCACTTTCATTCTTGATAATAATGTTCTAGGATATATACAACTTAGCGCTATCTGGACAGAATTTTAAGTAGCTGGTAATATGAATTCAAATATACGGATAAACATAGCGACACTTTTTTTGTTATGCAAATTATAATTATATAATACATAGGAACACCCAAACTTAAACAGATAGACATATTCGTGAACACTCAAGGCAACGCTAATATACACACATAAATATACAAAATACATAATATTCAAACATTTTAACAAGAAATAATATTTAAATAAATGTTTCTGAACAAATATATGAAGGAAAAATACTGCTGAAATCTGGAGAAAATTCCCCAAATTACACTAACACAATAAATTGTTCGTGCAGAGGATAACTTATTTCCCAGATGTAGTTGACCTTCTAATGTTCTACCTACGTTAACTATCACTGCCAAGGTTATTACAGGGTGAAACGGTTACAAACGTTGGCAAGAAGAAAAGGGTAAAAGGCAAAAATAGTTTACCCAGTTATAACAATACTGAAATCAAAGCATTTCGAGAGCGTAGAAAACTGATAAATTCAGCTAATTTCTAAATATCTTTCTGGCAAATAATACGCGTAAACAGAATTATTTTACAAAGAAACCATATCTTGCGATCGATCTCAAAGAAAATAACCGAGGGGTTAGCCACGTACGGTACATAAAGAATTCATACTACAACACACTCAAAACGCTACTTCAAAAACGCATGACCTTTTGCAAAGTACTGACGGCGCAATTTATTAAGGAAACTTATCACGTGCCTATGTACCAACACATTAATAGATACAAACTACTAAATTATTCATCAAGAGTCGCGTTGGCCGAGAAAACCTCGGGTTGCCCACTGTCCTTGTGGAAATGACCCCGCTTTATGTAGTTTAATCTTTACCAATTAAGCTGGGAGTAAGATACGTTCATAAAGCAAGCCATTTTTTCTAAGAAATTTTATTAGCACGCTTTTCTTATAAAGAAAATAGTTGACTTTATAAAAAAATACACAGTAAAAGTATGTTCATAACGGCAACAGCATGATAAGTGTGTCTCTTATGGACTGACATTTATAGTCAACCGGAAATTAGTAACACACACATCAAAATGTAAATAATCGTACAGTGCGACTATGGGATAGGGCTGTTTAACATCAGACAGATATATACAGCCCAGACTCAGCCTCAGATTTATGGCTCGAGTACAATAGTGCCCAGAAGACGGCAATAGGCTCACCCTCTATTACGTGGGACCGTAATCAATGATTGGTGAAATGTGGGTGTTTTTCACCTCTGTCTAACCCTCCGGGGATAAAGACGTGATTATATGTATGTATACAAGTGAGTTCTAGAGTCTAATGGAACCACCTATATCCATTACTATTTATATATATCCGTTGAGCCGGTTATATTAAAAGTAAATCATGACCTTCACTTTGAGCACGTATTGGACATGTGCTTATTAAATACCTACCTTTCCTTTCTCATGTGGAAACCTCGTCTCCGAATATGCGACGGATCGATTATGTTGGAGTAAAACCGTCTAAACCCATACATATTAAACAGGTTGATTTTATCCTCATAGTCCCAAAGAGTCCTAACTCCTATTTCTTGCCGGTTAAAGTTATGGGTTTCCCGGACTCCGAATAGTCGTATTCGTAAGACCGAGGTCACGCCGACTTTGAATGAATTCACAAGCTGTAAAACTGTTTACCACTCATTGGATGTTTTTATAGAGATTTTCTTTCTCGTATTCCTGAAAAATCATCGTTTCTGTCTGCTGCTGGTCAGAATAACTTGTGTTGTGTGCTAGACCTTGTTCACTGCGTTAAAATAAGTTCAGTGATAGCCTTCCTTGGCAGTGCATAATCTAATAGCAGCAATAATTAAATGAAATATAAGAAGAAAGTATGCCCAGAATTCAAGGTGTAAACCCCCTATAACCAACTCAGCAATTTATAAATAGCAAATGGCAAATTAACTTCTCACTAAAACTATAAATTGTGATCACGTAAAGTAATAGACAAGTATTATTTTACTTTATGAACCCTGAATCGCTTCATGTGGTAATTACCTCCAGTAGCTAGTTATCTCATAAGACGAGTAAATGACACAACAGCCCATTTCCCTATGTTTCTGCCTAATTTCCACGGGGAAATAAACTAGCTCCTATTTCTTTATAAGCGTTCAAAGTATACACATAATAATGTTAAGCCCGCTAAGCAATAACCCAGGATTAATTACGTTAGGCAGCCGTGTCAAATAAATAAATCATAAATAGCTTTGTCTTGACATTTTCGCAGATATAATTGGAAATAAACAATTCTATAGCAGGATTGGAGAACGAGGTTAGAATATTTTGTAATGAATTTATTATTGGGCTTATTGGCTTGTCTTTCGATGGGTAATTAAGTTTTCGCAAAGCGATCACTGGTGTCCAGGAGCGCTTGAAGGTGACTTTTAAAAGTGTATGTCATCACTTATTGAGAATGATATAAGTTTTGAAGTGACTGCTAGAACCGCACGTCATCATTAACCGAAAACATAAAGTTTCTACAAGTTACATGACGTGTGGGAGGAAAGGGGAGAGGGGCCAAATCGTACAAAAATTATAAAGTATCCACTTTTACATGTGAAGATGTGTGTAAAGTTGTACACTCAAACGTAAAAAAATAACGGCATCTTGAATTCGGTCGGCCGGACGGCGGTCCTCAGTTACATAACATTCTTTGACTACCGTATGTACAAAACTGTACTACTTGGTTTAATAGTGAAGGATATACCTTTATACCTACCAACTTGGGGAGGGGCTTACGAAAGTAATATCCTACAGGTGGAGAGAGCGCAACGAGCTGTCCTGAAGGTCATGACTTTCAAACACTTTCGCTATAGGACTAAACAATTATATAGTGACTGTGGAGTCTTGACTGAGAGGCAGCTTTTTGTGCTCAAAACTGTGCTACGTAGACACAGTACCTTAAGGTATGACAGGGGACATCTGGCAAAACGCAGGTCAACAAGTATCTGTCCTGTGGAAATCCATCGCACTGGCCTTGCAGGGAGACGCTTTAGGATCTTGGGAAACCGACTATATACAACCATTAATAAACATTGCTGTGTTTATGATTTAAATAGGTATAACTGCAAAGAGGTGGTAACTAAATACATTATGACACTAAATGATGAGAAGGTCGAAAAATTACTTAAACCAATGCTGTAAAATACAAACACACACACACACACACACACAAACACTCACACACACACACACACACACAAACTCACACGCACACGCACATACACACGCACACGCACACGCACACACACACGCACACGCACACGCACACGCACACGCACCCGCACACGCACACGCACACGCACACGCACACGCACACGCACACGCACACGCACACGCACACGCACACGCACACGCACACGCACACGCACACGCACACGCACACGCACACGCACACGCACACGCACACGCACACGCACACGCACACGCACACGCACACGCACACGCACACGCACACGCACACGCACACGCACACGCACACGCACACGCACACGCACTCGCACACGCACACGCACACGCAAACGCACACGAGCACGCGCACGCGCACGCGCACTCGCAAGCACACGCACACGCACACGCACACGCACACGCACACGCACACGCACACGCACACGCACACGCACACGCACACGCACACGCACACGCACACGCACACGCACACGCACACGCACATGCACACGCACACGCACACGCACACGCACACGCACACGAACACGCACACGCACACGCACACGCACACACAACGCACACGCACACGCACACACATACATACACACACACACACACACACACACACACACACACACACTATACGTATTATAATGATAAAAAAATTGATCCGATTAATCATGGTGTGAATTTTCTTTTTCTTTTCTTTGTTATTACTCAAAAAGTCAAAATTAACGTGCATAATTTGTAATTCACTTGTGCTATTAAGAGGAGCGTCCTGTCATCCATAACGCAAGTTAAATCTTAGCTTGGATGGCAGAGATTCAACTAATAAATCACTTAAAACAATTTTTACATTTGCTCTATAACATATTTATTATGGGTACACTGTAACTGTAATACAAAATTTGTGGTAATAAAGATATTATTATTATTACCTGCGTATACTTGACATTTCTTCAAAGTATTGTCAATAGTTGATTAAAATTTCATGAACTTTTTCAATGAATACTGATATTTTGAAAATGATTTGTTTTGCAGGTGATGAATTGGACATACCAAGGATTTGCTGTAATAAATCAAATGAAGAAGTAACGTGACTTTATAAACAGAGAAGAGAGAGGGAGAGAGAAAATCTATGAGCTTAGCTATAGCTTGACAAAAGTTTTAAACATATTTAGAATAAAGCTTACAAAAGAGTTAAGATTGAAAAAAAATATGCTAAAAATATCTGTGGTTACTTTTTTGTACTCATAAATACACATGTGACCATAGAAATTACGCTTGTTAACTTATATTCGTAAGATATATTATATATTTATGATATATTTTCATTGAAATAATAATGTTTTATGTCTGTTCGTGGTTTTGAAATAATTACGTCTGGTTGCGCCGATAGTAAAATTTGTATTTTCCCGCTCAATAGTAGTAGTATATCGAATAATTCAAATCATCTCTCAATTGATTGACACTGAACACACGCTTCCTATACCCATCTCCCTCCCGCACTACCTTTAAAGTGAGATAGCAATAGTTTTCGCCCCGCCCAATTGTTGAAATAGCCGCATCTTCACTTCCGCATCGAACTAGCATCATCAATGGCGGCGGCGCGCGCGACTCTCAGAAATTAATAATATTTGTTGGATTTTAACCGCTTTCATAGACTTTTACCGATCGGATTGTGCCTCTCGTGTCCCTCAAGTGATTTAGTGAAGTGGGCAGCAGCTCCTGAGCCAGGAAGAGAAGACCGGTGCACCGGCTCCGACAGCAAGTGGCGTCATAAAGGTTAGTGCATCCTCTCCTACTTTTTTGGGTTGCATTCACTGCCTAAACCACCTCCGCGGCAACCCGATCACCTATCTTGTTTGTTGTGTAAAGTGTCATCTGAAATATTTAGCTTCATCCCCCGCAAAATACAGTCCACTAGCTCACGTGGCGTGAGAATCGCGCCACCATTCTTTTTGGTCCCTCTCACCGGATCCTTAGTCGTAGTTCGCATTTTGTTATTTATTCCATAGGGAATAAACGCACCGCACCTAAATACCTAGTTATTTTAGTAGAAAACCCCGCATCTAGGCATTTAGGTTTAGATCTTTTTTTTTTTTTTTTTTTTTTATATAGGACACGTCAATTGGACTTCGCCTTGCCTGATGGTAAGCTGAAGGCAAAATCCTAGAAAAGAGGGTCACCATTACTTACACATACCGTGTGACAATGGTGACACTCAGCTTGACGGCCTTATCATATGCTTTTTCACGCCCCGCTTAAAGGACCCGGGACTGTAGGAAGAAGGAAACACGTGAGCTGGTAATGAATTCCAGGCCTTAATGGTGCGACAGAGGAAAGAGTCTCCGAACCGCTTGGTTCTTGATCGGATGTTTTGCACCGTGTGCGGATGACATCTAAGACCTGCACGCGTTGTCCTGTGTAGGAAAGGGGAGGGTGGGACTAATTGGAAGAGCTCATCAGAACACTCCCCATGGTACAGACGGTAAAATACAGCCATGGACGTAACATCTCTACGCAGCTGTAAAGGTTCTAGGGTGTTCGTGATCTCGGGATTCCCAATGATGCGGATCGCACGTCGCTGCAACCTGTCGAGAGCATCTAGTAAGTACTTTGCTGAACCATCCCAGAGATGCGAGCAGTACTCCACACAGGAGCGAATTTGTGTCTTGTATAGAAGACACCGCTGCTCCGGCGTGAAAAATCGTCTCACTCTGTTCAGGACTCCGAGTTTTCGTGAGGCTGTTTTGATGATGCTTTCGATGTAGTTTTTGTTATTCAGGTTGCAGCGAACATCCATACCTGGGATATTGAGATTGTCCTGCAGCGGCAGTGGCGTGCTCTGAAGAGTGGGGAGGGGAAGGAAAGAAGATACTTTTGCTGTAAACGCACATGCCTGCGTCTTCTTGGCATTGAACTCAACCAGGTTCTCAGAGCCCCATTGAGAAATGTGATTCAGGACCCCGTCAAGCTCAGTGACAAGAAGCTGCCTTTTCTCTGCGATATCAGACTGCTTGGCCGCTGGATGTCCATGATAACTCCCATGTAAAGTGCTATCGTCTGCATAACAATGAACATTGCCGGTAGACAGCATGTCGTTGATATGCAGAAGAAAGAGAGTGGGTGATAAGACGGACCCCTGGGGCACGCCAGCATTAACCTGCAGAAACTCCGAAGCTCGTCCGTCACAAAGAACGCGAATACGGCGCCCCTGCAGGAAGCTAGCAACCCAGTTGCACAGCCCAGAAGGCAGACCAAAGGCTGGTAGCTTGGAAAGAAGCGATTTGTGCCAGACTCTATCGAAAGCTTTGGCGATGTCAAGACTAATTGCCAGTGACTCGCCGTGCTTGTCCATGGCCTCACCCCAAAGATGGGTAACGTATGCTAGAAGATCACCCGTTGACCGTTTCGGTCTGAAGCCATATTGCCGGTCATTAATTAAGGAGTGATCCTCTAGGTGCCGCATGAGCTGTTTGTTAATTATGTGCTCGAACACTTTGCACAGCACTGAGGTGACGGCTATGGGTCGATAGTTGGCTGGCTCCGAGCGATCCCCCTTCTTGGGAATCGGCTGAACATTCGCCTCTTTCCAAGGCAAAGGCACTGTACCCGAACTGTAGGATAGCCGGTACAGGGCCAGGGATCCATCAGGGTTACGCAGCGGAGACAGCGAAGGCTGACAGAAGTTGGCTTGCACGGCTTTAGCCAGTCGCCAGTAGCCACGGCTTCCCGTGGGATGCATCACTAGCTCTTGACCAAGCCGCGCTATGCGCAGGGCATCCGCTCTGACATAGGCCCTTCTACAGACCTTTGTGGCTCTGTTGTACGCCGCCTTGAAGTGGCCCAGATTGGGATGGCGCGTGGCGCGCGCCCTTACCCAAGCGCGGTACGCAGACTGTTTTTGTTCAACAGCTTCCGCGCACTCGCGCCCGAACCAAGGGCGCACCCCGCGGTCACCGGTGACATCAGTGTATGAGATATAGTATTCCATACCCAGACCGATCTCACCGGCGACAGCAGTAGCACAATCCGATGGGTTCTTACCTTCAAAGCAGCGCTCAACCTACGGGATGGACGCAAAATAGTCACGAAGTCCATCCCAGTCCGCTGACGAGTAGTGCCAGAGACGCCTCTTCCCCCGCACTGGTCGTGGAGGCGCCATAATAGGCACCGTGGAACAGACCAGGCAGTGGTCAGAGTTGCCTAACGCGGCTCGCACCGATACACTGTACCGGTCCGGATCACTCGTCAGCAGAAGGTCTAGCAGAGAAGGTGCTTGGCCCGACCTTCTTGGTATCCTAGTGACCTCGTGCACCAATTGGGTCAGGCCGTGCGCCAGAGCAAATGCGTGGGCGGCTCTTCCCGCATGGTCTGTTTTGGAGGAGCCCAACCAGATCTCGTGGTGGGCGTTAAAATCCCCCAAAAATACCATTTCGGCATTCGGAAATCGCTCCTGCGCATCATCTGCCGCCTGACTCAGCATCTCCTGTATGGGAACGGTAGAGGCACACATAGATCTGACTCGTAGGGCCATGGTCTACGTGTACCCAAAGGACGGAGAAGGATGGGTCCTCTAGGCAGCGCAAACGGCGACAGCAAACATCCGCCCTAACAAACACGCACACCCCGGCTTTTGCACGAAAACTTTCCTCAAGAACATAGCCAGGGTAGAGCAAGTAGGTCGTGTCGTCAGGGCGGTGTATTTGCGTCTCCGTTAGAAAAAACATGGCAGGTTTCGCCGTCTCTAGGTGTTGGTGGACGGCGTTGAGGTTTGCATGGAGCCCACAGATGTTAGTGAACTCCACCTCAAATAGCAAGCTTTTGGGAGTGTGACGAGCCGCTGTGTTGCCTTTTTCTGTAAATTGCGCTGCCATGAGTTTGGGTGGGAGAAGGCGTGAAAAAAGAAGTGATTGCCGCCGCAGCACCGTGTGACAAAGCGCGGGATATTGGTTTTATCTATGAATGTGAGGCATGGCGAGAGCCGACGCGCCGAACGGAAGGGCCCCCGTACCCCCCGAGTATGGTCGCCGGGCTCCCAAATCCGGTCACCAACCGGCACGACGAACCATATCGGGATTATGCGCGGCCTGGTGAGGCAGCCTCCCAAGGTGGTTAACCCCAGTTGGGCCCCTGTACTATACCGCGGGCGGCCAGCGGCACCACCGTTTCTACAGGTCTCCCTGTTCGGCGCATCGCCCCGCGCCATCCCCACTAGACTACGCCAAGACCCACTGGTCCCACTAGTGCTGCGACAACCACCACCTCTGCCCGGCTATGCACATGCTGACCCCTGAACACAATCCAACCGAGATTGAATTGCTATGGAGGGTTTTTCGCAATAGTGCACGGTGGTACCTACCCGGTCGAAACTTGATACAAATTTGTGCCACCAAGTTTCTACCACCAGTAAAAGATCTTAGGTATCCTAGACACCCTAGTGCATAGGCACAGTGTAATACCTAACGCATTTGGCTATTTCAATTTCTAAGTTGTCCGTTCGCCGCTAGTTCGCATCGTATTTACCTAATACCTACATAGGTAGGTACGCGGTTATACCTCGCTCGCATTTCATTCAAATTCATACGAAAGTTACTTAATATATACTTGCCATTGTTTGTTGCATTGTAGTACATTTTCTATTGTATTTTAATCTATTTGACATGATTATTGATAAGATATTGACATTTTTACTGTATTTCTGATTTGACATTACATTACATAATGATTTGAACTGTTAGTGAAAATTGAAAGCAATTAATGCGCATCTTATGACTAAGCGTCTCCTCACGCATATATTTGTACGCCGCTATATGGGGCAAAACATGACTGGACTATATATTATATACTATTACTGACCTATTGCATGCTTTTGTATGTACACACATGTTTTGAACAAATAAAACGATTCTATTCTAAAAAAAAAAAAAAAAAGTATTTTAATTTGAATAGATATTACGCAATACTTAATCCCTGAAATAATAGTTGAACCTAGACAGCGATCTAGCTCGCGTAGGTACGATCTGGTTGTTGTTATTCGCGTTTTGTTCAAACTTGCACTCGCAGTTATAAGTACCTACCTACCTACGGAATATATCGTTCGCGCCGCGTCGCTGTTCTATACCGCTGAGATTAAGTTATTTCATTTGTTGTTTACCGCACTTTAGTTTGATATTTAGTTGTAAAAATGTCCCCAAAGGTTGGTAGTACCGATAGTAAAGTTCAATTGAAACTTTTATACGCTAAAAGAGAAATGCTTTACTCTCGCGTACAATCGATTTGTGATAATGCACTTAAAACCTCTGATTTGGCTATTAGAGATTCGTTGGACTGTCCACTAGCTCACGTGGCGTGAGAATCGCGCCACCAACGTCTGACATGAAGATTAGAATCAGCTTTATCTATAAAAGAGGAATTTTAGTTCAAGGAGAATATTTTCTGTTTGTTATTTGTGTAGGCTTTACACAATCCTCTGTAAGTATTATCTGCTTTGGTGCAGACTATCTTCTCAGAGTTGGGAGGTGAGACGAAAGTCGCTCTAGGAATAATGAATATACCAATTAAAACAGAAGGTGGACTTTTAAGTGCAAACCTTGGACGCAACTGGGAAATTGCTATAAGGATAATGACGATAATGCTGTAAAAGAAGTGACGGAAATCGAACAGGAGACATCTAGCTTTCTCTCCGCTAGACAGTGCACCGGGTGGTGAAGATTTCATCCTCCATGAGTTTAGACTTGGAGATGACATTTGGGAATAGCCGTCGTTGAAAAAATAGGCAAAAAATCATGTTTATGAGATTGGAACCCAGTTAATTTATTTTGTTTTTAGTACATATTTTTAACGGCAGCAAAACAACTATTTAGCCATGACGGTTCTTTAGACATAGCCTTATGTTAGAGAGGCTAACAGACAGATAGACAGTGGCGTCTTAGTAATAGCATCCCATTCCCAGATTCAAGGTCCTGTCATAATATGTTATTTAAAAAAGACTTAATGGCGATAAGCGACATCTACGCAGGTGCAACCGTGGGTGAGAGGTTAGTCAGATATAAATCTACTAATATTTCATCTATATTATCTGAAAATTAGTATCATTCATCTTCGCAATGCTACCCTCTATTGAATAAAAACTAATATGTGTAATACGCGCGCCTAACATGAATATTCAAACTTGATTCCGGCTGCCAGTGGAACACGTGTAAACATAAAAAGATGAGCGAATTGAACCGATGGAATAATTTACAAGACAAGCCTTGCAAATTCTCCAGTGAGTGAACCCCTATTTCGCATGATGGAATAATAATTCTTCATGCGGACGTACGTAGTTTATTTTACAAGGTATTGAATCTGCACTGATTGGTTCATGTGCAAACCGCTTTTTGGTGTAGGAATACAGTATAAAGTTTTCTATGGAGACGTGGCTTTCTGTAGGATCCCTAAAAATTTCCTGTTCATATTCTTGGTTTAGTATAGAAGTAAAAGTTCTAAAAGTAATGTCACTTACAGAAATCAATCTATTTTTTAAACCAGTTTATCGCTTGCCGTAAAATCAAACGTGTCTTAATTTTAGCCCCTCTAATTACTTTCAATAGAAGATCACTGCACCTCTGTGTATACGCTGTAATGCGATTTACCGACCAACTTTGACTTGGAGATTCCATCCCAAGTGAGATAGTTCACCTTATGTTAACGCTGCTGCAACTGTAACGAACAGATCAACTATCTGGCTTGTAAATGTTTCGTCTTCCAAGATACTGTTTGGTAACTTAGTTTTCATCAGAATCATGAATAATTTACATATTAAAGTTCTTATTTTTATATAAGGCGCTCAAGGTGACAGGGTATGTTAACACATTTAAAAGTCAAGAAAATACTAGCTAGATCAGTCTAATGATGGGTAACCTTTCCTTGCCTCGAAGAGCACGTTATTTTTTATTTTATTTTTTTATTTCAATAGTATTACATTAATTCATCTCATAGAAGCACCCATAAAACCCGCATAGAACACTCCATAAAACACTCTGTTATCGTACATTATTATGGAGAATTAATCGTTAAGATGTTTTGACCACTCTGGATGCTTACAACTATTTGAGCTCTGTGATAGCTATTATAAAATTGGAATTTTGGTATTAAGAATTTTTTGAGTAATTTGCTAGCCAACATAGATCTGATGCTGACTGTACAGAATCATAACATGGTATCATCTGTCTTTACACTAAGTTTCAGGGGAGTTACCAGGAATAGATAACAGGAAGTATGATGTTTGCAATATTTGTGTACATAACGTCCCAAGACAGTATTGTTAAACAAGGTATCTCATTTCACTGACGAATATTCACGCAACCGAAGTCATATATAAACTAAAGAACTCACACTAGCAAGATAACAATTGCAACACTTCCAACGCACATGAAGTACAGTCAACTTCAAAAGTAGTACAACATAATAATTATAATTAACAGTTATTTTTATTACTTAGTAATTAACAGATCACCGCGTGGTTCCCGGCAGAGTAGAGTTTGGATCACCATCTATTCCCATGCGGTGTCGCACAAGGCGACTAAGGGATAGGGCTGTTTAACATCAGACAGATATATACAGCCCAGACTCATTCTCAGATGCATGGCTTCAGTTATCAATAGTGTCTGGAAGATGCCAATAGGCTCACCACCTATTACGTGGGACCGAATTCAATGATTGATGAAATGTGGGTGTTAATTCACTTCTGCCTAACCTTCTGGGGATAAAGGCGTGATTATATGTATGTATGTAGTTCTAAAATGGTTCAGAAAATAATGTATTAAATGAAAACAAATTAACCGGTTCTCGTAATCCAGTTTTCCAAGGTTAAAAAGTATGTTATATCTCTCTGCCAGGTCCGTTCAGTTATTTCAGCGTGATTGTGTAACAAACATCCAAACTTCTTCACGAACTTTCACATTTATAATCTAAGTAGAATTTCAATGTAAAGGTCCTTTGTCAAGTTAATGTTCAGCAACTTTCATGGCCGACTGTACTTACTGTCAGACGCATAAACACAAAATAAATGGGTCCTCTATTAATATCGATCCTATTTCCGTCACTCAGCCGAAGAATTGAATGAATTTTGATGAATTTCATCTACTACCTAGTTTCAATTTTGTACACAAATATTCAATTTATATCGTGTATAGTCTAATGAATAAACATACTGACATGAAAAAAATCTGTTCAAAAATCAGTCTCGATCTAGTCTCAATTATTGTAAAAACAATTGCACAATAGTATCATTGAACAATACTCTCAAAAATCTTAATAGGCATAAGAAAATAGCTCCGCAAACCAATTCTCAAAAGTAGCAATGTCTACAAAAAGCTTATAGAACTGCATTAAGACATAACAACAACATAACATAAACTCACGTCTATATCCCCGAAGGGGTAGGCAGAGGTGCTAGCACCCACATTTCGCCAGTTTATGTTTAGGTCCCAATGTAATAGGTGGCGAGCCTATTGCCACTAACCGGGCACTTATAAACCAGCGATAAATACACACATAACTTCGAAAAGCATCGAAAAGTCATTGGTGTGTGCCATGGTGAAACCTGGGATCGAACCCGAGACCTCGTCTCAGCAGTTCACAACCCAAACCACTAGGCTCGTAATCTGTCCATAAAGATACCGAGCGCACTAAATCCGGGGACCCTCGTGTCTCGTATGTGCTTGTTGGTATTCACTACTTAAATTTGCCTACATTTATTTAGACGGAATCAAGAGCGAGGAATAAGGGCTTCACTTGTAATTAATTTTGCTATTAGATTTGTAATGTTTTATCCAATATTTAAAGAAAGTTAATTAACTACTCAATGAAAAAAAGAATATTAAATACCCCAAGTTTACGCTAAGTAGGCTTTAAAAGCTCTTAAGAATTAATTAATTAATTACGTATTTAAATACATAATGATGGCCAAGATATCACGTCTCAAAGAATGTGTCATGATAAATATAATTTACTATTTTAACGCCCTGATATTGGTTCCAGGGTTTTATTTATTTAATCAGACTAACAAATAAAAATTTTTGCGATGGTTTGTATTACATGAACTCATTAATAATTAATCTTATAATAATAATCTTATGAGAAAATGACACCATTAAAGATAAAGATTGCAATGTGTCTATAATTAAAGTATAAAATTGACCAATTAAATAGTATGTCGATAGTTCTTTTTTTTCGTTTTAACATTTTTTAATAATGTTTTTATATAGGGTATTTAGATGCAGTGAGTTATTCATAAATTATATACAATAATACTAAAATAAGTATTATACAACTTTAAATAGTTTAAATTAGTATAGTAATATTCGGACAGATCCAAGAACTCCCTTTATGCTACACCAATCGTCTATGAACTTTAAGCAGTAGTAACACACACACATACAATATATATCTTCTATTTTATTCATAACGAATGAGTGTCTCCCGGTTAGACTTTTTACGTCAAATCCGCTCTAAGAGAGATTTAGTACAAAGCTACTTTCTGTGTTTAAGATTTCAGCTATACAACAAAAGTTGCGTTTACTTTCCAAAGAGTAAGTGCTCCGCTGAATGATTATAGCGAATCAAAAGTATAAAAGTTTGAATATATTATTTAACCAACGCGTAAACATTTGTCATTTTACGAAGGACGTTTTTTTCTTTCACGCTACAAATGACAAATGTTACTTAATTTGCATCTTCGTTGAGAATTTCCGTTCAAGTTCCACATCGTGTATTATACTCTTAATGTAATGAATTCTTAACCATTTTTACCGAATTGCTGTATCCACATGCAATTTTTGCTAAAATTGTATATTTTATCTTAAAGATAAGAGAGTGAGATTTACAATTTTTAATGTTTCTTGAACTAAATTCGATTTTGCTATCTTTGTTTTTGGATCGTCAAAGCCAGAGTTATGTTATTTGTGTGAATCGTGTATGATTTTTACATCATATTAGATAGATAGATAATACTTTATTGTACACCAACACATTTACAGCAGACACAAGTAGGTAGGTAGTATGTTTTTACAATTGAATGTAAAATGGGCGGCGTTATCGCTGAAAGCGATTTCTATCAAGCAACCTTGGGATGGACAGTATTGTAACAAAGCGAAAGATATATTATGGTGTTATCACATAAAACTAGATTAACATATACCTAGTAATTTTTTTATTTTACTTTATTTGTCATTGATATTGCTGTTTAGGTAAATTTTATAATTTCCTTTGCATTTCTGTGTGGTTTAAATATTGCTAGGCAAAAAATTTACTCTCCCAATTGAAATAACCTAGCTTTTTATTATCTTAGACCATGGTCTAACTGTATTTTGGTGCAACTAGATACGATCCAGATAAGTTCAGCCAGTCTGGCATGGTTGAGTAATAAACATCCATTCAAACTTTTACATCTAAAATTGTCATCAGAAATTTTAATATTTGATACTCTAGCTAGACGTTCAAGTAGGAATTATTGTAATCATATTAAATTTGGCCAAGATTGTACTCTTCGTACCTTCTTAAAACTGGTTATCATTAATTAATTCGCGTTTCTCATGGAGCGGTAGGAAGTTTGAAGAGAAAGTTAGCAGTGGGAATTCGTGCTTCAATAAATATTTCAGTATTGTGGCTTGAAATTCACAAAACATCTTTCAGTTTCCATGATGCTTTGCATGTCCCTGATCTGTAGTTGTTTGTTGAATAACTTTTATTATAGTTTTATGCCAAGTTTTGTTAGCCATTTGAAAGATTTTACAAGAATATTGACTGAATTTCGTGTGTCTGTGATTGTACCTTGTAATGTGACTGTGCCTTAGTTATTTTGAGCAAATAGTTAGTTCTGCTTGTAAAGAATTTTATTAATATCTTTTGTGTAGTACCTTGCTCGTGGCTCCACCTACGTGAAATACTGATTTGCCTCTCACAGAAAACTATACCCAAAACAGTAACCGTTTACTAGTTGTTGCCCGGTTCCACTCGAGTGGGTATCGGTTATCGCGACCAAACATATTTTTTATCTTTTTCTGAATCCGAATCTATCTGTGTACTAAATCCCATCAGATTATTTAAAAATATACGTTTTTTTAATATAAACTCTAATCCCCTATTAGTACCCTTTAACAATTTTTTTTGCAATAAAAGGTACCCTATGTCCTTAGCCATAGTCCCAGTCTAAAATCTATTCTCTAGATCAGTGTTTTAGTCGTAAAAGTGTAACAGACAGAGTTACTATCTCATTAAAAATATAATCAAGGATAAACGTGATATATTAAGTAGAATGATACTAAATATAGTCTAACAAAACACATTATGCCCTTTATTTGTCATCCTCGACGGACTTGATCAAATGATAAAGCACGTGCGATATCTCTTGGGAACATAGTTCTATGTGGACATTTAATTAGTAAAATATAATACCAGAAAAGCGAATAGCGTAACGTATATGATGATAAATAATTACTTGGAATGAGAGCGTCAAATAGTGATACATTAATGTAACTGCAATGTGGTGGAGCTGTAACAGACCTTTAACTTCTACCTTTGCTTGACAATAAAGATAAAACAGTGAGTTAGGCCGTTCCATTGGTTCCACCTGGTTCGCAAATCTCAGATCACACACTAGACATTTTACGTAATTGCGCAAAATGGAGCAATAAGGACTTACACGCTAGACTGGATTTGAGTTAAAAACAGGGTCACTAAATTTATTAATTCCGGACAAAGACTATTGTACATCACTGAACCGTCTATGTGCAAACATTTTTTTATACTATATCCGAAAACAAATTCATAAGAGTAACTTTATTTTTCACTATTTTTATACCACTTAGGCAGATGCACGTGACCTACCTGATAGAAATATGATGTAATATTGATGATAATATTCGATTTCACCAATTGATTGTGAAGACCAGATGGAAGTCGTTTTACGAAAATTTCGAAGATCAGCCTCATCTTAGTTAGACTAGAAAGTCGACCCCAACTGAGTTAGGGAATGGTTCAAAGCATGATGATGTATGATGATAATTTTATGACGGTTTTATGTTACATGGTTTTATGACTAAGTCTCCTCGAGCATGCTTAGGGCTTCAAATGCCATAATACCATAGAAAATGGGTAGGACTCTGGTGTGGGACTCCTGCCTTTCCGGTGCAGCTACAGCTTCTGTAGAGGCTCTTAAGCGGCGCAAATACTTCTATTTCATGGGAGATTATGAATTTGTGCCATTTGGCCTCGAAACGTTTGTATCATATGGTCTTAGCGCCTGCAACCCCTCTTTTTAGCTCTGAGAATAAGCATTGCCATGCAACCTGGCAATGCTGCCAATCTTCTGGGATTGCTACCACAAGAGGTGTGTATGTGTGTGTATGTGTCTGTGTGTGTGTTTGTGGTATACAATACTTCTACTGTCTGCTGTACCGGGCGACCTGGCGCAGGGCGCGCCGTAGTAGCGGCGGTAAGACCCATCATGGGGGAGTGGCTAGAGAGGCCACACGGCAGCCTCTCGTACCGTCTGACGCAGATAATCACCGAGCACGGATGCTTCAGAAAGTATCTGCGTCGAATGGAGAAAGAGCCAACGTCCGAGTGCCATCACTGCGACGCGAGCGAGGACTCAGGTCCGCACACGCTCACCGAGTGTCCGGCGTGGGAAACGCCGAGACGGGAGCTTGTGGCGGCCCTGAGAGTGAGGTTTCTCACGCTCTCCACCTTGCTCGCGGCGATGGTTCGCAGCGCGGATGCGTGGGCGGCCGGCGCCTCCTTCTGCGAGCAAGTAAAGCTCGTGAAGGAGGAGGCGGGGCGGGAGCGACGAAGGATCGCAAGACAAGCTGCCCGATTACGAAGGCAACTCGGGCGTCGGAGGTCGATGAACGACCTCCGCCCCCCATGAGCACCGGCCTGGGGGTGACAGGTGGAGCCGCCTGTCACCCTGGCAGAAGCAGGCCGCGGCGGTGGCGCGCGTGGCGCGCCTCCCCGTTTCCGGGGACGAGTTGGGGACTCTGTAGTCCCCACACCCGAGAAAAGGCCCAGATCGTGAGAGATGGCCCTGGGTCGGCCGGGGTGCGAGGGATATGCCTGTCAACCTCACCTTCGGCAACCAAAGCGACCTACAGGCGGCGTGCGTTTTATTCGGTTCGAGTCCGACATAACCTCCTCCACCGGCTCCGGTGGGGAGGTATCCGTGGGGATTTTGCGCACGTAAATAAAAATAAAAAAAACTGTCTGATGTACGTAGCCCTAATAGAAGCTTACTTAGACCCGTCTTTTATGAATGTTCAGACACATATTAGAAGGTTAGTAGTAGGTACTCGTAAGCGGCCAGCATGTGTGATAACAATAATTTGAGTAAGTAGAAAAGTATTTTTCTGCCTACCTTAACGGAAAGGAGCTATTTACGTTTATACAAAGAAAGAAGTCAATGAAGCGAAGTTCAAACTTGACAATCATTCATCATAGTCATGCAAATTTTTGTGATTATACCAAGGAAATAATAATATTACAGCAAAATTTAAAAAAATGGCGGTATTTTATAGCGACTATAATAAATAAGTCAGCACTTGGTATAACTAACTAACTCAAACGATTTATAGATGGTGTAGCGTTCCTACATACATTTTTTGAAATTTATTGCATTTTGTATTTACGTAACTTTTTCGTGTTACGTTTACGTTAGCTGCGTGAACTCATTTTGCGTGAATGTAAATGATTTATACACTCGAGAGCAATGAATCCGGGTCACTTAAAGAATGTTAAAAATCTCGGAAACTAAAAATGATAGGTTAATGCAATAAATTGTATTTAATAGACAATGTAATACTCCTTAAATGAAAGTAAAAAAAATATGAGTCACCATACATTTTATTAACACAAAATTACATAAAGAAAAAAACTGCTGATCTCTCCTTAAAACAAAAATAGGAAACATGAAATTTTTGAACTTTATTACGATTTTCTTGAATTTTAATACTTCGTATTGCCTCCTCGTGCTTCCATTACTGCGTTTACGCGGTTTGGCATGCTGTACACCAAGTTCCTTATACGATTTTGGGGAATATTCTCCCATTCCTCTGTGAGAGCAATTTTGAGCTCACGAAGCGTGATTGGGGGAGGGTTTCGTTGTTTTACGCATCTGCCTAGCTCGTCCCAAGCATGCTCGATCGGGTTGATATCCGGGCTGCGCGCTGGCCACTCCATACGAGTAATGTTCATCTCTTGAAGGTAGTCATTCACAATCCTACCTGTATGAGGTCTGGCATTGTCATGCATAAATATAGCATCCTCACCTAAATTGACCATAAATGGACCAACGTGATCATTGAGGATTTCTTCCACATATCTTACGCTAGTTAAAGAGCCGTTTTCTATGATCACCAGCTCTGTGCGACTTTCAGAAGAAATTCCGGCCCACACAAGTACAGACCCACCACCGTAGGCTACTTTTTCTTCGATGCATGCTTGCTTGAATCTTTCCCCTGGTCTTCGATACACTCTGTGTCTTCCATCGTGCTTGTAGAGCATAAATTTTGATTCGTCGGAGAACATAACTTTTGACCAATCTTCAATACTCCAATTTACGTGGCTCTGGGCATAACTTAGTCTCGAAATACGATGCCCACGCTCCAGTTTAGGGCCGTTTGCAGGTCTAAGGGGTTTTAAGTTAGATTCAGCAAGCCGACGTCTTACTGTCCATGCACTTGGGTTACTTCCTCCGAGGCGTCGAAACTGATTGGTGAGTTCAGTTCCTGTGAGAAAGCGATTTCGAAGCATGGTGTTCACCAAGTATCGGTCTTCTCGTGCTGTGGTACACCTGGTTCTGCCCGTTCCTGGTCTGCGTAGGTTAGAACCAGTTTCTTCGTAACGTCGGAGAACTCTTTGTACTGTTGACAGCGACACACCGACAGTCCTGGCTGTATCGCGCTGACTCCGGCCGGTTTCCAGCATTGTAAGTATTCTGGTGCATTCTTCAGGCGTAAGCGACATAATTTCAGCTTGATTAATGAATATAGAGCACTATCAACATGGTTTATGTACCCACATAAATGACAGATTACAAACAAAAGCAACACCAAATGCTGTAATTTCGTAGTTCCATCTTCGAAAGTGGCCCTTTTTCAAATTTGATTTTTTTATGATATAACTTTACAATAACTAAGAAGTTTTAATACCTTCATTTAAGGAGTATTACATTGTCTATTAAATACAATTTATTGCATTAACCTAGCATTTTTAGTTTCCGAGATTTTTAGGATTCTTTAAGTGACCCGGATTCATTGCTCTCGAGTGTATCTTGTATTCCGAATTCGTTTACATACTGTTGTATTTTTTTTTCGGTCTACATCAAAGAAAAATATGAGTTACGTCTTCAGAAAATTATGCAAATAGAAGGTATGTTTCTTACGCCAGTCTTTTAATCAACTTTTTCTTTGGTAGACATTTAGCTTTTATTAATAATTTTATGAGGAAATGTAAATTTGGATTCAGACAGTGAACTAATGAGTCACTTAAATGTAATGTATTGCGAGATATTTCTTATAATATACGAAGTGTTAAATAACCACAGTTGAATGCAGAATGAACCAAGAAATGAACAAATTTCTTTTTTTATTGTAACATATTAGTACTAGCAGATTCAAGTGAAAAAATGTTTCTAACAATAAAATGGATTTTAATTATCTGGCAAATAAATGATTTTTTTTATGTATAACTTAGATGGCAGACAAGCACACGGCCCACCTGATGGAAAGTGGTTACCGTGACCTATGAACGTGTGTAACAACACTGGAGTCACATCCGTGCTGCCGACCATGTAAGATCAGAGATTTTATGTGCCCTCAGTGCAGAATACAAAATCAGGACAAGCCTTTGGTCTTCCAGCACAAAACACAAAAACTCTCCAGTGAGCTCTGGCTACCCTACTCACCACCGGGAATACAACACGAGGTTATTATAGCCGTGGTATTCTGTAGGGGAGGTACTTCCCCAGTCGGACTGCTCAATTCGGACGGGAATACCATCGTGTCCTACCTCCTACGTTTTATAAATGATTTTATAGTGGATCATTTGAAAGAGGAATAAATTAACATAATGGCTGTGAGAAAGGCTTTTATTGCGGATCAGACCCTGTTTGACAAGAGATTTACCAGAAAAGTAAGATTTTTTATTTAATTCGTCAACCAGAATAAAAGCTGTATACGCTAAAATATATTTTACATTTCCTATTGACAAACTTAATAATTGATGCTTAAAACTATTCAGTGTTCAACTGCTCTTATTGGTGGAAGGGCGCGCTCGAGCGGGCACAGCATAATTTGTGGCACAGAAATTCAAATGGGAATGAATGGCAAAGCGCTGCACTGCATATGTAGCTATTAACAGTCATACGTATCTGAAATAAACACACAAATTATGATTAAATAGGACGTGTAACTGCATCATCGTAGTCAAAAATAAATCTGCGTTTCTTTTGTTAAATTTGTTTTGTCCTCCTCTCGGATTTCAATCTGGATTAAATTTATTTTAATGGAAGTTTAAAAATAATCTAAAATTAATCTAAGTTACACCTTATAACATCAGGTATCTACAGTAATTCTGTCAAAATTAGTCTATTTTTATCATTCCATTCCTCAAAAGGGAAAACACGGCGCCCTTCTAGGATCACCTTGATGTCCATCTGTCTGTCTGTCTGTCCGTCTGTCTGTCAAGACCTTTAACTCAAGATTGTGTCGAGGATTAAGTTGAATTATATGTCAAAAATTCAAATCTGCAACCATTTACAACTATGTCAAAAATCAAGCTTCTAGGTCAATGTAATAAAAGTATATTGCCCGCTATGCAACATAAATTTGCCCCTTAGTTTATTTCTGTACGGAACCCGCAGTGCGCGAGTCCGACTTGTACTTACCTGGTTTTAATTTGGTTTAAATTCGATGATATAAAGAAAACTTTAGAGTAAAAAAAATACAAAAAGTCACCCAGTGCGAAAATTGTGTCAAGTTCGGGGATGGATTAAGTGATAAAATAGAAAAGCACCTAAATTGCTACATGGAGAACGTGATTCAATTTTGTTTTTCGTACAGTTGGCCTACATAGAAATCTTTAGTATGTCTGGATTCTATAAGGCTAACGCATTTGGCTTTGTTTTTATTTGTTTCAATTTCTAAGTTGTCCGTTCGCCGCTAGATCGCATCGTATTTACCTAATACATACATAGGTAGGTACGCGGTTATACCTCGCTCGCATTTCATTCAAATTCATACGAAAGTATTTTAATTTGAATAGATATTACGCAATACTTAATCCCTGAAATAATAGTTGAACCTAGACAGCGATCTAGCTCGCGTAGGTACGATCTGGTTGTTGCTATGCGCGTTTGTTCAAGCTTGCACTCGCAGTTATAAGTACCTACCTACCTACGGAATATCGTTCGCGCCGCGTCGCTGTACTATACCGCTAAGATTAAGTCATTTCATTTGTTGCTTACCGCACTTTAGTTTGATATTTAGTTGTAAAAATGTCCCCAAAGGTTGGTAGTACCGATAGTAAAGTTCAATTGAAACTTTTATACGCTAAAAGAGAAATGATTTACTCTCGCGTACAATCGATTTGTGATAATGCACTTAAAACCTCTGATTTGGCTATTAGAGATTCGTTCTTGTGTTCTATAGAAAACTTGGATAGTTTACGCGCGGATTTCGAATCCTTAGTACATGACATCAACGTTTTAGAGTTAGATTTAAATCCCGATTACTCAGTGAGTTATCAGGCCTTGTCGTCGTTTGACGATTTGTATTGTCGTATCAAACGCGTCGCTAGGAATTTGGAGAAACCGTCTGACCGACCCAATCCCACTCGCGACCGACCTAAGTTGCCACCAATTCAAATACCCGAATTTGATAGTAACATCCGCAATTGGTGTTTATTTATAGATAGTTTTGAGAATACAATAGATAAGAACGTTTCGTTGACAGATCACGAAAAATTGCATTATCTCGTTGAAAAATTAACTGGTAAAGCTATAACCGTTTGCGCTGGAATTACGTTTAGTGCCGAAAATTATAATTTAATTTTAAATACTTTGAAAGCTAAGTATGAGGATAAAAGATCGGTAGCTAACACATATTTGGATCAGATGTTTGACTTGAAACCCATTACGGCATGTAACGATCAAAACTTAGAGAAGTTTCTAGATACTTTCGCATCATCTGTTCGCGCCGTAAAGAACCTAAAGATCGATGACCTCTGCGACTTCTTATTTTTGTATATGGGTTTAAAGAAATTAGATTCCGAAACCATTCGTTTATTTGAGTCGGATCATCGCGGCAATAAAATTCCTAAGTTCGAAGACTTGGAAAGTTTTGTTCGCGAGCATATAAAAATATTGCAACGCTCTTCATCGAAACATGAAGGCGCGAAGAAAGTTGTTAGTTCCGGACGTAAAATAGATGCGTCATCGAAGTCATTGAGGTCAACTCATACTTATGTTAATACCGCACCAGCACATGTACAATCACCTGTTTGCTCTTTGTGTAATACTCATCATTCGCAATTGTACAAGTGTCCGGGTTTCCTAAAATTATCGCCTAATGATCGTTATAAATTTGTTCGCGCTAATAATTTTTGTTTTAATTGTCTCGGTACTAAACACCGCGTTGTTTTATGTAATAGTAGAAATAGTTGTCGCAAATGTTCAGCGAGACACCACACTTTACTTCATTTTGAAAATAGTAACGCCGCATCCAATGTGAGCACAGTTGGTTCGTCGAGCGGTGGCACACGGCGGCCTGCGAATGACGTCACCTTGTGTTCGTTGTCCGCTAGTGCTGCGCTCACTACTGTGGTTCTCGCGACTGCTCGCGTTATCATTGTTGATGCATTAGGTAAACCGCACATTGTTCGAGCGCTATTAGATGGCGCTTCGCAAAGTAATTTTATTACTCAAGATTGTTGTCAACGTCTTGGTTTCAATGTTAATAAGCGTTCAACCCGCTCAGTGGTGAAGGGTTTTGGAGGCTTACAGTCAGCTGTTCATGGCACCGTTAAAACAAGGTTTAGATCTCGTTTTAATAATAATATTTGGTTTGACATGGATTCGCTCGTTATAGATAAAATAACTGAACAGTTGCCTACCGTCCCGGTTGACACGTCTTTATTAACGAAATTTAAAGACTTGCCTTTAGCAGATGAGACTTACGCTGTTCCTGGAGTCGTCGATATATTGATCGGCGCTTCGATTCTCCCGCACCTCCAGTTATCACGTAAGGTTCAAGGGGGACCGACGTACCCCGCTCCGCACGCACTGGAAACAGTTCTTGGTTTTGTTATAGTTGGTTCCGCACCCGCTTCTATAGATAGTTTTAGTCACTCGACTGCTTCACCGTCGAGCCGCCACTGGAGTCTACCATCCGCAAGTTTTGGGAAATTGAAGAGGTCAATGTCCCACCTATCCTAAGCCCTGATGACAAGATGGCTGAGGAGATTTATTGTCGCACGACTACTCGTGATGAGCAGGGTCGTTATGTTGTCGCGCTCCCTTTCAAGGGAGATATTTTTTCGCTCGGTGACTCCCGTGTATCCGCTGAAAAACGCTTTCTTTGTTTAGAACGAAAGATGCAGGCGTCTCCAAAGTTAAAGCAAGCCTATGATGAGGTTGTTAACGAAGATTTAGATAAAGGTTACATCTCACCTGCGCCTGCGGACACTGACGGGACCCAGCCTTCGTACATTATCCCGCACCACGGAGTTATTAGAGAAGATAAGCTTACTGCTAAACTCCGCGTAGTTTTGGATGGCAGTGCTAAGACTAGCACTTCCGTGTCGCATTAATATTAGTAGAATTTTAGCTTTTTCGGACTCAACAGTCGCTTTGTGTTGGGCCCACTCTTCGCCCCATCGTTGGGACACATTCGTCGCTAATAGAGTGGCAAAAATTCAATCTGAATTAGCGCCACAAAATCTCTTTCACGTTGCTGGCACCGACAACCCAGCCGATTGTCTCTCTCGTGGATTGCTTCCTTCGCAAATTTTAGATCACCCGTTATGGTTTAGTGGACCGTCCTGGATTCATGCCGCGTTAGATAAGTGGCCAGTTAGTCAAATTCAATCCCACTACGGTTTCCGAACCACCCGAGGAGAAGAAGCACTCGCTTGTTGTATCGGTCCCACGTGAAGAGTCCCTTATTTTGTTGTTGGCTAATCGCGTCTCGTCTTGGTCGAGACTGTTGCGTTGTGTTGTTTATGTAGGCCGATTTTCGCGCTAGAGTACACAGATGTGTACCTTGTTTTAAACTCCGCCCGCGTTTTATCGCGCCTGAAATGGCCGATCATCGCTCTTGTCGTGTTGTTCAATCCGTAAAACCTTTCGTACACACCGGCACAGACTTTGCTGGGCCTTTCAAGGTCACTATTGCTCGTGGTCGTGGCATTCGCTCCACAAAAGCTTATGTTTGTTTGTTCATTTGTATGACAACTCGCGCGGTTCATATAGAGTTGACCGGTGATTTAAGAACGCTAAAATATTTGCCCGCAATAGATGTTGATGACGATAGAATGCACCTTCTAACTCGTCACGCTCTTTTAGATAGATTAGTCCAATCGTTTTGGAATCGTTGGAGAACCGATTGTTTGCACACGCTGCAGTCGCGTCAAAAATGGAATACTCCATCTAACCCAATTACTGTAGGTACGGTGGTAGTCCTTATGACTGGGAATGCGCCTCCTTTGCATTGGCCTCTAGGAGTAGTAGAGGAAGTTTTTCCCGATTCCCGCGGGATAACTCGTGTTGTACGGGTTAAAACCGCAACCGGATCGTATCTGCGCCCGGTTGTTCGCCTCTGCCCTCTGCCTAGCCAGCAGTAGGCACGAGTTCAAATCTAGGTTTATATTTTAGTTGTTATTTCCCAAACCTAGATTTAGATTAGACTTTAGATTTGTTCCGCATTTTTCGTTTTGAAGGTAACCCTTCAAGCCGGGGGGAATGGTTGCGCCAATAGTAGTAAATTCAAATCGTCTCTCAATTGATGACACTGAACACACGCTCCCTGTACCCATCTCCCTCCCGCACTACCTTTAAAGTGAGATAGCAATAGTTTTCGCCCCGCTCAATTGTTGAAATGGCCGCATCTTCACTTCGCATCGAACTAGCAAGCATCAATGGCGGCGGCGCGCGCGACTCTCAGAAATGAATAATATTTGTTGGATTTTAACCGCTTTCATAGACCTTTACTGATCGGATTGTGCCTCTCGTGTGTCCCTTAAGTGATTTAGTGATGTGGGCAGCAGCTCCTGAGCCAGAAAGAGAAGACCGGTGCACCGGCTCCGACAGCACGTGGCGTCATAAAGGTTAGTGCATCCTCTCCTAATTTCTTGGGTTGCATTCAATGCCTAAACCACCTCCGCGGCAACCCGATCACCTATCTTGTTTGTTGTGTAAAGTGTCATATGAAATGCTCACACCCGGCTGACTCAAGGCCTTTCAAATGGCACTCTCGGGAATAATAATAATACTAAGTAAATTGCCCGCTGAGTTTCTTCTCGGAGTCTTCGCAGGTCGGGGTTGAGTTTCTTTCGAACAAGTAGTTCATATTTTCCTAAACTAATCTTAGAAATTGACGTTTTGTAAGTGTTGTTTTAATGTTCTATACGGAATAAATTATTTTGACTTTAATTTTGACTGAGAGTATCTTTACTGTCATCATCGGACTGTCATTATCTCATAACTCAAATACCTAGATTGAATTAATTTAATCATTTCAGTGCAATTTAAACTTACTTAATGAACAATTTACAGACGTACCTAGAATAATAAAAGGCAGGTACTTGGTACAGGGGTTGGTCGACAATAGATTCGCGTGTCATTTGCCGCAGCCTCTCAGTTCCGACGCTGATCTCCATATATTTGCATGTTGTTTGTCGTATCTCGGCTGCTAGAATCCTTATAATTATGTTGTAATTCTAATGCTATACATATTTAAAGTTTGTGATTTTTTCATTGTGTGTTGGATTGTACGATCCTACAATATCATCCGATTTCGCACGATTCTTTTCGCTGCCACTACGGTTATTCTTTCATAATTATGTTGATAATGTTTTTTTAGAATTCATAGGTTGTGATAGCCGCTGAGGATCTCACACTATAATTTATACTTATATATTTAAAAACATTAAAAGAAAATATATTAGTTTACGATTACGCTATCTCAGTATTCATAAAGGAGAATTTTCTTTTTCAATTCATCGTTATTACCCTTTTAGGTTACATGCCCATTACCTACCTGCATCTAGTTGTGTGCCTGTGCCTACACAGCATCCCCTTAATTTACCATCATGATAGAAATCTGTTCCGTAAATCTACTTTCAAACAGTAATATTAGTTAAGGCGGTGACACAAGTCTGACTTATGCAAAGCCATTGCTCACCAACCTCGTCAAACGCAGATTATACAGACTTTAGGATATTTCCCTAACTTTAAGGAGATGCTACCTTTGCAGCCAAACGAGGTTATAGGACTTAATTACTAATTGAATACTTTTCAGCACTGTTGCTTTTAAGTTCGATTTTAAGTGATCTCGTATTTGAAATTTTAACGTGAATGTATTCTGGGAATGTAGGTACTAATAGGATGGGAGGTCAAGAACTCTTGCACCGATCTACAATCCTTTGGGTTTTGTACCCAAAGGGTAAAAACGAAACCCTAAAACTAAGACTTTGCTGTCCGTCTGTCTGTCACCAGGCTGTATCACAAGAACCGTGGAAGCTAGAAACTTAAAATTTTCACAGATGATGTATTTCTGTTGCCGCTACAACAGCAAATACTAAAAATAGAATAAAGGTGGCTCTCATAGACCAAACGTGATTTTTATTCAATCTGTTTGTCTTTCACCAGCCTCTTTCTATTGAACTATGATAGCTAGATATCTGAGTTTTACACAGATAATGTATTTCTATTGCCGCTATAATATGGCAAATGATAAAACCAGAGAAAAGTAATATTTGAGGGGGGTTCCCCTACTACAAAAGTAATTTTTTGCAGTTTTTTTGTTCGATATCATTCGAAAAATCGTTTTCCAAAGGTATATTTTTACATTATTTAATATTTTTATATTATTTCTTGACATGCCTAATTGTAAAATTTTGACGTTCATATGTGCTCTTTGTGTGCCTAAACTGAATAAATGAAATTGATTCTTTGATTGTTCTTTGATATTAATAATGGCAACAGATAGATGCTTGAAATAATCAGAATATTTAGTAGTGCATATAATAATGTAGTCTATCTGTTTCGGAATGCCTTAACGAAGTTGAATTGGGTTAAATTCGGGTCTCGATTCCTGACAAAAAGCTCTACGCAGTGCTTTCATCAAGGCTTGCATTGGCTGTTCCTGTAAACAAATTAATGGTATAAACCAATATTATTATATTGTTGCCAATCAATTGACTCAACATACAGGCCTTACAATAATTAAATTCGATTTACTCGGCCCGCATAGCAACAAACACAATAATAAAAATAAAAAAAATAAGCTGCAGAATATTTATTTTTCTGGACACGTTGTGCTACACGGGGTAGTTAGGTATAATAAATTAAACCTAATGTAAATATTTTCATTTAGCATAAAAAAATTGATATGACGTCTACATTCCGTTGTGGGTAAAAATATGATAATTATTGTATTCAAAATTTACTTCAAGAAACAAAAAAAACAATTTTCTTAAGAAGTTATAGACGTTAAAATGTAACTTGTACAAAGCGCACTTACACAAGTTAATCGTAGCAAGGTAACCGAGATTTAGACCGTTCCGGGTGGCAGTTACTTAGAAAGATCGCAGTGCACTGTAGACACCCACCACATTGTACTCAATGCAGTATAATTATTTTATCACAATGTTTAAAGCACCCCAGAAATTAGCATATCATTTGTGTTATGGTCGTTAGTTTTCAAAATGACTTATATAAAACTTTTATTTGGACAAACAGGTTTTTAGTACTTGTTATATTTGACTTTTTCACCCCCACCGATGTAGCATCTATTTATTCACTCTGTAGAACTATGCCTTTTAACTTTCTGAAGCTCATCTCAAAAGCTCGTTAAAAGGCGTGAAGGTTTTTGAGGTTAGAAGAAAATGATGTATCACTCTGACTGCCTATCTGAGAGGGAGAACTGTAGAAGTTAAAGAATCCATTTCGTTTATACAAAGTACATCACCATACTGCACATTTTATACCACTTTAATGGCAGACAAGAACACGGACCACCTGATGGAAAGTGGTTACTGTGGCCTATGGACAATATAATAAGCACAGAGATTTTCTGTGCCGTGAATGCAGAAGACAAAGTAGTACAAGCCTTTGGTCTTCCCACCCACTGACAGCACAAAAACTCTAGTGAGCTGTGGCTGCCCTACTCATAGCCGGGAACACAACACGAGGTTATTATGACCGTGGTATTCTGTAGGGTGGAAGTACTTCTCCAGTCAGACTGCTCAATTGAACTGAAGTACTGTCGTATCCTACCTCCATAAAACCTTTTTTTGACAATATTTTTTTTTACTTTAATTTTTGCTATAAGAACCTTCTTGCCAAATTATAGTATTGTAGCTTGATGGAAATATAAAAATATAATATGTATTATTGTGTACATCGCTTGTCGTATGAAACTCCGTAACTACACCCATCGGTATGTAGATTTACATTTGTGAGTATGTATCCACACAGACGTATAATATATCTTTAACGTGTATGAACGTCTCACTTCCTTGTAATTAGTGGTAGCTATAACGCCTACGCTCCATAATTTCCTGGTATCTTTCCCACAGAATTATCTAACTTCATAAGCGAGCTTGCATCCAGGCAGAAGTTAATTTCGTGAGGTAAAATTCACTGTGATGTTGGCAACAAACCTGTTGTAAGAAGCTGAAACAAAATTGTATCTAAGAATTTACTTTGTTTAATATGCAAAGAAAGAAAGAAATAATCTTTGACGTAAATAAATTGAAAAATATTACACCTACCTACGTACTTATAATGAATAGATATGTTTGGGCAAGGTTCAGCATATGCCAGACTAGTGCCTAGTATTAGTTTTGAACCAGGCCCCTTACGACCTATATTTTATTTTAAACTTTATACATAAATGAGCATAGGCAGACTTAAAACCCTTTCATATAGTTCACATAGTTTAGTATAGTATGGGTATACTATGAAACTACCTATACTACCCATAATGTGAAGTTCACCCCTTATGTGAAGTTTTAAATAATTATTCTATTTTTTTTAATAAATATTGGTTCAATTTCAGTTTATAGGGTCTTAAATAAGTTTGTAAACAAAAAAATATTAATAAAAATAAAAAGACACATCAAGACTGCTCACGTCCAGCCAAGTACCCAACCGATGGAGTAAATGGTATCTATGTAAACCAGCTTGTCATAAAATGCCAGGCATCATCAACACATCACAATCACACAGACACAAAATGAACATAGGAAAAGTTACACAGAAATACAGAAAAAACATTAAAAACAAAATAAAGATATGGAGTCACAATTTGTCAAATAGGTCCCCATGTCAATCTTATTACTACAGAACATGTCAATTGAATTATTATATACTTACTTATAAAACGCTAATTTGTCACTGAAATTAATAGTAATGAACAAGATATGACTGCAATTATACAACATTTTCTTCCATATGCAAGCAAAAATCTTAGTCTCATCTTTCGAGCCTGGTTAATACAGCCTTGTTCTGACTTTTACGGGAGAGAAGTGAAAAAATAGAAAAAAAATATATATATATACATATATATATATATATATCATACTTTTATAAGTATTGAACTACGAGACCATTTTATCAAAGACATTAGAGGGTGAATTTAGGAGCGAAGACCTCTATTAGGACAAAACAACTTCTACTGTAAACTAATATACCCGCTGAATGACTTATGAGGGCCATAAAAGCCAACTAGAAGAGAAGCAGTTTGCAGGCTGAAGGCATGACTTTCACGTTCGATTCGTGACACCATACCAATATTTGCCAATTAAGCTTTGACATTGCGAAAAACAAGCAAAATATCTTTGTTTTTCCATGTTTTATGACCCAGTATTAAGTACTATTGCGTTAACTTGGCACAAGCGTATACAAGTTAAGATATTACTAATTTCATGGCCTTGCTTCTTGTCTCGCGTTAATGTCCTTTGCTGTTAATCTTCCATAGCTCATCAACGCCACAACAAACAAGACGCAACCCCACTTAACCACTTAATGTCACTACATCTCAAGGCCAACGGATCTTACAATATGACGCATGCCTAATAAATGTATAGTTGGTATACATTTATATGTGCCTCCTGCGGCACAGTAGAACTAAAGCAACCTATCCCTATTATAATGTTCCTTAAACGCTTCATAACCGGCTTGACAGCCTCTGTGGGGTGGCGGTAATGAACGCGGCCGCTAGTAATAAAAACGATAAAAAAACACTCACCTTTTAGAAAAAAAAAAGAAAGAAATGTTTATTACAACTTACTGCAGCACACAACATTTGACTAATAAAAGTACTCACATATAAAATATACAACAAAACCTAAAACTAATTATAATTTTTATATTTTTGTGACGGCAATACTGACCACCATTTCCTTCCCTATCTCAGCCATTGCATAATTCTGAACTAATAATTCAATTAAATTCAAATGCTTTATTGTGAATAGTATTGTATAATATAATCTATACAGGAATGACATCATAGATTGTGATACATTATGATACATTGTGATGTGTTTTACGCTCTTTCGTCATTTTCAATTTAATAAACTCAGTTAAATAATTTATTTTAACTACAGGACAACACCAAATAAGGTCATCATGTTTGTGATGTCAGTCATTTGCTTGCTTCCCGATATATAGTTTGTCAAATAGTATTGCCAAACGATAAAGTTATATAAAGTAAGAAGTGATTTAATATTAACTTTATACCCTTATACTGATAGAACTAGCTGTTGCCCGCGGCTCCTTGCGGTTTCCGCATGCATGGATATCGGTTATCGCAACTACCCCATACCAAAGTTCATCAAAATTAGTTGTGAAAGCGTAATAGACAGATTGACAGACAGACAGACAGACAGGGTTATTTTCGCTTTTATAATATGAGTAAGGATATAAAGTTATAAAAAATCAGTTTATACCTTCTATTGAGTTATACCTATAAAAGTTATATATCTTTTTAACCGACTCCTAAACAAGGAGGAGTTTCTTAATTAGGATGTTTATATTAGTGAGTAATATTATAACGTAACATTTAAAACAGAAATGTAACGTTCTAATTGAAATTAAACTTTATATCACCATATATTCTATAAAAGATTTGTAGAAGGTAGCCCAGAGGAGAAAGTGTCGACAGAAGTAAAGTTCTTGATTAATTTCCAGTCACGTTTTAGCAGAATGCAATTCCATTTTAAATTTCCTCTAGTTCATTTCCTGGTGATTCGTGAACTGCGAAACGAAACCATTACCGACTGGCAATGCTGATGTGCGTATTGTTGTGCGAGTAACGTAACAACAATGTTGCAATCAAACAACAACATAACGTAAGTGATCAAAACATCTGCTAGTGTAATGTGTATTTCTAATGTACACAAGAGTAATTGTTACAGAAATGGTTAGTTATATGTACATGCTATATGTACATACCTACATAGCTACTTAAATATTATCGAACTTACGTGTAGAATGTTGCTTATTTTTTACGTGCGAAAAATCTCCATGGATCCGGTGGGAGAGGTTATGTCGCACTCGAACCGACTAAAACGCACGTTGCCTGTGGGTCGTTTCTGGTTGACGAAGGCTCACCTTGATAGGCATATCCCTCGCACCCCTGCCGACCCAGGGCCTTCTCTCTCGATCTGGCCCTCCTCAGATGTGGGGACCACAGACCCCAACCCGGAAACGAGGAGGCGCGTCGCCGCTGCGGCCTGCTTCTACCAGGGCAACAGGCGACTCCACCCGTCACCCCCAGGTCTGCACTCATGGAGGGTGGAGGTCATTAATCGACTTCCAGCGTTCGAGTTGCCTGGGTACGCGGGCAGCTTGACTTGCGATCCTCCTTCGCTTACGCGCTGTAGAATGTAGCTTGTTTTATGGATTCGAGAATGCGTAGAGACATACTTAGATACTTTTTCTTTGTTAATACATACATATTATACATACAAACACGCAGACCAATGCAAACAGACATATTCATGGATACAAATATTTGCAATGAGTGGGAATCGAACTCGTGCCCCCTGCTTAGCAGTCAGACGTTCTATCGCTACGCCACAGAGGCCGTACTAATTAAAATCCAGTCAATATCTATTCAACTACCTCACGGCTCAAAGCATAAATTTGCAATTTCAAGTTGTTACTAGAAAAACCAGAGAAATTTACATTTTTCGGATGAGCGGGCACGAAAATTAAACTATTATGAAATTTTCAGCGGAAAACACCTGGCACCGGTTTCGCCGGGACGTGGATATATGACGTGAATATCGCCGTTCGTTATTTGTTTCCGCATATGTTTGCATTTGTCAGCGAGAACATGCCTTACAATGATTTATGAATCGCACTGTAATATGTACACAGTCGTTCTGAATTGAAGAAGATTACCAAGTGATAAAATAAAATAAATGCTTATTAGATGCTTTACTGCTTAAGGATGTACAGGGACCTACCGATACCTTTGAGTTCAAGTGAACATCACGCCTCTAAACCAGCCTCGTGTACCAGCTTGCAGGTGAGATTGACATGGGTTCCGTAGACTTTAAAAGGGCCCCATTATAGAAGCATAATATAATGTACTCTTTCTTTACAATTTGACGGTGAGCTCACTGAGCTTACTGACCAACAAATAAAGTTAAGTATTTAATATTCTAGTCACTTCTTTGTAACTTCCTGAATTTAATGAGTTCTGTTTTGAATGAAACGGTACAATTTGAAACGCGGAACAATGATATTTCATTTAGATTGCGCTTATAACTTTGAAAACAATTCGAATAATATAATCGTTTCTTAGATTATTATATTCTCAAGGCCTGTATAGTCCCAATGGGAGAAGCCGAAGTCTATTTACCTACATTTTGCCATATGTAATAGCAGGTGAGCCTATTACCACCATCTATGTTCTTTTTTATCTAGGACACGACAACTTGACTTCACCTCGCCTGATGGTAAACTAAAGGCAAAGCGTCAGGAAAGAGGGTCACCATTACAGACACTAAGTAATGTTACAATGGTGGCTGCCTCATCAGATACTTTTTCACGCCCCGCTTAAAGGACCCGCAATTGTAGGAAGAAGAAAACATGTGTGCTGGTAATGAATTGCTTGTCTGCCACCTAAGCAGCATAAAAATTCTGGACTATTGATGCAATGTTCTATGGACATTAGTGATGTACTCGTACCAGATTAAAAAATTACAGTGTAGTACACTGTATATTATATACCAGATTTGAATATTTATTGTAAAGATGGTCAAGATCCATATACATATGGATATAGAAATTAACTAAACCGGTGTCAGTGCGCTGGACCTTGAAACAACAGTTGACAGCGGTGTTTCGTGACTGGGCATGTATTGTTTCGACTTACACCACATGGGAGCAATCTCCGATTTTAATTTAACAAATATTTATTACTACCATGAACAATTTCAAAAATCCGCCAGAAAAGCGGACACGCATCTTTTTTCTCTCTCGGATATTCGCGGATACAGATATCCAGCACATTACTAGTGGGTATACTTACATATTTATCTATTCAAATACCGGTGACACCTACCGTTTAGTTATGGAAGGCACGTAAAAAATTACAAAAATGTATCACTTTTATATTATATCGGTTGAATCACAAATGAGACTTCAGTGAGCGCTTCTTTATATTTTAGTTTTAGTTATTACAAGTTCTTCTTAGAACTGCGATTTACCTTGTTGTTTAGGACTGAACTGATCTATTAGGAGGAGCAGGAGGTTTATTCCTTTATAAATAATTCAATAAAAATCACCCGAGGAGTTATCACCCTCTTTTTGATCACTTTAAGTGATAATGTTAGCATTATACCACTGCATATACTAGAACATTTCTTGATCGCTTATGTAAGTTTCTTAAAAGATCTTTACAATTCTACTAGCTAGCACATAATTATATGTGATTATCTAATCCCTCGTTAAGATATTTATTTGTATAAGTATACAGATTAAATACCTACGTGGTTTACTAAGAACTAGTACCTAAACCATTTAAAAAGAAAAGGTACTAGCATACATTATTTTGGCATGCCTATAGTGACAGCTGTTCCAGAGAACCTTATTTAAATGACGTTAACATATTGAGTTCTACCGCCGAGGTATGAGGCAGCTAGATTAAGCCTTGCGTCTTAGATACGGTAATATTCGCATTTAGTGAAACGGGTATAGTTTTCAATACCACATATTTGAAAGTTTGGAAAGGCCATGGAGTGAGCGACAGGCAATTATTTTTTCCATAGCCCGGTAGAATGTTCACATCGTGTAGACTACAGAATTTTGATATCGCCAATTGTTTTTGGAGGTCAGGTGTGTACAATGGAAAGCCGAACCCAACTGGGAACAGACCAAGATATCTTGTAAACGCGGTTAAATTTTCATTGAAGTTAATTTTTATTAAATTCACTTTAATGGATGTACGCGGACCTATCATAATTTGTGGGCCGATATAAATTGATGAATATTTTGGACAAGGATGTAGGATTTTTTTTTTCGTACAAAAATCTACTTGGATACATCCCGAAGAGGCCAGCGGGTGGTTATGTAGGGCGCGAACCGACTAAAACCGCACGGTCGTCCTGCACCATCAGTTGCCAGAGGCTACAGAAGGCCCTATCAGGAGTGGGATAACGACGCCCTCGTGTTTCCCCAGAACAAGAGGGAGGGGTGCAAATGACCCAGGGCTAAGACGGCGGTGCACCGTCTTAGCCTGCTTCTGCTATAGTGACAGGCGACTTTACTTGTCACGTCCAGGCCTGCGCTCAAGGAGGACAGAGGTCATTTAATGACCTCGAACGCTAGAGTCACCTACGGGTATTGCAACAAGGATATAGGCTATGACGTAGGTTTTATAATCTTCTCGAGAGTCTAATGGCAGACGCTTCTATAAATATTTCCAATAGAATCGATAATGAAGTAATAGTAGAGCAAGCCATGGGCTCCAAAGAAAACTAAACCTCCAAACCCAAAGTGAATCTCATATATAAAATATAATCAATTATAGCACAGTCTTCTTTATTCCGAGGTTATACTCCTGTTAATCACCCTAAAGGGTTCACCGTCAACTAGAACAACTAGATTAGACGCACACAGCATGTATTTTATAGATATGATTATCATGAATACTAAACGACATCAAAAATGCGGCCTGATTAATTAATTGTGCGGGCAAAAAACTTATTAAGCCGTCTCAAATAGGCAAATTAGAGACTTGTTCAAACATCCCAATGGCGCAAGTCTAATTCTTTGAGAGATATAAAAGAAGATTAAAGTCTGACGAACGCTGAAAAAAGGAAAACGTATTTTAAAATTGATCTTATATTTTAGCATAGACTACTGCAAATAGGTAGGTTGAATTTTATCTTTATTAACATTTAACATTGAAAAACGATACTCAGTTCAAAAACTTTAATAGTGAACAAGAAAATCCGGACTGGTTTTGTAATACTATTTTAAATTCTTTAGTGAAAGGAAGGTGCTATTAAAATATGTAGGTTTTCATAACTTTTGAAATTTTCAAGAATCAAAGAATCTATTTCATTTATTCAGTTTAGGCACATAAAGAGCACATATGAATGTCAAAATTTTGCAATATGACAAGAAATATTATGAAAATATTAAACATTGTGAAACTAAACCATTGGAAAATGATTCTTTCGCTGGTTCGGTAGGTTAGTTCTACTGAGAAGATACCAGCAAGAAACTCAGAGAACTATATTAGATCTAGATTCACTTTTTTTTATTTCTTTTAGTTTACAATTTATTTTGTGCGAGTAAGCAAGAAACTTATGTTGACCACGCATTTTGTACATAGATACAATATACATACATACAATACAATAGAAGGGTATTAGACAGTTTCCTGGACAGCACGAGTGTAACGGGCCATACACCACAGTAACCACTTTCAAATTTCTACATTGCGGAATTCTTTGCCATACTTTGCAAAAAGACAAATAATTTTGATCAATTATTACTTTTTTTACCATAGGTGGGCAGGTACATATGTAAACCGTTTGATTAAAAATTAATTAAAATTACCATCCAAAACTATAATTTGCGGTCCCATATAATAGGGGACGAGATTTTTTATCAATATAGCTGTTGATTGCTGCATCTTCGGGTACTGTACGGAACACTGTAAACGCTCCCTATATTAGCCCAGAACTTATTATCACATACTTTCCTATTGGCAAGATTTCATTCAGTTTGAGTTTTGTGAGTGAGAAGTGTGAAAACCTCACCGAGATCCTAAGATAGTTGTGAAAGCGCTGTAAGTAAGATTCTCACGTCAATCGCTGAATAAGGTATTCACGGGGAGTGTCTTGATCGAACTTTAGTGTTGAGGTGCGTTTATAAGGATTTATAAGCGAATTTTGTTTTACAACCACATGCCATCAGCTATGAATTTAGATGGCATGGTGTATTTGTGCCAAGACCTCCCATTAAAACCTAATATCTTTTCATAAAGACATTGTTCGAATGTAAAGAAAGACTTTGTCTTTATCTATCTATATAATTTATTAGCATTTTATTATAGCATATAATTTCATGACCTTGTTATAAATAAAAAGTACACATATTTTTATATAGCTCAGTGTTCAGAACACGGTGGTCACGGGTTCAAGTCCTGTATGAGTCATTTCACTTTTCCTCTTAATCAGAAGTATATTTCGCTCTCAGGCTCGCTGAGTGAAACTTGTCAAGGCATCTCTTTTATTTATAATTGCATTGCCGTTTGGTTTTTAACTTAGGGTCTCACTAGAAATAAGTGTTAAAAAAAATAATCTAAAAATTCGTATCTACCAGAGGTACTTGTCAAATATGTTCTGATCTAAAATACAAAATTACAACGTAGTTTTTATTAAACAGTCATTTGTGTTATGAAAGTAATAATATAAAGTATTATTTGTATGAGATTATTTTAAATTTACATTATAATAAATGTACACAATAGATGGGCATGAAAAAATTTCGAATCTATCTGAAATCCCTCATGGTGATCCAATATCTTTGATTAGAGTAAACAAAATGTAAACGTTTCAATTTTTAGATGGTCTCGAGCATTTTTTTTACTTTATTCATAAACAAATCTGTGATAAGAATATTATTTGAGTTCGGTCTTCTACATAACAGGCCTTGGGTACATATCAGGATTTGAAATATTCTTAAAAAATGCCGCTAAGCTTTTTTATCACATTTTAACTTTTATCATTTATAGTAGATTATTTGAATTACAACAATTATAAAAAAATGTGAAAAACTCGGCTGCTGTCTAAAAGATGGAAACAAATTTGATAACCGAAGGTACCCATTTGATACCGCCTGCTATCAAATTTCTTTTGTCATTTTTTAGTCATAAGTAAACTTTTTAGATGTCCTTTCAGCCCTTAAGCCAACAAGAAAACTAAACACATTCATATATACATACGTACGTGCATTACACATTACCCTCGCTGGTGCAGTCGGGTCAAAAAAAGATAAAATGTAAATAATTATTTTAGCATAACTTTAACTGGCCGGGGTGCGAGAGATATGTCACACACAATTTCACCCCCGGCAATGTACAATGTATCCACATCGGCGTGCGTTTTAGTCGGCACGAGTTCGACATAACCACCCCATTTTGCGTACGTTAAAAAAAACCCTGATTTTGTTAAATATACCTATTAATTCTATCCCGGTTATATTATAAAACAGTGTAATATCACCTTTACTCGCAAAGGGTAAAGCGTGAGCGCTCAGAGTGATCCCCGGCCGAGAGTTTCCGATGCTAATACAGGACTTTTATTACTTGCCATTAGAATATCGAATATTCTCCTTTAGCCCGACCGAAAACTCGCTCATTAACATATCATCTGCTCACTGGAAAATCTTTTAACTTTATCGAGGGTTTAATCAGGTCTCTGTAGAGAGATCGGGTGTTCAATCGAGTGTTGTACTTCAGTAATGAATAATCTTTTTGAATAAAGCAGCATGTTACAAATATGTTTTTTTATTACAAGGAAAACTACTTCCATTCAACTAAAAATGCCTTTTGTAATATTATTACCTAATTAAAGAAAACAATAGAATAACAGTGTTATGTGTTATGATAAAAAGGTTGATAATATTTTATTCGTGTGTTATATGATGTACAAATTCGTCACCCTATGTTGAGCGTTTTCAATAACTTTTAACAAATAGCAACTACATGAACACATCAACTTTTCACACTATTTTTATCGGATGTCGTTCTGATGAATTTTCTTTTCGCCATTTCATTTTCCTCGTTTCCTTTGATAGTAAGAACTCATTCAAAGCAAGACTTCGTTTTATTTCATAAAACTTTCTTGGCCTGAGTCCGCGTTGGGAGCTGAAGAAAATAAAATAAAACCGGTGTAAATCATAACTATTGCCTGTTTGGGTCTTCCAAACAGGTTGTTTACTGGCCAACTATAATTCTGTTTACTATGTCATGAATTTAATCAAATATTTGTCCAAATTTATGTGTGGTTTATTTTATTGTCGTCAGATTGTGGAAGAATTTATTACTAACGAGTTTGTAAAAGAAACTGTTGGCAACTATACAATATTTATTGACGTTATGTTTACCACAATGACAAAGGTTACTAAATTTGTTGACGCTGAAATATTGGTTAGGTACTTTTGACTTAAAATCAAAGACGATGTCGCAAGCAGGGGCTGCGGTATGAAGCTATCACTACTATCGATCCCTTTCTCACAGTTCCGCAGTTGAACATGCAAGAGATCCGCGGAACTACATGACCAAAGAAGGGTACTAACTATCTACTGCAGACATTTCAAAATGGCTATGCCCTTGGTAAACCAACGGCTCACGAACCGCCCCCTAAAATTGGGCAGAGCAAGTATAAGAACAATTTGGGGACAATAATGAGCCATTGTCCAACAACGTGGGCGGCCGTTTCCTCTTCAACGAAATATCCCCTGCAGGGGGCTATCCACAATACGACGGTGTATAGCTCAACAAGCACCTATACCCCTCAAACATCACAAATCCTCGGCACAGTGATATCGCTCCGCGTAGCCTGTAAAGTCCTCAGTAAGCTTCTTCGTTTCTGGACTGGCTATTCTAGCCAGTACTTTGCACGTACAAAGGAACTAAAAAGGAAGCTAGGTGTAGACAAAAGAATCCGTTTCCATTCCATTCCACAGTCGTAACAGTGGTAAAAAAAACACAGTACACTCACTTTGCCCTGTGATTATGACTGCTGAAAAGCAGTCAGAACGTCGAGATCAGTATAAATCGAGACAGAATGCGTTAAAATAGTTAATTTCAGTTATTACCATATCTACCAGACTATTGGGAGCTGCATAAAAAATATAAAGCTACTTGCTTCGATCAGTGGACAGATATTTTTAACGTGAAATCGAAAGAGAAAGGAATATGGTATAAGACTATTCAGAGTGAGCCACCTCAGTCGCCTTGGTTTGATGACAAAGCTCTAAGCAGAAAATATGTGAAACTTGTACTAAGACTCCGCTCCGGCCACTTTCCATCAGCAAAGTTTGCATTCCTAATGGGAAAGGCTGATTCACCAAATTGTGTTGTATGCAATCGGCTGGAGGACGTGCAACATTTGCTGATGGAATGTGTACACAATGCCACAGAAAGAGAATCAGTCTTAAAGGAACTCAATCTCAATAGATTAGATGTTGGACTAATCAACAGTATTTTGTCAAATCCAAAATCTGATGTGACCCAAAAATTCTGCAGTTTGGCAATGATGTCCCCTATTGACTCTCTTTCATAATACCGTGGCATGTACCTACACAGTTATTCTATATACACACTGCATATAGAATGGCTGTTCGGGTTCAGATTCATTAGTTTATATTCCATAATCATAATTTGTGATTGTTACTTTAGCTTAAGGTACAATGGAGTTGTCGTGCCCATGTGGGCAAAAACTCCCTAAAAACAATAGAATAAAAAAATAAAAAAAAAGTTATTCGCCTAAACTACCAACAGTATCAGTAAGTCATAAATGGCAATACCAGTTAGTACCTAGTGGTTTTACCAACGTTACTTATATCTTGAAAATATTCCCATGAATAACATTAAAAAGAAGACACAAAATTCAGTAATTTATCATTTGGATTATACCAAAGCTCAAGACAATACTTTTCCTATATTTTCAGATAACAACTGCGATAAATTTTATTTAAAAACGAACACAAGTTGAGAGGAAACAGTCGCCAAGGGACCTAATTTTGCCAGATACTTCAAAGATTATGTACCTACAAAATTTACATTTTTATTGGTTCGATGTTTTAACAAAATGATCAAAGGTGTGTTATACAAATTCAAATTACGAGGTAAATAATTAGGAATTATGTAATTTTGACACGTTTAATTTATTTAATGTTAAAGAAACATGGAATCAATTTTATTTATTTAGTTTTGGCACATCATAAAGAGCACATTTAAACATCTTAAATTAACAATTATTTCAAAAATTATTATAAAGATATTAAAAGTAGATAAATCATTGGAAAATAATCCTTTCGCTGGTTCGGTAGATTTGATAACAAATCTACCGAACCAGCGAAAGCAAGTAACTCAAAGTGATATATTTCAACTAGTTTGTATCTTTTTTTAATATGGTTTTGTTTACAAGTTATAATATCATATTTATAAAATTTCATGAAATGGTTTCATGGAGTAGCAGGTATAATCTCATTACATATAGCGCAAAATATGATTAGTTACCCATAGCTTTAATCTTTCAGTCTTTAGTCGAAAAGACATTTAAATATTCCACTGAGGATTGATCACCTAAGTGATCTGAAGCTGAAAGTGAAGTCTCAGAAAAGAGTATCATCATTACATACATATACCATGTGACACTCAGCTGGTCGGCCTCATCGTATGCTTTTTCACGCCCCGCTTAAAGGACCCGGGACTACAGGAAGAAAGAAACACGTGAGCTGGTAAAGATTTCCAGAACATTATAGAATGCTTTTTGTGATGAGTTTTTTTCTTATAATTCTTATATTTTACCTTACACATCAAATTCCGGAGATGCCAACACCAATTTAGAAGATGACGGATGACCTCGGTTTATTATTTGCATATAGTAATATTTGAGACCTCGTGTCATAATATATTATATAAAAACGTAGAAAAGCTGCTAACCTCTCATTGACCTTCTGTACGTTAGTAATAACATATCAATGTAAGCTGCAGTATTACCTATTTAAAATATCTCCCAATAACATTGTCAATATATTTCTTTAATAAAATTATTTCTCTTATGCGTTCTATGTATTTAAGTTGTTTGTTGTAAAAAGTAATAAATAAAAAAATCTCTCTTTACACGTGTTGCTTTATTTTACATAATATGCTACGACATGCTATTGATTTTACAATGCATCTAAATACATTAAGTATAAAATATTTAGTTGCACAATTATTCCTATCACATAAGGGGTTTATGAAACTTTAATAAACAAGTTTATTGTAATTAAACAATATAAACATGCCCCGTCATCTATGTGAATACCTATATTATTAAACCATTTAGGTGAGTTAATTCAATGGATGAAACAGTGCTCGGAATACTTAAAGTTGGTAACCAAGGCCACATCATTCAAGCAGTTGTGTTCTGTTAGTAATGATATGAACTTAACCTTTTCAAATAGATGTATTAACAAACTAAAATAGTAGCTACATAAATTTCCTATTGCGCTAATCTTAGAGCAGTTTGGTTAAGTATTTAGGTTTATTTTTAATTCACAAGAATAACTGAATGCCGCAATGAATTAAAACAATTAACAATATTATCAAATTCAAATACATATCACGGTACGTTGCATACGTTGGCGGTCGGCAATGAAATTGTACCTTAGTAAAAAAGTAGGTATCTACTAATAGAAGTTGTATTATATATCAAAGCTATACCATCTACCCTCTACAAGTCAATCTCCCCAGCAAGCAGCTACGGCAGTACACTTGCTGAATAAGAGGCGTAAGATCTCTAGGAGTTGAGGTGTCAGGCGGCAGTATCTCCAAAATATGAAAGATGAGGCAAGCTCAGTCTATTCGCCCTCGAGCGAAGACTCGGTTCGCACAGGCTTACCGAGTGTCCGGCGAGGGAGACGCCGAGACGGGAGCTTGTGGCGGCCCTGGGAGTGAGAATTCTCACGCTCTCCACCTTGCTCGCAGCGATGGTCCGCTGCGCGGATGCGTGGGCGGCCGGCGCCTCCTTCTAGTAATGCTCGTAAAGGAGGAGGCGGGGCGGGAGCGGCAGCGGGAGCGACGAAGGATCGCAAACCAAGCTGCCCGCGTACGAATGCAACTTGAGCGTCGGAGGTCGATGAACGACCTCCGCCCCCCATGAGCGCAGGCCTGGGGGAGACAGGTGGAGTCGCCTGTCACCCTGGCAGAAGCAGGCCGCGGCAGCGGTGTACCTCGCGCGCCTCCCCATTTCTGGGGACGAGTTGGGGACTCTGTAGTCCCCACACCCGAGGAGAGGGCCCGATCGCGAGAAATAGCCCTGGGTCGGCCGGGGTGCAAGGGATTGCCTGTCAACCTCACCTTCGGCAACCAAAGCGACCCACAGGCGGCGTGCGTTTTAGTCGGTTCGAGTCCGACACAACCTCTTCCACCGACTCCGGTGGGGGGGGGGGGGGGGTATCCGTGGGGATTTTGCGCACATTAAAAATATCTATTCGCCCAAAATGCAGCGAGGATTACCGCTCGTTTGGTTTTAAAGTTTTATAACCTCCTAGATGACCACTTTATACGCTCTTAACCTTGTAGTCCAATGAACTTTTATGAGCGAACTACATTTACGAAAATTTGAAAAATAAAATTGATAGTAATAAAATAATCCTTAAAGATTAATTAGTGTATATTAAACGAAAGATTTGATTGATGACAATAAGCACGGAATGTGATTTCGTGATATACCTATAGAGTTATAAGTTACGGTTTGGCATTGCAGTCTCTGTTTAGACTTTATTTTACTATATAGTCAGTGAATGCTGTAATTCATTACTTGAATTTGTATAAAGTGTGAGTTTAAGGACTGGAATTCAATACTAGTTCACGTATATACACATTTATATCACTATGGGAGGTAGGACACGGTGGTATTTCCGCCCAATTGATAAGTCCGACTGGGGAAGTACCTCCGTCGGTAACCACTTTCCATCAGGTGGGCCGTGCGCTTATCTGCCACCTAAGTGATATAAAAAAACGTATTTCCTTATAAAAAAAAAATACTGAAGACATATTTTTCATCTGATTAACGCCTAATATTTAAAGGACTTTTAAACTTTCATGGCTTATCTTTTTTTTATACCACTTAGTTGGCGACAAGCACACGGCCCACCTGATGGGAAGTGGTTACCATGGCCTTTGGACGTATGCAACACCTGGGGTGTTACACTTGCGCTGCCGACCATGAAAAAACCTTCTGATGCCCCTCTTGAAGAACCCCATATTGTAGGCGCTTGGGAAAACCGCAGCAGGGAGGTAATTCCACAGCTTGAGTGTGTGTGGGATGAAGTTTCTTTCATACCGCACAGTGCGCACCGTCTGAGGACGCAATGTGTGAGGGTAAATTCCCTGTCTATGGTCAGAGGTGCAATCTTCATTAGAAGTACCTACTGTAGATATGGTTATACAATTTTTTAGATGTATGGACACTCATTTGTACCGCCTACCTAGGGCTAACAGTTGAGGTGGTTAGAATGAATTCAAACCGACCAAACACTACATGATAATCCATCAAAAGACATAACATAACATAAACTCACGCCTATATCCCCGAAGGGGTATGCAGAGGTGCTAGCACCCACATTTCGCCAGTTTATGTTTAAGTCCCAATGTAATAGGAGGCGAGCCTATTGCCTTCCATCAAAAGAATCTATTTAAAACCTAGAATCTAAGTATATTCTAAATAAAGAAATCAACACAATCCCATCTTTGCAACATGCGATATTGTAATGTATGTGGGTCTTGTTCCACTCTAGTGAGAAAACCGTGCAGTGATAAAATATGATGAAGGACTTAAAATAAAATAACAAATATTTTATTTATAAGTAAGAACATGTTGTTGTGTTGCACACAAAAGCAAGAATTTCGTTAATTACTATGTTACAGTTAGAACATTTTAGCACTCGCGTTGATACCGCCATTTTTCTAAGCACCGTCTAATTAGTCTGCAATCGCGTATAGGCGCGTCCGATAGCTATGAGCGCGCAAGCGAGACGATTTAGTGATTGGTTTATTATAATTACACTGATATTATATTTTTTAAATGTGTATTATTGTTATTATTTAATTTTGTTAAATTCTCTTTTCAATTATTATAAAGCGTACAGTTTCCTTTGTACGCTTTATTTAATGTCATCATAAAACACTGCTGTCACAATGTAAGCCTTTGTCAAAAGCAATACAAAATATAATTTGTATTTTATAGTGAAAATAAAAAAGAATATTACAGATATCATTCCATTTCATCGGCGTTTTAGTGAACTATATTTATTTTTAAACGTTTTCAATTTACTATCTGCAAATAGTTTTGAAATAAATACTTTACAGCTCAGAAATTTTATTTGGTAAATACTTTTCTTTCAAAATGGCTACGTAATTTAGCTCAGGCAAATTTTAAGACTAGTTTATTCACTTTGTATAAATGTTCCATTTAAGAATTGTGAAAATGTGTTTGAGTATTTAAATTACTAAAGATGTAGTAGGTATTAAAGTTGTTTATCTACGTAAATACACGCCTGAATAAAGTATTACATCAGATGATATGATAAAAAATAATCGCCTAACGTTAAGCGATTATGTCTCATATTAAGGCTTTCAGTAATGAATAATGATAATATGACATTTATTACAATCTGCTTGATTTTCTAAATAGAAGAGGCGATAAATAGAGGAAACCAGATTTAACCAAACGAACGTTAAGGAAAAGTTCCGGTCGTATCAAACCGGCGCGGCGTCCAGATAAGGTTTGTATTTAAATTAAGGTTCAATTGTTGGTCAGGTTTATTGAAGTTAAAACTTTTTTTAACCTATTATCCTAAAAAGTCCAACAACTGGTCTAACTGCAATGCTTTCAAATCGCTGTTGGGATGTGGAGGTCAGATGGCAGGCGCTTCATGCAAAATACCGAAGTTCACCGAAATCTGCAGTTAGGCTGGTAAAGGGGACTCCAGACTCCGAGGTCAAAGCTTCAGATGTGACTGAGATTAACGCTAGAAGGAAGAAGTGGCAATAAAAATAATATTTTGAGTTTCTTAAAAGTAATGAGATATATTTTAATACTTAGCTTGAAATATTTATCCTTTAACCTTTGTCATAAAAGTTCAGAAAGAAAAGCAACTTCGAAAACATAAAACGTGATCATTGTCATAATGCTTGCTAAAATGTTAAAACAATTAATACCACAACAATTTGCGTATGACAGGCCTTTGTTATTGCTTTCCTATTTGCTACATTAATACAATATTACGTTACAAAGTGTATGTAACCGAAGTAATGAGTCACAGAGTCCGTTTATACGCTCTAATTAACAAAGGCGAGCAGATTATGGTGTTTACAGAATATTGCATGAATTAATAGTCCACAATAGTAGAATGCGACCTGAATTTATATAATTATTGTAGTTCAAATTCAAGGTTTATTCATTGTACCTAAATACTTTTACTGGTGGTAGAAACTTGGTGGCACAAATTTGTCTCAAGTTTCGACCGGGTGGGTACCACCGTGCACTATTGCGAAAAACCCTCCATAGCAATTCAATCTCGGTTGGATTGTGTTCAGGGGTCAGCAAGTGCATAGCCGGGCAGAGGTGGTGGTTGTCGCAGCACTAGTGGGACCAGTGGGTCTTGGCGTAGTCTAGTGGGGATGGCGCGGGGCAATGCGCCGAACAAGGAGACCTGTAGAAACGGTGGTGCCGCTGGCCGCCCGCGGTATAGTACAGGGGCCCAACTGGGGTTAACCACCTTGGGAGGCTGCCTCACCAGGCCACGCATAATCCCGATATGGTTCGTCGTGCCGGTTGGTGACGGGTTTGGGAGCCCGGCAACCATACTCGGGGGGGTATGGGGGTCCTTCCGTTCGGCGCGTCGGCTCTCGCCATGCCTCACATTCATAGATAAAACCAATATCCCGCGCTTTGTCACACGGTGCTGCGGCGGCAATCACCTCTTTTTTCACGCCTTCTCCCACCCAAACTCATGGCAGCGCAATTTAGAGAAATAGGCCCACAAATCTCGTCACACTCCCAAAAGCTTGCTATTTGAGGTGGAGTCCACTAACATCTGTGGGCTCCATGCAAACCTCAACGCCGTCCACCAACACCTAGAGACGGCGAAACCTGCCATGTTTTTTCTAACAGAGACGCAAATACACCGCCCTGACGACACGACCTACTTGCTCTACCCTGGCTATGTTCTTGATGAAAGTTTTCGTGCAAAAGCCGGGGTGTGCGTGTTTGTTAGGGCGGATGTTTGCTGTCGCCGTTTGCGCTGCCTAGAGGACCCATCCTTCTCCATCCTTTGGGTACACGTAGACCATAGCCCTACGAGTCAGATCTATGTGTGCCTCTACCGTTCCCATACAGGAGATGCTGAGACAACTCGACTCTTTGAATATCTGAGTCAGGCGGCAGATGATGCACAGGAGCGATTTCTGAATGCCGAAATGGTATTTTTGGGGGATTTTAACGCCCACCACGAGATCTGGTTGGGCTCCTCCAAAACAGACCATGCGGGAAGAGCCGCCCACGCATTTGCTCTGGCGCACGGCCTGACCCAATTGGTGCACGAGGTCACTAGGATACCAAGATGGTCGGGCCTAGCACCTTCTCTGCTAGACCTTCTGCTGACGAGTGATCCGGACCGGTACAGTGTATCGGTGCGAGCCGCTTTAGGCAACTCCGACCACTGCCTGGTCTGTTCCACGGTGCCTATTATAGCGCCCCCACGACCCGTGCAGGGGAAGCGGCGTCTATGGCACTACTCGTCAGCCGACTAGGATGGACCTCGTGAGTATTTTGCGTCTATCCCGTGGGTTGAGCGCTGCTTTGAAGGTAAGAACCTATCGGATTGTGCTACTGCTGTCGCTGGTGAGATCGGTCTGGGTATGGAATACTATATCTCATACACCGATATCACCGGTGACCGCGGGGTGCGCCCTTGGTTCGGGCGCGAGTGTGCGGAAGCTGTTGAACAAAAACAGTCTGCGTACCGCGCTTGGGTAAGGGCGCGCGCCACGCGCCATCCCAATCTGGGCCACTTCAAGGCGGCGTCCAACAGAGCCACGAAGGTCTGTAGAAGGGCCTACGTCAGAGCGGATGCCCTGCGCATAGCACGGCTTGGTCAAGAGCTAGTGATGCATCCCACGGGAAGCCGTGGCTACTGGCGAATGGCTAAAGCCGTGCAAGTCAACTTCTGTCAGCCTTCGCTGCCTCCGCTGCGTAACCCTGATGGATCCCTGGAGGCCCATGAGCCGGAAGCGAAGGCAAATCTGCTGGCTAATCTCTTTGCGGCTAACTCCCGAATCGATGATTGTGGTACGCAGCCACCAACACTACCCGACAGTGGCCACGCGATGCCTGATATCCATATCAGGCAACGCGATGTCCGTGCAGTGCTGCAATCACTCGATGTCCGGAAAGTCAGTGGTCCGGATGGTATTCCAGCGGTAGTTTTGAAAAAATGTGCAGCGGAGTTGTCTCTAATGCTTACGCGTATGTACCGGCTGTCCTACAGTTCGGGTACAGTGCCTTTGCCTTGGAAAGAGGCGAATGTTCAGCCGATTCCCAAGAAGGGGGATCGCTCGGAGCCAGCCAACTATCAACCCATAGCCGTCACCTCAGTGCTGTGCAAAGTGTTCGAGCACATAATTAACAAACAGCTCATGCGGCACCTAGAGGATCACTCCTTAATTAATGACCGCAATATGGCTTCAGACCGAAACAGTCAACGGGTGATCTTCTAGTATACGTTACCCATCTTTGGGGTGAGGCTATGGACAAGCACGGTGAGTCACAGGCAATTAGTCTTGACATCGCCAAAGCTTTCGATAGAGTCTGGCACAAATCGCTTCTTTCCAAGCTACCTGCCTTTGCTCTGCCTTCTAGGCTGTGCAATTTGGTTGCTAGCTTGTAGTTCAAATCGCCATCAAGCGCCCCTGCAGGAGGCGCCGTATTCGCGTCCTTTGTGACGGACGAGCTTCGGAGTTTCTGCAGGTAAATGCTGGCGTGCCCCAGGGGTCCGTCTTATCACCCACTCTCTTTCTTCTGCATATTAACGACATGCTGTCTACCGGCAATGTTCATTGTTATGCAGACGATAGCACTTTACATGCCATCCTGGACATCCTGCGGCCAAGCAGTCAGATATCGCAGAGAAAAGGCAGCTTCTTGTCACTGAGCTTGACGGGATCCTGAATCACATTTCTCAATGGGGCTCTGAGAACCTGGTTGAGTTCAATGCCAAGAAGATGCAGGCATGTGCGTTTACAGCAAAAGTATCTTCTTTCCTTCCCCTCCCCACTCTTCAGAGCACGCCACTGCCACTGCAGGACAATCTCAATATCCTAGGTATGGATATTCGCTGCAACCTGAATAACAAAAATGACATCGAAAGTATCATCAAAACAGCCTCACGAAAACTCGCAGTCCTGAAAGAGTGAGACGATTTTTCACACCGGTGCAGCGGTGTCTTCTATACAAGACACAAATACGCTCCTGTGTGGAATACTGCTCGCATCTCTGGGATGGTTCAGCAAAGTACTTACTAGATGCTCTCGTCAGGTTGCAGCGACGTGCGGTCCGCATCATTGGGAATCCCGAGATCACGAACACCCTAGAACCTTTACAGCTGCGTAGAGATGTTGCGTCCATGGCTGTATTTTACCGTCTGTATCATGAGGACTCCCCGTTCTGATGAGCTCTTCCAATTAGTCCCACCCTCCCCTTTCCTACACAGGACAACACGTGCAGGTCTTAGATGTCATCCGCACACGGTGCAAAACATCCGATCAAGAACCAAGCGGTTCGGAGACTCTTTCCTCTGTCGCACCATTAAAGCCTGGAATTCATTACCAGCTCACGTGTTTCCTTCTTCCTACAGTCCCGGGTCCTTTAAGCGGGGCGTGAAAAAGCATATGATGAGGCCGTCAAGCTGAGTGTCACCATTGTCACACGGTATGTGTAAGTAATGGTGACCCTCTTTCCTGGGACTTTGCCTTCAGCTTACCATCAGGCAAGATGAAGTCCAATTGACGTGTACTATAAAAAAAAAATACGATTATTTAGATTATTTTTTTTAATTACATTTATTTTTATATTTTGTTTTATTGAGACTCAAAACAGTTATACATTTTATCATACAAAATGAAATTTAACATTATACAATTTGATAAATGTTTAACCCAAATTTATGTCCGCAAAATAATCATCATCATCCTCCTGCCCTTATCCCAAGATTATTTGGGGTCGGCGCAACATGTGTTCCTTTTCCATTCATCTCTAGTTGCAGTCATTTCAACATTCACTCCCTTCTTAACCATATCATCTTTCACACAGTCCATCCACCGCATTTTGGGCCTCCTTCTACCCTTGTAGACATCCACTTCCATACTTAGTACCTTCCTTACGACATTACTTTCATCCCTACGCATTACATGTCCGAACCAGGATAAACGATTTCCTCGTAGCTTTTCTATGATTGGTGCTACTCTCAAACTTTCTCTAAGATATTCATTCGTAATCTTATCCATTCTTGTCACACCACACATCCATCTTAACATTCGCATCTCGGCTACATGCAACCGTCTTTCATCCGTCACCTTTACTGGCCAACTCTCCGATCCATACAGGACGGCAGGCCGGATCATGCTCTTATAAATTTTGCACTTCAATCGAAGGGGCATTCGCGAGTCACAATTGTAGTTGCTGTAACCTGCCGCCATTTCATCCAACCAACGTTAATCCGGTGTTTTACGGCTCGATCTAATTCTCCATCGCTTTGCAGTAGTGAACCGAGGTACCTAAAATCGGAGCAGATTGGTATAGGAACACCATCAAGCTCTATGACTGTGGGACTAGAGAGACTGCCGAAATCGCAGAACATGTATTCTGTTTTGGTTCTGCTAATTTTCAGGCCAACATTCTCTAGCCTTTGTTGCCACTTCACCAATCTACTCTGGACATCGGTTCCATCCTCACCAACAAGGACAATGTCGTGCGCAAAAAGCATACACCAGGATGCCTCATCCTGTATATCCGATGTCAGAACATCCATTACTAACAGGAAGAGGTACGGGCTTAAAGCCGACCCTTGGTGTAAGCCAACAGCCACACTAAACTCATCGGTGTTACCCGCGGCCGATCGGACATGCGTATGAGATTGCCGGTACATAGCACGGATTAACTCTACATACTTCACTGGCACACCTTTCTCCTTCAGGGCCCACCACAAGACCTTTCGTGGTACTTTATCGTACGCCTTTTCGAGGTCCACAAACACCATGTGCAGGTTTTTATGGGCACGTCTATATTTTTCACATAGTTGGCGTAATGCGAATACGGCATCTGTGGTACCCCGCCCGGGCATAAAACCGAACTGTTTTGGGTGATCTCACTCTCCTCTCGCAGGCGTTTCTCTATTACTTTCTCCCACACTTTCATACTATGTGACATGAGCTTTATGCCTCGATAGCTATTGCAGTCCTGTACATCAACTTTGTTTTTGAAAATGGGTACTAGTTCACTACTGCACCATTCGCTAGGGATCACCACTTCCTGCAACAACTTATTGAAGAATAAAGTCAGCCACCGACATCTATCTTCTCCCAATAACTTCCATATTTCCACTGGTATCTCATCTGGCCCTACAGCTTTACCATTTTTCATACTTTTTACCGCTCTTCTTACTTCATCCACACCGATTTCTTTTACCAAACCAATATTCCCAGACTTATCTTCTAGCACTCCATTCCATACATTATGTCCGCAAAATAATGTAGTAGTAAAAAGAGGTAAAAAGCTATATAAAGTCAAAAAGCTACACTGTGTAGGGCACGATGGTATATCCGTCCAATTGAGTAGTCCGACTGGGGAAGTACCTCCTCCCTATAGAATACCCATACTCGCCACCGGGAACACAAACAAGGTTATTACTATATATTACTTGTTTTGTGTTCCCGGCAGCGAGTAGGGTAGCCAGAGCTCACTAGGGAGTTTTTTGTGCTGTCAGTGGCAAGACCAGAAACTTGTCCTGCTTCGTCTTTTACACTAACGGCACAGAAACTCTCTATGCTTACAGAGTTGGTATCGCGAGTGTGACTCCCTTGGTTTCGCACACGTCCATAGACCACGGTCACCACTTTCCATCAGGTGGGCCGTGTGCTTGTCTGCCACCTAAGTGGTAAACAAAAATTTTGACAATTATATATGCCTGCTGATGACATTTCACGAGCCATTCACGACGTGAATGGGGATCTGGAAGCTTTGGGAAACTGGTCCACTAAATTTGGTTTAACCGTAAACCCATCTAAGTGCCAGGCCATTATAGTCAGCAGCGGTAGGTTGATAAATGGAGTCAATATTTCAACATTACCTACACCAATTACCTACAATGGAACAACAATTCCTTTCAGTTCTTCATTTAAGGACCTAGGACTCTACCTCGATTCCAACATGGACTGGCGTGTGCAGGTAACGAACATGAGCCAGAAAATTACAGGTAGGCTCAGATTTTTATACCGCCTGAAGAACTTTCTACAAACAAGGACTAAAGTTATGTTGGCCCAAAGTTTAATTTTTCCTCTGATAGACTATGGTGATGTGTGCTATTGACCTGAATGCAGACCTTCTCGATAAATTAGACCGTCTTCTAAATAACTGCATTCGATTCCTCTTCAACCTTCGTAAACACGACCACGTGCTTACATTCCGATCGCAGCTTAATTGGTTAGCCATCCGTCCTCGCCGTAAGTTGCGTGCACTTACTACTCTTTACAATATCCTCAACTCTCCCACTATCCCCACTTACTTAACTTCATACTTTCAGCTTTTATGTTCCAACAATGATAGAAATCTTCGTTCTACTGACAACCGGATCCTCGCATTTTCTTCTCATAGAACTAACTTTTTAGGCTACTCTTTCTTTTTTTTTTTTTTTTTATACCACTTAGTTGGCAGACAAGCACACGGCCCACCTGATGGAAAGTAGTTACCGTGGCCTATGGACGTCTGTAACACCAGAGGAGTCACAGTCGCGCTGCCAACCCTGTAAGTACAGAGTTTCTGTGCCGTCAGTAGAAGACAAATCAGGACAAGCCTTTAGTCTTCCCACTGACGGCACAAATTCTCCAGTGAGCTCTGGCTACCCTACTCACCGCTGGGAACACAACACGAAGTTATTATAACCGCGGTATTCTGTAGGGCGAAGGTACTTCCCCAGTCGGACTGCTCAATCGGGCGGATATACCGCCGTGTCCTACCTCCTTGTTGAGACTGTTCGCCTTTGGAACGCACTTCCTCTAGAGATCAGGAAGAGCACGAGCCGCAATGTGTTTAAGTCTAGGGTACGACAATTGATCACCACAGAATTGACAGAATCATCATCTCAACGATAATGATATTTCTACTCATATTGATATGAGTATCTATATTTATGTATTATATTTATGTTATATTTAAATGTGTATATATTTTATGTACAAGTATAACTATTCTGATTTATTTTAAATATGATAAGTAGGTATATGTACTGTTTATGTTTAAGAACCTATATATAATTAATCTATAGTCCTTATAGAACAATAAAAATAGAAGAGTATTTCTCTCAACTCTTCTTATTCCGTGGATATATGTTGTTAAAAGACTAGATATCTCGGTTATTCTATTCCATACTACTACAAACATATTGCCACTTTACTAGAGGGGCTGCTTCTCACAATGTGATCTCTGTTGACCTGTAATAACACAGTACATGAACTTTGAATCTGTAAGCCTCGCATTATTTTATAGCAAATATTTTATAGGACGATTATTTGAATGTTTGCAAGATTTTTTTTTTTTTTTACGTGCGCAAAATCCCCACGGATACCTCCCCACCGGAGCCGGTGGAGGAGGTTATGTCGGACACGAACCGACTAAAACGCACGCCGCCTGTGGGTCGTTTCGGTTGCCGAAGGTGATGTTGACAGGCATATCCCTCGCACCCCGGCCGACCCAGGGCCATCTCTCACGATCTGGCCCTCTTCTCGGGTGTGGGGACCACAGAGTCCCCAACTCGTCCCCGGAAACGGGGAGGCGCGCCACGCGCGCCACCGCCGCGGCCTGCTTCTGCAAGGGTGACAGGCGGCTTCACCTGTCACCCCCAGGCCGGCGCTCATGGGGGGCGGAGGTCGTTCATCGACCTCCGACGCCCGAGTTGCCTTCGTGCGCGGGCAGCTTGTCTGGCGATCCTTCGTCGCTCCCGCTGCCGCTCCCGCCCCGCCTCCTCCTTCACGAGCATTACTTGCTCGCAGAAGGAGGCGCCGGCCGCCCACGCATCCGCGCAGCGAACCATCGCCGCGAGCAAGGTGGAGAGCGTGAGAACCCTCACTCCCAGGGCCGCCACAAGCTCCCGCCTCGGCGTCTCCCACGCCGGACACTCGGTGAGCGTGTGCGGACCTGAGTCCTCGCTCGCGTCGCAGTGATGGCACTCGGACGTTGGCTCTTTCTGCATCCGACGCAGATACTTTCCGAAGCATCCGTGCTCGGTGATCATCTGCGTCAGACGGTACGAGAGGCTGCCGTGTGGCCTCTCTAGCCACTCCCCCATGATGGGTCTTACCGCCGTTACTACGGCGTGCCCTGCGCTTGGTTGCCCAAGTCGTCTCTCCCATTCTGCCACCATTTCCCTGTGGAGCCGGGATCTCACGGCCCGAATTTCTTCGGGCTCGGGATCGTTACCCCGCTCCCGCGCCGCCCTTCGGAACCCGTATAGCGCCGAAAGGCATCTCGCTTCCAGGATCCATGGTGGCGATCCGGCGAGGAGACTCGCCGCGTTGAATGATATCGTGCGGTACCCCCTTATGATGCGGCACGCCAACTTCCGCTGCGGACGCTGCAGCAGAAGCATGTGCCGATCACTCAGGGTGTCCGCCCATACGGGACACCCGTACAGGGCCATGGACCGCACGACACCCGCGTAGAGTCTCCTGCAGGAGTCATCCGGGCCCCTCAGGTTGGGCAGTAGCCGCGCCAGAGCGTTGGCTGTGCCCGCCAATTTGGGGCCCAGACTTCGGAAGTGCTTCCCGAAGTCCCACCGGCCGTCGAGCACGAGCCCCAGATATTTCATCTGGGGCTTGATGCCGATGAGAGTGCCTCCCACTGTGAGACTGGAACCAGGTGGTGGCGTGCGCCGAGGTCCATGAAAGAACATGGCCTCGGATTTATGCAAAGCCACCTCAAGGCCCAGCCGCCGGATCCGTTCCACGACTTGAGCAACCGCGGTCGTGGCCCTCAGGATCGCTTCGCGGTGTGTAGCTCCGCACGCCGTCACTAGCGTGTCGTCCGCATAGCACGTGACGGCGGCGCCGTCCGCAAGCTCACCGCGAAGCACCCAGTCGTATCCAATGTTCCACAGTAGCGGCCCGAGAACCGATCCCTGTGGAACACCGCACGACATCTCACGCCGACCGACGCCGGTCGCACTTGGGTAGATGACGGCTCTCTCCGTCAGGTACGCCCCGACTATGCGGCGGAGGTAGAGAGGCACACCGTGGTACACGAGTGCCTCCCTGATGCAACTCCAGGGCAAGGTGTTGAACGCGTTGGAGATGTCCAAGGACACCGCCAACGTCACCTCACCCCGGGCAACTGCCTCCTCCGCCAAAGTCCTCACGCGCATGATGGCATCCACGGTGGACCGCCACCGGCGGAAGCCATATTGGGCATCCGCCAGGTCCGGCCCCCTACCAGAGAGGTGCTCGACGAGGCGCTTCGCAATAACTCTTTCAAAGAGCTTGCCCACCTCGTCGAGCAACACAATGGGCCGGTAGCCGGACGGTTCGTCCGCCGGGCGACCCTCCTTTCGGATGAGGACCAGTTTCCCCGTCTTCCACATCTTCGGAAACTGGCCCCGCTCCAAGCATGCGCTGAGGAACCCTCTCAGCCGGGGTTCGAGACCGTCTTCTCCCAGAGCTAGGACCCACGCGCGGCCTGGAATGCCGTCGGGTCCCGGGACGGTGCTCTTCTTGGCTCTAAGCCTTCGCACCGCCAGCTCCAGTTCTACCCAAGTGACCTCGGGGACTTCGTCGTCAACTACCACACTGGGCGCCACAGGCGACCGAGGTGGCGGAGTCATCTGCGGCGGAACGTGTTCCGCTCGCGCCGGGAACAGGGACTCGACCACTCCACCGAGCAGAGCTGGCTGGAGAACCCGGGTCAACGGCGGGGCCCGGGGGCGCAGCTTTCCTCTTACCATAAGGTAAGGCCGCCCCCATGGGTCCCGCTCCAGCGTCTCCATGAGCTCCTTATAAGCCGCGGCTTTCGCCCGCTTAATCTCCGCTCGGAGGGCATCTCTGGCCTCCCTGTATCCCACATGAAGCTCCGCCACTCGGGGCTCCGTATCTGCGGTTCGGCTACGCCTCCTACGGAGTCTGGTCCACCGGCGGTGCGCGATCACGCAGGCTTGCCGTAGCCTCGCGATCTCCGCAGACCACCAGTAGACCCGACGCCTCGGACTGTAGGGTGGTGCCCTAGGCATACCCGCATCGCAGACACGAGTCATGGCCTCCCGGAACCACACCGCCTCATCGTCGATATCGACAGGCCTGTCCGGCGCAATGGCCCAGGCCTGTACGATGGCGGCCTCCAGGAGGACCTCCCGATTCAGTCTCCCAAGCACCCAGCGTGGCTCGCGTGGGGCCGGTATGACCGGCGCATCACCCGCGGGGGGGGAGACATCAAACCGAACGTATCGGTGATCCGCCAGTGTCTCCACCCCCACAACAACACGCCAGTCCCGCACACGGTGCGACAGCGAAGCGCCTGCGAACGATAGGTCGATAATCGAACTGCGCTCCGCGGTCACGAACGTGGCTTCGGCCCCGCGATTCTGGAGAACTAGACCGTGATTAGCGGCCCAGCTCTCCAGAGCCCTACCTCGCGGGTTCGTGTGCCGGGACCCCCAGGTCACTGACCAGGCGTTGAAGTCCCCGAGCACAAGAACCGGATGAGGATGACAGGCGTTGACGACGTCGGTCAGTAGCTCCAGCGACTGCCGGTACTCCCCTATGCGTCGGTGTAGGCTCGGCGTGAAATAGACGGCCACGACCGCAATCTCCCCCACACGCGCCGCTACGATGCCATGCTCCCTTGCCACGACAACAGGGGGGGGGGCACCCATAGCGGCGTTGTACACCAGTGCCGCCGACCCGTCCAGGTCGACCACCCAGGCAGGCCCCAGGTGCCGGTGGGTGTACGGATCAGCGACAGCGGCGACGTGTACGGACCACTGTGCCATGCTCTGGAGCAGAAGACCCTGAGCATCGGCACCGTGGCCCACGTTCGCCTGCAGGACGCGGAGCTGGGGATCCATTATGGAACCATCTCCGCGTCCCGCCGCGAACTCTGGGTGGAGCTCCCGCCTTGCGGCTTCGGCTCCCCCCCGGTGCAGGCCTTGCTACCAACCCTATGGTCGGCCGGTTTGCCCCCCGCTGCACACCTGAAGCAGTGCAGCGGAGCTTCGCAACCACCGGCCGTATGACCGGGTTGGCCACAGCGGAAGCAGCGGTCACCGACCGTCACCACCGCCGTGCACTGCACCCCCACGTGGCCGACCGACAGGCACCTATAGCACCTAGTCGGTCGAGCCTGCAGGAGCCGGACCTGCACCCGCACCACGCCTCCAACGGCGAGGAACCCCCGGTCGGCAGCCTTTTTGGCTGCTGCGATGGGGCAGCCGACAACTGCCGCCCCCAGTCCACGGCGGCCGAAGCGGATCGCTCCGACCTTAACCGTATCTAGGGGGCAGCCCCCGGCCTCCGCCACGGTGAGGCGGATTTGCTCCGCCGTGATGGAGTCGTCCAGGTCCGAAATGCGCAGTTCTGCGCACTTGTTGGGCCTGGACACCCGGACGTCGGCTGCGTCAAGCGTCTCCCTAAGCTTAGTCGCTAGGGCATCAGCCTGGGGACCGCTCGAAGCACCTGGGATCTCGAGTAGCCGAGCACCCGTCCGAGTGGGTTTCACCCGGATAGGGCCCGGCATGTCGAGGGCCTTCATGTCAACGCAGGCTCTCGCCTGCGTGACAATCTGGGCGTACTGCACGCCCCTATCCGCCGCCTCCGCCGTCATCGTAAGGACGACGGCGGTTGAGCGGGGGACGCGCAGCCTCCCCGGCACTCCCCTCACAGCAGCCTCAGCCCTCCTGGCCTTTTTGGCTGCCTTTCGGTTCGCCTTGCGCCGCTTTTTTGAGGCGCCGGCAACCTCCCAGCCCCCCTCCGTCGAGGAGCTCGTGGCGGCTATACCCGCCGAAGTTTGGGCCAGAGCTGGGGCCGGGGCTAGGACTGGGGACTTCTTCCCCTTGCCCTTCCCCTTTCCCCTTCCCCTGGGCCGCGCGACCTGCGCATCCTGGGGGGGGCTCACAGCCCCCGCAACGAGAGCAGCCCGAGCGGGCGGAGCGGCATGGGCGGCAAACGCAGCGGACGGGCTGCTGGCCGACCCCTGCGGGGATCCCGCCACTACCGGACAGGTGGGGCCCCTCTTAACTGCCCCGGCATATCCGGCCGGAGCCGCCAGGGGTGGTCGGCGGCTGGAGTCCATTATGGACTCCAGCCAGCTCCGGGTGCGCTCCTCCTGCGCCACCCGCCACGCCCGCTGCTCCGCCAGCGCCTCCTCCTGGCGCTTCTCCATGGCAGCTATTGCCGCCATGCAGAGCGCCAACGGGTCCGCAGGCCGAGCCGGCTGCAGCACCGGCGACTCCGGCTGGGCTGGTCGGGCCGGCGACTTCGGCAGCTCCGGCTGCGGCGACTCCGACGGCGCCAGAGGCTCCGGCCGCAGCGGCGACCTCGACCGCACAGGTAACAGCGGCCGCGCCGGCCGCCCCGACGGCGTCGGCTGCGCCAGCGGCTCCGGCCGCAGCGGCGACCTCGACCGCACGGGCAACAGCGGCCGCGCAGGCCGCCCCGACGGCGTCGGCTGCGCCAGCGACTCCGGCCGCAGCGGCGACCTCGACCGCACGGGCAACAGCGGCCGCGTCGGCGGCGTTGGCTGCGCCACCAGTCGCCTCCGCGCCGACCGCGTCACACGCTCCGCCGGCAGCCCAGCGACGACTGCTTGGAGGCTCGCCAGTTCGGCCGCCATCCTCCCCATCTCCTTGCGGTATTCGGCCGCCATCCGCTCATTGTTCTCCAGGAGCTCCACATGTCTCCTGCCTAAATGAGCCCTGTCGATCCGCAGTTCGGCTAGCTCCGCCCTCAGGAGGTCAAAGAGCTCGACAAGCCGCGTCGTCGCCTGCGTGACCCGGTGCTCCTCCGGCGTTGGAGAATCGGTGCGGGCCCCGGCCCAACCTTCTAGGGCTTCTATTACCTCCTTCGACATTATGTCGGCGCGAGGTAAGGGTAAGGACGCCGCCGAGGTGGAGGAACTCGGCGGCGCCTCCACATCCTCCGGGGCCCTGAGGCTATCACCCCGCTGCAGCTGCGTGCGGCTGACCGCTAGCTGCTTCGGCGGTGGTGGATGCAGCGTTACGTCACCGTCTTGACTGCTGCTAGTGGAAGAGGAGTCGGTCAAGGTGAGCTCCAAGTCCGACTCCGTCTTCTGTGGTGGAGGTGAAGGAGGAGGAAGAGACTTCTTCCTGAATCTCCTCTTCCGCCGTACAGATTTCCGGGTCTGTAGGCCCACCGGGCTGTTCGCCCTACTCTTCTCCGTGGCGGTGTCGAATTCCTCCGACACCGCGGCTTGGGACGCGACCTCCGCGTCGTGGTGCTGCGCGACCTCCGCGCAGACTGTTCTGCTTGGTTTGGGTTTTAAGGTTATTAATAAATTTTCCATGTAAATCCCACGAGTAGAACCGATAAAATTAGACTCCCCGGGTGACGGCCATTCCGGGAAGCGGGGTACATACTACGGAGGTCCCCTGGTATCCGTAGGTTTTAAGCGACTTCGCTGTCGGGTTTTTCAGACTTTTCCTTGTCGCGGGCCGGCCAATTAAGGCAAGCCCCGCGGCCTTCAGAATATCGGCTTCCCAAGTGTGGCTAGCACTCAGGTCGTTGTCGATATCCTGGAGGTTACGCGACGCGGGAGAGCAGCCAACTCTCCCAGCACCGACGGTGGCACGAATGCCTGCCAGCCTCTGCGCGAGCAGTAGGCCGGCCCGTCCCTGGATCCCATGGATCCTTGTGTCGCCCCCATGTCCCCTCTGAAAGCAGAGGGATACCGGGAGCGACAGGCTAGCCCTAAAAAGGGCTGTTTGGGATGGAAGGGATTCTACGAATCCCTTCCCGCGGGCCTTGCAGGTCCGCCATACCACGACCCCCTCAGGGTCAGCTAGCCCTAAAAAGGGCTTGTCGGGTTATTGGTCGACGGCTAGCAGAGCTCCTTCTCCTTGGAGTCAGAGTCTACTAACCGTCGTCCAGGGTGCACCAGCCTCCCCGCTTCCGTTCCCCAGGACCGCGGTCCAGAGGGAAAAGAAACAGGTAAGCCAACGTGGAGGTTACCCAACCCGCACCCCAATGTTTGCAAGATGTAATCTGCTTGACTTATATATTACAAAGCTAGACAGCATATTATTTATATCAGACAGTCTATGTAGCTTAATCACATATAAGAACTGTTTAAAAATTATTAATATTGAAAGTATATTTATGTGTACATACAAAAAAATAAATTATATTTAAATTCGTATACATACACATGAATTTGTGTTCACTAAAAATTATATTTATATGATTTTATATAGGCGAGTAGTAAACAAACATTGTTATTACTTATTATTCTAAGACATACTATAGCACTACACTGCATAAGATATTATCTAGTTTATCGTAATTATGGGTTCTAGTTCTCATTCATTTCCTTTTGAAAAAGTTAAAGTTAATTAAAGTTAAGTGATACCACCTCCGTGTGATACCGCCTTCAATTCACCGGTTCATTTGCGCTAAGAAGAGCATGATAGCGTTTTATTATCAAAGCCTTGGTTAAAATTTTGAGTGAATATTTTAAGAATAAAATTGATGTTGTTCGATCTCTGGCATGTTCCGCCGATATTTTCGATGAAACATGCCAGAGATTGTAATGTTATTCTTTGAACAGGCTAGGATGCCGAAGAGCTTGAACTTCTTTCACTAATCATCTTTGTAACGTAAAAGTATTTTTATATTTTATCAAAAACATTCCGGACATTAAATGTACATTGCGCTCTCATGTAGATGGTTTGTTCTAGAAATAGGACGTATATGTAAAAATAGAGAAAATCAAGTCAATCGCAAGAAGGTCTACAAAAACTTATTCTTTCGCGACTACGGTGAAGCAAAAGGAGGGTTATGATTTTGACAGGCTATGTATGTATGTATATATGTATGTAAGTATGAATGAATTAATGTATGTTTGTATGTATGTAGGTTCATCTGTTCCCTCATAGCTCCTCAACCGCTTATCAGAACTGTTCAAATGAGGTATCGTTAGAAGCATCTTAGTCGTCCGCTAGCTATAGGCTATATAATGTGTCACTGAATCGATTGTGGCGCCCTCTAGCGGCCATAAAGTACTGTATAAAAATAATTTGAGATAAATATGTCGTATTTGGTATCAACTAAAAGAGCTTAATTATATGTATGTGTATAATTATGCCTATTGCTTGTCCCGAAATAATATTAATAAAAATTTAGTTTAAAACTAAAACCTGACTACTGAAAAGATATTAAACTAGAAAATATCAAGGATAGCCGTGATCGTATACCACTTAGTCTAACAAAACAATACAGTCTAGGGAAAAGTGGCATATATATATTTTCTTGTTTAATAATTTTTCATTAGTCGGGTTTTAGTTTGAAACTTTTTTTTATTGTTTTAGTAAATACTAACTTCATACGTAAAACCGTGACCACACTAACCTATTCCAGAGACGAAAAGTAAGAGGTAACTTTATATTAGTAGTAAAAATTAATGGCATGTATCTACATAGCCCAATGACGTCATAGGCAAAACAAATGCTCTAGAACAAACACAGCACTCTCCCATTGTGGAACCAGCCATTGTTAACATATTATTAGTCGAGCACCTATTAGCGATTCAAACCTAACGGTATTCTGTAATACTAGAAAGTTCGCCTAGCTTTTGTTCTACTTAAACAGTAAATGGAAGTTTTACTTCAAAATAGACTAACTCGGGATAAGCAAGCTGGGAACAATGGGAACACTGGTTTTATTCATTCGATATTATGACTGCGAATTATAAAGTTGGGTACAGACCAACGTTAAAGGGCGAAGAGAATGTTACACAGCGAGAATTCGTATCGTCGGTAAGGGAAATCAAGTTATAAACACTTGTTACGTCCATACAATACTAATACTCTGATTCTTTAACCAATTTGGTTGGTGTTGACTTTCAGTATAATAACGATATGGCGTAACTTTGATATTTTTCGTGAGGTGACTGCCATCAGACCTCAGTGGTGAAATGGAGGTTCTGTAGTTTATACAGGTTGTCGGATTATTTAAGCCTTAAACCACCCATAACGAATGCCAAAGATTTGGATTCGCGGCATGGCAATCAGAACTGATGGCATGAACTCCAAAGAACGTAGGAGTATATTGTTTAATCTTGCAATGTGTTAACCTACTTGCTAACTATCACGAAACTTTCAACTACTACGAAATACTCACTTTGTTAATGCTCATTTTATAACTTGTTATATATATATATATATTATGTTCCATTTCGCTGGTCAGTACCTACCTTAAGCTGACGCTGTACAGCGTAAATGCAATGGTAGTTGCTTTCATCTCGTCTAGTTATATACTTTCTATACATACGCAACTCCTCGCATTATACTGGCGTATACCAATTAAGACCTTCAGAACACAAAACATCCTCACCTTTTAACTGACACATCATGGAGAACGTTGTGATGTGCTCTTCCAATTAGTCCTACTCTCTGCTTTCCTTCACAGGCTAACTCGTGCAGGGCTTATATGTCACCCGCATATGGTGCAGAATCGGTGACTCTTTCCTTTGCAGCACAATTCGAACCTGGTGTTCCCCACAAACTTACGTATTTCCATTTTTTATACCACTTAAGTGGCAGGCAAAACAGACGACCCACCTGATGGAAAGTGGTTACCGTGGCCTATGGACCTGTGCTAAACCAAGGGAGTCACACTCGCGCTGCCAACTCTGTAAGCATAGAGAGTTTCTGTGTCGTCAGAGCAAAAGACAAAGCAGGACAAACTTTTAATCTTCCCACTGACAGCACAAAAATTCTCCAGTAAGCTCTGGCTACCCTACTCACCACTGCTGCACTGGGAACACAACGCGAGGTTATTATGGCCGCGGAATTCTATAGGGCGGAGGTACATCCCCAGTCGGACTGCTCAATTAGACGGAAATGCCGTCTTGTCCTACCTCCTTCTTCCTCACTGTGGATAGATAGATAGATAATACTTTATTGTACATTTAAAGTTGAAACAAATAGGTAAATGTTTAACGTACAATGGGCGGCCTGAAAGCGATTTCTTCCAAGCAACCTTGAAATGGACAATAGTGTCACAAGACAAAAGATAAATGGTGTAGTTATCATATAAAACTAAATTCCAAAGTCAGGCATTGGATACAACTGAGACCTCTCATTATGATGCTGATGATGAATTAACAGATTATTTACATTATTCAAAATTAATTTATTCCACTACCGTAATATGAATTTAATACAGTTTAACGAAGATCAACCTACCTCGGGAGCTCTATTGTTGTCGATTGGAACGAAAATTGTAATAATTATATTGTTAGCATCACTAGTAGCGTGGTGGTGTATGAAGCTGGGTTGGATCTCAATGATTTTGGTGAAAATCCAAACACATATTAACATATTCATAGAGACGTTGTAGCTATCTAATGTAACATACATACGATAGCTACAACATATATACACACTTAGTAGTTCAGAAACTTTTGCATGCGAAGTGGAACTATTGCTATAATACATATCAAGAGAGTTCCAGAAGAAGACCGCAATAAGCTGATTATTTATAGCATATTTATTCAACATCAATAAATTAATCTAATGAACCTGATTAAACTTAGTTGGATATTCAGAGTTATATTTATATAGTTACCCATGTTATAATTCACTTCAATGCACTATACTACGCATGTCAGAATATTTTTTTAACTTACTACAACAAATTGTATGTGTTCTCTAGTTCTATAACATATGGCGTCTTGAAAAGTCTGAGAATAAATGTTTGGATGTAAAAATCGATGAGTATTTTATGCTTTCAGTGACGACAGATGTGCGTGAAATGTTCAAACTTATGTGCTACAAAAGAGTTCGATATTAACAAAGAAAAGGTTTGAAGATAGAACTAACATTATTCAATGCATTTGATACAGCGATTACTAAGTTTCTTCTATATTATTTATTATAAAATGGAGATTTCTTTTTCTATTTATTTTATATAATTATCTATTATTCAGTTTTTTTAATGTCTATAACTATTTATTAACATGTAAACTAATGTAATAAGATATAAACTAATATTTACAAGAATATAAAATAGGATACAAAAGGATCAAATTAAGCATCGAAGAATTCCTCCCCATCGATGTCGACTGGTAATGTGCCCAAAAGGCTGGCGGCATTGCCCCGTTGGATGGCAATGCCAATCCGTTGAGCGAAAAAGAGGCCAGCCCTTTGGTCACGCGAAGCATCGAGAGATTAAAAAAATTAAGAACCGCGGTAGCCTAGTGATATGGGTAATGGGCTGCTGAGATGAGGTCTCGGGTTCGATCTCAGGTTTTACCATGGCACACACCAATGACTTTTCGGTGCTTTTCGAAGTTATATGTGTATTTATCGCAGGTTTATAAGTGCCCGGTTAATGGCAATAGGCTCGTCACCTATTACATTGGGACCTAAACATAAACTGGCGAAATGTGAGTGCTAGCACCTCTACCTACCCCTAAGGGGATATAGGCGTGAGTTTATGTATGTATGTTATGTAAAAAATAGGATTTTTATAATCCTTCCTACTAATATTATAAATGTGAAAGTTTGTGAGGATGGGTGAACGTTATTTGTGTTTGGGTGTTGGTTCCTCTTTCACGTAAAAACGTCTGAGCAGATTTGGATGAAATTTGATACAGAAATAGACTGTGGGACATGCTATTTTTATTCCTGGAATATGGTACGCGGTATCATAAATACTAGATGCAAATTAATCAAAATAATTATGAAGCAATAATTGAGTGTACACCGCAAACTAACTGTTCTAGCAATATAGTCTATATACTGGATGTCTGGAATCAAAGACCGCGATATGGCCGCCAATTGTACAATTCACTACCATGTACTGTCTTCTGTATGTATCCTATGTTTGGTGTGTATTAAAAAGAATTTATCTAATGTCGGTGGCAGGAACAGGTTCATCAATATGTCACGCGTAAAGTCACTGCAACAACTAGTATAATAAATTATTATTATTATTTATTATTTATGTTGAACACACTAGCAGCCATTAGGCTGATGCGTGTGTGTCTCATGATCCGGAGATTTTGTCAAGTCTATTTTTGAAACTATTAACACTGGGTGCCAAAACAACATTTTCAGGTAGGCTGTTCCACTCTCTAACGACACGGTTAGGTAGAGAGTGTTTCCGAGGTTCAAGTCTGGATCGCATTGTACATAGCTTTAGTGGGTGACCCCTCAGGTGCTTGTTCTCGTTGAGGCTGTATATGTCATGGATGTTATCGATATCATAATAGTCGTGGAGTATTTTGTAAGTTTCGATGAGACTTCCTCTCTGTCTCCGTTTTTCAAGTGATGTAAGGCTAAGGAACTTAAGGCGTTTATCATAAGATTTGTACTTCAATACTCCAACCATTTTAGTAGCTCTCCTTTGTACATTTTCAAGGAGTGAAATATCCTTCTTAAAGTAGGGATCCCAAACTACATATGCATATTCCAGCAGTGGTCTTATATATGTTTTGTATAGTTTCACAAATGTTTTTGGCGTGAGACATCTGAAGGATTTTCGAACCAAATATAACATGGAGTTAGCTCTCTTCACAATTTCACTGATATGAGGTTCCCATTTCAAGTCCTTGCTTATTGTGACACCCAAATCCCTCTGTGTTTGCACAGGTGTCAGTTGATGCTGTCCCAGATAGTATGGTTTACAGGGGTTCTTTTTACCTATGTGCAGTATGGTACATTTTGTAGCATTAAGAGATAATAACCATTGTTTAGTCCAATCAAATATGGCGTCTAAATCCCTCTGGATATCTTCCGATTGGGATAAGGGGTTACCAAAAAATTTCGTGTCGTCGGCAAATAATGAGAAGGGTAACCGTAGTGTATTCTTTAGGTCAGTCAGATATAGTATGAAGATCAATGGTCCGAGGACAGATCCCTGGGGCACGCCGCTATGCACGGCATGCGCTGCTGACGTTGTGTTTCCTATGCGTACACAGAAAGTTCTTTGTGACAGAAAGTTCCTTATCCAAGCCAGCACTTTGCCATGGATACCACAATGTTCCAATTTATGGATGAGACGCTGTAGTGGGACACGATCAAAAGCTTTCTCATAATCAAGGTATACAACATCGGTAGGAAGCCCTTTGTCGTGGTTCTTCACCCATTCATTAACACAGGTTAACAAATTTGTTATCACTGACCGCCTTGGAACAAAACCGTGCTGCTCATCAAGGATAATGCGTTCTTGGTTTAGGAATGATCTAAGTTGTTCAGCCACAATCTTTTCCATGCACTTGCATACAATACTTGTAAGACTAATAGGTCTGTAGTTCACTGCTAGTAACTTGTTGCCTTTTTTGTATATTGGAACAACAGTGGCATTCTTCCAGTCAACAGGCAAGATTCCAGTTTCTAGGGAGGCATTCATAATATTCGCTATGTATCCAGCTAATACATGTGAACAATTTTTCAATAGAACAGATGGGATTTCATCAGGGCCTGTGGCTGTACCATCGTTGAAAGTAGAAAGATACTTTTGCACCAGCTCAGCCGTGATATTGACCTCGTTGAACGAGTTCTCAACTCGATGCATATTAATTACAGGTAAGGGACCAGGGGGTTCCCTAGTGAAATTAAGTTCGAATTGATCCGCAAATAGTTCTGCTATTTCTTTTGGTTCCACTATTAAGTTATTTGAACTATTTCTTAGGACGCAGGGAATACTGATTTTGCAGTTCAACTGTTTCCTAATATATCCATAAAAAGGTTTTGGCCCCATCTCTATGATATTAGATTCGAAATGCATTCTCCTGGTTCTACTTAGTTGTACAATTTTGTTATTGATTGTTCTGTATGCCTGGTACGAATCATTACTCTTATCAATTCTGTATATACCCCACAACCTTTTCTTTTGTTTAGTGAGCTCAAGTATTTCTTTATTTATCCAAGGTTTATATAAATGTTTATTATTCTTATTATTTCGTTTCTTGTCTATGCATTTTTCTATGGTTTGATGGATTTGCAATTTGAAGTTAGACCACATGTCATGAGATGAACAATCACTAAGTTTTAAGCAGTCTGAAAGATGTTTGTTAATTGCATTGTAGTCTGCATTATAAAAATCATATTTTGCCTCTTTAGTTACTTTTCTGTGGCTAGATTCAATAATTTGTATCAATGCTGTTATAACAATATGGTCACTTTTTCCCACTGGTGGGTGATATTCAATATCGCTTATCAGTGTATCATCATTGCATAAGACGAGATCTAACAAGGACTGTTGTTCGTTCCTTATCCTGGTGATTTGTGTGACCAGTTGTTGCATATTACTATTTGCATACATGTTCATAAAATATTCACTAAGAGGATGGGTACCGCTCACCTGATTATTTGACCAATCTATCTTAGGAAGGTTAAAATCACCACATACTACCAATGTCTTTTCTGAGGACGCCCTACCAATAATGTCGAAGAGAGCCCGGTCTGAGTCCTGCAGGGCGTCTGAAGGTGAACGATAAACACAAGCCAGAGTAAACTTTAGATCGTTGGATTGAATATCGAGCCACAGTGCTTCCAATGATGGGTCCTGGTAGGAGTCATTTATCTTTGCAATAATTGGAATGTTGTTAATCTCTTGAGCTGTGTATATTAACACACCACCTCCTTTTCTACCCTCTCTATCCTTTCTGTATACTGTATATCCCTGTATGTTGATGATGCTGTCCCTTACTTCGCTATTAAGTTGAGTTTCGGTAACCATTATGAATGCTGGTTTATGGGTTTTTATTTCCAATAAGAATAAATCGAATTTAGCCGTTAAAGAAGCCAGGTTCGTGTAAAGTATCAGTAGTTCGGTTAGATATGACGATGTCAGTTTTTTGTCATCGTCACTATTTTTGGTATTCCATTAATATATTTTATGGTAAGATCTTGCTCACCCTTCTCAGTCCTTTCCGCCAACTCTTCGCGAAGCCTATTCAGCTGTTCTCGCTGGTACAAGGTCATATCAGAATACACTCTAATTTCTTTGGGTAGCTTGCTTTTGTTTTTCAGGATACTGGCAGCACTGTTTTTATTGGCAAGAACTACTTTTACTGGCCGCGGTTTTGAGTTGTTTATTTGATTGGGTTTACCTAAACGGAATATGTTAACGATGTTCGGGTTAGTAATTGGCAAGGAATTGAAGGATTTATTGACATTGTTAGTGTCATCCGTCTTCCTCCCCTCTGGGGATAATGCCTTTGATTCGGGGATTCCATAAATGATCACATTTCTGCTCCGCTTTTTTCGTTCTGCTATTTCACCTAGAACTGCATCCAAATTCACTGCGGCTGGTCGGTACAGTTTCAGTTCTTGGACTTGCTGGTGGAGCTCTGTGACAAGTCTACGCAACTCAGGAACCTGTCTGAGACCTTCCTCACAATCGTCGCAGAGATACGTCAACCTGGGGTTTTGAAGTCCAAAAACACGTAACTCTGTTGCCGTTAGACCACTGCATTTATTGCATATCAAACGCTTACAACCTTTGCAATTCACTCGTACACTCTTTTCATCAGGTTCACAGTTACATTTGAAACATTTCTCCATGCTTAGGTATTTTTGGTACACTTCGGCAGAAATTCGGTATAAATATGACCACCCTATATTATTTGTGGCAACCCAGAACTTAGTGTGACGCTTCAATTTAAATTAATAAAACGAAATGTGTGGGTAGTAGTAAAAGTTTGTCTCAATTTCAACTGTCAAACACCAGTTTTGATACACGTAAATTGTCTGAAATAGTCACTATTTTTTGAGATATAACGATATTTCACTACACTGAAAGTTAATCTCCAAATCACATTCACTTTTCACTTTGACTGTGCACTTTTAACGCGAAAATCGGATAAAATTGTCAAGAGCTAACGAACGCGATGTTGCTCAGTTGACACCGTTGACACTAATATTAAAACTTGTTATTAAAATCTAAAATTTATGCAACTACAATATAAATGTTTTCAATTGTTAAAAAAATGTGCCTACATTTCTTTAGAGAGCTTTTAGCGGGGGCGTATTTACCCTGTGGGGGCAAGTCTTCCGCTTCGGGCTCATCCGGTGACACGCCCTTTACATTAGCTCTCTTGGAATAATACTCTGTACAAATCCGTCGTTTATCCCACTCTAACTTAATACGGGAGTTTATAGTAACAGTCAACAACGTTCAGCATAAGAATAACTTTAGTCCGATTATTAGTATATATATATATATTATTATTAATTAAAAACGCGTCTTATGAGATACTTATAATTCAGGAATCTGCCTGGATTATAAGTATGTCGTAAGACGCGTTTTTAATTGGAGAATACGAAATGACTATGCTGCAACGCTAAAAACTTGGGGGTGATAGAGAAAATCGATAAAAAATAATTAAAAAATCAATAGCTAATGAAATAAGATTACTAAATTTCGTTTGTTACTGGAAATAAAAGACATCCATGATAGGCCTTGTCAATGGTAGCAGTTTGCAAAGAGCCGCCTAGGTATCTAGTACGATAGAAGATAATGTAACAAATACCTAATTATCTTGACATTGTGACTCATCAATGATGGTGTTTTCACTGTAGATATGCCTACTTAAATAAATAAATAAAACAAATAAATGGAATTATCAAATAAACTAGGCTCATCATACCAATAATATAAAATAAAACTCCGTCACAAAACCCTAACTGGTAAAACCCTCTGACATATTGTCGGATCGTTCAGTTCCCCCGACATGACAACGTTTCAATAAATTTTTTAATAAGTATTGAAATAATGGAGCTAAGGAAAATAATTTATTTTAAATTTTGTGCGGGATGTTTTTTTGTGACAGGGGTTTCTTAAATTCTTAGTTAAATTTTCATTTTACAATTTTTAAATTGATTTACTTGTCCAAGGCATTTCATTTGATACCCATATTGACGTAGTGGAGTTAGTCGGGAGGACATTCCCGACTAATATGCTTTTCATATAAAAAACCAAATTCATCCCATCGGGAGTTGCGATACCACAAACAGACACATACACACACACACATATACATAGACTTTTAACTTATACCACACCGTCGTTTTTGCGTCGTGGGTTAAAAACTCGCGTCAAAGGCATACTGACTATGTTTTATTGGCAAAATTAAAGCTTGTCAATCTACGAACAATGATTTGTTTTTTTTTGTATGTAGGTGATTCTTACTATGCAAAAAATAGTATAGACCCTCTCAATTATTATATGTATACGATTATATGCTTCGCAATTTATATTAAGAAGCATATAATCGTAAACACGTTCGGTTTAGCATAATAATATTTTTATCTTATGATAAAAATATTGTTATGCTAAACCGAACGTTGCAGTCGACTAAAATAAAAACAAAGCTATACTAACTACGTAGCTTATAATTAAGTGCTATAAAATTGCAATATGAGCCGGGGCAATTCACAAGAGATTAAAACTAGGATGCCCTAGCAATATCGTACAGCATATTACTATATTTGTTTAACTTTGTATTGCTATTTTTCGAGTTGGTTTTAAATTATATATGTACATATTTGTAACAGCAAACGGTATTGTTTGCAAATTGCCCAACTGTTGTTTGATATAGGTTTGTTTGTATGCTGAATCGACCAGTGGTGGATTCACTGCAATCTGTGTCTTAATAGACTACTCTGTAGCTTTACTTGATAATTTATTATTATACTCATTTTCGGTGAATTTTAGAGAGACTATTTGACTCCTAATATCGCGAACTGTCAATATAAAAAGGAAATTGATAATGTTATTGAATTATTCGTTACTTTATATACCACTAACTGTTGCCCGCAGCTCCGCCCGCGTGGATGACGGTTATTGCTTAGTGTTGAGTCAACGCTATTGAGCATAAAAAAAACTATTTTCTGCGGGGAACAGCTAGTTATAGCCTGCATCTCAAAAACCTTTCTTAGGGGATGCCTACAGCATAGTAGCTTTATGCATGCTAAGTCTCAGCCCGGTTGGTTTAAAATTGACAAAGTTTCATACAAACTTTCATCCCCTATTTTATACCTTTTTATAATTCTACCCCCAAGTAGAATTAATCAAAATCCTTTGTTAGCGGATGCCTACGTCATAACATCTACCTGCATGCCAAATTTCAGCCCGATCCATCCAGTGGTTTGGGCTGTGCGTTGATAGATCACTATGTCAGTCAGTCAAACCTTTGAGTTATATATATTTAGATTAATTACATAAATATGTGCGCAATTATGATATTGTACACAGAATAATATTAATGACAAACAGAGTGAGAGCACGTTAAACCGGTGGTCCCAGTTTCCACACGAGTATGTTGTATAAAAGTCAATACGGGAAGTTGGTAGCAGAATGGTCCATTGACATTTTCTGGATAGTGTGATGCCAATGGTTCTAATTTTAATCGTGTTTCAATTAATTCACCATCAACATTTGAAAACTCTTTACAGTTGTTCTTATAAATAAATATACTTAGTGAGTCTTCACTGACTATTTAAGTGTAGCAAGTAGATATGTATCAAACCACCACGTTAAACGCAGTGTTTTACAATGTAAAAGCACCCATTATAATCTCATGCCGCGTTAACGCAGAAAATATTAAAAAAGAAACACACAAATACGAGTACTACAGAGAAATGGTTCCGCAATTAAGTTGCGTCGTTACAGGCAGGCAGCCTTGCATCAGTACCATTCATATACATATTTGCCATAATATTGACATGGCAGCGGTTATAATAAAATTATACTTTGAAAGATTCTTACCTACCCTACACATTAATATTTCTTAGATAAAATATTTCACATTTAAAACAAGAGTGAAGACTTAAAATTTTCTCACGCATGGTATTGAAGTTATAAAACAACACCAGTTGACTGTTATCGAGATTATTTGCAATGATTCAATGAAATAAATTGATTTGAATTGTTAGAGAAGGAGAAAATAGTATGCCAAAAGGCCGTTATGCCTCTTAGGTAAATAGCAAACTCGTTCTGCCATAGTATATACAATCCTAATATCTAAGTATTAGGAAAATACAATAATATCAACAGGAATTATCGCAATCATGGGAGGTCATAGTTTAAAAGTTATTTATATTAGGAAAAGTTGTGTGTTCCGTGAAGATCTCTAATATTATTTCACTTTCAACATAAAATTATACATACTTGGAAAAAATTGTAAATATTCTAGTAGTAATTCGACACTATCTCGATATCGCAATGGAACCAGGAGCAGACGTTATACAACTTTCCGTAGCTTTCCATAAGCAATAAAAAAAATACTTAAGCAAATTGGAAAAGCAGCTGTTTTCTCTATTCTCGGGGCATTTCAAAAGTTAGCAGTGACTTGCGTCGCTCCGCTTTATCAAATGTGAGCTAATACTAAGACCATGAGTCGTGAAACTAAGTCGCTATGTGTGAGAATGTAGTGTTTACATAGTGAGTGTGCACTTTCTATTCTCCACTTTGAAACCTAATAGCTTGATAGCTGGGTTAATGGTGCCCGCGTGGATTTGTTCCAGCTAATTGGATCGTGACTGGGATTATCTTAGTCTTTATTTGTTTAAAGTTTCTTTTAAAACAGAAGTGTATTAATTTAAAATACCTACAAAAAGAAATAACGATCCGTTAAGATATGAAATAGGAGTAAGTATAATTTCACAAATCAAAATACTCGTAAATAATATTATGATTACTCAAACACCGTACAAATATTTAAGATTTCTTTTTTTTTTATTTGAAGAGAAAGGAATATTAGAAATTACTAATATTCCACTTTAACCCCTCCAGCTAAGCTAAATTATTATTCATTGTCTTAAGAGTGGGTTCACGTCAGTTGTGTAATGGCCGTTCGAACCCAGGACCTTTCGATCTTAAGGCCGTTAACTACCGACGATTGACTATTAAGAAACATTTTTTATTCGGAAATGTATCTAATTAAGTAATGTAATTTGGTAGATTTCAATTTGTTAACGCAAAACAAAACTCAGTCTCAGGTGCATGGCTCGTGTCAACAATAGCGCAAGGAATACGGCAATAGACTCACCCCCTATTACGTGAGACCAAATACAATGATTGGTGAATTGTGGGTGTTAATTCACCTCTGCTTAACCCTCTGGGGATAAAAGCGTGATTATATGTATGATAAAAAAACTGGCGTTAAACTGGACCTACTGATTTTACACCTTAAAATATTTGCTAAATATAATCAAATGAACGAAACAAATTATCAAACATAACAAAATTATAAACAAAATTTCAAAAGACTTTCATTACTATAAGTGGATTTGACGATAATTAGGGATTGAAATCCCACCTATTTTTCAGTTCGGCAAAGCCTTGTGCGGCTTTAGGAGCAATCCCTGGGATCTGCAGCTATTAGCGACCGGGATTATTATTATTACTTTAAATTTTCAAGGAATGAAGTTTTATTTTAAAAACGATTTAACTATAATCCTATTTTATTAAATGGGAAGCTTTCATGAACCGTAATAATTACACAAAAACCTTCATTTGAAATGGCAATTTAGTATTTTGCTGAATAATTTATTATTCTGCGATTCGAAAATAAGTGAGCGCAAGTATTTATCACAAAAGGTACGCTAGTTCTAGTTCAAAGAACGAAGAAAAGAGGAATATAAAATGGCAACAATGCATTCTTTCTGAATATTCACTACAAACAAGTTGACAAAACAGTGATGTATTTGCCTTCACAAGTGTTGTGAAAGTCTATGTTCAAGAAAATTGTAGACAGGTGGCTAAAGAATAAACTTCACTCAAAGTTTGAGATTTAGACTTGACTTTTTATGATTGTACTAGCTACTTTCTAAGATTTAAATATACAAAGGTATAACCTTGAATAGAAGAGTAATGTAGTGAATTGTATTGATACGAGGTGAATTGAAAATTTGACTAGAATAGGATATTTAGATATATAAATTATTCTTAAATTATTATTCCTCTAGTGTTACAGACGTCCATAGACCACGGTAACTACTTTCCATCAGGTGGGCCGTGTGCTTGTTGCCAACTAAGTGGTATATAAAAAAAATCATGATCACATTAGTATTGAAGTAATCGAGATATTTACTATGTTGTATTGTACAGATTTTTTTATTGTACGGAGTTCCTCCGTGATCATGGTGCTTGCAACAGCGCCGAAATATTGGAATCTCAGTAGAATACAACATGATAAATATCCCGATTACTTCAATATTAATATTTAGAAATCAATCAATCACTCAATTAGCCCACCGCAGTCCACTGCTGGACATAATTACATCATTCGAAATTATTATGGAATCAGAAATCACAATCAATCAATCATCAATTGAGTACGAGCATTCAAACCATATGTTTATATTTAAAAAATATAATAATTCAAATTAAGAACCTCTTCCTATTTAGAATAATACATACATACATAAAATCACGCCTTTATCCCCGGAGGTTTAGGCAGAGGTGAATTGACACCCACATTTCACCAATTCCTCCACCAATCGGTCCTACGTAATAGGTGGATATGCCGTATATCGGACACTATAGTTGACTCGTACCCCACATCTGAGGCTGACTCTGGGCTGTATATATCTGTCTGATGTTAAACAACCCTATCTCTTCGTCGCCTTGCCATTTAGAAGTCAGTAAAAATTAAAATCATCTTTGAAGTCAGATTCGTACAGAAAGCCTCAGAAAGACCGAAGTCAGGTATACGTCGGGACGTCACCTCACAGTAATGTTTTAGTGGAATTTTATGTAAAACAGTTTATGAAAAGATGTCTATTTTGATTTACGCGGTGTTAGAAGTTAACGATGATTTGTGAAATCCTATAGCTATATCAGTATTCAGAATTCAGTATATTTTCATGAACAATTTTTTTATACTAATTAGGTGGCAGATAATTACACGGCCCACCTGATGGAAAGTGGTTATCGTGGCCTATGAACGTGTTCAAAACCAAGGAAGTCACACTCGTGCTGCCAACCCTGTAAGCACAGAGAGTTTCTGTGCCGTCAGTGTAAAATACAAAGCAGGATAAATTTTTGGTATTCCTACTGACAGCACAAAAACTGTTGTGTTGTATTGTTTGCGTGTTTGAACATTATTATATAAAAATAATAAAATAACTCACAAAAATATACCTAACATTAAAACAATATATACTTAATCAGAAATATTAACTAAAAATAACAATGAAATGATATATACCTATGCTATTCGTTCACATAATATCTACTTACTCATCTACAGAATAATGACACCCTTCGATAGTAGTAAGCACCTATGGATGAAATTACATCAATTGTATACGATTACACAATACTTGAACGCTATTGTACTCTTTACAGTTTAAACCACACATTGTGAGAATCTGATAAGCATGTTTAGAGTCGCCGTGGAGTCCTTGGCTTTTTGAGCTAATAGTAAATAAGAGAATTATAATGTTTTCTCACAAAAATCCAGCGTACTATACTGTATACTAAGTCAGCCTAAAGTTTTCTAGCATACCTAATCGTACTTGACTTTACAAGTTTACATGGCTAAAAATGAATTGAATCAACATTTAGAGGGAAAGAAAGAACCATTCATTGTACACACATACTTACACTACACATAAAACACCATTATCACAACAAAATAAAACAAATAACTATGAACAATAAGAATACCTACCTACATAATATATATGAATACACAAACTGCAGATATTGGTACTGCAAACAGTTTGTATTGCAATCACTATTACGAAATTCTTTATCAACGGTATCGAATATCTCTACCATAGGAACCTTGAAGTAAAACTTTAAACAGGGTCGGCTTTGAATTTTTGAAACATCCCACTTAGATAAACCTTGCGTATGGATAACAGAGAACGTGTTACGAATACGCGCAGTTCTTCTGGGTTTGCTCTTTTATTTTTTATGAGATTCTTTTTTCATTTAAAGGTAAAATTATTCATATATAATAGGTAGGTTGTACTGGTGCAAAGTCAGTCGTAAGTGGACTGATCGCTGAGCAGGTTAGTATTACTAGTATTTAATAAATATCGAACTTCTAAAAAACTACTAAGGTTATAGTAGATTTTTAGAAGTTTTTGGGGGGAGCTACTGTGATTCGATTGGGCTCTTTAGTTCTTTCCGAGACCGGTGAAAATCACAGTAATAAACGATCAATGCTCTCCGAACGCTCCAAGAACTGCATTATATCACGTTAAAAAATTAAAACCTTGAATCTAGGACATGGTTAGTTGGGTTCGGTGTTATCACATCGTATTTTTTATTGACTGGTATTTATGGTGAGAGTATAAATGTAGGTATGTACGCTAAAATAATATAGGTACAGTTAATTTTTGTCATTAATACAATACGCAACAATTTATATCCAATCAAAAAACTGATCTAATATCACTGATACCAAAGAGTGCCGGAGACATGAACATAGCCACTCTTACTTAACATGAAAGCAAATACCTAACTACTAGTACCCTCTAACGTATATTGTGTAGAACACTGGGTCCTCAATTCGCCTTTGCTCTCCGAACGATGTGTAAACACAAAAGCATCGAGTTACAGAACTATAAGGACCAAGAGATCCATACCTTCGTGTTTACAATCCCTTTCGCCGGCTTTTGCCGTTGTTGATTGAATAAACGAAGTTATTATTAAGAGCGAACACATCATATTGACTTATGCAATTTTATTTGGTTTGGATAAGTGATTTTCATTTCTGTAAACATTTAACACTCAAAATATTGTACTTTATTCATAAAATTTCATAAGAGGGTTCGATTTTAGCTCAATGTGAATATTTGTTCGCATAAATACATTTATTTTACATTGACGTGAATTTTTCACTGTAGGTACAATTTTGCAAGTACATATATGTATGCCCAGTACAAGATTTGATTACAAGAGTTGGTTCTAAGTCGAACTTAGTCAATAGTCTTCTTTTAAAGAAATAAAAGCCCCTACCTCCGACTTCACTAAAATTTATTTATGCGAAAAATTAATCAGTGTAATCTTCAGCTGTTACCAACCCCTTAATGATTGAGTAAAATTGTGGTTGTTGACTTTGAAAATATTATTTTTTGACGCGATTTTAAGACATGAACTTTATGAGACCTCGAAAATAATGATTTTTTTGATTTTAATCATTTATATAAAAGTTAAATAGTCGACAAAATCACGATTCTTGCGATATGTTTACACAAGGGCCACAAAAAACAAAAGAAATCCCATTCTTTTGTTTTATAATTATAATAAAATATTCATTATGCAAATTAAAGCAGTCTTGTCTATTCTCTTTTGTCTGTACTTTGTCAATAAACCTTCTCAGTTTCTTTTTATTAATTTAAATAAGATTGTAATACAAAAGATGCGTAAAGAAAGGTTAACTGACTCAGTCAATAATAAAAAATTCTGTGTTGGGAAACGCTCGAACACTTACTATGAGTTTTCAAAATAGGTTCGCTACCATGTCCGATATAATTTTTCTTTAGGGATGGCAGCGCGAGTGTGACACCCCTGGTGTTGCACACGTCCATATGCTACGGTAACCACTTCCCACCAGGTGGGCCCCGTGCTTGTCTCCCACCAAATGGTATAAAAAATAGCCCTTTCACAATATATAATAACACAAAAAAATTACGTATTAAAATTCTACTACTCCTTCACAACAAGGTTTTTATTTTATTGAAGTTATTAAACTATCAATCTTTCAATTAACCCATCGCAGTCCACTGCTGGAAGCCTAACAGGGTTGGCACCACGGGAGTGTCTCCCCTGGTAGTACTCACGTTCATAGGTCACGGTAACCACTTTCCATCAGGTGGGCCGCGTGCTTGTCTGCCACCTAAGTTGTATAAAAAAGGGGGTTTTATTTCGAGGTTTCCTTCTCTCGCAGTGATATCGTCTGCGTATTTTTTCATAAGTCGCCTCTTACGACACTCTTCAGATGTGATGGGGTGGTGATACCATGTATTCTTTCTCTGTCTCCATACTACTGCAACATTTCAACTAAACACATTATATCACTAAATAAACTATATAATTATCGTGTTTAGCCGGATCCAGTTTTCAAACTACACCTAATCTACCTACAACTAATCCGAAAAGCGCTAGACCTAGTTTATGACCCTTGTCGCAATCGATTCCTCTGGCACTAACCAACTGGAAATAATGGATGCATTCAGTTTTATACGATAAGCTCAATCAGAGCCGCACTTGGATTTTGCTGTCAATTTAATTAGACATATTTTATTTAAACTTTAAACCAATTTAGTAGCAACATTTTTTAGTAACATTTAGTATACCAGACTAGGTATATTATATAAGTGAAATTTTAATCAATTTAAAAAGGAAACCAAAGGAATATCAATTGTTTTCGTATTCACTGCGAACAAAGTAACGGATTACTACAAGATATAAGTAGTCAAAGCTTTTAATCTATCCTAAGAAAATAAAAGAGGTACTTTTTACCACAGACTTTATGTGAATAGTACTGTTAGCTGAAATTTAATAAACCATTGAAATAAATTGAAAATGTTTTTGATGAACTAATTTGAGCTCGCTCGGATTAACTATTTTATTTTACTTACCGCCCTTAACAAATGTATGTTTATTTACTTATTAATATATACAATACTAATGTATTTATGTTTCTTTGAGGTTGGCGCAACATGTGTTCTTTTCCATTCATCTCTAGTTGCAGTCATTTCATCATCCACTCCCTTCTTAACCATATCATCTTTAACACAGTCCTCATTTTAGGTCTCTCTCCTTGTAGCCATTCACTTACAAAATCCTCTGTTAACAAATGTATGACTATCAAAAATGTTTTTAAAAATTTACAGTACTGATAAATTTAATAAAATTAATTAAAACAAAAGCCTTACTAACCTAGAGACCAGTTTATAATTTGATTTGATACATTAACATAAACAAACAATAAATTGTAGTTGTAATATTGTACGCATTTGCATAATGTAATCGTTCTAGACCACGTGATGTAATAATGTATTGAACTTAATGATATCAACCATTCGTTAGTAAATAAAGTATGTGTCCCACCAACCTAATTAGCGGGCAGCGAGTTTGTAAAATCACGTTTAAAGAGAGAATTAAAACAGTCTTTGAAAAATACTCATCTTTTTCATTAATATTTTTTTACCTCAGTGTACCTACGCTCGTCCTGAAAACTTCCGCGTCCTACCGAAAACTGACCTAAACCCACCCTCTTTGATCGTAGTAGTAAGGATTGCCACAAGCTACGCCATCAGCATAATTATACTAACAGTATTCAAGGAGGTAGGACACGGCGGTATTTCCGCCTAATTGAGCAGTCCGACTGGGGAAGTACCTCCGCCCAACAGAACACTGCGGTTATAATAACTTCGTGTTGTGTTCCCAGCACTCACTGGAGAATTTGTGCTGTCACTGGGATGACTAAAGGCTTGTCCTTCTGTGTCCTCTACACTGACGGCACAGAGACTCTGTGCTTACAGGGTTGGCAGCGCGAGTGTGGCTTCTCTGGTGTTACACACGCCCATAGGCCACGGTAACCACTTTCCATCAGGTGGGCCGTGTGATTGTCTGCCACCTAAGTGGTATAAAAAAAAGTACTAGCCGAGGGCACAGAACAGATGACAGTACTCTGAGGGTTTAGAGTAATAGTTATGAAATATAGTATAGTAGTAGTATAAAAGTGTATTGTAAAAGAGTAAGTAATGAAAAGATATATTGCTTCTCGTTTCATATAAAAAATATTTTTCTATCACACGAATAAATGTTTAATCGAAAATTAAAGACAAAAAATTAAAAATTTAAGAAACCCCCGTCACAAAAAACGTTCTTTAAAAATATAAAAATAAATGTGTTCGTTTTTGATATAGTAAAGCAAGGTATATGATATCGCTTGAATCAAAATAATGCCTTACTCCCGACAAATGGAGCTATGATGCCATAGACAGACATACATACACACACATACACAGTCACGTCAATTTTATAACACCCGTCGTTTTTGCGTCGGGGGTTAATGAATACAAATGGTAATGGCATTCAGTACTTTACGAAGGTTTTAAATTATAAAACTATTTGCCGCTCAATCGCTTACAGTGAGACAAATAGATCACAGGTTATTTATTGCTCTCAAACAGCCGACTGTTGTGTATCTCTGTGTACTTGGTAAACATTATGTATCTATGTTGTTCTTCAATCTTCATGAAACTTTGTTATGATCATTGTAACGTTATGCTGTCATAATTATGTAATCTAGAAATTGGGAGTCGGGTGTTTTATCAATTTTAAAATTTACGTACGTTTTATTAAATATATATTTAATTGCCTGACAAGATATAATTTTTAGGAACATAACAAATTACAATATAAATTTAAAATATGCGAAAAAATATCTAGCAAAAAAATCTCAAAAGATCCTTTTTTAAACACCAGCAATAGTGTTGTGGTTTCAACTTTATCCACGAAAGTGTGCTATCAAGTAAATGTACAATTTTAATTTACACTATAACTAAGTAATCTCAATTATAACTTTTTAAATCACTAACTTTAAATGTCGATTTAACTTACTTAAAACAAAAATTTAATCAGATAAGTATAAGCTGAGCAAATCTTGTATTATTTTAAATAGAACGTGAACTCCACTTAAAGAGAATTGGATCTTTCACACAAATAATAATAGCTTTTTATTTCATACTGATCTCGTTCCCGTGACCGACAGGAATCTATTCACAAAATCAAATGCAAAGCCCATATTCGGATCGTTATCTATTTGTATATCAAACTTTACCCAAACATGTTCAGACGATCTGGTTAACCATCCATCCAACCAATCTACATACAAATATTTATAGTATTTGTAAGATAAACACGGGCAAACATCATATTTAGTCATTTCATTTCGTACCCTACTCCAAAACTTGCAATATAGTCTAGACAATATTCTCTTTATTTTTCGAAGTAATATTTCAGTGGGTGTTCCTTCTTCATCCTTGTAAGTAGTGGTGCTAAAACAAATAGTCGCTTCTTAGAAAAGTCCCTGATTAAGTGCTCCTTTTACTTAAGATATTTTTAGTTTGGGAGGAGTTATACTCTAGATGTAGAATGACTTGGATTTACTTCTACTGCAGCATCTAAAAAGAACTTTTTAAATATATAAATATTGATTTTCATTATGCTCTTAGCTTTTCAAAATATGTTTTAAAAATTAATTACCATTAATTCCATGATTTAAGAAGATTAAAAAAAAGTATGTCCAACAGTGCATGATATAGTAATTCGACATTTATAATACTGAGATAAATTGAACTAGTTTGCTGCATAGAGGACTGCTGTCACCTATTTGCCAGGACATCGAATTACCAGGTTGACCCCTTCGACTTAGTGCAAAGGCGGGTCCTGAGGTTCGTCCATAATTGCACACTCATTGCACGAGTTTGACGCTCCTAATATTGCACATGTCTATAGGCCACGGTAATTACTTTCCATCAAGTGAACACGTGCTTGTCTGCCAACTAATTAGTATAAAAAATTCATGATTATCGACTGCTAATGAATATTCATCACAGAAAAAAGTGAACATATTTTGTTTCGCTCAAGGCAGCTCCTGTTTTGCAAAAAGTTTTAAGTTTTTTTAATGGTGATCTGAGCTCTAGAAGCTTCGTTGAAATTAACATCCTTTGTCTTTGATCGCGTCACCAAAATATTTCATCATTAAAACTTTTTTTTGTTGTAACTTCACTTTGCAGGTTAATTCTATCGAAAAAGGTAAATAAGGTTACGGTCTAAGAAACCGTAACTTTCAATTCATAAATATTGTGATAAATAAAAATGATTTAAAAATCCACATTGATTTAATTTTCTATCGTTTTCTACTATTGATATAATTGTTACCTACTAAAGTAACAACACTTATTGCCAAACAAAAAAATCACTGAGGTGGCAATACCTATAGTATGCCTCCCCGTGTTTACACGAATAATTATGTACATATCTACAAAATATTCTATATCCCATAAAACTAGCTAGTCAAGCATTTCTTACTTCGGGGCTAGATAGTGCTATCTAGAATGAAACGCGTAACATTATTTTGTCAGAATTAATGAACCACAGGGAGCAATTTTCGGGGGATTTATATTTCATTTCTTTATAACTTTCTTCAGATATACTGATTCACATACCAAATCTTTTTACACTAACATAATGAATTTATTTTTTAAATATCAGTAAATTATAAAAAGGTTTAATTAGATTTATGGTAATTATATACATATAAATACTACTTACGTAGTAGGTACATATAAATAACTATTTAATCCAGATAAATACTAGTATAACGGGCTGAGATTAGTGTAGTCAATGAAATAACTTGAACTAAGTTTATTACCTTAAGTGTTGTTGAATAAACTGTTCTAGAATAACTCTGAATGTATATCACAGTTGAGCTCCCACATATATTTCCTCGCGCAGAAATTCAGTTCTACTGCTTTAGCGCTTAATAAAGTAAGATGGCTTACGAATATGCAAACAGTCAAGCTTGATAATATACTTTAGTAATTTCAACGGTGTCACCACGTCCGTCCCACTGCATACTTCTCTTACGTTTGACAGCCTCTGTGGCGTAGCGGTAATGATCGCGACTGCTACGCTGGAGGCGCGGGTTCGATTACCGCTCAGTGCAAATATTTGTATGCACGAATATGTATATTTGCATTGGTCTGGGAATTTCAATGTACAATATGCATGTATTTAAAAAAGTGTCCTTGTATGTTTATCCACATTCAAGATTCAATACCACAAGCTAGTAAAGCTGTGCTTACCATGGGTCTAGCGTTGTGTTTAATATTGTAGAATATTTATTATTATTACTGCTTTGTGCCAAGGTTGCATAGTGCAAATTTCTTTTAAAAAACACACACAGTACATGTAATTCACAAATTAGGAGTTTGAGTTACCTTTATAGTACAATACACGTGATAACATTAAGAGGGTAGTGCGGATTTTTACTGTTTTTTTTATCTGTAACCCATATAAAGTAGCAATAAGTCATGTGAACATTTTCACACCAGCTGAAATGCATACCTCCATTTAAAGTTTGTCAGTAAGAAATTGTGTTTATCAATACGATTGCCGCTTGTACTTATCACGCTTGTACATATTGAAGTCAGGGTAATAACTAATTCATTGTAACAACAAATGTGTATCCTTATGGATGTTTAGAAACAGTATTTAGGATGTACAATAAAGAATAATTATTGTATTATACTGTACGTTATAGATACCTAAACTTAAAACATTAATCCAAAAAAATATGAATATTTGACTTAGAATTACATAATCAATACCCTACCAGCTATTCAAATTGAAGATCACCGTTGTGCCTACAGTAATCACAAACCGGAAGACGTAGGGTGGAAAGGATTTCGTAGACAGATGGATGGATACTTGAGAGTCGCACAGTCCTTGGATATCCAAGGACTCCAAGGATTTGTCGCTAATCTTAGCAAAGTACTTAAAATGATATGAATTCCTTGGTCAACAGTTAACAAGAAGAGGGGAACCTTTCCTTTTAACTGATTGTTCTGAGATCTTTTATGTAACTTTAGTTCGGACAATTATACAATTTAAAGTAATAAAACAGTTCGGTTTGCTCTTCATACTTTGGTATTAAGACCATTTCCAGACTTTGCTGACAAGATCATTCTAACGCTGACTAGTACAGACAGCAGACATTGTATGTTGGACATTCATTATAGCCAATACAGGCTTGCTTCTTTTCCAGTAAGGTAAGCAAAGACTTTATTTTATATAGCTACACTTTATAAGTAGTAATCAATACTGAAGCGAACTTAATTAGATTCTATCTAATCCCAATGTTCTTATCGACCCTTGAAGTATAAATTTACGCATCGATATTAGGAAATCCCATTTCAAAGTTATTAAGCTTAATATCACTGTCATAATTCGGCCCGTTAGACGTTCAATACTGACTATTCAATATAGTAAATGAATCGTTTCGGAGCACTTAAATTCAACCGTCAGACCCTTCCAGATGTTCTGAGTATATTACGGGTTTCCGATTTCACGAATTTTCATTAGTAGGTTCGGAGAATTCAAGGGGTTTTATCATGTATTAAAATATTATTAATAATATTCGTAGCAAACAAGACAATATTAATTTCTTATTTGTTTTATTACTTAGAATAATTCTAGTTGAAAAATTTGTTGATGTAAAATATGAAGATGTTTGTTTGTTCATCACTCAATTACATCCAAATTATTGAAACTTGGTACTTGATTATGTATAAAGACATGGCCTTTTTAATGCCTACATTAAGTTCTCATCTCATCACCTGAACATAATTTCCCACAGACGGAACCACAGGTCGATATAAATGTATCGTGATTTATGCCGTTTATTATTTATAAACCATAATAAACAGAATAAATCATGATGAATTTATGAATGTACACTCAAACAGAATGAGAAATTCCGCTTAAAAATTACTACCCTTAAATTCATTTCTCTCGAACTTTGTTAATTAGGCGATCCCAAAGAGAAGCAATTATTTTCGTATTAGGAAACCCAGGAGGTATTGTCCAAAAATAACCAAATATCTTTAATGAAGTACAGCTTAAACCTAAAAGAGTTATGAATTGGAGAACCATTGTAATGTTTCAATCACTCAGTACTTCGCTTCTTCTATAAAATTAAGGTACTTACCTGTAGGTAGCTCAGTTAATAATTAAAGTTTAATAATATTCATCTACAAAGTATAATGTCAATCAATCAACTAGCCCATCACAGTCCACTGCTGGACTAGGCATCTCCCAATGTTGGGAGGCTTTGGCCTACTGTTTCCACGCTGGCCAGACGGGTTGGTACAGGGTTTTATTTCGAGTTTTCCTTCTCTCGCAGTGATATGGTTTGCGTATGTTTCCATTAGTCGCCTCTTACGACACCCTTCGGATGAGATGGGGTGGTGATACTTGTATTCTTTCTCCGTCACCACACGGAAAAAGTATAATGTACACAATTAAAATTAAAATGCCACTAATTATACCTAATTAATTTGAAAGCGGTTAAAGAGTTTGTTTCTCAAACGTACTCAGCTTAACGGGTTTGGCTAAAACTTGGTGAAGGGATAGAATTATAATCAGAAACAGGATTCCATGGGTTGCGGAACCATAATTCCAAGCAGGCAGAGCCATGGGCAACAGCTAGTAACGATAAGTAGGTTCAAAACAATCTTCAAAGTTCTAGAATTTATAAGCGTCTATGTCTATGTCTGCTTTTCAATATTATTTGTTATAAAGACGACTAAATTACCTTTTATGCAAACCGTTGTTCAAGTTGGTTCAACAACACGTGAAGCAGATAAGCTATAAAAATTGCAATAACGCATTAGGTAGTAACGACTGGTTAGGTCGTAGCCAAGAGCTGTATTAGATTCTTATTACCTCAAGTAACTTTTAAGGCTTCTGCTAGATAAGCTGCTGAAACATCCTTTGTCTTTTCAGCCAGACGTTATTTTAGTAAGTTATTTCTTACTTTAATCTTGTTTTTATAGAATAGCGTTCTAAGAATTTAATCTAAATTCAGGCTTTGAAGACTTAAGACTAAGGCTTTCCTTGGTATTCAAAAATATCTCGTAGCTGTTAAAAAATATAAATCATGTAAAAAATATTTGTTAGTAGATTCTTCACTGTACATTAAAATTATATTATTAATAATTAAATCCAAAAAAAAATATTTTTCATACAAAGTCATTTAAAAAGTTATAAATATAATTGTAATAAAAATAAAAATAGTAAAAAAAAAAAAAAAAAAAAAAAGGTGAGTAGGGTAGCCAGAGCTCACTGGAGAATTTGTGCTGTCAGTGGGAAGACTAAAGGCTTGTCCTGCTTTGTCTTCTACACTGACGGCACAGAAACTCTGTACTTACAGGGTTGGCAGCGCGACTGTGACTCCTCTGGTGTTACAAATGTCCATAGGCCACGGTAACCACTTTCCATCAGGTGGGCCGTGTGCTTGTCTGCCACTTAAGTGGTATAAAAAATAATAATAATATAGTTTGCTGTGGGTATGTGTGTTCATTGCTCATTGTCACGCTTTGTCTCCCTACCTCTAGGCTTCTTCGTCATCCTTTCAGCGTTAATCCCATTCGCATCCGAAACTTTACCAGTCTAACTGCAGATTTGGGTGAACTTCAATATTTGCCGCGAAGCGACTGCCATCTAACCTCAGACCAGTTGTTGGACTATTTAGAACTCCGACTACCAGTAGTGACCGGGACCTACAGAAAAAAAAATTAAAAAAAATATCTGCTGCAACTAAAATTAAATTATTTGCTATAACTACCAGAGATTAACGAACTTGGAATATTGAGTTATTAATTAGTCTCAAAAGTTTTGAACGTTCTCAAACGTGCAAGGTTATTCATCCTCGTTTATCACGTAGATGATATATTTGATGTTTGTTTTTGACGACAACATAATCTTTTGTTACGTATACATTAACAAAATCATTATTGATATCCAATCCATGCTCACATTATAAACTAGCCTATGCCCATGTGGATGCCGGCTATCGCGACATTTCGTTACATCAGAGCGAGTAGGCAGTGAGTAGGATAGCCAAAGCTCACTGGAGAGTTTTTGTACTGTCAGTGGGAAGACCAAAGACTAGTCCTGATTTTGTGTTCTGCACTGACGGCACAGAAAATCTCTATTCGTACAGGGTCGGCAGCACGAGTGGGACTACCCTGATATTACATATGTTCATAGGTCACGGTAATCACTTTCCATCAGGTGGGCCAAGTGCTTGCCTGTCATCTAAATTGTATATGAAATAAAAATAGGTAAAAAAACTTTTTAAGTTAAACGGTTTTATGTTAAACATACATTGCAATGTTTAAGATAAATGTACTAAAAACCAAAAAATAATAAAATAGATACAGTCGTGGGAATTATAAACATATGCATAGACTAGACTAAAATATAAAATCGTGGGGCACGTCAATTGTCTCTCTTTTATTTACATGGAGTGTATAACTATTGGAATTTCCATGAGCAAGAAAATAGTAAGTAATTTCCTCACCGTCTGCGGGCCAACTGCCTAACGACGAATCAAACGATTCTTCTATCGCACATTAAGTCGATAATTTGTAGACAATTGACGTGCCAATCAACAATCATCATCATCATCAACAATCGTAACATTTTAAATCTGGTCAAGATCTTTTAAACAAAAATCGTTCATCGCTAAAAAACGGAATCATATAAAAAGAATTAAAAAATATTAGGTACGTTCAGTATCTTGTTCAGTAATCTAAATATGTTTTTAAAATATCCCCAATGTACAGACATGACCATTTTACAATACAAAATAGCATAGATGCAGACAGAGTTACTCTCATCTCTGCAATATAGCATAGATGAGAGTAACTTTCTCTGTTATGTGTCCATGTAAAGTAATTTGTACAGATATAAGGTAGAGTTTAGAAACGTACATAGTCTCAAAAACGGGCATCCACACGAGTGGAGCCGCGGGCAACAGTTAGTCAAGATTAAATCTCATTTATATAACGCATGTCAGTGAAAACAGATTTTGCTACAGTAAAAGCGGAAGAAATATGAGTTTAATGCAATGTTATTTCCAGCAACGGCTTAGCAAACTGATGAAGATTTATCTACGGTTCCCCTTAAGCCCAACACGACGCCATTGCCTTTAAGCGATTCGATTTCGCAGGAAATAGGCAACAAAATTGTCGTATAGTTTCGACGAGACCATTACTTGCCATGGGTAATGCGAAGTAAGGGATTATTCAAGTAGGTGGGCATTTGTATTCTCAGCCTGCCAACCTTAAATGGTGTAACAAGCGGTTGGATAGTAATATTTTTACGTATCGTGTTACCATTTTAAAGGATTTCAATTTTTTTAGCTGACTTCCAAAAAGAATTTCAATTATGTTCTGGAGGTCTCAATTATGATGCAATCAATTGAAATAATATGGCCTCTCGGGCTAGGCATCGGGTTTTAACAAATCAATAAATCTGTAAATTCAGTCATTTTCCCTTATCCACTGACTCTATTACGACACCATTGGAAGAATATGTAAGACGACTTATCAATGAAATTAGTACCCTTCGGCCGCCATCGTAACCGTTCCTTAACCAGTTGCGGTCGAAGTGTTTTCGTCCTTAGCGTAACCAGTTACGAAAAGGTCTGGTTGGTTACCTGTTATTTCTCTCGTATCAAAGTCAGATCTAACTCTAGCAGACGTGGCTTCAGTCTTTCAAGCTGAACGTCACATTTTTATCACACTTTTGCTAAGAAATATAATATTTACTTTAACATAATTATAAAAATATTATATCGGTAATATATTATGCTTTTCAGGACTGACACATTTGAATATAATGCCACTGTTTAACTTCAGCTAAACTGTTACAAATTCTTAAAAGTAAAGTAAAGGTTTTATTGATAATTTCTGATCATTCTGTCTGTTTATTCAAGAATGTTACTATAAAACATTGTGTCTACGGATTTATAAATATGTACAATTAGCATTATATGTCAAATCAAGTCCTGTAGACTTCATACTCAATATTATCTTCAGCAGCAACAAAATGAATTGTCATAGGCGAGTCTAGTATAATAATTTTTTCTGGTTGGTTATATACCATACCTACCATTTCATACTTGAGAAATATGAAAAGCTTTCAACCAAACCAATTCTTAATATTTTTCAAGTATCTCTGCATATAAATATTATTTATCGAGATAAAGCGAGAATGAACTGTATTAAATTGATTTTTAAGAAATTTCCATTATGATCGATTGTATAGATATTCATGCAATATGAGTGCACGCAATTTTGAATACATTTACCACATTATAAAAAATATTTTCTTTATGACTATCAATCAAAATATCATTTCCATTAGCATAATGGTAACATTTATATCAAATTTAGCAAACATTGCCAGTAAGTAGAAAAACTACGTCAGGTATTTCACAAAAAAAAAACTTTTTACCTGACAGAAATTAATTTTGAGACAAAACATCCCATATCTTTATTATGTTATTTTTACAAATTACGTGGCCTGATAAAAAGTGGTATACCCGGACGTAGCAACGCAACACTAGTAGTTTTAATACTCATACTTAAAAGGGTACCTTATTAAAAAAGAACTTCTCATTTCTCAATTTAGAAAAAGTCGTAGTGATTTTTAAGTTTAGTCAATTTATCGACCGAGGTTGCTGTTTGTATGTCGGTTCCAGGGCTTTTCTTGGAGCGACTGCCGTCTTATACATAAAAAGTTCACTTGGGTCTCAAAAATATTGGTAAGGTAAACTTAAACTCTTAAATCATGGTCCAGCTGACCTACAGATGGGCTGTACCCTTGTTTGTTCTCTCAGTACCTAGTTATAGGTTCCTTACTTTTGTCTGGAACCAGTATTTAGTTATTAGTCAACCTAAAAATTATTCTAATTTAAAGTTCTATTTGATTTCACAGAAATCGAAATTGTCAGAAACTGATTGACCTTGTCGATGTTAAGTTTGTACAGCACCTATGATCATTCAAATAGTTTGAAAGATCCACAGATCACTCCTTAATTTCGGATAAGCCACTATGATTTCGATATTTACCACTAAACACTTACAAAACGATATTCATTTCGAGTCTATGCGTAATATGGGGGTATGCTTGTACGTCCGGGATGATATTTGCTGCCGCCGTCTTCATGGTCTTGAGGATAGGCCTGTCAACTTTATGGGTACGTATAGATCACGGTGGCCACACCCGTATCTATGCGTGCCTTTACAGGTCTCATAGCGGTGACCTGGGCACGGCTCAACTGTTTCAGCATCTGCAGCGGTCGGCGGACAGCGTAATTGAGCAGTACCCCACTGCGGATTTAGTATTCTTGGGGAACTTCAACGCCAACCACGTGGAGTGGCTGGGGTCTCCTAGGACCGATTTTGCGGGAAGGGCTGCTCATGACTTCGCTCTGACCTATGGGCTCTCTCAAGTGATGCATTCTATCACTAGAACACCAGAAATTGAGACCCACAGAAGCTCTATACTGGACCTACTGCTGACTACGCGCCCGGATGAATACTCCATAAGGGTGGAAGCACCTCTCGGTAATTCGGACCACAGCCTCGTCCGGGCGCAAGTGACACTCGCGCGGCCTGAACCACCGCGGCCACCTCAGTGGTGGCACGTGTGGCACTACAAGTCGGCAGACTGGGACGGACTGCGAGAATTCTTCGCGTCGTACCTGTGGAGGCAGCTTTGCTTCACTTCTGGTGATCTAAGCTCCTGTGCAACAGCAGTCGCTGATGCGATTCTAGTGGGTATGGAATGCTACATCCCCAACCGCTGGGTCGCGACAGGAGCGAGCAAACGCCTGTGGTTTAATAGGCCTTGCAGGGAAGCTAGAGACCGCAAGCAATCTGCATACAAGGCTTGGACCACGGCTCTTGCCAATAAGGACCCGAACATCGCTGAAGTGAAGCGGAAGTTGAATGCTGCTTCAAGGTCCAGTAAAAAGGCAACGTCTAGAGCAAAGTTTGAGTTCATCGGCAGAATTGGTGAACGGCTTGCGCGCTACCCATCTGGCAGTCGTGCATTTTGGTCGCTCGCTAAAACTGCCGAGGGACTTCTGCCAGTCTTGCCTTCCGCCGCTGTAAAAATCCGACGGTAGTCTGGCCAATGGCGCTAAGGAGAAAGCCGATCTCTTGGGTAATCTCTTTACGTCAAACTCGACTATGAACGACAGGAACGCCGAACCACCCATCATCCCCAACTGTGGTGCTTCGATGACCGAAGTTAAAATCACGCAACGGGTGGTCCGGCGCGAGCTTAAGTCCCTAGATGTTCAGAAGTCGAGTGGGCCGGACTGTATACCGGCGATGGTGCTTAAGCACTGTGCCCTTAAGCTGTGCCCTGTACTTACACGCCTTTTTCGCACTCTCATACTCCGCGAGGCAGGTCCCGGCCTCGTGGAAGACTGCATTCGTGCACCCTGTACCTAAGAAAGGTGACAGGACAGATCCGACCAATTACAGGCCTATCGCTATAACCTCCCTTCTCTCGAAGGTTATAGAGCGTGTTATTAATACACAGCTCCTGAGGTACCTTGAAGGAAACGATCTACTGAGCGACCGACAGTACTGCTTTCGCCACTGTCGCTCTACCGCTGACCTTCTTGTGTATCTCACAAACCGGTGGGCGCAAGCCATCGAGAGTCGGGGTGAGGCACTAGCGGTCAGCCTCGATATAGCGAAGGCCTTCGATCGGGTCTGGCACAAAGGTCTTCTTACGAAGTTGCCGTATTATGGACTCCCCGAGGGACTGTGCGAATGGATCGCCAGCTTTTTGTCCAACAGAAGCATCCAAGCCGTCGTCGACGGCAGCTGCTCGGACCGCATGAACATAAACGCTGGTGTCCCACAAGACTCCGTGTTGTCTCCGACGCTGTTTCTGCTGCATATCAATGACATGCTGTCTGATGGCTCCATTCATTGTTATGCGGACGACAGTACCGGGCACACTTGTTACACGGGCCGTGCAAATATCCCTCAGTCCGAGGTGGAGAAGAGTCGCGAACAACTTGTGTCTGAAATCGAGATTACTCTATCCAGAGTATCCGATTGAGGACGACTAAACCTAGTCCAATTCAACCCAACCAAGTATGTGTATTCACCGCTAAGAAAACCCCATTCATTGTAGCGCCGCAATTCCTGGGCACACCGCTTACCATCTCCTCGAGTATCGGGATCCTTGGTGTCGATATCTCCAGTGACATCCAATACCGAGGTCATTTGCAAGACAAGGTTAAGATGGCATCAAGAAAACTCGGAGTGCTCAACAGGGCGAAGCAGTATTTCACTGCGGGGCAGCAACTCCTTCTTTATAAAGCACAGGTCCGGCCTCTCGTGGAGTACTGCTGCCACCTTTTTGCTGGAGCACCTGCCTACCAGCTTGACCCCTTCGACTCGTTGCAAAGACGGGCATTGAGGCTGGTTGACAATCCCATACTCACAGGTAGAGTGGAACCTCTTAGCCTTAGGAGGGATTTTGCCTCACTGTGTGTGTTCTACCGCCTATGCAATGGTTTGTGTTCAGATGAATTGTTTGACATGATACCCGTAGCTACATTCTATCATCGCAACTCGCGCCATAGGCAGGGAATTCATCCCCACACATTGCAACCTGAGACGGTGCGCACTGTGCGGTATGAAAGAAACTTCATCCCACACACACTCAAGCTGTGGAATGACCTCCCTGCTGCGGTTTTCCCAAACGCCTGCAATATGGGGTTCTTCAAGAGGGCATCAGAAGGTTTCTTCATGGTCGGCAGCGCGAGTGTGACACCCCTGGTGTTGCATACGTCCATAGGCCACGGTAACCGCTTCCCATCAGGTGGGCCGTGTGCTTGTATGCCAACTAAGTGGTATAAAAAAAAAGTCACCTAAGTCGTGGATTTTATTCATCCACGTCATTGATAGCTTTTAGGGTTTTAGGGGCGGATATATCTTAATTATTTCAGAACTATTTATATCGGTTAAATTAGAAATAATAAATCGATCCAGGCGAAATTCGTATCCACGATCTTTCCCTTACAAGGTAAACGCTATGACCACTACATATGGACAAAATTATGATTGCAATTTATAATGATCACGCGATTTTAAAAATCGACCAGTCCAAAGAAATATACAGCGTTAGTTTTAATGAACAGTAATTTCGCGAAAGTCGAAGAATTCATGTAATAATTACATGGCGGGCCAAATTGCTCAGCAATTACCTTGCAGCAATAGCCACGTTGCCTATTTGCGGTTGAAGCTGACGTGGAGTAATGCTAAATTGCTCGTAACCTTTACACGTAATGAGTCCTCACCCTTTGTAAACATAAATATGGAGAAATTAAATACATTTAATGTTTTAAATTTAATGTTGAAGCAATATTTATGTGTTAAAATAACATAATATATAATCTCATGCCTTATTTCTATAGTCTTGTGTAAAACTGAATGAAATTGCACGGTGTTCTTGACATTATAAATATGTATTGTAAGGGCAATGCCAACGCGGGGCCGCACACGCCCACCGAGTGTCCGGCATGGGAGACGCCGAGACGGGAGCTTGTGGCGGCCCTGGAGAGTGAGAGTTCTGACGCTCTCCTCCTCCTCACTGCGCGGATGCGTGGGCGGCCGTCGCCTCCTTCTGTGAGCAAGTAATGCTCGTGAAGGAGGAGGCAGGGCGGGAGCGTCAGTGGGAGTGACGAAGGATTGCAAGCCAAGCTGCCCGCGTTCGAAGGCAACTCGGGCGTCAGAGGTCGATGAACAACCTCCGCCCCCCATGAGCACAGGCCTGGGGGTGACTGGTGAAGCCGCCTGTCACCCTGGCAGAAACAGGAAGAGGCGGCGGCACGTCTGGCACGCCTGCCTATTTCCGGGGACGAGTTGGGGACTCTGTAGTCCCGACACACCCGAGGAGAGGCCCAGATCGTGAGAGATGGCCCTAGGTCGGCTACCAACCTCACCTCCGGCAACCAAAGCGACCCACAGGCGGCGTGTGTTTTAGTTGGTTCGAGTGCGACATAACCTCTTTCACCGGCTCCGGTGGGGAGGTATCCGTGGGGATTCTGCGCACGTAGGGCAGTGCCAGCGTAGAGCAGCCATATACAGTATCTGCCATTTACCTATTTAATAAGAGTAATAAGTAGTAATAAAATAAGAGAGGCTGTTGGTGTGCGGGGAGTGGTCCATGACGTTTTCAGGAGTTATTTGACTGGGCGATCTCAGTGTGTGAAGATTGGTAACTATGTGAGTGATGAGGAAACCATATCTTACGGCGTTCCACAAGGTAGTGTGTTGGGTCCGACTCTTTTCATTGTATATATCAATGACTTGTGTCGGTTAACAATCCCGAACTGCAAAATTATTGCTTATGCAGATGACACAGCATTGGTTGTCCACGGTAGAAGCTGGAATCTTGTCCATGAACATGCCGAAAAAGCACTTAACTCGGTTATGTCTTGGCTGACTGTCAGTCTTCTCACACTGAATATCGATAAAACTGGATATGTGAATTTCTTTCCACCTGGATCACCATCGCAACTCAATCTTGCTGTAAAAGTTCACACCTGTGTTTATGCTGGTGGGGTCTGTTGCTGCCCCTCCTTTAAACAAACTTCCCAAATAAAGTATCTGGGTGTTCAGATAGATTCATGTTTTCGCTGGACTAAACAAATAGACACCTTGACTTCACGCATTAGAAAACTTATATTCATTTTCAAAAAACTGAGATCCTCTGCTGATGGAGGTACTCTGAAATTAGTGTACTACACATTATGTCAATCCATAATATCCTACTGCATTCCAGTGTGGGGCGGTGCTGGTTCTACCATTATGCTTAGGATTGAAAGAGCGCAAAGAGCTGTTCTTAAGGTCCTTGCAGGAAAACCTCGAAGATACTCGACAAGTTTGCTATATAACGAGTGCTCTGTACTGACTGTTAGACAGCTTTTTGTGTTTCAGTCTACACTACGTAGGCATGCCCTGCTTCCCTATGTACAATCTGCCAAGCGTAGAAAGGATCGCGTCTGTGAAATTCAGCCACACAGAAGTGCGGTGGCGAGTAAGAGCTTTTTTGTAAGCAGTTGTCGCCTTTATAATCGCATCAACAAACTCATCTACATTTATCCTCTACCTGCTAAGGAATGTAAATTTTCCCTTAAACGATGGCTCCTGACTTTGGACTACCGGGAAACTGAAAATCTTTTGGAAGTCTCAGTTTAATGTACACATTGAGCACTACTCTGCCACATACATACAGACACACACACACACACAAACACAAACACACACACACACACACACACACACACACACACACACGCGCACACACACACACACACATACACACACACACACACACACACGTTGTGATTTGGTAATTTGTAATTTTGTAATTTTTATATCAATTAATTGTATTGTGACTATTGCGAATTTAATTTAATTTAACTTTGTAACCCAATTTACATTAATTCCCACTATTAATTGGAAAATGAACCTATAAAATGTTGGAAGGCTGGTACCTGTGATACAATGTTTTAATACATTAGTACAGGCGCCAATGTTTCACTTAACAATATTATCTCTGAACTGTTTTATGATAATGTGAAAATGCTGTATGTACTCTTATTTGTTTAAAAATAAAATCATTCAAAATAAAAAAAAATAAAATCATTCATTCAATCGTTATTCAATTAATTATCAATTTTATTTTTATTTACGTATTTACTTGTGCTACTTCTGTTTTTGTAGGGACCACTGTCCTACAGTCCCACCATTGCAAGTTTCACCGATCATATTCTTCAGTACCGACCAAACTCCTTTGTTTATTTCTCTAACCACCGAAATTGGCGGAAGTCTGGGTGACTGTCTGGGTTCGCCAATAAACTAACAATTCAATTCAATTCAGCGTAGAGCAGAATACCGCCCAGCGACAGGCCTAGGGCATCACGCCACCTTTTAAGAGGGGTCCTTTCTTGGGAAGCTCACGTGGGACACGAGTGTGTTGCATTCTTAGCTTGTCAATAAAAATACAGGCTGTTCAGGTTGCCGTCCTGCCCCTCTAGCTAAGTGGCAATTTGTTGGCGGGCGTATAGTGGAATAAAATGAAGAATACATGAGATTTGACGTTTTTGACTTGCGGTTGACGACTATACATACATTTATTATTTATACATACATTTGTCACCCTGAACTGCCATCGTTCCAATCTGCTGCTTGGTTGGACTGTGTATTGTAGTGGATGAATTCATTTTCAATCAAATTATTAGCTAAAGAATAGCCTATCCTACCTGAAGACAGGTTTTTTGAGGTTACCCCTCTGTCCAGGTAGCCCCATCAAGATCCTGGAGTCCAAGCCAATTTCATCTGTAAGTATGTACTAATGTACTAATTAACAGACAAGGCTCAACAGTAAGTTTTCCTCTTATAGTTGGGAGGTTAAGTGGTAGTAGCTCCGATAAAACTCGCATAAGCTAAATCTAAAGGAGAAAGAAAGTTGGGCCTCAAATGCAATCGGCAATACATAAAGATGATGTTGATGACCTTACTGTCCGTTGCGATCAGAATAATGACTTAATGGAGCGAATGCTAGAAGATGTCCACCGCAAAGTACACGGCGATTTTCATGTGTTCATCAATATTAGTTTGGTATTACATCGGTATCACCGTTTGTTGTTCTGCAGTATACTCGTAGTTGATCGTTTGCGTATTCTAAATGAGTATAATCAAAGATAATGAACCTTGAATGTAACCTTTGACACGGTGCTTAGCCAAGAAGCGCAACAGCTTAAACCACTAATTGGATATAACGGTTAGTACGCAATATTATCGACAAGAATTATTCTATGAATACTTACTAGTACTACTACTTTGCTTTACTGCAAATTGGATGCATTTGCACGTTGAACTCATAAAACTGACGTAAAGAGGTTTATGTTATGACATGATGTGATATCATTGCAGGCAGTCCGGTCGAGTTTGTTTGATAATAACGAAATGTGAGGTAGTAAAACTGAGTTTATTTGTGCCAATATTATTCATGAACTGTTACGTCGTTTTCAATTAGACTATAAAGGAAAGTCAATTCGACAATTTCAAATATTTAGACTATAAATATTTGAAATTATCGAAAATGAGTGAAATGTTTTTATAAAACACGTCGATTCCAAGAACAGTCGCTTCAAAGATCAATTGACTTTTTAAATTATCTCGAGTGAGACGTCTTAACTCTTGGACTTCGTAAATCATAAAAGTGCTCAAAATTGTAATAAAGACAAATAGTAATAAATTACAAATGTATATTCAAATGTCATTTGCTTTGAATTGAATTAACATTTGTATTAGACGCATAATTGTGATGAAAAATGTACAAATCGCGTGTTTTACAAACGGCCTTTAAAATATAATCAGATTATATACGACTAATTGCATAGCGACGACGCGACGACTTACGATTACTACCGCTATTTATAGTCCATATGGTCGTATTCATTAACATAATTGGAGTATTCCTCACCAAGAAATCAAGATTAATAAAAATACAGCACAAAAATTCAAATTACTGCGCAAGGAAATTAATTTCTGTAGTTCTCGGTTTAAAATCGTGACTCGACTCACTGATTTTATGATAGGTCGAATTAATTAAGAGTATAATAATATTTTATAAATAAACAATAAAATGTATACATACATACAGACAAATAATCACGCCTTTATCCCCGGAGGGTTAGGCAGAGGTGAATTAACACCCACATTTCACCAATCATTAAATTTGTCCCACGTAATAGGGGGTGAGCCCATTGCCGTCTTCCGGGCACAATTATTGACTCAAGCCATTAATCGGAGGCCGAGTATGGTCTGTATATATCCGTCTGATGTCAAACAGCCCTATCCCTTAGTCGCCTTGTACGACACCGCATGGGAAGAACAGGGGTGGTCCAAATTCTACTCTGCCGGGAACCGGGATATGTTTGCTGTAAAAAATTTAGAGTAAGTAGTTCTACCAAAATCTTCAGGGTCCAAGTCATATTCACCACTCACCAGCTAGCTGATACACCTACTGAGCGACCTGGAACTCTCGTGAACGAGGTTCTACTGAATATTTTTCGTACGGGGTTGAAGTCATATGACAGGCAAGATAAGTAAAATCCATTATTAAAGGGAATAAAATGAATTAGAGAATGGACCCATTTTCGTGTAAAAATTACCTCAAATAACCCTATTCCCGCAGCAGGACTCTGAACAAACCCTGGGATCTCAATTGCATGGTTTGGATGCAACTGGAAACAACGCTGTGACATAGAATAAATATAGCTGTGCTGTTGACGACACCAAGCTAGTTAGAATTGTAGTTATTGTTCCGGTTATATTTTTATTATATTGAGTGAAGAAATAAGACTGAAGGCATTAATAGGATGAAATATATATATGTAGTAGGATTTATTGAGTTGCTTGACAGTACACAAGACTGAGACGACTAAGCTTTCATAGAAACGACATAGCATGCATTAGGTTTCATATAGGTTCCCGGCAGATTAGAACTTGGACCATCCCATCTCTTCCCATGCGGTGTCGTACAAGGCGATTAAGGGATAGGGCTGTTTAACATCAGAGAGACATATACAGTCCAGACTCGGCCTCAAATGCATGAGTCAACAATAGTTCCCGGAAGACGGCAATAGCCTCACCCCCTATTACGTGGGCCCGAATTCAATGACTTTATTTTATTTTATTTTTTTTTATACCACTTAGTTGGCAGACAAGCACACGGCCCACCTGATGGAAAGTAGTTACCGTGGCCTATGGACGTCTGTAACACCAGAGGAGTCACAGTCGCGCTGCCAACCCTGTAAGTACAGAGTTTCTGTGCCGTCAGTAGAAAACAAATCAGGACAAACCTTTAGTCTTCCCACTGACGGCACAAATTCTCCAGTGAGCTCTGGCTACCCTACTCACCGCTGGGAACACAACACGAAGTTATTATAACCGCGGTATTCTGTAGGGCGGAGGTACTTCCCCAGTCGGACTGCTCAATCGGGCGGATATACCGCCGTGTCCTACCTCCTGCAAATGACTGGTGAAATGAGGGTGTTAATTCACCTCTGCCTAACCCTCCGGGGATCAAGGTATGATTATATGTATAAGCACCATAGATGTCCATATTCTCAACATTGAGTTAGGCCTAAACGTATGCCACCGTCAAATAAATAACAAGCAAATAACACTTTGTAAGCAAATAGCAGCTTGACCAATTTTATTGTTGTTAAAAGTAAATTCCTAAGCTCCAATCAGTTCAGAAACAATTTGCAGCACATCCGATTCATTTAACGACCTACGTACCTTCAAACTTTGCCTATTAACTGCGAACGTAGCCGCATAGTGCCGTACGTACAAGAACAAAGCTGCGATTGAATTCGTACCATCAAACGTCGACCCTTACTTGAGCCCGCTATTGTTTTTGTGAACAATTACTATTTTAGTTTAACCACAAGAGTAAATAGTTTAGTATACCGAATGCTAAATAAGATAATAAAACGAAATGAACATTTTACGATTTCATTTCAGTTAGGTTAGATACAGTTTAGATAGAGGTATACCTAACAGAACAGTAAAAAAAAACTTGCGTGATACAAGTTTCTCAAATCAGCACATCCTTGCATAAAATTTTATTTTCATTTTAGCACAACAGATTTTTTAAAGAAAAGCTTGTTGTCTTAAAAAAAATAGATTTCAATTTATTTTTCACTTGTTTTGTTTTAGGTTTACAATAATATTATTTTTATAATCTGAGGTAGCATTTTAGAATGTCTCTCTCAACTGTATGAGTCTTCAGCACAAGTTCCGCTCTCGGGCTTGGAGAATTATATGGCATCGGTCTTGTCATAGATAAAATGAACCAAGTATAAATTAGAATACAGACTCCAAGCTCCAAAAGCATTCCGGGCTCCAAGATGAAAGCCCCGATAGCACTTAGAATCACCACTAAGATGATTATGACGAAGTATTCTGTTGAATCAACGATTTAACGATTTTAAATATTATTTTATAGTTATTTAAATTCATACATACATATACACATAAACATACATATAATCACGCCTTAATTCCCGGGAGGTTAGGCAGAGGTGAATTAACACCCACATTTCACCAATCATTCGTCTGAGGCTGAGTCTGGGCTGTATAAATCTGTCTGATGTTAACAGCTCTATCCATTAGTCGATTCCATGGGATTTTCAACTTCTAATCTGTCCTGTGTAAAAAATCCCTAACCTAAAAATACGAACAAAAAAGCGAAATTGTAAAGAAAACACACAAAAAAGCTTTATTAGCACGTTTCAAAGTCGTTGAGTTGAAATCGTTTGTTTAGGATGCCGTGAAAGCGTCTTTGTTTGTGACTGAATTGCTACCACATATTTGTGACGTGGCCAAATTGAATTGTCGGGCACTCGACCAGCATTTGCGACACCGTGTAATGTTTTTGACACACACCGACGAACGTTTTTAATTTCTCTTTTCCCTTCAAGGTAATTAAAAGAAAACTTCACTTACTGGTTATTTAAAGTTTCAATTATCTATTTAAACCACTGCCAAGACCTTTGAGCCAAGTCTTGGTGAACAGAAATGTTCCTCTCGCGGTTGAGAGATCAGAAGGCAGTCACTTTAGTAAAAGACGTATAGTTATACTAAATTAATAGGAGGAGGGAGAAGACCTCAGGCTATATTAAGTTGATGATTACATTCAACTACAAAACCGCTTACCAATTTACTTTCTTTCTTTTTAACATTTTACTTGATATTATGTAACTGATTTCAATAGAACCTACCATTGATCCGGCTCGGTACAGAATTGCGTTGATTGTTTTGTACAAAATGTATTAACACACACAAACGCGCTTAATTGAACCAAAAATTGTCAGTAGCGGATTTGAAACGCTTTCAAACTTCGCCAACATGATTACAATATATTTTTATCTGTGTAACGAATGATATCGTTTGTTAGGTATATTTGCAGTATTTGCTTTCAATCGAAAAATGTCTAGTACACTCTTTTGTTTTACAGTATACCACAGAAAAATATATTTATTTTTAGATCCGAACTGTAAGTGAAATATTAAATTGTATAAACAGTTGACAAATGATATGTAAGAGTAACCTTTTGAAATAACTTTATATGTAATGTCTACTTATATCCCTTGTCGAGAGACTTATATCTCTACAATGTATAATATGTTAATTAGGTAACGGAAAATGAGAGGCTTTATTATTTATGTAATCTTAGGTAGAAGTCAAAACTAAATTATAAGAATATATCTATACCAACAAAGCGACTTAGAAATATACATACGTACATACATATAATTACGCTTTTATCCCCGGAGGGTTAGGCAGCGTGAATTAACACCCACATTTCACCAATAATTGTACTCGGTTCCCCGTAATAGAGGGTGATCCTATTGCCGTATTCCGGGCACTATTGTTGACTCAAGCCATGCACCTGACGCTGAGTCTGGGCTGTATATATCTGCCTGATATCAAACAACCCTATGCTTTAGTCGCGTAGTAATGATGTATCTAGGAGTTTATAGTCGTAATTTTCAATTTAAAGGTATTTGGAAAAATAAATAAATAGAGTACTTTATTCGCTCTTCACTGATGCACTGCGAGGGTGCTGGGTCTATCGCTGGTAGATGTATGATCTTCACTAAAGATTCTTCAGCTCACCTAGACAAGTAGCAATTCGTCAAAAAACATGTGCATCGCCTATATTCATCATTCTGAGAATCATCATCATTATAAAACTATTGTTAATATATACTGTAAATAAGTAATTAATTATTATTATTATTCTATTCTACAATACACCGGATTTTAGGATGAAGAAGAATGTATGGCATAAGGCAACGTTGATGACCACTAAGTCTTAACTTGAGTAGCAAATAAAAAGTATTTAATAAAAATTACTCAGACATCATTAAAGCAGAATCAGTGATTACTTATTAACCACACAATATTTCAGTATAGTTTTTTATTCAACTCCATACCCGTTGTGAAATAGTTTCCTCTACTAAAGGCGCTTAGCCACAATCAACGTTGCCTTTACTGACTAATCGCCTTTGTGATTCGAACATTGTGAGCTTCAGTCATAGGTAAACCTCACTAGTATTCACAACGTAATGATCATTGAAAATCTTGGTTTATTGGGCACTGACGGACATCCAGGAGATTCTAGACTGTTTCTGAAATGAATAGTAGTTATTGTTATAAAGCGTACCCTAACTCCGTGGTGGAACCTTCAAATGCAACCAGGATTAACGCAATGATTATAGATTAAACTGAGGTTTATATTTAAACGTAAAGTACATCAACAACGAATATACTACAAAATAAAATGTCTATAAACTTTTATAACAACAGAAAACTATTTTACTATGTAAAATAAAACTCTTTCAACTCGTGACAAAATGGATTTTTTATTTTTGCACAAACACTTCCAAAGCATTTGTCGAAAGAGCCAATCAATAATACACACAGTGTCTATTGTCTTTACAATGCTGTATCTATTGTAGCATCTAACACGTACGTATAAGTGGATATATCTGTTGATTAATTGCCAATGTCCGGCTGCACCACGTCTGATTGCAGCAAACATTTGTCACTAATGGATGAATCGCTTATTCCCCATAATACAACGCCACCGATTGTTGCAATGTACCAACTACACTCGAGAGCAATGAATCCGGGTCACTTAAAGAATCCTAAAAATCTCGGAAACTAAAAATGCTAGGTTAATGCAATAAATTGTATTTAATAGACAATGTAATACTCCTTAAATGAAGGTATTAAAACTTCTTAGTTATTGTAAAGTTATATCATAAAAAAATCAAATTTGAAAAAGGGCCACTTTCGAAGATGGAACTACGAAATTACAGCATTTGGTGTTGCTTTTGTTTGTAATCTGTCATTTATGTGGGTACATAAACCATGTTGATAGTGCTCTATATTCATTAATCAAGCTGAAATTATGTCGCTTACGCCTGAAGAATGCACCAGAATACTTACAATGCTGGAAACCGGCCGGAGTCAGCGCGATACAGCCAGGACTGTCGGTGTGTCGCTGTCAACAGTACAAAGAGTTCTCCGACGTTACGAAGAAACTGGTTCTAACCTACGCAGACCAGGAACGGGCAGAACCAGGTGTACCACAGCACGAGAAGACCGATACTTGGTGAACACCATGCTTCGAAATCGCTTTCTCACAGGAACTGAACTCACCAATCAGTTTCGACGCCTCGGAGGAAGTAACCCAAGTGCATGGACAGTAAGACGTCGGCTTGCTGAATGTAACTTAAAACCCCTTAGACCTGCAAACGGCCCTAAACTGGAGCGTGGGCATCGTATTTCGAGACTAAGTTATGCCCAGAGCCACGTAAATTGGAGTATTGAAGATTGGTCAAAAGTTATGTTCTCCGACGAATCAAAATTTATGCTCTACAAGCACGATGGAAGACACAGAGTGTATCGAAGACCAGGGGAAAGATTCAAGCAAGCATGCATCGAAGAAAAAGTAGCCTACGGTGGTGGGTCTGTACTTGTGTGGGCCGGAATTTCTTCTGAAAGTCGCACAGAGCTGGTGATCATAGAAAACGGCTCTTTAACTAGCGTAAGATATGTGGAAGAAATCCTCAATGATCACGTTGGTCCATTTATGGTCAATTTAGGTGAGGATGCTATATTTATGCATGACAATGCCAGACCTCATACAGGTAGGATTGTGAATGACTACCTTCAAGAGATGAACATTACTCGTATGGAGTGGCCAGCGCGCAGCCCGGATATCAACCCGATCGAGCATGCTTGGGACGAGCTAGGCAGATGCGTAAAACAACGAAACCCTCCCCCAATCACGCTTCGTGAGCTCAAAATTGCTCTCACAGAGGAATGGGAGAATATTCCCCAAAATCGTATAAGGAACTTGGTGTACAGCATGCCAAACCGCGTAAACGCAGTAATGGAAGCACGAGGAGGCAATACGAAGTATTAAAATTCAAGAAAATCGTAATAAAGTTCAAAAATTTCATGTTTCCTATTTTTGTTTTAAGGAGAGATCAGCAGTTTTTTTCTTTATGTAATTTTGTGTTAATAAAATGTATGGTGACTCATATTTTTTTTACTTTCATTTAAGGAGTATTACATTGTCTATTAAATACAATTTATTGCATTAACCTATCATTTTTAGTTTCCGAGATTTTTAACATTCTTTAAGTGACCCGGATTCATTGCTCTCGAGTGTATCAGTTAACTCATTTGATATTAATCGAGTGATTTGTACGCAGACGTTGATTAAAGTGCAAATGTTGTAAACTGTATTTCGTAGAAATCGAGATAGACTTCTACGAGATACAGTCGCCATGTTTTCGTAGCAAACCTCGACGCTTCGTAGATACGAAGGTTCGTAGTTTGCTACGAAAACAAAAACGAGCTACAAATCTCATTGACAAGTCCTTAATATCTAACCATATTACACATAAAGGAGGTAGGACACGGCGGTATATCCGCCCGATTGAGCAGTCCGACTGGGGAAGTACCTCCGCCCTACAGAATACCGCGGTTATAATAACTTCGTGTTGTGTTCCCAGCGGTGAGTAGGGTAGCCAGAGCTCACTGGAGAATTTGTGCCGTCAGTGGGAAGACTAAAGGCTTGTCCTGATTTGTCTTCTACTGACAGCACAGAAACTCTGTACTTACAGGGTTGGCAGCGCGACTGTGACTCCTCTGGTGTTACAGACGTCCATAGGCCACGGTAACTACTTTCCATCAGGTGGGCCGTGTGCTTGTCTGCCAACTAAGTGGTATAAAAAAATAAAAAAACCTAAATTAGATACTGGGTCGGCCGGGGTGCGAGGGATATGCCTGTCAACCTCACCTTCGGCAACCAAAGCGACCGTGACCGCAGGCGGCGCGCGTTTTAGTCGGTTCGAGTCCGACATAACCTCTCCCATCGGCTCCGGTGGGGAGGTATCCGTGGGGATTTTGCGCACGTAAAAAAAAAAAAACCATAAATTAGATATGAAATTCATTACACCGCATACCTAATGTATTTTTAATTTTCTTGAATTTTTATCCCATGGCCATTAAAATAAGGGCGCATACATAGTGAAGCAGGTTAACTGTATAGAGGAGCCAGTAGCGTTCGGCATTTATTAAAAAATAACAACATTTAGTGATTTGGAAATTGAAATCATAAGGAATATTGATTTTTTATGATTTCAATAATGATACCAGTCATCATAAAATAAAAGACCCGTTATAACATTTGCCTTCGTGACGTAACCATACGACTCATGATAAAACGATTCCAGTTTGCATTAGTATTATTTTCTATTTAAATATTGTATTTTAAAGTGCATTGGGTTAAAGTTCTGATTAGATAATTTAACTAAAACTATGATGTTTTAGGTATTTTGAAATAATACAATATTATGAAAGGTCAATTTTCTTTCCTTTCATATTTTTGTTCCAATGTGATCGTCACCTGTATTTATAATTGTTTCATTTCCAATTATGTTGTCAATATTTACGTTGTCTTTGTTACCATTATTTACGACTCTGAACTCCAAGCTCTTAATTTTCAGTAATGATCACAACACACCTGGTGAAGTTTAGTAAGTAATTAATTTATATAAATATATAAAAGTTATCTAAATAATAATATTGAAATAAACAATAGCAGCCAAGTGCGAGCCATCCTTAAAATATATATATATCTTGATCGATTATTTATTCCTTAACCGATTATTAATAGCCTGTGGACAATATGAAATAATCGTTATGCACAGCACTACTTAGCCAAGTGGGCGGCTCTCGACAATGAATAATTTAATTATATTTAGAACATTTTGATGGGTAAAAATAGAAATCTTCACGGGCGTGAATTATCAAAACGGACCTTTTATTTTGTGATGATTATAGTGCATCATATAAATATAAATTTGACGACGAAACGGTTGCTTAAAATTAAAGATGCCTTACTAGTTGTGATAAAACATAGACTCTCAGATCATACCCTACATTTTCGTTTGCTCCACAGTCGATTGTTGTATTTCTATTTATCACTTTAATTAATCAGCATTTACTCGACTATTGGAAAGTAAGAAAGAACCATTTATTTTACACACACACTTACACTACACAAAAAAGAAACATCCTCTATCGGAACAAAAAAAAATTGGAAGAAAGGGTTTTACTGAAATATATTTTATAGCTTCGATATTACGGAAAGAAATATTTTTTGTACAAATCGTGAATTTACCAAGACATGGTACGTCTAAACATGTTTGTTAGAACTGCACTTCGACGAATTCTGGTCGGTTGACTTTCATAAATGACTTTTGTTGCTTTTACAGTGAAAATGTTGAAACTATGTATTTATGGTAAAAATAATCTCGTATTTCTAGTGTGTTCTTAATTGTAAGGTTAGAAAGAGAGGCCATCACTATTATAAATAGAACTAAAACTGTCATCAAATACAACTGGTAAACTCATATTCGACTGAGCCTGTATCTTTCAAAAATACTAGCTTTTTGTTTTTGTCTTTTTATGTTGCTTATCATCATAAAAAGTCTTTTCAGGTAACGTTTTAAGACGGAACCCTGAACAAGGGAACGGGGCTCTATTATAAAGACTCCACTGTCTTTCTATTTGTCTGTCTGATTATCACCAGGCTGTATTTCATGAACCATGATTGCTTGACAGTTGAAATTTCCACAGATAATGTATTTTTGTTGCCGCTATAACAATAAAGTCTAAAAGCAGAATAAAACTAATAGTTCTGTGAACAGTAGATCTCGCGAGCACCCTTTCAAATCGAGATCAAGAAAATACACACCTTTAGAAAAAGATATTACCTTTAGAAGATTATTTTATTAAACAGCCTTAAATGTTTCACAAAAAATAATGACGTTAATTAATAATGTAAATACAGCAAAGCATCAAAGTTCACCGTTACGACACATGATTTTTTTCAACAACCTGTGAGGAATCATGTCCTTGATGTTTCTGCCAAAAATCTTTAACATTCGTTCATAATTAACGCGACAGCACACATTCCCCTTTTTCCCCTGTTTCCTCTCCTATCCAAAAAGCTTTCGTCGAAGGTTGTGTTTTAAATAAAAGAACATGTGTGCCAAATCGGTCAAGAAATGCGCCCTCTAAGCCGGAACTGACAAACTGACATAGATACGGACAAAAACAAAATCGACCACCTTGTCGAAACGGAGACTAGCTCGTTTCGCTCGCTCGGTCAATATATATTTGTTATATACAATTAATTAACCGTAAGTACATGAAGAGACCTATGTTCAGCAGTGGAATGCGTTGGACTAATTGATGAAGTACACCATTCAATTGGTATTGTTAATGAATTAAATACAAGCTATGGGATATAACTAAGTGGAAATAAATGAATGTCGATTGTGTTATCAATATAAATATTCCGTGTTATATTTTTTACGGTGAGTAGAATCTTCAAATATTTGTAAAAGGTAGACGATAGGAACTTTAGGATATAGGTATAATAGGGGTACGGAGCCCACTAAAGTTGGATTCGGGAACCGAATCACCTTTCAGTATTGGGACTAATACTCTATATCTTACTACTCTTGTATTACAATTGAGGAAGTTGGATGAATGGTTTTACCCCCTCTCAGTTCTCACGCACGCCGTGGTACCAAAAAAATTTTTTTCTCTGTTAATTATTTAAAAGATTTCAGTTATTATTACATGAATATAAAATAAAGAAAAGCGATAAAGCATGTTAATATTTGTATCTCTGAATTATTGTATTTAAATTGAGTAAATGTCAAACAAGTAAATGGAAAATTATTCTACCTTATTGCGAAAAATGTGTTTAGCTTGACTTGAAATAAAGCGAAACGCCGAGATTAATATGTGAATACGTAATTGACAACGAGATACGAAAATATAAAGCGTTATATATACTTACCTGACCATTCGTATGATTTGAAACGTGAGATACTCGATATTCCCTCTTTAATTTAGAAAATGAAGAGGGAATATTGATTATTTCACGATTAGACTTACTTCCTAACTAAATCCCTATGCATGAATGCGCTATCAAAAAATACATGAAGAAATGGAAAGACGGATATTGGACCCCGAATTCCGAGGTGAAGCCTGTAGGTGTTATCTGGACTAATGCAATGATGATGATAAGATAGAAAGGTCGATAGAAAGATAGAACACATATACACATACTTATACTTTTTCTACTGTATTTTTTTAGACCTGACCGGTTTCACCTTACGGCGTTCTCAAAGGTTCGCAAAAACAGTCATATTTTGTATGTGGCTAGTTGTAAAATTATGTATACCAGTGCAAAAAAATTAGGGAAATAATATGTGTGAAATTTCACCACGTGCCATCAATCAACAGTATAAATAGTAGAAAGATAGGAGATACAAAAATCTTATTTTAGGATGCCTTCCTATAATAATAACTATTTTTCATCAGGTATTGGAAAACCTAAATTAACTTCTTAATAAACGTGTACGTATATTGTGTACTTATTAACAAATACACATATATTTGGTCAGGACCTTTGTGTCAGGAACAATGTTCACTAATAGCAGACCCTTATAATCTTGGTGTTGACGAGTAATTGAGTGTGGAACGTGGCTAGCCCACTGGACATTGTGTAACATTAAATTAAGCAATAGCTGTTATTTTAGAAAATTACATTTCACACGTTCTTATTTAACAATTGGGCGTAACTAGAAGGATATTCCAATTTCAATTATTTTTTCAAATAAGTGCAACATTATTATTTTGACGTTTAAGTTAATATTTCATAATAACGAAGAGCATTATACAGCATTAGCAAAAAACAAGTCGCGGTGTATCAGGATGTCAAAGGATTGGCGGAGGAGAGAGAAGAGTGGCGATTACTCCACCAAAATAGCACAGCACTTAAATTTAAAGAGAGAACGAAGAGCAAAGACCATGTATCTCATTGGTTATAATTGGTAAAATTAGTGATAGTCATATATTGAAGTAGGTTCACGTGGTCGAAGTTGTTTTCTATCAAAATTAAAATCAAAATAAAAATAAAATCATAGCTATCGTCGTATTGGACCATTATTATGAAATAAATAAATAAAAAAAATAAAAAAAGCCTTTTATTTCCTACTTTACACAGTTAGGTTTACAATATTAAATAAAAGAAAAAGAAAAAAAAAACAATGTGTACATCAAGTCAGTTTAAAGAAATTGTTGATTAGTTTTGATAAACTGATTTAGCGTCACAGATAAGTTGTACTTTGTACGAGATAAGTACTTTTATTGTAGTATGTACATTAATTAAATATATGGTAAAAAAGATCTCGTGAGTTTAGTTATGGTTGTAAATTTCATTCCATTCATAATTATTTCAATTGTAAGCCAATAGAGATAGCCAATTTGTTCTATCTTCTGCTACTCGTGTCCAGTGGTCGCCGGCTATTTTTATAATGTCATCTGTCTATCGTGTATTCGATCTACCTAGTCTCCTTTTGCCTGATGGTCCTCACTATGATGTAGTTTCTTTTATTATTATGAAATAAATGGATTTAAATTAATTAAAGTTGTTCCCAGGATATATTTTTTAATGAAAGCATTAGACGCTGGTTTCGTAATTTTCTTGCTCTTTGACATAGGCCTCTCCAAATGTTTTCTCTCCTTTGCTATACCTTGCTGTCCTCATCCAGCATAATCCTGCTACATTCTTGATATTCTTTTCCTATCTTAGATGCTGCCTGCCTTCACTTCTCTTTTTACATCTGGTGCACCATTCTGTCACTTGTTTTATCTACTTTTCTGTCATATTTCTTGAAAAGAATAATAATAATAAATTTCTAATAAATTTCCAGGATTAACCTTCATTAATTTTCACCTTACTTCAGAGTTATAACATATTTTACCGCTACGTTTAAACTTCTTCACAAAATCTGTAGGTACTGTGATATTTCATAAACTTTTTAAAGAACCACAACATGAGTGAAGAAATATCTATATGTATAATGTTTTCAAAACAAACCGTAACAACATGCCGGAAAGATCCCATGATAGTATTTTACATGTATAGTATAAAAGTAAATTGGTGTGTAAAAGTTTCGGCGGCGAGATGTTGTTACTTGGTGTTCAGACGTATGATGTAGCTACTGTCGTCTCAATTTAGGATGAGTGCACAACGGTGTACGATGTTTAGTGCAAATAGTATTCATAGAAAAATGAAAATTTTGTGAATGAGTACGAAAACGACATCGACGTAATCGAATGAGCACTCCAGACAGTTATCAAACACAAAAAGCAGACATACTACTGATCGGTTTATTTATCTATTTAACCATACTTTCCTACTTTTCTACACAGGACAACACATACTGGGCTTAGATGTTACCATTAGTAGGTTCGATCAAAAAAAAGTGGTTCAGAGACTCTTTACTTTGCCACAATATTAAGAATGGAATTCATTACCAGCTCACGTGTTTCCGTCTTTCTACAGTTCCGGGTCCTAGATGATGAGGCCGTCAAGCTGAGTGTCACCATTGTAATATGGTATATTTATCTAATGGTGACTCTCTTTCCTGAGACTTCACCTTCAGTTTACCATCAGGCGAGGTGAAGTCTAATTGACGTTCTTAGACGTTCCATATAAAAAAATGTAAATGATATTTAGAATTGATCTAAACAACAGTTTGCATTTAAATTAAAACAAACTTGTACCGATGTGCCATTTTTAGCACTCAAAACAAGATATAAATTAAAATAAATTATCAAAAAGCAAAAACCCGAGTGCTAATAATTAAGTTTATTTTAATCTTTTTAGTTATGATATGAAATGTATATATTTCTGTAATTTCCTACAAATTGATACCCTGCTCGATAAATTAAAACGATTTTTTTTAACTACCCGCATCTGCCCTAAAAATTCACCGTACAGTTTTTGTTGAAATTTTATGTACCCTATGACACTTGGGATTTGAATACCTTTCATTTGACTCCCTATTCATTGAAATTCGAATAGCCGTTAGGCCTGTAGAGAGGAACAATGAAAACTACATACATACAACAAACGCGCGTAATACATAACATAACACCCTCGCTGCCGCAGTCGGGTAATTACAATCAGTAAGCACCAATAACTTTCGTTTCAATCATATTTCCCGTTAAAAGTTTGCTGCAAACAGGGAAAATACTTTCGGTTCCTCTGATCGAAGACGGAGTATTTCTTTATTAACAGCTTTGTATTGCCCGAAGTTTGGCCAAAACTTCTATATATTTCACTCAGAAACTTTGTAAGCGGCTATCAGTAATAATACAACTTTAATGATGTTTTACTTTTCGTGGTATTTAGGACCATTCACGTTAATTTCATTTGGACGTTTACGTCAATTATTCTGGAATGATGGATTATTATTTATGTTCAAAACAATTCAAACAGTTACTTCTGTAAACATTGTTAGATATAAATAAAAGCCGTGATTTCTTAAGTCCTGTTAATAGACATAATGTTTAAGCACGAGACAATAAATATTTACCTATTTTAATCAGACACATTTCATAGTTATTACACAGGTAATCCAATTATAAAAACGTTTCCTCAATAATCTGTTATTGAAGTAACATACACTTGTACGCCAACTATTACAGAATATGGAATTGATGTGGATCTATGATTAGAAATCGTTCAAGAGCATACCTGCCGTTTATACTTCGAATCTCAAGGTAGCTTTGTTGAACGACATGTATTTATTGATCAGTGATACGGTAAGGACTGCGGTCTCAAAAGATTTTAGAATGCTACGTGACACTGATAGGGAACATGTGCAAAGGTGTTACAGTCAGTCACAGAAGTGTTTGAGTCTCGTAATTTTTGTATCCCGCGTGGTTCCCGGCAGAGTAGAATTTGGACCACCCCATCTCTTCCCATGCAGTCTCGTACAAGGCGACTAAGGGATAGGGCTGTTTAACATCAGACACATATATACATCCCAGACTCAGTCTCAAATGAATGGCTTGAGTTAACAATAGTGCCCGAAAGACGGCAATAGGCTCACCTCTATTATGTGGGACCGAAGTTAATGATTGGTGAAATATGGGTGTTAATTCATCTCTGCCTAATCCCCGGGGATGAGGACGTGATAATATGTATGTACGTAATTTTTGTATCATAAATCCCTATGTTGAAATTTCATTATGATTTATGATGCGGGTGATCGTTTCTGGTATATGTACCTATTTTGTAAACGTGTGTTTAGAAAATAAAAATATTTCAATCAATAATTACAAATCGAAAATTAATAAAACACTAATTGATCTGAAAGAAATATTTGTTCAAAATCAGTCAAATTTATATGGAAATTTTTCGATAGCATTTCGATAAGGTCGATTAAAAAAATAATTATGCAAATCGTTCCAGAGCACCGTATAAATTCTCCTTCCTTTTTATGTTCTGGTAAAAAACGGTTAAATTTATATTCTCTTATGTATGTATGTTTTACTGGTGGTAGAGATTTGACGGCACAAATTTGTCACAAATTTCGACCGGGTTGGTACCACCGTGCAATATTGCGAAAAACCCTTCATAGTAATTCAATTTCGGTTGGATTGCGTTCAGGGATCAGCAAATGCATAGCCGGGTAGGGGTGATGGTGGTCGCAGCACTAGTGGGACCAGTGGGTCTTGGCGTAGTCTAGTGAGGATGGTGCGGGGCGACGCGCCGGTCAGGGAGACCCGTAGAAACGGTGGTGCCGCTGGCCGCCCGCGGTATAGTACAGAGGCCCAACTGGGACTAACCACCCTGGAAGGCTGCCTCACCAGACCGCGCATAATCCCGGTATGGCTCGTCGTGCCGGTTGGTGACCGGAAGTGGGGGCCAGGCGACCATATTCGGGGGGGTACGGGGGCCCTTCCGTACGGCGTGTCGGCTCACGCCATGCCTCATAATCATAGACAAAACCAATATCCCGCACTTTGTCACGCGGTGCTGCGACGACAATCACCTCTTTTTTTCACGCCCTTTTCTCCTTTTCATCATGGCAGCGCATTTAAGAGTATTGGGCAACACAGCGGCTCTACAGACTCCCACAAGCTCGCTATTTGAGGTGGAGTCCACTAACATCTGTGGACTCCATGCGAACCTCAACGCCGTCCACCAACACCTTGAGACGGCGAAACCAGATATGCTCTTTCTCACGGAGACACAAATAGGCCGCCCTGATGACACGACCTACTTGCTTTACCCCGGCTATGTTATCGAGGAAAATTTCCGTGCAAAAGCCGGGGTGTGCGTGTTTGTTAGGGCGGATGTTTGTTGTCGCCGTTTGCGCTGCCTTGAGGACCCATCCTTTTCAACCCTATGGGTACACGTAGACCATGGCTCTACGAGTCAGATCTATGTGTGCCTCTACCGTTCCCATACAGGAGATGCTGAGACAACTCGACTCTTTGAATATCTGAGTCAGGCGGCAGATGATGCGCAGGAACGGTTTCCGAACGCCGAAGTGGTATTTTTGGGGGACTTTAACGCCCACCACGAAACCTGGTTGGGCTCCTCCAAAACAGACCATGCGGGAAGAGCCGCCCATGCATTTGCTCTGGCGCATGGCCTGACCCAATTGGTACACGAGGTCACTAGAATACCAAGAAGGTCGGGCCTAGCACCCTCTCTGCTAGACCTTCTGCTGACGAGTCACCCAGACCTGTACAGTGTTTCGGTACAAGCCGCTTTAGGCAATTCCGACCACTGTCTGGTATGCTCCAAGGTGCCAATTATAGCGCCTTCACGACCCGTGCAGGGGAAGCGGCGTCTCTGGCACTACTCGTCAGCAGATTGGGATGGGCTGCGCAACTATTTTGCGTCCATCCCGTGGGTTGAACGCTGCTTTGAAGGTAAGAAACCCTCGGATTGTGCTACTGCTGTTGCCGGTGATATCGGTCTGGGTATGGAATACTATATTCCGTACACTGATGTCACCGGTGCCCGAGGAGTGCGCCCTTGGTTCGGGCGCGAGTGTGCGGGGGCTGTTGATCAAAAGCAGTCCGCGTATCGCGCTTGGGTAAGGGCGCGTGCCACGCACGATCCCAATGTGAGCCACTTCAAGGCGGCGTACAACAGAGCCACAAAGGTCTGCAAGAGGGCTTACGTCAAAGCGGATGCCCTGCGCATTGCGCGGCTTGGTCAAGAGCTAGTGGCACATCCCACGGGCAGCCGTGGATACTGGCGACTGGCCAAAGCCGTGCAGGCCAACTTCTGTCAGCCTTCGCTGCCACCGCTGCGCTACCCTGATGGATCCCTGGCCCATGGACCGCAAGAGAAAGCCAATATGCTAGTAAATCTCTTTGCGGCCAATTCCCGAGTCGATGATTGCGGTATACAGCCGCCGACACTACCCAATGGTGACCACGTAATGCCTGAAATACGTATCAGGCAATGCGATGTTCGTGCGGTGCTACAATCACTCGATGTCCGGAAAGCCAGTGGCCCGGATGGTATTCCAGCGGTGGTCTTACAAAAATGTGCAGCGGAGATGTCTCCGATGCTTACGCGGCTGTACCGACTGTCCTACAGCTCGGGTACAGTGCCTTCGGCTTGGAAAGAGGCGAATGTACAGCCGATCCCCAAGAAGGGGGATCGCTCAGAGCCAGCCAACTATCGACCCATAGCCGTCACCTCAGTGCTGTGCAAGGTCTTCGAGCACATCATTAACAAACAGCTCATGCGTCACCTAGAGGATCACTCCTTAATTAATGACCGGCAATATGGCTTCAGGCCGAAACGGTCAACGGGTGATCTTCTAGCATACGTTACCCATCTTTGGGGGGAGGCTATGGACAAGCACGGCGAGTCACTGGCAATTAGTCTTGATATCGCCAAAGCTTTCGATAGAGTCTGGCACAAATCGCTTCTCTCCAAGCTACCAGCCTTTGGTCTGCCTCCTAGACTGTGCAACTGGATTGCTAGTTTCCTGCAGGAGCGCCGTATCCGCGTCCTCTGTGATGGACGGGCTTCGGAGTTCTTGCAAATAAATGCTGGCGTACCGCAGGGGTCTGTATTATCTCCCACTCTCTTTCTTCTGCATATCAACGACATGCTGTCCACCGGCAGCATACATTGCTATGCAGACGATAGCACCGTACACGGGAGTTATCACGGACAACCTGCGGCCAAACAGTCTGATATCGTAGAAAAAAGACAGCTTCTTGTCACTGAACTGGACCGGATCTTGAATCACATTTCTCAATGGGGCTCCGAGAACATGGTCGAGTTCAATGCCAAGAAGACGCAGGCTTGTGCGTTCACAGCAAAGGTATCTTCTTTCCTTCCCCTTCCCACTCTTCAGAGCACGTCACTTCCTCTGCAGGACAATCTCTATATCCTAGGCATGGATATTCGCTGCAAACTGAATAACAGAAATTACATCGAGAGCATCATCAAAACAGCCTCGCGGAAACTCGGACTCCTAAACAAAGTGAGACGTTTTTTCACGCCGGAGCAGCGGTGTCTTCTCTATAAGACACAAATTCGCTCCTGTGTGGAATACTGCTCGCATCTCTGGGATGGCTCCGCGAAATACCTACTAGATGCTCTCGACAGGTTGCAGCGACGCGCGGTCCGAATTATTGGGAACCCTGAGGTCACGAACACCCTCGAGCCTTTGCAGATGCGTAGAGATATTGCTTCCTTGGCTGTATTTTACCGTCTCTACCACGGTGAGTGTTCTGACGAGCTCTTCCAACTAATCCCACCATCTCCTTTCCTACATAGGACAACACGTGCAGGCCTTAGATGTCACCCTCACACTGTGCAGAATATACGAGCAAGAACCAAGCGGTTCGGAGACTCTTTTCTTTGCCGCACCACCAAGACCTGGAATTCATTACCAGCACACGTGTTTCCTTCTTCCTACAGTCCGGGGGCCTTTAAGCGGGGCGTGAAAAAGCATCTGATGAGGCCGCCAAGCTGAGTGCCACCATTGTAGCACTTAGTGTCTGTAATGGTGACGCTCTTTCCTGAGACTTTGCCTTTAGCTTACCATCAGGCGAGGTGAGGTCAAGTTGGCGTGTCTTATATAAAAAAAAAAAAAAAAAAAAAAATGTCCACAAAAGTGTAGATAAAGATGTCTTAAATACTTACATTTTGTAAACGGCTTTCGATCTCTTCCTAGAGTGTTGTTTAATCTTTCAACGTGTTAACCAATATTTTATTTTAACACACGCCACTTAAAAATATATAAATATCAGATATAATAAAAATTACAGTTGTATTTGAAATATATTTTTTATTTATTTGAAAGAAAAAAAACTTTGTACCCGTCGCTTAAGGTACTAAAGCGTCCATTGTTAGCTGTGAAGGCATTCGTGTTATCCAGTTTACACTTCATTGAATCAACTCAATAGGAAATATTCCTATTGTACGGAGATATCTCCGAGAGAGAGTGTAAACCACATCATGAAGTAATTCGGTTCATGTACCGGAAATTAGCAACGGCTGGTTGTCACGTAGAGTGATTAAGGAAATTGATGTGTAATTGAAATATTGTTTGAATTTCAATATGTAGATCTGCTGGTAGAGGGGGATTATATTGATATATTGCGTCAACGTGCTACATACTAAGAGGAGTTTACTCATATTTGAAACTGAAAGTGGTTAGAATAAAGATATCAATATTCCTATATATATATATATATATATATATATATACTGCATCCCGCGCACGCTCAGGCTGTGAAATGGTTTTCTCAAGCGCCTACAATATGGGGTTCTTCAAGAAGGGCATCAGAACGTTTCTTCAGGGTCGGCAGCACAAATGTAACGCCCGTGGTGTTGTATACGTCACCACTTCCCATCAGATGGACAGTGTGTTTCTCTACCACATAAGAATAGTTCTGTTAATATATTTTCAAATTGATATAATGTCTACTTTATATAACAAATAATTTTAGGCATTATTAATACTATAAAAGATGTCGTTAAAGTAAAAATATTGAAAACGAAAGTATATACCAACCCAATTAAACCTTAAAAATAAAAAATTAGGAGTCGACGAAAATATTACTCTGTCTTTTACATAGCGAATAGGAAACAAATCTCTTAGAGAATTAAACAATTACTTTGATTGAATACAATAAAACTAAAAGAACTACTATTCAACTTATAGCTAAAAATAATTAAAATGCGTCGTGGAATTCCTCCGCAAAGCATGCCTCTTATGGTATATTCCAAGTCTATAGGATATAATAAGGACACCATGCAAATATATTTAGAAAAAAAGTTTAGAAAAAGAAATCCTTCACTTTTTATGAAAAAAAAAACATGTTGTATATTTTTTACCGTCTCATTTTATGGCAACTTCCTAAGCTGATGATTACGTTCAGATTTTGTTATCTAAGTAGGTACTTACTGAAAGTAAAACTCGCGGAGTTTAGAAGTTCAAGCCATAAATACGATAGGAAATCACATTACAGTTACGTTGTAATGTCAAGTTTGGATCTCATTAATGTCATTTGAGGTATTCTCATGAAAACACGTCAACTGAAACCCAATTATCAGAAAATCTCTTGGATGGAACTTTAAATCCATGAAAGTTTTTGGGAGAATACCCACAAATAACAAATAACATCTGAGCTACCTGTCCTGGATAGCTAAATTTTCGTCCAGATAAGTCTTTGATGAGTAATCAATACCAATCCATTTAACTTACCTTATACCAAAATAAATACGGTCATCAATTTTAGACAAACAGTTTAAATAGAGCATGTATCAGACAGAGGAATTCAAAATGAAAATGTTTTAATATTAAATCGGTAATGCATATACGTGGGTGGCGAAGGCGTGACATTTGTTCACTTCGCATTCTAGAGAGCTCTTGAGTAACAATTGCGAAGAAGGTAGGTGAGAAGTATTCACTAATAGGGCATGTTTTTCTCTCGACAAAATACGACGACCTTGTTTTGCGGCTTTTATATTACAGATAATAATAATGTGTTAGTATGTAGACACCAACTGTCGTCTTTGACTAAACCCTCAAATGCATGAGGCCCGAAATTAAATTCGTGAAATAATCCTATAACCTATAAAATCCTATAATTGCAGTGTCATTTAATAAAAATCAGTCAAGTGACAGTCGGGTTCGCGCACTGACACTGAGGACTCCGTACTATACTAAATTGAGAGATGAAGATGTTGGAGTGCATTAGTTAGTGGTTACTCGATCCACTCCAACTCATTGAATAACAGCAGCAGGCTATGCACCCAGCTGGTGATCTAACGGAGCGTACCTGTTTATTAAGGTACACAAGACAAAAACGTTAGCCTATCCATCTAATAAAATCTATTTATCATCGGGGTCAAGTGGAAACACCCGTATGTTTTACATATGTGTGTGAACAGTCAAAAACAATAACTCCATTGCTTTGAAGTCACATGTGTGCGTCATCGTTACAGGCGTATTAGTGTATTATGTTTATGTGTGCCAGTGTGCACGATCATGAATCGTGAACGATTGAATATGTGTTAGTGAGTGATTTGCCTGCCATCGAATGAGAAGGTAAATTTCATTAAACTAGCACAGGCTCACGCAGTTGAGTGGTATTATAGGCGTAATGGCATTATAAAGGTAGCGAGTTCGAACCGCAACTGTATTGATGTAGTAGTTTTGATTTAATAAATAGTTTTGTTTTTGTTCTTTATTTTGTTTGTTATATTAAGGAACCATACAGTTGTCTTTTATACTTAGTGTTCCGTAGTCTCAAAAATAATATGGAAAATAAAACAACATCATTGTTTCAACGATATAATAATAAAGTAAGATTGTTCAGTAAATAAATAATTTAATTGTGTTGTGTCGTAGAACTACATTTATATATGTCACAATGTTTGTAACTAAACTCCTTCTAAACAGTTAGACAGATTTTGATAAACATTTTTGCTAAATAGTATTTAGTAGACCTAAGAATAGTCATATACTATTGTTCGGGATAATTGAAATCCATGTGGTCGTAGCCGAGTGCAACAGGTTTAGGTTTATACATTACACATTCTTTATATAATAAATAGGTTATTCAATATTATCCCTCTGGATGTTTAAATCAGACAAGCATGGACGCAGGTAAACTAATTAACTTTCAGTAACTAAAGTGTAGTGAATCACCATGTTAACGTTTAGAAATTATACTATATGCAAATATAATAACTTCTCATTTCGTTAACAATAACATCACTCACTTATTTTCAGTTCAATTTCTTTATTTCTCAAAATGATGCCACATAATTACCTACATCTTTTAGTTCCTAAGCACTAGTGGAGAAGAAATGGCGCAACAAATTCCAACTTTTATTATAAATATGAATTATAAAATAATACTTATAAAAAATTTGCCTATATATTAGATAGTATATAGTGGTTTTAATTATTCCAAGTTACCTATACCGAAGTATATATACCAAGTATAATTGAAACCACTAAAATTCAGATTTGCAATATAATTAAACAGAAATAATTCAAGTAATATGACCACTAGACCTGCACGGTAGAATATTTTTTTTGGCAATATCGCTCACCTGTTTTTCTCCATAAAATTTTGCGTCCATCCCTGTCTGATTTAAAATATTTTTCATCACTAAATATTACTATATTGTTGCACCAGTCAAAATTTAAATATCCCCTGTCAAACCTAAACCTACTTCGACGATGAAGATCCCACGTCAAAATTTTTCTTGCCGGTCTGCGACATCTGATCCCAGCTGCCCGAAGATGGTTCCTTACTGTTTGCAATGTAACATGGTGTTCCTTACTGTTTGCAATGTAACATGGTGTTTGGTGGCCATAACACGGGTGGAAGGGGTTTTGAATATGTTTTTCAACCACCTCTTTATGAAAAGAACACGCATCGGTGTAGGCAAAGGCTTTGGGGCCAGGCCGAAGACGGTCTCTGGTGCCTGAATCGCCATATCGGCGCACCCACCGCTGCTCTGTAATGGAAAAAAAGTAATAAAATTCCTTGTTAAAATTCTGTAAAATTTATATGCCTACTTATATATTTTTGTTTATTATTAGTATTGGGAGATATATAGTTTCTCCAGGATGATGATGATTATATTATATAAGATCAAATAACTTTCTTAATAATAAATGGCAGAAAACACTACTTAGCGATATGTTCAATTTTCGAGATATTTCATGTATTCAAATATTTTGCTCATGCAAAGTAATAATATGCGCTCTCATAATAGTTGTAAGTTGTTAATTCATTTTTATAAATAAAAAACAATAAATAAAAAAGTAGTTAATTAACCGTGTGGAAAGCACAACGCATCCAATTGTTGACAGATAAAAATAAAATTATCATGTTATTTTAATCATGAGAATGAGGGTAGCATAAATTCCAATACGAGAAACATTCATGCAATGTATGTGCAACAATACTCGCTCAGTAATAATAAAAATACTACTGATTTAAGTTGCTATAAAATTATAACTAAAATATCAAGATACTTTTGTGATGTTACCTCAACATTCCCTTAATAGGTAAGTAATTAACATGAAGATATACAAATATTTAAAAGTTCAAAAAGTAAAATTTGACCGTGAATCGAACTCAAAACTTTGCGATATTTTAAATCTTATAAAACGAAACTGTAAACCCCGAGGTCACGGAGACTTACTAAGATTATATCAAAATTACGTTCATATCCTAGTAATAAGAATTTTATGAGTTATTCTTATTACTAAAGAAAGTTTAACTGATGGATGATAAATAAATACGAATGGTTTTGAATCAATTGTAATTTGCAAGTGTGTAAGTGTGTGTGAATGAGGAAACGAATTATTGTTACACACACATATATGTAGAACATACTGGTGACCTTTTCTGCTTGCCAAAATCAATATAAAGATATGTATAATACTTATATCACTAGACAGGCTATCGTTTTTGTCTTGTGTACAAGGACAGTGTAGGAGCACTTGTACCACTGTTTCTTTCTCTCTCGCATAGGCTCTGCACAAAGGGCTGTTGAAATCGAAGACTTTGTATGGGGTTTAACCGATGTTCTTTTCTAATTCTTTCAAATTGTACTCCTCTTTTTTGTTTGTGTAAGTACAATAAGCACTGATGATCAATTGATGTATAGTAGATGATGTAGGTACAGTAGTAGGTGGATAATAATGCACCCGCCGCACCGTAACTTAATTCACCGCAACACCTTCAAGGTCTTAAATGGTTGTAAATGGTATATTTAATTCCGAGCTCGTTAAGAGTGCTGCCTGCATTAACTGCGCAGTGTAAATTGCAACATAATTTACACTAAATGTAAATAGAATGTAAAATTCTGCGCCTGAAATAATTTTTCGAGTGTTCAAGATAATAGAGTTGAGGAAAGTTTTATATTTTAAGTACTTTAGTTTTACCTATCTAATATAAATTGTATTCTTTGAATTATATTGTCAGTCTACTGAATTAGATGATAACTCAAAACTGAATGCTACTAAGGTGACTAACTGCTTACAACAGAGGTATGGTTTTAGAATTATATTATATTGAGTTAACAGTGAAAAAAAGTCTTCACGAGTGAAAAGCTTACTATGGTTGCGGCACGCTATAATGACCATTTTGATACAACTGGTTTTGCTCGTTTTTTTCTTTTCTGCAGTCCAAACCGCCTGATAAGAGTTTAATGATTCTCGCCCCCATGATTTTTTTAGTAATAGGATCAATGAACTACCTATGAGATGGCAAAAATGCATAGACAACAACGCAACGGTGTATTATTTGAATAATGAAATACATTTTTCAAAAAAACTGACTTTACATCCCTCCCATACATAACGCCAATTTCATTTGTAAGGAACAAATATTGGTATCTTTAAACCTGCATTTCTACGGTATCACACATTTTAATACATACATACATATAATCACGCCTTTATCTTCGGAGGGTTAGGCAGAGGTGAATTAGCACCCACATTTCACCAATAATTGAATTTGGTCCCACGTAATAGGGAGTGAACACTATTATTGACTCAAGCCACGTATCTGAGATTGATTCTAGGTTGTATATATCTGTCAGATATTAAACAGCCCTACCCTTTAGTCGCCTTGTACGACACCGTTTGGAAAGAGATGGGGTGGTCCAAATTTTACTCTGCCGGGATCCATAAATATTTCATTAATACAATATTTCATTTGACCTAAACAGTGCTGAAAGTTTATTAGAAGAATTAATTTCGATATCGATATTAATTGACTGGTTTAAATTTAAAAATATAATTCTAAAATGTTTTTTGTACTAAGTATTACACGAAACTTCTTGACTTCTGTGTATGCACAACCTGTTTTTTGTTTGTTTGTAGTATGTTATCAAATATAAGCGAGTTTCTATCATAAATTTGCAATAACAGAGATATGAATTCGTCTCGCGAGAGAAGCTAGAGGCGACCGTGACACATTTTCATTTTCAGGTGTGCTAAATTTAATTCTATTCAAGTCACCTTCGCAATCTTGACGCAAAATGCCGAACCATTCTGTTATACATGCCAAAGATCCAAGTGGATTTTGTTAATAATAATTGAAGATACAGCGGGTTAACCAGTTACGAACAATTTTTTTATCTTTTGGTAACCAGCAACTAAAATAGAATTTAACTGTCGTTTTCATAACCAAAAATGTCATAAACCAGCTACGAAAGTCGATTATTTTGATTTTCAGTAACTGGTTGTAAAATTAAAGTGGAGTTGTTATTAATTTGACATATTTCTGGTGGCGAATAAAGTGGTCAACATATTTATCTGATGATCATGGAGAAGAAAACATAATGTCTTCCGTGGGCATGATGCTCTCTGTATCTGTCACTCTACTACCTACTCAAATCAACCCAATACAAGCCGTCACAATACACTGCATCAGAGAAATGTGAACGCAATCATATAAAAATGAAACCTATACCTTCTGATGCGTCACAACACGACACGACAGACAAAATAAATATAAAGGTGAGATGGTATTTACTATTCACTACCACTGTTTATACTTTAAACTCTCGACTATAAAAGATTCAAGAGAGATACAATATAATGAAATGGTGTCGATTCAGTATGCTTGACTGTACTCTCAGACACTCTAATAGAATCTGATTGCATTATATCCTTTGTTGAGAATTGAATACAGAAATGAAACGATATCTACTTAGACAATAACGGCTTAAACGTCTTTGCAAGCAAAGACATTTATACCTATTGTTTGCGGAGCTAATATTTGATATTGTGAAATAATTAGATATTTGACTTTTATTTAAAATCTTTTTATCAAAACGATAAGTAGTTCACTAAATTTACACATCTGAGGGTACAATGATTATTCTTATGGTTTAATTTAATCGAGATAAAGTTTTTTTCTTTCTTTCTTTCTTTCTTCTTTTTTGGAAACTTGTATTCAATAACGACGCATGTCTTCTGAGCACACTATTGTTAAATTATTTATTATTAGTAATTATTGTTCTATTAGTGTTCTATTAGTGATTATTGTTCTATTAAACAAGAAAATAAGAACAATTTTATCGGTCCTTTATATAACAGGCTTAATTTGACAATTATTTTAGCTATATGAGAAAATATAAAATGTTCATTACATTAGTTATCATCGATTTAATATTTCAGATGAGGCTTAAGTTAGTTACAGATATAAGTACCTCACCAGCTCCTTCTTCCCTTTCGTTTCCTTTCCGTTTCCTTCTTCCCACAGTCCCGGGTTCTTTAAGCGGGGCGTGAAAAAGCATCTAATGAGGCCGCCAAGCTGAGGGTCACTATTGTTACGCTATTTAGTGTCTATAATGGTCGATGAACGACCTCCGCCCCCCATGAGCGCAGGCCTGGTGGTGACTGGTGGAGCCGCCTGTCACCCTGGCAGAAGCAGGCCGCGGCGGCGGCGCACCTGGCGCGCCTCCCCGTTTTCCGGGGACGAGTTGGGGACTCTGTAGTCCCCACACCCCCGAGGAGAGGGCCAGATCGTGAGAGATGGCCCTGGGTCGGCCGGGGTGCGAGGGATATGCCTGTCAACCTCACCTTCGGCAACCAAAACGATCCACAGCGGCGTGCGTTTTAGTCGGTTCGAGTCCGACATAACCTTTTCCACCGGCTCCGGTGGGAAGGTATCCGTGGGGATTTTGCGCACGTAAAAAACAAAAAAAAAGTGTCTATAATAGTGACCCTCTTACCTGAGACTTTGCCTTTAGCTTACCATCAGGAAAGGCGAAGTCAAATGGGCGTGTCCTCAAAAAAACGTTATAATGTAGAAATATGTAAGACTGTTAATATTACGCCAAGACGGGAGCTGGTGGCGGCCCAAGAAGTGAGAGTTCTCACGCTCGCCACCTTGCTCGCGGAGATGGTTCGCTTCGCGGATGAGTGGGTGGCCGGTGTCTCCTTCTGCGAGCAAGTAATGCTCGTGAAGGGGGAGGCGGGGCGGGAGCGGCAGCGGGAGCGACGAAGGATCGCAAGTCAAGCTGCCCGCATACGAAGGCAACTCGGGCATCGGAGGTCGATAAATTACCTCCACCCCCCATGAGCGCAGGCCTGGGGGTGACTGATGGAGCCGCCTGTCACCCTGGGCCCATTTCCGGGAACGAGTTGGGGAATCTATGGTTCCCATACCCGAGGAGAGGCCCAGATCCAGAGAAATGGCACTGGGTCGGCCGGGGCGCGAGGGATATGCCTGTTAACCTCACCTTCGGCAACCAAAAACGACCCACAGGCGTCGTGCGTTTTGGGCGGTTCGAGTCCGACATAACCTCTCCCACCGGCTCCGGTAGGGGAGGTATATGTGGGGATTTTGCGCACGTAAAAGATAAAAAATAAAAGGATAATATTTTTATAGAAGCTCAATATATTCCGGTGGTTGTCCGATCCTTTGTTAATCACATACATTAGGGATTCTTTCACAAATATATGACTCGAAAGAACTATTTCGTATGCTGGCCTGACTACAGCAGATTTACAGTGATGTGGGAGTGGCCGTCTATTCCATTAATATGTACGTGCACAATTTATTACGCTATTCTGTCGCCAATAGAGATATAGAGAATTGTAGTGAATCCAACAGCATCGGTTCTTTGTTTTTTTGTTTGTAAAATAAATATTTCAATCACTTGATATTCAGTTTCAATTTCAATAAATTATATTACAAACTAACCAATATCTGCGGCAAAACCCTCGTAAAATAGTAATCCCTTTCCGTTTGATCCCCAGAAAGTTTTATCAGAGATGAAAGTAACATTATGTGCTACTTTGACTATCATATTTACGTGTGCAAATTGTTGTATAGATCTGATGAACCGTGTTGGCGTGCAAAATAACCATACATCCATCCATTTTCACAAAGTTTCACATTTGATAATGATAGTAGAACGACTAAACCCTGAAAGTCATCTTGTGTAATAACTAAAATTGTGTTAAACAAGCAGTGATAAATGGGTTACAAAGTCACTTTGATAAAGCTTCGCAAGCTATGTAAGCTAATTTTATTTGCAGAGCAAGTACTAGTCTACTGAATTTACGTTTCGTTTCGTTACATAACATATCACGTCCGTAAATCCCCGAAGGAGTAGGCAGAGCTCACTGGAGAATTTGTGCTGTCAGTGGGAAGACTAAAGGCTTGTCCTGCTTTGTCTTCTGCTGACGGCACAGAAACTCTGTACTTACAGGGTTGGCAGCGCGACTGTGACTCCTCTGGTGTTACAGACGTCCATAGGTCACGGTAACCACTTTCCATCAGGTGGGCCGTGTGCTTGTCTGCCAACTAAGTGGTATAAAAAAAAAAAGGTCTTTTTATCACCTACATTTCGCCAATTATGATTTTCAATCCCATGTAATAGACGGCGAGCCTATTGCTATCAAACGGGCAATTAGTTACAGAAAACTATGTATATAAATTAAGTTAACATCATTACTCGCATCAAAACATCCTCTGTGGACAATATCAAGCAGGTAAAATCATGTGTTATATTAAATTAACGTACCATAACATGGTATTAACGTTATTTAAGACAGTTATGGTAAACGATAGTGTTATAGAGGGTGGAATGATAACGTTTATTACCGGTTATTGGAACATTTCCGACGGTACAGAATTCTTGCTTGTAAGTGATATTATAACGACTGTTCTAGATTCATATAAACAGATATGATATTGTTTTTGTATATTTCATTAATTCATAATTATTATACAGTAAGAAATGACAGTATTTTTACTGACATATAATGCCCAAAGTATGTAGGGAAGTATGGAATGTCAATGAAAAATAATATTTTATTGACTGAGCATGTATACTTGCTACTTACTTATCCTACTGTAAATCTGATGGTGTACAATAAAGAATTATTTATCTAGATAGATAGATCTATTTATTCAGTACAATATTGCTTAACTAACCCAATCTATTTAAATAGAACTTTTTGTCTGATAAATCACACTAAACTTTGTACTGCATTTCTTTATTAGTAAAAAAATGCTATAACCGCGGTAGCCGGGTAATGGACTGCTGGTATTTTTTTTTTATACCACTTAGTTGGCAAACAAGCACACGGCCCACCTGATGGGAAGCGGTTACCGTGGCCTATGGACGTATGCAACACCAGGGGTGTCACACTCGCACTGCCGACCATGAAGAAACCTTCTGATGCCCCTCTTGAAGAACCCCATATTGTAGGCGCTTGGGAAAACCACAGCAGGGAGGTCATTCCACAGCTTGAGTGTGCGTGGGATGAAGTTTCTTTCATACCGCACAGTGCGCACCGTCTCAGGTCGCAATGTGTGGGGATGAATTCCCTGCCTATGGCGAGAGGTACGATGATAGAATGTAGCTACGGGCATCATGTCAAACAATTCATCTGAGCACAAACCATTGTATAGGCGGTAGAACACACACAGTGAGGCAAAATCCTTCCACTCTACCTGTGAGTATGGGATTGTCAACCAGCCTCAATGCGCGTCTTTGCAACGAGTCGAAGGGGTCAAGCTGGTATGCAGGTGCTCCAGCAAAAAGGTGACAGCAGTACTCCATGTGAGGCCGGACTTGTGCTTTATAGAGAAGGAGTTGCTGCCCCGCAGTGAAATACTGCTTCGCCCTGTTGAGCACTCCGAGCTTTCTTGATGCCAACTTAACCTTGTCCTGCAAATGACTTCGGTATTGGACGTCACTGGAGATATCGACACCAAGGATCCCGATACTCGGGGAGATGGTAAGCGGTGTGCCCAGGAATTGCGGCGCTACAATGAATAGGGTTTTCTTAGCGGTGAATACACATACTTGTGTCTTAGTGGGGTTGAATTGGACTAGGTTTAGTCGTCCTCAATCGGACACTCCAGAGAGAGTAGTCTCGATTTCAGACACAAGTTGTTCGCGACTCTTCTCCACCTCGGACTGAGGGATATTTGCACGGCCCGTGTAACACGTGTCCCCGGTACTGTCGTCCGCATAACAATGAATGGAGCCATCAGACAGCATGTCATTGATATGCAGCAGAAACAGCGTCGGAGACAACACGGAGCCTTGTGGGACACCAGCGTTTATGTTCATGCGGTCCGAGCAGCTGCCGTCGATGACGGCTTGGATGCTTCTGTTGGACAAAAAGCTTGAGATCCATTCGCACAATCCCTCGGGGAGTCCATAATATGGCAACTTCGTAAGAAGACCTTTGTGCCAGACCCGATCGAAGGCCTTCGCTATATCGAGGCTGACCGCTAGTGCCTCACCGCGACTCTCGATGGCTTGCGCTCACCGGTTTGTGAGATACACAAGAAGGTCACCGGTAGAGCGACGGTGGCGAAAACCGTACTGTCGGTCGCTCAGTAGATCGTTTCCTTCAAGGTACCTCAGGAGCTGTGTATTAATAACACGCTCCATAACCTTCGAGAGAAGGAGGTTATAGCGATAGGCCTGTAATTGGTCGGATCTGTCCTGTCACCTTTCTTAGGTACAGGGTGCACGAATGCAGTCTTCCATGAGGCCGGGACCTGTCTCGCGGAGTATGAGAGTGCGAAAAGGCGTGTAAGTACAGGGCACAGCTCGGGGGCACAGTGCTTAAGCACCATCGCCGGTATACCGTCCGGCCCACTCGACTTCCGAACATCTAGGGACTTAAGCTCGCGCCGGACCACTCGTTGTGTGATTTTAATTTCGGTCATCGAAGCACCACAGCTGGGGGTGATGGGTGGTTCGGTGTTCCCGTCGTTCATAGTCGAGTTTGATGCAAAGAGATTACCCAAAAGATCGGCCTTCTCCTTAGCGCCATGGGCCAGACTACCGTCGGATTTTTGCAGCGGCGGAAGGCAAGACTGGCAGAAGTTTCCCTCAGCAGCTTTAGCGAGGTACCAAAACGCACGACTGCCAGATGGGTAGCACGCAAGCCACTCGCCAATTCTACCGATGAACTCAAACTTTGCTCTAGACGTTGCCTTTTTACTGGATCTTGAAGCAGCATTCAACTTCCGCTTCACTTCAGCGATGTTCGGATCCTTATTGGCAAGAGCCGTGGTCCAAGCCTTGTATGCAGATTGCTTGCGGTCTCTAGCTTCCCTGCAAGGCCTATTAAACCACGGGCGTTTGCTCGCTCCTGTCGCGACCCAGCGGTTGGGAATGTAACATTCCATACCCACTAGAATCGCGTCAGCGACTGCTGTTGCACTCCTGCTTGGATCATCAGAAGAGAAGCAAAGCTGCCTCCACGGGCACGACGCGGAGAATTCTCGCAGTCCGTCCCAGTCTGCCGACTTGTAGTGCCACACATGCCGCCAATGAGGTGGCCGCGGTGGTTCAGGCCGCGCGAGTGTCACTTGCGCCCGGACGAGGCTGTGGTCCGAATTACCGAGAGGTGCTTCCACCCTTATGGAGTATTTATCCGGGCGCGTAGTCAGCAGAAGGTCCAGTATAGAGCTTCTGTGGGTCTCAATTTCTGGTGTTCTAGTGATAGAATGCACCAGTTGAGAGAGCCCATAGGTTAGAGCGAAGTCGTGAGCAGCCCTTCCCGCAAAATCAGTCTTAGGAGACCCCAGCCACTCCACGCGGTGGGCGTTGAAGTCCCCCAAGAATACTAATTCCGCAGTGGGGTACTGCTCAATTACGCTGTCCGCCGACCGCTGCAGATGCTGAAACAGTTGAGCCGTGCCCAGGTCACCGCTATGAGACCTGTAAAGGCACGCATAGATACGGGTGTGGCCACCGCGATCTATGCGAATTATGACGATGGCACACATGGCGAAATGTGGGTGCTAGTACCTCTGCCTACCCTTTCAGGGATATAGGCGTTAGTTTATGTTATGTTAAAAAATGCTTTAGGTAGGATGCTACATCGTTTGATGTATTTGTCAGAAAAAAATTGTGGTAAGTATTCAGAAATAAGTCTTAAATAATTATTTCACTAAGCATTCCTAGTGGTCCGCAGTGCACTAAGATCCTACGACAAAGTTTACCTAAAACCTAGTCTTAAGTCCCCGATAACCATACCGTGAACTAACTTACTGTGACGCTCCCCCGGGATTTTTAAATCCGGGAACAAAAATTATGGTTGACGCTAAAATCGAACGCTCAGTAGGTACTCTAGTATATAACATGCTAACGAAAATGTTTTCTAAGTGATTATATTGAGATAATAATATAATGTTATTATTCTTTACAGGCGGAAGATCGAATGCTGTTCTGCACATTGGGAGTGGCCTATGCCCAGCAGTCTACTGCTAAAAGCCGAATAATTCTAAATTACTTTTCTCTTGTATTTATTTAATGATAGTTGAGCAGTCTCACTGCGGAAGTACCTCCACCCTACAGAGTATCACGGCCATAATAAACCCATGTTGTGTTCCTGGCGGTGAGCATAAGCCAGAGCTCACTGGAGAGTATTTGTGCTGTCAGTGGTAAAACCAAAGGCTTATCTTGATTTTGTGATCTGCACTGAAGGCACAGAAAATATCTGTTCTTACAGGGTCGGCAGCACGGGTGTGACTCCGCTGGTATTACACACGTTCATAGGTTACGGCAACCACTTTCAATCAGGTGGGCCGTGTGCTTGGCCGTGTACCTATATGTATAAAAAAATTAATGTATGGTAGCAGCTTATATGATGCTACGAGTATAACCACAGATTAAATTTGACCATCCGTATGATATTTCTTTGAAATCTAACTGAAAATCTCAGGCGTTCTATTAAATTAGAAAAAAGTTTTGTACTGCGTAACCAATATACCTATATAATATACAATATACTGACTGTTTTCTGTCATTCATATTAATATTGGAAAAAACTATTACTATAAACTATGTAATTTGTAGAAGTTTCTACCTGAACCTAAACTTTATATCCACATACGTAACCCTCATCGCCATTCTATTCATGGATTGCAAAAGTACAGTGGATCTAGCATAACCACACGTTTCCGACATTTATATTCCAAATGCATCATAACTTTTGAATAATGCAATAAGATCGATCGTGCAAGAAGTATTGAGACTTTCTCCTTGAAACTCAAAACACTTTGCACCAAACCGCGATCGAAAAACAGTTTTGGATTGTTCGAAAAATGTGGGTAGTTCGTAAACTTAAACTGCGGTTCTTACTGACGTGTTATTTGAGCGAAGTTTTGCTCAGTTGGCACAGACTGGTTGGTCAACCGCTAACAGACTGGTAATAGAGATGGATACTGAACTACTGAGTGCATTTGCATTTATAGTGCTATGTGAATAACAGCTGCATTAACTTACTCAAACTTACGTTATTAACGTTGATTAACGTTATTATGGATATTTTATGTTAAGGAATAGCTACAACTACTAGAACTATATTTATGTTTCAATAGAGTACGTATTCTTGTATATATATATATGTCTTCTAGCGTTGCTGCAATTCCGTCAAATCTTTGATTAAATCAGTCCACATCAACTATATTAAAATTTAAATTCATAAAAACATTGCCGCGTGGTTACCGGCAGAGTAGAATTAGGACCACCTCATCTCTTCCCATGCGGTATCGTACAAGGCGACTAAGGGTTAGGAATGTTTAACATCAGACAGATATATACAGCCCAGACTCAGCCTCAGATGCATGACTCGAGTCAACATCAGTGCCCGGAATACGGCAATAGGCTCACCCCTATTATGTGGGAGTAATGAATAATATTCCACAAATAGCCTAGCCAAGTTAAGACTGTTACCTATTCTGTAACCTGGCTTATGAAACACTGTGACTGACAATATCACTATTTTTTATGTTACAAAACAGTGAAATAGATTAAAATGATAAAACATTACTATAGTTGCCTTAGCTGGAATTCATAATACTTTAAAATACAGGTGAGATTCAAAAATATTATATATTCTTTCCCTGCTTTACTGGTTAGGTTTTCGAGTCAGTAAAGTTGGCACTACGACAGTCACTTAGAATAAATATTAGAACCTAACCAGCTGCAATGGGAAGGTAAATAGAATTCTACAGTAAGAAAATGTGAAGGTAATATTTTCATGCAAATATTGCGCTTTGAATTGCGGAGTAAAATACTAAGAAGTATTATTTAATTGTTGGAGTGTTACTTGCTAGTTAGTCGCAGTCATTCATTCATTCCGTGTGATCTACTGTACGATATAGGAATATGGACAAGGAAATAAAGAAACATTTATATTTGTATAGTAATACTGTTAATCACATATCAAAACGACCGACTGAAAGAATGAAAGTCACCGACAAAAGCTAAATTAAGTTCCGCATTTAATATTTGAGGCAAAACCAAAACAAAAAATATTCTAATTTAGACACCTGTTTAATTCTCAGCAGGGAGGTAGCCAGCCCTTTTGTTTCCCAATATAAAAAGGACATTAGATAATTCAAATATTTCAGTAACAGCTGTAGAAGACATTTAATTTTTACGGTAATAAAATTTGAAGCATTTTTGATGGCAATTCGGTAAAATTTAATCCAAAGCGTAGAAAATTTATACATAAGTAAAATTTAAGAGCCTGTAAACATTTTTTATCGTGTATTTCGTAGTTGTTACATTTTATCGATGTACAACAATGTTGATGGTGAAGGAATACCAACATTGTTTGAAGAATTGCTTGCTGAATGCTAAAACGTGCTTATATTTTATATTTAGTACAATAAACTAATTGTATAATTCTGTTGATAAAATTCGCACTATGTAGTAAAGATATTACAACATTTACATTTTTAATATAAATCAATCTTTCTCTTTGTTTTTTTATAGTGTGGAATTCCAAACGGATGGGGTATCCCCCTCGCCACCGGGGCAATGAGAGGGGGAATGGTTATATCGGACTCAAACCGACCAAACCCGCACGCCATCTTGGGTCAGTAGTCGCCGAGGGTGAATTTTATTTTCATACCACTTAATGGCAGATAAGCACACGGCCAACCTGATGGAAAGTGGTTGCCGTGGCCTATGGACGTGTGCAACGCCAAGGGAGTCACACTCGCTCTGGCAACCCTATAAGCACAGAGAGTTTCTGTGCCGTCAGTATAAAAAATAAAACCGGGCAAGCTTTTGGTCTTCCCACTGACAACACAAAAACTCTCCATTGGGCACACAACTCTATTCACCGCTGGGAACACAACACGAGATTATTATGGCCGCGGTATTCTGTAGGGCGGAGGTACTTTCCCAGTCGGACTGCTCAATCGGATGGAAATACCGTCGTATCCTACCTCCTCGACGAGTTTGCCTTAAGCATATACCTCACCGTTCACATTTACTCTAATTAAGCTAATTCCTTCATCTTCCTATCTCTTCAATCAACGTATTCATAGGAAACGTATTTAAAATTCTGCCATAATTGAATATTATGGCACAATGCTGAAGTTCACTGTAGATTTAACTTTCAAATGTTTCTGTATTCACTTTATAATGCACTAACTAAAGAGTTTTAAATTTGCCTCGAGTATATCCATAAAGAATATGAACTCTTTTCGATTACGTTATAGTTATGTTAAAAGCGGATGACTCAGAAAAAACTTTTGTAATGACGAGCTGGTAAATATTCATGAGATCCGAGCTCTTACACTACGCTTTTCATAACATTTACATAATGCCAAGGAGCTTTATTTTTAAATTTGCTGCCATTTTTGAATATTTGTCCTTTAATGTTCTTTTCAAATATTTTTTTACTTCGATATGTTCTCAGACAATCGAGTCTTCATATTTTTTTATTTATTTATGTAATGAATATAGGATTTATTTAAATTAAAATATAAAAACAATACAAAATATACCTATACAATCCTCCAGGTTCAGGCATCAAAGAAATCCTCCCCAGAGATGTCAACCAGTGTTGCCACGTTAAATGGTAATACCAATACTTTGCGCAATGAATAATCCAGCCCTCTGGTCACGGGTAGCGTCTATTAAACGTTTACAAATGTCTCTAAACAAAAGACGTGCACTTGGGCCCCATGATTCCAGCTTTTCGACCCCAAACGGCTCAAAAATGTAATTACCACTTAAATACTTGCGCAGTTTATTCTGTAATTGAAGGTTAAGTTGTTCATTAACTATGATAAGTTCAAGTGAAATTCGGACGAAAAACCACTTATAAGTTTAATGCCAAAATTTTTTTGTTACGTTTTGGTTACGTATTTATTGTATCAGTGTAGCTACAGATCCAAGGTAAAAGCTATATTGCTAAGGCACAGAGGTCGACTTATAACCCCTGGTTCTATTCTAAAGGGGCGTGAATAAGATACTATTGAACCTTTCACAAATCAAAACAAATTCTTTATTTCTCAAAATAACCTTACACTAAGAACTATCACTTTTATAATTGAAATCTCCTAGGATGTTAAGCTTACTAACAAGCGAAGTGATGTTACACAATACAAGTTCAAGATAATTCATTAATTCTATCTTAATCTCTAGGCAGTACAATATCTACGAACTATCAGGGCATTTGGAAAGTAAAGGAAACTTTGTGGAACGTATCGACGATTGTAATAAAATTATAAAATATGGAAACTTTGATTCCATTTACACAGCTTTATAATTTACCATCAGCAAAATATAAAAATAGACAGATGTTGCTTCACATGTTAAAATATTAATAGAAGATAGGTACATGACAAAAAACGGAAATAAAATAAATTGAAATAAAAGGAGGTGTGTCTTATGTAAATTCACTAAAATGACATGCTATGAGCTAAGTGTCGGCACGTAGTATTACTATTTGGTACGTAGATGGTACGATTATTTATAATGTGGTATCGGCCATAAGATTTTTGGGTTTTGATCAAATAAATCCTGATACAGGAGATAATGTAATCTTGTTGTGAGAAATGTAGGTAAAAATGTATTAGTATTAGGTTGGGGAAAAAGTCTTTTCGCATTATAGTATGTATGAACTTGCAATAAAATCTCTTTGGCATTTGCATCTAACTGGTTTTGGCATTATTAAAAGTTAAAACTTTAAAGAACATAATTCCAAATTCAAATTAGGAAAATATGTGATTTTCATTTGTTTTTCGTACTGTCAAGATGAGTGAATCTGATGAAGAAATTCGATACATTTTAAAATTTTAATACAAAAAAGGTAAAAATGCAATGCAAGCCGCGAAAAAAATTTGCGATGTTTATGGACCTAGTGCAGTGTCTGTGAGAGTAGCACAAATTTTGTTTAAGCGTTTTCATTCCGGAAATTTTAATGTCAAAGATGCTCGTCGCTCTGGTCGACTTATTACGGATAAAACGGATGCCGTTTTTGAAAAAATGGAACAAGATCGGCATATCAGTAGTTACGACGTAGCTGAAGAACAGGGAATTCACCACAAATCAGTTTTGGCGCATTTGAAAAAACTGGATACACAAAAATGCTCGATATTTGGGTACCTCACGACCTCACTGAAAGAAACCTAATGAGCCGTGTACTTATTTGTGATTCTTTATTACGACGTAATGAAACCGAACCATTTTTGAAGAAGCTGATAATTGGTGATGAAAAATAGATCAGGTACGACAAGAACGTGCGAAAAAGGTCGTGGTCAAAGACCGTTCAGGCTTCACAAACTGTGGCGAAACCCGGGTTAACTCGCAACAATGTGATGCTGTGTGTGTGGTGGGATTGGAAGGGCATTATTAATTATGAGCTGTTACCACCAGGCAGGACCATCGATTTTGAACTCTACTGCGAATAACTGATGAGATTAAAGCAAGAAGTTGTGAGAAAGCGGGCGGAATTAATCAACAGAAGGGGTGTGGTTTTTCATCATGATAACGCTAGACCTCACACATCTTTAGGCACTCAGCAAAAAATAGGAGAGTTTGGCTGGGAGGTGTTAATGCATCCGCCGTATAGTCCTGACCTTGCACGTTCAGATTTCCACCTGTTTCGGTCTCTTCAAAATTCTTTAGGCAATGTCAGGTTAACATCACGAGAGGACTGCCAAAACCACTTGTCGCGTTTTTGATTGAAGTCCCAAAATTTCTATAGCAGTGGAATCATGTAAGGACATGATGGCAAAAAGTTATCGAACAAAATGTTACCTACATACTTTAGTTAAATGTAAATAAACTGTATTAAAAAATGTTTTGAATTTTCTTAAGAAACTTTTTCCCCTACCTTATACGTGTAAAGACTTGAATCTATTTAATAGTCTTTACACGTATGGTGGCAGATATTTTTGCGTTTTCTGATTTCTGAGTTTTTTAATTTGATACTTTAAGTTTGACATCCTATTTGGAGAACAAAAAACACGGAATACTGATTGTAGCGTTATCGTTAGAAATATTTTTAAATAGAATTTAAATAAAAAACTAATGCATGCAATAGGTACAGTCAGCATCAGATCGAACTTGACGAACAAAGTACACAAAATGATCTTAATGCATTGATTTTTAGCCCTTCCTGTTGACTGATTGTAATGGTACTTGGTACACACCTTTAATTCGAACAATAATACAACTTAAATCAATAAAACAGTTTGATTTGCTCTTAATACGTTGGCATTAAGACCATTTTTAGACTTTATAGTCAAGATCGTTCTAACGCTTGATTGCTGCCAAATCCTGCTAATGCTATAACTGCGACAATTTATACGTATCTATTTAAGATATTTTTTCCCCAAAAACCACAAGCAAAACGGCGTGATTGAAATTGTTTTATATAAATAAGTATTACAAAGATAACCTTTGACACACAGACTTTTCCTTATGACCGGGTCACTAGAAAAGCAATAGTAATTGCATTTGTTATCTCTAACGGCGAATAGAAGGCGAGGTTAATACAAGTTAACTTAATTAATATGGGGAAGGAAAGCTTTTATCAGGAATTAGCTTTGTTTTACACTTAAAGGAAAAACGAAAAGATATATTGTATGGCCCTGAGTAGTACTGTAGAAGGAGATTGCGCATGTTTTCAAATTCTATTTCTAATTCAAATTCAAATTCATTTATTTGCTTAAATGTAGTTACAAAGATGTCAGGTCCAAGAGTTTTGAGCGGCACATTTACCATTTTATGACATGCAAACATTTAATTACACATCATTACGAATACAATCATTAAATAACATTAGTTCAGCACATGACATGTCCAAGTCAATTGAAATTCTAAATATTAGTCACAAAAATAATGTCAAAACATAAAATGAAACAAACAAGTCATTAAAATTGTGAAGAATGGTACATGTCAATATGTTGCTATAAATTAATAATGTCGTAAATGTTTGTTAATAAATGTAGATTTCAGAAATTTATTTCTTAGTATGCACAACTTATTTCAATCTAATTTATTAAGTCATTCAATTAGGGTTATTATATAGGTATTTCAACTATCATGGTCACTCACTAGTATTAAAGCTATCGGGATATTTACCACGTTGTATTGTTCTGAGTTTCAGATAGGTATTTCGGCGCTGTTGATCATGGTGCTTGCAACAACGCCGAAATATCGAAAACTCAGAACATGATAAATATCTCAATAGCTTTAATAGCAATGGAATGATTATTTCTAAAGTTTATATTATTTTTTTAAATATATAGTCAATAATAATATGTATTTCTTTAGTGAGTATAATATTTTCATGCTTACAAAATACTTCATCATGCATTAAAGTTCTTAGGAAACACCCATGATTTATTGAAAATTTGGTATCTATATCATAACATGACATTATATAATATTGGACCCTATTATATAGGAAGTTTATTTCAGTCCTCGTGGGGCTACCCACGAGGACTGAAATAAACTTCCTATGCTAAATAGTATAATGTTATTCTAACAGAAAAGCCGTTGGGAATTTTTGATTAATGAAAATTAAAATCAAAATTAAATAAATATCCCGACGAGGAAAAAAAATCCCGAATGCTGCCTAAAACATCGAAACAAGTTTTATAGAAGGTGGTACCCATTTGCCAATTATAACCTGAAAGAAAATTAATGGGTACCGCCTGCTATCAAACTTGATGCGATCTTTTAGGCAACACTCGGGTTTTTTTTTTTGTTGCACACACACGGTACAGAGATATATAAAACATTTTAAAGAAAATTTACAAACGCGAGCTTCACTCAAAGTAAGTTCTCTCCCAGCAAACCTTTGAGTAGCAAAGAAGCATATAGTAATGAAGGGGGATGTGAATTGTACATTATAAAAAAGAAAAAGAAAGAAAGAAAAAAAACATATATAAATAATAAAAAGAAAGATATTTTATTTTGTTTTTATTTTATTTTAATCTCTAGTTATGATATAACATATTTATACTTTTGTAATCGACCTTTTAAGTCTCTTTATTTTGACACCCTACTTGATAAATTTGAATGTTTTATTGCCAATATGCTTTTTTTGACATTTCCTATGACACTCAGGAGATTAATACCTGATTAATAATCAAAATTCGTCCAGCCGTTAGGCCTATAGAGGAGAACAAAGAAAACTACATACATATGCGCGTAACATATCACCGTTCCTGGTGCAGTTAGGTAAAATATAAGAAACTCAGGTTTTGTTACGACGAATTTGTTTATTGCAGTTCTTTTATTCGGACTCTATGTTTTTAAAATGTGGATCATGAAATCTTACTGGCAAAACTTGATCATCATGGTATACGGGGTAATGTCCTGAGTCTAATAAAGTCATATTTGACTGATCGAAAGCAATATGTAGAGGTCAAACGGGTTAATAACTTAAATAAACGTGAAGAAACACTTGTTTCACATATTCGCTCAGTTAAGTATGGCGTGGGTCAGGGTAGCGTCTTGGGTCCTTTATTGTTCATTTTATATATAAATGATTAGCCTAAAGTGACTAATTATCCGGTTACATTGTTTGCAGATAGTACAATTGCTATAGAGTGTCAAAATAGAGAGGACATGGCAACGCTTGAATAAAATTATTACTACGTTTATCAAAGTAAATGTCACAATTTATTTTCAGCTTTTTGGCAGTTGTTATTTTAAGGGGGCTACTTAAATTTTTAGCTTAAATTATATTTTACACTTTTAAATTTGATCTACTTGTCAAGCTCTTTGATTCAATGCCCATATTGAGGTAGTTGTTAAAAAAAATGTTATTTGCTATTTTGTGATCGCGGCCGATCATAAATAAAATTCCCAACTAATAAATCTTTCAAACAAACAAATAGCTAAATCCAAATCGGTTCATCCGTTCAGGAGCTACGATACCACTGACAGACACACACATATATTGTTCAAACTTATAACACCTCATCATTTTGCGTCAGGGGTTAAAAGACGCGGTACCTTGTTACAAATAGAGAGCGATTTTTTATTGTGTTTCACGCTAAATGAAGGAGTAAAGAAAATCATTTTTCAATTCAATTTGAACTGAAATTTGAGTTTTCATTACTTTCCCACTACTTCAAAGTCACGAATGTCGTAGTATACCCCTACTACAACGATCTGAAGTGCATGACGTCAGAAGCCTGTTCATCGTCAACAGCACTTTAATTAAAAGCAGCACTTTAAAATTAGTTGACTTGTACTGGCCAAAGCATAATTATATGTTAAGCAAACAATTTTCGACCTTACCGTCATCTTACTACTATACTCTTATGAACTATTTTGTGAGCGCGGGTAGGTTTGATAATAGATTGCAGTTCTCGAGATTAAAGAAAATGATGAGTCGGATGCACCTTGAAAGTATTTTTTCATCGTCGAGGAAAATTGAAACGAAGTGAAATGAGAATTGCAATATGATTGAACCATATTAATTATAAGAAATCACAAGAGTTAAATACTAAAGATCTACATACATATATATAATCACGCCTTTATCCCCGGAGGGTTAGGCAGAGATGAATTAAGAGCCACCTTTCACCATTAATGTATTCGGTCCCACGTAATAGGCGGTGAGCCTATTGCCGTATTCCGGGCACTATAGTTGACTCGAGCCAAGCATCTGAGGCTGAGTCTGGGCTGTTTATATCTGTCTGATGTTAAACACCCCTATCCCTTAGTCGCCTTGTACGACACCGCATGGGAAGAAATGGGGTGGTCCAAATTCTACTCTGCGAGGAACCATCTGTAATGTCACAATTAGGTACGTAAATATTTATTTGGTTTGTAGGTGCTTCTATATATAACGCACTAGCTGTTGCTCACGGCTCCGCACAGCGTGGACGGCGGCTATCGCGACCAATAAAGCCTATCTCCTTCCTAAAGGTCATACAGAATACCCGGCTATAATAACCTTGTGTTGTGTTCCCGGCGGTGAGTAGGGTAGCCAGAGCTCACTGGAGAGGTTTTGTGCTGTCAGTGGGAAGACCAAAGGCTTAAATTGACCCCGCTGACTGGTGGGGGCGTGAAATGTTGGCGCGGTGGTCAGGGAGACCCGGTGAAACGGTTATCCGCTGGCCGCCCGCAGGCTGTACGGTTCCCGAACCTGGGGATTACTTAATCTCCGCCCCAGGAGGCTGAACCAGCAGCCTGTGTAAAGTTCCCGGTGCTGTAGCTGTGCCGGAGGAGGAAACCGGAGTGGACTCGGCTTCAGTATCTGGGAGGGGACCGGGGGCCCTTCCGCCCACCGCGCCAGCCAGTCACACAACCCCAACTTGTCTGTGGGGGTGGGACGCCTTGCTTTGTCTTCTACACTGGAGGCACAGAATCTCTTCTTACCTTCTCCCCCCCCCCCCCAACCCCCAACTCAAACATGAAATTTACAAAAGGCAAGAGCAACGTTACCACAGCGGTACCATCATCCACAGTTAATGTGGATTTCTGCAACATCAGGGGCCTACACTCCAACCTTAACGCGGTCCATCTCCACGTAGAGACCGCGCAGCCTACCTTGCTTTTTCTGACGGAGACGCAAATATCATGCCCGGCCGATACAGCCTACCTAATGTACCCCGGGTACAAACTCGAGCACAACTTTATGAGTCGCGCCGGGGTATGCTTGTACGTCCGGGATGATATTTGCTGCCGCCGTCTCCATGGTCTTGAGGACAGAGACCTGTCAACTATATGGGTACGTATAGATCACGGTGGCCACACCCGTATCTATGCGTGCCTATACAGGTGTCATAGCGGTGACCTGGGCACAGCTCAACTGTTTCAGCATCTGCAACGGTCGGCGGACAGCGTAATTGAGCAGTACCCCACTGCGGATTTAGTATTCTTGGGGGACTTCAACGCTCACCACGTGGAGTGGCTGGGGTCTCCCAGGACTGATTTCGCGGGAAGGGCTGCTCACGACTTTGCTCTGACCTATGGGCTCTCTCAACAGGTACATTCTATCACTAGAACACCAGAAATTGAGACCCACAGAAGCTCTATACTGGACTTCTGCTGACTACGCGCCCGGATGAATATTCCATAAGGGTGGAAGCACCTCTTGGTAATTCGGACCACAGCCTCGTCCGGGCGCAAGTGACACTCGCGCGGCCTGAACCACCGCGGTCACCTCAGTGGCGACACGTGTGGCACTACAAGTCGGCAGACTGGGACGGACTGCGAGAATTCTTCGCATCGTACCCGTGGAGGCAGCTTTGCTTCAATTCTGATGATCCAAGCTCCTGTGCAACAGCAGTCGCTGACGCGATTCTAGTGGGTATGGAATGCTACATCCCTAACCGCTGGGTCGCGACAGGAGCGAACAAACGCCCGTGGTTTAATAGGCCTTGCAGGGAAGCTAGAGACCGCAAGCAATCTGCATGCAAGGCTTGGACCACGGCTCTTGCCAATAAGGATCCGAACATCGCTGAAGTGAAGCGGAAGTTGAATGCTGCTTCGAGGTCCAGTAAAAAGGCAACGTCTAGGGCAAAGTTTGAGTTCATCGGCAGAATTGGCGAACGGCTTGCGCGCTACCCATCTGGCAGTTGCGCATTTTGGTCGCTCGCCAAAGCTGCCGAGGGAAACTTCTGTCAGTCTTGCCTTCCGCCGCTGCAAAAATCCGACGGTAGTCTGGCCCATGGCGCTAAGGAGAAGGCCGATCTTTTGAGTAATCTCTTTGCGTCAAACTCGACTATAAACGACGGGAACGCCGAACCACCCATCATCCCCAGCTGTGGTGCTTCCATGACCGAAGTTAAAATCACGCAACGGATGGTCCGGCGCGAGCTTAAGTCCCTAGATGTCCGGAAGTCGAGTGGGCCGGACCGCATGAACATAAACGCTGGTGTCCCACAAGGCTCCGACGCTATTTCTGCTGCATATCAATGACATGCTTTCTGATGGCTCCATTCATTGTTATGCGGACGACAGTACCGGGGACACGTGTTACACGGGCCGTGCAAATATCCCTCAGTCCGAGGTGGAGAAGAGTCGCGAACAACTTGTGTCTAAAATCGAGACTGCTCTCTCTGGAGTATCCGATTGGGGACGACTAAACCTAGTCCAATTCAACCCCACTAAGACAAGTATGTGTATTCACCGCTAAGAAAACCCCATTCATTGTAGCGCCGCAATTCCTGGGCACACCGCTTACCATCTCCTCGAGTATCGGGATCCTTGGTGTCGATATCTCCAGTGACGTCCAATACCGAAGTCATTTGCAGGACAAGGTTAAGTTGGCATCAAGAAAACTCGGAGTGCTCAACAGGGCGAAGCAGTACTTCACTGCGGGGCAGCAACTCCTTCTTTATAAAGCACAGGTCCGGCCTCACATGGAGTACTGCTGTCACCTTTTTGCTGGAGCACCTGCATAATAGCTTGACCCCTTTGACTCGTTGCAAAGACGGGCATTGAGGCTGGTTGACAATCCCATACTCACAGGTAGAGTGGAACCTTTTAGCCTTAGGAGGGATTTTGCCTCACTGTGTGTGTTCTACCGCCTATACAATGGTTTGTGCTCAGATGAATTGTTTGACGTACATTCAGGGAACTCATATTCAACATTCTTGGGCTACTCCGTAAACAAATTTCCGAATGCATCATGGTGACAGACTCCATTGATACTTGGCAGCGCCGCAAAGCTATCATATTCTCGGGGATTCCAGATGCTGACAAAGAAAGCTGCACCACTGCCATATTGGGGATCTTACACAGCAAGATGGGCCTGAAGGAGATCACAACATCTTCCATAAAAACTTGCCATCGTCTTGGAGCCCTTAGAACAGGCCACAACCGTCCCATCCTAGTGAGGTTTAGCACTCAGGGCATAAAATCCGCAGTGTGGAATGCGAAGACAAGGCTGAAAGGGTCCTCAATATCGGTAAGAGAGTTTTTGACCAAGATTCGACAGGCAGTATTCGTCAAAGCCCGCTTGCACTTCGGGATGCGTTGCTGCTGGACACAGGATGGCGTTATATTAGTCAAAACGCAGGATGGACAGCGCTGCAAGCTCACCACTACTGAGGAGCTTCAACGTCTCATTGTGAAGCATCCTAAACCAGCATCAACCAGGGACTAGTGTTGTTATGAATGATGATCATAATTTAGTTTTATATATCCTGCACTGTTTCTGATCGCATACTTAATGAATACTACAAGTAACTTCTTGTGCCATTTGCTTGTAATCATATAATAGTGTGTAATTCATTATCTTGCGTTTTGGTGAGTCTTGGCGTTGGTTTTGCATGTAATTATTCCATTGCAAAATTTTATAAATAACAAAACAATGTCACTTTGACACTTTTGATTCGCTATTCTGTTTACTCATCATAACTGCTGTGTCTGGCACAGGGGGCTTTTGCTCTTACGTAAACGCTTTTAAAAATATCTAATTTTTTCATGGTCTAATCACTTTTTTTTTTTTGTTTGTTTTATATACAGTGTTTAAATATAATTGTATTTTTACAGCAATTGTGACTGTTTGCTGGCGGGTGGTGCAGAGACTGAACTAAAACAACTCAACGTATTTATTGTACTGGTACATTTTTTTTTTTTTTTATACAAATATTACTATTATTATATATTTAAGTACTTAATATATTATTTATTTTTATTATTATAATTATTATGAGTGATAATGACTTGTCTGATAGTGATTCCTATTTTTCTGCCGATGATATGGATTTCTGTTCAACCCCAAATAATGCTGTTTTACTTGGTGATAAACTTTGTAGACGTTTTGAACAAAACATGGGACAGTCATTTAATGTTTGTCACATAAATGCACAGAGCGTGCCCGGACATTACAGTGACCTTGTAGCGACCTTTGCTGACTCTCACATCCATGCAATTCTGATTTCCGAGAGCTTTTTGAAGCCTAATCTTCTTTCTTCTTATTACCCACTCCCTGGATTTGTTTTGATTAGAAACGACAGGTTGGGTAAGGAGGGAGGTGGTGTAGCCATATATCTCCGTAGTGATCTACCTTTCAAAATGGTTACCTCATCTCCTTCACAATACTCAGCTAGCGCCGAGTTCCTTTTTCTTGAGGTCTGGGTCAGGGGTGTCAGGGTGATCCTTGGCGCTGTGTACTGTCCCCCCACAGTCGATTATTTCACCGACTTTGAATTGGTATTAGAATCGTTGGGGTCTGACTACGAGCATCACATCATCATGGGTGACTTTAACACTAATCTTCTCGCAGGTGACTCTCCAAGGGCTCACAAACTCCTTCACATCGTCGAGGCAGCCAGTCTTCACGTTTTGCCACTTAAGGCCACACACCACAATAAGGACGTGGAGGATACCTGGCTCGACTTGATTCTTACTTCTTCTCCTAGTCTTATTAACTTTCATGGTCAGTTTTTAGCACCGGCCTTCTCACATCATGATTTACTTTATGTCTCCTATATTCTCAAACCACCTAAACTCAAACCTAAAGTGTTGCAGAGGCGTTGTTTTGGTCGAATGGACTCTAACAAATTGTGTGCTGATGCTGCGGAGATCGATTGGGCGCCTTTAGCAGAGGCTACCACGGTTGATGACAAAGTTCTGTTCTTCAACAAAACAGTAAATACCCTCTTCGATATACATGCCCCTGTTAGGAGGGTGAGGTTGAAGCACCCTCCGGCACCGTGGCTTACAAATGAGGTTCGAATTGCTATGAAACGCAGAGACCGGGCATTTGTTAAGTTTAAAAAAAGTCGTTCGGACATCAATTGGGACTCTTACAAGGCGGTCAGGAATCGGTGTAACCAGGTGATACGGAACGCTAAACGCCGACACATCTTTGATAACATAACTTGCTCATCACCAGCTGAGGTCTGGAAGTTTCTCGGGACTTTGGGAATTGGTAAGTCAAGGCAACTGGGGCTACCCAAGACGATTGAGTTAGATGCCATTAATCGTTTTTTCTCCACCTCTCTTGCAATTGATGGGACAACCAAACGTCAAACGGTAGACTTCATAGCCGGGCTGACCAGTCCCAGTTATACACCTTTTCAGTTTTCTCCAATTACATTGGATGAGATCAAAAAAATCATCTTGTCCATCAAATCTAGGGCAGTGGGCTGTGACAATATTAGTCGTCGAATGATTACCTCTATCCTGGACCATCTTCTCCCAGCCATTTCCCACATTATCCATTTTTCACTAGATTCTGGTCAATTTCCTATATTGTGGCGCAAAGCCTATGTCCGTCCTCTTCCCAAAATTTCTAATCCCTCGCTTCCCAAACACTTTCGTCCGATCTCGATCCTTCCGTTTCTATCCAAAGTGCTGGAGGTATGTGTGCATAGACAGTTGTCTAATTTTATACATCGTAATGACATATTAAGTCCACTGCAATCAGGATTCAGGCCAGGACACAGCACTACCTCTGCTCTCCTAAAGGTAACGGGTGACATCAGGGATGGTATGGAAAAGACTATGGTTACTGTGATGGTCTTAGTAGATTTTTCCAACGCATTCAATTGTGTGAACCATGACATTCTTTTGTCGATTCTTGCCCACATTAAAATCTCATCTGATGAACTGGATTGGTTCTCTTCATATCTTCAGGGCCGCCAGCAGTCAGTTTGTGCTGATGAGGAGTCATCGAGTTGGTGCAATCTTGACTCTGGGGTCCCTCAAGGCGGTATACTTTCTCCACTTCTTTTCTCCTTATTTATTAACTTCATAACCTCCGATCTTCAGTGTGCGTATCACTTGTATGCCGATGACCTGCAGTTGTATAGCCAAGCCCCTGTGGATAACATTTCGGAGGCTATCGATAAAGTAAACGCAGACTTATCCTTTATACGTCGTTGGTGTGACGGGTTTGGACTGGCCGTTAACCCTGACAAATGCCAGAGTATGATAGTGGGCAGCGTGTACATGATGCGAAGGTTGAAGGACGTGATCATGCCAGCTATTATATTCGATGGCAAAATAATTCCTGTCACACTTAGTGTTAAGAACTTGGGCCTAAATCTTGACTCAACCTTCAGTTGGCGGGTTCAAGTCACTAACGTCTGCCAGAGAGTGACAGGGACACTAAGGGCTCTTTATCGCCTTAAAAACTTTCTTCCTATTAAAACCAAGACAATGCTCATGCAGACTTTAATCTTTCCTATCTTTGACTATGGTGATGTATGCTATTTCGACCTGAATGCAGATCTGCTCAATAAACTTGACCGACTTCTCAACAATTGCATTCGATTCGTCTACAATCTTAAGAAGTATGACCACGTTTCGGCTTGTCGTACTGAGCTGGGTTGGTTGCCTATACGAAGGCGACGGAGTCTGAGAGCTGTCACTTTGATATATACCCTACTAAACTCTCCCAATGCCCCAGCTTATTTAAAGTGTCAGCTCCACTTACTCGGCTCTAACCATAATAAAAATTTACGCTCGTCTAACAACTTACTCCTACACTGTCCCACTCACACGACAAGCCTTGTCCACTCTTCGTTCTTAGTCCAGGCTATTCTTTTATGGAACGCGCTTCCCCTGGAAATCAGAATGTCTACAAACCGTTTCATATTTAAGACCAGAGTACACCAGCTCTACAGCAACCCATAGTTGGCAAACAAATCATTTCACATCGCATCTGTATGTATTTGAAATGTATTTGTATCAATATTTATATATATATATATATATAGGTATATGTTCTTTTTATTTTTATGCATATATTTATGTATATATTGGTCTATATGTGTATGTAGTTTATGATGTTTGTATATATTCATATATGGATATATAATTATTTATTTACTTTTAATTATTTAATTATTTTTTTTATTATAAAAATATTATTTAGTACCTAACTGAGGAAACTGTCACTACAACACTTCGAGCACCTACTTTTAATATCTCTGCATCACCCTAAGGTTGACTGGTAGAAAATGCCTGTGGCATTAAGTCCGCCTTTGTACATTCTGTCTGTTTGTGCAAAAAGCTTAAATAAATAAATAAATAAATGCCCGTAGCTACATTCTATCATCGCACCTCTCGCCATAGGCAGGGAATTCATCCCCACACATTGCGACCTGAGACGGTGCGCACTGTGCGGTATGAAAGAAACTTCATCCCACGCACACTCAAGCTGTGGAATGACCTCCCTGCTGCGGTTTTCCCAAGCGCCTACAATATGGGGTTCTTCAAGAGGGGCATCAGAAGGTTTCTTCATGGGCGGTAGCACGAGTGTGACACCCCTGGTGTTGCATACGTCCATAGGCCACGGTAACCGCTTCCCATCGGGTGGGCCGTGTGCTTGTCTGCCAACTTAGTGGTATAAAAAAAATAAAAATCTACCCCCATACAAATTTTTATCATAATAGGTTTAGGCGTGAAATCATAACAGACAGAGTTAATTTCGTATTTATAATATTAGTAAGGATTATGGAGAATCATAGATGGTTCTTAGCTTTTTATTTATAGGAGATAGGACACGGCGGTATTTCCGCCCAATTGAGCAGTCTGACTTGGGAAGTACCTTCGCCCTACAGAATACCGCGGTTATAATAACTTCGTGTTGTGTTCCCAGCGGTGAGTAGGGTAGCCAGAACTCACTGGAGAATTTGTGCTGTCAGTGGGATGACTAAAGACCTCTACTTCTGCTTTGCCCCTTACACTGACGGCACAGAAACTCTGTGCTTACAGGGTCGGCAGCGCGAGTGTGGCTTCTCTGGTGTCACACACGTCCACCTTTATCCAACTACCACAGGGATATATTGAAAGGATCTGCATATTTAGAAGGTGTGTTAAGTTGGTACAATAAGCCTATCGAATTGAAAATGTGTTTTAAAGACTTAAGTGAAAACAAAAACCGAAATATTCATTATTTCTTGATTATCGTTGTCATTGATTATATTTTTGAGTATGATAACATGTATTTTAGTTTATTAAGGTATAATTAAGTACTGTCGAAGACAAAAAATAATTGTGCTAAATGTGTAATTGTGTAAATTTTTAAGAAGAAAACACCATTAAAATGTCTTGATAGGGACTTTTTGCGTCATTTAATGGATTTCTAATCCTCCTAAATAAGCCTTTGCGCTAAAGTGGACCGGAACAGCCGGAACATAAAATCTCTGTCATTTATTTTATGTTAACTGAACCAAAATTAAAATTGACGCACGTGAAACTAATAATAGTTTTTTTTAAGAATATTAGAACTGAAATTATTAATATCCCTATAACCCCTCCAGCTAAGCTAAATTGCTTGTGTTAGGAGTGGGTTCACGTTAGTAGTGTAAATGTCAGGATTTGAACCTGGGACCTTTTGGTTGCAAAGCTGACTTCTTAACCACTAAGCTACCGACTTAAAACGGTTCGAGACATTTAACGTTTAAGTCATGGTACTTACTATTTTTGCTGTCATTTCGAGTGCGTTGTAGCACACGTGGTCACGATTTGACTGATACCAGTCAAATCGTGACCACGTGTGTGTGTGTGTGTGTGTAAAATGGAATAATTATGAAGTAACACCGCAAGAGAGAAATCAACTCTACACTGACGGCACAAAATCTCTGTTCTTACGGGGTCGGCAACACGGATGTGACTCCACTGGTGTTACACACGTTCATAGGTCATGGTAACCACATTCTATCAGGTGGGTCGTGTGCTTGTCTACCACCTAAGTTGTATAAAAAAAAATCAAGATATTCTTTTAAACAATTAAAACATTTTTTTTTATCTAGTACACGCCTTCTTGACTTCACCTCGCCTGATGGTATGCTGAAGGATATCTCTAGAAAGAATAACACGATTTCTCTATTATTACCCGTGACAGATACCTTTCAAAAGGGAAAATGGTTTTGTGGAAGAGAAATAACCATTTGCTTTTTGTTACGCCTTAATAGTATCATCAATTTAAAAACAAGAAGATCAAAGCTGAAACGTTTTTTACACTTGGGTTGGAATAAGCCAGGGATACTGGCACAAGTACGAACATTCATTAAACTAATAAAAGGCCACATTAAGCCGTGCTAATGGCGGTAAGCAACGAGGTGAGGTTGAATTGCAGCAAATGGCAGTGTCCTACGTCCCAAAGACAACAGAAAGGTAACATTTTTGTTCCACCGTTCCACGTATATTATTATGGGTGTTGGCTTTGTTTCAAGGGAAAATTTTATCCTAGGAGAGATATTTGCATATTTTTTATGCGGTATTGCGGCACACAAATGTGCTAGATAACAAAAGCTACGATTTATGAGTGTTATTCAATTTGATGAGCAATATTTAAAAAAAAAATGATTATGAAAATATATTAGTGAGTATTTTCATTGTAGATATAAAATAACTTAATTCCAAATATATTATATTCTCAAAAAATATACCGCAATAACTAGTATTCCCAACTCTCGTGGCTAAGTTGTGCTAGGTAAACTTGAGTTAGAAATAAGTTCATGTTATTAGTTTAATCATGTCAGGAATTCTTTAAAACGAGATAACAAGCCAACTTACCTCAACACATAGTCAAAACTATAAATAAATCAATCTTTGCCATTACTATTTCATATTTACCGATGAAAAATATTACTAGTAGTATAACTCAGAAATACATTAATCTATTTTGCACAAAAATGTCAAACGATGACGAGTTAAAAGAAATTCAGGCAATTATTTATTTAAGTAAATGGAAGATGATTCAACTAAAAAGTTGGACGTTTTTAAAACGTTGGCAATAGAAAGCTAATTATCACTAGCTAAAATACGTTTTGGTAAAGTTACGGAGCAAAATTTCAAAACTCAATAGCCTGTAAATTGTATGACCTGCAAAAACGAAGCTGACATTAAAAACGCCTCAAGAGTTTTTACACAGACATTAACGGACACCTGTGCAAACACCAATCTACAATTTAATGGAACAACCGCTTAGCCATGTTAGAAAGCAACTAAGGCTTCGTGTTAACCATGAAATGATTATTGAATCTCATTATACCTAGTGTATAAATCTGAGTTGATTTTAAATCTCACAATATTTCTTAAAAATTATAGTTCAGTATATACATATTATTCACCGCGGCGCGCCCGCATCGCCGTCTCCCCAAACCCGGGGACGAATTGGGGTCTCAGAGGAGGGTCAGATCGAGAGAGATGGCCCTGGGTCTGCCGAGGTGAGAGGAATATGCCTGCCAACCTTGCCTCCGGCAACCATCGACGACCCATAGACGCTTTAACGATTTAACGATTTAGTCGGTGTCAGTCTGACTTGACTTCCTCCACTAACTCCGGTTTCCGTGAGGAGTTTTTTGCACAATATAGAAAAGTATATATCAGTCTGCATTCTAATTAATGACGATTTATGTCAAAGTTGTTATTCTCCATAAAACATTTCCACTCCAAATTTATGATTACATAGGATGGTTTTTGGTAATATCAATCAATCAATCAATAAGCCCATCACAGTCCATTGCTGGACATAGGTCTCTCCCAAAGTTTATGGTAATCTAAGTATTAGAAATCTGTACAATAACGTAATAACTATTTACATGTTTGTTTGCTTTCAACATACATCGAGAGGTGTTTAGTAAATGAATGTTATGATTTCGAGATTGTTTTGTTAAAAAATTCTTCAATGAGTTGTGATTTCATTGGGGGTTATGAATACAATTTTATACTAATATAATATAATAACAGAACTGTGTACGTATTATTTTTCATTGTCACATATTTTACTTACTTTCATTTGCCTAGTAATTAGCTTAGTATGTTAAAAAGCCTTTTACTTCCCTCGATGTTTTTTTTAATATATCACTTATTAATTAGTAACACTTCCTCCCTATCGTGGATTGGAAACTAACTCCATCATTAGACACTAAATCTGTAGACAAAGGACTGCTAAAGTGGTTTAAATGTTAAAACACTTTAGCAGTCCTTCGTTTACAGATTTAGTGTCTAATGGTGGAGTTAGATTTGTAATCGAAAGGAATCCTTAGCTCAAGTTTAGCTCCTTAGTTCAAGGTTTATCCATAATGTGGAGTGTCAGATAATTTAAAATAGTGCACAAGGCACTTGCCTTTTCCTATTCTGTCCTTGGCTAATAACCTGCCTTCTGTATCACCTTTAAAGAATTTGAATGAAGCGATAGTTTTTTTTTGTGTTGTCCTTTGTAAATCAGTTTATGGGTCCCGATCACGACATTACAAACTTGAAACAGGTGGCTCGATGTGGGGAGATTTTATATACATACATACATATAATCATGCCTTTATCCAGGTAGGGTTGGGCAGAGGTGATTTAACACCCACATTTCACTAATCATTGAATTCGGTCCCACGTAATAGGGGGTGAGCCTTTTGCCGTATTCCGGGCACTTTTGTTGACTCGAGCCGCACATCTGTGGCTGAGTCTGGGCTGTATTTATCTGTCTGATGTTAAACGGCCCTATCCCGTACAGGTCTTGTACAACACCGCATGGGAAGAGATGGGGTGGTCCAAATTCTACTCTGCCGGAAACCACGCGGCGGAGAGATTTTAAAGATGCAAATTCTATTTTGTACAGAAATCTTTACTATACATAATATTCTCTGTTGCCGAACAACGGGACAATTTCTGCTAGGCAATTTTTTCCCAAAGATTTGTTCTTTGAATCCCCAAAGATATTTATGTTTCCGGACGAGTTTATGGGTCTGAACGGGGTACTGAAATTGTTGAATATGGAGGTACAAAATGAAAACGATGGGATTTAAAATAATGAATAAATATTATGCATGTAATTTTTCGTATTGTTGCAGAGTATCTTAGTGATAAAGTTGGTGTAATTTGTGTGTTGGGCTCATTCTACTAAACTATTGACTGGTTTCTGAATTGAGAAATTGTTATTGAGTTACGAACATCTACTTAAGTACATACAGTTCTATAATGTGCCCTGTGCGACTATTATGTATGTCCGATCATATAATATTATAATCAAAATACAATATATGTACATTTAATGGTTTTGATAATAATAATAATTCAGATTTTGATAATAGAATATATTATCTTTTTATATTTGGAGTCTAACCAAAATGCAAATATATTTAACCAATTTTGCTATTACTTTGTAACTGACTAAATAAATTTTGACGTATACAACGACATAATTTTATTTACCTTTCAATCTCAAAGTTCACTTATTTGAAAGGAATAAAATCTAGTAAAAGCCATTCACGCTGAAAGGCATATCGTGTCCAAAAACTAAGCTACAAAGTGTAAAGATAATAATGTCCTAATTATATTTGTGACTGTGACGAATAAGTAGCGACAGAGAAAATAAAATTACGTAATTAATATATCAAAGGGACTAGTGTAATGCAATTTTATTTATATAATAACACTTACTATTACCGAGGACCTCGTGCATAGAACATATCGATGTTTTATGCACGAGGTCCGATTTGTTCGATGATAAGGTCTGATTTCAGCTGCAATATATATAACTTCATGACAATATTTGTCATGAAGTTAAAATAACGAATAACTTTGAAAAGATGGATGGATGTAGGTATGTTGTGTTTCTAGTAGTAAGTAGGGTCGTTTATTCTCCCCGTCCCTCAGGACTTCAGAGCTCCTTAGGGAGGGGGTAAAGCCATTCACACTTGAATGATACCTCTGGTGGTACAAATGTTAATACTCGGGAATCGTTTACTAGTAAACGATTCCCATTGGACTTATTTGTTAACTGACTTAGGCCGACTATCACTTATTTAATACGTTTAACTAATCTGAGTTTCCATATCCTAATTGAATTCAAAGCGTTTATGTTATAATGGTGAAATTTAGTCCCTATTTTAAATGTTTCTATTTTAAGCTCACATAAAAATTATGATGCAATGTAAAAATGTTCATTTTTTATACATATTAGGCGGCAGAAAAGCACGCAGCCCACCTGATGGAAAGTGGTTACCGTGACCTATGAACGTAATAGAGAATGTCACTACCATAATAGAGTTCTTCAAAAAGGGCATTACAAGGTTCTTAGAGAGTTGGCAGCCCGAGTTTGAGCCCCTGGTGTTGCACACGTCCATAGGCCACAGAGGCCACTTTCCATCAGGTAGGCCTAATGCTTGTCTGCCTCCTAAGTGGCTTAAAAAAATGTAATGGCATTGGCAAAAATAAATAAAATTAAATAAACAGGGCTAGTTGTTAAACCAACATGGTTACCTCTAAACCAAATACAATTCTAACCGAACGAAATTAGACTGTTCTACATAGTATTGGTAGTTGACTATTTAGATGCTACGTGTTTTGATCTTGCTAAAAATGATAACCAAGATCATAAAATTATCTACCGAGATAAAATTTCAATTTGATCACACTCTTTTGGTAAAAACACTTACTACATTCCATAACACGAGCTAGTTAAACTATGCTTACCATGGATCTAGATAGCGTTATGTAGAATGTTGTACAATATTTATTATTATATACGAGCAAAAAAAAATTACTTTAGAGTATTTTGGACGCGAAGCCACAATCAAGTCAATATTTAGTAAACGTAAAGTTAATATTAACTTATTGGACAAATTATAACAAATTACAAGTTATACAATGCATAATATACAGTAACTATCCAAAGTGTTCAGTCAAATTATATTGTTTGTGGAAACCGTAACGTACCAGCTTTAATGAAACATACAAATATTAAAACTTTATCCTAAGAGCTATTAATATGTTCAAAATATTGCATTCTACAAGTCTGTACTATCTGTCGTCTGTCACAAGCACTTGCGAATCGGATTTCAGGCAGTCTGATTTCGCTCCACCGACCACTCTGATCGGATTTCTGTCATATAAAGAGGTCTTAATAACACTCTACTATTACGGGTTTACATGGTGGTATGGTGCCTGGGATATTAACAAAGAAACTAGTATATTTTTAGTAGTGGAAGGATTTTGAACACCACGTTAAAAACTTTAAATCTATTTGAACTTAAGTCAGGTATACCGATATATATATATACTCGTAGCATTCACTAGTGACAGAACATCGAGCATTCGCCGCTTTTAAATAAGTCGAACTGAATATCGAACCTAGGCAAGCATCCAAACATTGCTACAAACATTTTGATGATCTTTCTAGCGAACACGCTAGTCGATGCAAATTTGCTGTCCTTTCAACGGGAATACTTGCGAGAGTACCCGCCAGAACGCTCGATAGACAACTCGCTAATACACTAGCTTCATTTTCTGTAACATTCGCATGAATGCTCATTACAAGTGACTGCTCGAGTTTATCAGGACTTTCATTTTATTTTTTATATAGGATACATCATACATACTTCGCCTTGCCTGATGGTGAGCTGTACGCGGACCTTTAGTTAATTTTTTTTATATAGGATATGTCAATTATATTTCGCCTTGTCTGATGGTGAGCTGTACGCAAAGTCTCAGAAAAGAGGGTCACCATTACTTACATATACCATGAGACAATGGTGACACTCATCTTGACGGCCTCATCGTATGTTTTTTCACGCCCTGCTTAAAGGTTCCGGGATTGTAGGAAGAAGGATACACGTGAGCTGGTAATGATATTTATGTGACATATAAGAAATATATTATATTATCTGAGGTAGCACACAGTAACCTACCTATCATCATTCTCTGAGCCTTTTCCTAACTCAGTTACGGTCGGCTTATAGTCTAACATGCTGCTGAACTTCGATATTTTCTATGAAGGGACTGCCTTGTGACCTTCATATCCAATTAATGATATCGAAGTTTTATAGTTACACTAGTCTGGCTTTGAGGGGACAACTACCGGTAACGACTGCCATATATGTTCGTATGGCAACCGAGAAATATGGCTTAACGGTCTCTCCGAGACACGACCATACCAGTGCAAATACCCATATTCATGCAAACAAATATTTGCACTGAACGGGGATCAAACCTGGACCTCCTGCGTAGTAGCCGCGTTCACTACCTTCACGCCACATATGTCATATACAGTAACCTATATACTATTTATAAGGTTGCCTGGAAGAAATCACTTTTAGTGGTAAGGCATTTAACTGTAACTTTAATTATGTCTGTAAATCTTTTATATTATTGGTGTGCAATAAAGAATTATCTATCTATCTATCTAATTGTAGTAACTATAAATATTTTCAATTTAGAAGTTATTTTATTACAATGTACGCGCATTAGAGATCACAACTTTGTGAACAATTGCTCGACATGTATTGCAAACTTGATTCCAAGTAGTAAAGCGTTACTTTAACTAGATCAAAACTCCAATTGCAATTCCACTTACATTGTTCGAATCGTAATTCAGATTTTGCGTAAATGTGGTTTCTTAGAATGTTAATCACTTTTGTAACAGTATTGAAACTATGTGGGTATTTAATTCGAAAGTGTTTCAAATAGATAATTATGCGTTAAAAGAGAATTCAAACATATGTATACATATATCCATCTTACGGCGACTGTGGGAGCCTTCTACCGATATACGTACGAACTATTGGAACTAATGAATGATGTTACAAATATTTTTAAACATTCACTTTTGATGACTCCACTCAAACTACTGAATGAAATTTTAAAGCATTTAGCATGCTATTAAAATTCAAGCGGGATTCGAACCCGACCCAATTATTTCTATATCTTAACCGATTTGAATGAAATTTTATAGCATTTTGTTAAGCATTCAAAATGCTTTAAAATTTCATTCAATAATTATTATGTTTCAAAAACATAAAAACCAAATAATAGTTACAGTAATATGCTATTTATTAGTGTGAGAAGGTATGTCTTAATGTATCACTGAAATAGTAGACAAAATCTGTGCGCCACCTTAGGGATTAAGCGCTTGTTTTCAACGTGGTCTGCTTTGGAAGTATGATAGGTAAGGTTGGTCCTGCTTCTGTCCTGCTTAATACACGATATAGTAAGATAGTGGTCTATGCCACACCAAATCAACAGCATTTAAACAAAGTATAAAATGCAAATATTGTAAAGGTAATTCAGACATTTAACTTTATGGCAACAAAGATTTTGCAGTTTATGTTATGGTAAAATATTCTGTTATAAATGTATAAAGTTAGGTACTCTGTTACAGAACCTCAGAAAACTAGAAGCAAGTTCCATAAATATTAATATTTTCGGGTTTTATAATTGAACAAAAAAATGGTTCATATTTTGTTTTGACGACCTACCCACATTAAGGTTCGACAGTACTTTCAACGCGACCAAATGAGGCGATAAGTTGTAATGGATCCTCAGAAAAAGCGTAATTTTCACACACCTTTTCTAATATTTTACGCGAATGTAGGGTTAATAGACTACCAAATTGATTTAATAGGGGTTAAAACGTTATCGCTACTTAAGAACACCTGTAACACCCAAATAGCAATTGTGAAGGCCTCATACGATCTTTTGAAGAATATTTTTATATTAACATCGAATAAGGTTATATAATTCCAGTTTCAATATGAGGGAGTAGGTTAATTTGTACTTGAATACAACCTTTAGGTAATTGAATACCAAATTCATATTTGAAATCACAATGTACATTAAGTAGGCTATATTAAAATTAACATATCATAACATAAACTCACGCCTATATCAAAAATAAATCAAAAGCATCGAAAAGTCTTTGGTGTGTGCCATGGTAAGACCTGGGATCGAACCCGAGACCTCGTCTCAGCAGTCCATTACACATACCACTAGGCTACCAAAATCAAAAATAACATTGTTAAATATGATGAAATTAGATATTACAATCTGAAATATAAGTCTAGTAGACTGCTACGTGTCACGCTAATTGGATCAGATCTTTCAAGTGAGCGGAATAACGGGCATAGCTTTTTATACATAATACAGACATACTCGTAATACAGATATTGGTTATTGAATTTTTCTATGCTTTTGAGCAATAAATTCTGATATCGTAAATTGACTCACGTAGGTACACTTTTGTCAAAAGAGCTACTCTTTGTCAATCTGTTGTATCTCAAAAGTAGCTGTAAGAAAGTGAATCCAATTTTCGATCAACTCGTCGCCATAGCCCCTCAGGTGATTCGACATTTGCATTATCAAAACAAAACTTTACCTGTATAGTAGCGTGTCTTTGTGTACGTGGAACTCAAGTATTGTGTGGCGGTCCATGTAATTGAACCACCTGTATTTTGAAACCAAATGGAAACATGCTGACAATTCTATACCACGGCAACATCTGCAGGTTTAGTAGTACTTATCTTAACCCATAAGGTCACACAAGTATCTTTTTGTAAATATGATAATGTCAGGTGGATTCAATTTCACAAAATTTTAATTTCATCTATTTCAAGTATTAGAGACTCATTACTTATTTGAATTAATATTTCATCTATCTTAAATAGACATAAAATACACAATACAAAATGTTATCAAATCACATTAAAATTCATTTTCAATAATTTTAATGCATTACAAAATTATTAAAATCATAAAAAAATAAAAATTGAGTAATCAATGTCAGATGATAATTAAATCTATGGATAAATTTAAATCAAATGCCTTTGGTCTTGCCCAACTAGTCTTGGCGGACCTAATTTTTTGTATGGTTAGTAAACTTTTTTTTATACAACTTAGGCGGCAGACAAGCACACGGCCCACCTGATGGAAAGTGGTTACCATGACATATGAACGTGTGTAACACCGCTGCCGACCCTATAAGAACAGAGATTTTGTGCCGTCAGTGTAGAGGATAAAGCAAGACAAGCCTTTGGTCATCCCTCTGACAGCACAAAAACTCTCCAGTGAGCTCTGGCTACCCTACTCACCGCCGGGAACACAACACGAAGTTATTATAACCGCGGTATTCTGTAGGGCGGAGGTACTTCCCCAGTCGGACTGCTCAATTGTGCGGAAATACCGCCGTGTCCTACCTGCTGCTAAATCTTATAATTTGTTGATAATTGTGTCTAGTATGTCATTTTGAGTATGTACACTTTTCTCTTGGTTTAAACAAATAAAAGTGTAATTTGAAAATAGGTATTTATTTTAAATAAAAAATTTAATATTGTACCAGAATTATATCTAGATATATCTAGTACTTCTAAGCAAATAAATTCCCTTCATTAAACTAAGCTTAGGTATAGGTAAAACACTGTTCTCAAACACTCACTGTTAAACTTCGCAGCATTTATTTTTGAAAGTTAAAGGGGTTAATTATGTTTAAAAGTTACATACCCTATTATATTAAATAATCCTTGAACTAAACTAAGTTCTAAAAACTGCCTTTACCTGAATAAATGATAAATTACGAGTAAAAGTAATTAAAGTTCAGAACTATATCAGTAAACGAATCTCAATGTATCACATTACGAGTTACTTATATGAGTTCTTCTTGGAAAACCACTTGTTCAAATTTTCATACACCTACATTATTATATTCACTTACATTAATCATACATATACATGTTCTAGTATATTTATATATTAAAATGATTCACAAACATATAAGTTGAATTTGAAGACGTACTTTGGAGCATATTTTCTTTTCTTACAATGGTTTTGTTCGAATTTTCCAATTGAAACATGCCAGCCCGTTTATAATACACGTTTTGCTTTAACTATTTTGACGTAGATTAAATCACTCTACTAAAACACAGTATGGTCATATTGAATAGTTACACATAATCTCGCCTTTATCCCTGGAGGGTTAGGCAGAGGTGAATTAACACACACATTTCCACACACACCAATAATTGTATTCGGTCCCACGTAATAGGGGGTGAGCCTATTGCCGTATTCCGGGCACTATTGCTGACTCAAGCCATGCATCTGAGGCTGAGTCTAGGCTGTATATATCCGCCTGATGTTAAACAGCCCTATCGCCTTGTACGACACCGCATGGGAAGAGATGATGATACTATAATGAAAAAAACTCCGCTTGAATTGAATACTCGTATGTCGTTGTACTTTCAGAATTTATTCTTTTCATGTTTCACATTTGTTAACATGTTTTGTCAGTCACCAAGAGCCTAATCTCACAGAAAATTTTCGATTTCAGTATGAAATACATCAAGCACTGTAGGGGTTAGGTCACGCAGACTTTTACTTAAGTTCGTTCATTCTATAGTGACGTTTGATTTTTTTTCATTACGGGTTACACTTCGTTTTAGACTTTTAATCAATATTTTTATGGAAGTTAACGGCTAAAAGGGGAAGCAAGACTTTAGACTTAATGGATGGACTGTCTGAAAGATATTTATAGCAAAGAAGAGAGATTCACTCCCTTCTTAGCCACATACTTCTTTGACTGACAACACACATATCGCACCGACCCCAAATAAAAAGGGTTAAGAGCTGGAGAGCCTCAGCTGGTGCGGCCAATTTTTCCGACAACCACCGGGCAACGTGGGTAACAAATGCCTGGCAATGGCACCCTCGCTGGGTCCACATAGAAAGAGTAGGCCCAAGAATTCCTGACTTGCCGTCGTGGAGAGTGACATGCATGCAAATGTTCTCACTACCATGGACGCCTAAGATTGTGCGAAGTAGAGGAGAGAGTACCTTGGCCTCGGATGCAATTAGGATAATACGTGTTAATGAAGATGAAAATAAAGAGCTGGAGAATGATGACTCACTATTCTTTTAATATTAATAACAATAAATTACTATATTTTATTAAGGTGCCGACAAGAATAAACTCTACAATGAAATCAAGTTTGACTAGAGATAGTTTTGTCCGAATGTTGTACACGCCTGTATATCTCCGAATTATTTTACCAGCCGAATAGTTTCATCCCACGCAATCTGAGGCGAACGAGTTCATTATCGCAGTCAACCATGTAAAGGCTTAGGCTTCGTAGCAACCGATAACTATAGACAACAATCAATTATATTTTACCGGACTCGAATTTCAAACTCAAGACTGCGCACAGCTCGTTATTATAATTTCAAAAAAGGGATTTCAATCCAATAGGTTTAAAATGTAGTAACAGAAGTATTAAGAGCATTTGAGTCTACGTTTTATAGCAACTAAAAGCATTATGTTAAATGAGTTCATTTAATAAAGTAAGGATAAAATATGACTATGATATTGCTGAAGGGTGTGATATTCATTATTATTCGTAAATTATTGATAATATTCAAATTATGCAATTCGGTATGATGAATAAACATTTAGATTCAATTCATACCATTGCTGTTAAGCGATACTTTACTCTAGTCATCGTTATCAACCGTTGCATATGAGGATTATATGACTGCCGTCTAACCTCCCAACCTGTGAGAAAAGTTTGCAACATAGGCTCATCCTTTGATAGGTAGGCATAACAGTCAGAAAATGAGGAGGACTTGGGTTGGATGTTATTCACCCCGCACATTCTCTTCTCTAGCAGGATAAAAAATGGTGGTAGTAGTAGTTATGTATAGTCCGTGTGGTGACTATCTTTAATGTATTATCCATGTGGTAACGGAGATGGAATTCAAATATCACCCCTTCTCAACCGAAGATTGTCGCAAGAGGCGACTAGCGGAAATAATACGCAGACGATATAGTGATAGCAAGAGAAATAGAACTTGAAACAAAACCCTGTACCAACCCATCTGACCAGCGTGGAAACTATAGGCCAAAGCCAAACATTGGGAGTGGCCTATGGAGCAGTTTTATATTTTGCATAATTCAATTATGATTGTGGGTAGAGGACCAAGGTGACACACTGAAAAACAATTTAGAATTTCAGTTCATTTTTTGAGCCAATTGTTTGTAACGCGATGATGGGATGGGAAAGGGACTCCTTTGTCCGCACTTTAATTTAATTTTTTATTTTTATTTATTCGGGAAAACAAACAGTTACACAATGTCCTTAATCTAAAGTCTTAATATAACATAGTTGTAGAATATAACATAGTTGTTGTCTCCTTTTGGGTCATTGTGCGTGCGGCCTTACTATGCCGAGGATTTGTGATCGTTGAGGGGCTACTGCCTCACATTCCAGCATTACGTGAGCGGCCGTTTCCTGGGCAACGAAACACTCCTTTGCAAATAGGGCTGTCCGTTACACCAGTGGTGTGTGCTTGTTAAGGGAACAGTGGCCCGTTCCCATAATTGTTCTGTCTAGATTGGAGAGTCGTTTTTTACCGATGGCATAGCCATCCTTGACCGATGATGAAAAAGAAAATATAAGACAAAAAAACAAGAATCTTACAAACGAGTTTCACGACCTTACGATAAAGTCTCACGTCAAAAAGCCCCTGAAAGCCGGTGATGTATTGTTGAAATGGTGTGTTACTTACGGACGTTTAACCTTTTAATAAATTATCATATTACAACAGATGTTTCGTAATTTGCAACAGATGTTTCAATGTGATATGAGATCTTTGATTCATAAACGGTATTCGAGATGTAGCTCCACCACTACGGTTTCATGCGGCAAATAATTATGATTCTGTATCCGAAGAAGGCCATGATTATGGAAACCACTAAGGTTTAATTATCTCACTTATATTCTATGAATGACATTATGATGTGACATGAGGTAAATCCAACTTGTAAAGGTAATTTATAACTATTATACTGTCACTATAAAGATGTTCATATTATTTGACATTTTCGCACAAAGAACCACAAGAAGCTCAAAATATTATTTTGAGCTGCGTGTGGTAATAATGCGAAATTGCTATTCCTATTTTTTAGCTAATGCTTTTGTCGATAAATACAATACATTAATCTTTATACTAGCACAATATTTAGAGAACTCAAAGCACATCGGCATATTTCTATGTTTCTTTGAAGCAAGCGTTTAAAAAACATACATTTGATATTCTGAAAATTTTCAGCACATTATTTTTCAAAATCAACACAAAATTTCACACAAAATTTTTCCACAAGAAAATATAAAAAGTCCTACAAGCCTCAATTCAATCTAAAGAAAATTGTTACAGCTGTATAAAAAAGCATATTCAAATAGGTAACTATGTTAGTACAATAATAAACATTAAATTAAAATTTATTGAGCAATAAATCAGAAAACCAATAATATCTGTTTAAATAAGCAATTCACCAATATCACTGTTACTTTTGTTAAAGTACGTACTTGACAGTTTTTGATTTGCAAAAATTTAGGCAATTTAATAAATTCAATAGACGTTTTTATAATATCATTTGAACAGTACTACAGCTCGGTATAATATATGATATAACAGATCCATCCAGCTAAACAAATTCTCACACTGAATAGATCTGAACGACGCTGATGTATTATTGATCATTTTTCGGTTTGAGAAACGATTATTTGACTGATCTGTGGGTAATATAGACGATTTTATTTGCAGTAGCTGATTGTTCTATTAGATGGTTTCTTTGACAGGGTTTATTATGGAATAATTTATCATAGAGGTGTAATGGCTACAGATAGAGAAGGGAAGGATAGGTAGCGTTACCGTTACATTTTTTTTAAATTTAATTTTACTAATTTGTTTTATAATAATTGGAGTGTATATAGTACAATATTATAAATTAAGCATTTATGTACTGCAGCTATGTAAATTAAACGCATTATTCTATCTATTTTCTTTCTTTCTTTATTGCTTAAAGACATGAAGTAGTATATACAATTATTTACAATATAACACTTATATCCAATAGTCAAGACAAATATTTATGGCCTGTATATTTTAGTGCCAATTTTCAACGTATATACATAACACTTCATTCCTTTCTCTCCTCTTCTAATTTATCAGAAATAATTTATTTCGACAGTCTGTTCTGACTCTCTGACTTCAATGGATCCGTATAATGAAGGTTGAGGGGAAGGTAGTGCCGACTCACGCTCAACAAGCAGGTTAGTAGATTGATTGATTAATTGCAACAAGATGTTGGTTTGTAAATGGACGAAATGTTTACACAATACAAGTTGTGTTTTGTTAACATGTTGTCAACTTAATCTCATTGCTAATATTGGAGAATATAACAATCTAAATAATTTACTCGCGTAGGTATACAGAATCCTGAATCTTTTCATATTTTTTACATGTATAAATGAAATAAGGACTCATAACTTTACAAGGTATCGGGACTTGTCGCAAATTAAATCATGAAACTTACTACAGAAGCAAAAATACAAAACTTACTTGAAGACACACAGACTTATAAGAGTGTTAAATATGCGATGAACGACCTCCGCCCCCCATGAGCGCAGGCCTGGGGGTGACTGGTAGAGCCGCCTGTCACCCTCGCCTCGCGCGCCTTCCCGTTTCCGGGAGATCCGAGAAGAAGGCCAGATCGTAAAAGATGGCCCTGAGTCGGCCGCGGTGCGAGGGATATGCCTGTCAACCTCACATTCGGTAACCAAAAACGACCCACAGGCGACGTACGTTTTGGTCGGTTCGAGTCCGACATAACCTTTTCCATCAGCTCCGGTGGGGGGGTATCCGTGGGAATTTTGCGCACGTAAATTAAAAAAGGTGTTAAATATGATCCCACGTCAAGAGTAACACGTAAAATATGTAAATTGAGCGAGGAGCACGAAAAATTACACCATCCTAAGATCACACAACCACCAAAATTGTACGGTTTGCCCAAAGTGCATAAACCCAATGTGCCACTGCGACCAATCGTAAGTCAAATTGACTCGCCATCTTACGATCTAGCGAAACACATTGCTAAAGCACTGCACTGCAATTAGTGGGAAAAATACCGTCTTTTGTCAAAGATTCTCGCCATTTTGTGGACATAATCAAAGACCTAACGTCTTTGAACCAGATGAGCTTCTGGTAAGTTTTGATGTTGAGACATAACAATGTCTCAACATCAACCAAAGTCTTGTAATGGAATACCATTACAAGACTGTTTGCAGGTTATTGAAAATAAATTGAAAGATAATGGTCTACCGGATAGTTATGCGACAGTACTACAAAGTAGCCTTGAAGGGAACTACTTCCTTTACCATGGTCAAAATTACCTCCAGATAAAGAGCATCGCCATGGACAGCCCTTTGACACCAGTCGTGGTAAATATTTGGATGGAATATATTGAGGTAATGGTGTCTCAAAACACGACGATTGTGCGTGAAGCCATTGAAATCAAAAAATATAAAATTTTCAATAGGGAAGATGGATTCAAACTATCCGGAACGTGGAATCCAGTGCTAAAGATACTAAAACCAAAAATCACAGTGCCGTTAAAAACTGACATAGTGAGTGTGGTATGTCGCCAGCCTAACCGTTCATAATAAGTGTAATGGTGGGTAGGCGCTCAAAAAATGTTCCCCGCATACCTCTCGACGCCCCAAGACTAGTCAAGTCATGACCACGGGTGTTGCAACGAATTCGAAACGTCGGCAGAAATAGTAAGTTCCATGATTTAATTCGCGAGAAGTCCCGATACCTTGTATAATTATAAAATAAGGACGTACGGACACCTGTAGATGACATTTTTATTAGTGGAATCACCTTGAAGTAAATTATTTTCTGCTCGTTACCAATCGATCACGTAGGTATAACTTAGCTGATTATAATAAATAGATATATTACTGAATTTATTTTTAATTACAAAGACTCGCTTTTTTTTTTTTGTTTTACGTGCGCAAAATCCCCTCGGATACCTTATGTCGGACTCGAACCGACCAAAACGCACGCCGACTGTGGGTCGCTTCGGTTGCCGAAGGTGAGGTTGACAGGTATATCCCTCGCAGCCCGGCCGACCCAGGGCTATCTCTCACGATCTGGCCCTCTTCTCGGGTGTGGGGACTGCAGAGTCCCCAACTCGTCCCCGGAAACGGGGAGGCGCGCCACGCGCGCCACCGAAGCGGCCTGCTTCTGTCAGGGTGACAGGCGGCTCCACCTGTCACCCCACAAAGACTCGCTTGAATTTTATCATATTTTTGTTACTACGTTTATGGATTTATGTCAATATTATTAATTGAATGTCACATTTTATTTATAAACTATCGCGGTGTGAATTCATCGCTATTAAATCATGGAAAATATCCCAAACCATTATTTAATTAAGAATGTCACATTGTTGACCTCTAGACGGTTCGGAGCTTGAGCAATAAGTCTACAAATAGATTTCAATAGCCCCTATAAGGTTTTCAAGAACGCTGAATTTCACTTTTTCTACTTATACTCAAGTATTAGCATGAAAGAGAGATTAAAGAGCAACTAAGTGCATTACAAAGAGAGGAACATATCTTGTAGGAGACAGGGGTACTGTTGATGTAGATTTGGTGAGGCTATATGTTTGTTATGTAACTTGGGGTATAGGGTAGGTCTGTAACTACTGAAGCCCACAACTTGTCTGGTTATTGCTCTATAAATAAGATAATTGTTATGACAATCAAGTCACAAATAAGATTGCTCGTCGTGACCTACCACTTTCAAAGTCTAAAACCTGTTTGTTATGTAAATAATGGGCATATTTTAAAATTTCACCTCAATTTGATTACAATCTAGAACTTTGGAGGCAGACGTGGAAACTCTTCAATAGAATACTGATTGCAAATATCTGAGTTTTGTCCAATCGTATGTCTGTTGATTTCATAACGCTATATTACCTGAACACAATTTACACATTGAAGCCAATTTCAGAAGCAAATAGTCTGCTATACACAAAATATTTATATTTGTAATACATTTAGTGATTGAAATACTGTCCTTTAATAATCCAAACACATAAATCTTAAGAAATAAACATGGAGTCTGTTTTTCTTGAATATCGTTCACAAAATTCTTTCTGTTAATATTTTCTTTTTGATGGCAATGATCTTGGCGTAAAACTCTACTTCTAAAAAAGTATTTTTGTGCCTCTTCCTATATGTAAGCTCACGTGTTCAAAATCGTCATGTGCGAAAACGACCTTACATATTCACATAGATGACGTCCACACATCCTTTGATTACTCTTTAACTATTAACTAGTACTAACTACATCACTACCATAATATTATTATGCTCTTTTATAGCCCATTATGTCGAAAGTGTAAACGAGCGAAAATGACCTTATCTACTTGGGACAGAGGTTTAACCTGGGCAAAATCAGTAAAGCCACAATAAGGGTCTTTCAAGCACGTTGGAATAGCGACATCACACATAATTATCTATACATCTTTACTAATATCACAAAGAGGAAAGATTTGTATTTTTGTATTTTATTGGTGGTAGAACAAAATAAAGTCTTACAAAAATGTGTAGCTTAAAAAGGTCCACCTAAAGTCCGCGATGACATATATAGACATTCGAAGTTACCTAAATTCCCACCAAGCTGAAAATTGGTAAGATTGTTTAAAATATAATTAAAAATAAAATGTGAAAAATCCCCATCTTTCCCCTGTTCATCAAAAAAATGAGATTTTCGCGATTTTCAGCAAAACGGTAAGTTTTATCATAAAAATACCTCATACAAAAATTGTAGATCATAAAAATATCTACAAAAAAATTTTAATACTTTTTTTCTACGAGCCACCGTTTTTGAGACATAACGATTCAAAAAGTTGTAAAAGTTGTAATCGTCATAATATGCACACGCTTCCTCTCCACCTATGAGGTAGTGCACTTAGCGCGTTTTTTTAACGTGGTTTCCCCAGTAGGCCTATTCCACGGGACAGTTTTGATCCTGTTTAATTTGAAACTATTGAAAAATAATGGATATTAGCAGAGATTGAAAAGATAAAAGCAATTTAAGTTAAAAAAAGTAGTGAATTTAATCGTTCGAGTCGTAACTTTCAAAATCTTCTTCTTGTTTATCTTTTTGATCTTCTTGTTCTTGTTCGTCTTGTTCTTGTTTTTCTTGTTCTTCTTTTTCTTCATCCTGAGTGCATGTAAACTGCGTTAATAGCGATGTATCGCATGTTGCCTCGTTGGAATCAAACGGATCCTCTACTGTTGGAGATTCAATATTAGAGCACAACCGGCCTTGACAATGTGTACATGCCGGAGAACAGAACAGTCCGACTTTTTTGCAACCACATTTAGCACTGCATCCCTTTTTGCAGTTGCAAAAAATCGAGGTAAAGATATAATAAGTATAGATATGCATGTTTCGTTAAAAACACCGAAAAGTACAAAACAAGTACAATTAGCTTGTCTTATATTTATGTATATTAAAAAAAAATTGTAGATAATTTTATGATCCACAATTTTTGTCTGAGGTATTTTTATGATAAAACTTACCGTTTTGCTGAAAATCGCGAAAAACTCATTTTTTTGACCTTTGACCTTGAATAAAAATTCCTTACAGGGGAAAGATGGGGAACTTTCACATTTTGTTTTTAATGATATTTTAAACAAACTTACCGATTTTCAGCTTGGTGGGAATTTAACTTTACTCTTATTTTTGGTCTAATTTGATCGGACTACTTAAGGTTAACCCATATTTTTATCTTTTACAAATTACAAGAAATGATGTATCAATTTTGAAGCTATTTTTATTTCTGATCCAATTAAATACGTTAGATACGTTGTGTATTTATTGTAGATCACAATTGCCATTCAAACTATGTTATCACAATGAACACCTTAAGTGATACCGCGATATGAAAATTATGTGCTAACGAAATAAATTTAAGCGTGGATGATAAAGGTGCCGATCAAAATCAGACCATGTTATCTATACCTTTTTATAAATTCTTATAGAAATAAATAATTTTGTATTCGAGATTGTATCAGCACCTGTTGATCACTTTTTAAATTATTGAAATCAGACGTTTCGGGTTTGATGGGCTGACACTGGCTTCCCAGCATCTTAAAACCATAGATGGCCCAGAGTCAGCCGGGAGCGCGAGATACGCTTTAGGTAATCTGCAACGACCCCGTTGAAACAAACATCATCTCAGGTCTACCCAGACCTGAGATGATGTTTGGTTTTAGTGGTTCCGAGTGCGACATAACCACCCCCGAAGGCCGGCGAAGTTGGTATTTAAGGGGATTTCCACACGAAAAAAGTCTACAGGATCAAAATTCCACGCGGGCAACAGCTAGTACTTAAATATTATTATAGTGTCATCGAACGAAGACAAACCAAACTACTTCCAAACCACAGATCGTGTATCGCGCTGTAGCTAAGAGTTCTCACCCAGATTGATATATAAATGAATGATATATAAAACTTCTAACGTTAAGCTTGCCCGTCAGATGTGATAGAACCTTCATTTTGTGTTAGAGCTTATTTTTATAGTCTCCCTGTTTCTCTTTAGAAGTGCTCAGTAATCATAAAGCTATTTTTAAGATGATTTATTTACACCCAATAACATCATCATCATGCCTGCACTCGTATTTACGACAATGTGGGATATAATGCTAATTGATTAAAACGTAACCACAATAGAGATATCTACCACATCTATTCATCTGCAAATCAACTTACTTTACCTACTATTCAAATTTGTAATCTCATAATAATTTCACCAATCGTCGATCCGTTAAAATTTCAATTAAATCTCTAATTGTGTTTTCAATAAATGCAATAGGTATTAATTGAAATATCTGTTTCATTGATAAGCAATTATGTCTGTTCCCAAAACAACACAATCAGTGAATGTCGCAGTGCTGCAACGTAATTAGAACCCAGATTTCACTGCAAAGTTTACATTGAAAATTGTTCGCGAATAGTAATACTAGTTCATGTTTAACTATCATGAATATTTTGATTAACATAATAATTAATGAAAGATTACATCTTATAATGCTTATCTGAATAATCAGATAAAATGTTTTTTTTTATATTACCCATACGTTCCAAAAGTCACCCAAGCCATCCGCTATACACCATTTCACATAAACATTTAACATACTGGAAAAAAGGACAATATTATAGAAAATACCTTCATCACAATTTTAAATGTGGCCTTGGATGACCGAGCTTCGCTACAAGCGTCTCCGCCGAATCGCTTGGGTGGGCTCGGTATTCGCAAAATTTCAGATGTCACTTTACCAGCGTTCCTGACTTCGCTCCAAGTGTGGAAGTATTAACTAGGAAAATCCTTGCACCTACACTAGTTAAACCTCAAGTATTTTGTAAGACTGCTACAGTGAATGTTTGAAAAATTGCAAGTACAAACACCAAGTTGTGTCCTTGTCACGGCATCAGTGGGACGGGCTGCTGTGCAGCCTACTCAGACAAAATTTACTAAATACTTGTTCCAATGCTTTTGCGTTTACTGGCGGTTGGAGTGTGGGAATCGGGTCTTTGACTACAAGAGCATTCGTCGTCTAACGTGGGGACTTTGTTAGATGATACTACCTTCTGCATCGCACTTTGCCTCCATTGTGTTTCTCTGCATCAATGCCGTTTTGGAGACACGGTTAATAGACTCGAACATCATGGCCTGTTGCGCTGCAGTAGCGCTGTGTGAACTCCACGGCACCCCAGCCTCAACAACATAATCCGCCGTGCACTTGTAAATACCGATGTGCCAGTTGTACTAAAACTAGACAGTTTGGAGCGTGACGACGGCAAGAGACCGGGTGGCATGTCGTTAATGTCATACAAAATGGGTAGGAATTTGTTATTGGACCCAACATGCGTTGATACCATTGCTCCTACTCATGCTGCTGCTACTGCAGAAGCATTCAAGCGGCGCAAATACTACAATCTCATCGGAAATCATGAATATTTGCTCTTTGGAGTCGTAACGTCGGGGTCATGGGTTCTGAGCAATCTCTTCAGGGAGATTGCGAAGCGTATGGTTGATGCTCCTCATGACCTAAAGGCTCGCCTCTTTTTAGGCATACCATACAACGTGGCAATGCTGCTAGTCTTCTGGATACACTACCCCAAGAGGCATTCGATGCTGAGTATTTTTTCACCCGACTACGGTGAAACCAAAGGAGGGCTTTTTTTTATACCACTTAGTTGGCAGACAAGCACAAGGCCCACCTGATGGGAAGCGGTTAGCGTGGCCTATGGACGTACGCAATACCAGGGGTGTCACCCTCGTGCTGCCGACCATGAAGAAACCTGATGCCCCTCTTGAAGAACCCCATATTGTAGGTGCTTGGGAAAACCGCAGCAGGGAGGTCATTCCACAGCTTGAGTGTGCATGGGATGAAGTTTCTTTCATACCGCACAGTGCGCACCGTCTCAGGTCGCAATGTGTGAGGATGAATTCCCTGCCTATGGCGAGAGGTGCGATGATAGAATGTAGCTACGGGCATCATGTCAAACAATTCATCTGAGCACAAACCATTGTATAGGCGGTAGAACACACACAGTGAGGCAAAATCCCTCCTAAGGCTAAGAGGTTCCACACTACCTGTGAGTATGGGATTGTCAACCAACCTTAATGCCCGTCTTTGCACTGAGTCTAAGGGGTCAAGCTGGTATGCAGGTGCTCCAGCAAAAAGGTGACAGCAGTACTCCATGTGAGGCCGGACCTGTGCTTTATAAAGAAGGAGTTGCTGCCCCGCAGTGAAGTACTGCTTCGCCCTGTTGAGCACTCTGAGTTTTCTTGATGCCAACTTAACCTTGTCCTGCAAATGACTTCGGTATTGGACGTCGCTGGAGATATCGACACCAAGGATCCTGATACTCGAGGAGATTGTAAGCGGTGTGCCCAGGAATTGCGGCGCTATAATGAATGGGGTTTTCTTAGCCGTGAATACACATACTTGTGCCTTAGTGGGGTTGAATTGGACTAGGTTTAGTCGTCCCCAATCGGATACTCCAGAGATACTCTCTCTGGAGTCTCGATTTTAGACACAAGTTGTTCGCGACTCTTCTCCACCTCGGACTGAGGGCTATGACTTTGACGGGCTATGTATGTATTTATTTATTTAAACTTTTTGCACAAATACACAAAAATTGTACAAAGGCGGACTTAATGCCATTGGTATTTTCTACCAGTCAACCTTAGGGTGATGCAGAGATATATATATCAAAGGTAGGTGCACAAAGTGTTGTGGTGAGAGTTTTTCTAATTCTTAACACTAAGTGTGATGTATGTAGGTTCATCTGTTCCCACATAGCTCCTCAACTACTTATTAGAACTGGGCATATGAATGTCGTCTAGAAGCGTCTTGGTCATGCGTTAGTTATAGGTTAGATGGTGACTACTGTGGCGCCCTCTAGCGGTCATAAAGTACTGTGTTAAAAAAACAAATGTTAGATAAATTTACCAAGTTTAGTATCAAATGAAAGGGCAAAAAATTAGCACATTTTAAATATGTTTGATACTTTTATGTTTACGTGCGCAAAATCCCCACGGATACCTCCCCCCCGGAGCCGGTGGAGGAGGTTATGTCGTACTCGAACCGACTAAAACGCACGCCGCCTGTGGGTCTTTTGGTTGCCAAAGGTGAGGTTGACAGGCATATCCCTCGCACCCCGGCGAACCAAGGCCATCTCTCACGATCTGGCCCTCTTCTCGGGTGTGGGGACTACAGAGTCCCCAACTCGTCCCCGGAAACGGGGAGGCGCGCCAGGGTGACAGGCGGCTTCACCTGTCACCTCCAGGCCTGCGCTCATGGGGGTTGGAGGTCGTTCATCGACCTCCGACGCCCAATAGGTATATTTGATACTTGATTTTTCGGGCGTTTAATCGTGGTCCCACTAGAAAGATCCACTGGTAAAACTACGGGTATTATTTTTTCCCCGTATTCCCACTGCAATCTAGGCAGCAACGGGTAATGCAAGTTTATTTTAGTCTCGCCACATTAGATAAGTGCCGGAAAGAACGTCATTCTAGATGTAACTATTACGTCACATATTATATAGATATTATGTCCATATCTCTAATATAGTGATCTAACTTACTGGATTATCCGTGGTGTCACCAGTGGGTCATACTGGTGAATGGTGGGACCAGAGGTAAACTTGATTAACCGTGGTCCCACTAAAACTGTCATATAGAAAAAAAAGCGTTTTGGTGGTCCCACAAGTGGGTCATACTGGTGGGACCATGGGTAAACGCAACAATAACTTTCAGTGTTATTAGTAATTTTAGAATAAAATGATACAATGAGCTTTCATTAAAGTAAAATAAGTTACCCCTAGCACTTCTAAAAGCTATTTATATTTTGTGAATAAACAACTTTTATAAAAGCTATTTAATTGCTTTCTATGTCTATTACAGTTTATCAAAGTAAGATATGCCGAAAATTCGCGGCATAGGAATGTCCGCTATTTTCCATTTAATAGAATTTATTCATGTTGATAGCACTCGCATTGGAATTTCCGAAGGCACAAATCCATTGGTCCCGCTTCGTTCTACAATTTGAATTTGTGACTTCTTTTTTTTTTGTTCGCCTACTTTAGTCAAGCATATTAAATGCCCACAGTAGGTTGAAAAATATTAAATTAGTACTCTGAATATTACAAAAAGATTTATGCATCAATTTGTGAGGGCATCTTCTTAAAACGGTTGTACTTTTTTTAAGTGCGAAAACCTCATCGGATAACCTCCGCCAAGCCACCCGACGGGGACTGTTATGTCGTACTTGAACCGACTAAAACCACACGCCGACTTGGGTCATCAGATGTCAGATGTGAGAGTGCATTAAACATATCCTATTTTATTATATTAAACATATCCTATTTTATGAAGGAGGTAGGACACGGCGGTATATCCGCCCGATTGAGCAGTCCGACTGGGGAAGTACCTCCGCCCTACAGAATACCGCGGTTATAATAACTTCGTGTTGTGTTCCCAGCGGTGAGTAGGGTAGCCAGAGCTCACTGGAGAATTTGTGCCGTCAGTGGGAAGACTAAAAGCTTGTCCAGAAACTCTGTACTTACAGGGTTGGCAGCGCGACTGTGACTCCTCTGGTGTTACAGACGTCCATAGGCCACGGTAACTACTTTCCATCAGGTGGGCCGTGTGCTTGTCTGCCAACTAAGTGGTATAAAAAAAAAAAAAAAATCCCTTGCAACCCCGGCTGACCCAGACCACTCTCTGGTTTTTAGATGGCCTTCTTTAGTTAGACGACTGTACCTGTTCCGTATGACTTATTAATAACAAAATGGTACTACCTGATATCGGTTTCTCAAAACAATAAAATAAATAACCAAACTATTTTTATTGACAATCGAAACCACCGAAAGTACACATAAGGCCTACAAAACACAACGTGGCCAATTTAAAGGAAAGCATTACATTTATTTAGTTCCACCGTTAAAGAATCTCGTCACGTACGGGGGTACAATTCATTTTTATGATACCGAGGCACTATCAAACAAGCCCTGGCAAGCGATATGCGGAACCATGAAGTACGGCTGTGAACGCCATTTGGTGTACATGAGGCAAACATTAGAAGCTCTCAGTAGGGGAGGAACATATAGATTTTGGAGTGTACATGTCTATCAAGTTCATGTCACTAATAATGTCTTAATATTTTTTACCTGTTCTATAACATTAATAAATACTAATCTCTTGCAACAAATTTCTCACTTATACACATATTATAGCATTGGCGTTGGTAGCTTAATAGTTAATGAGTCTTAAGATCAGGTCCCGGGTTCGAATCTTGAATAAGCCAACGTAAACCCACTCCTAATACTATTAATTACGCTTGGCTGGAGGGATTTGTGAAAATATCTACTAGTCATTTTGTTCAGAATAATCTTTAAAATAAATAGTAGTACCTTTTTTATCATATGTGAAAAATTCCCACGGATACCCCCAGCCGGAGACGGTGGGAGAGGTTATGTCGGACTCGATCCGTCTAAAACGCACAGCGTCCATCGGTCATTTTTGGTTGCCGAGGGTGAGGTTGACATATCCCTCGCACCCCGGCTGGCCTAGGTCCATCTGTCTCGATCTGACCTTCCTCGGGTGTAGGGACCACAGAGTCCCCAGCTCGCCCCTGAAAACGAGGAGGCGCGCCAGGCGCGCCGGCACCGTGGCCTGCTACTGCCAGGCTGACAGGCGGCTCCATTCGTCCCCCCAGGCCTGCACTCATGGAGGATGGAGGTCGTTCATCGACCTCTGACGCTACACGGGCAGCTTGACTGGCGATCCTCTTTCGAGTAGTACCTGATTCTATTTGCAGTAGTAAGTCGCGTGGTTTCCGCAGAGTACAATTTGGACCACGCCATCTCTTCCCATGCGGTGTCGTAAAAGGCGACTAAGGGATAGGGCTGTTTAACATCAGAGAGATAAATACAGTCCAGACTCAACCTCAGATGTATGGCTAGAGTCAACATTAATGCCCGGAAAATAGGCAATAGGCTATTACGTGGGACCAAATACAATGATAGTGAAATGTAGGTGTTAATTCACCTCTGCCTAACCTTCCGAGGATAAAGGTGTAAAAAGGGGATAAAAGTATGTATGTAGTATTATATGATTATATGTAGTATTTAAAATAAGTAGTACACAGTAGTATAATATAGTAGATATTCAAATATCGATATTCAGTTGATTCATAACAGGACAAAGTCGCTCTAACTGAGTTGAGAATAAACTTCCTCCAATTTTGAGGTCCTTTAAAAAGGATGGGAGGATGAGGTCAGTAGGCGTGGGATTCATGTCCATCAAGCTCAAACTAATAAATTATAAATTCAA